>JAQQTO010000063.1:45770000-48170000 GCA_029884595.1 Ormosia semicastrata
TGGTTTCCAAAGAAACAACCATTAAGTGCCCAAAAGCTTATAAGATCATTTGGAATCAATTGGCAATGTTTAAAAGCTATATGAAATTATTTTCAGATGCCTTATTCAAATAAGGATTTCCTTATTCGAATAACCAAAGTCAGAGAAGCTAAAAATTCCATCTAGTCAAGCTTTATTCGAATAAAGTCCTACTTTATTCGAATAAAGGTTTAAAACAAGCCTTGGCATGTATGGGTTATTCGAATAACTAAGGAGTTATGCGAATAACACATTTTCCAGAAACCAGATCTTAAATGGTTTATTCGAATAATAGGTTTGCTATTCGAATAACAAGTTTTTTCAGAAAACAAACTTAAAAGGGTTATTCGAATAATATGAGTGTGATTCGAATAGCACGTTCTAGATGCAAAATTGTCTTCGTGCTATTTGAAGCTTTATTTGAATAACAAAGCTGTTATTCGAATAAGATCTTATACCAAAAATAGAATTAACGACTAGTTATGAAGCATTTAATGCTCTAACCAAACTCCCAACAACTCTAATCCTTAATGGACTATAAATACAAGTTGTTGGACATTTATGGAGGTTAAAAAAATCAATATGAAAACCTTGGTTGAGCATTAATACGAGCTTTCACAACCTTTTCATCATATACTTTATTTTGAGCTTTAAAGTGTGAATCCATATACCCATTGAGCTTCAAGTTATATTATCCACTCGTGAGTTTCATTTCATCTACACTTTGATTAATCTGTAAGAGAGGGTGATGTATCCATCAAAGTTATAAAGAGTGAGGTATCCATCAAAGTTATAAAGAGTGAGGTATCCCTTAAAGTTGAGGCTTAAGCATAAACGGTGAGGTATCCCAAGGTGTGTTGAGTGCTCTATTGTGTAAAGGTTGTAAGCACCTGTTGAAGCTTGAAGATATAGTGGAAAATCTCGAGTGATTGTTGAGGACTTGACGTAGGCCACAAGTAGATTGGTGGCTAAATCAGGATAAACCTTGTGTTTGATCTTCTAAACCCAACTCCTTTATATTTGTGTATTTATTTTGCATACTTGCTTGAACACTCTCTATTTTGGTTTATACATTTATGAATTGTTGTTGATTTTCCACAAGCACACAGATCGTACAAGTAGTAAATAAAGATCGTTCCCATAAGGATCGATTGATTACTAACTTTTACGGCAATTTTGATTATATAAGAAAAAACAGTCAATAGTGAAAGCTAAATTAAAATCAAAACAAAACTTAAAGCAATTAAATAAGCAACTTAATCAAGAAAAGTTAATATTCGATCAAGGTTTAAAGGCCTAGGACTAGGAATTCACTACACTACCCCCTATTATAAATTATAATCCTATCTTTGCTAATGTTCAATTATGTTCTTGAAGGCGATTTGTCCTAAATTATTTAAAGCTCAATTTGTTAGTACTAAAAACGTGTTAAAACTCCATTAATCTCATTTTCATGGCAATTAATCCAAGTTCCAACCCATTAAGATTCATGACAATCGTTTAACCCTTGAAGGATTTAAGCTTATGTCTAGGTCTCAATTCCTAAGTTCAATTCTTAGATTATCAAGCAATTATATTTCATCTTTCGATCCTTCACCTAAAGCCTAAAATCATCTAAATATGGTGCGCAACATACCACAAGCATTATGAACACTAAGAATGAATCAAGAACAATAATTTCATTAACAAAGAATCAAATTAACAATTCAACAGAGAGAAATAGAGAGTTTCATCCCAATCCTAGAAAAAGGGGTTTAGCCACTCGTGGCAATTGTAGCACAAACAAAAACAAAGATTAAATAAACAACCATGATTCCAAAACAAAAAGAGGAGATGGAAAAGAAGAAGATGGAGGAAAAGACTTCAATGGTTGACTTCAATAACTCTTACTCTTGCCTTCTAAGCCCTAGCCTTCAATCCTTATGCCTCTCAAAGTCTTTTGTAGCCTCTGTTTCTTTTTGGTTTAAGGGTTTGCATCTATTTATAAGAAAAGGGGTGAAAAATGCCTCTATTACACTCCAGAATACCTCATAGGGCAGTGTGAGTGCCCGACATGGCTGTGTGAGCTTAAATTATATAACTTCAACGTAGTGGGTCACACGGCCATATGACCAAGACACACAACCATGTGACTTAGTTAGAAGCATTCCTCCAGTTACATAAGGTCATGTGATCTTGATAGAAGCATTTTCCAAGTTACACACGGTCGTGTGTAACTCCTCAATCGCTCCCAGGACCCTGTCTAAGCTAAAATAGTCCTCTTTTGCCCTAAAAACACTATATCTTCACTTGCTTTCACTCCAAATATTTTAAATCTCTCTTAATCTGTAAAAACAAAGATAATGATAAGGATCCATCTAAAATTCACCCATAAATACAAGCAAATCATCACAATTTATCTAGTATAAGGCTATAAAATACAAGCTTATCAAATTCCCCTACACTTGAACATTACTTGTCCTCAAGCAAAGATATGAATCAAAATAAAGTTTAAACTGAACATCAAGAAACAAGAGTCAAGGGAAAATTCCATAGTTTTAAAAATTTAATGAATGCTTAGCAATCAAATCTAGTCAAATAAGAAAGTCTAGCACTTAATACAATTAGAAGCTCTTGAGTCTAGCTTGCAGCTCTTCTTTCTACCAAACAATTGAGGTCACTCATCTTTCCATCTCTCAAGTGTTTAAGGGCAAAGAGATCACTCAAATTTCTCTTAACAAATGCATGACCATAAGCTTGCCTATCAATCTCATCTCCACTTTCAAGTTCACATACATAAGAAGAATCAAAAGGACTTTTATTGGTTGTAATGACACCAAGGGTACAATAAATGGCAGGAAAAAGATGAATTAAGGTAAAGAATGTTTAAGGATAAAGCTATACCAAGCAGAATCAGGTTGAAAGGATGATTAATAGAGCATAATGCACAAAGTAATTCTCACTTTCAACCCAATTATTCTCATAATTCTTCACCAACAAACCTTTTTATTTATTTTTATTTTTTTCTTCTTTTCAACATTTCATTGTTCTTCTCTTCTTTTTTTTAACCCTTGAGGATGAAAACAATCTTTTTATGACTTCTCAATTACCACATTAGTTGCTCAGAAGAAATTCAACCTGATTAATCAGTAACGTATCCAAGAAAAAATTAATTTTAGGCTCAAATAGGACAACTAAGGGATTATTTATCAATGCAACTCTAGAAGTCATGAAAGAATTAAGCCTAGGTGCCTCAATCATGTTCAAGTATATATGTGCATCAATAAAATCTCAACATGATATCAAATCAAGTTCTAGCATACATAAATCAAGAGAAAATCCACTCCAGAAGAAAAATAGGATTTTGAGTATGAAAAATCCAATCATGAACCCAGCTCAAAACTCACTTTTTGGCTTAAGTTAGTAAAGAGAATAAATTACAAGTAGACATGCCTAATTTCCCAAATAAAATGCTATATTTTTCCACATTCAATTGAAAAAGAAATTACCTTACACAAACATTCAGTCTATTAGCTGTTGACTCCCTTTTTCAAACAAATTTCTATCAGCTCAGAAATAATCAAGAAATTAAGACACAATTCTTGCTTGATTCGATACAATACTCAAAGTATTCATTCATGCAAAATGAAGTAATTAAGTTCACAAAAGGTTTGGAAACCCCCCCACACTTAGTATTGACATTGTCCTCAATGTACAAAAAGAAAAAAAAATAACAAAATAAAGACAAGATGATAATGAAAGATTCATAACATGTGGATAATGAAACACTTCCCTAATAATAACATAGGATAAACATCAAGCAAGGGGTGGGGGAGGTGGATCCTGAGGGAAACGCGCAACCATGAAGGCAAACATCTAGTCAAACTGAGCAGTCATATGATCTCATAAACGAGCTTGCTCAATTGCCATGCTATCCAAATCGGTCAGTACATGCTAGTGGAAGTGAGCCTGATCAGCCTCCATGCGAGCAAGCTGGTCACTCTGGCCAGTCAAGACATAGGGGGGCAACTGTGATGCATCAGCTGCAGCAACAGCATCAACAGCATCCTCCGATGGTGGCGAATATGGCTCTGGAACAGGTCCATCTTAGAGAGCCCAATTGTAACACCCTTGTGGGGATGTCACATTTTTTATGCAATAAAATAAAATCTTACCCAAGTTATAAAACATTTGGTACATAAATAATATGAGTTGTAAAATCTTTCCTTTTATACATAACAACGTTAAACAAAATAACACAAAACACAAAATAAGGCTAAACACAATCACACACCATAATATACATATGATTTTGTCTTAAGTATACAAATAATTTATAACTACAAATATTTAACAAAAGTAGTAAAAAGTCAACATAATACTAAAACATAACATGCCCAAGTGCACATTAAAGATTCCTAACCCTCCGAATGATCACTCTCAGAGACATCATCGGATAGTAGAAATCCTGGATGTCTCGTAGCTCTATGGACATGAGTCCGTGCTGTCGACTCACTACTAAGCTCACTAGGGGCATGGAAAATCCCTCCCCAATAATGCCTAAGAGTCAAAGGCAACTCAAGATGTAAATACAGAGTAGTAGTAAAAATAATCTCCCCATCAAACTCTCTACACAAAGACACAGTCAGATGTCCCACATAGACTACCGATCCTCTATCCTCACGCAGTCGCCAGGCTTCCGAGCCTCCATGAAAATTAAGTCTCACAAAATCAAAGAATCCAGGAAACGCCATGATCACAAGATCAATCCAAATGGTAGGGGTGATCTAACGGCTCGCCGTCCTCGCACTGCTCACTAGGTTGATCCTCTTTAGGATACTGAATATCAAGAGGCTGCTCCTCTTACTCAAACTCTTTACAAAATATAATGACAATAATACAGAAATGCATATAAAGAGGTGAGACAATCTACATCATTACTAGCATGGCAATAAAGAAAACAACAATACAAATAAATATCACAATAATGCATACCATCACATCATATACAGTATCTCAAATTAACACATCATACATGCTATCACAAATTATAATAAACATTGAAATGCAGATCATGGATGCTAATGCATACTGACTCGTTCCTACTCCATGGAGCTAAACACAGACATTAGAGAGAATGATCTGAATAAAACTATCAGTACCTCAAGCTGCCTAACCAAACTATTACACTATCCAACGTCGTGTCTATAGCCCACAGTCCAAAACATCATGTAGTAGTACATAGTACAAATACTTCGTGCACTACAGGCATTATACCAAATAATCTCCACAAGATCTTGATTAAGAATAGTGCTTGTCGAGATCATTAGTGTGTTGCCCGTTACCACGGCTCAGAGGAGCTACCAACCGTCCATATGTGGAATTCTCCACATACTAACGCCTCCAAGTTCAATTTATGAACCACACTACACATATCACACCACGACATGGTGTAATTCATCTCGTCAATCAATCGCTAATTTTAACCAAATTGACACAACTCTTAATGCATGATTAAGAACCACAATTATAAAAATACCCTTAATCTTGATATATCACCATATTTACATAAATACCCTTAGTCTCAATATTTATGAATATAGTATGTCTCCACTTGACAGTACTATATCTCAACATGTCTGGGTCCACCACTTTGGCCCGACAGTAAAGCTCACTGTTCCATTTAATCGGGTAGAAATTTTATCGCATTTTCATAATCACGTCCCTTTTACAAACATTTTTAAATTGCATAAATATATTTTGACATTTTTAAATGTCGCGTAATGTTTTTAAATCATTTTCTCAATCGCGTAAGATTTTTAAGTCATTTTCTTAACCGTACAGCTTAAAAATCTTTATTTTAAATATGCGTAAGCTATTTCTAATACTTTTAAACTACGTAGGATATTTTCCATATGTTATAAATATATTATGAAACCTTCTCTTTTATTTGTCCAATTTTAGTAAAATTTGACAGCATTTTGTCTAGAAAATTGATTAAATTATATTTTCTACGTTTCTCTCTAAATACTACATATCTCAACCTTAACCCATAATTACACCTTGAAACTTGCTAACACGCTTCAAAACTCAAAGAGTGAGCTCTACATTAGTATATTTCAAGTGTTTCCTTTATTTCTTACTTATAACTAATTCTTCTAAGTTCATTCATTTTATTTTCCAAAGAGTTATTGTAATTAAATTCTTTTGTAGATTAGCTACTTAACCTACCTTAGAAAATAAACTTTGGGAATTCAAATATACATTGAATGGCATTTTGGCCGAAATCAACATATCCTTCACAACTAATCATTAAATCATTTTCTAACTTCTAAATCATTTTCAACTTCATTGTTTTACCTAAATTCATTAAATCATTGTTTTAGAAAATAGTTAAGAACATTTTGGTTCTCTTTTTCTTGGAGAAGTCGTGAGCCTCTTTTTTGTTCTTAGGAACACTCATAAAATCCTTACATGTTATTCACATGCTACAATAATAATCATACATTTAAAAACACATGCAATATATTTTTAAAGCTATAGACATGCTCACAATTAAAATAAATCACAAATAGGAAAGTAATAAACAACCAAATAAATGAATCCTTATGGATTCTTCACACACATACAATCCATTTTCTCATCACCACACAAGGTTGATGAGATTAAATCTCCCTCTTACCTCTTGAAGACAAGATCCTTAAGCTTTTTCCTCCTTCTTTTGATTTTTGTGTGGATTTAAAACAAATCCCTATAATTTTTAAACAATTAGCAAAATCACAAGCAAGGCTTAATATTGAAGAACCATGGAACAATCATGGTATAAAAAATTAAAAACTTAAATTAAAATCAAAGAATCAAGAGTTTACCTTTAGGGAAGTAAACAAAAGTTTGGATTTTGAAGTAGAAGGAGTAGGATTTTGACAAAATCTTCTAAATGAAAAGTGTTTAGTAGGTGGTTTAGGTTTAGGAAATGTGAAGAGGAAAAATTATAGAAGATTGATGGTGATTCTAGGTGTTGGGGCTGAAACTCCAAGGAGAAAAAGAAAGGAAAAGCGTTTGGTGTTCTTGAGAGATTTGAGAGAAATTAAAGCCAAGCTTTTAGGTGAGAGAAAAAGTGAAATTTGAGAGTGAATATGAAGTGGTGCTGCAGTGAGTGAGTGTGTAGGGTAATTAGGAGATAAGTTTTGATAGTAAATATCACATTGTGTTCACATTTGCAAAGCACATGGCCTATGTCACCAATTGGTCATGCAAGAGTGTTCAAGAAGCTTGGAGAAGCCTCCTAGCTCTCCTTGGCTGTGTGGCCTCCTTCAAAAAGGTAACTAGGTTTGTTTTAATTACTAATTTAGTTACACTTTAATAAAATACTTACTAACTAGCTTAGGTTTCCTAATTACTTGATTACTATTTAGTTACATAGCTAACTAGTTAATTAGGTCATTGTATATGTCATGCTTAGTCATGGCTTCTAGATAAAATTAGGATATTTGATTAGTAACTAGATTATAACTAATTAGTTACTAGGTTAGTTCACTTAGTTTCTCTAATTAGGCAATTAAGCTAACTAAATTAGGTTTACTTAGTTACTTAGTAACTAGTCAAGCCATTATATTTGACTAAATCCTAGCCCTTGAAATTCACTTTACTTGTAACACCCTGGCTCTGATACCAACTAATGTAACACCCTGGCTCTGATACCAACTAATATCACAATTTAAAGAGAAATATAAAATTAACATACTTATTTTTTTTTTACAGTAGCAAACCCCATGACGGGTCCTACTTAATAGCATGGTACAACACTAACGAAAAACTTTAACATACTCATTCCTTTTTCTGTCCATCTTGATGCATCAGACATCTGTTCCTTTGTCAACACTGCACACCTTCGAGTCCTAAATGTCCATTCTTTATTGTTGTCACCAATCTCAGAGTATCCATCGCCCGTTATGTCTAAGACAACTCGATCTTTCTATTATTTGATTTTAACAGTACAGACACAGTAAAACAGCATAACAAAGAGGTGAGATCACCTACACCAATACCAACATGGCAGCACAGAGATAACACAAATAGCAATATCATACAGATAGATCATACCATAATCATGCTATCAGCATTAATCAACTATCATCATCTAATCATTTATCAGTTCAATCATCATCCAAGTACTCAAAACAATTGTCATAACCAATAACCAATATTCCTCAATTAATATATCACACAGATATAAATGCTCAGATTTATGCATATGCACAAAGACTCAGTTTATCAAAAACAACTCCATGGAGGTTTTCACAATTTCAAGAAGAATGCTCTGGTTAATTGTCAGCCTTAGCCCAAAGACAATCTCCCAGTCGTTGAAAAGAATCGTGTTCTTGTCGGGTATCGTCAATGCGTTGCAACGTATTGCATCGCCAAGTGGCACAGTGGTACTCGCTAACTGTCCAGCGGTCGACCGCCGCGCCTTGATGCCCCCAAGATCCATCATAGACCTCACTATCAATTCTCATTCCCTCTTCAACCACAAGGGCCATAATAGCTATTAGCTATATTTTATACAATGCACGAATATATCAGTGCAAGTCCAACCCCAAAGAGCCAAATCTTTTCAATTTTATTTGTTCAATGTAATCATATGCTTCAACGCATATTTTATACAATGCACGAATATATCAGTGCAAGTCCAACCCCAAAGGGCCAAATCTTTTCAATTTCATTTGTTCAATGTAATCATATGCTTCAATGCATATTTTTTTCAATGCACGTATAATGCACCAAATCCAATCACAGACATATCTTTCCAATGCATGTATAATGCACCAAATGCCAATCACAGCAAAATATGTCATTTTCTCACACAAAGATCCATATATGGTTCTACAAGATTTATATCTTGTATTTTCAACAGGAAAATCATATTATCACATTTTCATAGTTATAAAATTCTTTCATCGTGTTTTCACAAAATTGCGCAACATTTTCATTTCGTTTTCACAATTCCAAAATGTTTCTATTACGTTTTCACAATACTGTAACTCTTCTGTTGCACCTTTAAATCACGTATTAAATTTTTTAACATTTTTCTCAATCGCATAAAAATATACGTTTCTCAAATCGCGTAATGATTTTTCATCATTTTCAAAATTGCGTAACTTAAAAATCATTTTTTTAAGTTGCATAAATCATTTTCTATCATTCTTAAAATATTTAAAACACTTTTCAAATCACATAATGATTTTCCATCATTTTCACAATCACGTAAAAATATTCTCTCATTATTTAATCACGTAATGATTTTTCAATAGTAGTTCAAATTACATAAAATATTTAAACGTAATTCAAATCACTTAAAAATGTTTCAACCCATCTCCAATCGCGTAGTAATATTTTATCATATTTCAAATCGCATAAAAATATTTTACTGTATTTCCAAACACTTGAAAATATTTTACTATATTTCAAATCACGTACTTTAAAAATTATATTTTTAAGATACGTGATGATCACATATTTGATACATTAATAAGCTTTCATTCTTAGTCATTTACACTCTCTATGTACTTAATTGATTGAGTTTTATTATGTTTTGTAAGTTTGGGCTCAAATTGGATTTAATTGAATTTTACAGCATGATTCATATCTTACACTGTTTCTGTATTTGGGCCATATCTTGCGCTGTAGGTGGTATTTGGAGGTGATTCTAGTGGCATTTGAAAGATAAGAGAGATCTCTATAACTTTCATGAAGACCTCAAAGGCCCAATCACACGAGTAGATAACTCAAATTGGGATTGAAGCAAGAACTAGAGTGCTGTTCCTGACAACTTGACCTATGTATACTGTTCATGCCATTTTTCGGGCTAGAAGTTGTAAAATGAGTTAAAATTTTGGATGTTGAATAGCTAAGACCCATATCTACAACTTTCATGTTGAACACTTTTCCAGAATCGGACTCCTTGAAGGTGATATTGGGCTTGGAAGTCAGAATAGAGGAGCTGTGACTGGGCCTGGGCAGTGTGCCATAATTTAAACGTATCTGGAGTTATTGAAATGATATTGGACTCAAACCAAAGCCATTTGAAAGTTAAGATCCAGGCCTAAAACTTTCATGAAGACCACTTGGTTCAAAAATGACGAATGCAATGACTTCAAAGCTGCATGATTTCGGAGACAAGGAATCTCCACAATTTCCCACTCACCTAAAGTCATTTGGCATTTTCCACTCATTTTCCACTCATCCAACCACTAATGACTCAGCCCCCTTGTCATTTTGTATCTCTAATCCTCTATAAAAGGAGGCCTTGGCAGATCATTGAGGGTGTTAGGTGTTAGTTACCAAAATGATGCCATTTTATTACTAGGTTTTCTTGTAGTAATTTTCCTTTGTTCTAAATTAAAGTCATGTTCTTCTTCTTCTTCTTCTTCTTCTTCTTCTTCTTCTTCTTCTTCTTCTTCTTCTTCTTCTTCTTCTTCTTCTTCTTCTTCTTCTTCTTCTTCTTCTTCTCTCTTCTTTCTTCTTATGTATGAGTAACTAAGTTTCATTTTACTTGGGTGAAAGGTTGAAGCTCTTGGTAATAAAGTAAGGTTAGATTTTTTCTTCTCTTGTGCTTAAATGATTTATATTTTTCTAGTAACTATTATACGTATTATAATTTGTTTCTTATAATTTAGAAACCATCTTCGTAAAGTGGAGTTCTTGATTTATTGTAGACAAAATATTGGCACAATGAATGCTTTAACCCATTTATAAGTGGTGGTAATATTTTTAGGAAACATAATATAATTACGTATATTATTTTAATTGGACTTTTAATGTTGTATTTTCCTATTGGAACCTCCATGTTGCGAGGATTCTAATTGAGTTATAAAAGGAATTAATCTTACCTTTACTTTATTTACTAAGAGTGGATCTTTTAACCCAAGTAAATAATTTTTATCATAGTAACAAAATATTTACTTCACCTTAATTAATCTTCAACAATTCCCTGTGGATCGACCTCGGACTCCCGAGAAATTTATTACTTGAGACAACCTGCACTTGGGTTCGCAAAGCAACAATTAATCCCGCATCAAGTTTGTAGACTTATTTGAAACAAAAAATTGTGCATCAAGTTTTTGGCGCCGTTGCCGGGGACTTGATTTGAAGACTGAATTTCTGGTGTAAAAAAAAAATTTGTATATATACTAACATACTAACTAGTGGGGGAACCTCTCCCTTTTTAATTTCTGTGCATACTAACTTAGTGGGGGAACCTCTCCCTTTTATTTTACGCACTAACTTAGTGGGGGAATCCCTCCCTTTTACTTATTTTATTTTTTTGTAATTTACTTTCTGCACTTTATTTTCTCGCATTTTAATTTTCATGTACAAGTAGGGGTAATTCTCCATTTTATTTTCTTGTACATTTTAACTTAGTGGGGTAACTCTCCCTTTTTTTTTTTTTTTGTACTTTATTTTCTGTATTTATTTTCTGTCATTTTTTTTGTTATTTATTTTCTGTCATTTTTTTGTTTACTAACTTACTAACTCTCTTACTAACTATCTAACTTTTTACTTTTTCTGCTTCTAACATTTTAATTTATCTGTATACTAACTTTTTAATTTTTATGCTTGTTAACTTATTTGGTGGTTGGTTTATACCACACCTTTGTTAATATTTAATGGACAGTTTATATTGCTATCTTGTACATTTTATTTTATACTATAAGTTACTTGTTTATGCTTAATTAGTATCGTGATTTAAATTCTGGTCGTTTGGTTAGAGTTAATCCAGGTATTTTACATATTGATTTGTTTGAATCACAATCACACACATTAAGCACAATGGCTGAAAACGAAAGTATGCATGATGAACATGAAAATCAACCGTTGCGAACCATGCGTGAGTATTTGCAACCATCCCGAAATTCTAGTCCATCATGTTTTATCTTTCTAGTCAATGCCAACAATTTTAGATTCAAGCCAGGTATGATTTCTTTACTTCCTAATTTTCATGGTTTAGAATCTGAAAGCCCATATTTACATTTAAAAGAATTTGAGGAAGTATGTACTGCTTTTCATGATCAAACTTGCACTGAAGAGGTTGTTAAGCTTAAATTGTTTCCTTTTTCTTTGAAAGACAAAGCAAAAACTTGGCTTAACACTTTGAAACCAAGATCAATTGGCACATGGCAAGAAATGTAATGTGAGTTTTTGAAGAAATTTTTTCCAACACATAAAACCAATGCTTTGAAAAGACAAATCCAAAATTTTTCCCAAAATTCAAATGAAGCATATTTTCAAAGTTGGGAACGTTTTAAAGATTTGTTGAATTCTTGCCCACATCATGATTTTGAAAAATGGCACACTTTAAGCTTCTTTTATGAAGGGTTAACACCTGAAACCAAGCAATTTGTGGAAATAATGTGCAATGGTGAATTTCTTGATAAAGAACCTGATGAAGCTTTAGACTATTTAGACCATTTGGCTGAAAATTCTCAATCTTGGCATGGTACTAATCCTTCTGAAAATTCAATTAGATCAAACCTTGCAAATGCTAGTAAAGGAAAATATCATCTTAGTCAAGAAGAAGATCTGAATGCTAGGTTTGCTAGTTTGGCTAGAAAGGTTGAAGCCATGGAATCCGGGAAAGTAAAAGAAATCAAATCTGTGCAAAATGAAGAAATTTGTGGCATTTGTGATGAATTAGGACACTCAACAAATGAATGTCCAAAAATTCCTATTTTTAAAGAAGTTGTGCATGAGCAAGTAAATGCAATGAATAATTTTAAAAAACCATTTACGTCTTCTTTTTCAGATACATACAATCCGGGATGGAGAAATCACCCGAATTTTAGTTGGAGGAATAGCAACCAGCCACAATTCATGCAACCACCACCTCCTCAGGCACAGCAAGATTCTCAAAATCCTCAAGGATATGCACCCTATGTCCCACCATATAGGAAAAACCTTGAAGGAACATTGCATACATTCATGGAAAAACAAGAGGCCATCAATAGTCAAAACACTCAAGCCATGATTGACATAAAAGACACTCTTGCTAAACTTTCTTCTGCACTTGCCATTTATAAGAAAGGAAAGTTTCCCTCTCAACCTCAACCAAATCCTAAGGGTCAGTTTAGCCTAAATGAGGGTAGTTCAGAAAGTCAAAAAATAGATCAAGCCAACTCAGTGATAACTCTTAGGAGTGGAAAGGTTGTTGAAAAATAAATTCCTGAACTTTTTGAGAAAGATGATGAGTCAATTCCCAAAGATGAGGAAGGAGTTGATAAGCCACCTAGCCAAAAGGAGATCAAACCCCCGTCTTCACCCCCATTTCCTCAAGCATTAAACAATTCAAGTAAAGTGAATCATAACAGTGACATTTTTGAAATCTTTAAACAAGTGAAGGTCAATATTCCTCTGTTAGATGCTATCAAACAGATTCCTTCTTATGCCAAATATTTGAAAGACTTGTGCACTGTTAAAAGAAAACATAATGTGAAAAAGAATGCCTTTTTGGTGAGAAGGTAAGCTCCATTATTCAAAATAATAATGAGTTGAAATATAAAGACCCTGGTTGTCCTACAGTTTCATGCATTATTGGTGAACATAAAATTGAACGAGCTTTACTTGATCTTGGTGCTAGTGTTAATTTGCTTCCATATTCAGTTTATCAACAACTCAACCTTAGTGAGTTAAAACCAACTTCTGTAACTCTTCTACTTGCTGATAGATCAATTAAAATTCCAAAAGGAATAGTAGAAGATGTGTTGGTACAAGTTAATAAATTCATATATCTTGTGGATTTTATTGTCTTGGAAACTGAACCTATGGTTGATAGTTCTAAGTCAGTTCCTGTTATTTTGAGTCGCCTATTTTTAGCAACATCTAATGCTTTGATAAATTGCAGAAATGGAGTGGTGAAGCTAACTTTTGGAAATATGACACTGGAGCTTAATGTTTTCAACATGTGCAAGCAACCACATGAAGTTTATGATGACAATGAAGAGATTGAAGGGATTGAGGCCATTATAGATGATCATCTTCAAATCAGGAGTTCTTCTGACCCATTAGAAATCTGTTTAATTATTTCATTTGATTCAGCTACACAATTAGATGATGATGTTTCTGAAATATGCTCTTTGATTGACTGTACACAGGAAATGGAATTCAAAGGATGGAAACCAAGATTCGAAGAACTAAAATCCATGAATGATGATGCCCATGAAGAAGTACCCACATTGGAACTAAAGCCATTACCTGATGGGTTGAAGTACACATTTTTGGGAGAAGAACAAAGCTCTCCAGTGGTAATTTCCTCATCCTTGACCAAAGAACAAGAAGGTAAGTTGATAGAAGTACTTAAAAGGCATAAAAGTGCAATTGGATGGACATTAAAGGATATAAAAGGCATTAATCCATTAATTTGTACACATAGAATACATTTAGAGGATAATGCTAAAACATCTCAACAACCTCAAAGAAGATTAAATCCACACATGAAAGAGGTAGTTAGAGCTGAAGTTCTTAAATTACTTGATGTTGGAATTATCTATCCTATCTCTGATAGCCAGTGGGTAAGCCCTACACAAGTTGTGCCTAAGAAATGCGGAATAAGTGGTTGAAAATGAAAAAGGAGAATTAATACCTACCCGAGTCTCATCTAGTTGGTGTATGTGTATTGATTTCAGAAAATTGAATGCAGCCACTAGGAAAGACCATTTTCCATTGCCATTTCTTGATCCGATTTTAGAAAGAGTAGCAGGACATCCCTACTATTGTTTTCTTGATGGTTATTCAGGGTATAATCAAATACCAATTGCATTAGAGGACCAAGAAAAGACCACTTTTACTTGTCCCTTTGGCACTTTTGCATATAGAAGAATGCCTTTTGGTCTTTGTAATGCTCCGGTAACTTTTCAAAGATGCATGCTAAGTATTTTCAGTGACATGATTGAGCATTATTTAGAGGTTTTCATGGATGATCTGACAGTTTTTGGAAATTCTTTTGAAAATTGTCTTGATAATTTGGAAAAAGTTCTTAAAAGATGCGAAGAAAAAGGATTTGTGATAAATTGAGAAAAATGTCATTACATGGTTACCTCAGGAATAGTGTTAGGTCATGTGATATCTTCTAAGGGAATTGAAGTTGATAAGGCCAAAGTTGAATTAATTGCTCATTTGCCTTTCCAAAAAACAGTCAGAGAAATTCGTTCCTTTTTAGGACATGCAGGATTTTACAGAAGATTTGTAAAGGACTTTAGTGCTATATCTAGACCTTTATGTAATCTTCTAACAAAAGATACACCATTTGATTGGACTCAAGATTGTCAAAAATCTTTTAAAAAATTAATCGGTCTTTTGACTTCTGCTTCTATCATGCAATCTCCTAACTGGTCTTTGCCTTTTGAGTTGATGTGTGATGCTAGTGATTTTGCTGTTAGTGCTGTTTTAAGCCAAAGAAAGGAAGGTAAGCCTCATGTAATTTATTACGCAAGTCAAACTTTGAATAGTACACAAATGAATTACACCACTACTGAAAAAGAACTACTTGCTGTAATTTTTGCATTGGACAAATTTCAGCCTTATTTAATTGGTTCATCCACTGTTGTTTTCACTGATCATGCTGCTGTTAGATATTTAATGTCTAAACAAGATGCCAAACCTAGGTTGATACGGTGGATCTTGTTGCTTCAAGAATTTAACATCACAATAAAAGACAAGAAAGGAGCCGAAAATATTATTGCAGATCATTTGTCAAGGCTGACAACAGGCTCATCTTTTGATAGCACACCTATCAATGATTCTTTCCCTGATGAATTTTTATTTTCTATCAATTCTATGCCTTGGTTTGCTAACATTGTCAATTTTCTTGTAACAGGTAAGATGCCGCCTCAGTGTACACACCAAGACAGAAAAAAGTTTTTAATTGAGGTGAAAAATTTCTTTTGGGATGACCCATATTTGTTCAAATATTGTCTTGATCAAATCTTTCGGAGATGTGTACCCGACAATGAGGTAAGTAGTGTCATTAAATTTTGTTATTCAGAAGCATGTGGAGGTCATTTTTCTTCAAAGAAAACAGCTGCGAAAATCTTGCAGTGTGGATTTTATTGGCCCACTTTATTCAAGGACAGTTATACTTTTTGCAAAAGTTGTGAAAGTTGTCAAAAATTGGGGTCCATTTCTAAAAGAAATATGATGCCTTTGAACCCTATCCTTGTCATTGAAATTTTTGATTGTTGGAGAATTGATTTCATGGGTCCATTTCCATCATCTTTTGGATTTGTGTACATTTTGGTTGCAGTTGATTATGTCTCAAAATGGATTGAGGCGATTCCATGTCAAGACAATGATCATAAACTGTTCTAAAATTTTTAAAAGAAAATGTTTTGAGTCGATTTGGAATTCCTCGAGCTATCATCGGTGATGGGGAACACATTTTTGCAATAAACCATTTGAATCTTTAATGAAAAAATATTGCATTACCCACAAAATTGCAACCCCTTATCATCCTCGACAAGTGGACAAGTTGAATTAGCAAATAGGAGATTAAACAAATTTTGGAAAAAACGGTTAACCCAAATCGTAAAGATTGGTCTTTAAGACTAAACAATGCACTTTGGGCTTACCGATCTTGCTTTTAAAACATCTTTGGGCATGTCTCCCTATCGGTTAGTTTATAGAAAACCTTGTCATTTTGCTCGTAGAATTGGAGCATAAAGCATTTTGGGCCATTAAAGCTTTCAACTTAAGTCTTGATGATGCTTCCAAGTTACGCAAATTGCAATTGAATGAACTTGAGGAATTAAGAAATGATGCATATGAAAACTCAAAGATTTATAAAGCTAGAACAAAAGCTTTTCATGACAAATCAATTTTCAGAAAAACTTTTGAAATTGGTCAAAAAGTTCTGCTTTATAATTCTCGCCTTCACCTATTCCCTGGAAAATTGAGATCTAGGTGGATTAGTCCTTATATTGTCAAACATGTGTATTCTTATGGGGCCATAGACATTGAGAATCTTAAGAATGGTATTGTACTTAAGGTTAATGGACAAAGACTCAAACCATTTCTGGAACATCAAGTTGTTGAGGTAGAATTCATTTCTCTTTCTAATCCTTGTCATGAGTAGAATTTATTTTAATGTTGTTTCTTTCTTTTTGCAGTTCTTTGTGTTCCCGGTTAAATGGCGGATAACGGTACTCCGTGACTCTCAAGTCGGTTTATTTTTCAGTTTCCCATAATAACTGATTTCTTCTCCTTTCAAAATGGATGTCATTCTCTCAAATCTAAGAAAATATTTTCCTTCTCTCCCTCTAAATGCTCTAACAAAAGTCTATGAAGCTAGGTGTGAAAGACTGAGATTGTTAATGTATAAGGGCATCCCAGAAGATATACGCTGGATAATCGAAGCAAAGGTTCGTTTAGCTGGTGAATCTTCAGATTCATTTGTCCCATACATGCCTGGTCTTGGTAAAAGTTCATTTTCAAAAAGGAGAAGAGCAAAAAGAATGAAAGTTTGTTACAAGTGTGCACGATGGAATTGCAACACGTGATGTCACTCTTTGGGGATGGTTTCTGTAAATAGAGAAGATAAAATATTCTTCATTAAGAATGGACTGAGTAAGGAGTCATTAGATAATATCTTATTGACTGTTGAGACGCATTCTTGTAGAGTTGTGAAGCGTGAACGTCTTAGTTTGTGGAATCTCTTCAAGGACGAACAAGAGCGTTATAGTCTTAGGAATCTGACTCAAAAAGACCCTGTTTGCCAATTTATAAGAAAATTGGATGGGAAGCTTATCCTCGACTCATAGAAGGCGTTTAAGTTATTTCTGGACGTGAAACCAGAGGAAGATGTGAGCCACAATCACAACAACATGTATATATTATCTTGTACATTTTTAAAAAAGAAAAAAAAGAGAAAAAAGAGAAAAAAATGAAATAAAAAAAGAATAAAAAAGGGCGAAACTTCGGTTGTACTTGGTCTTTAATTAGATTAGGAGCCCCTGCCAGTGGAGTGGCAGACCCGTCATTGACTCGGGTGGACCTTCGCACGCCGGTCGGTAAATAAGGTTCATGTGCCATGCTCTGCAGAGAGCCGCGCAAGCATTCCCAGGTTTTAACCAAAGGCTCTGCTTGTTGATGGACGAGAAAGAAGCGTCCGTGTTTGCATTCTCGCGTGACAATGCCTCTGAGTTGGATCCTGTGATTTAATGCCATGGGCTCTTCGGCGACCTCTCACTTGGGCCGTGGTCGTTGGTGGTAGCTATCGATTTACGCACTTTAATTAGTGGCGTCGTAGCTCAATCCAAAATATCCCACAAGCGGGAGGGAGAAGAATGCCCAGATTGGCCGAGAAATTTGTCTTGGTATTATCTTGCACTCATGACGCGTACAGTATAAAGATCTGCCATGAAACCTGTACATAAAGGTATGTAATCATTTGTTATTATTATTTTATCTTTGTATGATTTTGTTGAATTTTGGTTTTGGACAGACGATCCTTTGGACAGGATCCTTCGGGGGTTTCTAGACTTCTTTACCCTGATGGTTTTCTTGAAGTAAAAAAAAAAACAAAAAAAAAACAAAACAAAACAAAAAAAACAAAAAAAAAATTGTTTCTTAATTTCAAACTTTTCTGACAACAGCCAACCTACCCATATAGGTACTATCATTACTTTTTCTACTCTCTTCCCTATTTAAACAATACATTTCCTTCACTTTCCTTCAACTCAAAATCATTCAAAGGAAGTGTAAGTGTAAAATGGAGGGAGGTTCTTCTTCTGTTTATAGACTTACCAATATCTGTGTATTTTGTGGGTCAACTTATGGGAAGGGTTTAGAGTATGTAGATGCAGCAATCACTCTTGGTCGAACACTTGCTACGAGAAAAATTCATTTAGTATATGAGGGAGGCAGCATTGGGTTAATGAAGGCTGTATCACTTGCTGCTCATTTAAAAGGCAGTCAGGTTTTAGGTATCATTCCTAGACCTTTAGCTCAACAGAATATCACTGGAAAAACAACTGGGGAGGAGCTTCAAGTATCATCTATGGATGAACGAATGAGGACAATGCTTACAAATTCTGATGCATTCATAGCCTTACCAGGTGGTTTTGGTACTTTGGAAGAAATTTTTCAAATTGTCTCTTGGGCCCAATTGAACATCCACCATAAACCCATAGGTTTGCTGAATATTAATAATTTCTTTGATCTTTTGTTATATTTTCTTGACCATGCTGTGGAACAGAAATTCATCACACTTTCAGCAAGACGACTCCTTATTTTTGCTTCCACTGTTGATGAGTTGATTGATAAATTAGAAGTTTTTGTTTATGAACCTGATCTAGTAACAGCTCAGATAGATTGGTCAAAAGGTAGCAAAGAAGAAGAGCAAGGCAAAAAGGGAGGCAACAAAGAAGAGAGGCAACAAAGAAAGGAGGCGAAGGAACAAGAGTGTGATCTGTCACTTCATCTATAACTATCCTTTATCTTTAGTTTTATTTATTGTATTTTTTTTTTAAATTTGTTTGAGATTTTTCTTTTCAGTAATTACAACAACAGGTACTATCTTTTATCCTTTACCTATCTATCTTTGACATTGAGGACAATGTTATGATCTGGTTAGGGGGAAGGATAGTTGTGTAAAAAAAAATCAAAAAAAAAATTTAGGAAGTATGTATATTAATATGTTTGTTGTGTTTATATGTTTGTCTGTAACTTACTAAACCAGTTAAGGATAGCAGAGTAAGGAGTAAATTTTACTCTTGAGACGCATCTTAGTTGGGGTAGTAACTAATTTATGTGGAAGTAGCAATTCAAATTCAGGAAAATTTGCATGATTGAGTAAATTGTCTTCTTTCTTAAAATTCACATGCTTGGTTATGGATGTTGAATTGGTGGACTGAGAATGATAGAATTATGTCTTGTGAGATTTTGAGCTTATTGATGAATGGATTGAACATTTGTACCATTCTTTTCTTTCTTGTGTGAATTTCACTCATGGAATTGTTGCTCTAGAACTTGCTTTGATTCTTTTTGAGACTACATTTTCATATGCATACATGAATATAATTGAGGCATTTTTCTTGAAATAGCTACTTTAATCAAATAGCCAGCCTTGTTTAGCAGTATGTTGTTTCAATATGATATCAAGCACTCTTATGACTTCTTGGAAATTCTCTGATTCCTGTCAACATAAAGCATTAGAAATGACCTATTTTCCCTTACTTAACCCCTTTGAGCTTATTTGACTATTCTTTGTTTCGAACTCATTATGTGCCTTAAATGAAAAACCATATTCTTACTTGACCTTAGGGAATAAGAGAATATTAGTTTGTCATTCGATGAGTTCTTGAACAAGTGTGGGGGTGTGTGTGCAGAATATTAAAAAAAAATGTGTATATATGATGTTCTTATTCTTCAAAAAAAAAATCAAAAATCAAAAAAATAAAAAAAATGTAAAAAGAAGAGGGTCAACAAGGTAATAAAGGAAAGGGAAAGAATAGGTAAAGGAAATTTATATTAAGTGGAGTTAGGATGAACTTTCATACTTGTTAATTGAACTCAGCTCTCATGCTCTTTCATTCTCTGGTATTTAACTTGTCATATCCATATTACCTCCTCCTTTACCTTGACCTCATTAAAACCTTGAATAAAGTCCTCATGATTTGTGTGTGCATATGTTTTGAGTAGTGGAGAAGTAGAAGAGAAGCAAGCTTATGGTAGTGCAATTTTCATGGGTTGAATTGAGCGAAATACCTACCTTTTAAACACTTGAGGGATTGAGAGTGAATCTTGTGAAAATCTATCATTCTTGACTCATGCTTTTCAATTGAAATATCCTTACTTGTTAATTTGAGATGTGAAAATATATTACCTCATGAATGTTTTGATTACTTGAATGATTGATTGCTCTACATTTTTTTTAAATATTATTAGAAATTGAGTCTTTTAGAGTGTTTAGCTTTTGAGTCTGTTTCGTTTTTTTGTGAGTGATCTTGTGTGTTTTGCTCAGGAGTACAAAAAGCTAAGTGTGGGGGAATTTGATGATCACATATTTGATACATTAATAAGTTTTCATTCTTAGTCATTTACACTCTCTATGTACTTAATTGATTGAGTTTTATTATGTTTTGTAAGTTTGGGCTCAAATTGGATTTAATTGAATTTTTCAGCATGATTCATATCTTACACTGTTTCTGTATTTGGGACATATCTTGGGCTGTAGGTGGTATTTGGAGGTGATTCTAGTGGAATTTGAAAGATAAGAGAGATCTCTATAACTTTCATGAAGACCTCAAAGGCCCAATCATACGAGTAGATAACTCAAATTGGGATTGAAGCAAGAACTAGAGTGCTGTTCTTGATAACTTGACCTATGTATACTTTTCATGCCATTGTTCGGGCTAGAAGTTTTAAAATGAGCTGAAATTTGGATGTTGAATATCTAAGACCCATATCTACAACTTTCATGTTGAACATTTTTTCAGAATCGGACTCCTTGAAGGTTATATTGAGCTTGGAAGTTAGAACAGAGGAGCTGTGACTGGGCCTGGGCAGTGTGCAGTAATTTGAATGTATCTGGAGTTATAGAAATGATATTGGACTCAAACCAAAGCCATTTGAAAGCTAAGATCCAGGCCTAAAACTTTCATGAAGACCACTTGGTTCAAAAATGACGAATGCAATGACTTCAGAGCTGCATGATTTCGGAGACAAGGAATCTCCATAATTTCCCACTCACCTAAAGTCATTTGGCATTTTCCACTCATTTTCCACTCATCCAACCACTAATGACTCAGCCCCCTTGTCATTTTGTATCTCTAATCCTCTATAAAAGGAGGCCTTGTCAGATCATTAAGGGTGTTAGGTGTTAGTTACCAAAATGATGCCATTTTGTTACTTGGTTTTCTTGTAGTAATTTTCCTTTGTTCTAAATTAAAGTCATGTTCTTCTTCTTCTTCTTCTTCTTCTTCTCTCTTTCTTTCTTCTTATCTATGAGTAACTAAGTTTCATTTTACTTGGGTGAAAGGTTGAAGCTCTTGGTAATAAAGTAAGGTTAGATTTATTCTTCTCTTGTGCTTAAATGATTTATATTTTTCTAGTAACCATTATACGTATTATAATTTGTTTCTTATAATTTAGAAACAATCTTTGTAAAGTGGAGTTCTTGATTTATTGTAGACAAAATATTGGCACAATGAATACTTTAACCCATTTATAAGTGGTGGTAATATTTTTAGGAAACATAATATAATTACATATATTATTTTAATAGGACTTTTAATGTTGTATTTTTCGATTGGAACCTCCATATTGCGAGGATTCTAATTGAGTTATAAATAGAATTAATCTTACTTTTACTTTATTTACCAAGAGTGGATCTTTTAACCCAAGTAAATAATTTTTACCATAATAACAAAATATTTACTTCACCTTAATTAATCTTCAACAATTCCCTGTGGATTGATCTCGGACTCCCGAGAAATTTATTACTTGAGATAACCTGCACTTGGGTTCGCAAAGCAACAATTAATCCCGCATCAAGTTTGTAGACTTGTTTGAAACAAAAAATTGTGCATCAATAAGTAAATAATTATTTTTCACCACAATTCCATTACAAAAAATATTTCTCATTTCTTCAAAAATTTCATTTCAACTTTCCTCAAAATAATATGACTTTATACTTTATTTAACACATTTTCTTTACTCAAGAAAATCTTTTTCCACATTTCTTTACTCAAGAAATCTATTTCCAAAATATAATTCACAAAATCACTTTTCTATTGATATAAATCAACGTTTCAAAATTTAACATTTTCTAACGTACTTCAAAACTCAAAAATAAGTTATACGTTAGTGAATTTTCAAAATACCACTATATCCTTCATTTTTCCCAAATCATTTCCAAATCAACCTTCCTCAAAATAAGATAACTTTCTACTTCATTTAATATATCTTCTTATTCAAGAAAATCTTTTTTTCATAGTATATTTCACAAATTCACAATTCCATTGAATTAAATCAATGTTTCTAACTTTAAAAATTACTAATGCTTTCCAAAATCCAACGGGATTTTAATAAATTCTTTTTAAAACAAATTGAGGCTCACTTACAACTTCTCTTTTCCATTTACATAAAAATTCATTTCTCAAGTGCTAAAATACTCTGATTCCCTTTTCAATTTCTTTGTATTAAATTAATTATATTTCCACTTGGAGAATCACTTTGTTTCATCAAAATCAATGCATTACAAGCCTTCGAAAACGTGGACATGACTATTGAAACCATCAAATATTTTTCTTTTTAAATTGATATGGTTTTACACAAACAAAACCATTAAAATTTTATTTTCAAAACCGAAGTACCGATGGTTATAAAAACCAAACCCATTTGTTCAAATTCATTTTTACTTTCTTTGCAATTCCTTTTTCACTTTCTTTGTAAATCTTTAAAATCAATGTTTGCCCATTTCATTCAAAACTCATATTTAGAAAAATACTTAGGATCTTTTTACACAAAATAAATCAATAAAAATTCCTCTAAAATCGTATTTTTGTTTTCTTGAAAAACAAACCCTTTGTTTATTTTCCATACTCTTCAAATCATCCATTATCATTCTTCATGAAAATATTAATTTAAAGATACTTAAAACATTTATTCTAAATTTATCAAAATCTTATAAATGGCCATTGAAACCATGAATTATTTTTTTTTCTTTCTAACTTAAATAAATTCCAAAATTGTGTGCATTCTTTTTGCAACACAAACCTTTTTGTTTATTTTCTTTGCTTCTCAAATCATTCAATTTTATCATTCATGAAAATATAAATTTGTGAACACCTATTTTGAGGTGTCTTGATCGAAATTCTCATTATTCTAGGGATCAAAATTTAATTTCCTTATTCTTGAAAATTTTCCACATTGACCCAAATCAAGGGCATCAAAATCGTAGCTCCTCTTTGGCCATTGGGACCAAGATTAGTTTTCTTTCCATTCACACATCATGGCATACATATATATATTTCATCATAGATATCACAAACATGCCATATACTCATCATGCATATTATAAGTATACTATCAAAGCCATAAAATCATGCAAAACATATTAAGCATAGACAAAAATAATCAAAGCATAAGAAAATAAATCAAAGCTCATAAACATACAATTAATTATTACATGACCATGGATTGGAATCCTCACATGGATTCACCATCCATCAAATATAAGACCATCTCTCACCACCATACTTGGTTGATGAGATGGATCTCCCTCTTACCTCTTGAAGATCCTCAAAAACTCTTTGTTTTGCTTCTCTTTCCAAGTCCTTCACCACCAAGAGCTTCTCAAATACAAAACAAAATACATAGAAATTAGTATACTAAGCTTGATTAAGAGGAACCATGGATCAAACATGGTTTAGATCATGAAAAAGAGAAAAGAAATGAAGTTTCCTTACACTTCACCTCAAAAATCCAATAACTTTGATCTTGAAGAAAGTCCATGAAGATGAATGATTTAGAGAAAATCTCCAACATGAAAGTTGCTTAGAATATCATGTAGATTCAAGATCTATGGTTGGATGAAATTAAAAGTGATGGAGAGTGTTTTTGGGCTGCTTGGCCGAAACATAGAGGAGAAAAAGGAAGGAAAAATGGTTGCTTGGTTCTTGAAATTTTTGAGAGATTTTGAGAGAATTTGATGAAGGCTTTTTGGTGAAGTATAAAAATGAATATGGAGAGTGTAACCAAAGGTGCTACTGCCGTGGGAGTGAAAGAATAGAGAGATATGAATTCATTTGGCATAATTGAAGGCTATCACATGATGCACAAAGTCTTCCACTTTGTCATCTTTTTCTTTGGCCTAAAAAGGCTATACAAGCATGTCTAAACATGTCTCCTCCTTCCTAACACTCCAAAACCGTCCCCCCCCTTAATCATGCACTCAAAAGGAAGCAAACAAAGTAATAATGGTCAAGAAGAATGTCATATTGACCATGACAAGCAATAATGGTCATCAATTAGGCTTGCATGGCTATTATGGATGATTCAAAATTCATGTAGATGCCTCCCTAAGGCTGTTGAAAACTGTGACATTCAAGGGAGTTTAGAGACTTTAATTTATTTTAATTCAAGTCTAATTACTTGCTAATTGATTAGTTAATTCATTAGATTAAGTTTCCTAGTCAATCTTAACTAATTTTCTAATTACATAACTAATTAATTAGACATATTATTTCATATATTATAATCTCTAATTAAAATTAGGATATCTAATTAAGAATTAGATTATAACAATCTAACATTTAATTTAGTTTACTTGGCTTGTTAATTAGGCCATTATTTGAAGCATTTCTAGCCATTGATTAATTCAATGGTTAGGATTTAGGTAGACTTTTGATTTTTAGAAAACTAAATCTAAGCCATTGGATCCTTCTCCTTTAAATTCTAGCCATTAGATGTGTCTCCAAAATAAAGGGTCGAGATTACTCCTTCTTACTTTTAAATCCAAGGGTCATAATTAGTCTTTGTCACTTTTTAAGACTAAATCTCCACCCTTGATTAATTTTTCATCCAATGGTCATAAATAGTCTTTTTCACTTTTTAAGACTAAATCTCCACCCTTGATTTAATCTAAATCCAATGGTTATAAATGGTCCTTGTTACTTTACAAGACCAATTCTACACCGTTGATTAAATCTATGGTTGATATTGAAGCCTTTCTTATTAAGCTTGTCTAGATTAAATCTCTACCATTGATTAGATCAATGGTTAACATCCAATGTTTCTTTATTAAATTTATTTCTCAACCGTTGATTAAATCAAGATCAAGTCTCCACCATTAATTAAATCAATGGTGGATATCCAAACCACCAATGTTGACTTAAACAATATAATTTCTATTTTTATCTGCTAAAACCCCATGAAAGAATATATTTACTGTATTTTTATCATCCGATAAATAAAATACAGTACCAAACACAATACAAGAAAATTTCTAAAACTGTTTCTGGATTCAGGTTTAGTAAGATCCCCTGTCTCCGTCTAAATAGTAGAAATTTTTCTATGCGTAGAAAATTTTTTCACTTTGTGGGACCCACCTAGGCCCACGTAAGGTCACCTGGGCCCACATACAGTCAAAAAAATTCATAATCATCCACAAAAATCACAAATATTAGAAAACATATGAAAATCAAGTCAGATTGTTAAAAATAATTAACAGTCAAGAGAAATAAATACAGAAAGATTTTTCCCGGCACAAAAATTATTATTTTCCTGACACGGAGTAAATCACTCAAAACGATCAAATACGCTGACGGAATAAACAAAATAATTTTATAGTATCCAGAAATTACTAAACAGTAAAATTATGTTAACTGTCAAAATTACTGTTTAAGATATAGGAAATTTGGGGTGTTACAATACTCCCCCTCTAAAAAGAAATTTCGTCCTCAAAATTTGAGAAACATGATTTCACACCCTCGGAATAAATAATGACATTATTCCTCCTTTATCTTATTTTCCAATTCCCATGAAGCTTCTTCTCTTACATCTTGCTATACTATTCTAACTAACAAAATCTCTTTGCTGATGTTCAACTTCTTCTGATCAAATAGATATCTAGACTCCTATAATTACTGAAGATGTTGAATGTTACTCTAGAAAGAAAGAATCTCCATATCTCTGATACCAACATAACAACAACCGATCTTCATTCATGCCTAGAATAGTTTTTCTCAGATAACTTCCAACTAATGTAATGTAATGTTCAACTAATGTAATGTATTACTTAAAATTTCCTTATTCTCATATCACTACATATTCTAGATTTTTGCTTTTAACAGGAAATGTCTCACTAATCCGAATTCTCCTTTCCACAGCACGATACCAGATACTTCCATAAATTTTTTTCTATGATTTTCTATTACCGTCTTAAATTTTCCCATAGAAGAATTGTTCCAATCTTTTGAAGAATTCACCACGCTTTTGCTGCGTTACTCAGATACGTTAACACGGATACAAATATAGAAATATCCTTTCTTGTAAGATATTCCTTCAATTGCAGGAGATGAAAGAAAACATCATGGAGGATAACAAAATGAATCGAACCTATTATCGAACATATCTAGCAAAGAATTAGATGTAACCCGATTTTCAAGAATAAATTTTCTCTGGATTACTCACCATCTGTTGAAATAATCTCATTGGATATGGTTGGAAAATAACCAATCCATTTTCAAAGACCACGTCTGTTTATGAAACAGATCAAACTAACACAAAAATTTTGAACAACAGATCAAACTAATACAAAGATTTGATCTATAACAGCAATTTGAATAACTTGAATAGCTCGATTAGCTAAGAATAGAAACAGAAGTAAACAAATCAGAGGATAACGAATAACTCTAATATATAATTGATCTACTCAATCATATGTCATAAGGAATAGGTTATTCACAGAAATATTCAGTATGATTTATAGGATTAGCTCCAATGACGCAATCTCCATTGATTAAATTTTCCGCTTAGAACACTCCCGTTCCATTCAGAGTAACAACTTCCCTTACTATCTAAAATTTTTACTAATAGAAAACTCTATTTTCAAAGAACACATCAGAGATTATACTCATTGGAAATGTGTCCAACTTTTCCACAAATTATTTTCTTGACATACATTCCTTCATTTAAGTACTTTCTTTCACATCACTTACTGCTTTTGGTTTCCTCAATGGTTATAAATACATCTTCCGTCGAAATCAATTACTTTCTCAATATCCTAAAAAAAATACCAGGTTCCAAAATTACGAAATCTTAGATTCCAAGACTGATTCTTTTCCATCAGATCCTAAACTTCAACTTCCAGTTTCCACTGAACAGCGGTCCTTTGTTCGTGCAGTCGTCTTTCCACATTGCTCCCATTGCTCCCGTAGCTGCAACTGCATTACTAGTAACATGTTTTACTTCCACACAAGTATAACTATCCTGAGCCATTCCTTTTTTTTTTAAAGGCGTGCAGATCGAAATACAATGGATCTAATATCCATTATAAACAACATTATTTTCTTTCAAAAAACAAACACAGAGAACATAACACAAGCAAAATAGACCTAACCACAAACCCCAAAAGACTCAAACCGTGCTCTGATACCAACTAATGTAACACCCTGGCTCTAATACCAACTAATGTAACACCCTGGCTCTGATACCAACTAATATCACAATTTAAAGAGAAATATAAAATCAACAACTTATTTTTTTTTACAGTAGCAAACCCCATGACGGGTCCTACTTAATAGCACGGTACAACACTAACGGAAAACTTTAACATACTTATTCCTTTTTCTATCCATCTTGATGCATCAGACATATGTTCCTTTGTCAAAACTGCACACCTTCGAGTCCTAAATGTCCACTCTTTATTGTTGTCACCAATCTCAGAGTATCCATCGCCTGTTATGTCTAAGACAACTCGATCTTTCTATTATTTGATTTTAACAATACAGACATAGCAAAACAGCATAACAAAGAGGTGAGATCACCTACACCAATACCAACATGGCAGCACAGAGATAACACAAATAGCAACATCATACAGATAGATCATACCATAATCATGCTATCAGCATTAATCAACTATCATCATCTAATCATTTATCAGTTCAATCATCATCCAAGTACTCAAAACAATTGTCATAACCAATAACCAATATTCCTCAATTAATATATCACACAGATATAAATGCTCAGATTTATGCATATGCACAAAGACTCAGTTTATCAAAAACAACTCCATGGAGGTTTTCACAATTTCGAGAAGAATGCTCTGGTTAATTGTCAGCCTTAGCCCAAAGACAATCTCCCAGTCGTTGAAAAGAATCGTGTTCTTGTCGGGTATCGTCAATGCGTTGCAACGGACTGCATCGCCAAGTGGCACAGGGTACTCACCAACTGTCCACTGGTCGACCGCCGCGCCTTGACGCCCCTAAGATCCACCATAAACCTCACTATCAATTCTCATTCCCTCTTCAACCACAAGGGCCATAATAGCTATTAGCTATATTTTATACAATGCACGAATATATCAGTGCAAGTCCAACCCCAAAGGGCCAAATCTTTTCAATTTAATTTGTTCAATGTAATCATATGCTTCAATGCATATTTTATACAATGCACGAATATATCAGTGCAAGTCCAACCCCAAAGGGCCAAATCTTTTCAATTTCATTTGTTCAATGTAATCATATGCTTCAATGCATATTTTTTTTTTCAATGCACGTATAATGCACCAAATCCAATCACAGACATATCTTTCCAATGCATGTATAATGCACCAAATGCCAATCATAGGCAAAATATGTCATTTTCTCACACAACATCCATATCTTTGGTTCTACAGTATTTATACTGTATTTTCAACAGGAAAATCATATTATCACATTTTCATAGTTATAAAATTCTTTCATCGTGTTTTCACAAAATTGCGCAACATTTTCATTTCATTTTCACAATTCCAAAATGTTTCTGTTACGTTTTCACAATACTGTAACTCTTCTGTTGCACCTTTAAATCACGTATTAAATTTTTTAACATTTTTCTCAATCGCATAAAAATATACGTTTCTCAAATCGCGTAATGATTTTTCATCATTTTCAAAATTGCGTAACTTAAAAATCATTCTTTTAAGTTGCGTAAATCATTTTCTATCATTCTTAAAATATTTAAAACACTTTTCAAATCACGTAATGATTTTTCATCATTTTCACAATCACGTAAAAATATTCTCTCATTATTTAATCATGTAGTGATTTTTCAACAGTAGTTCAAATTACATAAAATATTTAAACGTAATTCAAGTCACTTAAAAATGTTTCAACGCATCTCCAATCGCGTAGTAATATTTTATCATATTTCAAATTGCATAAAAATATTTTACTGTATTTCCAAACACTTGAAAATATTTTACTATATTTCAAATCACATACTTTAAAAATTATATTTTTAAGATACGTAAATAATTGTTTTTCACCACAATTCCATTACAGAAAATATTTCTCATTTCTTCAAAAATTCCATTTCAACTTTCCTCAAAATAATATGACTTTATACTTTATTTAACACATTTTCTTTACTCAAAAAAATCTTTTTCCACATTTCTTTACTCAAGAAATCTTTTTCCGAAATATAATTCACAAAATCACTTTTCCATTGATATAAATAAACGTTTCAAAACTTAACATTCTCTAACGTACTTCAAAACTCAAAAATAAGTTATACGTTAGTGAATTTTCAAAATACCACTATATTCTTCATTTTTCCCAAATCATTTCCAAATCAACCTTCCTCAAAATAATATAACTTTTTACTTCATTTAATATATCTTCTTATTCAAGAAAATCCTTTTTTCATAGTATATTTCACAAATTCACAATTCCATTGAATTAAATCAATGTTTCTAACTTTAAAAATTACTAATGCATTCCAAAATCCAATGGGATTTTAATAAATTCTTTTAAAAACAAATTGAGGCTCACTTGCAACTTCTCTTTTCCATTTACATAAAAATTCATTTCTCAAGTGCTAAAATACTCTGATTCCCTTTTCAATTTCCTTGTATTAAATTAATTATATTTCCACTTGGAGAATCACTTTGTTTCATCAAAATCAATGCATTACAAGCCTTCGAAAACGTGGACATGACTATTGAAACCATCAAATATTTTTCTTTTTAAATTGATATGGTTTTACACAAACAAAACCATTAAAATTTTATTTTCAAAACCGAAGTACCGATGGTTATAAAAGCCAAACCCATTTGTTCAAATTCATTTTTACTTTCTTTGCAATTCCTTTTTCATTTTCTTTGTAAATCCTTAAAATCAATGTTTGCCCATTTCATTCAAAACTCATATTTAGAAAAATACTTAGGATCTTTTTACACAAAATAAATCAATAAAAATTCCTCTAAAATCATATTTTTATTTTCTTGAAAAACAAACCCTTTGTTTATTTTTCATACTCTTCAAATCATCCATTATCATTCTTCATGAAAATATTAATTTAAAGATACGTAAAACATTTATTCTAAATTTATCAAAATCTTATAAATGGCCATTGAAACCATGAATTATTTTTTTTTTCTTTCTAACTTAAATAAATTCCAAAACCGTGTGCATTCTTTTTGCAACACAAACCATTTGTTTATTTTCTTTGCTTCTAAAATCATTCAATTTTATCATTCATGAAAATATAAATTTGTGAACACCTATTTTGAGGTGTCTTGATCGAAATTCTCATTATTCTAGGGATCAAAATTTAATTTTTTTATTCTTTAAAAATTTCCACATTGACCCAAATCAAGGGCATCAAAACCGTAGCTCTTCTTTGGCCATTGGGACCAAGATTAGTTTTCTTTCCATCCACACATCATGGCATACATATATAGATTTCATCATAAATATCACAAACATGCCATATACTCATCATGCATATTATAAGTATACTATCAAAGCCATAAAATCATGCAAAGCATATTAAGCATAGACAAAAATAATCAAAGCATAAGAAAATAAATCAAAGCTCATAAACATACAATTAATTATTACATGACCATGGATTGGAATCCTCACATGGATTCACCATTCATCAAATATAAGACCATCTCTCACCACCATACTTGGTTGATGAGATGGATCTCCCTCTTACCTCTTGAAGATCCTCAAAAACTCTTTGTTTTGCTTCTCTTTCCAAGTCCTTCACCACCAAGAGCTTCTCAAATACAAAACAAAATACATAGAAATTAGTATACTAAGCTTGATTAAGAGGAACCATGGATCAAACATGGTTTAGATCATGAAAAAGAGAAAAGAAATGAAGTTTCCTTACACTTCACCTCAAAAATCCAATAACTTTGATCTTGAAGAAAGTCCGTGAAGATGAATGATTTAGAGAAAATCTCCAACATGAAAGTTGCTTAGAATATCATGTAGATTCAAGATCTATGGTTGGATGAAATTAAAAGTGATGGAGAGTGTTTTTGGGCTGCTTGGCCGAAACATAGAGGAGAAAAAGGAAGGAAAAATGGTTGCTTGGTTCTTGGAATTTTTGAGAGATTTTGAGAGAATTTGATGAAGGCTTTTTGGTGAAGTAGAAAAATGAATATGGAGAGTGTAACCAAAGGTGCTGCTGCCGTGGGAGTGAAAGAATAGAGAGATATGAATTCATTTGGCATAATTGAAGGCTATCACAAGATGCACAAAGTCTTCCACTTTGTCATCTTTTTCTTTGGCCTAAAAAGGATATACAAGCATGTCTAAACATGTCTCCTCCTTCCTAACACTCCAAAACCACCCCCCTTCATCATGCACTCAAAAGGAAGCAAACAAAGCAATAATGGTCAAGAAGAATGTCATATTGACCATGAGAAGCAATAATGGTCATCAATTAGGCTTGCATGGCTATTATGGATGATTCAAAATTCATGTAGATGCCTCCCCAAGGTTGTTGAAAATCGTGACATTCAAGGGAGTTTAGAGACTTTAATTATTTTAATTCAAGTCTAATTACTTGCTAATTGATTGGTTAATTCATTAGATTAAGTTTCCTAGTCAATCTTAACTAATTTTCTAATTACATAACTAATTAATTAGACATATTATTTCATATATTATAATCTCTAATTAAAATTAGGATATCTAATTAAGAATTAGATTATAACAATTTAACATTTAATTTAGTTTACTTGGCTTGTTAATTAGGCCATTATTTGAAGCATTTCTAGCCATTGATTAATTCAATGGTTAGGATTTAGGTAGACTTTTGATTTTTAGAAAACTAAATCTAAGCCATTGGATCCTTCTCCTTTAAATTCTAGCCATTAGATGTGTCTCCAAAATAAAGGGTCGAGATTGCTACTTCTTACTTTTAAATCCAAGGGTCATAATTAGTCTTTGTCACTTTTTAAGACTAAATCTCCACCCTTAATTAATTCTTCATCCAATGGTCATAAATGGTCTTTTTCACTTTTTAAGACTAAATCTCCACCCTTGATTTAATCTAAATCCAATGGTTATAAATGGTCCTTGTTACTTTACAAGACCAATTCTACACCGTTGATTAAATCTACGGTTGATATTGAAGCCTTTCTTATTAAGCTTGTCTAGATTAAATCTCTACCATTGATTAGATCCATGGTTAACATCCAATGTTTCTTTATTAAATTTATTTCTCAACCGTTGATTAAATCAAGATCAAGTCTCCACCGTTAATTAAATCAATGGTGGATATCCAAACCACCAATGTTGACTTAAGCAATATAATTTCTATTTTTATCTGCTAAAACCCCATGAAAGAATATATTTACTATATTTTTATCATCCGATAAATTAAATACAATACCAAATACAATACAAGAAAATTTCTAAAACTATTTCCAGATTCAGGTTTAGTAAGATCCCCTGTCTTTGTCTAAACAGTACAAATTTTTCTATGCGTAAAATTTTTTTTCACTTTGTGGGACCCACCTAGGTCCACGTAAGGTCACTTGGGCCCACATACAGTCAAAAAATTTCATAATCATCTACAAAAATCACAAATATTAGAAAACGTATGAAAATCAAGTCAGATTGTTAAAAATAATTAACAGTCAAGAGAAATAAATACAGAAAGATTTTTTTTGGCCCAAAAATTATTATTTTCCTAACACGGAGTAAATCACTCAAAACGATCAAATACGCTGACGGAATAAACAAAATAATTTTACAGTATCCAAAAATTACTAAACAGTAAAATTTTGTTAACTGTCAAAATTACTGTTTAAGATATAGAAAATTGGGGGTGTTACATTACTTCCTATCCATTGATTTAATCTAAGGTGGATATCATTAGTTACTTTATCAAGATTATTCTCACACCATTAATCTGATCAATGGTTATGATCAAAGGCATCTAAATCAAGTTGTTCATCCAATGGTCCACAATGAAGTCCATGCCACTTTATTTAACCAACTCTTATTGGTTTAGAATTTAGTCTTAGTCAAAAACGTTGACTGCTTTTCTAAATGTGGGTCCCACAGACTTTTCAGGTCCATAGTCATTTTGGAGTAGTTTTCTACTATTTTTGAGATAGTAGGTACTGTCAAATAAAATAATATTATAATAATATAAAATTATTTTTTTACACAGTTAAATCCTAAAAATTAAAAGATTAATATATATACATCACTCGGAATTGGGTTTAGTAAGATCTTCCAACTCTGAATAATTAAAATAAGATTTTATCCGGCCAAAAAATTATTATTTTCTTGGCTCAGAGCAAATCACACACAACAATCAAATATACTCACAGAATAGTCAAATTTAATTTATAACTTACAGAAAATATAAAATAGTACATTTAGGACAATATCGTACTTAACTCAAAAGTTGGGGTGTTACACCAATGGCCTGGAGCATCCTCGTAAACAAGGTTTAGGTGTACTAGCATAGCCCGATCAATGGGCTCCATCTCTTTGGCGAGATGGGCATCAGGGTGTAAAACATCAAGGTTTCGGGCCAGGTTAGTAATATAAGAGCCCACTGCAATGTGCCACTGTTTGGCTTGACCGTGCCCCTTATCAAGCTTGGACACGTGCTAGAGAAACCAGTAGCCAAGGTTGCAATGGTGGGCATGCACCAAGCACCATAAATAGAAGAGGTCAGTCTTGGTGACAACCCTAGTGCTGTGCTACTGTCCTGCAATGCTATGGGAGATGAAGCGGTGGAGCCATCGCAAGGCGGGGTCGTGGATAGAAGATGATTTGAAAATGCTAGGGTTGTAGGCGTGGTTACCTGTTGAACCTCGCCCCAGAAGCTGCTATCAACAAATGAGCTTCGATAGTTTAGAAATGTGTTCTAGTAGGTAGAGGACTAAATGGAAATAGTGGTCTTGAATCCCATAGCAACATTAAACTCATCTAAAGACATGGAGAATTGACGCCGGTTAAGTCTGAACTGAATAGATCCCAGCTGGTCGATCGTCTAGGACTCACAAGACACCTTGAGTGTAGATAGGAAATCAATGGTTGGCTCCAAATAAGCATCGCATCAGATAGAGGTAAATAATTCCCACCCAGTGCGAGCCAAGTGATTGTGGATGATCCCCAGAACACCAAACTCCTGCATCATCTTGGTATCTAGATATTTGTTGGCAATGATAGAATATGACCTAAACAGCTCGCACCTCTGTTAGTGAGCTGGAGAATCAAAGTGCAAAAGGCGATCAACCGCAGCTCCAAAGTGTAATGGGACGGCTTTGCCATGAGTGCGCTAGCATTTTGAGGCCATGGTACCTGAGATTGAGAAGGGAGATATCAGCATAGACATCAAACCAAAAATCTGTAAACAGATCAAGCAAGCAACAATAGTAGACATCCAGAACATAATCGTAATAAAATAGGAAGCAATGCTGCACAAGTTAGTTAGATCAGAAAAAATGCCAACATGAATAATTTGAATCACTAGCAAAATTTGTAAAACCCCTTGATTTATTATCCATGGCACAATCGTCATTATACCACGGATACTAAATTTTGGCGTGTTACGATTTTCAAATAATATTTATTAAAATTAAACCTTTTGTGCATATACAGAAAATATGAGCCACAGATGAAATAATACATAAGCCGTCATTAGCACATATAATTCAACGAGCCAAAATCAAAATACAGTTCATAGGACTATATAATTAATTTAAAGCATACATGGCATGGCGTATTCCATGTACCGCTCAAAATAAAATACATCAAGTTGGACTTTAAAATGCAGGTATACTCAAATTACACCTTAAAATAAATAACACAGAAGGAAACATAAACTACCTATAAAGACATCCGCATCTAAGGAGTTGGGCACTCCATCGGATCCACCTCGGGATCCTCTCCCGGCTCGTCTGAAGATGTAAGGACAGGACCGAGTGCGGTCCCATGGGCAGATGCCCTAGCAGTTGATGCCGTGGAATTCTCGTCCTCTCTAGGGGTGTGAATTAGATCACCCCATAACTCCTGAATAGGTAGAGCAAACTCCAGATGTACCAAAGTAGTAAGTGTCAGGACAGGATCCCCATTGCGAGTCTTCCTTACAGTCAAGATCAGGTCTCCAACATATCGTATATGCTGTCCAACCCAGTCGACTCACCACGCATTGGCGCCACTAGTGAATACAATCCTAACGAACCCAATGGAACCCCTTCTTGATGACATCCTCAAAAGCAGAAGATCAATGCCAAGTAAAGTCTAGGAAGAACAATCTTGTCCCCTCTACAGTCTTTAACCAAATATCGCATAGAACAAGAACAGTGCAAGAAAGAGGTGAGATCTCCAACTTCATTACCAATTATGGAAGTAAGAAACATAAACGGCATAGGACGCCCATATAGCATAATGAAAATAATAAACAGTATTAAGAAGCAGATATTAAGTAGTTTAACAGTTTCAGGCAGTATATCATCAATAAGATAGCAGATCCAATTATAATATAGATTAAATGCCAAGTAATTTATTGACTCACTATGCACATGTACACAATATCAAAATCCTACTCCATGGAGCTACACACAAACATCGGAGATAATGATCAGGGAGACATGCCAGTATCTCGTCAGCCTACAATCAAGTGCTTCCCAGAATAATACTAGTCTTGCGCAACAGGGCTTTATACAGCGGCATTCCCACAAGATCGTGACATAGGACAGTGTCTCGGTCAGGATCGTCAGTGCGTTTGCATCGGTTTGTCTCACGGCCCAGAGGGGCTACCAACTGTCCCCTGTGAGACGCCCGAGCCCCGACGCCCCCAAGGTCAACAATAGGACCTACACTAGTCTATTCGCACCCACACTAAGGTGTGATTCAACTCCTAGGCAACATAGCCTTGACAAATAGTCCATCGAACTTCCACAATGCATGATGACTCAATGCATATATCATGTATGTTTATCATTACATACTTTTCCACAATATGCCTCAATTGGCCAAAGTAGCATCAACACATCATTGGTCCCTCATATGGACCCACAATAAATATTATTAAGTCCTTAAATAATGCATTACACCTTTAGGATACATTATGGAATTATGCCTAAATTTCTACATTCTTCTTAATAAGTTTCTCTTTTTGAGAAATACTGTCACGTTATTTATTTAATCATTATTATTTTAATTACATAAGTCCATCATTAAATTTTAAATCTAATTCTCTTATAATGATTAAAATTGAATTATTTATCATTCTTACTTGCACTCATGGTCTTGCTTTAATTAAAATTTATTCTAAGTTATTGAATGAAACTCTATTCTTGGTTCTTTCCATTTTTTGAATCCCTAATTAATTCTTAATTATCCAATTAATTAAGTTTCACTTCAATTTAATATTTCTTATGGAATTCTTCTATAGTAAGATCTCTCTTGCTTATTAAGCTCCTTACTTTAGATTTAGCTATATTTACTTAGAGAATTATTTCTAAGATTTTTTTTCTAAGTCTCACACACCTTCATTTACTTCTTAGGTCCAAAGATTCCTTTTAGGGTATCAAATTGATTTCCTTTCATTACATTATTAACTATTTAATCACTTAATTAATTAAATGTTATAGTTGCATAAAATTGCATGGATTGAGCCATAATTAACCCTAGAGGCCGTGAGCCTCTCTAAGGTTTGGATTCCCAAATTTTTATTCAATTAATTATATGTTATCCTTTTAATTAATTATATCTTCAACTTGTTACAAAATTTCACCAAGAACACCCAATTTTTGGGTTCATAGCCATGAACCTCTTAGAAAAAGGCAAGGGTCATTTTACTTCCATTCAAGTTTCCAATCCATCCAAGCACATCAATATACATATTAAATCAACCAAATAACTCAAATAAATTAAAAACAACACATAGTCATAAAAGTCATACAACAAAGAGAGTAACCTTAGCAAAGGTTTCTCACCACCAATCACAAAATCAAGTTTTCTACTACCAAGAGAGGTTGAAGAGGATTATCTCCCTCTTACCTAGAGAAGAAGACAAGCAATGGAACTCCTTTGTAGCTCTTTGCAATTTTTGGATTCACACCTCCAAGAACCCTAAAAATTACAACTTCATTAAATCAACAAGAAAACTTGAAAAAGAATGGATTAATGGTCATTAAGAAGACCTTGAACACGAAAATGAAAAGAAAAGGGTGAGGAACCAAGAACCTTACCCAAAAGCTTGAAGCTTGAAGCTTGAAGAAGAAGATGGCGAAGATGGTGCCTTTTCAAGAAATCACTAACTAGAGATGTGTTTAGATGATGAAGGAGATTAAGAAAATGTGTTTAGTTAAAAATTTTGTGATGGTTGAGGCTTGAGAGAGGGGCTAGCCATGAGGTGTTCTAGAGAGAAGGAGGAGAGAATTTCTTTTGAGAGAAAAAGATGAAGCTTAGAGAGAGAAATGGATGGTGAAGTGAATGAACTTTTAGGGTTTCTTTTTGAAATTAGAATAGATTGATTAATTAAATGGAGCATAATTTTGGCTCCATAAAATGGAAATTTCTTCTTAGCCGTGTTGGGGAGAGGAGGGAGAGAGAGAAGAAAATGGTTGAGAGAAAAGAGAGAAGGAAAATCTAGAGAGAAAAGTTGATAGGAGAAAAGGTAATGACTTTTTGATTTTGAATTTAGTATAGGAAACTTAATTAATTGAAAGCACAATTTTGGGCTTCAAGTAGAAGCATGCAGCCGTGTGGTGTGTGGGGAGAAAGAGAGAGAAGTATGCTTGGCTTATTTGAGAAGCTTGTTAGCTTTTTCAAAAAGAAGGATTTGATTAGACATAAAGTGGATTGCTTTAAGATAATATAGGGTGATAAAGTAATTAAATAATAAGGTGAGTAGGATTTTACTATAAGCTATTACCCAATGGATAATTGCTGCAGTACACAAGCCAGTATTAATTATCCATCGGATAATAGAACGTACTATAAAATTTTATTTAACAGTGCGTACAGAGATTTTATTTATCAGATAAAATCTCAAAAAATATAAACCTCGTAAATTATGCCCGACCTCGAGTTTAGTAAGATCCCCCATCGACATGTTCACAGTTCAAAGTTTACCAGCCTTAGGAAAAATATTTCGTTTTCTCGGCTCTGCTCAGTGCGCACGTAAAATGAAAAATATATTAAAATATTTGACATTTCTAGAAAAATCCAAAAAAATTCTCAAAAATCACAAATATTAGAAAATGACTATTCATCATGAAACAAATAATTTTTCGGAGTGTTACACTGACTCTGTGTAGTGTGCACGCAAAATGAAGAATATATTAAAATATTCAACATTTCTGAAAAAATACAGAAAATTTCTCAAAATTCATAAATATTATAAAATAATTATTTGTGTTGAAACAAATAATTTTTGTAGTGTTACACTGCTCTGCTCAGTGTGCATATAAAACGAGAAATATATTAAAATATTTGACGTTTCAGGAAAAATCCTGAAAAATTCCTAAAAATCTCAAATATTATAAAATGAATATTTATGATGAAATAGATAATTTTTGGGATGTTACAAAATTCAAGTATTCAACACAAACGATAACTAAGAGTATCCTACTAACACATGAAATCTAATAACATAATGAGGCCAACAGCTTGCAAGGGTAACAGTGGCATGCAAAATAACATATAGGCAAGGAAACAATAGGCCACATAACAAAGGAAACCAAAAAGAAATTTCTCAGAACAGGCAAATTAAGTCAGAGGGCAACCAATCAACAGGCAGAGAAAGGAAGGGATGGTAAACAATCAGCAAAATGCACAAAAGATGCTAATGGGGGAAAAGAAAAAGAAAAATATAACTAATAAATTAAATAAAATAAAAAGGAATAAAAGAAAATAAAACTCAAAGCAAGAGGAATAAAAATAAAATACTAAAATAAAATAAAATAAAAAGAAAATAAAAAAAGAGAAGAATGGAGAACCTAGTATGCGGGGACGGTGAAGAGAAAAGGAAAAGGATGGGATGGGAATGGGGATAGGGATGCAACGGAAATTTGGACCATGGGTAGGTACGATGAAGATGGAGGGTGCTAGACCGTGGGTGGTTAGCAATGGGGTTTTAGTGGAGAGATTTATGAGGGAAAAATAGAGGGAAGGAAGAGGGTTTCGATTTGGGGGAGGGTTTTCGGATTTTGGGGAAGTGGTAAGGAGAAAGGAACGTAGAGGAAGGGTGAGGTATTCAGGGGAAGGGTGGGGTTTTCTGGGAAGGGTAGGGTTTCTGATTTTAGGGGGGTGATAACAAGGGGACGCAGAGGAGGGTGGGGGTTTTTGTAAAAATCAAAGAGAATGGGATTTATGGCTGTGAGCCTCTTAAAAAAGGACAAGGATCATTTTGCTTCCATTCAAGCTTCCAATCCATCCAAGCACATCAATATATATATTCAATCAACCAAACAACTCAAACAAATTAAAAACAACACATAGTCATAAAAGTCATACAACAAAGAGAGTAACCCTAGCAAGGGTTTCTCACAACCAATCACAAAATCAAGTTTCCTACTACCAAGAGAGGTTGAAGAGGATTATCTCCCTCTTACCTAGAGGAGAAAACAAGTAATGGAACTCTCTTGGAGCTCCAAGTGAAATTTGGATTCCACCCTTCAAGGAAACCCTAAGAACATCAAACTCATAAGAATCACAATCAAAGTCTTGAAAAAGGCATCCATGATCACCATAGTAACCATGGATCACGAAAATAGGATGGAAAGATGATAAAGTTATGAACTTTTACCTCAAAGTCTCCAACTTTAAAGCTTGATGGAGAAAAATGAAAATGGTAAAAATGGATGAACCAAGTGATGCTTTCCAAAGAGAAAAGGTTAATGGTGATGAGAAGGTTTAATAAATGTGATTATTTGGAACAAACAAAAGAAAAATGGAGGATGACGGTGGTGTGTGGCCGGCGATTTTGGAGAGAAAATGGGAAGAGAAAAGTTTATTCCTTTGTTAGTGATTTTAACAAGAAGAGAAAAGCTTCAATGGAAGGATATATTCAAGCAAAGTGTTTGCTTGAAATAAATCAATAATGGTGGAAGAAGAAGATGGTGCAGCCGTGGAGTATAGAGAGAAGGAGGAGAAAAAATGAGAGGAAGATGAAAGTAGAGAGAGAAGTGAATAGAAAAGTGAAAGATGCTTTTAGGTTTTGAAATTAGAGAAGTGAAATGAATTAAAGTGAGAAGCACAATTTTGGGCTCCAAAATGGGGCTGCTGTTGTGGGAGAGAGGGAGAAGAGAGAGAAGAGTGAGTAGCTTCCTTGAGAAGCTTGTAGCTTTTTCCAATAAAGAGGATTTGATTAGACATAAAGGAGATTACCTTTGGATAAGATAATGTGATTTAATAGTTAAAATAATATGGCAATTAGGATTTCACTACAAGCTATTATCCAATGGACAATTGTTGTAGAACACAAGCTAATATTAATTATCCATTGAATAATAGAGCGTACCGCAAAATTTTTTATTTAACAGTGCGTACAGAGATTTTATTTATCAGATAAAACCTCAAAAAATGTAAACTTTGTAAACTGTGCCTGGCCTCGGGTTTAGTAAGATCCCCGTCGACGTTTCCACAGTTCAAGGTTTACTGGCCTCAAGGAAAACATTTTGTTTTCCCGGCTCCACTCAATTCGCACGCAAAACGAGAAATATACAAAATATTTGACATTTTCAGAAAAATTCACAAAATTTCTCAAAAATCACAAATATTAAAAAATGACTATTCATCACAAAACAAACAATTTCCGGAGTGTTACACTGACTCTGCTCAGTGTGCACGCAAAATAGGAATATATTAAAATATTCGACGTTTTCAGAAAATTTTAGAAAATTTTCTAAAAATCAAAAATATTGGAAAATGACTATTCATGATGAAATAAACAATTTTCGGAGGTGTTACACTAACTCTGCTCAGTGTGCATGTAAATTAAGAAATATATTAAAATATTTAACGTTTCCGAAAAAAAAATCCAACAAATTTCCCAAAAATCACAAATATTATAGAATGATTATTTGTGATGAAACAAATAATTTTTGGGATGTTACATAGCACAAACAAAAACAAAGATTAAAGAAACAACCATAATTCCAAAATAAAAAGAGAAGATGGAGAAGAAGAAGATGGAGGGTAAGACTTCAATGGTTGACTTCAATAACTCTTGCTCTTTCCTTCTAAGCCCTAGCCTTCAATCCTTATGCCTCTCAAAGTCTCTTATAGCCTCTGTCTCTTTTTGGTTTAAGGGTTTGCATCTATTTATAAGAAAATGGGTGAAAAAGGCCTCTTTTACGCTCTAGAATACCTAACACGGCCATGTGAGTGCTCGACATAGCCGTATGAGCTTAAATTGCGTAACTTCAACGTAGTGGGTCACACAACCGTGTGACCAAGACATACGGCCGTGTGACTTAGTCAAAAGCGTTCCTCTAGTTACACAAGGTCGTGTGAGCTTGACAGAAGCGTTTTCCAAGTTACACACGACCGTGCGTAACTCCTCAATCACTCCTAGGACCCTATCTAAGTTAAAATAGTCCTCTTTTGCCCTAAAAACACTTTATCTTCACTTGCTTTCACTCCAAATGTATTAAATCTCTCTTAGTATGCAAAAACAAAGATAATGATAAGGATCCATCTAAAATTCACCCATAAATACAAGCAAATCATCATAATTTATCCAATATAAGGCTATAAAATACAAGCTTATCATGAATGAAAGTATTCAATATTCTCTATCCATTCATCTCTATCAATCAATAGCCTCAACAAAAATTAGTAATTAAGTGTTTTGCAAAAGATTTATGAAAAAAATTTATAAATTCAATTCATCCCCCTCTTGAGTATTGAGGCCACTTGGTTGTTGGTGTATGCCCTAGAGGCTGACTTATTTTAACAATGTTTACATACATTGTATTATGCTATTTTTAATATATATTAGGCATTTCATTTATTGTGTTATTTAAGATAAACATAATAAAGTCCTTAGAATAGTAAGTTTGATGTCATAGGACATCAAGTGGTTGACTTAATCATAAGATCCTATTGAATAAAATTAGAACACTATTCTTAAATGTCCCTAGTCAAGTATTATTGTTAATTAGGACAACAATAATGCATTGAGACTAATATGTGAGTAGACTGATGACCATATCTCACGAGTCATGGATATGAGATATCAAGTCTTCACATGGGTACATATTACAGTAATGATGTACTGAACTGACCTGTCATGAGAATGCTACATGGATCTTTATGTGAGTGTCATAAGCAATTCTCATAGTGACAATGGTGTATGTGGTCCTTTGACCTGAAATCACTACGATTCCTACATGAGGAGTTGTATGTTTTAATGCCATCAAACGTCATCTGTAACAAGATGATTATAAAGTTAGTTATTGGATATACTGCGAATCATGCAAAGGGATGTGAGTGACATAGATGGGATTTGTCACTTCTACGTAATAGGAGTGATATCTTCGGGCCCCCTGATTTAGTAAGACTACGAAATGCATGGCCATGCTCAAATGAGTCAATATGAGATATTAATCTCATTTGTTGTTACAAAATCTACTCCAGTATCAAGAAATGAAGGATTGAGCTATACAAGGGTGACGCATTTCATGCCTTGTGTTCAATCTAGATATCTTGACAAAGGGACTAAACTACATGGAAACATTGGTCATAGAAAGGCTATGTCAATTCACTGACATTCTCATTACTTGGGTAGCAGTGATGTGTTGCTTGATACCACTCACTGTTTGTAATATTAAAATGAGAATTTAATATTACTGCTAACGTTATGAGAATCTGCAGGGTCACACACATAGAGCAGACTAAATTGGAGCAATAAGGATCTAAGTTGGACTGGATTCAATTATGGGTCATGCTCATAATAAATGAGTCTAGGGTTACACAGCCTGTCACTACTCACACTCACTTAAGGTAGTCACTATTATAAATAGTACTGCTAAAGGGGCTACTAAGCATGCATAACAGAACCCTAGCCGCACCTACAGAAACAGTGAGTGAGTGAGTGAGTGACAGGTTTCTCTTCTCTTCGTAGCTAATACTGTGTCAGAGATGTGAGACTCCTTTTGCGGATGTTGGACGTTTGTGAGTCTATTCGTGTGGATACCGCAAAGATATTGTCACTGTTACGGTGTTAGTGATTCACATCTTTTGTGTTTTCATCTCACTTCAAGAGGTAAATTTTAAAACACAAATTATGGTCTTTTGCATGGATCCTTGATAGGAATTTTGTTTTTTCAACTGCGTGATGTATCCGCGATTGCCAACATTGGTAACATAATTTTGTCATTTGAATAATGAGAAAAATAAAGAGAGAAAAGGATGAAAATATGACAGCCTTCAATAAAAGGATATTAAGTTTCCTAAAATTGGTTTCCTAAATTCAATTAATATCTTTTTATTATTTGGAGAGCAATTAAGAAGATTGAGTTTCTTAAATTTAGTTTCCTAAATCTAATCAATATCTTTTTATTATTTGGGAACCAATTAAGGAGATTTTACACAAGATACACTTCTATTATGTAAAATATCTTATTAATAGATAAGGAGAGGAGGGGCGGGAGACCAGAGAGAGACGTATAGTGCCGTACGAAGCAGAGGAAGAAGGAGAACGACATGTAGCAATTGTTTCATCTTTTATGAATTTTTCTTCTCTCTTTGTATTTGATACTCTTTTCATGAGTAGTTAATTTTATTTTCTAGAATTAAGATGAAGCACTAATATTTATTTTAGATGATTTTTGGGATATTTTTCTTTATTCTATAATTGCACAATGTTGATGATTATTGATCTTTAATTGTTATTCAATTTAATTTTTATTGATTGTCTTTTAATCAATTAGTAAATTTAAATTGATATATTTTAATCACGTGTTTAATTCTTGTTGTCTTAGGTATGGGTTGTGCAATAGTATTCATTATTTTTGTGATCTAAGAATTGAATAGTTCATGCTATGTTATTTAAGATGAATTATATCAGTAATTAGATTTCAATAATCTTTAATAGTGGCTGGGACGTGGTTAGGCACGGCCTAGACACATGGTGCTTTTAGGGGTTTTTTGGTGGGTCGTTTGTGACAGCACGAGGTGAGTGGTTGGCGTAGTGGTATGGGAGGTGGTCCGTGGGTAAGGTTGGGTCGCAATTGGATGGCAGTGTGGCGGGTGAAGGGTGTGGTGTGGTGGATGGGTTGAGGCGGTTCGTGACAAGGGAAGGTGTGATGGGTTGCCGGGGGTGTGGTTGGATTTGGTGTCTTATGGGGGCGGGGTTGGTTCTCGGTTAGGGGAGGGGTTAGGTGTGGTGGTTTGGGGTTCTTAGGTGGGGGAGAGCATGGTGAGGAGGGTGGATGGTTTTGGGTTTGGTGAGGTTTAATGGTGGAAAACGGTGGTGAAGAATGGTGGTAGCTTGGTGGTTATGGAGGTTGGGGTGAAGGTTGGGCCGTGGTGGTTCCGAGGTGAAGGAGGGTATGGGTGGTTACGATGGAATGATGGTGGTGTAGGTGAGAAGGTTGGTGTGTTTAGGTAGGGGCTATGTTGTTGGTCGTGGGTTGATGGAGGAAGGTGATGGAGAGTGGTGATAAAAAAAATTATTTTATTTTGTTTTTGTTATTTGAACAGGAACAAGGAGATAGAAAATGTATAAGTAAAATATGAGATTTATGAGTTCAAATCAATGAGAAAAGAATGTTTAACTTCAGCTAGAGATTGAGGAGATGGTTGATGAGGAAAAATTAATCCTCTCTGTATTCTTTAATTTTTTTTAAGAATCCCCACTTTTTCTATTAAGTTTTTCTCTCCTTATGCCTCTGAAGATGGATGGGGTAGTTGCTGGTGTAATGGTGATTATGGAGAGTAGATGATTAGGATTTGGTTAGTTTGGTGAAGATAAGTAAGGGTGGTGGTATGAGAATGCTGAATGTGGAAGAGGAATGTGTATGTTCTCTTCCTCTCCTTGAGCCCCCCTATGCCTTTTGAATTTTCTTATCTGCCAAATGTGTGTGTAAAGTGACGGAAAAAAAAAGATTTTTCCAAAGACAATAGGAGCCAAGGTTCGGTAAGAGGTGCAAACGAGCAGGAATGAAAATGGGGAGCACACAACATTGTCTCTACTGTGGCATTGTGTGTACGTGAGAGAGTGAGTGGCTATGTGTGTGCAATTGTGCAGGTGTGTGCATGGTGTATAGCCAAAAAAGGAAAAAAAGAACATAGAACCAGAAAACAGAAATGTTTCCTTCCAAAAGTATTAAAAAAAAAACCAGCAGCAAGAGCTTTACATTATTCACTTTTTTTCACTTTTTTTTGTTTTTTTTTTGTTTTGATTTGTTTTTTGTTTATTTTTTTTAAGCCCAGTCAAAATTGGGTGTTCACAGTTGCCCCTCTTTACTTATTTCTTATTAGATAAAAAGATAAACTGTGGTTTTTTATTTTATCGCGTAAGAAATGATTAAAGACATGAACTCTAATTTTCTTTGGCGATGTATAAGATGATAAATGCAAAACAAAGCAAGAACAATAAAATGTGAAGAACTAATGCGCTATGCGCTCAAAAAGTAAATGATAGGAATTTAAACTGCATGGAGCCGATGTGCTAAAAAATAAATGACAAGAATTTAAAATGCATGGAGCCGATGCGCTCAAAATAAATGACAGGAAATTAAAATGCATGGAGCTGATGTGCTTAAAGATAAATGACTAGAAATTAAAATGCATGGAGCCAATGCACTCAAAATAAATGATAGAAATTAAAATGCATAGAGCCGATGCGCTCAAAGATAAATGAAAGGAGCTGATGCACTAAAAAGTAAATAATAGGAGCCGATGCGCTCAAAAATAAATGACAAAAATTTAAAATAACAGGAGCCGATGCACTCAAAAGTAAATGACAAGAATTTAAAATGTATGGAGTTGATGCGCTCAAATGTAAAAGACAAGAGCCGATGCGCTCAAAATTAAATGACAGAAATTTAAATGACAAGGAGCCGATGCGCTCAAAAGTAAATGACAGGAGCCGATGCGCTCAAAATAAATGAAAGAAATTAAAATGACAGGAGCCGATGTGCTCAAAAGTAAATGATAAGAATTTAAAATGCATGGATCCGATGTGCTCAAAAGAAAATGCATGGAGCTGGTGTGCTCAAAATGCATGGAGCCAATGCGTTCCAAATGCATGAAGCTTATGTGCTTAAAATGAAAATGCATGGAGCCGATGCGCTCAAAATGAATGACAGAAATTTAAAATGCATGGAGTATGCTTATGAGCCTAAAACTAAATGCACTGGGCCTTTGAGCCCCTAAACAAAACAAAATATGCCTTTGAACTTGAAACTAAATGAAATAGGCCCCTGAGCCAGAAAACTTTATGCGGTAGACCTTGAGCCCAAGAACTGAATGTACTTGAGAAAAATATTTTTACCAAAGCTTTGAACCAAATGCTTCTTGGAAAACTTCGACCAACCAAACCCTCATTCAAAGGGGTTCACTGCCAATCTCATCTTGTTCAAATTTCTCTTCATTGGATATGGCTTGCGTAGAAGCTTGTGACTTCCTTCCTCTAAAGGTTCTTATTTCCACTGAACACATTTCAATCTGGATCATCTATTAAGGATGCCATTCCCTTCATCGATTGAAACTTAGAGCTCATTTGGCTTGAGTTTTTCAACAAGAGGCTACCATTAGATGGTTCATTTTACTATTATACTCATGTTCACCCATCCTGAAGCATCATGTACCAAATATGCATGGATTCAAAAGTACAATAGGAAAGAGATTTACTAATCGAGTAACTTTTTGATTGATTTTGGGAGTATGACTACACAAAGGGCATTTACAAAGGATAAAGACACAAGAAGTAGAATAGCAAGAAAGCCAGAGGGTTTTTGCACTAGTATGGATGTGATTGACCCTTACTTGACAACTGGGCATCATGACCATTGTTTTATCAAGTATCTACAAAAATTTGCCCCCTTATAGGGTATTAAATGAATTTGACTTAGAGTATGTCATTTATGAACAAAGTTTCCCTAGTGTGAGTCACGAAGGTGCCCTAGTGTAGTGCCAAATCAAACTAAAAAATTGCTCTAGTTTAGAGTCGAATTGAACAAGATAGAGACTTGGCCTAATTTAGAGCCACATTGAACCAAAAAATTTGCCCCAATATAGGCCAAATCGAGTTAGAGAAAAAAAATTGTCCAATATAAGGCCGAATTGAACAGGGTAGAAATTTATCCTAGTGTAAATCTCTTTTTTTTTTTTTGCCCTATCTTTTGTTTAGACTGCCCTTGCAGGTTTTCAGCCTAGCGAGCTTTTTTTTCTTTTAAAAGTAATGAACTAGATACTTGTATGACCACAACCTTTTGTCTCAAAATTAAAACTTATAAAAATAAAGACAATCATCCATTGATCATAATGGACTTTTTAAGGATTGTAACGTGGCCAAGGTTAGTGGTTATGAAATGAAAGATATAAGACTCAAACAAGTATTTAAGGGTCGAATGGGACCAAGGATCCTTGTTCACAATTAAACTTTTTCAATTGCCTTTACGCTTTCAAACACATTTTTCTCTTATTGTTCTCCATTTCTTCCTTTTTTCTTTTCACTTCAATCACTCACCTTTGTCATGACCCTTTTCATTTCATTTTCTTTCTTCTTTCTTTCCCTTCTCTTCATTTTTGTTTACTTGTTTCTTTTTTTTGTGTTTTTTAGTTATACTTTCTGCCTCTTTCACCTTTTCTTCCTTTTATCTTTTTCCATTATGCTTCAAAATAATCACTATGGTAATCAACCTTTATTTTGTACTATCCCCTAGTGTAGGGGTGATCCTTAATTAAGGTTTATTGAAAAAAACTTTCAAGCTCAAAAAGGGACAACGAGAGATAATGAAAAGATGAATTTTTGTGAATAATAGAGAAAGGTGGCAAATCTTCATTTCAAATATTGATTGCTCATTTTAAAAAAAAATTATTTTAGAGACAAAATGATAAATGCATACCAATTGATTACTTCTTCTACTCTTTTTTTATTTTATTTTATTTTGTTTTTTTTTGTTTTTTTTGTTTTTTTTTGTTTTTTACAAATGGTACCTGCACACGTAGACCTTATAACTACTGACATCCATCAAAGCAATGATTGTCAAGAATTGGAGTCCAACGGGGCCCTAATACATAGAAGACACTTTGAGTAAACGAAATAAATGACAAGAAAGATGATGAAAATGAAAGGAAGCAAGATATGCTTGAATCCATGCAAAATCATTACATTAATGCTTCAAGAAAGTTAATATAAGTTCAGCATCACAAAAGTCTAAGATGACAATTACATAAATTAACACCTCAGATCGCCAGTTGTTCAAAGGTTTCAAGCTATTGGAGGGCGATTGGTATAGACAAGACGAGTTGGGATATATAGATGCAGTGAGTTGACTTGGTATAAAATCTAGTCAGTTGAATGAGCAGGCGAATGCGCTTGATAAGAAGGGTAAGGATTTGGGTTGTATAGAGAGGCTCAATAGGTAGGGTAAGATGGTGGATGACGGGTTTGGTTTTGCATATAGCTCACTTTCGGCTCTTTTTTCTAAGGGAAAAACTCTGTCTTGAAACTGCCTTTATCATTGCCAATTAGAAATTTGCCAACTTTTACCAAAACTTCAATCCTCTCCCCGTTAACTATTAATTCAGTAAAGTCTAGATAAGCAGCACTCGCCATTGTCTCAATATAAGGAGCTCCCAAAGTCCCTAGAAAATATGAGCACATTTCTATTAACGTCAACGGTGGTTGCACTTGTGTTGCGAGAGCTCTCCATCTCTAGGCATACTACTTGAAGGCTTCCTCATTTTTCTTTTGCATTGAGCTTAATTATTCCTGGGTAGGAGCTGTATCTAGATTGAACTTGTATTGATCCATGAATAGATTAGCCAATTTCGTCCAACAAGAAATCTTAAAGCCGTCTAATTGAAGATACCACTCTAAAGCGGGGCCTGTAAGACTCTCGTGGAAAAAGTTAATGAGGAACTTATCATCCTTGGACCAAACTGAAATCTTGGTTCCATAACTGATCAAATGAAACTGAGGGTTGCCACTCCCATCATACTTGGAAAAATCAGGAATCTTGAAGTCTTTAGGGATTATGACATCCGTGGTAGGACATAATTCTTCTATTTTAAATAGTCCATAAGCACTGGAGCCCTTGATCGCTTTGATTTGTTCTTCCATCCTTTCCATCCATTCTTCTTCAATCTTATCTTTTTGAATTGCTGCATAACCACTCCCAACAGGAAATCCTGTTGTCACTAGGATGGACATATGTGGTTGTTCCTATGTGAATTCAACATTACCATGAACCTCATTTCGAGTATCCTCTGAAGAATGATACCCTTCTCCGATACGAAGCATTAGCAGTGTAGTATTCGAGGTTCTTCCCATAACAAGCATCTCAGTGGTGATCCTGGGGTTTGTTCCTATGGATGTGATAGTTGGCAGGCGCAAATGCGCCCCAATCATTCTTGTGCTTCCGACTGCCCCAATCAAGGTAACAGTCTCCCTCATGGCCAACAACATTTCCTTCATTCTTCTTTGAGACTCTATCATTTCATCTATCCTCCCTTTCATCTCATCTACTTCCATACTCAGATTTCTTCCTTCGTTCTCAACTGCCATCGCGACAAGCCTTGCTTGAGCCCTTGTTTTGTGAACTCGGGTTTGGTTGGCATCTTCTTTCCTAAGCTGCGCAATGGTTCCTTTTGTTTGATTTATCAAAACAAAATAACATTAGACAAAGAATGAAATGAAATGAATGATATGCATGAGATGCATAAGATGAAATGAATTTTGTTATGAAAATATTTTCTCTTTTTTCCTTTTTTTTATTTTTTTTACAAAAAAAATGCTGGGAATGCCATGAAAATGCAAGATGATGTATCTTTTTTGTTCTTAATGCTGATCTTTTTTTTTTAAAGAAAAAAAATACAATAATGAATGACAAAAGGAATAGATAGGTAAAATAGAATTTTTTTTTGCTAGAAATGAAAATGTAAGATGATGTATTTTTTTTCTCCTTTTTATGCTTTTTCTAAAGAAAAAAATGCAAGAATGAATGATATGAGGAAGAGATAGGCGAAGAAGAGATTTTTTATTTTTTGCTAAGAATGAAAATGTAAGATAATGTATTTTTTTATGCTGATTTTTTTTTAAAAAAGCAGGAATGAATGATATGAGGAATAAATAAAGAAGAAGTACGCTCCCTTTGTGCCCTAGTGAGATTACCTTAAACTTGAGAATTTCTATCCAAAGAATCTATAAGTCCTTCTAATTCATGAGACCTTTCATTGGGTGACTCTTCTATTCTAAAGGCCTCTAGAGCTAAGTCCCATTTCAGAATGTTGACCACAAACAGTGGGTAAACCACTAGGTGTAGGACATTCGTGAAAAAGGCACACTCTAGATGAGGTTTTCGTGATAACCAAATAGAATGTACATCCAAAATGGCTACTACTACGTAACCTCTACCTAACTTAGGCTTCACTCGGACCCAGGTACAGGGCCCCACTCTGATGTGTGTGATAAATGTGTAGGTGCGGTAGGTGTAGGGAGCATACAAACATTTGTAATCCTAAAAACTACCCATATCCTGTAAAACAAAACAAATACAAAACAAACTCCAAAAGTTTTCTACCATAAGGTTTAGATAATAAAACAATTAACACTAAAAAAAATAAAAGAAAAGAGAGTGAGCACAAATAAGAAACAAATAAGAAAACAAAAACAAAGACAAAAGGGGTAAAATAGATAAATAGAGATTATTAATAATTTACACAACTAACAACAACATGCCTGACTCTCCAAAGGTCCTTAGTGGAGTTGCCATCTGTCACGACCGAGATCGCGGTGAAATAAAAGCAACTCATAGGACTTTAAAAATAAAAAATGGAGTCGCCACCAATTTTATTTAAATTACAAAAAACTGAAAAACCTTTCTTTGAAAATAGTCTTTGAAAACCAGATCGGATTCGGGAGTCGGTTATGGATAGGGAATGGTGGAAACTTAATCCCACAGTACCCCTAACACACCCGTCCTAAAACGGTACCTTAAGTCAGTTGTGCAAAAACTTGATAATCTCAAATATATTTATTTTACTCCTTTTTTTTAAAAAAAGGCAATGCATGACTTTTTATGAATGAAAATGTAAGATAATGTATTTTTTTATGCTGATTTTTTTTTAAAAAAGCAGGAATGAATGATATGAGGAATAAATAAAGAAGAAGTACGCTCCCTTTGTGCCCTAGTGAGATTACCTTAAACTTGAGAATTTTTATCCAAAGAATCTATAAGTCCTTCTAATTCATGAGACCTTTCATTGGGTGACTCTTCTATTCTAAAGGCCTCTAGAGCTAAGTCCCATTTCAGAATGTTGACCACAAACAGTGGGTAAACCACTAGGTGTAGGACATTCGTGAAAAAGGCACACTCTAGATGAGGTTTTCGTGATAACCAAATAGAATGTACATCCAAAATGGCTACTACTACGTAACCTCTACCTAACTTAGGCTTCACTCGGACCCAGGTACAGGGCCCCACTCTGATGTGTGTGATAAATGTGTAGGTGCGGTAGGTGTAGGGAGCATACAAACATTTGTAATCCTAAAAACTACCCATATCCTATAAAACAAAACAAATACAAAACAAACTCCAAAAGTTTTCTACCATAAGGTTTAGATAATAAAACAATTAACACTAAAAAAAATAAAAGAAAAGAGAGTGAGCACAAATAAGAAACAAATAAGAAAACAAAAACAAAGACAAAAGGGGTAAAATAGATAAATAGAGATTATTAATAATTTACACAACTAACAACAACATGCCTGACTCTCCAAAGGTCCTTAGTGGAGTTGCCATCTGTCACGACCGAGATCGCGGTGAAATAAAAGCAACTCATAGGACTTTAAAAATAAAAAATGGAGTCGCCACCAATTTTATTTAAATTACAAAAAACTGAAAAATCTTTCTTTGAAAATAGTCTTTGAAAACCAGATCGGATTCGGGAGTCGGTTATGGATAGGGAATGGTGGAAACTTAATCCCACAGTACCCCTAACACACCCGTCCTAAAACGGTACCTTAAGTCAGTTGTGCAAAAACTTGATAATCTCAAATATATTTATTTTACTCCTCTTTTTTAAAAAAGGCAATGTAACTATTTTTTTTATTATTTTATTATTATTTTTTTTAAAAGAAAGAAAGAAAAGAAACAACCAAATTATAAAAATTTAATTTTTAGCTTGACAGAATAGAGATTCACTCCTACGTATCCCCGAGTACAATGGGAAACTCAAAGTCATGTAATTCTCTATAAAATTCTTGTGGGTTAGTTGATTTTAATTTTTAATTTTTTTGAAAATATGATTTAACAAGTCGTCGTGACTTAGTTAATCATATTAAGCTTTGAATAAGTAAAGCTCGGAGTCACGCTATAGACGTCACCTGTTGATCATCAGGTTTTTTTTATGATTAAATGAAAAAAATATTTAAAATTTTTTTATTTAAAATTATCTAGGAAAAAAATGAATTTTAAGTCTTTGTTAAATGGTGATTTACTTTATTTTTGAAAAACAAAATTTAAAGAAAAAACAAAAAACAAAATAAAATATTTGAATCAGCTAGTTGTCACAACTCAGATAATCCTGTTTTAATTCTTCTAAAAAAGAAGTTCAATTATTTTATATTTCTTTATTTTTACTTACCATTTCCTTTTATATATTTTTTCAAATATATTTTTTTACCTTAAAAGGCCCAATTATAATTTTCAAAGCCCCCTCCTTTTTTTAGAAAGCTAATAACTCAAGCCCAAAAAACACATAAAAATGATGTTGGCCCAAAATAATAAAATAAAAAGCATCTCATTTTTTTGTCACATTTTTCTTTTTCATTATTATTATTTTTACTTCAGCAATCTGAAAAAAAGAAAAAAAAGGAAAAGAAGTAAAAAAAGAAAGACTCTTGGTTCCAAAATGTGGAATGAAATAGAGAAAGGGAAGGTTGCCCCCTCTACTACCAGCAAAACAGACAATAGCGGAGGACGGTGGTAGCCTTAGCCGTGCACGCGAGGCTCACGGTTGGTGCGCCGATCTAGGTGGGTGGTGGATCTGTGATGGCGCGTGGCTATATGGTGGCTGGGACGTGGTTGGGTGCGGCCTAGACACATGGTGGTTTTGGGGGTTTTCTGGTGGGTCATTTGTGACGGTGCAAGGTGGGTGGTTGGTTTGGGGGTGATGGGATTTGGTGATTTTGGGTGTTTTGCTCATGGTGAACAGCATTTGGGGGTTTATTGGTTATGGAGGTGGCGGACGAAGGGTGTGGCGTGGTGGTGTGGGTGGTGGTGCGGGTAAGGTTGGGTCACGGTTGGACGGCGGTGTGGCGGGCGAAGGGTGTGGCGCGGTGGATGGATCGAGGCGGTTTGTGGCAAGGGAAGGTGTGATGGGTTGTCGGGGTGTGGTTGGATTTGGTGTCTCGTGGAGGGCGGGGGTTGGATCTCTGTTGGGTGGAGGGTTAGGTGTGGTGGTTTGGGGTTCGTAGGTGGGGGGGAGAGGACAGTGATAAGGATGGATGGTTTTGAGTTTGGTGAGGTTTAATGGTGGAAAACGGTGGTGATGAATGGTGGTAGCTTAGTGGTTATGGAGTTTAGGGTGAAGGTTGGGTCATGGTGGTTGCGAGGTGAAGGAGGGGATGGGTGGTTACTGAGTGGAATGATGGTGGTGTAGGTGAGAGGGTTGGTGGCCGTGGATTGATGGAGGAAGGTGATGGAGAGTGGTGATAAAAAAAATTATTTTATTTTGTTTTTGTTATTTGAACAAGAGCAAGGAGATGGAAAATGTATAGGGAAAATCTAAGATTTATGAGTTCAAATCAATGAGAAAAGAGTGTTTACCTTCAACTAAAGATTGAGGAGATGGTTGATGAGTAAAAATTAATCCTCTCTGTATTCTCTATTTTTTTTTTCAGAATCTCTCCTTTTTCTGTTAAGCTTTTCTCTCCTTATGCCTCTGCTGGTGTAATGGTGATTATGGAGAGTAGATGATAAGGATTTGGTTGGTTTGGTGAAGATGAGTGAGGGTGGTGGTATAAAAATGCTGAATGTGGAAGAGGAATGCGTGTGTTCTCTTCCTTTCCTTGAGCCCCCCCTATGTTTTTTGAATTTTCTTATCTCCCAAATGTGTGTGTAAAGTGATGGAAAAAAAAAGATGCCCAAAGACAGTAGGAGCCAAGGTTCGGTAAGAGGTGCAAACGAGTAGGAATGAAAATGGGGAGCACACAACATTGTCTTTGCTGTGGCATTGTGTGTACATGAGAAAGTGAGTGGCTGTGTGTGTGTGTGCAATTGTGCAGGTGGGTGCATGATGTATGGCCAAAAAAGGAAAAAAACAACATAGAAACAGAAAATAGAAATGTTTTCTTCCAAAAGTATAAAAAAACCAAACCAGTAGCAAGAGCTTTATGTTATCAAAACAAAAGAGTCATTTATGTTGGACTATGCTAAGGGGATATGTTGAATCTTTGCGGCTTCAAACGACATAAATATAGCTTCAATCAAGTTTAAATTCTATTGCTTTAGGTCATTATCAAATAATATAAGCACCGCATCACTCACATCAAGAAAAGTACATGGGTTCCATACCCTGTGTCCATTCTAATTTGGCAACCAATTGTGTTTCCAAATCTTCATAGTGTTGCCATTTCCAATTTGCCATGCCTTTCTATTTACTAGTTAAAGGAACAAAATGTATTTTTAACAATAATCATATAGATGTAGCATAATTCAATATGAAAATTAACAAAAAATAAAATCTTGACTTCATTTTAGTGTCATGTTTTCTTAAATGAAAGGCAGTCTTAATAGTTATTCTTTTTAACAAGCCTATTATGTAATTAGAAATTTGATATATATGCATTTCTGAAAAAGAATAAAGCACATAGACAGTAGAGATAAATTAAAGATTGTGGCGAATATAATGAAGTGCCTCAAAAAATTTGATAATGTCAAGTGAAAGACCACTCAAAACTTTAACAAATGAAAACAACCAATTCAAAAAAGAAGTGAATTATAGTCTGTAACCATTTTAGCTTGCGACCTTTATTTCCCTTGATTATGCTGTAAAAAAAAGCTTCTACACTACATAGATTTCTAGCGATTTTAGAGAACCTGAAATATAATTTTTTTTAGAAAAAACCTCTTGACACGAGAAAATTTAAATAGAAATTCTTCATGACTCATGTTGTTTGTGTTTGGTCTCATCAACAAGGGGTGCTTATGTGCAGGTTGTGATGGGTTTGACTTAACCTGAACCCAACCCAATATTTTGATTGAGATAATTTTTCAAATCTAGACCTAGTACAGTAATGACCCCACTAATGACTCAATTGGAATCTGATTGAGCTGATATTTAGATAAAATATATAAATTTAGATATGTTGCATAGCTAAGTCATAAAATTTTAAAAGTAAGAAACTAAAATTAAAGTATGTTTTACAATATATATTTGAAAACAAATAATATCATTTTAAATATATTATCATGTTATACAAAAGTTATTAATTCAAATCAAGAAATCTATATATATTAATTTAAGTCAAGAAGCCTAAATTGTAATTGACAATGATAATGGTTTTGATGATAACAAACAAGGAAGAAGTGGAAATGTCAAGATCAAGTCCTAAGAACCTTCAAGTTTAGCTTATAGGACTTAGATCTTGTGTAAAGTTAAAAAGAAATTACACTAGGCTCATAAACTAACTCTTAATCAAAAAAATATGTTTTTAAGTTGTTAGAAATGTTTTGAAAATCAAGCAAAATGAGCTTTAAGTGTTTGAAAGTGTTTTAAGAAACTTTGGGTGCATATGGCTTCTCATTACTCAATGTTTTTTATAAAATTAGAAGCCAATAATTGATTATGACATAGCCATAATCGATTGTCTAGGTTGGGCAAGCCAACAATCGATTATGGAGTTATCTATAATCGATTATTGAAAGTCAGTAAGCTATGCTTTTAAATCATACAGGAAATAAATGATTATACCATTGTGATAATCGATTATTTGATAAAAAAATTGTTTCACACCTAAGCCTTTGATTTGCAATAATCGATTATGATATTCACATAATCGATTATTACAAGTTTTAGAAACTTAAAGTTTTATATCTATTTGTAAATAATTGATTATAGGATTTAGATACTTGATTATTTGGGATTCTAAAAGTTGAAATTAACGGCTAGTAGCTCACAAATAATACTCTCAACCACCCCCAACGACTCTTTCAATTCATGGTCTTTAAATACAAGGATTTAGGGACTTAAACACAGTTGGAAAACACTATGAAAAATCCTTCTTAAGCATTCATTGTGAATTATAACAGCCTTTATTCACTAACCCTTGTTTTTTAGCATTAAAGTGTGATTCTTTGCTACCTCTTAGACTTCAATTTGCATCATCTACTCTTGTGAGAGTTTTTGTTTATTCTCTTTATCTGAAATTCATTGTAAGAGGGTGAGGTATCCTTTGTGAGATCAAAAGGGTGAAGTATCCCTTGTTGTGAGGCTCAAAACACTAAGGGTGAGGAATCCTAAGAGTGTTGTGTATGCTCTTTGATGTAAAGGTTGCAAGCACCTGTTGAAGCATGAAGATTAGTGCAAAATCTAGGGTTAATCACTTAAAGACTGGATGTAGGCCACGATGAGTGGTTGAACTGGTATAAATTTGGTGTTTGCACTCTTTCTACCCTCTTTGTTTTACATTTAAGAATTTTATATCTTTATACGCTCTTGTTGATCTTGATTCTTGGTTAGCATTAGTGTGATAAGTTCTCTTCCTCATCTATCTACTCAATTCTGAAAATTAATAGCTACAGCAAAGATTGATAAACAAGTGTTTTTGGAAAAGTTTATGAAAATCTTTTACAAACTCATTTCAACCCTCTTCTTGAGTTTGAAGCCACTTGGTAACAAGTGGTATCAGAGCTAAACTCTTGTATAAATTGCTTAACAACTTCAAGAGGAGAGATGGCTTCTTCAAATCCTTTTTCATTGGAGGGTGCTTCCTTTAATAGACCTCCCTTTTTCAATAGTGATGGATATGCATATTGAAAAGAATGCATAAAATTTTTTATTGAAGTTATTGATTTGAATGTTTGGGATGTTTTAGAAAATGGTTCCTTTGTCCTTACACATCTTGTTGATGGTGCGAGGGTTAACAAACCAAGAAATGATTAGATCGAGGAGGATAAAAAAAAAGTGTAATACAATTCGAGAGCTAAAAATATCATTATCACAACCTTGGGGTATGATGAATTCTTTAAAATCTCAAATTGTAAAATAGACCAAGAAATATGGGACACTTTACAAGTCACTCATGGGGATACTAGTGAAGTGAAAAGGTCAAGAATCAATACTCACACATGAATATAAGCTTTTTAGAATGAATCAAGGTGAAAGCATTTAAGAAATGAAAAAGAGATTTACTCATATTGTTAACCATCTTACTTCATTGGAAAAGACCTTTCCTAATGAAGATTAACAAAGTGTTGAGATGTTTGCATAGGCATTGGCAACCAAAGGTAATGGCCATTGTAGAATCAAGGAATCTTGCCACTATGGCTCTTGCAACACTCTTTAAAAAGCTTTAAGAGCATAAATTGGAGTTGAATAGAATCAATCAACATGAAGACCTTGATAAGAAGAAGAAATGGATTGCTCTTAAGGCCACATCCTCCACACTTGATGATGATGATGAAGATGATGGAGATGACTTGGACAATCTTGAGCTAAATGAGGAAAACCTTAGTCTTTTTGTGAAGAAATTTAGGAAGTTCCTCAAGAGAAAGGGAAACCAAAGAAAACCTCCCTTCCCACCAAAGAAGAGGGAAAGAAACTTCATCAACTCTCACATGCTGTGAATGTGGCAAACTGGGACACATGAAGATAGATTGTCCAATCTACCAAAAGAAAATAGAGAAGTTTGAGAAGAGAAATGATTAGACTTAATGGATAGCTCTAACAATGAGGAAGCTCATCTATGTCTCATGGCTAGAGGAGAAGAGGAAGATGATGATGACATGGAGGTAGTATGTTATAACCTTAATTTTTCACCTTTCTATAATGAATTGTAAGATACATTTGAAGGATTGCATGATGAATCCATGAGACTTTCTAAACTTGTTTTCTTGTCTAAGAAAACTATTTTTTTTGTCTTAAAACAAGATTTCTATCTTGAACAAAGAAATTGAGGAATTCAAAATTGAAAATAAAACTTTTAGATTGATTGATGCTAACTCTTCATGCATGACTTGTACTTCACATGAGCTTGCATCTACATCCTCTTCTTGCCCTTCATATAAAGCTTTTGAAAAAGAAATTAATGACTTGAAAAACACCTTTTCAAAGCTTACCTTTGGAAGGGACAATTTGAACATCTTGCTTGGGAAACAAAGATATGTCTTTGAGAAGGTCGGTTTGGGGTATAATCCCAAAAACCAACAAAAGCTTTATAAGAACTTTTTGGTTCTATCAAGCACGTCAAGTAGTCCTTTTATAACATATTTTTATTGTGGTAAGAAAGGACATATTGCATTCACATGGAATGCTAGGAAGAATATCAATGCAGGCTCTAAGATGGTTTAGGTTCCCAAGGGCACCATGCCTAAAACTAACACACAAGAACCCAAGAAAATTTGGGTACCTAAGATTAAAAATTGAATGTGTGTAGTTGGTGTGCTTGAAGGCCAAGAGCTCATATTAGTACCTTGATAGTGGTTGCTTCAGAGATGCCTCCACGTTTTCTTTTGTAGTCCCCAAGAAGCATGTACAAGTAATCTATGGAGACAACAACAAAGAAAAGATTCTTGGTATTGGCAAAGTTGGTGAAAGCTCTTCTTTCTCTATTGATAATGTGTTGCTTATTGATTAACTCAAACATAACTTGTTTTGCATTAGTCAACTTTGTGACAAAGGAAATAAAGTCATATTTGATTCAAATCGTTGCATATTTGAAGGAGTAGATGACAAGTAAGTTAAGTTTGTTAGTTATAGAGTGAATAATATATATAAGATTAGTCTTGATGATATATCCTCAAATGATGCACTATGTCTTATGAGTAAGGAAGATGATTCATGACTTTGGCATAGAAGAATTGCACACATTCACATGGATCACTTAAATAAGTTATTTTCTAAGTAGCTAGTAATTGGACTACCCAAGTTCAAATTTGAAAAAAATAAGTTATGTGATACTTGTCAAAAAGGAAAACAAGTAAAGATCCTTTTTAAGTCCAAAAATGTTGTTTTTACTTCTAGGTCTTTATAAATTTTGCATATGGGTCTTTTTGGTCCATCAATAACAATGAACTTTAGTGTGAATTAATATGCACTTATGATTGTGAATGATTATTTTACATTTACATGGACATTATTCTTATCTCATAAAAATGATGATTTTCTAGCTTTAAGAAAACTTGCCAAAGTTATTAAAAAAGAAAAGAGTTCTAACATTGTATCTATTAGAAGTGATCGTGGTGGAGAGTTTGAAAATTAAGATTTTGAAACCTTTCGCAATGAAAATAACATTAAGCATAATCTTTCAGCCCCTAGAACTCTACAACAAAATAGAGTTGTAGATAGAAAAAAATAGATCTTTAGAAGAAATAGCTAGAACTATGCTTAATGAATCTAATCTTCTTAAGTATTTTTGGACAGATACGGTAAGTACCACTTATTATGTAATGAATAAGGTCCTAATAAGGCCAATTTTAAAGAAAGCCCTTTATGAATTATACAAAAGAAAGAAACCAAATATCTCTCACATTCATTTCTTCATATACGAATGTTTTGTTTTAAAAAATAAAAATGATAACTTGGGAAATTTTGTTGAAAAATTCGATGAGGGTATATTTCTTGGTTATTCTATTCATAGTAAAGCTTTTAGAGTTTATAACAAAAGAATTATGATCATAAAAGAATTCATACATGTTACATCTGATGAAACTAATCCCAATGGATTGGGAAAGGATTTTGTTAATGATATTGTAGAAATTTTGTCCAAAACACACTTCGATGACAAAGGAAAGGAAGCAAAGAAGTAAGAAGAAAGTCAAGTTAAACCCCCCAAAACAAGAGGAATCATAAGTCAAACCAAGTATTGCAAGGAGTTGCTTGAGAGATTTGGAATGAAAAATGCAATGGAAATAGCAGCCCCGATGAGCACCTCTTGCTATTTGGACAAAGACGAAGGAGGTAAACCCATAGAAATTATTAAATATAGAAGTACGATTAGATCACTCCTTTATTTTACTGCAAATAGGCCTGATATAATATTTAGTGTGCATGTGTGCAAGATATCAACCTATTCCTAAGGAATCACACCTAATTGCTACAAAAAGAATCATGAAATATCTTATAAGCACAACATAAATGGGCTTGTAGTACCACAAGAGTGCCTCATGTAGTTTGTAACACCCCAAATTTTGGCTATGTTATAGTGATGACTGAATTTCACAGTTTTGTGTTTTCTATGTGCTATAAAATTAATTTGACTATTCTGAGACTATTTTTTATCGTTCTATGTGATTTGCTCCAGGTTAGGAAAATAATAATTTTTGAGCCGGGAAAAATCTTATTTGATTTATTCGGAGACAGGGAATCTTATTAAACCCAAATTTGAGAGACACAGAAAAGAATCTTTTAATTTTTAGAATTTATTATGAAATAAAAATATTTCACAAAAAATAATATGCTATTTTATTTATAGCAGCTTCTGCTATAAATTATTGGACCCGATATATTTTAATTGATAGAAAATGTACTTAGAATATTTTCTGTAACCTAATTTAAAATGAACCAACAGAAACAAGTCAAAAATGATGGTTGGACTTTTCTAACCAATAAGAAAAGTTTCTAAGTTGAAATGTTTGACTAGTTACAAAGAAACTAAATAAACCTAATTTAGTTACCTAATTGCCTAATTAAGGAACTAAATGAACTAACCTAGTTACTAATTAGTTAGGATCTAGTTACTAACTAAATATCCTAATTCTATCAAGAAGCCATGACTAATCATGACATATGCAATGACCTATTTAACTAGTTAGCTATGTAACTAAGATAATTAATCATGTAACTAGAAAACATAATCTAGTTAGTTATTATTTGATTAAAGAGTAACTAGAACAAAATTAAAAACAAACTAAGTTACCTTTTTGGGGAGAGCCACACGGCCAAGAGGCTTCTCAAGCCTTCTTGAATGATCTTTTGTGACCATTGCATGACACTTTGATGACCAAGCCATGTGCCTTTGCATATGAACACAAAGTATGATATTTTATTTTAAAGTTTATCTCCTAAATTTCCCTACACTACTCACACAGCTGCACCCTTTCTCTTTACTCTCAATTTTCATTTTCTCTCACCTAAAGCAAAGACATCATCTTTTTTCTCCAAATTATCAAGAACACCAAAAACTTTCCTTTCTTCTTTTCTTTCTTGGAGGTTTTGGCCAAGGCTACCAAAGCCACTTCCAATCTTCTATAATTTTTCTTCTCTACATTTTCTAAACCTAAACCATCTTCTAAACACTTTTCATTTAGAAAGTTTTGTCAAAATCCTACTCCAAGTATCTCAAAATTCAAGTTTTAGCTTACTTCCCTGAAGATAAACTTTTGATTTTATGATTCTAAGTTGAGTTTTTGATTTTCTAGACCATGATTGTTCCATGGTTCTTTGTTATTAAACCTTGATTATGACTTTGGTAATTATTTAAGAATTTCTAGGGTTTTTGCTTGGTTCACACGAAAATCAAGAGAAGGTGGGAACTTGAAGATTCTTATCTTCAAGAGGTAAGAGGGAGATTTAACCTCACCAGCCAAGTGTTGGTGGTGAGGAGATGGTTTTGTATGGTGATAAATCTATAAAGGTTTATTCACTTATTGTTTGATGCTTCTTTGTTTGTGATTGTGGTATTTATGATTTTGTATTTATGGTTGCATGTGTGATAGTATGATTATAGCTTTGATAATATGCTTGTATGTATAATTTTGGAAGCATGCAAATGTATGTGTAAATTAGGATATGAACAACATGTTGGAAAGATCGCATGAGAGCTCCAAAGAGCTTAGAGGCACACGGCCTCACTACCTTTGAAAGGACCAAGAGTCCTAAAATTATGGTTTCAAATTGAAGATTTAAGGTTTTATGACATAAAAATTAATTAAGAGATTTTACAAGGATTTAGAGTGTTAGAAAATAAATTACAATGAATTTTGAAACAAGAATGAAAATTTGGCCAACATGCCATTTTTCATGATGTATAACTAAATTGTTTTATTGAGTGTAGATTTAAAGGTTTAATTGAGAAGGAAAGCATTTTGAAAGAGTTTGGATTAGTAGCAAGCAAAATACTTTTTAGAAAACAAAATGAGGAAATTAAATAAATAAGTTATGAAAATAGATGTCAATACTTAAAGTTTTCTAACATATAGCTCACCCTATGGGTTTGGGAGCGCGTTAGAAAAATTTGAGCTGTAATATCTTAAGTTAAGCAAAGAATTACCATTTTATGGGAAACAATAGAAATACTGATTTTTAGAGGGGCTATATTGTAATTATTATTTTTAGAGGGGCTATATTGTAAATATTTTCTAAATGAGGGGCTATATTGTAAATATTTTCTAAAAGAGGGACTATGTTGTAAATATTTTCTAAAAGAGGGACTATCTTATAAATATTATTTTATGAGGGACTGTTATGAAAATATTATTTAAACAAGGGCTATAACATAAATAATATGTTATAGAAGGACTAATATGCAAATATCAAAAATAAAGTCAATTTTTGGTGTCAAATGAGAAAAATCGTATTTTTGGTTTAAAACATGTTAGAAATATTTTACGCGATTGAGTGTACGTTGAAAAATCAATACGCGATTTGAAAATGCGACGGAATTGTTGTGCGATTGAGAAAATGCAAAAATATGAATATGCGATGAAAATGTAGTAAAGATACTGTTGAATCAATGTGTGAACCTTGAATATAAACTAATGAATTTGAATTGAGAATGGTGCATTTGTATATGCATTGGAAAGGTCCGATGGATTGTATGAGGCTAATTGCCTAGGAAAGAATACACCTCTTGAGTGGGTGCGATATACGTAGTGTAAGTCACTTGTTGACCTTGAGGGCATCGGGGTGCGGGTTGCCTACAGGGAGCAGTTGGTAGCTCTTCTAGACCATGGGTTTGACCAATGCAACACACCGATGATCCTGACCTGAGACACTATTCTTAATCAAGATCTGATAAAGACTGTAGTGTATATGCTAGATGTGCGAATACATATGAGAAATGTAGCACGTGGTCTAAGGCATGTTGGTACATACAGTTCTTTTTTATCACTTTCTCCAACCTGAGTTTTAGCTCCATGGAGTAGGAAATTGAGTCTAAGTGTGCATGCATAATTATAGAATATTGATACTGATGTGATATTTGAATTATTGAATATTTGGAAATATTGAGGGCATAATCGTAATTATTGTTCATATATATATATTATGATGATAAATAATGTTGATGGCATGATTGTAATTATGGTAGGATGTATCTGTGAGATATATTGTATGTGCTTATCTCTATACTACCATGTTGGTATTGGCATAGATGATCTCACCTCTTTGTATGCCTATTTTTGTATTGCATTTATATTTGTAAAGACGTTGAGCAAGAACTTGAGCAAGAAAGGGAAGAAGAGCAGATTCCTGTAGAGGAAGCTGAGTTCTGAGAAAATGGAGATGCCCAGTTTCCTAGGATATATGAGGTTGCAATTTCGTGGAGGATCGAAAGCGTGACATGTTGATCTGGACAAAGCATGTATTTATTATATAGGAGATATGAACATTATCCTAAGTAGACTTTATCATGGGAACCCTTATTTTAGTGTGAATATTAATGTACACTTAGAGTTTCCATTATCCATTAGGCAGTATTGGGGAACTTACTACCATACTCCTAGTGCGATTAGTATCATGTCGTCTGCTTGGACACCTGTCTGTAGGACTTCGTGTCAAGTTGGATTCCTACCTGCTGAGGAATCTGATGAGGACCCGTCTGAGGGTTCTGCTGTTTTGTAATACTTAGGCAGTATGTTAGTTTTAAGTAATGTCTAAATACTTTGAAAAACCTGGTCTGTATATATTTAAGCATGATAGTACTAAGATTGTGTATATATGATGTAAATTATTTGTGATATTGTTGTAATGTTTTTATATTTTGCTAAGTTTATCTTATTAATATTATGAAATTTTACAACTCGTATTTACATTACAAAGCATTCTTTTATAAGGAATGGGTAATATGGTAATTAAGTAACATAAATGTGATACCCTACGGTGGGTGTTACATAGTTTGATTGGTTATTATGATTTTGGCTTTGCTGGATGTAAAATGGTTAGGAAGAGTACTAATGAAACGTGTCACTTGCTTGGAAGATCTTTAATTTCTTGGCATAGCAAGAAACCAAATAGTGTGACATTGTCTACGGCTGAAGTTAAGTATGTTACAGTCAGAAGTTGTTGTGCCCAAGTCCTTTGGAAGAAGCAATAACTTCTGGATTATGTACTTTAGCTTGATCATATCCCTATAAGATGTGATAACACTAGTGCTATCAACTTAACTAAAAATCTCATTTTGCACTCAATGACTAAGCATATTGAAATAAGGCGACACTTTGAAAGAGATCATGTGCAAAAAGGAGATTGTGTGCTTGAGTTTGGGGAAACATCAAAACAACTAGATGATATATTTACAAAACTTTTTTCTTAAAGAAAGTTTCTTTTATATAAGAGGAGAACTAGGCATAATTGATCAATCATGCATTTAAATGAATGTTTGTGTTTGATGCAATTAATTTTTTATTATTCATTAGAATCCATTACTAACTTGAGCATCAGAGGCTCCCCCAAATTTGTTTTGTAGGTACTTGATTCATGATTAAATCCCCCAATCTTAAAATATCATGTTCCTGCTACTGCATATCAGTTTTTGGTGTTTTTGGGGCTGAATATTTGACAATGAGAAGTGAATATTCGATTATGAAGTGTTATAGTAGCTCATAATTGTGTTTTTTTTTAACATTGCATAATTTATTAGCTTGGGTAGATAATCGATTATCATCGTGTCAGGAGGCTCACAAAATTTATGTTAAGAGATAATCAATTATGAAAATGTCATAATCGATTATTTGGGAAAATCATATTTTAAAGAGGAACCCAATAATAGATTATTGAGACCCAATAATCAATTATTTGCAAGTTATATTAGAAAATCAACACCCTTTCTCATTTCAAACGCAAGCCTCCCTCCCTTTCTTCATCTTTTCTCCTCTTTCTCTTTAGCCCTAACCTCTTTATGCCCCCAAACCACTCGAAAACCACCACCAAACACTCATTTTCTCCACCTAAAATCATCTCCACACACAAAACTGTGACCTCCTCACTTCCTTCCTATCTAAAATTCTCTATTTTTTAGACCAATTTTCAATTTCTCTCACTAAATCACGCTCCATTCTCTCTCTCCCTGACCAACTCGTGACCCAACCTCAGCCATGCCCTCTAGTTCTCGTCCCAAGCATGCTCATACCAAGAATGCCTCTAGTGATGCTCAACCTACTAACCCATTGGACTTTCAAAGATTCTTCTCAAATGCCACTCAAATGCATCGCTTTTGACATAAATATCTTGGCAGAAAATTAGTCTGATCCAAGTACATGGACCTTCTTCTTCCTTAAAAAAGACTTCGCTTTCCTCTCTCTCCTAGAACATCAACGAGTTCTACAACTTTTCATTCATCACTAGAACTTCTATTCGAAGCTAATCAAGCTAATCAACGACTTCACTAGAACTTTTCATTATGGATGATGAATTAGTTTATGAAGTTAAAGGGTGATAGATTGTTGCAAAGCCCTGAGACTGGTTGGATCTTTTTGGATTGCATTATGGTGGGTAGTCATTCTCTGTGAATAGTTATCGAGATTAAGATAGGTATAACAGGCTAATGTACTTCAGGGGATGATTAAACTGAGTCACCTTACTCTTGGAGCATCCATCGCTACTGGGAAACTCACAGGTGAGGATCATCTCCTCCATTTTGCTTATGCCTACATACTTGTCCCTAGATGGGGCAACTACGCTTTCTAGGTGAGGATAATATCTTCATTCTTTGGGCAACAGAGGATGTGTAACACCCTAGAAAACATGTTAGACTTGTATATGGTTACTGAGGTAGCCTAATACTTAGTTAACGTGTTTGTGTGGTTTTATGATAGTCTGAGTATGTTTAGGCACTTTGTTGTAACACTATATAAGAAATATAGATGTTATTTGCTTCGGAAGGGGTTTAAAATGCTTTGTTAGTGGGAATAAATGTGGTGAGTTTATTTCTAGGTCATAAATGTGTGAACTATGCTATAGTTAAAATTTGAGGTTAATTAGAGTTAGTTTGGCATTTTTAAGCATATTGGTTGTGTGTTTTAATGTCGATTTGACTAGCAGCTGATATAAAAAAATAGAAAAATGGTGTAACAAGATTTTTAATGAATCTTAGGATTTATTTTAAACTTGTTAGAAGCTAGAAATCTAGATTTTGGTGAAATCTAGGTGTTCTTAGCAGATCGTGGTTTTGGTACTTATCTGGAAGAAGTAAAGTTAGACTTTGCCTCTTCATATATATCCCACGGTAGAATGGGAGAAAGAAAACAAAGGAAAGAAAAGAGAAAGAGAGAAAGAGAAACTGAAGGAAGAAGGGAAGAAAAGGAAGAAAAGGAAAGAGGAAGGGAGAGCTTGGATCTTCCATGGCCCATCCTTGGCTTCACCTTCATTTTCAAGACCTTGAGGTAGGAGGAAAAACCTTATTTTTGACTCATCTTCCTATTTTCTTTATCTTGTTCATGAGTGTTGGCATGATGGGAAAGTTAGGTTTTTGAGTGTGATTTTGGTATTTTTATCTTGAATCTTGTTGGAGAACTTGAGGATGGCTTGTTTTTGAGTTGTTGGGAATATGGAAATGGATTTCCAACCCTTGTATCCCTTAAATCCCACTTGAGTTGAGATTTGGGGTTTTAGGTTTATATTGGATGATTTACCATGATTGGTGGTTTTGAGTGAAATTGAAGTAGAATAAGAGTTGCTATATGTAGTTGGACCTTGTTAGAGGTTGTAAATCACTTGGAATCAGATTTTTAGTGGTTGGAGAAGGAGGAAATTCCAATAGAATAATGCTCGGACCTACAAATTTTGCTACAAAGTGTTTCTGGTTGAGAAACACAACCTGTGTCCAAAGACACCCGGGGGGGGCGTGTCTCTCTCTGCTAGTAGAAATTCGTGAATAGTATTTATAGAGCAAAACATGGGGGGCCATGTCTAAGAACATGGGTCATGTCTCCTTTTGTAATGAGAATTAGCCCTTGTGTTCTTCATGAAAGTTGTAGCTTTTTCTATTAGCTTTCCAATGCCACTAGAATTACCTCGTTTTGACCTTTGTAGCTCAAATTATGCTTATTTTACTGTGCAAAGGTCAAAGGCTGAGATTGAGCAGGATGCATTTTTGGTTAGGAAATGCATGATGTTTTGGCATTTTGTAAGGTTAGGAGCCTTAGAGGGACCTTAGATAACTATATTGAGGTGGATTATCAAGGGATAATGTTTAGGAATATCTTAGGCATCCATAGTATGGTGGAATGCCATAGGGTAACATTCAGGATTTTGACCTATATGGGGTTATTTTAGCATCTTTTGTGATGTGATGATATGATGGGAATGGCACATAGCATGAGTATGTGAGTATTCCTAATTTGAAGAGTGAATGTATTGAATCAAATGGATTAGTAGTGCTAATTATGTGGGATAATTAGGCATGATTATATATACATATATTATGTATTATGAGGAAATGAGTTTCCCTAAATGTTGTCATGCTTGCTTTTTTAAGAGTGTTAAAATACTCTTATAAGTATTTGATGAAGTGTTATGAGTTAAACTTGAAATGCATATAAATCAATTATAAAATTAATTATTGAAGGTAATCAGTGATTGTTTTGCATGAGATGTTTGAGAAGCATACATTGGTGACTAATATCCTCTCTATGTTATGTGTAATAAGGTGAGTAATATCCTTATTACATTGTTGAGTAAGGAGGTGATTAATATCCTCTTTGCTTTGTTTGACCAGTGAAGGTGAGTAATATCCTCTGTTGCTTTAATGGATAGTGTTGGTGAGTCAGATCCTCACTATGCCTGATAATATACATGATGTATGTTTTGCCTTTTTGAAAGGTGTGAGCCCGTAGATGTGGGTGATCTATATTAAGCAAGGTGGATTGTATCCTTCCTAATATAGAGTTGATAAGGATAGGTTTCCTTGTTCATTATCGATAACTGTGTAGTTGATGGACTTCACTACCCAGGTGGGATGGATTTTCTCTGTGATAATGATGTTTGCTGGATGGACTTCTAGTGCATGTTCAAGGTTATGGTTGTGACTTCCATTACTTTGTTCAAGTTTCATGCATTCATGACATTACCATGGAATTGGGGGTTCTTGGATATGGTATCATACATTATTCATTTTCATACTTAGGATATTGCATAGGCATAAACACTAGACATAACTTGGCATAGCATGGCAATTATATGGGTGGTTGCTATCATAACATTTTCATGCACTGCAATTGTATGGGCAATTGCATGTCTCTGAGATGGAGATGTTATTGTTTCTATGATTAAGGTGTTAATTCGATAATTGTGAATATTGTTTGAATGTATGTATATGTAAATGTTGGTATTGGAATACTTCTACTGAGAAATGTGTTTTCTCACCCCGATTGTGTTGCCATGTAAATCCAAGTGCGAGATCTTCGAAAGGGAAAAAGACGATGTGTGAGGTTTAACACAGTTTAGATGTTGTTTTCAGTTGAGCTTATATGTATGTTTTACATTTTCTTAGTTGTTTTAAGTTATGTATAACAGTATGCCCTGCTAAGGCATGTGGAAATTAGTTTGCCCCAAATGGTTTAATATGTTAAGTTTTGATGATAATAAATACAAGACAAAAAGAACACTTTACATATGTTCTTTGTTGCATCCTATATAGAGCATATCTATTAGTAATTGATAAATATCTTATTTGGATGTGTCTATGAAAGTCTTATATGCATGTTAAACTAACTAGAGTTATACATTTATGAATCATGCATATGAAGATATTGAATTATGATTCTGGACTAACTATACTTGTTTAAGTGAGTAACACTTTGTAGGATAGTCCAAGTATCAAGAGTGAATATTGCAACAAGAAAGCAAAAGATCTCAATTAAGCTCAACACAAGGAGAATGTGAATGCCTATTTCATGAAGATATTAATAACATCAAAGTCATGTCAAAGACCAAGTCCAAAGGAAGATTAAATGGTATAACTTATAGGACTTAGGGTCTTTATGTAAGAAGTCTTATGGATATCTCAAATATGTTTTCCAAATCTTTAAAAATAATTTTCACATGCTAAAATACCCAACAAATAAGTTTTGAAAAGTTATTTATGTTGGTAGTTCAAATTTATGAAAAATATGTCAAGTTTGAGTTTTGAAAAATTGACTTTTGGTTACTCTTTTGATCATATCTTTCAAAATACTTTGAATTTTGGTTTGAAACTTATTCCATTTGAAAATAGACTCAAAGATCTTTCTAATAAGTGGTCATTCGCTTTAAATGGATAAGAAATGAAAAAGTTATGACCATTTAAAGTCAGTTTTCAAAACCAGAGTGGTTTATTCAAATAAAGGATGTGTTATTCGAATAACACACCCCAGAAAACATTCCAGAACGTGTTTTTAAAGGTTTATTTGAATAAAAAATGTGTTATTCGAATAACACATCCCAGAAAACATTTCAGAACGTGTTTTTAAAGGTTTATTTGAATAACAAATGTGTTATCTGAATAACATGACCCAAAAAATGTTCCAGAACATATTTTTGATGTTTTATTCGAATAACATGACCCAGGAAACACCCAACAGCTATTTTCAGAGGCTTTAATGTGATATTAATTAAAACCCAATGACTATTTTTCTTAGAACTCTATAAATACATGTTTTTGAGTCATCTTTTAACCATACCCAATTGTCTGAAATAATTTTTTCTTGCTTTAATTTGTGATTCATATTTTACTAAATTTTTATGCTCTTTTTTGCCAAAATTTAAGATATCCTAAAAGAGCTTCATAGTGCTTCAATTTGTAATATACACTCTTAAGAGACTTTCTTCTTTCTTCTACTCTTTGATTCTCTGTAAAGAGAGTGAGGTATCCCTCAAAGAAATTGTAAGGGTGAGGTATCCCTGACTGTCGAGGCTCAAGCACGAGGGTGAGGTATCCCAAGGTGTGAAAAGTACTCTGGTTTGTAAATGTTTTAAGCACCTGTTCAAGCTTGAAGATTTAGTAGAAAATCTCAGGTGGTTTACTTGAGGACTGGACGTAGGCCACAAGTGGTTGGTGGCTGAACTAAGATAAATTCAGTGTTTGCTCTTCTTAACTCAAACTCCTTTATTTCTTGTATTTTAATTATATATACTTGAGTTGAATTTGATATCTAATTTACTTGCTTAATTTATCCCATAACCAAAGTTATTTTTTAGTAATCAACAATAGTTATACTTATTCCACTGCATGTGTTGATTGGAAATTTTATAATGCATAATTTCTTAATGCTGTTTTAAAATTTTGTAATCACCCAATTCACCCTCCTCTTAGGTGTTGGTTGCCATGACTAACAAGTGGTATCAGAGCTTCTTGCTCTGGTGAAAGCTTAATTGCTTAGAGTTAAATATCCTTGTTTGTTGGCAACCATTGAAAGCTTTTCAAAAAAGAAGGTTTTGAAATTGATAAACCACCATTCTTTGATGGTGTGCATTTTATTTATTAGAAAGTTAGAATAGAGTTTTATATGCAATCTATTGATTTGGATCTGTGGGATGTTGTGCTAAATGGATTTACTTACAAATCAAAACAAACTTAGAATAATTATGATAAGAAATGTTTTTCTTTAAACATTAGAGCCATACAAATTTTGACAAGTAGTTTGAATGATGATACTTATGCTAAAATTAAAAGTTGCTCTAGTGCTAAAGATATATGGGATGCTCTTGATGCTATCTATCTTGTAACACCCACCATAGGGTATCACATTTATGTTACTTATTTACCATATTACCCCTTCTTGTTATAAATTGTGCTTTGCAATGTAAATACGAGTTATAAAATTTCTTAATAACAATAAGATAAACTTAGCGAAAAATAAAAACATTACAATATCATGACAAATAATTTACATCATATACACAATCTTAATACTGTTATACTTAAATATATACAAACTAGGTTCTCAAAATATTTGAACATTACTTAAAACTAACATACTGCCCAAGTACTACTAAGTAGCAGAACCCTCAGACGGGTCCTCCTCAGATTCCTCAACAGATAGGAATCCGATCTGACACGAAGTCTTACGGACAAGTGTCTGAGCAGACGACACAAAACTAATCGCACTAGGAGTACGATAGTAAGCTCCCTAGTACTGCCTAATAGATAATGGAAACTCTAAGTGTACATTAATATTTACACTAAAGTAAGGGTGTCCATGATAAAGCCTACTTAAAGCAATATTTAAGTCTCCTATGTAATAAATGCACGCTCTATCTAAATCAACGTGTCACGCCTCCGATCCTCCACGAAACGTCAACCTCATACACCCTAGAAAACTGGGCATCTCCATCTTTTCAGAACTTTGCATCCTCCAAGGGAATTTGTTCCTCCACACCTTCTTGCTCAACGTCTTTAAAATTATAAATACAATACAAATAGGCATACAAAGAGGTGAGATTACCTACGCCAATACTAGTATAGTAGCATGGAGATAAACACATACAATATACCATACAGATACATTCTACCATAATTATAATCATGTCATCAACATTATTTCCAAATATTCAATAACTCAAATATCACATTGGTATCAACATTCAATAATTATGCATATGCACATAGACTCAATTTCTTACTCTATGGAGCTATAACTCAAGTCAGAGAGAGTGATCAAAAAGAACTGTCTACACCAACATACCTCAAACCACGTGCTATACTTTGCACATCTAGCATATACACGACAGTCTTTATCAAATCTTAATTAAGAATAGTGTCTCGGTCAGGATCATCGGTGTGTTGCATCAGTCAAACCTACGGAACAGAAGAGCTACCAACTGCCCATTGTAGGCAACCCGCACCCCAATGCCCCCAAAATCAACTAGTGACTTACACTACGCAAATTGCACCCACTCAAGAGGTGTATTCTCTCCTAGGCAATTAGCCTCATACAGTCCATTGGACCTTTCCAATGCATGTACAAATGCACCATTCTCAGTTTAATTTAATTATCTCATAATCAGGTTTCACACACTGATTCGATAGTATCTTTACTGTATTCTCATTGCGAAATCATATTTTTGAGTTTTCTCAATTACGCAACAATTTTGTTGCATTTCCAAATCGCGTATTGATTTTTCAAAGTTTCTCTATCACGTAAAATATTTCTAACACATTTTAAATTGAAATACAATTTTTCTCATTTTAATACCAAAAATTGACCTAACTTTTGATATTTGCATAATAGTCCCTCTATAACATAATATTTACGTTATAGTCCTCATTTAAATAATATTTTCATAATAGTCCCTTATAAAATAATATTTATGAAATAGTCCTTCTTTTATAAAATATTTGTAATATAACCCCTCTAAAAATAATAATTATAATATGGCCCCTCATTTATAAAATATTTGTAATATTGCCCCTCTAAAAATTAATATTTCTATTATTTCCCAGAAAATGATAATTCTTTCCTTTACTTAAAATAATACAGCTCAAATTTTACTAATGCGCTTCCAAACCCATAGGGTGAGCTATACGTTAGAAAACTTCAAGTATTTACACTTGTTTTACTACATAGCTTAATAAGCTAATTTTAATTCTATAATTCAAGTGACTTTCATTCTAAATTTTCAAATTTACCAAAATGAATTCTTCTATTAACACTTAACAAAATAATTTAGTTCTACATTATGAAAAATGGCATGTTGGCCAAATTTACATTCTTGCTTCAAAACTCATTGTAATTCATTTTTCTAACACTTTAAATCCTTGTAAAACACCTTAATTCATTTTAATGTCATAGAACCTTTAATCCTCAATTTAAAATCATCATTTTAGGACTCTTGATCCTCTTTAATCTAGTGAGGCCATGTGCCTCTAAGCTCTTTGGAGCTCTTATGAAATCCTTCCATCATGTTATTCACATCCTAATTTACACATACATTTTCATACCTCCAAAATTATACATACAAGCATTTTATCAAAACTATAATCCTACTATCACACATGCAAATCACAAACACAAAATCATAAACAACACAATCACAATCAAAGAAGCATTAAACAACAAGTGAATAAACCCTTATAGGTTTTTCACCATACAAAACCATCTCCTCACCACCAACACTTGGTTGGTGAGGTTAAATCTCCCTCTTACCTCTTGAAGACAAGATCCTTAAGCTGCTCTCCTTCTCCTTGATTTCGTGTGAACCAAATCAAATCCCTGAAAATTCTTAAATAATTACCAAAATTACAAACAAGGCTTAATAACAAAGAACCATGGAACAATCATGGTTTAGAAAATCAAAAACTTAAATTAAAATCAAAGAATCAAAAGTTTACCTTTAGGAAAGTAACCCAAAGCTTGGATTTTGAAGCACTAGGAGTAGGATTTTGACAAAACTTTCTAAATGAAAAGTGTTTAGAATAGGGTTTAGGTTTAGGAAATGTAGAGAAATAAAATTATAGAAGATTGGAGCTAGGATTTAAGAGGGCTGGCCGAAACTCCAAGAGAAAAAAAGAAAGGAAAAGTTTTCTTGGTGTTCTTGGGATTTTTGAGAGAAAAGGAAAGCTTAACTTTTAGGTGAGAGAAAAGTGAATATTGAGAGTGAAAGAAGAGAGTGCAGCCGTGTGAGAGTGTTCACATTAGGCATCACAAGGCCTATGTCATCTCATGGTCATGCAATGGTCACAAAAGACCATTTGTAACACCCACCTTAGGGTGCCACATTTATTGTTACTAAATTACCAAATTACCCTTCAATTAATAATCGTGCTTGTATTATAAATACAAGTTATAAAATTTCTTGATGATAATAAGATAAACTTAGCAGAAAATAAAAAAAACATAACAACAATGTCACATATAATTTACATCATATATATACATACAAGCCTTTAGTACTGTCACACTTGATTATTTTACAAACCAGACTTCCAAAGTATTTAAACTTTAATTTAAAACTAACATATAGCCCAAATCCTACTAGACAGCAGAACCCTCAGACGGGTCCTCCTCAAATTCCTCAACAGATAGGAATCCATTATAATGTGCAGTCCTATGGACAGGGGTTCGAGCAGACGACACAATACTAACCGTACTGGGAGTACGATAGTAAGCTCCCCAATACTGCCTAATAGATATTGGGAACTCTAGTTGTACATAAATATTGACAGAAAAGTAAGGGTTTCCTAAATGTTGTCTACTCAGTCTAATATTTAGGTCTCCCAAGTAATAGATACTCTCTCTCTCTAAGTTTACAGTCCATGCCTCATCTCCTCCGATGAATGTAAACCTCAGGTAGCCAAGGAAACTAGGTATCTGCATCTCTTCAAAACTCGACGTCCTCAGCAGGAATCTGCTCCTCCTCAGTTTCTCGCTCTTTTTCTTGCTCGACGTCAATACCAAACATACATACAAAGAGGTGAGATCACCTACGCCAATACCAGTAGGGCCGTAATGAAGATAAACACATACAATATCTCATACAGTTATCATACCATAATTACAGTTATGCCACTAACATCAATATTATCATGAAACATGTAATACACAATAATTACAGTCATGTCATCATCAATAATCAATAAATTAATAAATCAATTATCATAAATAGAAATTATGATAATACCCTCTATCATTATATGTATGCACACAGACTCAATTTCCTACTCCATGGAGCTACAACTCAAGTCGGAGAGAGTGATCGAAAAGAAGTGTCGGTACCAACATGCCTTGGACCACGTGCTCAGTTTTGCACATCCAAGATATACACGACAGTCTTTATCAGATCTTGATTAAGGATAGTGTCTCGGTCCGGATCATTGGTGTGTTGCGTCAGTCTAACCCACGGTACAGAAGAGCTACCATCTGCCCATTGTAGGCAACCCGCACCCCAATGCCCCCAAGGTCAACGAGTGACTTACACTACGCATATCACACCCACTCGGGAGGTGTAGTCTCTCCTAGGCAACTAGCTTCATACAGTCCATCGGACCTTTCCAATGCATGTACCATGCACTATTCATATTTCTATTTCATATCACATATTCGGGTCCCATACAATAATCTAACAGTATAATACTGTATTTTAATCGCGCGGTAATATTTCTACATTTTCTCAATTGCGACTCAATTCTGTCGCCTTTTCAAAATTGCGTAGCGATTTTTTAACATTTTCCAATCGCGTAAGTATTTTTCTTACGTTTTAAATCAAAAATACTATTTTTCTCATTTTAATACTAAAATTAACTTTATTTTCCATATTTACACCTTAGTCCCTCAAAAACTCATATTTACACATTAGTCCCTCAAAAACTAATATTTAAGTCACAGTCCCTCAAAAATGAATATTTACGAAATAGTCATTCATAAAATTCATATTTACAAAATCATCCCTCTTTTATAAAATATTTACAGTTTAACCCCTCTAGAAATAATATTTATAATATTACCCCTCTAAAAATAAGTATTTACACAATGGCCCCTCATTTTGATAAAATTTACAATTTAGTCCCTCTTTTATAAAAATTTACGGTATAACTCCTCTAAAAATCAGTAAATGGTATTGTTTTTCAAGAATCGTTATTTCTTTTCTTTTCTACTCATAAAATCATTTTATTTTACTATACTCAAAATTTTTCCCAAATTCATTTAAATCTCTCAGTTCTCATTTTAATTCATTGTGTACTCTTTGGAGTACACATACAATCGATTCATCATGTTATTCACATCCTAAATTACACATACAATCTCATGCTTTCATAATTACACATGCACACAAAATATCAAAGCTTTAAGCATTTAATCACACATGCAAGTATAGAAACACAATCAAAGACAACACAAACACAATCAAATAATCAGTGAAGAATCCTTATGGATTTTTCACCGTACAAAACCATCCTCACACCACCAAAACCTGGTTGGTGAGGTTAAATCCCCCTCTTACCTCTTGAAGACAAACCCTTCAAGCTCTCTTCCTTCTCCTTGACTTTCGTATGGCTCACAACAATTCCTAATAATTCTAAAATAATTAGTAAAATCACAAACAATGCTCAATAATAACAAACCATGGAACAAACATGGCTTAGAAAATTATGAACATAAATTTGAACCATAAAAACCAAAGTTTACCTCTAAGAAAGTAAGCTAGAAGTGGGATTTTGAAGTACTTAGGATGTGATTTTGGGAAAACTTTCTACATGGAAAGTGTTTAGAATGCAGTTTAGCTTTAAGAAGTGGTGAGAATAGAAATTATAGGTGATAGATGGTGTCTGTAAGGTGCTTGGCCGAACCAATGAAGAGAAAAGAAAGAAAAACTGGTGCTTTGGTTCGTAGGATTTTTGAGAGAAAAGATGGATGCTTTTTGATGAGAGAGAAAATGTAATTCTGTGAGAGTGAAATTATGAGTGCTGCTGCCGTGGGATAAACTTAGATAAAATTTAGGATTTACTTGAAGTAAAATATCCTATTCTGAATGCACATGGCTGATGTCATTCATTAGACTTTCAAGGTTATTAGATTGTTCAAGAACCTTGTAGAACCCCCTCCAAGCTGCTGCATGGTCGTGAGTTTCAAAGGAAATTTTTGATGAAATTAACATAACAGAATATTGTATGATGAGAGAACATTATTTCCCAAGTATGGCAAAAAATCAAGTGCTGTCGGATAAGCATTCTGTCGAATGATAATTTTATCAGATGAATGGTGATTTTGTCAGACGAATATCAAAAACTGTCGGATAAACTAAAAGTCAACAGAATTCCCAATTCGTCGGATGGGTGTTAACGTAGAAGAAATTTTCAAATTGTCGAACCGACAAAAATACTATATGATTAGAAATTCAAATTCAACGAATTTTGACATTAGAGAAGTTTCTTTACTGAATGACTAGAAATTCTTACTCGACGGTCATTAGCATCACAACTCGACGAACATTATCATTCTATTTCGACGAACATTGGCATCCATACTCGATGGAAATTGACATTCTTACCTAACAGACTTGAGCCTTCTCACTCGACGAATTTTAACATTTTCACTCGACGAATTTTAACATAGTACCAAATAGTCAGAAGATCAAATTCGACAAATTTGAACAGAAGTTCAAATTCGACGGATATCTCAAATTCGACGGATATCTCAAATTCGACGGATATAGCATGGTCTTAAAATATTCAATTTCGACGGATTTTTGGCATTGTTTCAGAAAGTCCAATTCAACGAATATGGGCATCCTCACTCGACGGATAATACTTAGTGGCTTTGTCAAGATTCATTTTTCACCATTGTTCAGATCAACGGTTTAGATCAAAGCTTCTACAACAAGCTTTACAATCTAATGGTTCACAAAGAAGTTAATGCTTCTTTTGTTGACTCATTCTAATTGGTTTAGAAAATGAAGCCTACTTTCGTTGACCTTCTCTCATTGGCTAGAATTTGTCCAGTCAGCTGTGCTGACTATTTTTCATAAACGTGGGCCCCACGAACTTTTTCGGGTCCACAAAATAATTTTTCTACTATTTTTGAGACAGTAGATACTGTTGAATAAAATAATATTACAAAAATATAAAATTATTTTATTACACAGTTAAATCCTTAAAATTACGAGATTAATATATATATCAATCAGAATTGGGTTTAGTAAGATCCCCCAGCTCTAATTATTTAAAATAAGATTTTTTCCGGTCAGAAAATTATTATTTTCTTGACTCGGAGCAAATCACACAAAATGATCAAAAATGATCTCAGAACAGTCAAACTATTTTTATAACACATAGAAAATGTAAAACAGTGTAATTCTGCTATTACTATTCACATAGTCAGAATTTGGGGTGTTACACCATTCAAGAAGGCTTGAGAAGCCTCCTTAGTCTCCTTGGCCGTGTGGCCTTCTACAAAAGGTAACTAAGTTTGTTTTCAATTTTAATCCTAGTTACTCTTTAATCAAATAATAACGAACTAGATTAGGTTTTCTAGTTACACTTAATTAACTATCTAATTACATAGCTAACTAATTAAATAGGTCATTGCATATGTCATGCTTAGTCATGGCTTCTAGATGGATTTAGAATATTTAGTTAGCAACTAGATCATAACTAATTAATAACTAGGTTAGTTCACTTAGTTTCTTAATTAGGCAATTAAGATAACTAAATTAGGTTTATTTAGTTACTTTGTAACTAGTCAAGCCATTTTTATTAACTAAATCCTAACCATTGAAATTAACTTCATCTCCTAACCATTGATTTAATCTAAGGTGGATATCATAAGTTGCTTTATCAAGATTGTTCTCACACCATTAATTAGATCAACGGTGATGATCATAGGCTTCTTAATCAAGTTTTTCATCCAACGGTTCACAATAAAGTCTATGCCACTATATTTGACCAATTCCTATTGGTTAGAAAAGTCCAGCCATCATTTTTAACCGGTTCCTATTGGTTCATTCTAAATTAGGTTACAGAAAATACTCTAAGCACATTTTCTGTCAATTAAAATATATCGGGTCAAATAAATTTATAGCAAAACTGCTATAAATAAAACAGCAAATATTTGTCCATGAAATATTTTTATTTCACAGATAAATTCTAAAAATTAAAAGATTCTTTTCTGTGTCTCTCAGATTCGGGTTTAGTAAGATCCCCCATCTCCGAATAAATCAAATAAGATTTTCCCTGATCCAAAAATTATTATTTTCCTGACCCGGAGCAAATCACACAAAACAATCAAAAACAATTTCAGAATGGTCAAAATATTTTTCTGTAACGCAGAAAATGCAAAATAGTGAAATTCAATCATTATTGTAATATAGTTTAAAATTTGGGGTGTTACAACTCTCCCCCTCTAAAAAGAAGTTTCATCCTCGAAACTTGATCTCACATTCTCAAAACAAATATGGATACTGGTCTTTTGTCTTATCTTCTAATTCCCATGTAACTTCATCGCTTACATCGTTCCAAACTATTTTAACCAATGAAATTTCTTTACCTCGAAGTTGCTTTGTCCTTCGATCTTCAATCTTGACTGGAAACGTTTCATAGGTTAAATTTTCCTTTAGTTGTACGGTGTCTGACTCGATAACATGAGTAGGATCAGAAATATATTTCTGTAGTTGTGATATGGGAAATACATTGTGAAGATTGGATAGTAGAGGTGGTAATGCAATCTGATAAGCTACCGGACTTACCCGATGAAGTATCTGATACGGTCCGATAAACTTCGGAGTGAGTTTCCTCGACTTAATCACTCGTCCAACTCTAGTCATAGGTGTCACTCAAAGAAATACATGGTCACCTTCTTCAAATTCAAGTGGCCTTTGTCTTTTGTCAGCATAACTCTTTTGTCGAGTCTGAGTCGTCCTCATCTTGTCTTGAATCATCTTCACTTTCTTAGTTGTCTGTTGTACAAACTCTGGTCCCATTACAGCACTTTCACCATCATGGTACCAACACAACGATGTTTTGCATTATCTCCCATACAATGCCTCATAGGGTGTCATCCCTATACTCGAATGAAAACTATTATTGTATGTAAACTCTATCAATGGCAAAAATTCGTCCCAACAACTAGCTTGCTCTAGAACACAAGCTCTCAACAAATCCTCCAATGATTGAATCGTCCTCTCTGACTGACCATTTGTTTGTGGATGGTAAGCAGAACTTAGACGTAGCTTTGTTCCCATCGCTTCTTACAAACTATTCCAAAACCTTGATATAAATCATAGATCCCGATCAGAAATAATACTGGATGGTACACCATGAAGTCTAACAATTTCATTGATGTACACTTAGGCCAACTTTTTCATTGAGCACTTAATATTAATCAATAAAAAGTGTGCCGACTTTGTAAGCTGATCAATAATTACCCAGATAGAATCGTGACCTTTCTAAGTCTTTGGTAGTCCTGTTACGAAATCCATTGCTATATCATCCCATTTTCATTCAAGAATAGGCAAAGGTTGTAACATTCTCAATGGTCGTTGATGTTCCATTTTGGCCTTTTGATAAACTAAACAGGATGATACATATTCAGCAATATCCTTCTTCATTCCTTGCCACCAATATAACTGTTTCAAATCTTGATACATCTTTGCGGCTCCTGGATGCATACTCAACTTACTTCTATGAGCTTCATTCAAAATCAACTTCCTAAGTTCTGGATCGTTTGGTACACAAACTCTCCTTTTAAACTTCAGAATTCCATCAGCACCTTCGTTAAATTCTAATTCTGCCCCTTGACTTCTTGCTTCCTTTACTTTTTGCAAATACTGGTCACTGTTTTGTCCTACTCATATTCTATCCATCAAATTATTTGAATGGTGATCATATTTAAACACATCTTCCCCGGTGTCAACTTCACAGATAAACGCATATCCTAAAATTCTTCTATCAGCTCCTTCTCCTTAATCATCATAACATAAGCATTAAGCGTTTTCCTACTTAAAGCATCCGCTACAACATTCACCTTTCTAGGATGATACTGTAATTGAAAGTCATAGTCCTTCAGAAACTCTAGCCAACGCTTTTGTCTCATGTTCAACTCTTTTTGGTCAAACAGATACTTCAAACTTTTATGATCACTAAAGATAGTGAACGTTGCTCCATACAGAAAATGTCTCCACTCTTTCAATGCAAACACCACTGCTGCCAACTCCAGATCATGAGTCGGATAATTCCTCTCATGTACTTTCAACTGCCTTGACGCATACGCCACAACCTTACGGTCCTGCATAAGTACACAACCCAATCCTTGGTATGAAGCATCATAATATACTTCAAAAGGCTTATTCGGATTAGGTAGAATCAAAACCTGTGAAGTAGTCAGTCATCTTTTCAACTCCTGAAAACTTTCTTCATATGCATCAGTCCATACAAATGGTTGATTCTTTCGTGTAAGTTGGGTAAGAGGTCCTGCTATCTTTGAAAACCCCTTAATAAAATGTCGAAAGTAACCGACTAATCCGATAAAACTATGGATCTCCGATATAGTCTTCAGTTTTTCCCACTTGACAACTGTCTCCATTTTCGAAGCATCAACTTCAATTCCTTCTTCCAATATGATGTATCCCAAAAATTGAACTTCACTTAACCAAAATTCATATTTGGACAACTTGGCATATAACTTATTCTCCTTCAAAATCTGGAGAACCACTCTGAGATGCTCATCATGTTCCTTCTAACTTCGAGAATAAATCAAAATGTCATCGATAAAGACAACAATAAACTTATCCAAGTATGAACGAAAAATTCGATTCATAAAGTCCATGAATATTGTAGGTGCATTGGTCACACCAAAAGGCATCACTTGATATTCGTAATGCCCATATCGTGTTCGAAATGCAGTTTTGGGAACATCCTCCACTTTCACACGTATCTGGTGATAACTAAAATGTAAGTCAATCTTGGAAAATATTATGGCTCCTCGCAATTGGTCCATCAGATCATCGATTCTTGGAAGTAGATATTTATTTTTAATCGTAATCTTGTTCAATTGTTGGTAGTCTATACATAGACGAGAAGTCTCATCCTTCTTCTTTACCAACAGTACTGGAGCTCCCCATGGTGATACACTTGGTCACACAAATTGCTTCTCCAATAAATCCTCCAGCTGTTTCTTAAACTCTGCCAACTCTACTGGCGACATCCTGAAAGGCGCCATAGATATAGGTCCAGCTCCATGTACCAAATCAATAGAAAACTCAATTTCTCTTTCCAGTGGTAGTCCAGGTATATCTTCAGGAAATACCTCACGAAATTCATTAACTATGAAAATATCCTTCAAAACATCTTCACACTGAACCTCCAACAAAAACATCAACAAGTACCCTTGATCTCCTTCCTTTAAACAAGCTTCTACTTGAGTAGCCGTTAGGAATCTAGAATCCTTAACCTCAGGAAAAACTAATATCCTATTGGAACAATCTATCAGGATATGGTTAGAAGACAACCAATTCATTCCTAAGATTACATTAATCTTGGAAAGAGGCAAACAGATTAAATCTAGTTGCTACCGCAACTGCACGGATCGCTCAAGTAATACAAATACAGAGTAAAAGTTCGTTCCCACGAGGATATTACGTTATAAAGCTAAGTACCAACCAATAGCGTAATCGATTCTAGACATGGATATAAAAATAATAAAGTAATAAACTAAACTAAAGCTAATCTACAAAAGCAATAAACATAAACGGTTAGGTTTCAAGAAATCCTCCTTCACCCCTACATCTACCAATAACATGCAATCCTCCACATAAACACAAATGCATTGATTAGGTTAGTTTGAGAATCTGATTTAGTCAAAAGCCTATGTCTAGGTAAATCAACCCTGGTAGATCCAAGATCCACTCATGAACGATCTATTCTCAATCACACACTATACATGGCTAATAGGTATATTTCTATCCTATTAATGAATTAACTCATCCAAGCCAATTGAACTCATCGAACATGTATCAACCATACTATATCCATATCCACAAATCCCTATGTCTAGTTCATTTACAAATATTAGGATCATGCAATTAGTGATCAGCCAACCACAAACATTAAACATAGATAATGATTGAACAATAATCAAATATTCACACAAACTCAGAGAAAAACACATCATTAATATATAAAAAAGGATCCAAAGTATTCTGTAACAAAGATCAGTTATACAACAAAAAAGGAAGAGAAGAGAGAAAGGAAAAAGAGAGAAAAGAAGCTCATTGATTTGTCTCTGAAGCTTGAATCCTCCTTCATCCTTAATCCTGGCCTCCAATCCACCATCAATGGAGATCTAGCCAAACTAACTAACCTAAACTAACCTAAACCTAAGAAAACTACAAAGAATAGAAAATGGAAATGGCCAAAATGGCCAAAATGGCCAGAACACAAAGAAAAATGCATAAAATCTATTTATGGGCTCAGTTGTAGCCTCAGCGCTGCGGCCCCCACATACGCACGCCGCGGCTCCCACAAGGTCAGTCTATGTACGCCGTGGTGCCCACTTAATCTGGGCCGCGGCCCTCTTGCCTCGGGTCTAAGTATAGCAAGGCTGAAATGCCTCTCTCTTATTACTTGGCGCGTGTAACACCTGCGCCGCATGCCATTAGTGACCACTGAAATGTCTAATTTGGCTTCCTCTTCCTCTTTAAGCTTAATTGCTCTATATTTGACCTTGTTTGGAGCCCCTCCTATCATAGAGAATACACCAAATCAGTAACAAATATAAATCTACTTAATCCATAAGCATTTAAACACAATTTGCTATAAAACATACAAGAAAGGCTTAGAATCAGAATATGACAAATATAAGCACAAAACCCTCCAAATATGCATTATAAACAAGGACTTAGCATTCATTCTAGCACAGAAATAGGGCACAAATAACTGCATTTTATGAACTTATCACACCCCCAAACCTACATTTTGCTAGTTTTCGAGCAAAACAAAATAGAACTAAGTAAATCACTTAAACATTAAAATCAATCATTCAGCAAATATATTTTCAATCTTCTTTTCTTTCAAACAAAATACTAGTGTGTAATGACTGCATCAATCCTCAAAAAGTGCAAATGCCCGTAAACAGTTCTACACAAACATAATCCTTAAAATGCTAACAATCCAAAAAACTCTTCATGCAATTCACATTTATCATAAACATGCAAGATAAACTTCTCCTAATCAAGTCATACAATTCCAGATAAGTTTACAAACATACATGCATATTATTCACAGAATCCACAACATTGTAAATCAACTCTCTCTCCACTATTGTAAATCACACAAGATTGAGGATCAAAAGGGACTTTATCAGCTTGTAATGTTAGGCCAATGGTATGGGCGAAAGAAATGAACAGGAAAGGATACAATACAAACATTGAGACACACAACATACTACTTCAAGATTTGAGTCAAAACATTTGATATCAGTAGGATATTCAATAGTGAATGCAGAAAACTTGCCAGAACCATTTTTCAATGCTTTTAAAACTTTTCTTTACTTAAGCTTTGCTTTTCTTTTTTTTTCATTTCTCTTTCGATTTTCTTTATTTTGCAAAGCATTGCTTTTTCTTTTCTTTGTTTTGCATCTAGTACCTTCAGGCTCATTTTGAATTGAATATTCATTAGCCCCTAATCAATAGACTCATTTCAAGAAATAGCATACCATGAACTCAACAAACAATAAGGGTAGGAAGGAAATGACATGCTTTCAAATGCATTAGAATGGTTAACAGGTGAACGAACACAATGGTGGTGAAAAGCAATAAGGCCAACAGTTTAAGGCTTCAAAATGGGACCTAGGGATATTATCATATCAGGGTAAGTTTTTTAAGGCTCAATCGATCCGAACAATGCCCTTATCATCTCCTTAATCATGCACAACCTAGGATTTTGCCTTAAGAGAGTTCAACAATAATTTCTAGGATAATCAAAACTCTACATGTACATCCATAAACATTCTCAAAACATGCACTCTTATCATTTTCAAAGTTACACTTGTATCTAAGTGAGATGTAAATCATGCATCAAAAGCAACTAAATTGTTTCACATGCTTCAAGATCACATAAGGTTTCACTGAAAAGGGGGCAAATAGCAACCTTTTCACTGAAAAGGGGGCAAATAGCAACCTTTCACATCATGGACAACCAAAAACAATACCAGCATTCTTGTAACATGACATGCATTCAAATAGATTCAACTTTTTCAATTCAAGCATGCACAACATCATTTGCATAAAGTTAAAAATTAAAAATCTTGTCATCAGCACATCAGTGATAGTCAAAACAAGATATAATCATGAAAATATGATGACTAAAATCACTGCATACTCAGAATACCAATACATGCTAACATTAAGCATAAAAGAATTAAACATGTAAAGATACTCCCCCAAACCTAAATGAAATGTATCTTTAAAGAACATGGTCTATAGGGAACCTGAGACTAGTACTGAGCATTACTAAATACTAAAAAAAATAGAAAAATAACAAAAAAAACTAAAAAGAGGGGGCAGAGTCGCGGCGCCCACATGCCTGGGCTGCGGCGCTTACAAAAAGCTAGACTCTGCAAAAACGCCCCTACGCCGTGGCGCTGACAACATAAGTGCTAAATTTAGCAAAGAAACACGATTTTTTCTTGGGTTTGGCTCTTATAAGTCTCTAGCTGCAACAAAACTTGTTTAGAAAGCTAAATTACAAAAATGTACAACACACACTTAACAAAACACAAAAACAACATATAAGCCTATATAAAAACCTAAACAAACTTAAAACTTAAAAAATAAACAAACCAAAACATAAAACTAACATAATTAACATATATATACTAACATACTAACAAAAACATATTAACAACTAACAAAACATAAACATATAAATACAAACATACAAAACACAATACCTATTTATGCATAAAGTAAAAACACGAAATAAACATAAACATGGGGTTCCCTCCCACGAAGGGCCTGAGTTATAGTCCCAGCAAGACTTTGTCACCAAAATTGAAGTGCTGCAGATGAGTAATCTTCAAGAACTTGATCCAAGGATTATCCTTTCCAGGAGTTGCAAATTCCTTCAAGGGCCTCGTATGAATGAAATCACTCGGCTTCTTATTTGAAACTAAAACAAAACAGAAATGAAGCATAGATTATATATAACTTATATACAGCTTGAATTAGAACTAATCAAACTCATTGTTGATATTAGCAATATAAAAACTATTCTCGACAACGGCGCCAAAAACTTGGTTACTACCGTAAGTGCATGGATCACTCAAGTAATACAGATATAGAGTAAAAGTTCGTTCCCACTAGGATATTACGTTATAAAGCTAAGTACCAACCAATAGCTTAATCAATTCTAGACAAGGACATAAAAATAAGAAAGCAATAAACTAAACTAAATCTAATCTACAAAAGCAATAAACATAAACGATTAGGTTTCAGGAAATCCTCCTTCACCCCCTACAACTACCAACAACATGCAATCCTCCTCATAAACACAAATGCATTGATTAGGTTAGTTTGAGAATCTGATTTAGTCAACAGCCTATGTCTAGGTCAATCAACCCTGGTAGATCCAAGATCCACTGATGAATGATCTATTCTTAATCACACACAATGCATGGCTAATAGGTATATTTCTATCATATTAACGAATCAGCTTATCCAAGTCAATTGAACTCGTCGAACATGTATCAACCATACTATATCCATATCCACAAATCCCTATGTCTAGTTCATTTACAAATATTAGGATCATGCAATTAGTGATCAGCCAACCACAAGCATTAAACACAGATAATGATTGAATAATAATCAAACATTCACACAAACTCAGAGAAGAACACATCATTAATATATATAAAAGGATCCAAAGTATTTCTAAACAAAGCTCAACTATACAACAAATAAGGAAGAGAAGAGAGAAAAAGAAAAGAGAGAAAGGAAGCTCATTGATTTATCTTTGAAGCTTGAATCCTTCTTCATCCTTAATCCTGGCCTCCAATCCACCATCAATGGAGATCTAGCCAAACTAACTAACCTAAACCTAAGAACACTACAAAGAACAGAAAATGGAAATGGCCAAAATAGCCAGAACACAGAGAAAAATGCATAAAATCTATTTATAGGCTCAGCTGCTGCCTCAGCATTGTGGCCCCCATATACGCGCGCCGCGGCGCCCACAGGGTCGATCTACATATGCTGCAACGCACACTTAATCTGGGCTGCGGCCCTCTTGCCTCGAGTCCAAGTATAGCAAGGCTGAAATGACTCTCAGCACCACGGCGTGCAACTGTGGATATTTGCCCCAAATGGTTTTATATGTTAAGTTTTGATGATGACAAATACAAGATAAAAAGAATACTTTGCTTATGTTCTGTTGCATCCTATATAGAGCATATCCATTAATAAATATCTTATTTGGATGTGTCTATGAAAGTCTTATATACATGTTAAACTAACTAGAGTTATACATTTATGATTCATGCATATGAAGATATTGAATTGTGAATTAAGACTAACTATGCTTGTTTAAGAGAGTAATACTTTGTAGGATAGTCCAAGTACCAAGAATGAGCTTGCAATCAAGAAAGCAAAAGATATATATTAAGCTCAACACAAGGAGAATGTGAATGCCTACTTCATGAAGGTATTGATAACATCAAAGTCATGTCAAATACCAAGTCCGAAGGAAGATTAACTGGTATAGCTTTTAGGACTTAGGGTCTTTATGTAAGAAGCCTTGTGGATATCTCAAATATGTTTTTCAAATCTTTACAAATGGTTTTCACATGTTAAAATGTCCAACAAATAAGTTTTGAAAAGCTAGTTATGGTAATAGTTCAAATCTACGAAAAATAGCAAAGTTTGAGTTTTGCAAAACTGACCTTTGGTCACTCTTTTGATCATATATTTTAAAATATTTTGAATTTTGTTTTGAAGATTCTTTCATTTGAAAATAGACTCAAAGATCTTTCCAATGACTGGTCATTTGCTTTAAACGGATAAGAAATGAAGAAGTTATGACCTTTTGAAGTTAGTTTTTGAAATCAGGAAGGTGTATTCGAATACATCATGTGGTATTCGAATACCACAGCTTAGAAAACGTTCCAGAATGGGTTTTAAATAGAGGCATTCGAATACCTCTTTTGGTATTCGAATAACAAACTTCTGAACAGCCTTTTTAACGTGTTTCAAATAGAGGCATTCGAATACCTCTTTTGGTAATCGAATAACAAACTTCTAAACAGCCTTTTAACGTGTTTTAAATAGAGGCATTCGAATACCTCTTTTGGTACTCGAATAACAAACTTCTGAACAGCCTTTTTAACGTGTTTTAAATAGAGGTATTCGAATACCTCATGTTGGTATTCGAATAACCCATATAAATTTACTTTTCACGATGGTTTATAAACAGTGGTATTCGAATACTGATTTATGGTATTCGAATAAACACGTATTTTATGAATACTGATATGGAAACAAACGGTCATATTCTCGTAATAATTATGGTTTTAATTGATACCCAACGACTCTTTTTCTTAGAACTCTATAAATACATGTTTTTGGAACATCTTTTAACACCACCCATTTATCTGAAATAATTCTTTCTTACTTTATGTTGTGATACATATTTTACCAAATTTCTGTGCTCTTTTTCGCCAAAATTTGAGATATCCTTAAAGAGCTTCATAGAGCTTCAATTTGTGTTATTTACTCTAAGCGAGAGTTTCTCTTCATCTATATTTCTTTTCTTCTATGTTGAGGGTGAGGTATCCTTCAAGGTTTGTAAAGGGGGTGAGGTATCCCTCTAAGGTTTGTATAAGGGTGAGGTATCCCTGCAGGCTGAGACTTTAGCACAAGTGTAGAGTTTCGCTGTGTGTGAAAAGTTCTCTTTTATGTAACGGTTGCAAGCACCTATTGAAGCTTGTACATATAGTGGAAAATCTCAAACTGTGTTTCGGGGACTAGACGTAGACCACAAGTGGTTGGTGGTCGAACCAGGATAAATATCATGCCTGCTCTTCTTCTCTTTATCTCTTTATTTTATGCAATCTTTATTTTACATAATTTTATATTATTGCACACTTATTCATTTGCTGTTGTTAAAGCTTTTATTCTTTATCTTGCAATTCTTTCTCTTTTATTTAATAGCTTAAATATTTGTATTTACTTTAAGAGCATTTGTGAAAAAAAATTTAATACCCAATTCACCCCCCTCTTGGGTAGTGGTTGCCATGACTAACAAGTGGTATCAGAACTTCATGCTCTGGTGAAAGCTTAACCGCTTAGAGTTAAAGATCCTTGTTTATTAGCAACCTTAAAAGTTTTTCAAAATGGAAGGTTTTGAAATTGATAAACCACCATTCTTTGATGGTGTGCATTTTGTTTATTGGAAAACTAGAATAGAGTTTTATTGCAATCTATTGATTTGGATTTGTGGGATATTGTGCTAAATGGATTTACTTGCAAATCAAAACAAATTTAGAATAGTTTTAAAAAAAATGTTTTTCTTTAAACATTAGAGCTATGCAAATTTTGAGAAGTTGTTTGAATGATGATGCTTATGGTAAAATTAAGAGTTGCTCTAGTGCTAAACATATATGGGATGCTCTTAATGCTATTTATCTTGCTAACGATGATTTTGTGTGTAAAGTTGTATATAGAAAGCAAGAAGAGCAAAAGTCATTGAAGGAAGCCTGTCATGAAATGCATGCTCAAAGAGATGTTCAAACTACTGAAGCAAGCCAAATGCCTCTTGGTGACGATGGTGCTCAATTTGAAGAAGAGGCAAAGCAAAATAAAATTGATGAGGAAGAAGGTGATTCCCTTCAAGAGCCAAGTGTGCTAGAAATTGTGACTACTTCCTATATGGCTAAAAAGGACTTTGAGGTAAATAATTCTAAATTATATTATAGTCCTTCCTATGATGAGTTGCAAAGTGCATATAATGAATTGTATGATGGTTTGTTGAACTTAGAAAAGAAAAACTTATTGTGTTTGGAAAACATTTCCTCGATTGAAAATGAAATTGAGACTTTAAAAAATGAATATGCTTTTCTTAATGAGGAAATATCTTTGAAATATGAAACCTTATCTTCTTGTGAAAAATGCGTTAATTTAGAAAATCAAGTTGAGGACTTATATTCTGAATTTGCCAAAGCTAATGATTATAATTGCTTAAATTCTATGCATGTTAATAAGAATAAAATTAATGTTATTACATGTGAAAATTTAAGCAAGGCTTATGGCAAAATTAATTTAGAATATAATAACAATAAAATGCTTAAGTTTTTCAAAAATGATATTCAAATGATTAAGCCATCATTAAATTCAATTATTTGTAATTTTTGTGGTCATCTAGGACATATTTCGCATTTATGCAATTATAGAAGAAATCATTATATGAGAAATTGTATGGTATGGGTTCCTAAAGATCCTAAAGGCCCTAATACTAACATCCAAGGACCCAAAATGAAGTGGGTACCAAAGTGTCCTCCTAGTGCTTCAATTATGCAGAATATTTCTCAAAAGGATGAACAAATTAGTCAAAATAAAGAGGAATCATCAAGGAGAATGCTTCCAAAGCCTAATGATAGAAACTTTGGTCAAAGAATGAAGATGGCTTCAACCAAAGCTTCTCAAGTACAAAATGTAGAACTTGCAAAGTTCAAGACTCCAAAAGAGAAGCAATTGATAAGAAAAAGTATTTCCTTGATTACCAAGTCTAAGGTATCGAAAGCTTTTACCTCTTATGCACACTCACATGCAAAGTCAATAAATTTGAGGTATATTCCTTGTAGGCCTTAATTGATTAATAGAATCATGTGTACTTAATAAAATTTGAATATTATGTTTAGCACATGATTATATTCCTGCTACACCCTTTGCTCACTGTCTTGTATATTTATTGATCATAAGATAATCTATGACTATGTATGTTTGCTATGCTTTAAAATTATCTATACATCATGAAAGTAAGCATGCTATCAACTATGTGCTTAATGGTATTTAATTATTTAATTTATTGTGCTCAATTTACATATTATGGAAAAATTAATCTTTATGAGAGCATAATAGATTAGTTTTCAAAAAAAAAAACTAACACACAAGGACCCAAGAAAATGTGGGTACCAAAAGTCAAAAATTAAAGTGTGTTGTAGGTGTGCTTGAAGGCCAAGAAGTGACTTTGATATCTTGAAAGTGGCTGCTCCAAGTACAAAGACCAGAAATAATTTCAAGCTCACTTCCTTGTCTCCATGAAGTATGGACTTGCAATCATTGAATAAGTGAAACTTGTGTTATGATTTTTTAGCCTTATATCTTGAACATGTTTCTACACGTCAATATGCTAGATAAAGTATTTCCATTAACAGGTATGCTTTTATTTCTCAAAAATACTTTTTCTGGACATAGATATGTGTTTTTCTTGTTTACTTATTCGAATACCTTATTCCATTGATGTTATACGTGAAAATTTGTGTTTTTCTATCAAGGCTATTCGAATACCAACATGGTTATTCGAATACCTTACTTCAGTACAGCTTTTCTAAAAGTTGGTGTATTCGAATACCTAAGAAGCATTCGAATACCGTGAGGCCAATCCTTTTCAGTTTTCACTCAGCTTCTCTGGAGTATTCGAATACCTTTATGAAGTATTCGAATACTTGCTCCTCTGGCCTTCTCTTCTTTTTCTGAGAGTATTCGAATACCATCAGGATATTTGAATACCCAGCGGCTTCCTGTTTCAGTTTCTCTTAAGAGTATTTGAATACTTTGTGAAAAGCATTCGAATACCATCGTTTGGGAGCCAAACCAGTATGGCCATCTATTCGAATACCTGGGTAGGTATTCGAATACCCTCTATCAGAAGGGTGCCCCTATTTGCCTCTGCTCTTGCTACTGCTATTTTTCCTACCCCTGCTTTATTTTAAAAGTTTCTGTTGCATTTATTATTGTATATGTTGCCTAGCATTAATAATCAATATATGCTAAATTCTTTGTTTGTTTTGTCTGAAAATATACACTTAATGATATGTATAAAAAATGCAAATGCTTAACCAAATGTAATTGGTTATTATTTTGATGAATATATGTACTTAGCTAATTTGATTAATGAAATGAAATATTTTTTTTCTTTTCTTGTAAACTCATTTGTTGTTTTGCCCTTACTGTTTTGAATGCTTATTTGCTTATGAGTTTGGCATAATGACTAACTTCTATGGATCCAAAATTGATGGATACCAAAGAAAGTACTTTGAATTATTTTGTAGGGTGTCAACTTCCTCAAGCAAGCATTTAAATGAAATAAATTCATTCAACTTTAGGATAGTAAAAGGATTCAACTTTTAAAGGGAATGCAAAGAATTTCTATTCCCTCATGAAAACTTGAAGCTTGGAAGTTGGTGGAAGTGAGAGTCACTTACAAAAGCTTAAAGAGTACACTTTCGGTGACATCATTCTCTTATCCTTATTTAAGCTTTAAATTGAATATAATATGATATTTGGATAAGTAGAGATTTATTTATTTTTATGCCTTAACATGTCTTAAGTTGTAGCATTATGTTTTAAAAGTATCTTTATATATGCTAACATACTAGATAAGTACATACCTTATTTGGAATGACATGTTTTATAATAATATTTCTTATCTTGAGCTTGTGACCATCTCTCTTAGTTTAAATATGACAGTTCACATGCTCATAAGTAGTTTTAATCCTTTCTCTTTGATGCTTAATTGTCTTATATACTCACTTGGAGATTGAAAAGTAAAATGTTATATGTTTTCTTGTTTGAAATTGCTTGATATATTTATATCTTGAAAACAAGAAATAAATGATTCTTTTTTTTTTGTGCCTTGAACTCGCCTTTGAACTTCAATTTTTTTTATGAAGTATATCTTGAAATGAATCATAAATGGTCTCAAAGTTATAGTTCCATGGTTTTTCAATTCTCTCATTATAATAAGGGACTTTTTGTTCTTGACTGGCATGTGCGTACTAAAATTCCTTACTTGATATTACATGCCTAACATGATCATTGTTTGCCCCAAAATGCTTATATAAGTTTTGATATTGATCATGTATTTCTTGATAAACTTGAATTATGTCTTAAAATGCTTAAACTTTTTTTTTTTGGATTCAAGTGCATATGTGCTTCATGCATTCTTGTTAGAACTAATATTGCATGGTTGATAATGTGATACATGCTTTAAATTATATATCAATCAAAATTATGCTTATAAATGGGCTTACATGATATTTCATGCTAACCTATGTTTTAGAGGACTTTTAAAGTTAGCTTTGCAAGTCTCTCTATGCGTTTCAAATATAGCCATCAGATTTTTTACATATAAGCATGTGTGGATAAACGAGAAAAGTTGAATGGAATTCAAATGAAGAGGAAGATAAAGAAGACTTTCTTCAAGTGCAATGGAATGAAATATTCAAAGGAAGAAAGCTCAAAGTTAAAGGACCAATAAAGAAGGATCATCACTCTTTATCTATCCTAATAAGTATCTCTATCCCTAAGTTATTGTGGTATTTTATATGATATAAATTGTATGATACTTGTTGATAAATTAATCTTAAATGACTAGATGCTTTCCAAGGAATATATGGTTGTTTATATAAAATATTTCTACCTTTCTAAAATGCTTTGAAAAATATAATGTGCTCTTATAAAATTCTTTTTGAAAAGGGGAGAAGTTTTAAAATGGTTTTTGTTTGAGGAATTAAGAAGATGTATATTTGCCTTGCTTTTCTTTAAGGTGATGTGCTTACATGGTCTTCACATACATATTTTCTTTATCTATTATTTTGATAATATGCATATTTTGAGGGGGAGTCTAGTTCTTAAGTTGTTTATATCTCTTGCCTTACATCCTTGTTTGATTGCATAAAGTGTTTTATTACTATCATATGCTAAATGTTGATATACAAATATATGACAAGCATTGCATGAATAATCCTCTATATCTTGCAAGCATATTTATGTCATCTCTCTATTATTGAATCATATGTAAAATCTATAAGGGGGAGAAAATTTTTCTAAGCCTTTTTGTTTATGTCAAATAGGGGGAGTGAAAATTGGAAAGAAAAATATATGCTTGATATGCTTATTGTTTGATATGCTTACATGAATATCCATTCTTGAATATTGCTCATTAACATTTTTTTTTTCTTTGGTGATTTGTCATCATCAAAAAGGGGGAGATCGTGGATATAAGTTTGTCCCAAATGGTTTTATATGTTAAGTTTTGATGATGACAAATACAAGACAAAAAGAATACTTTGCTTATGTTCTGTTGCATCCTATATAAAGCATATCCATTAATAAATATATTATTTGTATGTGTCTATGAAAGTCTTATATGCATGTTAAACAAACTAGAGTTATACATTTATGATTCATGCATATGAAGATATTGAATTGTGAATTTGGACTAACTATGCTTGTTTAAGTGAGTAATACTTTGTAGGATAGTCCAAGTACCAAGAATGAGCTTGCAATCAAGAAAGCAAAATATATATATTAAGCTCAACACAAGGAGAATGTGAATGCCTACTTCATGAAGGTATTGATAACATCAAAGTCATGTTAAAGACCAAGTCCGAAGGAAGATTAACTGTTATAGCTTTTAGGACTTAGGGTCTTTATGTAAGAAGCCTTATGGATATCTCAAATATGTTTTTCAAATCTTTACAAATGGTTTTCACATGTTAAAATGTCCAACAAATAAGTTTTGAAAAGCTAGTTATGGTAATAGTTCAAATCTATAAAAAATAGCAAAGTTTGAGTTTTGTAAAACTAACCTTTGGTCACTCTTTTAATCATATATTTTAAAATATTTTGAATTTTGTTTTGAAAATTCTTTCATTTGAAAATAGACTCAAAGATCTTTCCAATGACTGGTCATTTGCTTTAAACGGATAAGAAATGAAGAAGTTATGACCTTTTGAAGTCAGATGTTGAAATCAGGAAGGTGTATTCGAATACATCATGTGGTATTTGAATACCACAGCTTAGAAAACGTTCCAGAATGGGTTTTAAATAGAGGCATTCGAATACCTCTTTTGGTATTCGAATAACAAACTTCTGAACAGCCTTTTTAACGTGTTTTAAATAGAGGCATTCGAATACCTCTTTTGGTATTTGAATAACAAACTTCTGAATAGCCTTTTAACGTGTTTTAAATAGAGGCATTCGAATACCTCTTTTGGTATTCGAATAACAAACTTCTGAACAGCCTTTTTAACTTGTTTTAAATAGAGGTATTCGAATACCTCATGTTGGTATTCAAATAACCCATATAAATTTGCTTTTCACGATGGTTTATAAACAGTGGTATTCGAATACTGATTTATGGTATTCGAATAAACACGTATTTTACGAATACTGGTATGGAAACAAATGGTCATATTCTCGTAATAATTATGGTTTTAATTGATACCCAATGGCTCTTTTTCTTAGAACTCTATAAATACATGTTTTTGGGACATCTTTTAACACCACCCATTTATCTGAAATAATTCTTTCTTACTTTATTTTGTTATACATATTTTACCAAATTTCTGTGCTCTTTTTCGCCAAAATTTGAGATATCTTTAAAGAGTTTCATAAAGCTTCAATTTGTGTTATTTACTCTAAGTGAGAGTTTCTCTTCATCTATATTTCTTTTCTTCTATATTGAGGGTGAGGTATCCTTCAAGGTTTGTAAAGGGGGTGAGGTATCCCTCTAAGGTTTGTATAAGGGTGAGGTATCCCTGCAGGCTGAGACTTTAGCACAAGGGTAGAGTTTCGCTGTGTGTGAAAAGTGCTCTTTTATGTAACGGTTGTAAGCACCTATTGAAGCTTGTACATATAGTGGAAAATCTCGAATTGTGTTTCGGGGACTGGATGTAGACCACAAGTGGTTAGTGGTCGAACCAGGATAAATATCGTGTCTGCACTTCTTCTCTTTATCTCTTTATTTTATGCAATCTTTATTTTACGTAATTTTATATTATTGCATACTTATTCATTTGCTGTTGTTAAAGCTTTTATTCTTTATCTTGCAATTCTTTCTCTTTATTTAATAGCTTAAATATTTGTATTTACTTTAAGAGCATTTGTGAAAAGTTTTTTAATACCTAATTCACCCCCCTCTTGGGTAATGGTTGCCATAACTAACAGTAACACCTTGCGCCGCGGCGGTGACCACTGAAATGTCTAATTTGGCTTCCTCTTCCTCTTTAAGCTCAATTGCTCCATATTTGACCTTGTTTGGAGCCTCTCCTATCATAGAGAATACACCAAATCAGTAACAAATATAAATCTACTTAATCCATAGGCATTTAAACACAATTTGTTATAAAACATACAAGAAAGGCTTAGAATCAGAATATGACAAATATAAGCACAAAATCCTCCAAATATGCATTATAAACAAGGACATAGCATTCATTCTAGCACAGAGATAGGGTACAAATAACTGCATTTTATGGAGTTATCAAAATCCACATAAAAGATTCTATCCCTATCATATACAAGGCAATTCAAACATACTTTTGTAGTTATCACAGGCTTATCAGTAGGAGTAGCAACACTCAAATCATAAGGCAATATGATCACAGTCAATCCCAAATGCCCCACACAATCACATGCAATGAAAGAATGTGTTGCTCCCGAATCATATAATACTGTTAAAGGATTACCTTCGATGGCACACTCCTCCATAATTAAGTCCTCAGATTTCGCGGCTTCCTCCCTGCTCATAGTATACACACAACCACCCGCCTGTGGCCTCGCCATACGAACACTTCCTACTGATGGTTCCGCCTTCAGTTGATCACATTCTCTGGAAAAATGTCCAGGCTTCCCACATCTATAACATATCACCCCTTTATGTTGACAGTCCTTGGTGAGATGATTTTTCTCACACTTAAAACATTTAAGTGTAGAAGTCCCAGCTTGACTCGCCTTGCTGCCACTAGAACTTCCTCCAAAAGATTGTTGTCTATTCTAACCTCCTGCCGGTTTGGTATACGGCTTCTGCTGATAACGATTGCCACCACTACCCCTTCCTCTTTGGAATCGTGCAGGTCCAAAGTTCCTATTCCTTGCCTCTCATTGGTTATCAATCTCTTCAACTTTACGACACTTGTCCAACAATGCTGGAAACTGGTCAATATCCATGGTTGCTAAAGCTCGCTTAATATTAAGTCTCAACCCCTCTTCAAACTTTCTGCACTTCCATTCCTCATCTGGATGCATCTGGAAATACCTCAAAAACTTAGACAAGCTTTCAAATTTTGCAGCATACTCATTTATGGACATCGCCCCTTGCTTCAAACTAAGGAATTCCATCTCCTTAGGATGACAAACACTAGCCGGAAAATACTTTCCCAAAAATTTTTGCTTAAAGAGCTACCACATCTCAACTCTTCCCTCAGCTTGAATCAATCTCCGGGCTCCTGCCCACCAAGCTTCTCCATCTCCTACTAACACAAATGTTGCGAAAGTAAGCTTCCGCTCCTCAGTACAACCCATACCTTTAAATATCTTTTATAATTCTTTGATCCACAGATCAGCTTTCTCTGGGTCAAACTCTCTATGAAACTTCGGTGGATTGTTCCTATGAAATTCTGACAAACTGTGAGCATCCTCAGTTGCTCTTTGGTTTTGTTGTACAATAACTTCAGTCATTCGTTGCATTACTGCTACAGCTGTAGCCAGATTTTGGTTATCGTCTCCAACATCACCAAATCCTGCTCTCGTATTTGCACATCCTCTTCCTCGTCCAGTCATTTCGTTTTATCAAATCAAGCTGAACAACACAAGGAAGAGTTAAAATCAATCTTCAAACAATATTGTTTTCTTTCAGAAAACAAACACAGAGAATCACACAACTTAAACAAAATAAACCTAACCACAAACCCAAAAAGACTCTAACTTGGGCTCTGATACCAACTAATGTAACACCCACCGTAGGGTATCATATTTATATTACTTATTTACCATATTACCCCTTCTTGTTATAAATTGTGCTTTGTAATGTAAATACGAGTTGTAAAATTTCTTAATAACAATAAGATAAACTTAGCAAAAAATAAAAACATTATAATATCATCATAAATAATTTACATCATATACACAATCTTAGTACTGTCATACTTAAATATATACAAACCAGGTTCTCAAAATATTTGAACATTATTTAAAACTAAAATACTGCCTAAGTACTACTAAATAGCAGAACCCTCAGACGGGTCCTCCTCAGATTCCTCAGTAGATAGGAATCCGATCTGACGCGAAGTCCTATGGATAGATGTCCGAGCAGTCGACAAAAAACTAATCGCACTAGGAGTACGATAGTAAGCTCCCCAGTACTGCCTAATAGATAATAGAAATTCTAAGTGTACATTAATATTTACACTAAAGTAAGGGTGTCCATGATTAAGCCTACTTAATACAATATTTAAGTCTCCTATGTAATAAATGCACGCTCTATCTAAATCAACGTGCCACGCCTCCGATCCTCCACAAAACGTCAACCTCATATACCCTAGAAAACTGGGTATCTCTATCTTCTCAGAACTCTGCTTCCTCCAAGGGAAACTGTTCCTCCTCACCTTCTTGCTCAAGTCCTTGTTCAACGTCTTTAAAATTATAAATACAATACAAATAGGCATACAAAGAGGTGAGATTACCTACGCTAATACTAGTATGGTAGCATGGAGATAAATACATACAATATACCATACAAATACATTCTACCATAATTACAATCATGCCATCAACATTATTTCCAAATATACAATAACTCAAATATCACATCGATATCAACATTCAATAATTATACATATGCACATAGACTTAATTTCCTACTCCGTGAAGCTACAACTCAGGTCGGAGAGAGTGATCAAAAAGAACTGTCTGTACCAATATGCCTCAGACCACGTGCTATACTTTGCACATCTATCATATACACAATAGTCTTTATCAAATCTTGATTAAGAATAGTGTCTCGGTCAGGATCATCGGTGTGTTGCATCGGTCAAACCTACGGTACAGAAGAGCTACTAACTGCCCATTGTAGGCAACCCGCACCCCAATGCCCCCAAAGTCAACTAGTGACTTACACTACGCAAATCGCACCCACTCAAAAGGTGTATTCTCTCCTAGACAATTAGCCTTATACAGTCCATTGGACCTTTCTAATGCATGTACAAATGCACCATTCTCAGTTTAATTTCATTATCTCATATTCAGGTTTCATACATTGATTCGACAATATCTTTACTGTATTCTCATTGTGAAATCATATTTTTGCATTTTCTCAATCACGCAACAATTTTGTCGCATTTCCAAATCGCATATCAATTTTTCAACGTTTCTCTATCACATAAAATATTTCTAAAACATTTTAAATCAAAATACGATTTTTCTCATTTTAATACCAAAAATTGACCTAACTTTTGATATTTGCATAATAGTCCTTCTATAACATAATATTTACATTATAGTCATCATTTAAATAATATTTTCATAATAGTCCCTCATAAAATAATATTTACGAGATGGTTCCTCTTTTATAAAATATTTACAATATAACCCCTCTAAAAATAATAATTACAATATGGCCCCTCATTTATAAAATATTTACAATATTGCCCCTCTAAAAATTAATATTTCTATTATTTCTCTGAAAATGATAATTCTTTCCTTTACTTAAAATAATACAGCTCAAATTTTCCTAACGCACTTCCAAACCCATAGGGTGAGCTATATGTTAGAAAACTTCAAGTATTTACATTTGTTTTACTACATAGCTTAGTAAGCTAATTTTAATTTTATAATTCAAGTGACTTTCATTCTAAATTCCCAAATTTACCAAAATGAATTCTTCTATTAACACTTAACAAAATAATTTAGTTCTACATTATGAAAAATGGCATGTTGGCCAAATTTTCATTCTTGCTTCAAAACTCATTGTAATTCATTTTTCTAACACTTTAAATCCTTGTAAAACACCTTAATTCATTTTAGTGTCATGGAACCTTTAATCCTCAATTTAAAATCATCATTTTAGGACTTTTGGTCCTCTTTAATATAGTGTGGTTGTGTGCCTCTAAGCTCTTTGGAGCTCTCATGAAATCCTTCCATCATGTTATTCACATCTTAATTTACACATATATTTTCATACTTCCAAAATTATACATACAAGCATTTTATCAAAACTATAATCCTACTATCACATATGCAAATCACAAAAATAAAATCATAAACAACACAATTATAATCAAAGAAGTATTAAACAACAAGTGAATAAACCCTTACTGGTTTTTCACCATACAAAACCATCTCCTCACCACCAACACTTGGTTGGTGAGGTTAAATCTCCCTCTTACCTCTTGAAGACAAGATCCTTAAGCTCCTCTCCTTCTCCTTGATTTCGTGTGAACCAAATTAAATCCCTAAAAATTCTTAAATAATTACCAAAATCACAAACAAGGCTTAATAACAAAGAACCATGGAACAATCATGGTTTAGAAAATCAAAAACTTAAATTAAAATCAAAGAATCAAAAGTTTACCTTTAGGAAAGTAACCCAAAGCTTGGATTTTGAAGCACTAGGAGTAGGATTTTGACAAAATTTTCTAAATGAAAAGTGTTTAGAATAGGATTTAGGTTTAGGAAATGTAGAGAAGTAAAATTATAGAAGATTGGAGCTAGGGTTTAAGAGGGCTGGCCGAAACTCCAGGAGAAAAAAAGAAAGGAAATGTGTTCTTGGTGTTCTTGGGATTTTTGAGAGAAAAAGAAAGCTTAACTTTTAGGTGAGAGAAAAGTGAATATTGAGAGTGAAAGAAGAGAGTGCAGCCGTGTGAGAGTGTATAGGAGAGATTAGGAGATAAACTTGATAGTAAATATCACATTTGTGTTCACATTGTTGGTGTATGCCCTAGAGGCTAATACATTTTCTGTTTTTACATTATGCTATTTTATATATGAGGCATTTCATTTATTGTGTTCTTTTTGATAAACATAATAAAGTCCTTAGAATAGTAAGTTTGATGCCGTAGGACATCAAGTGGATGACTTGATCGTGAGATCCTTTTGGTTACAACACTATTCTTAAATGTCCCTAGTCAAGTATTATTGTTAATTAGGACAACAATAATACATTGAGACTAGTATGTGTAGAGACTGATGACCGCATCTCACGGGTCATGGATATGAGATATCAAGTCTTCACATTGGTACATATTAGAGTAATGATGTCTTGGATGACCCACCATGAGAACGCTACATGGATCGTTACGTGAGTGTCATAAGCGATTCTCATAGTGATAATGGTGTTTGTGGTCCTTTGACCGAAATCACTACGATTCCTACATGAGGAGTTGTGTGTTTTCATGCCATCAAACGTCATCTCGTAACAAGGTGATTATAAAGTTGGTTATTGGACATACCGCAAATCATGCGAGAGGGATGTGAGTGACCTAGATGGAATTTGTCACTCCTACATAACAGGAGCGATATCTTCGGGGCCCTTGATTGAGTGAGACTGCGAAATGCATGGCCATGCTCAAATGAGTCAATATGAGATATTGATCTCATTTATTGTTACAAAGTCTACTCGAGTATCGTGAAACGAATGATTGGACTATACAAGGGTGACGCATTCCATGCCTTGTGTTCAATCTAGATATCTTGACAAAGGGACTAAACGACACGGAAACATTGATCACGGATAGGTTATGTCAAATCACTGACATTCTCATTACTTGGGTAGCAGTGATGTGTTGCTAGATACCGCACACTGTTTGTAATATTAAAATGAGATTTTAATATTACTACCAACGTCATGAGAACCCGCAGGTCGCACACTTAGAACAGACTAAATTGGAGCAATAAGGATCCTAGTTGGACTCGGATTCAATTGTGGGCCTAACTCATGACGAGATGGGTTTTAGGGTTGCACACTTACCTTGCTACACGCTCACACTCACTTAAGGCAGCCACTATTATAAATAGTACTGTTAAGGGGGCTGCTATAGATGTTACATCACAACCCTAGCCGCACCTAAGAAAGTGAGTGAGAGACAGTGAAAGGTTCTTCTCTTCTATTGGCAGCTAGCACCGCGAAAACAGAGGCGTGACTCCTTTTGCAAGTCTGTTCATGTGGATACCGCAGAAACATCGTCGCTATTATGGTGTTGGTGATTCACCTCGCTTGTGTTTATCACGCTTCAAGAGGTAAATTTTAAAAAAACTCGGATTATGGACTTTTCGCATGGATCCTGTGTGGGAATCCTATTATTCCGCTGCGAGATATTTTGATCCACAATTCCCAACACACATTAGGCATCATATGGCCTATGTCATCTCATGGTCATGCAATGGTCACACAAGACCATTCAAGAAGGCTTGAGAAGCCTCCTTGGCCTCCTTGGCCGTGTGGCCTTCTACAAAAGGTAACTAAGTTTGTTTTCAATTTTAATCCTAGTTACTCTTTAATCAAATAATAATGAACTAGATTAGGTTTTCTAGTTACACTTAATTAACTATCTAATTACATAGCTAACTAATTAAATAGGTTATTGCATATGTCATGCTTAGTCATGGCTTCTAGATGGATTTAGAATATTTAGTTAGTAACTAGATCATAACTAATTAATAACTAGGTTAGTTCACTTAGTTTCTTAATTAGGCAATTAAGATAACTAAATTAGGTTTATTTAGTTACTTAGTAACTAGTCAAGCCATTTTTATTGACTAAATCCTAACCATTGAAATTAACTTCATCTCCTAACCATTAATTTAATCTAAGGTGGATATCATAAGTTGCTTTATCAAGATTGTTCTCACACCATTGATCAGATCAACGGTGATGATCATAAGCTTCTTAATCAAGTTTTTCATCCAACGATCCACAATAAAGTCTATGCCACTATATTTGACCAATTCCTATTGGTTAGAAAAGTCCAGCCATCGTTTTTGACCGGTTCCTATTGGTTCATTTTAAATTAGGTTACAGAAAATACTCTAGACATATTTCTGTCAATTAAAATATACCAGGTCAAATAAATTTATAGTAGAAACTGCTATAAATAAAACAGCAGATATTTATCCGTGAAATATTTTTATTTCACAGATAAATTCAAAAAATTAAAAGATTTTTTTCTGTGTCTCTCAGATTCGGGTTTAGTAAGATCCCCCATCTCCGAATAAATCAAATAAGATTTTTCCCAGGCCGAAAATTATTATTTTCCTGACCCGGAGCAAATCACACAAAACAATTAAAAACAATTTCAGAACAGTCAAAATATTTTTCTGTAACACAAAAAATGCAAAATAGTGAAATTCAATCATTATTGTAACATAGTCTAAAATTTTGGGTGTTACATATCTTGCTAACAATGATTTTGTGCATAAAGTTATATATAGAAAGCAAAAAGAGCAAAAGTCATTGAAAGAAGCTTATCATGAAATGCATCCTCAAAGAGATGTTCAAACTATTGAAGGGAGTCAAATGCCTCTTGGTGACGATGGTACTCAATTTGAATAAGAGGCAAAGCAAAATAAAATTGATGAGGAAAAAGGTGATTCTCTTAAAGAGCCAAGTGTACTAGAAATTGAGACTACTTCTTATACGGCTAAAAAGGACTTTGAGGTAAATAATTCTAAACTAGATTATAGTCCTTCCTATGATGAGCTACAATATGCATATGATGAATTATATGATGACTTGTTATTTTTAAAAAAGATAAACCTAAGCAAGAATTCATAATACACCTTAAAAATGCATTAATTCATTTAATTCTAATATTATGATATTGTGGGTCCATGTGAGTGACCAATGATTGTGTTGATTCTTGCTTTGGGAAATTGTGGCATATTGTGGAATTGTATGTAATAATGATCATACATGTTTATGCAAGCATATCGTGGAATTGTATGTAATAATGATCATACATGTTTATGGAAGCATATTGTGGAATTGTATGTAATAATGATAATACATGTTTATGCATTGTGATTGTCTGTTGGACTTTGTTAAGGCCTTTAGCCTAGGAGTTGAATTACACCTATGTGCGGGTGCGAATAGACAAGTGTGGTCCTGTAGTTGACCCTGGGGGCGTCAGGGCGCGGGTGTCTCACAGGGGGCAGTGGTAGCCCCTCTGGACCATGGGACAAACCAATACACACGCACTGACAATCCTGACCGTGGCACAGTCCTATATCGAGATCTGTGTAGAATTTCTTGTAAAATGCCACGATGTGCATGTTGATAAATTGAGAATTTTAGCACTTGAGGGTCTCGGCAGCCAAGAATACAGACATACCTCCTGATCATTCTCTCCGACTGTTTTGTGTCTTGCTCCATGGAGTAGGATTTTGACTATTGTATGCATGTGCATAGTGAGTCCATGCATTATCTGGCCTTTATTCGTTATTATAATTTGGAATTGTTGTCTTACTATTATATATATATGACTGCCTGGAACTGCTTACTTGTTTATTTCTGCTATTTAATGCTTATGATTATTATTTAGAGATGCTCTGTGGGCGCTTTGCGCCATTTTGTTTCTTGTTGCTATAATTGGTAATGATGGTAGGATGTTTTACCTCTTTCTTGTACTTTTCTGGTTCTATGTGAATTCTTAGTTAAAGACTGTAAGTGGGAACAAGGTTGGATTCTTTTGGACTTTCCTGGTTTGACCCACTGTATCCGGTGATGTCATCTCGAAGGGAGTTCTATTGGGTTCGTTCGAATTGTGTTCACTGGTAGTGCCAAGACTTGGCAAGTCGACGGGACCGACAAGCGTATGCGATATGTTGGGGATCTGACCTTGACCATGAAGAGGACTGTGATTGAAGACCTTATTTTGTATTTCTCACTACACTGGTGAGCTCGGAGTTGCCTTACACATTCAGGATTATTAGCCATGGCAACCATAACCCAAGAGGGGGGGAGAATTGGGTAATTACAAATTTTAATACAACTTTGACAAATTATGCATTTTGAATAACTCAATTAATAAATGCAGTGGAATAAGTCTAATAAATGTACAACTATTGAGGATCACTCAAATACAACTTGGGATATATGATGAACTAAGTGAATAAGCTAGATATCAAGTTGTAACAATCAAAACATCAAAATATGCAATAGATAAATATATTTCACCAAATACTAAATTTAAAGAGTGTAGGGAAGAGAGAATCAAACTCAAGAATTTATCCTAGTTCAACCACCAACCACTTATGGCCTACATCCAGTTCCCAAGCTTAACTTGAGATTTTCTTCACTATCTCCTAGACTTCACGGGTGCTAGGAAAACCTTTGTACATACAAGAGCACTCCTCACACCTTGGGATACCTCACCCTTGTGCTAGAGCCTCCAATTCTTCAAGCGTCACAGGTGCTTGATGACCTTTACAATTTTGAGCACTCAATACCTTGGGATACCTCACCCTTTGTGCTTGAGCCTCTACTTTCAAGGGATGCCTCACCCTTTACAATTCTTGAGGGATACCTCACCCTCTTACAATGATTTCAAGATGAAGAGAAAGAATAGAAACTCTCACAAGAGTAAATATACAACTTAAAAAACAAAGTATGGATAATAAGAAAACTCTCTCAAGAGTGGATAATACAAGTTGAAGCTCAATGAGTATAAAGGATTTACACTTTAAAGCTCAAAATATGATTTTTATAATTCAAGGATCAATTCTAGTGTTCAAGAGCTGTATAAGCTTCATACAACACTTATATATAGAGCCCAAGTGATAAAATAGCCATTGGTAGTGTTTTATAATGATTTTCTATGAAAACTAGCCGTTTATAGCCGTTAGAAACGTTCCTGGGCACTTGGTAATCGATTACAAGCTTCATGTAATCGATTACAAGCTTTCTGGGCACTTTGTAATTAATTACATACTTTGTGTAATCGATTACATGGCTTCTGTCAACGTTGTAATCGATTACATGACTTGTTTAATCGATTACACCATTTCTGTTTTTGAAAACTAACTTTAAAAGGTCATAACTTCTTCATTTCTTATCCGATTAAAGCGAATGACCACTCATTGGAAATATATTTGTGTCTATTTCATATGAAAGAGATTTCAGAATAAAACTCAAAGTATTTTGAAAGATATGATCAAAATAATAACCAAAGGTCAGATTTTCAAAACTTAAACTTTAATCGGTCATAACTTTTTCGTTTCCTATCCGTTTAAAGCAAATGACTACTCATTGGAAAGATATTTGAGTATATTTTCATATGAAATAAGTTTTAAAACAAAACTCAAAGTAATTTGAAAGTTATGATCAGAAGAGTAACTAAATGTCAGTTTTACAAAACACAAACTTGACTAATTTTCATAGATTTGAAATACCACCAAGGCTAGCTTTCCAAAAACATTTTGTTGGGCATTTAAGCATTTTAAAAACACTTGTAAAGATGTTTAAAACTTATTTGAGCTTAGTGTGATTCTCATTTACCTTTACACAATATCTAAGTCCTATAAGCTATTCTTGAAGATGTTGGACTTGATCTTTTGCTACCATCAAATCTTGATGTAATCCAAGCTTCCAAAGAAAATCTTCTCTTCAAAACATGCAAATGCTTGGAATATCTTTTCATTCTCATCCTTCTTGAGTTGAGCATAGTTATGATTTTTTGCATTCTTATTGCAATGCTTGTAACACCCTTGTGGGGATGCCACATTTATGAATGCAATGAAATAAAATAAAAATAAAACTCTACCCAAGTTGTAAAACATTTGATACTTACATAATATTTGCAGAATATATATTTTTTTCTTTTTATAATTATAACATTAAATAAAATAACACGAAACACAATATATAACAAACATAAACTCACCATAATATACATATGATTCTCTTTTAGTACAAACATAATTTACAACTACATGTATTTAATAAAACAGTAAAAAGTTGACACAAAGCTAAAACATAGTACTGCCCAAGTGTATCTCGGTAGATATCAAACTCTCCGATGAATCATCGTCCATCACCTCCAGAATAACCATCGAAAAGATCACATCTATGAGATCTCACAGCACTACGGACACGAGTTCAAGCTGTCGACTTGCTACTAAGCTCACTAGGTGCATGGAAAACTCCCTGCCAATAACGCCTAATGGTCAAAGGTAACTCTAAATGTAAATAAAGCATAGTAGTGAATATGACCTCTCCATCATACTCTCTACATAGGGACACAGTCAATCGTCCCACATAAGCTACTGTCCCTCGGTCCGCATGCATACGCCACGCCTCGGAACCCCCGTGAAACTCCAGTCTCACGAACCCGAAGAATCCTGGCAGTGCCATGATCTCAAGATCAGTCTTGACAATCAGCGTGATCAACAAGTTCCTCCTCCTTGTTTAAGTCGCCCGACTGTTGCTCATCAGGGTACTATACCTCAAGAGGCTGATCCTCCTCTACCTCAAACTCTTTACGGAAGTAATACAGTAATATCGAGAAAACATATAGAGAGGTGAGACAATCTACATCACTACCCGCATGGCAATAAAGAAAACGACAGTACAAAACAGGAATCACAACAATACATAACAATACATCATGTACAATATATCAAGCGATATATATATATAACATGTGTCATATATCACGCATAATATATTAAAGCAATAAATCATACAATCTATCACAGATTATGATAAACAATAAAATGCAGATAATGCATGAACATTAAAATGCAGATGATGAATGATACACACACTGACTCGTTCCTACTCCATGGAGCTAAACACGGATGTCTGAGAGAATGATCCAAAAAGAAACTAAAAATACTTTGTGGCTGCCCAACCAAACTATTGCACTGTCAAACGTTGTGTCTATAGCCCACAGTCCAAAACATCGTAGCAATACACAGTACCAACGTCGTGTACCACAGGCATAGTACTTAATAGTCCCCTCAAGATATTGACTAAGAATAGTGCTTGTCAAGATCATTAGTGTGTTACCCGTTACCACGGCCCAGAGGAGCAACCCACTGTCTGCATGTGGAATTCTCCGCACACTAATGCCTCCAAGTTCATAAATGAACCACACTACACTTATCACACCAAACACGGTGTAATTCGCCTTGTCAATCAATCACCAATTATAACCCAAATTGGCACAACACTCTAAGCATGAGCTAAAAATTACAAAAATACCCCTATTATCCAAATTTTTACCATATTTATGAAAAATTACCAAAATACCCCTAGTCACCAGATAACAAAGTATAGTACGTCCCACCTGACAGTACTTACACTACAACATGTCTGGGTCCACCACTTTGGCCCGACAGCAAAACTCACAGTATTGTTCAATCGCATAAGAATTTTATCGCATTTTCACAATCTCATCGTTTTCACAAATGTTTTTAAATCGCGTAAAGATATTTTGACATTTTTAAACATCGTAAATTGTTTTTGAGTTATTTTCTCAATCGCGTAGGATTTTTAATTCATTTTCTTAACCAAATAGCTTAAAATTGTCATTTTTAATATGTGTAAAACTATATCTAGTACTTTTAAAATACGTAATGTATTTTCCTTGTGTTCTAAATATAGTATGGAATCTTTTCATTTTATGCGTCTTATTTTAATAAATTTTGGCAGCATTTTGCCTATAAAATCAGTATAAGGTATTTTTAACATTTTCCTCTAAATATAATTTATTTTATTTTTACCCAATAATTTCACTTTGAAATTCACTAACGCGCTTCAAAATTTATAGTATAAGCTCTACGTTAGTACTTTTCAAGTGTCTGATTAATTTCTTACTTAAACTGAATTCTGCTAAGTTAAAATTCTAAAACAGAATTAATTCCTTTGATTTTCTCAATGACTCTTTGGAATCAATTTATGTTATAAAATAATTACCTGACCTATCTTAGTAAATGAAATGGCATGTTGGCCAAATCAAAATAAAATGGCATTTGGTTATACACTAAATGGCATGTTGGCCACAATTAACCTAAACCATTTTTAACTTTGATTATTTTACTTAAATTCCTTGAATTAGTTATTTAGAAAATTACTGAGAACATTTTGGTTCTCTTTTTGGATGTAAGGCTGTGAGCCTGATGGTGTGTTCTTTGGAACACTCATGCAAATTGCACATGTTATTCACATCCTACTTTAATAATTACACAGTTACAAACACATACAATTATTAAATCACATATAATACACATACAATATATTTAAAACCATAAACATGCAAAGCAAGAATTAATGAAAGCTATAATCATGCATAGCAAAAATAATCACAAATAGGAAAAGCATTTAAAACAATCAAAAATAATAAAAACCACAAATAAACCATACAACCGAATCCTTATGGATTCTACACACAAACACAATCCATTTTCTCATCACCACTTAGGGTTGATGAGATTAAATCTCCCTCTTACCTCTTGTAGACAAATTAATCGGTTAGATTTCCTTCTTTTCTCCAAATTTCATACAAGCTCCAAAACAATTCCTAAAATTCTTAAACAATTAGTAAAAACACATACAAGGTACAAAATAGAAAAACCATGGAACAATCATGGTTAGAAAAATTAAAATTTCAGTTTTGAACCATAGAAACACAACTTACCCTTAAGTAAGTAAGCAAAAAGTAGGATTTTGGACAAGATAGAGTGGGAATTTGGGAAAACTTTGTGAATGAAAGATGCTTAGAATGGTATTTGGGTTCAAGAAATGTGATGGGATAAAATTATGAAGGTCTTGGTGTGGGTGGATGGTGGCTGGCCGAATTAGAGAGACAAAGTGAGAGAGAAATATGCTTGAGTTTTCTTGTGTTTTTAGAGAGAGAAATGGATAGTTAAAATGTGATAAGTGTGAAATAGAAAGTGAAGAGTAATTAGATAGGGCAGCAGCCGTGAATGAGTGTGTAGGGAGCTTGAGTGTGTGATTTTGCATGTAAAAATATCACAAATGTGTTCACATGGCCAAGCACATGGCTTAGGTCATTGAATCCTTCTAGAACCATGTAGAACTAAGCCACCTTGCCTCCTCCTTGGCAGCCCAAAAACCGTGCAGCTCCTTCATCATTTTAGTGTCTTAATTGTCCTCCAATTACACCTAATTATATGCTAGTTAATTAGGTAATTTGTTAGGTTAATTATCCTAACCAATCTTAATTAACATACTAACAACATAACTAATTAATTTAGTATATATTAACATATATTATAACCTTTAATTAATATTAGGATATCTAGTTAGTATTTAGATTATAATTAATTCATAACTAAGCTAGTTCACTTAGTATGCTAATTAAGTAATTAGATTAGTTGAATTAAGCTTAATTAGGTTACTAACCATCTTCATCCAATGGTCCAAATGAAAACCTATGCTTCCTTAGTTGTCCAATTCCTATTAGTTTAGAAAGTCAAGCCTACTTTTGTTGACTTGCTCTCATTGGTTAGAAATTGTCCAGTCAGCACAGTTAACTATTTTTCCTAAACGCGGGTCCCACAACACTTTTAAAGATCTGTGGTCAAATCGAAGCAGATTTTTACTATTTTTGAGACAAGAGGTAGTCTTGTATTATAAAATAATATTATAAAAATATAAAATTATTTTATTACACAGTTAAATCTGAAAAATTACGATATTAATTTATATATCAATCAGAATTAGGTTTAGTAAGATCTCCCAGCTCCAATTAATTAAAATAAGATTTATCCGGCCAGAAAATTTTTATTTCCCCAGGTCGGAGCAAATCACATACAACAGTCAAGTACACTCACGGAACAGTCAAATTAAATTTACTACTCACAGAATTCACAAAACTGTACAAATCGGGACTATATTGTAATTATCCCAAAAGTTGGGGTGTTACAATGCTCACTCTTGGTATTTGGACTATCCTACAAAGTATTACTCACTTAAAACAAGCATAGTTAGTCCAAATTCATAACTCAATATCTTCATATGCATGATTCATAAATATATAACTATAGTTAGTCTAACATGCATATAAGACATTCATAGACACATTCAAATAAGATATTTATCAATTACAAATAAATATGCCTATATAAGATGCAACAAAGAACACTTTACACATTTTCATTAAAATAGAATCAAATCCAATATTAATTCAATACAACTCATATAATGCATTATTGGATATATTATATGTAACACCCTAACTTTTGAGATAATTACAAAATAGTCCCGAAATGTACTGTTTTGTGAATTCTGTGAGCAGTAAATTTAATTTGACTGTTTCGTGAGTGTACTTGACTGTTTTATGTGATTTGCTCTGACCTAGGGAAATAATAATTTTCTAGCCGGATAAATCTTATTTTAATTAATTGGAGCTAGGGGATTTTACTAAACCCAATTCTGATTGATATATATATTAATCTCGTAATTTTTTGGATTTAACTGTGCAATAAAATAATTTTATATTTTTATAATATTATTTTATATTACAGTACGAATGTCTCAAAAATAGTAAAAATTTGCTTCAATTTGACCACAGATCTTTAAAAGTGTCGTGGGACCCGCGTTTAGGAAAAACAGTCAACTGTGCTGACTGGACAATTTCTAACCAATGAGAGCAAGTCAACAAAAGTAGGCTTGACTTTCTAAACCAATAGGAATTGGACAACTAAGGAAGCATAGGTTTTCATTTGAACCGTTGGATGAAGACTTAATGATGAAGCCTTTAACCTAAGCCATTGATCTAATCAATGGTAAGATTAGAATGATAGATTTATGACCAAGTGATATCTACCTTAGATCTAATCTAGGGCTAAGGATTAAAGATGAACCAAGGGTTAGGATTAAGTCAACAATTGTAGGCTTGAAAATAGTTAGTAACCTAATTAAGCTTAATTTAACTAATCTAATTACTTAAATAGCATGCTAAGTGAACTAGCTTAGTTATGAATTACTTATAATCTAAATACTAATTAGATGTCTTAATATTAATTAAAGGTTATAATATATGTTAATATATACTAAATTAATTAGTTATGTTAATGGTATGTTAATTAAGAATGGTTAGGATAATTAACCTAACTAATTATCTAATCTATTACCATGTAATTAAGTGTAATTGGAGAACAATTAACTCACTAAAGAGGGGAAGAGCTGCACGGTTTTTGGGCTGCATAAGGAGGCAAGGTGGCTTGGTTCTACATGGTTCTTGAAGGATCCAATGACCTAAGCCATGTGCTTGGCCATGTGAACACATTTGTGATATTTTTACATGCAAAATCAAACACTCAAGCTCCCTACACACTCATTCACGACTGCTGCTCTATCTATTCACTCTTCACTTTCTATTTTACACTTATCACATTTTAACTATCCATTTCTCTCTCTAAAAACACAAGAAAACTCAAGCACACTTCTCTCTCACTTTCTCTCCCTAGGTTCGGCCAGCACCCATACATACTCAACCAAACCTTCATAATTTTATCCCATCACATTTCTTGAACCTAAATCCCATTCTAAGCATCTTTCATTCACAAAGTTTTCCCAAATTCCTACTTTATCTTGTCCAAAATCCCACTTCTTGCTTACTTACTTAAGGGTAAGTTTGGTTTCTATGGTTCAAAACTGAATTTTTCATTTTTCTAACTTGTTCCATGGTTTTTCTATTTTGTACCTTATATGTGTTTTTACTAATTGTTTAAGAATTTTAGGAATTGTTTTGGAGCTTATACAAAATTTGGAGAAAAGAAGGAAATCTAACCGATTAATTTGTCTACAAGAGGTAAGAGGGAGATTTAATCTCCTCAACCCTAAGTGGTGATGGGAAAATGGATTTGATTGTGTATGAAGAATCCATAAGGATTCGATTTGTGTGGTTGTTTATGGCTTTTATTATTTTTGTGATTGTTTAGATGCTTTCCTATTTGTGATTTATTTTGCTATGCATGATTATAGCTTTCATTATTTTTGCTATGCATGTTATGGTTTTAAATAAATTATATATATTTTGTATGTGATTATATAATTGCATGTGTTTATAATTATATAATTATTAAAGTAGGATGTGAATAACATGTACGGTTTGCATGAGTGTTCCAAAGAACACATTATGAGGCTCATGGCCTTACATCAAAATAGAGAACCAAAATGTTCTCAGCAATTTTCTAAATCACTGATTTAAAGAATCTAGGTAAAATAATTAATTTAAAGTTGATTTAAGTTAATTATGGCCAACATGCCATTTAGAGTATAATTGAATACCATTTTATTTTTGATTTGGCCAACATGCCATTTTATTTTCTAAGATAGGTTAGGTAATTGATTTACAACACAAATTGATTCCAAAGAATCATTAAGAAAAATAAAAGAAATAAATTCAATTCTAGAATTTTAACTTAGCAGACATTAGTTTAAATAAAAATTAAATTAGACGCTTGAAAAATACTAACGTAGAGCTCATTCCATAAATTTTGAAGCGCGTTAGTAAGTTTCAAAGTGAAATTATTGGGTAAAAATAAAATAAACTATATTTAGAGGAAAAAACGTTAAAAATACCTTATATTGATTTTATAGGCAAAATATCGCCAAAATTTATTAAAATCAGACGCATAAAATGAAAAGATTCCATACTATATTTAGAACACAAGAAAAATACTCTACGTATTTTAAATATACTAGATATAGTTTTACACATATTGAAAATAATAATTATAAGCTATTCGGTTAAGAAAATGAATTAAAAATCCTATGCGATTGAGAAAATGATTTAAAAAGATTTTGCGATGTTTAAAAATGTCAAAATATATTTACACGATTTAAAAACGTTTGTGAAAACAATGAGATTGTGAAAACGCGATAAAATTCCTACGCGATTAAAAGATATTGTGAGTTTTGCTGTCGGGCCAAAGTGGTGGACCCGGACATGTTGTGGTGTAGTACTGTCAGGTGGGACGTACTATACTTTGATATTTTGTGACTAAGGGCATTTTGATAATTTTTTGTAATTATGGTAAAATTTGGATAATAAGAGTATTTTTGTCATTTTAAATCATACTTAGAGTGTTGTGCCAATTTGGGTTATAATTGGTGATTGATTGACGAGGCGAATTACACCGTGTTTGGTGTGATAAGCATAGTGTGGTTCATTTATGAACTTGGAGGCATTAGTGTGCGGAGGATTCCATATGTGGACAGTGGTAGCACCTCTGGGCCGTGGTAACGGGCAACACACTAATGATCTTGACAAGCACTATTCTTAGTCGAGATCTTGAGGGGACTATTAAGTACTATGCCTGTGGTACACAATGTTGGACTGTGTACTGCTACACGATGTTTTGGACTGTGGGCTATAGACACAAAGATTGGACAGTGCAATAGTTTGGTTGGGCAGCCATAAAGTATTATTAGTTTCTATTCGGATCATTCCCTCAGATATCCGTGTTTAGCTCCATAGAGTAGGAACGAGTCAGTGTATGTATCATTCATCATCTGCATTTTAAATGTTTATTATGTTCATGCATTATTTGCATTTTACTGTTCATGCATTATCTACACTTTACTGCTTACCATATTCTGTGATAAAATATATGATGATCTTGTTTTAATATATTATGTATGATATGTGTTATTTTAATATTTATTGCTTTAATATATTATGCATAATATAATGGTATGTGTTATTTTAATATGTATTACTTTGTTATATTATGCATAAAATGTTGATATGTGCTGTTGGAATATTTGTTTGTATTGTCGTTTTCTTTATTGCCATGCGGGTAATGGTGTAGATTGTCTCACCTCTCTATATGTTTTCTCGATATTATTATATTATTTTCGTAAAGAGTTTGAGGAAGAGGGAGAGGAACAGCCTCTTGAGATACAGTATCCGGACGAGCGACAGCCGGGCGAGCTATACGAGGAAGAGGAGCCGGTAGATCACACTGAACATCAAGACTGATCTTGAGATCATGGCGTTACCAGGATTTCTCGGGTTTGTGAGACTGGAGTTTCACGGGGGTTTTGAAGCCTGGCGTCTGCGAGTAGATAGAGGCACAGTTGTATACGTGGGACGTTTGACTGTGTCCCTATGTAGAGAGTATGATGGAGATGTCATATTCACTACTATGTTGTATTTATATTTAGAGTTACCTCTGACTCTTAGGCGTTACTGGCAAGGAATACTTCATGCGCCTAGTGAGCTCAGTAGCGAGTCAACCGCTCAGACTCGTGTCCGTAATACTATGGGACCTAGAACTATGGGACCTCCAGGAGCTCTGAATTACGAGGATCTTTCTAAGGATGATCCATCGGAAGATTAGAGAGCTCTGAGGTGCACTTAGGCAATATTATGTCTTAGTTTTATGTTGTCTTTTACTGTTTTATCAAATGCTTGTAGATGTAAATTATGTGTGTACTAAAGAAAAATCATATGTATATTATGATATGTGATTATGTTTGCTTTATTTTGTGCTTCGTGTTATTTTATTTAAGATTATAAGCATAAAGAGAAAAATTTTACCACTAATATTATTTATGGACCAAATATTTTATAACTTGGGTAAGTATTTATTTTATTTTATTTTATTGCATTCATAAATGTGACATCCCCACAAGGGTGTTACATTATATAATGAATGTTACATATATCTCATTGCATGATTATTAAATAAAATATAATTAGATAAATTACATCATCATGCATGATACAATATATCTCATTAAGCACATCTATGTAACATGATCAACATTCTTTTGTGATGCATTTGTCATTTATTAAGCACAACTATAAAGCATAAGCATCATTCTTTTTGTCTTGTATTTGTCATCATCAAAACTTAACATATTAAATCATTGGGGTAAACCTATTTCCATAATCTCCCCCATTTTGATGATGACAAATTACCAAAGAAAAATATATTAAGCAATATAGAAGAATAGATATTCATGTAAGCATATCAAGCAATAAGCACAAGAACAGATTTTTCTTTCCAATTTTCACTCCCCCTTTTTGACATCAACAAAAAGGCTTAGGAAGGAAAGATAATATTTTTCCCTTTATAAATAAAACGCATGTTGTCAAAAGGAGTAGGATAGAGGAAAAGAGAATAAGACATAATCTTTGTTGACATGTTAATAGAATTAACAATAAAACACTTCATGTCAAACAATGATGTACGCCAAAGGATATAAACAATAATTTAAGAATTAGGCTCCCCCTCAAAATATGCATATTATCAAAATATTAAACATAATAGTTTAATATAGTTATGCATATATTTATAATCAACAAGGAGATGAAAGAAAGATATGTAAGATAAACAAGATAAGCTCCCCCTTATTAAAGCACAAGATAGATAAAGGAAAATATGTATGCCAAGACCATGTAAGCATATTACCATAAAGAAAAGCAAAGCAAAGATACATATTCTTAATCCATCAATCACAAACCATTTTGAAAATTCTCCCCTTTTCAAAAAGAATTTTACAAGAGCACATTATATTTTCATAAGCATTTTAGAAAGGTAGAGAAGTTTAATATTAAAGCCACATATTCCTTGAAAATGATCAAACCAAAGTCAAAAGAGTATTTGAAAGTTCATCTCCTCTTTTTCTCATTAAACAAGAGCCTTGAAAAGATAAAACACTTTTGAAGAACAAGGCTTATTTTTTGAAGTATCAAGATGAGCTCTATAGAACATTTCAAAAGATCTATTTGGAAACTTTCTTAAGCATTCTCTCAAGATTTAATAAAATATTTCAAAGCAAATGAAGAGAATACCATATTTATAACATAAATCAAGTGATTTCCAAAATTTTAAGATAATTATGAGGTGAAAATACTTTCAAGTTCTTAAGACAAGTTCAAAAGATTCTCAATGATATGGAACTAGAAAAGCATCTAAGAGATTTTGTTTTAAAAAAAAAGAAAACTTTTTAGTCAAATCATAAACTCTTTTCAAAACAAGTGTATGATTCTCATATGTGTTATACTACTAAGAAACCATATATTAAGAGAATCATAGATATCAAACATTCACCATGATGGAATATGCTATAGGGATCAAAACATGTATAGAACTAATATCATCCACCCTATATGCAATGACAAAAATAGCAAGTTAATATCCAATTAAGCACTTTGTCAATGCTAAACATACTTCTCATGTAAGAAAAGCATCTAATAATTTAAGATCAAATTATCAACAAGTATCATACAACACATACCATAATAACTTAGGGATAGAGATACTTATTGAAAGAGTGATGCTTCGTTATAATGTTCTTCGTTTATTGTATCTTTGAGTTTGAGCTTTCTTCCATTGAGTATTCTATTCCATTGCTCTTGAAGAAAGTCTCCTCATGTCCCTTTTCATCCAACTCTTCTCTTTGTCCATATATGCTTGACATTTCAGTATTTGATGGCTATATTTGAAGCACATAGAGACACTTACAAAACTAACTCTAAAAGTTCTCTAAATCATAGGTTAGCATCAAATATCATTTAAGCTCATTTACAAGCATAATTTAGGTTGATATATAATGTAAAGCATGTATCACATTATCAACCATGCAATATTAGTTCTAACAAGAATGTATGAAGCACATATGCACTTGAATCCACAAACATGATTTAAGCATTTTAAGGCATTATTCAAGTTTATCAAGAAACACATGATCAACATCAAAACCTTATGTAAGCATTTTGGGGCAAACAATGATCATGTAAGGCATGTAATATCAAGTAAGGAATTCTAATATGCACACATGCCAATCAAGAACAAAAAGTCTCTTATTGTAATGAAAGAATTGAAAAACCATGGAACTATAACTTTTGAAACCATTCATGATTCATTTCAAGATATACTTCATTGTAAAAACCATTGAAGTTCAAATACAAGTTCAAGACACAAAATGAATCATTTACTTCTTATTTTCAAGATATGAACATATCAAGCAATTTCAAATAAGAAGACATATGACATTTTACTTTCCAATCTCCAAATAAATATATAAGACAATTAAGCATCAAAGAGAAAGGATTAGAACTACTTATGAGCATGTGAAATTTTTATATTTGAACAAGGAGAAATGGTCACAAGCTCAAGAATAAAGATATTACCATAATATGTCATTCCAAGCAAGTTGTGTGCATATCTAGCATGTTAGCATATGTAAAGACACCTTTAAAACATAATGTTAGAAAAGCACAATTTAAGGCATGTTAAGGCATAAAACAAATATCTACTTATCCAAATATCACATGATATTCAAATTAAAGTATAAGTAAGGATAAAAGATTGATATCACCAAAAGTGTACTCTTTGAGTTTTTGTAGGTGACTCCAACTTCTATGCCTCAAGGCTCTTTGAGAATGTTGTGGTTCTCCATGTCTTTTTTTTTATATATTTTTCACCACTTTTAGAGAACTTGGACCATTTTAAGTTTTTCCAACCTCAAGTAGCATGGTTGTATTTCACTTCATTTGTATGCTTGAGCTAATGGTCACCCTACAACATAATTCAAAGTAATTTCTTTGGTATCCACCAATTTTGGATCCATAGGGGTTAGTCATTAATTATTAATCTATTATGCTCTTATAAAAAATTAATTTTTTCATAGTATGTAAATTGAGTACAACAAATTAAACAATCAATTACCATTAAGCACATAACCAAAAGTAATCTTACTTTCATGATATATAGACAATTCAAATCATAGCAAGCATACCTAGGTATTGTAGAATCTCATGTACCAAGATATAAACAAATTAATGAGCTATGGCATAACAAGAATTAATATAATCATGTGCTAAACAAAATATTCATATTTTATCAAGTGCACATGATTCTATCATTTACCTAGGGCCTACAAGGAATATACCTCATATTCATTGTCTTTTTAAGTGAATGTACATAAGAGGTAAAAATATTTGATACCTTGGCCTTGATAATCAAGGAAACTCTTTTCTTTACCCATTGCTTCTCTTTTGGTGTTTTGACCTTTGCAAGTTCCACATTTTGTACTTGAGAAACTTTGGTTGAAGTCATCTTCCTTCTTTGATCAAAACTTCTACCAATGGGCTTTGGAAATATTCCCCTTGATGATTCCTTTTTCCTTTGACCAATTAGTCTATCCTTTTTAGAAGTTTTCTGCATAATTGAAACACTAGGAGGACTTTTTGGTACCCACTTCATCTTGGGTCCTTTAATGTTAGTACTAGGGCATTTAGGATCTTTAGGAACCCATTTCATATTATTTCTCATATAAGAATTTCTTCTATAATTGCATAAATGAGAAATATGTCTTAGATGACCACAAAAGTTACAAACAAGTGAATTCAATGATGGCTTGGTCATTTGAATATCATTTTTAAAAAACTTGAGCCTTTGGTTGTTATTACATTCTAATCTATTTTTGTTATAAGCCTTACTTGAATTTTCATATGGAATAACATTAATTTTATTCTCATTAATAAGCATAAAATGTAAGTAATTAAAATCATTAGCTTTGGCAAATTTAGAAGATAAGTCCTCAACTTGATTTTCTAAATCAATGCACTTTTCACAAGAAGTTGAGGTTTCAAATTTCAAAGGCATTTCCTCATTGAGAAAAGCATATTCATTTTTCAAAGTCTCAATTTCAATTTCAATAGAGGAAATGTTTTCCAAACAAGATGATTTTTTCTTTTCTAAATTCAACAAGCCATTATACAATTCATCATATTCACATTGTAGCTCATCAAAGGAAGGACTATAATCTAGTTTAGCATTATTTACCTCAAAGTCCTTTTTAAGGGAATCACCATCTTCCTCATTATTATCCATCCAAGATTCAAGAACATCTTCTTGAGGACATTTTTCAATATTGTCTTCCTTTAGAGGCTTTTGCTCTTCTTGCTTTCTATATATAACTTTTTGCAAGAAATCATTGTTAGCAAGATAAAAATCATCAAGAGCATCCCATATATCTTTAGCACTAGAGCAACTCTTAATTTTAGCATAAGCATCATCATTTAAATCACTTCTTAATATTTGCATTGCTCTAATGTTCAAGGAAAAGCATTTATTATTATAGTCATTCCAAGTTTGTTTTGATTTGCATGTAAATCCATCAAGCATAATATCCCACAAATCAATATCAATAGATTGTATATAAATTTCCATTCTAACTTTCCAATAAACAAAATTCACACCATCAAAGAATGGTGGTTTATTAATTTCCAAACCTTCCATTTTGAAAAGCTTGTAATGGTTGCCAAACAAACAAGGATCTTTAACTCCAAGCTATTAAGCTTTTACCAGAGCACGAAGCTCTGATACCACTTGTCAGCCATGACAACCATTACCCAAGAGGGGAGTGAATTGGGTAATTACAAATTTTAATACAACTTTAACAAATTATGCATTTTGAATAACTCAATTAATAAATGCAATGGAATAAGTCTAATAAATGTACAACTATTGAGGATTACTCAAATATAACTTGGGATATATGATGAACTAAGTGAATAAGCTAGATATCAAGTTGTAACAATCAAAACATCAAGATATGCAATAAATAAATATATTTCACCAAATACTAAATTTAAAGAGTGTAGGGAAGAGAGAATCAAACTCAAGAATTTATCCTGGTTCAACCACTAACCACTTGTGGCCTACATCCAGTCCCCAAGCTTAACTTGAGATTTTCTTCACTATCTCCTAGACTTCACAGGTGCTAGGAAAACTTTTGTACATACAAGAGCACTCCTCACACCTTGGGATACCTCACCCTTGTGCTAGAGCCTCCAATTCTTCAAGCGTCACAGGTGCTTGATGACCTTTACAATTTTGAGCACTCAACACCTTGGGATATCTCACCCTTTGTGCTTGAGCCTCTACTTTCAAGGGATGCCTCACCCTTTACAATTCTTGAGGGATACCTCACCCTCTTACAATGATTTCAAGATGAAGAGAAAGAATAGAAACTCTCACAAGAGTAAATATACAACTTAAAGAACAAAGTATGGATAATAAGAAAACTCTCTCAAGAGTGGATAATACAAGTTGAAGCTCAATGGGTATAAAGGATTCACACTTTAAAGATCAAAATATGATTTTTATGATTCAAGGATCAATTCTAGTGTTCAAGAGGTGTATAAGCTTCATACAACACTTATATATAGAGCCCAAGTGATAAAATAGCCATTGGTAGTGTTTTATAATGATTTTCTATGAAAACTAGCCATTTATAGTGGTTAGAAACGTTCCTGGGCACTTGGTAATCGATTACAAGCTTCATGTAATCGATTACAAGCTTTCTGGGCACTTTGTAATCAATTACATACTTTGTGTAATCGATTACATGGCTTCTGTCAACGTTGTAATCGATTACATGACTTGTGTAATCGATTACACCATTTCTGGTTTTGAAAATTGACTTTAAAAGGTCATAACTTCTCCATTTCTTATCCGATTAAAGCGAATAACCACTCATTAGAAAGATATTTGAGTCTATTTTTATATGAAAGAGGTTTCAAAATAAAACTCAAAGTATTTTAAAAGATATGATCAAAATAGTAACTAAAGGTCAGATTTTCAAAACTCAAATTTTAATTGGTCATAACTTTTTTGTTTCCTATCCGTTTAAAGCAAATGACCACTCATTGGAAAGATATTTGAGTCTATTTTCATATGAAATAAGTTTTAAAATAAAACTCAAAGTAATTTGAAAGTTATGATTAGAAGAGTAACTAAATATCAATTTTATAAAACACAAACTTGACTAATTTTCATAGATTTGAAATACCACCAAGGCTAGCTTTCCAAAAACATTTTGTTGGGCATTTAAGCATTTTAAAAACACTTGTAAAGATGTTTAAAACTTATTTGAGCTTAGTGTGATTCTCATTTACCTTTACACAAGATCTAAGTCCTATAAGCTATTCTTGAAGATGTTGGACTTGATCTTTTGCTACCATCAATTCTTGATGTAATCCAAGCTTCCAAAGAAAATCTTCTCTTCAAAACATACAAATGCTTTCTCATCCTTCTTTTGTTGAGCATTGTTGTGATTTTTTGCATTCTTATAGCAATGCTCACTCTTGGTATTTGGACTATCCTACAAAGTATTACTCACTTAAAACAAGCATAGTTAGTCCAAATTCATAACTCAATATCTTCATATGCATGATTCATAAATATATAATTATAGTTAGTCTAACATGCATATAAGACTTTCATAGACACATTCAAATAAGATATTTATCAATTACAAATTGATATGCCTATATAGGATGCAACAAAGAACACTTTACACATTTTCATCAAAATAGAATCAAATCCAATATTAATTCAATACAACTCATATAATGCATTATTAGATATATTATATGATGAATGTTACATATATCTCATTGCATGATTATTAAATGAAATATAATTAGATAAATTACATCATCATGCATGATACAATATATCTCATTGAGCACATCTATGTAACATGATCAACATTCTTTTGTGATGCATTTGTCATTTATTAAGCACAACTATAAAGCATAAGTATCATTCTTTTTGTCTTGTATTTGTCATCATCAAAACTTAACATATTAAATCATTGGGGCAAACCTATTTCCACAGGGATTCGATGGAGTGCCCAACTCCTTAGTCGTGGATATGTTATGGGTAGTTTATATTTTATTTTGCATTATCTGTATAGAGTGTATTTTGGGTATATGTATATTTTAAGGTGATTATCCAGTCTTAAATGCTATGATCTGAGTACATCTTATAATTCATATTTTAAATGATTGTATATATAACTATTCATTCGTGGCTCCTATGTTCCTCATATGCGAAATGATTAATATTTTTGGTAAATTTGTTATTTGATAATTGTAGCACACCGAAATTTCCTGACCGTGATATAATGACGATTGTGCCGTGGTTATTAAATTGAGGGGTGTTACATTAGGTGTTATCAGAGCTCAGTTCATCCTGTTGAGCTGGGGTATGGACTGACTATGCTTAGAAATGTTAGAAGTTTTTGTATGTTGTGTACTTCCTTGTCTCTTATTTGAGATGTTGGTAAAGGAAGACATGGCTTGCCATAGGTTGAGTGTTGGTAGCTACTGTTGCACAGTTACATGATATTGACTACTGGCCCACTCAATGTGTAATGTTCTGTGACTACAAGAAACTATGACTTCACCTAGGCGTATTAAGGTAATAGGAGTTCTTTAGAAATAAGCTCAGCTGGTATGACTGAACTTACTTAGGATTTGTTTGCATTTATACCTTTGTTGTGTTACCTCTAGAATTGTTTGAGCCAAAGAGTTAGAAACGGGGTAGTTAAATAAGACTTGCGAGGTTTGTGGACCGAGGTATCCAAGAGGTTTTAGAAAATCGATTCTCTTGGGAAAAGAGTATCTGGCGTAAGTTCGGTTCGAGGAGCTACATAGGAGTCAAAGACTTACAGGAGATCGCCCCGCAAAAGGTAGAATGAAGAAGCTCAAGTTATAGTCTTTTGGGTTTGTCTCGTTGGGTTGTGTGACTTTTTGTGTTTGGGTTCTGAAAGAAGACAATATTGTTTGGACTGAATGCTTTTGATTTTCCTTATAGTTTGATTTGTTTGTCCTTGAAGGAAGACAATGACTCGAAGTAGATGTAAACGCGTGAACGCGGGGAGTGACGATGATGATACGACTGCGGCAGCTGAAGAAATACAAAGAATAGTTGATGTAACAACACACCAGGATAAGAGGGTCACACAATAGCAGGAATTGGAAGTTGAGGTCCAGAATTTGATGGAAGAAAGTCGACTTTGGGGTAACTCTGGATTACCGAAGTTCCAAAGGAGGAACCATAGGAAGGCCAATCAGTTCAAGCAGAAATTGTATTCGCGACAACCGAAGGGACAATAGCAACGACAAACATATAAAGGGGATGCAAGTAGTAGTAAATCCAAACTGGTACCTCTATCAAGATGTAAGAAGTGTGGAAAGGACCACTTCACGAGGAACTGTAAGATCGAAGGAATAATTTGTTTCAAGTGCGAAAAGCAAGGCATGTATCAAGGAATTGTATTTCGCAAGGGACGAAGCCTTCTATTGGAGATGTATGTACTTCAAAATCTCATGAAGAAGGAAAAGTTAAATTCTCAAGTGGAGTGGAAACATCCAAGACTAAAGACCTGAACGAGGGAGCTTGTACTATAACCGATGACCCTGTGATTTTACTGTATAATTCCGGGGGTAACCCGTTTCTTTATGACGTATGAATGTATGAATCCAGTAGGGATATTCGTACCTTCGTTATCTTTTGACTAAGTTATTTCTATTTTGGCTGCTAAGAACTTGTGGATGGTAGCTAAGTTGTTTAGATTATCCTATGACTTGTTAAAGACTAAATCCTTCTGTTGATCTGATCTGTTTACTTCTTTTACAAATTGGATGTAATGTTAACAAAGGGATTGGTTATCTTCCAACCATATTCTGTTGAAATGTTCCAATGAAATTCTAAGAGTTCGTTTCTGGAATTGGGTTATCTGTGTATTTACTTCCCATTGACTCGAATGATACTATTCTTGTTTGTAAGCTTACTCTCATTACAACAAGTTTATTTACAACTATCCTATTATTGTTAGAAATTGGAACCCTTTTACTAATTCAATTATCTACTTCATGAATAGGCTTGATCTCAAGAAGGAGATTAATCATTTTCTAAACGAGTCTCGTCATTCAGTTTCAACGAAAACTTATTGTTTCTTGAGATAGAAATTTCCTAGATGTGAATCCATGAAACTCACTCCTAAGTTTTATTGGATCATATCATACTCTTCGTTAGGCGGGTCCAGTGGTAAATCAAGTGACTTCCCTACTTTTCTTTCTAACCTTTATAACGTTTCTAGTATACTTCGATTGAGCAAATGTGTTCCCGAATCTGAACCATAACAATATGCTAAGTGCAGCATGATTAAGTGAGAACTTACCCTATGAGACATTTTGTACGAATCAAGGAAAGACGGTTTGACAAATCAATTGAAGAACGCCGCGCCATTTTCTCCAAGATCATTTTGAGTTCTCAACGGTCATCAAGATCACCTGAGAGAAGGGTACATTTCCAAGGCAACTTCCTCTGACACGTAGTGAACACCACGGGTATATCATAATGTCGTTCCATGTAATGAACACTTCGGTAGTACTCATCGACTACACAAACAAGACCTTTCTTCCCTATTGAGACAGAATTATCGTGTTGTTCTTCAAATTCTGAAGAAGAATGAGGAGTTACGCTAGAAGCTGTCCAAGTGTGAATTTCGGTTTGAGGCAGTTTAACTTTTGAGTCAAGTGATCTTTAAAAGAAGGAATTATTGGAGATCCGTCGCAAGTTGGAGCAGTTCTTCAATGGGACAGATCAAAGAATGTATTGCAGATTCGTAACTTTATAGGATTAGCTGGTTAATACGGGAGACTCACTGCAGAATTCTTTAAGATGACAATACTTCTCGTCTAACTCATGTATGAGAGTCAAGTTTGTAGGATTGGCGCATATAAGGAAAGATTTCAAGGATTGAAGAGACACTTGACTACCTTGCTGACGATGATTCTGCCCAATCCCAATGAACCTTTTTGGGATGCCTAGTGATGCCTCGCATTAGAAGTTTAGAACGTGTGCTTGATCAGAATAGAAGGAATGGTAACTTACGCTTAGAGACAATCGAGAATACATGAGAAGGATTACCTTACACCAACTCAGAGTTAGCTTTGTAGTTGTATTGAAGATCTAGAAGCATTTTCTACAAGGAGGAATTCTCAATGCCTATGGTAATCTTAAGAGCCAAAGGTATTTTGGTCTATTGGAATGAGTTGAATATGAGGCAGAGACGATGATTAGAAGTTTTGAAAGATTTTGATTTTTTGTTTTAGTATAATCCCAGAAGAGGCGAATGTCGTAGCGGATGCCTTAAGAAGAAAATAAGCTAAGTTGTCTACTACAGTAAGCAAGGAGAATAAGTTCAATAGAGCCACTCAACGATGTACAGTTGTTTGGAGAGTTGGCTGTTGGATGACTGAAGACTCAAAGGGCGTAGAATCTTTTATTGATCGGTCAATGACGTCAACACGTCTTTGCCTGTTAATATAAGATACTCAGTGGAAGGAAGCAACCTTATTGCCAGTGATTTGGATTGATGCAGCTGAAGATACAACACGAGAACTAGGTGACAAAATGAAAGAAACACAGTCACGTTTGTTCTAAGATACGATGAATTTCGAGGACGAAGTTCCTTTTTAGAAGGGGAGTGTTGTAACATCCCAAAAATTATTTATTTCATTATAAATAATCATTTTATAATATTTATGATTTTTAGGAATTTTTGTGGATTTTTCTGAAAATGATGAATATTTTAATATATTCCTCGTTTTACGTGTGCACTGAGCGGAGCCTGGATAACGAAATGTTTTCCCTGAGGCTGGTAAACCTTGGACTGTCAACGTGTCGATGGGGGATCTTACTAAGCCCGAGGCCGGGCACAGTTTGTGAGGTTTGCATTTTTTGAGATTTTATCTGATAAATAAAATCACTGTATCATAAAATCATCTGATGAATAATAAAATATTATTTTCATCAACTGTAACTTTTATTCACTAAGAAAATAATTCTAACAGTGTAATTAATCATTTGTCAGATGTATTTAATTAAGGAGACAAGCTTACTATGCACTTTATTGAGAATTGTGCAAAGCTTCTCAAGGAAGCTTCCTTCCCAACCACTTTTCTCTCTCCTCCCTTTTTGGTGTTGCACGGTTGGCTAAGAGGGATATTTCATTTTCACTTCTCCCATTTTCTCTCATTCACGCTGATCTTTCTCTCTTCCTCTCTTCTCCATACGACTACACACCCACAAACACCATTGATGATTTTCAAGCTTCCCTTGCTCAATCCAAACTTAACCCATTGTTTCCCCTCATCACCTTCAAGCTTTCTTCTTTGTGGGTGTCCTCTTTGCTCCTCCATTTTCGTCCTCCACAGCCCAGCTTCAAGCTTGGAGCTTTAAGGTAAAGCTCTCAACTTTCTTCTCCTTTTCTCCCCATTTTCGTGTTCCATGGTCACATTAGTGACTATGGATGCCATTTCCACTCTTTGACCTTGGTTTTATGGATTTGAACACCCAAGGTTTTGGTGGTGGTGAAAAATGAAATTTCTAAGCAAAAAGGAGCATTCTTTCTTTGTGCTTCTCTCAGGTAAGAGGAAGATACTCCTCCTCAACCTCTATTACCAATTAGAAAGCTTGTCTGTGATTGATTGCGAGAAAACCCTATTGAGGGTTATTCTTGGTTTATATGATTAGTATGTTTGCATGTTGTTTATAATGTCTGTGCTATTATATTTTTTGTTGGTGTATATTGATGTATTTGAATGGATTGGAATGCATGAAATGGAAGAAAATGATATCGAATTGGTTCTCGGAGGGCCACGGTTTTGAGGCCCAAAATTTGGGGATTCTTTGTGAACAATTGTAACAATTAGGATTTCAGATCATTTAGTAGAGAAACTTCTCCAATGTGAATATCCGTCAAGTTAGAATGCCAATATCCGTCAAGTAGAATTTCTAACCATTTGGTAGAGAAACTTCTCTAATGTCAATATTCATCGAGTTAGGATGTCAATATCCGTCGAGTTAGAATTTCTGACCATTTAGTAGAGGAACTTCCCCAATGTCAATATCCGTCAAGTTAGAATGTCAATATCCGTCGAGTTTGAACTTCTGACCATTTAGTAAAGAAACTTCTCCAATGTGAATATCCATCGAGTTAGAACGCCAATATCCATCGAGTTAGAGTTTCTGACCATTTAGTAGAGAAACTTCTCTAATGTGAATATCCGTCGAGTTAGAATGTCAATATCCGTCGAGTAGAATTTCTGACCATTTAGTAGAGAAACTTCTCCAATGTCAATATCCGTCAAGTTAGAATGTCAATATCCGTCGAGTAGAATTTCTAACCATTTAGTAGAGAAACTTCTCCAAATCCGTCGAGTTAGAATTTCTGCTGACCTTTTAGTATACTCGATAGTTTTTTATCTTCATTCGACAGAACTTGACTTTTAGCCATTCTTGTGAAATAATGTCCTCCCATTTTTCATCATTCTGTCATGTTATTTTCCGTCGAAAGGTAGCCTCACATTTGTATAGTAGAGGCATTCTTCTCCGTGAGATCTAAAATTTTGAATATATCACCTAACACCTAGTGATTAAATTAATGGTAATAGGATGCAAGAATTAGCAAATTGGAAAGTTAAATTATACTTTGAGATTCATAAATTTTAAAGAACCATAAATGGAATTTTCATAAGACTTAGGATAATTTTAATTAGGGTAAGAACAAGAGAGTGTGAGACTTTGAGATCTTAGAATAACCTTCTAAGTGTATATGAAGAAATTACCTAAGAGAATTTAATTAATTACGAGAATTCCTTTAGAGACAAACTTTGTAAGAAAAGCTAAACCTAAGCAAGAATTCATAATACACCTTAAAAATGCATTAATTCATTTAATTCTAATATTATGATATTGTGAGTCCATGTGAGTGATAAATGATTGTGTTGATTCTTGCTTTAGCAAATTGTGGCATATTATGGAATTGTATGTAATAATGATCATACATGTTTATGCAAGCATATCATGGAATTGTATGCAATAATGATCATACATGTTTATATAATAATGATCATACATATTTATGCAAGCATATTGTGGAATTGTATGTAATAATGATCATACATGTTTATGCATAGAGTCTGTATACATTGTGATTGTCTGTTGGACTTTGTTAAGGCCTTTAGCCTAGGAGTTGAATTACACCTATGTGCGGGTGCGAATAGACAAGTGTGGTCCTATAGTTGACCTTGGGGGCGTCAGGGCGCGGGTGTCTCACAGGGGGCAGTGGTAGCCCCTCTGGACCGTGGGACAAACCGATACACACGCACTGACGATCCTGACCGTGGCACAGTCCTATATCGAGATCTATGTAGAATGACTTGTAAAATGCCACGATGTGCACGTTGATAAATTGAGAATTATAGCACTTGAGAGCCTCGGCAGCCAAAAATATAGACATACCTCCTGATCGTTCTCTCCAACTGTTTTGTGTCTAGCTCTATGGAGTAGGATTTTGACTATTGTATACATGTGCATAGTGAGTCCATGCACTATCTGGTATTTATTTGTTATTATAATTTGGAATTGTTGTCTTACTGTTATATATATATATGACTGCCTGGAACTGCTTACTTGTTTATTTCTGCTATTTAATGCTTATGATTATTATTTGGAGATGCTCTATGGGCGCTTTGTGTCATTTTGTTTCTTGTTGCTATAATTGGTAATGATGGTAGGATGTCTTACATCTTTCTTGTACTTTTCTGGTTCTATGTGAATTCTTGGTTAAAGACTGTAAATGGGAACAAGGTTGGATTCTTTTGGACTTTCTTGGTTTGACCCACTGTATCCGGTGATGTCATCTCGAAGGGAGTTCTATTGGGTTCGTTCGAATTGTGTTCACTGGTGGTGCCAAGACTTGGCGAGTCGACGGGACCGACAAGTGTATGCGATATGTTGGGGATCTAACCTTGACCATGAAGAGGACTGCGATTGATGACCTTATTCTGTATTTCTCACTACACCGATGAGCCCGAAGTTGCCTTACGCATTCAGGATTCGATGGAGTGCCCAACTCCTTAGTCGTGGATATGTTATGGGTAGTTTATATTTTATTTTGCATTATCTGTATAGAGTGTATTTTGCGTATATGTATATTTTAAGATGATTATCCAGTCTTAAATGCTGTGATCCGAGTACATCTTATAATTCATATTTTAACTGGTTGTATATGTAACTATTCATTCGTGGCTCCTATGTTCCTCATATGCGAAATGATTAATATTTTTGGTAAATTTGTTATTTGACAATTGTAGTACCCCAAAATTTCTTGACCGTGACATAATGACGATTGTGCCATGGTTATTAAATCGAGGGGTGTTACAACATGGTGTGCCTTCGAGTATTATTTCTGATAGAGACCCCAGGTTCACATCAAGATTTTGGCAGAGTCTGTAAAAAGCATGGGAACGAAGCTTCATTTGAGTTTTGCTTACCATTCGCAAACGGATGGTCAGTCAGAGAGAACAATCCAATCATTGGAGGATTTGTTAAGGGCTTGTGTTTTGGAGCAGACTAGGAGTTAGGACAAATTCTTGCCTTTGATAGAGTTCACCTATAATAATAGTTTCCATGCAAGCATCGGAATAGCACCTTATGAGGCATTGTGTGGGAGACGAGGTAGAACACCATTATGTTGGTACTAAGATGGTGAAAGTCTTGCAGCAGGACCTGAACTGGTACAGCAGACAACTGAAAAGGTTAGGATGATTCGGGAAAGAATGAGAGCAACTCAAAGCCAACAGAAAAGCTATGTTGACAAGGGAAGACAATCCCTTGAATTCAAAGAAGGAGAGCATATGTTTTTTAGAGTCATACCTATGACTGGTGTTAGAAGGGTTCTTAAATCCAGAAAACTCACTCTTAAATTCATTGGACCCTACCAAATTCTTCGTCAGATAAGTCCAGAAGCCTACCGAGTAGCTTTACCACCCTTTCTTTCTAACCTTCATGATGTCTTCCACATGTCACAATTACGAAAGTATATTCCAGATCCAACCCATGTTATAGAGCCAGATACAGTACAGCTAAAGGAGAACTTGACGTACGAAACACTTCCTATCAAGATTGAGGATAGGAGGGTGAAGCAACTTAGGGACAAAGAAATTTTATTAGTCAAAGTAATCTGGAGTGACGTGATCGGAGATGCAACTTGGGAGTTAGAGGACAAGATAAGGGAGCAATATTCGCATTTATTTTAAGGTACGATAAATTTCGGGGACGAAATTCTTTTTAGAGGGGAAGAGTTATCACACCCCAAAAATTTATTATTTCATGATATTTATTCATTCTATAATATTTGTGATTTTTGTGAATTTTTCTGAAATTGTTTGAATTGTTTGATTATTTTATTATATTTCTCAATTTGCATACGTGTTAAGCGAGACCAGAGAAATAAAATATTCCTCCAAGGCCGGAGAACTTTGGACTACTAAACCGGGGTCAGGGAATCTTACTAAACCCGAAGCTGGGCACAGTTTATGAAGTTTTCATTTTTTGAGATTTAATTTAACAGATAAAATTTGGGTACACTATATTAACCATTGGATAATTGATACCAAATTTATTGACAGTGACTTTTATCCATTGGATAATAGTTTGTAGTAGAAATCTAGTAAATTATTTTTATCTAGTCATTTTTATGACATCATCTAAGTGATATCATCACATCACATCATCGATTGACCTTTTTGGGAAACGTGAGAAGCTTCTCAAGCAAGCTTTGGAGAAGCTTCCAAGAGAAGCTTCTTTTCCCTTTTCCCTAGGAAGGTACACTGCCAAAGAGAGACGGACGAGATGATTGGATAAGTTTTCAATCACTTTTCACTATCTAACTTTCCTATCAATTTCTCTCTCCTTGCCCAAAAACAGTTTCTCTCATTTTTTTTCTCTTCATCTTCTTCCATTTTCTCTCCTTGCTCCACACGGCCATCACTCCAAAGAACCACCATTTTGTTTCTTTGATTCCACTCATCCACAATCTTGAATCTGCACCTCCTTCTAAGATCATCAAGAGTGAGGATCTTAGTTGTTCATCATTCTTCAAGCTTTCCTTTAAGTTAGGGTTGTGATTCTTAAGGTAAAGTTTCCTCTTTTTTTTACCATTCATCTTTCCTTCTTTTCAAAGCTTTGATCTTTATTGTTAACTATTCTTTTCAAGTCTAAAAAAGATGACTTTTGCTATATCATTTTGGCTTCAAGGGGGTTCTTGAAGGAGGAAGGGTGCTTCAAAAGTTCTACACTTCGTTGGATATCTCAAAAGGTAAGAGAAAGATTTTTCTCATCTCCATTCATGGTGGTGAGGGACGAAATTTATGTGTGGAAAGTAAGGGATCCATGAGAGGATTTCTCACTTTATTGTATCGATCCTTGATGCTTTCTGTGAATCTTTCCTTATGTGATTTTGTGTTGTGTGTGACCTTGGTGAGATTTGTGGTGGTTGATATAATTCATTTGCTTGAGATTATTTGTAAAAGTTGAAAAACTTGAAGCCCTAGTGTCCTAGGAAACTCAAGGCCATGAGGTCTAAATGGGCTATCCAAGATAAAAATGTTATGTTGAATTGGACCTAAGCATTAAGAAGAAGAAGGAAGCAAATTGTGTATTGGTAATGGTGAGTGAGTGGTAAGATAAATTTAAACACTTTATTGGAGAGGAGTTTGGCCTTGAGAGAGAAAAATAGGTGAGGAAGAGAGTTCATAATCAAGTAGAGTGCCATTAGGACTTATGAGAAAAGAGAAGTGAAATATAAAATCAATACCTTATAATTTCTTTGGACCTTCATGAAGGATGATTCTTGGGAATCTTTATATTTGAAATGCCTTATGATTTGGACATAATATTATTATGCAGTTGAGCTAATGACTTGTTGTTAAGGAGGAATGCCTATATTCATTGTTATATGATCATACATTGTAAAATTCGGAATGACTTGTTGTTAAGGTGGAATGCCTATGTTCATTGTTATATGATCATACATTGCAAAAGTCGAAATGACTTGTTGTTATGGCAGAATTCCTAGGAGATGAATTATACCTTCGTGTGGGTACGAATTGTGTAGTGTAGTTCACTCGTTGAACTTAGAGAAGTCGGGGCGCGGGTATCCCACAAGTGGATAGTTGGTAGCTCTACTGGGCCGTGGTGACTGTGCAACGCACCGACGATCTCGACTAGGCACTATTCTATTCACAATCTAGTTGAGAGTGTCTTGTATAGCCATTTTGTCATATATTGATTATATTGAAAAGCATATGTTGAGGCTAACAATATACAGACAGTGGTTCTCCTGATCATTCTCCCCGATGTTGGTTTTACCTCCATGGAGTAGATGTCTGTCCATTGTGCATACACATACCATTTAGCATTTCATTATGATGAACCTACATGGTGAAATTGTCTTTTATGATGTTGCGAAATTACCTGTGATATGTATTGTTAGGATATCTGTTGGAAAGCTTAATTGACTATAAATTGCTATGATTATACTCTGTGATATTACTGTTGCTTGCTGTCTTTTGCTGCTATGTTGGGAATGATGTAGAAAGTCTTACCTCTTTGTATTATTATTCTGCCTGTTTTCATTTTATATATTCCTGTGGATAAAGATTAAAGGGAAGGGTTGTTGTCTGCTATTATATTTTGGGATGGCTGCTCGAAGAGATCTTTTTGGTTATGTTCAAATTTAGTTTCACGATGGTGCGAGCACCTAGCGTGTTGATTGGGATAACGAACGCATTAGATATGTAGGGGATGTAACCTTAACTATCCGTAGGACCCGTAATGATGTTCCTTTCTTTTCTCTGACCATTGCTATATATTTAGAGTTCTTCATGCCGATTAGGGAGCTGTGGGGTGACTTACATTACTCCCCTAGGGAGGATCCGGACTTTGTGGTGTCCTTAGTTAGGACACCAGCTTGTGGGCTGTTGCCTCAGTTGAGGAACTTTACTAACATAGGGTCTGAGGAGGAAGAGGACCCCTAGGAAGATCCCGAGGAAGACCCCGAGGAGGATCCTACAGAGGATCCAGGGGAAGATCCTGCTCCCTAGAGGTCTAGATTTGGGCCATTATATTTTGGAGTTAGTGGGGTCTATATGTCTTTTGGCTATAAACTTGTGTATTTAACTTGTATATTTAGGAGGATTGTAATTCATGCCACTGATATGTATATAATCTTTTTTGGTGTGTAATATTAAGTAGCTATATCTTGTGCTGTTACCTTACTTCAAAGTTTATGCTTCTATAAAAAGGAATTTCGAACCCGTACTTTAATATGTCATATATATATATTATTCGCAAAAAAGAAACCTACATTTTTGGGACTTATGCTTTATAACATCCAATATTTTATAACTTGGGTAAAGGGATTTAAAGGAGTTGGTCGAAAATGTGGCACCCAAATGAGGGTGTTACATTAGTTAGTATAAGAGCCCAAGTTTGAGTTTTTTGAGTTTGTAGGTAGGTTTGTTTTGTTTGTATTGTGTATTTCCTCTGAGACTGAACACAGAGATGTATTGTTTGGTTTCTGAAAGGAGACAAAATTATGTGAAGAGTTCTCATCTGACTTCCATTACATGTAGTTTAGTGTAACTTCAGAGATGTGTAATGGCCCGAGGCGGAGCTGCACGTGTGAACCCAGAAAGAGATAGCGAGAGTATGGCTACAACAGCAAAGGCAATGCAGAGAATGGCGGAAGTTATCATGCAAAAAAATCAAAGAGCTGCCTAACAACACGAAGCTGCTGTTGAGACTCAGAATTTATCGAAGTTTCGTCGTAATAATCCACCCTAATTTAGAGGAGAGTTCGACCTAGAGAAGGCGAGTCTTTGGATTCAAGAATTGGAGAAAATATTTGAAGGAATGGGACGCACTGATGCTAAAAAAGTAACCTATGCTACCTTTATGCTCATGGGAGATGCCAAAGATTGGTGGAAGGGAGCTTGATGACTCGTGGTAGCTGAGGGGACCATAATCACTTGTGAAGCCTTCAAGGACAAGTTCCTAGAGAAGTACCTTCCAGCCAGCGCGAGACACGCCAAGGAGATGGAGTTCTAGGCCTGAGGCAAGGAAACATGTCAGTAAATGAGTATGCTGCTAAATTTGAGAGCTTGTCAAAGTTCTCGTGGTATCTGTAACTTTATCTTGATGAAGCATGGAAATGCTGTAAGTTCGAAGAGGGCCTTAGAGTTAAATTGAAGAAGGGAGTGCTACCTTTTGGGAATTTTTGCGAATACATCACGCAGCGGAAAACAAGGATTCCCACCGAGGATCCATGCGAAAAAGCCATAATTTGAGTTTTTAAATGATTTACCTCTTGAAGCGTGAATCACCAACACTGTAATAGAAACGATGTCTGTGCAGTATCCACATGAACAGACTCAAGAACGTCCAACGTCTGCTAAGAGAAGCCTCACGTCTCTCACACAGTGCTAGCTACGTAGAGAAGAGAATAAACCTGTCGCTATCTTACTCACTTTTCTGTAGGTGCGGCTAAGGTTCTAAATTATGTATCTTAGCAGCCCCCTTAGCAGTACTATTTATAATAGTGACTGCCTTAAGTGAGTGTGAGCAAAGAAGAAGGTAAGTTAGGCAACCCTAGACCCATCTGTTATGAGTCTGGCCCATATTTGAATCCGAGTCTAACTTGGATCCATTGCTCCAATTTTAGTCTGCTCTATGTGTGTGACCCTGCAGGTTCTTATTACGTTAGCAATAATATTAAAATCTCATTTTAATATTACAAGCAGTGAGCGGTATCTAGTAACACATCGCTGCTACCCAAGTAATAAGAATGTTAGTTATTTGACATAACCTTTCCGTGACCAATGTTTCCGTGTCGTTTAGCCCCTTTGTCAAGATATCTAGATTGAACACAAGGCATGGAATGCGTCACCTTTGTATAGTCCAATCATTTGTTTCCTGATATTCGAGTAGACTTTGTAACAACAAATGAGATCAATATCTCATATTGACTCATTTGAGCATGGCCATGCATTTCGCAGTCTCACTCAATCAGGGGGCCCGAAGATATCGCTCCTGTTATGTAGGAGTGACAAATCCCATCTAGGTCACTCACATCCCTCTACATGATTCGCGGTATATCCAATAACCAACTTTATAATCACCTTGTTATAGATGACGTTTGATGGCATTAAAACACACAACTCCTCATGTCGAAATCATAGTGATTTCAGGTCAAAGGACCACAAACACCATTGTCACTATGAGAATCGCTTATGACACTCACGTAACAATCCATGTAGCGTTCTCATAGTGGGTCAGTCCAGTACATCATTACTCTAATATGTACCCATGTGAAGATTTGATATCTCATATCCATGACCCGTGAGATATGGTCATCAGTCTATGCACATACTAGTCTCAATGTATTATTGTTGTCCTAATTAACAATAATACTTAACTAGGGACATTTAAGAATAGTGTTGTAACCAAAAGGATCTCACGATTAAGTCATCCACTTGATGTCCTATGGCATAAAACTTACTATTCTAAGGACTTTATTATGTTTATAAAAAAAAGAACACAATAAATGAAATGCCTCATATATAAAAATAGCATAATAGAATGTATGTAAATACAGAAAATGTATTGGCTTCTAGGGCATACACCAACACTGCTGAAGAGAATGAATCAGTTTTCAGCCCTGATGGACATGTGTTGCCGACTCAAAGAGTTGGAACCATCTCAAGACACAAGAAATCATAAATTTGGACCCTCTCGATTCCAAAGGGGTAGGAGTAGTGGTGGCAGTCATTTTCAGCAAAAGCCATATTCGAGACCACTGGGAAATCAAGCTCAGCAACAACCCCGTGGAGAAGGTTCTAGTGGCCATAAGTTTGGTACAGCCGGGGCATCTACGCCAAGATGTCTAAAGTGTGGAAGGGACCACTAGACGAAGGACTGCACAATTAAAGGGATTATTTGCTTTAGATGTGGGAAGCCCAGATATATTTTCAAAGATTGCAATCAACCCAAGGCGGAGCCCTTTGTTAGTAATGCGTGAGCTGTAAGACCCCAGGTGGGAGGTAGAGTTCATACCTTGAGTGGAGCGGAGGCCTCTCAATCCGAAGATCTGATTTAGGGAGATTGTGAAATAGGAGGTAATCTTCTAACTGTACTGCATGACTCTAGGGAAACTCATTCTTTTATTGCCTATGATTGTGTACACCGATTAGGATTGCCTATGTCTTCCTTACCTTTTGATTTGAGTATTTCTACTTCTACAGCTAAACCCGTTGTTACTACTCAAGCTTGTTTGAATTATCCTATTTCTATAGATGGTCGAGTCTTTTCAGTCAATTTGATCTATTTTCCCCTTTCCCAAATAGATGTCATTTTAGGAATGGATTAGTTATCTTCTAACCATATCCTCTTAGACTGTTCTAGTAAAACCTTAATATTTCCTGATTCTAAGATTTCTGGATTTGTAACTGCCAACCAAGTCGAGATTCTCTTGAGAGAAGGAGTTCAAGGATACATGCTTTGGTCTTCCTTAGAAGTTAAGGGTGAGACTAGTGTGGATGCTATTCACGTGGCAAATGAATTTCCTGAAGTCTTTTCTAATGATATACCTGGGTTACCACCGAAAAGGGAGATAGAATTCTCTGTTGATCTTGTGCCAAGATCGGGTCCTATATCCATGGCACCGTATCAGATGTCACCATCAAAATTAGCAGTGCTTAAGAAACAGTTGGAGGATCTGCTAGAGTACAAGTTTGTGAGACCTAGAGTTTCACCATGGGGAGCTCTAGTGTTGTTAGTTAAGAAAAAGGACAAGACTTCTCGGTTATGTGTGGACTATCGTCAGCTGAATAAGGTTACAATCAAGAACAAGTATCCACTTCTGAGATTAGATGATTTGATGGATCAGCTAAGGGGAGCTGCTGTTTTCTCCAAGATTGATCTACGTTTTGGCTATCATCAAATCCGTGTGAAAGCAGAGGATGTTCCTAAGACAGCTTTTCAAACTCGCTATGGACATTATAAGTACCTTGTAATGCCGTTTGGAGTAACCAATGCTCCTACTGTATCACCCTTACGGAGATGTCACATTTATGATGTAATAAAATTAAATTAAATTAAATTCTTATCCAAGTTGTAAAATGTTTAGTACATCAATAATATTAGTGGTAAAATTTTTCCTTTTATACTTATAACATTAAATAAAACAACACAGAATACAAAATAAAACAAAACATAATCACACCATAATATACATATGAATTTTGTCTTAAATACACAAATAATTTACAACTACAAAAATTTATCAAAGCAGTAAAGTGTCAGCATAATACTAAAAGCATAACATTGCCCAAGTGCACCACGAAGATTTTCTAACCCTCCGATGGATCATCGTCAGAGAGATCATCGAAAGACAAAAATCCTGGAGGTCCCACAGCTCTACGAACCTGAGTCCGGGCTATTGACTCATAACTAAGCTCGCTAGGTGCATGGAAAATCCCTTCCCAATAACGCCTAAGAGTCAGAGGCAACTCAAGATGTAAATACAAAGTAGTAGTAAATATAATCTCCCCATCAAACTCTCTACTCAGGGACACAGTCAAACGTCCCACGTAGACTACTGATCCTTTATCCTCACGCATTCGCCAGGCCTCCGAACCTCCATGAAAGTCAAGTCTCACGAAACCGAAGAATCCCGGCAACGCCATGATCACAGAATCAATCCAGATGGTAGGGGTGATCTATTGGCTCGCCATCGTCACACTGCTCGTTTGGCTGGCGCTCGTCTGGATACTGAATTTCAAGAGGTTGTTCCTCTTCCTCCTCCTCAAACTCTTTATGAAATATAATAATAATACAAAGAAATATGTATAGAGAGGTGAGACAATCTACATCATTACCAGCATGGAAATAAAGAAAATGACAATACAACATATATCACAACAATAAATACCATCATATCACATACAGTATAGCAAAGCAATACATCATACATTTCATCACAGATGATAGTAAACATTAAAATGCAGATAATGAATGAACTCACACTGACTCGTTCCTACTCCATGGAGCTAAACACAGATATCTGAGAGAATGATCCGAAAAGAACTAATAGTACCTCAGGCTGCCCAACCAAACTATTACACTGTCCAATGTTGTGTCTATAGTCCACAGTCCAAAACATCGTGTGGCAGAACACAGTCCAATACATCGTGCACTACAGGTATTGTACTAAATAGTCTCCACAAGATCTTGATTAAGAATAGTGCTTGTCGAGATTATTAGTGTGTTGCTTGTTACCACGACTTAGAGGAGCAACCCTCTGTCTATATGTGGAATTATCCGCACACTAACGCCTCCAAGATTCATGTAATGAACCACACTACGCCTATCACACCCACAACACGGTGTAATTCGTCTCGTCAACCAATCGCCAATTATCAACCAAATTGACACAATTCTCTAAGCATGATCAAGAATTACCAAAATACCCTTAGTTTCAATATTTTGCCATATTTATGAAAATACCCTCAATCTCAAAATACCAAAATATAGTATGTCTCCACTTGACAGTATTATCTCACAACATATCTGGGTCCACCACTTTGACCCGACAGTAAAACTCGCTGTTCCATTTAGTCGCATAGAAATTTTATTCCATTTTCTCAATCGCGTCACTTTTACAAACGTTTTTAAATCGCATAAATATATTTTGACATTTTTGAACATCGCGTAGTGTTTTTAAATCATTTTCTCAATCGCGTAAGATTTTTAAATCATTTTCTTAACCGTATAGCTTAAAGTCTTTATTTAACAATGCATAGGTTTATTTAGTACTTTTAAACTACGTAGAATATTTTCCTTACATTATAAATATATTATGGAATCTTTTCATTTTATTTATCTGATTTTAGTAAATTTCGACAGCATTTTGCCTAGAAAATCAGTATATGGTATTTTTGACATTTTTTTATAAATATTGTTCATTTTAACCTTACCCAATAATTACACCTTGAAACTTACTAACGCGCTTCAAAACTCAGAAAGTGAGCTCTACGTTAGTATTTTTCAAGCATTTGCTTTAATTCTTAATCAAAATAAATTCTTTTAATTAAGAATTTTGATTATCTACTTAACCTACCTTAGAAAATAAAATTAGAATTCAAATATACATTAAATGGCATGTTGCCATAATTAACCTAAATCATTCTCAAATTTATTATTTTACCTAGATTCATTAAATCATTGTTTTAGAAAATGGTTGAGAACATTTTAGTTCTCTGTTTTTTGGAGAAGCTGAAAGCCTCTATTATGTTCTTTGGAACACTCATACAAACCTCACATGTTATTCACATCCTACTTTAATAATCATACAATTATAACACATGCAATATATTTTTAAAGTTATAGACATGCTTGCAAATAAAATTAACCACAAATAGGAAAAATAATAAATAACCACACAAATGAATCCTTATGGATTCTTCACACACATACAATTCCATTTTCTCATCACCATACAAGGTTGATGAGATTAAATCTCCCTATTACCTCTTGAAGACAAAGATCTCCTAGTCTCCTCCTTCTCCTTGTTTTCTTGAGAACTAACACAAAACCCTAATAATTCTTAAATAATTAATAAAATCACATACAAGGCTCATTAATGATAAACCATGGAACAAACATGGTTTAGAAAATCACAAATCAAATTTTAAACCATAAAATCAAAAGTTTACCCTTAGGGAAGTGAACAAAAGCTTTGATTTTGAACTAGAAGGAGTAGGTTTTTGATAAAACCTTGTAAAAGAAAAGTGTTTAGGAGATAGTTGTGGTTTAGGAAAAGTGAAGAGGTAAAATTATAGAAGATTGATGGTGGGTTTGAGGGTGAAGGCTGAAATATAGAGAAAAAATGGAAAGAAAAGTGTGCTTGGGTTCTTAGGAATTTTGAGAGAGAATAGAAGACTAAGCTTTGGATGAGTGAAAATGTGAAATTTGAGAGTTAAATGAAAAGTGGGCTGCCGTGAGTGAGTGTAGGGAAATTAAAGGATTAACTTGAACACAAATATCACAATTGCATGGCACATGGCCTATGTCATCAACTTGTCATGCATGGTCACTTGGATGGTTCAAGAACAATGGAGAACGTGGTGAATTGGCTCTCTTTGGCCCTGGCATTCAAGGGATATTAGGGGCTTAATTTAATTTCACTTAAAGGCTAATTACATGCTAATTAAATAGGTAATTAATTAGGTTAAGTTCCTATTAACTCTTAATTGATATTCTAATTACGTAACTAATTAGTTTAATATATATTAGCATATGTCATAACTTCTAAACAAAATTAGGATATCTAATTAATAATTAGATTATAACTAATCAATAACTAGGTTAGCTTACTTAGTTTCTTAGTTAGGTAATTAGATTAATTAAATTAGATTTAATTAGTTACTAAGCAAAGTCAAGCCACTATGTTTGACTCAATCTCAACCTGTGATTTTAACTTTAATTCCTAGCCTTTGATTTGATCTAAGGTGGATATTGCTTAGTGATTAAACTAGAATTGTCCTTACACCATTGATTTGATCAACGGTTAAGATCAAAGACATCTAAATCATACTTTTCATCCAAGGGTCCACAAAGAAGTATTTGCCTCTTTGTTCGACCACTTCTTATTGGTTCAAAATAGTCAAGCCACTTTCGTTGACTTGTTCCTATTGGCTTAGAATTTTGTCCAATCAGAATAGTTGACTGCTTTTCTAAACACGGGTCCCACAGACATTTTTCGGGTCTATGGTCATTTTGAAGCAGATTTCTAATATTTTTGAGACAGTAGGTACTGTCAAATAAAATAATATTATAATAATATAAAATTATTTTATTACACGCTTAAATCCTAAAAATTAAAAAATTAATATATATATATATATATATATATATATCAATCAGAATTGGGTTTAGTAAGATCCCCCAACTCCAATTAATTAAAATAAGATTTTTTCGGCTAGAAAATTATTATTTTCCTGGCTCAGAGCAAATCACATACAACAGTCAAATACACTCACAAAACGGTCAAATTCAATTTACTACTCACAGAAATTACAAAACAACACATTTGGGACTATATTGTAATTAACCCAAAAGTTAGGGTGTTACAACTCTCCCCTACTAATAAGAATTTCGTCCCCGAAATTCGTCACACCTCAGAATAGGTGAGGGTATTGCTCCCTCATCTTATCTTCTAGCTCCCAAGTAGCATCTCCCGTTACATCATTCCATACTACCTTTACCAGCTCAATCATCTTCCCTCGAAGTTGTTTCACTATTCTGTCCTCGATCTTAACAGGAAGTGTTTCATACGTCAAATTATCCTTTAGTTGCACTTCATCTAGCTGTATAATATGCGTTGGATCTAGAATGTATTTCCTCAGCTGTGACACATGGAATACATTATGTAGATTGGATAGAAAAGGTGGTAAAGCTATTTGGTAGGCTACAAGACCTATCCGACGAATAATTTGATAAGGCCCTATGAATTTAGTAAGTTTCCTAGATTTGATAACTCTCCCGACACCAGTCATAGGCGTTACTCTTAAGAATACATGCTCACCTTCTTCAAATTTTAGAGGTCGTCTTCGCTTATCAGCACAGCTCTTCTGTCGGCTCTGAGTTGTTCGCATCTTCTCCTGAATCATTTTCACCTTTTTCATAGTTTGCTGCACAAGATCAGGCCCAATAGTAATACTTTCCCCATCCTAATACGAACACAAAGGTGTTTGGCATCGTCGTCCATAAAGGGCTTCATAGGGTGCCATCCCTATACTTGAATGAAAGCTATTGTTGTAGGTGAATTCTATCAAAGACAGGAATTCATCCCAACTTCCTTATTTTTCTAACACACAAGCACGCAACAAATCCTCCAACGACTGAATCGTTCTCTCCGTTTGACCATCAGTCTGCGAATGATAAGCAGAACTCAATCGCAGTTTAGTTCCCATGGCTTCTTGTAAACTTTGCCAGAACCTTGACATAAATCTCGAATCTCTATCAGAAACTATACTTGCGGGTACACCATGAAGTCTACAATTTCGCTGATGTACATCTAGGTTAATCGTTCCAACGAATACTTAATATTGATCGACAAGAAGTGTGCTGACTTCGTAAGCCTATCAACTATAACCTATATAGAATCATGACCTTTCCTCGTCCTTGGCAATCCAGTAACAAAATCCATCGAGATACTATCCCATTTCCACTCTGGAATAGTTAAAGGTTGTAACATACCTGCAGGTTGTTGATGTTCCACTTTTGCCTTCTGACAAACGAGACAAGATGTCACATGTTCCGCTACATCCTTCTTCATTCTCGGCCACCAAAACATCCGCTTTAAGTCTTGATACATCTTTGTCATCCCCGGATGCATACTCAAATTACTAGTATGAGCTTCATCCAAAATTGCTTTCTTCAGTTCGGGATCATCAGGTATACAAACTCTTCCTTCAAATCTTAAGATTCCATCAGATCCTTCCTCCACCATTACCTTATGACCTTGCTTCAAAAACTCCTTTTCATTTTGTAAAAATGAATCCTCATCTTGTTTTTCTCAGATTACTTCTAGCAAGTCATTCAAAACTACCACCTTACTTAGACGAATCTTTCCAGGTACCAATTCCACTGACAACTATAGATCTCTGAATTGATTAATCAGCTCCTCCTCCTTCATCATCATGGTAGAAACACTAACCACCTTTCTGCTCAAGGCATCCGCCACCACATTCGCCTTTCCTGGATGGTATTAAAGTTGAAAATCATAGTCCTTCAAAAATTCCAACCATCGCCTCTACCTCATGTTCAATTCTTTTTTATCAAACAAGTATTTTAAGCTCTTGTGATCGCTAAAGACATTGAACATAGCTCCATACAGCAAATATCTCCACACCTTCAACACAAAGACTACCACGGCTAGTTCCAAATCATGCGTTGGGTAGTTCCTCTCATGAACCTTTAATTGTCTTGAAGCATAAGCTACTATATTCTGGTTCTGCATTAACACACATCCTAACCCTTGATAAGAAGCGTCACAATACACCTCAAAAGATTTGTTAGGATCCGGTAAAATTAGCATTGGTGCAGTCGTTGATCTCTTCTTTAACTCTTGGAAACTTGCTTCACGTTCCTCCGTCCAATCAAAAGCTTGGCTCTTTCTTGTGAGTTGTGTAAGTGGTTCAGCTATCTTGAAAAAGCCCGCAATAAACCTTCGGTAATATCCGGCCAGTCCAACAAAACTCCAGACCTCAGTCATTGTCTTAAGCCTTTCCCATTACAAAATGGTCTCCACCTTTGATGGGTCTGCCGCAATACCTTCTTTAGAAATCACATGACCTAGAAATTGAACTTCTTCCAACAAAAACTCACATTTTGCCAATTTTGTATACAGCTTCTTCTCTTTTAAAATCTGGAGAACTATACTGAGATGTTTAGTATGCTCTTCTTGACTTTGAGAGTAAATCAAAATGTCATTAATAAAGACAACGACAAATCTATCTAGGTACGGATGAAAAATCCTATTCATATAATCCATGAATATTGCAGGAGCATATGTCACTCCGAACGACATCACTTGATACTCATAATGCCCATAACGAGTTCAGAAAGCTGTCTTAGGTACATCATCAACTTTGACACGAATCTGATGATAACCTGATCGCAAATCTATTTTAGAGAAAACAGCGGCTCCCTTCAATTGATCCATCAAATCATCAATTCTCAGAAGTGGATACTTATTCTTTATAGTAACCTTGTTCAGCTGATGATAATCAACACAAAGTCGAGAAGTTCCATCTTTCTTCTTGACTAGTAGCACTGGTGCTCCCCATGGCGAAACACTAGGTCGCACAAACTGCTTCTCCAATAGTTCCTCTAATTGCTTCTTCAATTCTACCAACTCTGCAAGTGACATTCGATATGGTGCAATCAAAATAGGACCTGCTCCCGGCACCAAATCGATAGAGAACTCGATCTCCCTTTCCGGTGGCAAATTGGGTACATCATCAGGAAAAATCTCTGGAAACTTATTGACGATAGGAATAACACTCATATTTTTTTTAGGCATACTAGTTGTCTATTTAATGTCGGTTGACTACTAGTAAATATGAAAAATCATAAAAATGGTGAAATAATAATTTAGATAAATCTTATTATTTATTCTAAAGTTATTGGAAGCTGAAAAACTTGAATTAGTATAATTCAGGTGTTCATAGCATATATAAGTTCCAGCACAGGAACTTATGTTGTTTTCCTATTTATTTCTTATTCTCTCAGAAACAGAGAAGAGAAAACGAAGAAAAGAGATAAAGGGGAAGAAAGGAAGAAGGAGAAAGAGAAGGAGGAGAAGATCAAGCTTCAAGGATCAAGTTCAAACTTGAAGATTGATCATCCAGCTGCCAAGGTAAGGGGTTTCTATTCATCAATCTCCTTTTGATTCTCATTGAATGAGTTTTGGAGTTTTGAGTGGAAATAGTGGTTTAAATAGCTAGATACGAGTTCTTGGCTTGATTCTTGTTTCCAAAGATTAGGTTAAGTTAGTTTTAGCTTAACAAACCTAATAGAGTCATTTATGACTCAAGATCAACCATTAGGATCCATAGATTTAAGAAATGGACAATGGTTGGGGTTTTGTTGTTTTGGACTTAAATCTTTGTCTAAGAGAATCCATAGGTTGTAATTGAATTACAACAAGTTTAGGGGCATGGATGGGTGCTAGAAATCACCAAGAAACTAATTTTAGATTACTGGAAGTGAGTTTTGGACCAATGGAACAGTACCACGTTCTATAGAATTATGTAAAACCTAGGTTCTGCTATGAACGCCGCAGTGTGAGAGACGCCATGGCACGGCGTGAGGGTGAACGGCTTGAATGTCGCGACGTGCCCTGGTCAATGCTGCGGTGTGAGGCCCAGAATGGCTAAAAATGTCATTGATGATGTTTTGAAGCTATAGACTAGATGGGATCATTAGTATATGTTTCCTAAAGTGTTTAATAACATAAATAGAGATATTTCAAGAGAGGAACTATCACATAAAATAAATGAGAAAACTTAGGCTTTGAGCATCCAAAAGAGGTGGTTTGCTCTAGGTAAAGACATAGCACCTTAGGCAACATAGTGTTGCATTAAATATCATTCAAGATGTGATGAGATGGTGCAATGAAGACAAGTAAACTAGAATGAATTGTAGAGTTCACCCTAGTAAGTGTAAGGAAGATATGAACCTTAGGATATCCAAGAGTAATGGATTACCTTTGGAAGGTACCTAGAACCTTAAGCAACAAAGAGTTGTAAGTAAGAACCACCTTGTGTTAGACTCACTTGATTGGAGATAAGATTGTGTAGAATACACAATAGGATGAATGTTGACTTGTAAGCTTGTTTCATTCATTAAGTAAGCAAAGTTATAGTGAAATGTTCATTTGTTTCCTTAAGCAAGGTTGAGTGAGGCATTAACTATGATAGGCTTTTTCACCAGGATGAGTTGAGTCTATAGAGATGTTAAGATGGTGTTTATGTAAGAAGTAAACATAACACTATGCTTTTTACACACTAGTTAGTTAATCTAGCTTGTATGTGAAAGGTATAAGAACCTTTATGCAACCAAGAGTAATGGTTTGCCATACGTGAGAATCTAACACTTTAGCAACATAGTGTTGCATAGGATTCACTAAAGATTTGTAAGTGATGAGGTTGTGTTTAGATATCAGTATGTATGTATGTAAATGAAAATGGTCTAGTAGTATTGATCTTAGAAAGTATCCTTTGATGTGCACTCATGAAGGCCAAGAGAGATTGAAAGGTGTCTAATAAACTCAATTGAGGAAGGACATAACCTTGACATTTCATTAGTGCCGAGGCCAAAAGAGATAAGAGGGGTCCAGAAGGTTCTTTGGAATCAGGATTTAGACCAAACTTCTCGTGTGCTAGGATATGTGGGATGTGAGGAGATATCTCAATCGCCACACGATAATATACTAAACCAGTTCCTAATAATCTTCTTGGTTTTCAAAATAAACCCCCGCATATATTTCAAAATAAAGCATTGCACAAGCATGTCTTTAGGATCTTTCGTGAGCATAATCATATTGCATATCATACTCATTGCATTTACAGACAGTTGTATGGGCATTGTCTGATGCTGTCGGTATTTACAGCTGTATGGGCAGTTGTTTTTGTTCAATAGTATGTAGCCTATTAGTTTAGATCACGCTACATAGTAGTATGTAGTTATGAGATATTAGTGGAGAAAACTCTTATGTTGTAGTTATAGCAATTGTTATGTTTATTATACAATGTTATAACTAACTGGTATTGGAAATGTTTTTACTGAGAATTGTAATTCTCACCCCTGTTGTTCTTCCATGTAAATCCAGGTACAGAGGTACAGACCCTGTTAAGGGAATGAAGGTAAAGCATGAAGACCAGTATAGTTTTATATGCTTTTATAGACAAAGCTTATGTATACAGTTTACATTAATTTTATATATATTACAATATGCCCTTTTATGGCAAGTGTTGTATATATATATGTATAAGTTTAAGTTTTTCTGCATTCTCTCAAGGCTTTCTATAATTACTCAGTTGTGATTATGAATATATGTTAGTATGTAGTATGTAGAATACAATGTTTAATGCATGTTTTGTGATCTATAATAGATTGAATGCAATTTCGGATAGAATTCTTGTATCGATTATTTTGTTCATTGATTTTTCTTACTTCAATTCAGTTATTTACATTTTGTAATCATCAAATCCTCTAATTCTCCTTAATTTGATTGAATTTGCATTCTTGATCCTTGAGAGACAACTCAATTTGTTCCTTATACTGCCAGTTAGCATAGAAATAATTTTTTTTTATTTTTTGACTAAGCTCGGCACTCTATCAAATAGAAGCTAAGGCTACACGCCTAAATAATGCAAAGACTGTGTGTGATTTTGTGAAGGATAATATTTTTGCAAGATTTGTCACCTAAGAGCTATCATTAGTGATAGGGGTAGTCACTTTGTTACCAGGTCTTTTGCATCTCTTCTTAGGAAGTATAATGTTCTCCACAAGGTCTCTATTGCCTATCATCCATAAACAAGTGGACAAGCTGAATTGTCCAACAGAGAAAGCAAGTCCATCCTGGAAAAGATTATGCAGCCGAATTTGAAGGATTAGAGCTTGAATTTAAATGATGCACTATGGGCTTAAAAAATAACTTACAAAACGCCACTAAGGATGTTTCCTTATAGGTTGGTATATGAAAAACCATGTCATTCACCTGTGGATCTTGAGCATAGAGTATTAGCCATGGCAACCATCACCCAAGAGGGGGTGAATTGGGTGATTACAAATTTTTAAAGTACCATTAAGAAATTAAGCATTTTGAAGCACTCAATTAATAAATTTAGCGAAACATGCACAAGTTACGTTAATATAGAATATAAAGAGTATAGGAAAGAGAGAATCAAACTCAAGAATTTATTCTATTTTAGCCACCAACCACTTGTGGCCTACATCCAGCCCTCAAGCTTAACTTGAGATTTTCTTTACTATCTCCTAGACTTCACGGGTGCTAGGAAAACTTTTGTACAAGCAAGAGCACTCCTCACACCTTAGAATACCTCACCCTTGTGCTAGAGCCTCCAACTTTTCAAGTTTCACAGATACTTGAAAAACCTTTATAACTAAGAGCACTCAACATACCTTGAGATGCCTCATCCTTGTGCTTGAGCCTCAAAATGAGGGATACCTGCAACTTTTGAGGGATACCCCACCCTCATCTTTATCAAGGGATACCTCATCTTGTTCTCTAGAGGGATACCTCACCCTTTTTATAGGAAATCAAAGAAATATTAAATGACAAACTCTCAAAAGAGTTGAATATTACAAATTAAAGCTCTATGGGTAGAAGGATAAACACACTTTTAGCTCATAAAATAGAGTATGATATTCAAGGTTGTTAAACTCGTATTCAATGCTTAACCAAGATGTTTCAGATTAATTTCCTCTTGGTCTTTAATGCTCAAAAACATGTATTTATAGCTCAATACATTAAAGAGCCGTTGGGAGTGGTTGGAGCATTAGTACAAGTGAACTAGCTATTACTTTCTAATTTTGGAAACGAGTTTATTCAAATAACACAATCCCTTATTTGAATAAATGTGTTTTTAGCATATCAGAGAATGGTTTCTAGAACATGTTATTCAAATAACACTTTTGGTTATTCGAATAAACCTTTTTAAAAACACAAGATAAATTAGTTTCTGGAACATGTTATTTGAATAACACTTTTGGTTATTCGAATAAACCTTTTTAAAACATAAGAGCGTGTAGCCTATTTTAAGCTTTTATTCGAATAATGCCTTGTGTTATCAAATAAAGCTTGATGAAATAGAAATCTTGGCATTCTGACTTTGGTTATTCGAATAGGGAAACCATCTATTCGAATAAACCTATTTGAAAACACTTTAATCATCTTTTAAAACTTGTCAATTGTTTCCAAATGTTCCAACAAGTTTTTAGTCACTTGAAGTCTATATCTTAAGAAACCAAAAACTATTTTAAAGCCTTGAAACCATGTGTGTTATTTAGGTTCTTTGAAAAATAAGTTTAGAGCTTAAGTGTGAACCCTTTTACTTTTACAAAATGATCTAAGTCTTAAAGCTATTCTTGAAGGTCTTGGACTTGATCTTGCCCACATCTTTATGTATGTTATCATCAAAACAATCTTTAATGGCCAATAGTCAATTACATTCTCCCCCATTTGGTGATGGCAAACTACCATTAAAAAAATAGTTAGTTTTATAAATTAGAATTCACAAAATTGTTAGATAAACTTACTCCCCCTTTTTTCGTAAAAGGTGAATTTAAATTTAGAGATATGCGCAGCACCCCCTTACTTTTGGAATTCTAAGATTCATTTTAGATTTACCTTTCTTTTCTCAATTAAAGAATTCAAGCTTTTTCTCCCCCTTTGTCATGATAAAAAAGATGGGGCAAGATAAATCATAGATCTAAAGCAATATGATATACATTTAAGTTCAATATATGATTTTCATTTAAGGCTGCAAGTTGATCATTCAAGTTTAGCAACAATTTGATATTCAACAGTAATTCAACAACGTTAATCATTATGTCAAACTCATAAGCAAATAAGCATTCAAAACAGTAAGGCAAAAACAACAATGCATACATAAATGAGTTCACAAGGGCAAAAAGATATTTCATTTCATTGATCAATTTAGCCAAGTACATATATTCATCAAAAGAATAGCCAATTGCATTTACATTTTTAGTTAAAGACAATTAACTACAAAGAATAGGAGGGACTGTTGTTGTCTTCAAAAAGGTTGTGTTTATTCAAATAACACTAATGTTATTCAAATAAAAGCGCGAGAAATAGAAAGACCTGGCTTATTTCCAAGCATTATTCAAATAAACATATAGTTTATTTGAATAAAATCAGTCAAGATCATATTTCAAACACTTCTGCTAAGCGTTATTCGAATAAACCTTTCCTTTATTCAAATAAAGGCATAAGGAAACATATTCAGCGTCTACTGGAACTCACTATTTAAATAAAAACTTCCTTATTCGAATAAAATTATTAGAAACAGCATCAGCAGGTTAAAACTAATAAGTCCAAAGATTAAAAATAGTCAAGGATCAAGAGAGACATTTCAGCATACATGTCATGTAAGAACATAATGACATGATAACAAATTTCTAATTCTTACGTAGCCATTTTAAATCAACCAAAAATCATTTTAGATATGGATAAAAACAAGATAAAAACCATCTAACACATACTCATTTTAAGTTATGATTGATCAAAAACTCAAGTACAAAGATGTTATCTTCCAACATGTCTTTTCAAACAAGGAGTATACTTATCTAGCATATTAAAATGTAGAAACATTTTTAAATAAAAACTTCCTTATTCGAATAAAATTATTAGAAACAGCATCAGCAGGTTAAAACCAATAAGTCCAAAGATTAAAAATAGTCAAGGATCAAGAGAGACATTTCAGCATACATGTCATGTAAGAACATGATGACATGATAACAAATTTCTAATTCTTACGTAGCCATTTTAAATCAACCAAAAATCATGTTAGATATGGATAAAAATAAGATAAAATCCATCTAACACAAATACTCATTTTAAGTTATGATTGATCAAAAACTCAAGTACAAAGATGTTATCTTCCAACATGTCTTTTCAAACAAGGAGTGTACTTATCTAGCATATTAAAATGTAGAAACATTTTTTAAGACATAAAGCTAGAAAAGTATTATTTTAAAGCAAGTTAAGGCATAAAATAAGTCTCCACTTATCCAAAGATTGCATGATATTCAATTTAAAGCATAAATAAGGATAAGAGATTGATGTCACCAAAAGTATACTCTTTGAGTTTTTGTAGGTGACTCCAACTTCCATGTCTTAAGGGTCCTTGAGAATGTTATGGTTCTCCATATCATTCTTTTTATCTTTTCATCACTCTTGGAGAACTTGCACCATTTCAAATTTTTAAATCTCAAGTAACATAGTTGTATTTCACTTTAATGTATGCTTAAGCTAATAGTCACCTTACAACACAATTCAAAATACTTTCTTTGGTATCCACCAATTTTGGATCCACAAGTGTTAGTAATTGATTATATATCCATTATGCTTCTATAAAGATTAATTTTTTCATATTATGTAAATTGAGCACAAATAATTAAATAATCAATTACCATTAAGTACATAGTCAATAACATGCTTACTTTCATGATATATAGACAATTTAAAACATAGAAAGCATACATAGTCATAGAATACCCTATTATCAAGAAATATGCAAGATAGTGAGCAAAGGTGTAACAAGAATGAACATAATCATGTGCTATATATAATATTTAACTTTTACTAAGTACACATGATTCTATCCTTTACCTAAGCCTATAAGGAATATACCTCATATTCATTATCTTTTTAAGTGAATGTGCATAAGAGGTAAAAACTTTTGATACCTTGGCCTTGGCAATCAAGGAAATATTTTTTCTTATCCATTGCTTCTCTTTTGGAGTCTTGAACTTTACAAGTTCTACATTTTGTACTTGATAACCTTTGGTTAAAGCCATCTTCCTTCTTTGACTAAAACTTCTACCATTAAGCTTTGGAAGCATTCTCCTTAATGATTCCTCTTTCCTTTGACTAATTAGTCCATTCTTTTGAGAAATTTTCTGCGTAATTGAAACACTAGGAGGACATTTTGGTACCCACTTCATCTTGGGTCCTTAAATGTTAGTACTAGAACCTTTAAGACTTTTAGGAACCCACACCATGTTATTTCTCATATAAAGATTTCTTCTATAGTTGCATAAATGAGAAATATATCTTAAATGACCATAAAAATTACAAACAATTGAATTCAATGATGGCTTGGCCCTTTGAAGATCATTTTTGAAAAACTTAAGCCTTTTTTTGTTTTTATATTCTAAACTATTTTTGTCATAAGCCTTGCTTGAATTTTTACGTGGAATAACATTAATTTTATTCTCATTAACATGCATAGAATGTAAGCAATTAGAATCATTAACTTTGGTAAATTTGAAAGATAAGTCCCAAACTCGATTTTCTAAATCAATGCACTTTTCACAAGAAGTTGAGGTTTTACATTTCAAAGACATTTCATCATTAAGAAAAACATGTTCATTTTTTAAAGTCTCAATTCCATTTTCAATGGAGGAAATATTTTCTAAATAAGATAAGTTTTTCTTTACTAAAAATAACAATCTATCATATAATTCATTATATGCACATTGTAGCTCATCAAAGGAAGGATTATAATCTAGTTTAGGATTATTTACCTCAAAGTCCTTTTTAGCCATATAGGAAGTAGTCTCAATTTCTAGCATACTTGACTCTTTAAGAGAATCACCATCTTCCTCATTATTGTCCATCAAGGATTCAAGAACATCTTCTTGAGAACATTTTTCAATATTATCTTCCTTTAAAGGCTTTTCCTCTTCGTGCTCTCTATATACAGCTTTATGCAAAAAATCATTGTTAGCAAGATAGATAGCATCAAGAGCATCCTATATATATTTAGTACTAGAACAACTCTTAATTTTAGCATAAGCTTCATCATTCAAACTACTTCTCAAAATTTGTATAGCTATAATGTTCAAAGAAAAGCATTTCTTGTCATAAGCATTCCAAGTTTGTTTTAATTTGTAAGTAAATTCATTAAGCAAAATATCTCACAAATCAAGATCAATATATTGCATATAAATTCTATTCCAGCTTTCTAGTAAAAAAATACACACCATCAAAGAATGGTGGTTTATCAATTTCAAAACCTTCCATTTTGAAAAGCTTTCAATGGTTGCCAACAAACAAGGATCTTTAACTCTAAGTGGTTAAGCTTTCAACAGAGCATGAAGCTCTAATACCACTTGTTAGCCATGATAACTATCACCCAAGAGAGGGTGAATTGGGTGATTACAAATTTTTAAAACACCATTAAGAAATTAAGTATTTTGAAGCACTCAATTAATAAATGCAGTGGAACATGCATAAATTATGTTAATATATAATATAAAGAGTGTAGGGAAGAGAGAATTAAACTCAAGAATTTATCCTGGTTCAACCATCAACCACTTGTGGCCTATATCTAGTCCCCAAGCTTAACTTGATATTTTCTTCACTATCTTCTAGACTTCACAGGTGCTAGGAAAACTTTTGTACAAGCAAGAGTACTCCTCACACCTTAGGATACCTCACCCTTGTGCTAGAACCTCCAACTCTTCAAGCTTCATAAGTGCTTGAAAAACCTTTACAACTAAGTGCACTCAACACACCTTAGGATGCCTCACTCTTGTGCTTGAGCCTCAAAACAAGGGATAACTCACCCTTTTCTTTATCAAGGAATACTCACCTTTTTCTCTAGAGGGATACCTCACCCTCTTTACTAGGGCTGCACACGGGTCGGGTTAGGTCGGGTTTAGGGGAAATAAAAGTCCAAACTAATTAGTTGAGGTCACGTTGGGTTAGGTCAGTTTAAAAAAAAATTCTTGGTAACCTGAACCGAACCAATCTGATTACAATCAGGTTAGTTCGGGTCAAGTAGTCGGTTTGTTAAATAATAGAATGTTAAAAAATTTAGTATCAAATATAAACATTTTGACGCATGGTAAGGGATACGTTTCACATACTCCATATTTTTTGTGGGGTTTGGTTCCTCCACACTATGAGAACCATTGATTAAATATTAAAAAACTAGAACGATTGAGCTTTACAAAGGTTACTCCATCATCTGGTTATCTCAACCCATAACCACCAGCTTCTCCACCCCCTCAGCCATCACCGAAGAGACCCCAGGCATGAACACGAAGCCAAATAGCCAACCCTATTGGCCAAGAACGAACTCGGAGCCTCGCAGTCAACCGGACCTGCACCTCACCACCCATGGTCACCACCAGCTGCGACCTGGTATAACATCCCAATTTTTTGTTTTTCTTGATATAAATGATTTTTATAATTTTTGTGAATTTTTGGAAATTTTTAAATAATTTTTATTATTTTAATATTATTTTGAGCTATATGTGTGTTTGAGGCGGGCCTAGAAAAATAAAAAAATTTCCCAGATCTAAAAGTTTCAGATTGTTGATGCAGGGCCGGGGAAACTTACTAAACCTGAAACCGAGAACAGTTGACAGAAATTTTCTATATATGAGTTTTTATTATGCATTGGATAAAGATATTATCTATTGTGTAATGTTATTATCCATTAGACAATAACTAGCAGTAGCTATTATCCATTGGGTAATAGTTTCTGAAAATATCTAGAAATATCTAGCTTGGTCAAAGAAGGTGGCTATGACACCTTTATGATCAACCAATTAGAAACAAGCTTGGAGGAGAAGCTTTGCATATCCACCCTTGATCTAATCAATGGTTGTGGGAGCAAACTTAGTGTAGAAGCCTTGGATGTCCACCATTGATTGAATCAATGGTTGTGAAGGGTTGAAAGTGATCAAAATTATCATGCTTTTTTCTCTCCTATCTCACGGCCATTTAGCTCCAAAAGTGACAAAATTCATTTTTCTATTACAAGCAAAAAGCTATCATCTTTTCTCTCAAAAACTTAACACATTTTCTCTCTTCTACCTCACGGCCTCCCTACACCAATATACCTTCCAATCACTTTTAATTCAAATAAATCATACCACTTAGTCCTAAACATCATTCCAAACAACTTTGAAGTTGTAATCAAACCTTGATTCCATCATCTTCAAACTTGATTTTTGGATTCAAATTCTAGGATTTCAAGGTAAAATTCTTGAAACTTGATTTCTTGATTGATTCTTAAAATTTCAAGACCATATTTGATCTATGGTTGTTTTTCTTTAGCCTTGGATGTTAATAAGTTTGTGTTTGCTTTGGTTTTTAAGAATCACTTGGTGAAGAAAGTTAATAGAAAAGATTAAACAAGGAGCTTAGGAAACTACATACAAGATAAGAGGGAGATTAACCTCATCAACCACTTATGATGGTGAGGGATATGAAATTGTGTGTGATTTGTAATTATTTATTCTATGTGATTTAGTGTTTTGATATTATGCATGAACTTGTTAGAGTAGAATTTTGATACTTAAAGTATTTTGTATGTGATAAAACATGCTTGTGAGGAAAGGAATTTTGGATCCAAAAGCCATTGAGGCTCACGGCCTCCATGCTCTTCAAAGGGGTATTCATTTCAAAAATGATTTATTAAATGGTAATCTAAAGGATTAGTGGTAATAAACCTAATTATGGAATTATAAAATAAAGATGGAAATGAATATATTTTTATTACTAATTAAGAAATTGATTTTCGGCCATATAGTGAATTTAGGACTAAAATGTAATTTGGAGACTTTAAAATAATTTATTTATGATGTTATGAATAAATTAAATGGAAAAGATTTTATTTAAAATTAAAATAGATTAATTTTTTTAGAAAAATGTTAGAAATATTATTTAAAGATGATTTAATAGAGAAATGATGGAAATAAAGTCTAATTTTGATATTAAATAAGAAAAGTTTTTATTTAAGCTTAAAATATTGAGAAAATGTTTTACGTGATTGAAAATACATAGAAAAACTTTTACGCAATTTAAAAATGGTAATTTTTAACTACGCGATTGAGAAAACGTTGAAAAATCTTTATGCAATTTGAAAACGTAATAGAAAAGTTACGCAATTATGAAAATGCGATAAAAGTGCTACGCGATTGAGAGGAACGGCAAGTTTTACTGTCGGGCCAATATAATGGACCCAGATATATCACTATGTGTTTATAGCCAATAGTGGCCTATATTGTGTATTAAGTCATTAGGCATGCATTTGTCTAACAGACGGTGTCTGTTAAGGCTATTGTTGCCTAGGAGTTGAATTACACCTAAATGCGGGTGCAAATTGTGTAATGTTGTTTACTTGTTGAACTAAGAGGCATAAGAGCACAGATATTCCACTAATGGATAGTAGGTAGCTCTATTAGGCTGTGGTAACTAAGCAATGCTCTGACGATCTTGATTAAATACTATTCTATTCATGATTTGGCGTAGAATGTCGTGTATAATCCCTGATAGGCACTTTGAGAATTAATGGCACTTAGTCTGAAGCGGCTGATATACCGACATATCTTCTGGATCATTCTCTCCGAAATTGAGTTTAGCTCCATGAAGTAGGAAATTGGTTCATTGTAAATGTGCATAGTCAATCAACATTTTATTATGATATACATATATGTATATGTTGTATTAATTATTTACTATTCAATGCAATGATTATGTGATGTTATGAATGTATCTGTTAAGTATTGTGTATGAATAGTATGTTGTTTTATTGTCTTTTTACTGCCATAATGGTATTGATGTAAGGGATCTCACCTCTTTACTATATTATTCTGTTTATTTGTATGATTAATTTAGAGGGTGAAGAAGAAGAGGATGATTTGCCTCATTTCTGTCTGGGTTAGTTGGTTTGTTAGTTGATATGGCATCAAGGGGTTTTCTAGGTTATGTGAAAGTGTTGTTTAGAGGAGGCACGAATGCCTAGCATTATGATGCTGATGAGGATCGCGTGGTGTATATATGAGGGGTGTCTGTTACCCTTAGTAGGACTTTTCATGGGGTCCCTATATTTTCTTTTAATGCTTTTGTGCATTTACATTTTACTATGCCTGTGGAGTTTTTGTGAAGTACTCGTCATATTACTCCTACAGAAGATTCAGTTGTTTCTTTTGCATGGACTCCTGTCCGTAGTCCTGCGACCCATCAGGGAATACTGTCTTCTGCGGAGTCAAAGGAAAATTCGGAGAAGGATCCGGATGAGTATCCTTCTGACTAGATGTGGGTACTAGGTTAGTTTATATTTGGGCTATAGTACCATTATAGTTATTTTGATGACAAAACTAGATGTTTTAAAGTTTTAGATCTTGGTATGTATGTTATATAAATTATTTTAAGTTGGTATATACTGTATTTTATTTAATTTGTTAGTTTTAATTATTCACAAAGAAAAATATTTGAAAAACATACAAATAATGTTAATAATTTTTATAACTTGGTAAATTTTAGTAACTCGTATTTCTGTAAATGTGATGCCCTAAAGGGTATGTTACACCTGGCCAACCAGAGAGGTCGCAGCGGAGCTCCGGTGCTTGTTCATGGAGATAGAGTCACACATACCATAGATCTCGTCTTGACAAATCTACACGAAGGGGTCGCTACTCGCGGGTTAGTTTTCCGGTTATGGGAGGCAGGTTCGAAGAATGGGCCTGACCAACCGATGAGGTTGCGACAGAGCTGTGGTGAATGGATCTTATTGGTCCTTTTTTATACCACAAATGCACGGGTCGCACAAGTAATAAAATGATAAGTAAAGTATTGTTCCCACGAGGATAGTGACTAAATCCAATGCTAAATATTGACCAATAGCTTAATTAACTCTATTCAAGTCTCGAAAGGTGGTCTGCCACTTGATTTTCCGCACCTTTCTTATCCTTAATCTCCAGATCAAAATCTTGTAGAAGCAAAACCCACATAATCAATCGAGGTTTTGCATTTTTCTTGCTCACTAAATACTTTATGGCAGAGTGATCTGTATACACTATCACTTTGGTCCCTACCAAATAAGTTCTAAACTTGTCAAACGCAAACACAACTGCCAGTAGCTCTTTCTCTATTGTTGTGTAGTTCAGTTGGGCATCGTTAAGTGTCTTACTCGCATAATATATGGAGCGAAACACCTTATCCTTTCTTTGTCCCAACACTGCACCCACAACATAATCGCTGACGTCGCACATAAGCTCGAATGGTAAGTGCCAATCTGGAGTAGTAATTACTGGTGCTGAGACCAGTCTCTTCTTCAGCTCCTCAAATGTAACCTGGCATGAATCATCAAAGGTAAACTAGATGTCTTTCTCCAGAAGGTTGCAAAGAGGCTTGACTATGTTTGAAAAATCCGTAATGAACCTCCGATAGAAACCCACATGGCCAAGAAAACTGTGGATTTCTTTCACTGCATTAGGCTGAGGAAGCTTATCTATTACCTCAATCTTTGCCTTATCTACCTCCATCCCTCTAATAGAAACCTTATGGCCATGGACTATTCCTTCTTGGACCATAAAGTGGCATTTTTCCTAGTTCAAGACAAGGTTGGTTTCTTCACACCTCTTCAGCATGGATGATAAAGTTTGCAAACAGCTATTGTAATTATCCCCAAACACTGAAAAGTCATCCATAAACACTTCCAAGCCATGCTCTATCATGTCTGTAAAAATGGCCATCAGGCAACGTTGAAAGGTTGCAGGAGCATTGCATAACCCGAACGGCATCCTACGAAACGCAAATGTACCATAGGGACAAGTAAAAGTTGTCTTCTCTTGGTCCTCAGGCACTATGGCAATTTGGTTATATCCAGAATAACCATCCAAGAAGCAGTAATAAGCCTTTCCTACTAGCTTATCCAATATCTGGTCTATGAACGAAAGCGGCAAATGGTCCTTCCGAGTGGCCTTGTTCAGCTTGCGGTAGTCCATGCATACCCTCCACCCTGTGACTTTATGAGAGGGCATCAACTCATTATTTTCATTGGTGACTATCGTCATGCCACCTTTCTTAGGAATGCATTGAATCGGTGAGACCCAAGGGCTGTCAGAAATAGGATATATTATGCCTGCATCCAGCCACTTGATCATTTCTTTCCTCACCACCTCTTTCATAATTGGATTGAGCCTCCTTCGATGTTCCACAACTCCATTTTGATTATCCTCTAACAGGATCTTGTGCATACAGATAGAAGGGCTAATACCTTGGATATCGGTAATAGTCCATCCAATAACACGTTTATATTGCCTCAGCACACGGAGAAGTTTATCCATTTGATCATCTGAAAGGGATGATGATATAATTACCGGGAGAGTGGAGGTTGCTCCTAAATATGCATACTGTAGATGATTGGGCAAAGGCTTCAATTCAAGCCTCGGAGGTTCCTCAATGGAAGGCTTAGATGCCTCCTTACTTGCTTCGGACTCCAATGTTTCAAACCTGGGTGGCTGATATTGCCTAGGGACTGCCTCTAGGTGCTTAATAAAATCTGACACATCGTCCCTAAGCTCTTCATCATTACCAGTTGATGAAGCCAACGCCACAGCAAGGGAGTCTTCTTGGATATTGGCTTGGAATGAGTCATTAATGATGTTATCGAATATCCCGACATAAGAACACTCTTCCTGATCTTGAGGAAACTTAATTGCTTTGAATATATTGAAGGTTACCTCTTGATCTTGAACTCTCATTGTTAGTTCACCTTTTTGTACATCAATGAGCATTCTCCCTGTAGCTAGGAATGGCCTGCCTAGGATCAATGGGACCCTATGATCTTCTTCCATATCCAGAATCACAAAGTCCGTAGGGAATATGAATTTATCCACTTAAACCAGGACATCTTCCACTATTCCCCTTGGATACATATAAGAATGATCGGCTAGCTGGAGGGTTACGGATATGGGCTTGCATTCCCCCAAACCTAACCTCTGGAATATGGACAGGGGCATGAGATTAATGTTTGCCCCCATATCACATAATGCTTGGCCTAGGAAATTCTCTCCTATGGCACAAGGGATAGTAAAGCTTCTCAGATCCTTCAGTTTTGGGGGAAGCTTCTGTTGCAAAACGGCACTGCATTCCTCAGATAGTGCCACCGTTTCAAACTCACCCAGCCTATGTTTCTTAGACAAAATATCTTTTATGAATTTAACATAGCTGGGCATCTGTTCCAAGGCTTCAGCAAAAGGGATGTTGATATATAATTTCTTGAAAACTTCTAAGAATTTCTTAAACTACTCATCCATCTTATGCTTGATTTGCCTACTAGGAAAAGGTAGAGGATGTACATAAGGTCTATTCTCCACTTTCTTGCCCTCGGGCTTCCTTTGGACTATACCTTCATCCTTTTCACTTTCCTCCGCTTTCTTGTCATCCACCTCCTTGTGGTCTATTTCGCCTTAGTCTTACTTCTCGGCTACTTCATCTTATAACAATCTAGTCTTAGGATTACCTTCTATATGTTTGCCACTCCTCAGTGATATGACCTTACAGTCCTCATTCGAGGCACCCTTTGGATTATTCACTGTGTTGCTTGGGAAGGTTCCTGGGGGTCTGTTGTTGATCGCATTCGCCAGCTGTCCCGCTTGAGTTTCCAATGCTCGCATCGAAGTCATTTGGCTTTGAATAATGGAATCATTCTTTGCTAAGTGAGCATCTGTCCTTGCCATGTGGGAGTCGATTTTAGTGATGAAAGCATCATTCTTGGCCATCAACTGCATAAACATATCCTCCAAAGTAGGCTTCCTTTCTTGCATTGGTTGTCTCTGTTGAGCTGGGAACTAAGGAGGGTTATACTGACGTTCATTTCCAGGAATATTGGAGGAGGAAGAGGGTCCTTGGTTGTCCCTCCAGGAGAAATTAGGATGGTTCCTCCATCCAGGATTGTACTGATTTGTATACGGGTTGTTTTGGGGTGGCCGATAGTTGCTAACATATTGAGCAGTTTCCAAAACAAAAGTGCATCTATCGGTTGCATGATTGTCCCCACATCGGTCACATAGAACAAAAGGGCTTTGATGTGGGCTTTAATGTGGGCTTGCCTCCAAACTATCCAATTTATTAGCAATTAATGCCACCTGTGTTGGTGTATGTCCTAGAGGCCAATACATTTTCTGTATTTATATACATTCTATTATGCTATTTTTATATATGAGGCATTTCATTTATTGTGTTCTTTTTTGATAAACATAATAAAGTCTTTAGAATAGTAAGTTTGATGCCATAGGACATCAAGTGGATGACTTGATCGTGAGATCCTTTTGGTTACAACACTATTCTTAAATGTCCCTTGTCAAGTATTATTGTTAATTAGGACAACAATAATACATTGAGACTAGTATGTGCATAGATTGATGACCATATCTCACGGGTCATGGATATGAGATATCAAGTCTTCACATGGGTACATATTAGAATAATGATGTACTGGACTGACCCACCATGAGAATGCTACATGGATCGTTACGTGAGTGTCATAAGCGATTCTCATAGTGACAATGGTGTTTGTGGTCCTTTGACCTGAAATCACTATAATTCTTACATGAGGAGTTGTGTGTTTTAATGCCATCAAGCGTCATCTGTAACAAGGTGATTATAAAGTTAGTTATTGGACATACAACAAATCATGCAGAGGGATGTAAGTGACCTAGATAGGATTTGTCACTCCTACATAACAGGAGCGATATCTTCGAGCTCCCTGATTGAGTGAGACTGCAAAATGCATGTCCGTGCTCAAATGAGTCAATATGAGATATTGATCTCATTTGTTGTTACAAAGTCTACTCGAGTATCAGGAAACTAATGATTGGACTATACAAGGGTGACGCATTCTATGCCTTGTGTTCAATCTAGATATCTTGACAAAGGGACTAAACGACACAGAAACATTGGTCACGGAAAGGTTATGTCAAATCACTGACATTCTTATTACTTAGGTACTAGCGATGTATTGCTAGATACAGCTCACTGCTTGTAATATTAAAATGGGATTTTAATATTACTGCCAACGTAATAAGAACCTACAGGGTCACACACATAGAGTAGACTAAAATTAGAGCAATGGATCCAAGTTGGACTCAGATTCAAATATGGGCTAGACTCATAACAGATGAGTCTAGGGTTGCACAAACTTACCTTTGTGTGCCGCTTACACTCACTTAAGGCACTCACTATTATAAATAGTACTGCTAAGGGGGCTCGCTAAGAGACACAATTCTGAACCCTAGCCGCACCTACAGAAAAGTGAGTGAAAGAGTGACAGGTTTCTTCTCTTCTCTTCGCAGCTAGCACTGTGTGAGAGACGTGAGGCTCCTCTTTGCGGACGTTGGACGTTCGTGAGTCTGTTCGTGTGGATACCGCAGAGACATCATTTCTATTATGGTGTTGGTGATTCACGCTTCAAGAGGTAAATTATTTAAAAACTCAGATTATGGCTTCTTTCGCATGGATCCTAGGTGGGAATCCCTGTTTTTCGGTGCGTGATGTATCCGTAAAAATTCCCAACAGTGGTATCAGAGCGTCTTGCGAAACCATGATTCGGTTTTCTGTTTTCATTTACATAAGATAACATGTTTTTTGTTCTTGTTTTTGACAAAAGATATGATCTTTAATATGTTATTTCTGAAAACCGTATGAAACCCTTTGCGAAAACATATTCTGTTTCTTGTGTTGTATGCAAAACCGTGATGTTGTTTTCAAAAACCCATGAAGATGTTCATATGTTTTGTGAAAACCGTTTTGTTTTAAGATGTATGTTTTTGTGAAGCTTTCTGGTATGTATGTGATACGTACAACGTTATGGAATCCTTATTTTCAATGTGCGGCGCAAGGGTTTGGGAAACCTTGTTCTTGGTTTGCGACAACAGGGGTTATGGAATCCTTGTTTCTACACAAGAGGCGTGGCGCAAGGGGTTTTGGAAACCCTATTCTTGTTTTGTGGCAGCAGCATCAAGTGTTGATGTTGTTGAATGACGGCGCCAGAGGTTCAAGTGTTGAATGATGGCGCAAGGGTTCCCCATGGCACATGAAGTGTTCATGTTATTCGAACTTAGGGTTCTGCACCGCACAAGGGTTCAAGGGAGGCGCAAGAGATTCAGCTCTTGTTTATGGTCCAATTTTTTGGTTCGGGGAGCTGCCCCGCACCCCGCAAGGGGCGGCCTACCCTTGACCCCCGCCCGCTGACCGGGCAGTGGGACGCCCCTGCTACCTCTACGTAGTGTGTTATTCGAAATCGTAATTTTTTCTATCCTTTTATAACTCACAAAAAATAATTATGTATTATTGTTATGAGTTTATATGTTCTTTGTGATGCATGGTGCATGGTTATGACCTTAGTCCTCTTTTTATGCTATTTTGGTTTTATAAATACGACTTGCGTGTCGTGCCTTTCTCTCTACATTCTGATTGTACATTCTCTTCTCACCTAACTCCCCTCGAATGTAAAAGAGGTTTCTATATAATGTAATTATGATGTGGAGGCAAGAAGACGGCATCAAGTGAGGACGTTGATGGGAGACGCTTAGTGAAGCTGGCTTAATTAATGTTCCTCTCTTAGGGGGCCATAACCATGTCACTTTTATTATATGCTTTTTATGTATGAGATGCATGGATAATGTTTATGGTATGATAAACAGTTTAATAAATGGTGAGATCTAATAATAATAATAAAAAAAATTCCCTCAAAGCAAATATTAAGTCATTATGTGATGCCTTCCAATGTGTGGCACTCGTCAAGACTAGTATCGATGAAGTGCAGGTCTGCCAAAGCAGGATGCCTTTATCTATATTGGTAAGACGCGATGGGAAAAAGGTAATATCCGACTGCCAACCATTGGGTCTGACTTAACTAGGCCATTTCAATAGGATTGAAGGCCTGGAGGCATGAAGTTGGGCTTTGGTCCATTAGATGGACTTGAATAAGTGTTATTCACCCAACTATCCAAGAGTTACATGTGATGTAATTGGAAAGTGTTTCCTACCTAAATAACTGAATTTTGGGTGATCAGCCAAAGCTGACTCAAAACTAGGTGAAATATGGATCTTGGCCCACTAGGAAATCTTACGATGGGATTTTCTAAGTCAATGCTGAGGGTCATTGACTTGAATAAAATAGTGGGAGGCATATTTAATTAAAAGACCTCATTAAATATGTTTATGGCATGATACTTATATTTTGCATATTTCTGTTAATAGATTACCATGGCAACAAACACATCGAGTACTTTATCATTGCGATCCGTCCTTGAGAAGAACAAGTTGTCTGGAATGAATTTTCTAGACTGGTACAGGAATTTGAGGATTGTCCTCAAGCAAGAGAAAAAGTTGTATATTTTAGAACAGCCTATTCTTGAGCCACCTGCTGCTAATGCCCCTAGAACTGAAAGAGATGCTTATAAGAAGCATCAAGATGATGCCTTGGACATTGGATGTCTAATGCTAGCCACTATGAACTCTGAGCTCCAAAAGCAACATAAGAACATGGATGTATACGATATGATCGTACACCTTAAGAAGCTCTATCAAGAGCAGGCCAAGCATGAGAGATTCGAGTTCTCTAAAGCACTGTTTCAGTGCAAGCTGGTAGAAGGAAGCCCTGTTAGTGCTCATGTACTCAAGATGATTGGGTACATTGAAAACCTAAAGATACTCGGTTTTCCTTTAGGCCAAGAGTTGGCCACTGACTTAGTCCTGCAATCTTTACCGAAAAGTTTTAGTCAATTTATCATGAACTACAACATGAATGAGATTGACAAATCACTACCAGAGCTGCTAAACATGTTGAGAACTGCTGAGCAGAACATTAACAAAGGCAAAGGGAAGGCCATAATGATGGTGCAAAAGAATAAGGGCAAGAAACAGCAGAAAAAGCCCAAGGACAACTAGAAGGGCAAGGGTAAGGATAAGTCCAAGCCCAGCACTTCTGGCTTGAAACCAGTGGGTGGAGTGGCTAAGGAAGGTACATGCTTCTATTGTGGTTAGACCAAACATTGGAAAAGGAACTGTGCCAAGTTCTTAGAGGAGCTCAAAAAGAAGAAGGGAAGTGAGACTTCCACTTCAGGTATTTTTGTTATTGAAGTCAATTTATCTACTTCTGCATCATGGGTATTAGATACTGGATGTGGATCTCACATTTGTGTAAATGTGCAGGATCTAAAGAGCAGTAGACCATTGACGAAGGGTGAAGTCGACCTACGAGTGGGAAATGGAGCAAAGGTTGCTGCATTAGCTGTAGGGACTTATTTATTATATTTGCCCACTGGGCTTGTAATAGAGTTAGAGAATTGCTATTTTGTGCCTGCTATTAATAGGAATATCATTTCTGTTTCTTGTTTGGACAAGAAAGGTTTTTCTTTTATTATAAAGGACAAGTGTTGTTCTATTTATATGAATGATATTTTTTATGGTAGTGCACAATTGAGTAATGAACTTTATGTACTTGATCTCGAAACGCCCGTCTATAACATAAATACAAAGAGGTTTAAATCAAATGATCTAAACCCAACTTTTCTCTGGCATTGTCGTTTGGGCCACATAAATGAGAAACGCGTCTCCAAACTCCATAAAGATGGATTCTTGGACTCGTTTGATTTCGAATCATATGAGACATGTGAATCTTGTTTATTGGGGAAGATGACAAAGGCCCCATTCACTGGACAAGGTGAAAGGGCTAGTGATCTTTTAGGCCTTATACATAGTGATGTATGTGGGTCACTAAACACACTCGCTAGGGGAGGTTTTCAATATTTCATTACATTTACTGATGATTTCAGTAGATATGGATTTGTATATCTTATGAAGCACAAATCAGAATCCTTTGAAAAGTTCAAAGAGTTCAAGAATGAAGTATAAAACTAACTTAACAAGAGTATTAAAATCCTTCGATCAGATCGAGGAAGAGAATACTTAAGTCAGCAGTTTGATGATCATCTAAAAGAGTGTGGGATAATATCTCAACTCACTCCACCAGGAACACCACAATGGAATGGTGTCTCTGAAAGGAGGAACCGGACCTTGTTGGACATGGTCCGATCCATGATAAGTCATGCAAACCTTCCAAGCTCCTTCTAAGGACATGCTCTATTAACAGCAGCTTTCACACTTAACCGTGTTCCATCTAAGATGTCTCTGAAAGGAGGAATCGAACCTTGTTGGACATGGTCCGATCCATGATAAGTCATGCAAACCTTCCAAGCTCCTTCTGGGGACATACTCTGTTAACAGCAGCTTTCACACTTAACCGTGTTCCATCTAAGATAGTTCAAAAGACACTATATGAGATATGGACTGGGAGACGGCCCAGTATATCTTTCATAAAGATTTGGGGCTGTGAAGCTTATGTGAAATGTCAAGTTTCTGATAAGCTTGGACCTAAATCAGATAAATGCTTCTTTATGGGGTATCCAAAGGAAACCAAGGGATACTTTTTCTATAATCCTACTGAGGGCAAAGTGTTTGTCACGCGGACAGCTGTGTTTCTAGAAAGGGAGTTTATCTCCAAAGGAACCAGTGGGAGAAAAGTAGAACTTGAAGAAGTTCAAGTTTTACAAAGCAGCAATGAACCAATGGTGGAAATAGAGCAGCCTCCACAAAATGTTGTGGAACAGCAACCTACTCTAGTAGCACAAGACCTGTGTAGGTCTAACAGGATACGTCATCAACCAGAGAGATATAGATTTCTCATGACACAACAAGGTGACATATTGCTCATGGATCAAGATCAGCCTGTGACTTACCAAGAAGCCATTATTGGCCCAGAATCTGAGAAATGGCTTAAGGCCATGAGATCTAAAATGGATTCCATATATGCCAACCAGGTATGGACCTTAGTTGACCCACCTGAAGGGGTAAAACCCATTGGGTGCAAGTGGGTTTTCAAGAAGAAAATCGACATGGAAGGTAATGTGCATACCTTTAAGGCCCGATTGGTGGCTAAAGGTTTCAAACAAATTCATGGTGTAGACTATGATGAGATTTTTTCCCCAGTTGCGATGCTTAAATCCGTTCGGATCTTGCTTGCTGTTGCAACATACCATGATTATGAAATCTAGCAAATGGATGTCAAAACTACTTTCCTTAATGGAAATCTTCTCGAAAATGTGTACATGACACAACCTGAGGGTTTTGCCACTCCAGAGGATGCTAGAAAAGTATACAAGTTGCAACGATCTATTTATGGATTGAAGCAAGCTTCCAGAAGTTAGAATCTTCGTTTTGATGATACAATAAAACAGTTTGGTTTCATCAAGAATGAAGAAGAATCTTGTGTCTACAAGAAGGTTAGTGGGAGCATTATTGTCTTTCTGGTATTGTATGTAGATGACATACTACTTATTACAAATGACATCCCTACCCTACAGTCTGTAAAGACTTGGTTAGGGAACTGCTTCTCTATGAAGGACTTGGGCGAAGCCACCTATGTATTAAGTATCAAGATCTATAGAGATAGATCATTGAGACTGCTTGGCCTAAGTCAGAGTACATACATAGACAAAGTGTTAAGACGATTTAACATGCATGAATACAAGAAAGGACTTTTGCCTATGTCACATGGTGTAAGCCTATCTAAGGCTCAATCCCCTTCCACCCAGGATGAGAGGGATCGCATAAGCAAGATTCCATATGCATCTGCAATTGGATCTATCATGTATGTCATGTTATGTACTCGACCAGACATCTCATATGCTTTGAGCATGATGAGCAGGTACCAGTCTGATCCCGGTGAGAGTCATTGGACTGCTATCAAGAACATCCTTAAGTACTTGAGAAGGACTAAGGATTCGTTCTTGGTATATGGAGGTGAGGAAGAGCTAGTTGTAAAAGGTTACACTGATGCTAGCTTCCAAACCGATAAGGACGACTCCAAATCGCAATCGAGTAATGTTTTTTGCCTAAATGGTGGGGCTGTGAGATAAAAGAGTTCAAAGCAGGAGACAGTCGCCGATTCTACCACAGAGGCTGAGTATATTGTTGCCTCCAATGCAGCAAAGGAGGCCGTTTAGATCAGGAAGTTCATTACTGAACTTGGCACTATTCCTAGCATTGTGGACCCAGTGGACCTCCATTGTGATAATAATGGAGTCATTGCATAAGCTAAGGAGTCTAGATCTCACCAGCGATCCAAACATATACTTAGGCACTTCCATCTCATTTGAGAGATCATCGATAGAGAAGATGTGAAGATATGCAGAGTACCAACAGATGATAACATTGCTGATCCACTGACGAAGCCTCTTGCACAGCAGAAGCATGATGGTCACACTAGGTCTTTAGGCATTATATATATGCCTGATTGGCTCTAGTGCAAGTGGGAGATTGTTGGTGTATGCCCTAGAGGCCAATACAATTTCTGTATTTACATACATTCTATTATGCTATTTTTATATATGAGGCATTTCATTTATTGTGTTCTTTTTTTATAAACATAATAAAGTCCTTAGAATAGTAAGTTTGATGCCATAGGACATCAAGTGGATGACTTGATCGTGAGATCCTTTTGGTTACAACACTATTCTTAAATGTCCCTAGTCAAGTATTATTGTTAATTAGGACAACAATAATACATTGAGACTAGTATGTGCATAGACTGATGACCATATCTCACAGGTCATGGATATGAGATATCAAGTCTTCACATGGGTACATATTAGAGTAATGATGTACTGGACTGACCCACCATTAGAATGCTACATGGATCATTACGTGAGTGTCATAAGCGATTCTCATAGTGACAATGGTGTTTGTGGTCCTTTGTCTTGAAATCACTACGATTCCTACATGAGGAGTTGTGTGTTTTAATGCCATCAAACGTCATCTGTAACAAGGTGATTATAAAGTTAGTTATTGGATATATCGCAAATCATGCAGAGGGATGTGAGTGACCTAGATGGGATTTGTCACTCCTACATAATAGGAGCGATATCTTTGGGCCCCCTGATTGAGTGAGACTGCGAAATGCATGGCCATGCTCAAATGAGTCAATATGAGATATTGATCTCATTTGTTGTTACGAAGTCTACTCGAGTATCAGGAAACCAATGATTGGACTATACAAGGGTGACGCATTCCATGCCTTGTGTTCAATCTAGATATCTTGACAAAGGGACTAAACGACATGGAAACATTGGTCACAGAAAGGTTATGTCAAATCACTGACATTCTTATTACTTGAGTAGCAGCGATGTGTTGCTAGATATCACATCGCTTGTAATATTAAAATGGGATTTTAATATTACTGCCAACGTAATAAAACCTGCAGGTCACACACATAGAGACTAAAATTAGAGCAATGGATCCAAGTTGGACTCGAATTCAAATATGGGCCAGACTCATAACAGATGGGTCTAGGGTTGCACAGCTTACCTTGCTGCTGCTCACACTCACTTAAGGCAGTTACTATTATAAATAGTACTGCTAAGGGGGCTGTTAAGAGACACAATTTTGAACCCTAGCCGCACCTACAGAAAAGTGAGTGAGAGAGCGACAGGTTTCTTCTCTTCTCTTCGCAGCTAGCACTGTGTGAGAGACGTGAGGCTCCTCTTTGCGGACGTTGGACGTTCATGAGTCTGTTCTTGTAGATACTGCAAAGACATCATTTCTATTACGGTGTTAGTGATTCATGCTTCAAGAGGTAAATCATTTCAAAACTCGAATTATGGTTTTTTTCGCATGGATCCTCGGTGGGAATCCCTATTTTCCACTGCGTGATGTATCCGCAAAAATTCCCAACAACCTGAGCGGAAAGTGATGTGATGGCATCAACATCATGCACTCCAGCTGCTCTTCTTGGGGTATTTCTTGGAGATGGCCATTGATAGCTATTGGCTGCCAATTCCTCCAGAAGCTCAAAGGCATCATCAAAAGATTTACTCAACAAAGAACCACCGGCTGCAGCATCTACTATTGGACGGTGATGATGTAACAAACCCTTGTGGAAAGAGTAAATTTGGTGCCACGGTGGTATCTCATGATGTGGGCACTTTCTTAGAAGATCTTTATATCTCTCCCAAGCTTCATGCAGGGATTCGGATTCAGTCTGGGTGAATGAGGTGATATCATTCACCATTTCCGCAGTCTTAGCAGGGGGAAATATTTGTTCAAGAACTTGGTACAAACCTCCGCCCAAGTTGTAATGGATCCTGCTGGAAGAGAATGTAACCAACTTTTGGCTCTATCTCTAAGTGAGAATGGGAAGAGCCTTAAGCGAATGGCATCGTCAGAAACGTCATTATGCTTGAACGTGTCGCAAATCTCCAGAAAGTTTGAGAGATGCGCATTTGGGTCTTCTTTGGATAAGCCGCCAAACTGTACAGAAGTTGGAATCATTTGGATTATGGCCGACTTTATCTCAAAATTATTTGCCCGGATGGCAGGACGTCTGATGCTGGATTGTAAATTATCCATTTGAGGAGTGGCAAACTCCCTCAATGGTCTGGAGTGACTATCGTCCTCCAACTGAAGCATGATGTTATCTTCTACCATCTTATAATGAATTACCTGAATAATCAAGATAAAGAAAAAATTAAATTAATATGGACAAAAGAAACTTGAACTAGAGATACTTAAATTCGTTGTTTATATTAGCTAATCTAAATTTAAACCGTCGTTTCCTCGGCAATGGCGCCAAAAACTTGTTCGCTCTTTGCTTACCGCAAGTGCACGGGTCGCACTTATAGTATCACTAGTAGTCAGACATCATTCCCACAAGGAAAAAACATTAAATTAAGTGCTAAGTATAAACCAATAATTCAAGTACGTCTATTCAAGGACTTATAAATTGGAGTATTCATGTATTTGTTAATTATAAGAACTTAAAAACTATTAGATTAATGTGAGAGTTGATATTTCAAGAATAGGGATTCCTTTTTCACTTCCTATGTCAATTGTTAACAAGTAATCCTTACAAGCAATATAAATGAAATTGCTAGGTTAGCTTGGGAATCACAATTAGTTAAAAGCCTATGTGTAGGTCAATTAACCCCGCTTCCATTACCTAATTTACTATGTTTCCATGATAACTAGAGTAAATCCACTCATTAAGATATATTCCCAACTAATTACTATGCATGGTCAATAGGTATATTCCTATCCTATTAACGAATCATCGCATCCAACCCAATTGAATGAAACAAAACATGCATTAATTATACATATGATCTTAAATCCAAATTCCTATGTCAAGGTTCATTAGATTTAAACAAATCAACTGAAAGCTGATCAGACTAACAAAGCATTAAGCACAATATAACTGAACTAAATCTAAGTCATGTATATAACTCAAAGGATTACAAGTTTAATCAACATCCATAGGAAAATCCAAAGAAAAACCCTATAACAGCCTAGCCAGCCATGACAAACCAAAATACAACAAGAATAATCATAGTCATGGAGATAGAGATAAGAAAGGAAAAGAAAAAGGAAGAATAAAGCTTAGGGAGATGATCCTTCAAGCTTCAATCCTCTACCAAGGTGAAGAAGGCTTCCAATCTTGGCTATTTCTGCTTCTTTTCCACCCAAAAATCGTAACCCTAGCAGCTGTGGTCTATTTCTAATTAAAACTTACATAGAAAATGGGTACAAATATATATATAGGCTGAATAAAACAGTATCACGTCGCGGCGTCCAACATGTCACGCCACGGCACGCATGTAATTAGGTCGCAGGTGCCTGAGGCGCCCATTCTTCAACATTACGGCGCTCCAGGCTCGGGTTTTATGTACTGAAGCAGGGGAGCGCTGCGGCGCCACCAATCCACGTCGTGGCGTTGGGAGCTGATCTTCACTTTTAACCTTCTCTTAGGCTTCCTGGTCCAAAACTACTTCAATTTCTTCATTTCCATTCTTCATTTGAGACCTGCCTATAATAGAGAATGTATCAATTCATTAAGTCGTGCAAATGTACTCAATTTGATCATAGTTTTGAAAGTATTTGCTCAGGATCACAGTGGAAGCCATCAGAATGAAATCAGATATAAATGATGCTAAAACCTTCCATTACCGCTTACAAACAAGGACTAATCATGCCATAAAGCACAGATATAGGACACAAATAACTACACTCTGTGTAGTTATCACACCCCCAAATCTAGATTTTTGCTAGTCCTCGAGCAAAACAAAGTACATTCACAAAGATCAACTGGCAACCTATTTTCAGCCATTTTTAACATTCCACTTTCACTTAACTCAAGCTAGTATATGATGATTGCATAAACCTCAAAGAATACATATACCTCAGAATCAGTTTCACATACACAATCCTCATCATGCTAACATTCATAGCTTCCTTTCATACAAGATATTCTTCCCAAACTCATGCAAGAAAAACCTCTTCCATTTAATTCAAATTCACCCAAATGAGGTTATGAACATACACACGAACATAATTCACAAAATCCACAAGATTGTAATACAACTCTCTCTCCACTAATGTAAATCATACAAGATTGAGGATCAAAAGGGTTTTTATTAGCTTATAATGTCAGGCCAAGGGTAATGGGTAACAAAATAAAAGGATAGGATTAAACACAAACATTGAGAAACATAAATACGATATTCCAATCCATGAGCCGATAATGATATTAGCAGGGTATTTAACAATAAGATCAGAAAACTTGCCAGAACCACTTTAATGCTTTTTGACTTTACTTCACTTTTGCTTTTGCTTTTCTTTTTCATTCATTCATTTTTTTTCTTTCTTTTTCTTTCTTTTTCTATTCTTTTCTTTTGCAGAGCAATAAATTTTTTTTTCTTTAACTGCATCTGGTTCCTTCAAGCTTATTTTGTACTGAATATTTATACCCCTAATCATAAGACTCACTTCAAGAAATAACATATATAATGCACTCAACAAACAAAGAAGGTAGGAAGAAAATGTAATGTTTTCATATGCATTAGAATGGTCAACAGGTTAACGATCACAATGGTTATGAAAAACAAAAAGGCCAAATAGTATAAGGCTTCAAAATAGGACCTAAGGATATCATCATATCAGGTAAGCTTGAAAAGGCTCAATCAGTCCAAACAATGCCCTAATCATTTTCTCAATCATGCACAACCTAGGATTTCACCTCAAGAGAGTTGCCAAACAATTTCTAGGATAATCAAATTTTTCACATGTATCATCTATAAACTTTTTCTAAGCAAACATTCTTATCCTTTCCAAAGTTCAAAAAAGCATGCAATTGGGAAACTCACCATGCATAAAAAGAAACTAGAATACTTAAGCATGCACTAAAGATTGCATATGGATTCACAGAAAAATGAAGGTCAATTTGCATCCACATCTATCATTGGACAATCATACACACTAGCTTTTGAGCAACATGATGTTCTTCACATTTTCAACACTATACAACATGTTTTCAAACAAAATAACTCATAATGTGAAAGGGAACGACAATTGTATCTTAAATGGATTTTTCATCAAAATTTCAAGATAATTGCTCCTATAGTTAATATTTAAGCTAAAATACTAAAACACATACATACACTTCAAAAAGAAATATAAAACTAACAAACATGCATAATACCAAAACATATGCACATAAACATAATAATCTGAAAACATAATAGTACTACATAAATAGTCAAAACATAAAGTTAAAGACACCCCCCAAACCTGAGGGAAACAGTGTCCTCACTATACAAAAGATAGATACATATATATATCAAAAAAGAAATACAATGAAAGAAACAATGCCCTGAATGCATGACTAAAAGCATAGATCATCACTGTCAGGGCCCTCTGCAACATAACCATCACCGTCCTCGTCCTCGTCCTCGTCCTCATCACTATCAGGGACCTCTACAGCAGGTGCGTGAAAAGGTCCAGCCTGGGAGGGAGCAGCTACCGCTATGGGTGGGAAGGAAGGAACTGGATAGTCAGCCAGCAGCAGCCCAAGACGCTCTGCCATCCACCGCTGCGTCTGTAACTGGTACACTAACATAGCCTCCATTCGGGCACGCCAATCAATATCATCAGTAGGTGCGGCTTGGGATGGAGTTATTGCCTCAGGTGCTGGAGCTGGTGCTAGTGCTGGTCGAGGCTCTCCACGAGCTTGTCGCTGCTGTGCTGGCACTGCAGTTGGAGCCGCCCCCACACTCTCAATAAAAGTGTTATTCAACGGCTACCGAACATCTGTAAGCTCCTCATGAGGTCCCCAGCGGACCTGATGTCGGCTGCATAATGAGTGAATGAGAAAGGGGAAGAAGAGGCTCCTATACTCTCGAGCAGACCTCAAAATATGATGGAAGATGAGCGTGGTAATATCAATAGAGCGACCCTCCATGATGGCATAAATCAGTATGGCTCGATCTCTGGTAACCTCTGAGAGATTAGCTGATGGCAGGATGCACATACTAATAAAATGGTACCACGCTCGGGCCTCTGGGGTCAGATGAGTGCGCGTAAAGTACCAAGGCCTGTTAGTCTGGATGCTTATAGTCCACATCACAGGCTGAGACTCAGCCAAGCATATCTGAGCTGTGACCACATTAACATCAATGCCCTCCACCGGCTCCCAGTGACAAAATTTAGTATAATCACAAATCTCTGGGGGTGGAGGAAGTCCTAGTGCAGCACGAATAGCCGATGGAGAGAATGAGACCACACGTTCCCAAACTCGAACTGTAGTGGCCCCCTTACCTAGAAAAGCTGCATTCGCGTAAAACTCGCGAACGACAGGTAACACGGTTGAGGACTCCGGATGCTAGGCAAATGTACTCCAGTTAATGGTGGTTTAAGCGCCTCTCCAGCTCCGGATGTAAAGTGTGTGAAAATGCGAAACTGCGCTCTAGAATGAGCGGTCGGGTGATGAGAGTCGAGTAATGCTCAGCAGCATCGGCTGAGATAAATCTCCTCCTGTCAAAATCAGCAGGAGGGGGAGAAGGCTCCCTGGGCTGCCGGCTAGATGAGCCACGATGCATAACTCGTCCCCTCTTTGGAGCCATAGCAACCTAAAAAAGAATTGTCAAAACTCAGATTGGATGATAAAAAGCATTGAACATATTGAAATATGAACAATTCTGTAAAATTTTGAGACTCAGCGCCGCGACATGCCATTACAGCACCGCGGCGCTCAAAATTCAACTTAGCGCTGTAACATTCAAACTCACGTCGCGATATTCAACCTGTTCATACTCACACCGCAGCATTCAAATTAATGTCGCAGTGCGCAGCCCTAAATTTTCCAAGGGCGCAGGCCTCAGTGTGTATAATCCAACATAGCATGCAATTCTGGCATTATTTAACACTAAAACTAAATAAAACCTAAGAATAACTAACTAATAAAAGTTATTTAACAGATTAATAAACAAAACTAAAAACAGAGACCATAACAACCAAACAAAACAGGAAAATTAAACTAATAATTGATAAAAAAAAAACTAGAAATAAATAGGTACATACCTTACTGGAGGCAAATGTAGACTAAAAAGGGGATGAAAACGCAGAGAGAAGTAGAAAACTTGAAAGAGAGAGAAGATAGAAAACAAAGGTGAGGGAGAAAGAGGTTGTGGAATGAGGAGAACCAAGCGTCTCTGTAACACCCCAAAATTTTCTATCTCTTAAACAGTAATTTTGACAGTTAACATAATTTTACTGTTTAGTAATTTCTGGATACTGTAAAATTATTTTGATTATTTCGTCATCATATTTGATCGTTTTGAGTGATTTACTCTGAGTCAGGAAAATAAAATTTTCGGGCCGGGGAAAACTTTACGTAATTTAATTTTTACCGTTAGGTTTTAATTATTTTACGTGATCTGATTTGATATTTGTGAGTTTTCTAATATTTGTGGTTTTTGTGAATGATTATGAAATTTTTTACTGTTTGTGGGCCCAGGTGGCCATACGTGGACTCAGGTGGGTCCCGCAAAGTGAAAAAAAATTTTACGCATAGAAAAATTTGTACTGTTTAGACGGAGACAGGGGATCTTACTAAACCTGAATCCGGAAACAGTTTTAGAAAATTTTCTTTATTGTATTTTGTACTGTATTTAATTATCGGATGATAAAAATACAGTAAATATATTCTTTCGTGTGGTTATAATAGATAAAAATAAAATTCTATACTGTTAAGTCAATATTGGTGGTTTGGATATCCACCATCGATTTAATCACCGTTGGAGATTTAATTTTGATTTAATCAATGGTGGAGATTTGATCTTAAAAGTGAATAGAATTAATTATAACCATTGGATGGAAATTAAATCAAGGGTAGAGGTTTAGTCTTATAAATGGCTATGACCATTATCAACCCTTGGATGTAAATTTAATCAATGGTGGAGATGAATCATTAATGACCATTGGATTTAGAATTGATCAAGGGTGGAGATTTAGTCTTAAAAAGTGACAAAGACCATTTATGACCATTGGATGAAGAATTAATCAAAGGTGGAGATTTGGTCTTCTAAAAAAAAAGCTATGACTAATTATAACCCTTGGATTAAAAGTAAGAAGGAGTAATCTTGACCCTTTATTTTGGAGACACATCTAATGGTTAGGATTTAAAGGAGAAAGATCCAATGGCCTAGATTGAGTCTTCTAATCAAAAGTCTACCTAAATCCTAACCATTGAATTAATCAATGGTCAAGAATGCTTCAAATAATGGCTTGAAAAAGATCTTGACCTTCCATTTTTAAAGATGCATCTTATGGTTAGGATTTAGTCAACAAAAATGGCTAAGTTAATTAGTTAAGTAATTAGATAATTTAACTTAATTATCCTAGTAGCTTAATTAACTAAGTGAACTAATTTAATTGCTAAATAATTAGAAGCTAGATAAATATTTAATTATTGAGAAATATGACATGACCATAAGAATGTAATTAAATAATTAAAATATAATTAGAAATCCTAACTAAACTAGTTTAATAGAAACTAGACGAATTAATTATTTAATTAAAGTGATGGTTATGAAATTGTCACATTTGGAATGCATGAAGAGGGGGGGACGGTTTGGAGAAGCAAGGAAGAAGGGAGACAATTTTGTATAGGCTTTTTAGGCCAAAGAAAATGATGAAGACAATAGCCATGTGTCAAGACCATTTCCTATTGATCATTAATGATCATGTTTTTCAAACTTCACTTTACACTTCTCTCCAATGCATGCTATGGCAATATCATTTTGGAAGACCAAGAAAATTCATTTCTACACTTCATACTATCACTTCTTCACCTTTTCCACTTAAGCTTCAAGAACAAACCAAAGAAAACTCCATTCTCCCTCCCAAAAGAAGACCATTCGGCCAAGTACTCTAATTCTCTCCTCCATCACTCTTTAATTTCATACAACCTAGTTTCTTGAATCCTTACCTTATTCTAAACAACTTTCACGTTGAAGACTTTCTCTAAATCATTCATCTTCATGGATTTTCTTCAAGATCAAAGTTATTGGGTTTTTGAGGTGAAGTGTAAGGAAACTTCATTTCTTCTCTCTTTTTCATATTCTAAACCATGTTTGATCCATGGTTCCTCTTAATCAACTTAGTATACTAATTTCTATGTATTTTGTTTTGTATTTGAGAAGCTTTTGGTGGTGAAGGACTTGAAAAAAAAAAGCAAATCAAGAAGTTTTTGAGGATCTTCAAGAGGTAAGAGGGAGATCCATCTCACCAACCAAGTATGGTGGTGAGAGATGGTCTTATATTTGATGGATGGTGAATCCATGTGAGGATTTCAATCCATGGTCATGTAATAATTTATGTGTGTTTATGAGCTTTGATTTATTTACTTATGCTTGATATGCTTTGTATGATTTTATGGCTTTGATGATATGCTTATATTATGCATGATAAGTATATGGCATGCTTATAGTATTTATGATGAAATATATATATGTGTATGTCATGATGTGGTGATGAAAAGGAATTCAATTTTTGGCTCCAATAGCCAAAGGAGAGGGTTCGATTTTTTATGCCTTTGATTAGGGTTCATGTTGAAATTTTTCAAGAATAAGAGAATTGATTTTTTGAGTCCTTAGAACAATGAGAATTTCAGCCAAGACACCTCAAAATAGGTGTTCACAAATTAATATTTTCATGAAAAATGAAAATGGATGATTTGAAGAGTATGAAAAATAAACAAAGGGTTTGTTTTTCAAGAAAACAAGAATACGGTCTTTGAGGAATTTTTATTGATTTATTTTGTGTAAAAAGATCCTAAGGGTGTGTTTGGATGAAGTATTTAAGGGAAGTAATGTATTTTAATAAGGGATTTAAAATGATTTATTATAAATAACTTGTTTGGATATCTTATCAAATCATTTTAAAAATTTTAAGTATTTTAATAGGGTATTTTATTAGTTTAAAATGAAAGAATTTTAATTTCCTTCTGTTTAGGTAGAATTTCTAAAATCCTTCGTGCTATCTCGTTCTCGTGCCCTCCCATTCACCTCGTTTTCTCCCTGCTCTCTCGTGGCTCCGTTCTCTCCCTTCTCTTTCATCTCAGTCACACGCCGCACGCCACCACCGTAGCACCCAGAGCCACCGTGCGCTGCCCATCTCGAACCCAACCCACCACCACGACACCTCCATCCACAGTCATCCTCAGTAACTTCTTGTTTCTGCAGGTTCATAACTTCTTCTTTTGCCCCTTTTGGTTCCTTTTTCTGAATCTGTTGATCTCTCCTATGCATGATTTCTTTGTTTTGTTGTTTTGGGTTGCATTTAGATTTTCATTTAATGGCCTGAATTTGTAAACCCTGATTTCCACTCTGTTTAAGAATCATTGTGTAATTTGCTGTTATTATGAAACCTGATCTGGGGTTGTGAGCTATTTCAATTTGATTGGGGTTTTTGTTCCTTGTTTTGCTATTATTTATTAGTTGTTCTTCGCAGATTTTGTTAGATTTTCACGAAATTGAGGTTTTGTTGTTTTTGTCCTAAGATTTTTATATCTAACTTTTGTTTTAACAAAGCTGAGACGCTTAGAGGGATGGAGGGCTCTGTTGGGTTTTGTGATGTATCTGAAGTTATGGGAGGAGGGAAAGAGAGAGCACAAGGCATGAGAGCTTAGTTGGAGTTGGAGGAGTGACATTTTCTGATATTTCAAAGATAGTAGAAAAGCTTGTTGTTGAGTAAGATGTAGTGGACTACGTGAAAGCTTCTTCCAAAGGAAATAAATAGATAAGAGGAAATCTATCAATCAATTCATTGTTCCTTCTTTGGGCCTATTATGCTATAATGAAATTGTCTCAAAAATGAATCTAGATGTGCTTGCTTATATTCTGGATGTAAACACCCTTTTGTAGAATTTTTGAGTTCTTAATGGTAGATTATTATGTGCGTGAACTGCGGTGCAAGGGTTAGGAGTTAGGATAATTTATATCACTTGGCTCATATTATATATGAAATGTGAATAAGAAAATAATTTGTGGATCCTGTCGATAAGTTATCTATTAACTATCATCTTTACATTAGGAAAATATGATTTAAGAATCTTTAAGAACTTGATAAAGAGATATAACTCTGTGTTACTTGTACCATTGTTGCCTTTTATTGTGTTCAAGTTGAGGGGTTCAGTGTCTTAAAGCTAGGAAAAGTTACCAGAATATATTCTTATCTACACCTTCGTATTATTACGTAGTAAAGGGACTAATGCTGGGTTCTCTTTGTTTCAAGCTGACTTTGGATTAATACTTAAATTCTCACACCCTGTTATTCTTTGATATCTTATCAAATATAGCTAGGACTTTTTTTCTATTGTGATTCAGACTTTTTAAGCTATCTTCTGTTTAGTTTACTTAAAAGCAAATGGATTAGTAAATTGACCTGAACTTACCATAAATTCTGGGCTAGTATGAGTCAGAAGCTTGAAATATATACTATGTCATTGTAAATGGGAATGATATCTATTATAGACACTAAGCTTGAAATGTATACTATGTCAAAAGCTTGAAATATCTATCTAATTTAATTTTGAATATGACCTCTCTAATTTCCTCTATCATACTTTTTGTTGGTTAATTTTATTTTATTATAGACACATGTGCTTGGGTAATTAACTGTACCAATCATAGTTACACCTTTTTCTCTTTATGTAAGAACCAAAGTATATCCCACATGGCCCCAAATCCGCTAATCATAAGCTATAACATAGCAAATCAACCAAAATGAATGGAAACAGTTACAGTTAACAATTGTTATTTTAGATTTTCTTTATATGCGTCCTGCATAAAATCTTCATTCTCCATTGTTATTAATGTTATGTTATATGTTGTGGATTGTGAAGAAACGGATACTAGTGCAGTTGGTACCTCAGTTATTTCAAGAAAACGTAAAAGAAATGAAGAAGAGAAGGCAAAATTTGAGGAGAAAATAAAAATCATTGTTATTAGTGTGATTGCTATGCTCATGGGTGTAATAGCTTGGTATCATGAGAAATATTTTGTTAAGGAACCAGCCCATAATTGGGAATTGGATAGGCACAGTTTCCTTAATTGTCTATATAGGGGAACAAAAAAAGATTGCATTGAACAACTACGGGTCAGTAAACAGGCATTTTTAAACTTTGTAGAATTTTACAAGAGAAAAGGGATTAGTAAGAACAAAAAATGTCCCTACAACTGAAGTTGTGGCAATGTTTTTACATATCCTTGCTCACAACCTAAAGTACAGAGTAGTGCAATTTAGTTATTGCAGATCCAAAGAAACTATAAGTAGGCAATTCAATAATGTCCTACGAGCTATCATGAAAGTGAGCAAGGAATATTTGAAGTTTCATGACTATAATCTAGAGGGCTCAGAGGCAAACAAATGGAGATGGTTTGAGGTAACTTTGTCAATTGTTAGGCTAAATGTTTTTAGATGTTTATGATTTGAGGAATATTTGAGGAATATTTATGATTTTTAAATGTTTTTAGAATTGTGTTGGAGCACTTGATGGGACACATATTCCAATAACAATTGCTGCTGAAGATAGGCCTAAATATCGTAATAGAAAGGGTGATATATCCACAAATGTGTTAGGAGCTTGTGGTCCAGATTTAAGGTTTATTTATGTGTTACCCGGGTGGGAAGGGTCAGCAGGAGATTCTCGAGTATTGCGAGATGCTTTACGTCGTCAAAACTGTCTCCAAAATCCAAATGGTAATATCTTGAAAATAATGATACTTTATTCAATATATTAAATACAACTCAAATTTTCTTAAAAACCATTGTAGGTAAATACTTTCTTATGGATGGGAGATATACTAATGGTCCGGGATTTTTAGCACCTTATCGAGGGACTAGATATCATCTTAATGAGTGGACTGGAAACATCCCTCAAAATTACAAGGAGCTATTTAATCGTCGTCATGCAAGTGCAAGGAATGCGATTGAAAGATCATTTGGGATATTGAAAAAAAGATGGAGTATATTAAGAACTCCTTCATTTTTTGATATAAAAACACAGATAAGAATTATTAATGCTTGTTTCATACTACATAATTTTATAAGAGATGAGCAACAAAGTGATCCAATTTTAGAAGTCCAAGACTTGGAGCTTTTATCTGTTGTTGATGAAGAATTAACCAATCAACAAGGGGAAAGAGTTGCAAGTAATACCATAGATGAGGTCACAGCTGTTCAAGTCACTGAGGAATGGACAAGATTTCGTGACACTTTAGCAATGGATATGTTTACTCATTATCAAGTTAGGATAAACTTTGCTTAGGAAGAGTCTATTGTAGTAGCTTTTGCCTTTTTGTTCTTTTTATATGTAATTGACTCTATATTCGTGTTTTATGGTACATTGTTTGTAATTAAGATTGAGATTTCAGAGACTCTATATCTGTGTTTTATGGTACTTTGTTTGAATCTATATTCACATTGCAATCTAAATCTTCTTCTTGTTGGTACCTGCCTGGTTGTTTTGGGATGGTAGGATAGCCACTGTGTACAAAATTTGAACTTGCGAGATGGCTAGCATAAATATTTTGTATGTTGCTTACATAGCTTGGATATTTTGTTTACATAAGCAATCATCCTGAACATAGTAGCTTTTCTGTTTCTTCTTATGGATTGTAATTGATTTATACTTTAAATTTCTCTACTCTTATGCTTGTACTATTAGTTATTAATTGATTTATAGTAGCCAGTGATTGACACATGGACCCAACATCATAAATGAGAATTTATGTCCTTAATCCTTATACTGGCAAGGAATCTTTATTTGTGGTTAGGTTGTGCATTTTTGGTTTTGTAACTATTATGGAGTCATCCAAAGGAAGAGGCAAGGCAAAGGGAAAAAGAAAGATGAGAAAGCAACATTGAGGACAAGAAAGAGGATACAAGAAGTTACTTCGTATGGAATTTGGAGATGGAACGCGTACTGGCTGATGTACTTAGAGATCAAAGGAATTTAGGCAACAAGAGCGATGGAGCTTGGAAAACAGTGGCATACAACACTACAGCTCAAGAATTATCTACTCGTTTCAAAGTTCAGCTTGTTTGAGAGAATGTCAAGAACCGTATTAAGCTTTGGAGAACGTGGTATGGCATTGTTAGTGACATTCTTAGCCAAAGTGGATTCGATTGGGATGGCACAAAATACATGATTTCAGTTGAAAACGAAAATGCATGGAATGAGTATATCAAGGTAAAGGTTTTTTTTAATGCTATTATTATTAAATTCAAATCATTTTTTTGTACTATTGTTAACATGTTTCCTTTTGCTTTCAAGTCACATGAAGAGGCTAAACGATTCCGGTTTAAGGTGATTCCAAATTGGGATGACATTGTAGACCTATGTGCCAAAGATAGGGCCACTGGAATTGGAGCGGAGACTGCACTTGATGCAGATGATGTCATGAGTAAAGAAGCAAATGAAGAGGATGAGGTTGATAGTGTTAATATTGATTTGGAAGAACCAAGCTCTGCAACAAAGAAAAGAGGACAATCTTCATCGTCTACTTCCATGCAATCCCGAAGAAAAAGTGGAGAAAAAGATGGGATAGTTGCTTCAATGAGAGAAGTGGCTGAGTCATTGAAAGAATTTGTGCAAGCAACTACAAAGAAGACGGAGGAGAAAGATGTTAAAGAAGTGATGAACGAGCTAGATAAAATACTTGATCTTGATAACCCACATTAGTTGAAAGCTATTAATTGGTTGACAGAAAATCCAAGTCAACTAGTGGTTGTGAAAGCTTTTCCAATAGAGAAGAAGAAGGATTACATCTTGGCTTTTATGTCTTGATGCCAAGTTAAAAATGTGAGAGTTGATATTACTTTGTTTAATTACGTATACACATGATGTTGAGTTCATATATTTCAGATGTTTGTTAGGCATTTACATAATGTTGGGTTCACATGCCCATTAATATTTGAGATATTTTCAATGTAGCTTAAATCGTGTTATTTTATTTTTATTGATAAGGCATAAGTTTGCACTCCTAATGGTATAAGTTGTACTTATAGATTATCTATGAAAAAATGATATATTAATCTTTTTATTTTATGCAGATTTTTTAATTTTTTAAAAATAAAAATGGTATAGGTGATGATAGTTATATAAAAAAATGTTATATGATATTTATTTTGTTTTGTAAAATTTTATATTGAAATCCTAATTTTACAAAAATATCTTAAAAATAAATTTTACAAAAGTCTAGAATTGAATTGATTTATCCAAACAAGGTATTTGAAATTTAAGGGAATTTAATTGCTTTATCCAAACAAAATATTTTACAAATGAAAGGAATTAAATTGATGCAATTAAAATTCTTTGAATTTTAAATACCTTGAAATTTCAAAATACCTTATCCAAACACAACCTAAGTGTTTTTCTAAATATGAGTTTTGAATGAAACAGACAAACATTGATTTTAAGGATTTGCAAAGAAAGTGAACAAGGATTTGCAAAGAAAGTGAAAAAGGATTTGTAAAGAAAGTGAAAAAGGATTTGAACAAATGGGTTTGGTTTTTATAACCATCGATATTTCGGTTTTGAAAATAAAATTTTAATGGTTTTGTTTGTGTAAAACCATATCCATTTAGAAGGAAAAATGTTTTGATAATTTTCAATAGTCATGTCCACATTTTCGAAGGCTTGTAATGCATTGATTTTGATGAAACAAAGTGATTTTCTAAGTGAAAATATAATTAATTTAATACAAGAAATTTGAAAAGAGAATCAGAGTATTTTAGCACTTGAGAAATGAATTTTTATGTAAATGGAAAAGAGAGGTTGCAAGTGAGCCTCAATTTGTTTTAAAAAGAATTTATTTTTGTTAAAAATTGATTTAAGAAAAAAAAATAAAGGATACAATAGTGATTTGGTATTTTCTAACGTGTAACTCATCCATTGGATTTTAGAAAGTGTTAGTAATTTTTAAAAGTTAGAAACATTGATTTAATTCAATGGAATTGTGAATTTGTGAAATATACTGTGAAAAAGGATTTTCTTGAATAAGAAGATATATTAAATGAAGTATAAAGTTAAATTATTTTGAGGAAGGTTGATTTGGAAATGATTTGGGAAAAATGAAGAATATAATGGAATTTTTGAAGAATGAAAAATATTTTCTGTAATGGAATTGTGGTGAAAAAAAATTATTTACATATCTTAAAAACATAAATTTTAAAGTACGTGGTTTGAAATACAGTAAAATATTTCTAAGTGTTTGAAAATATAGTAAAATATTTTTACGCGATTTGAAATATGATAAAATATTACTACGCGATTGGAGATGCGTTGAAACATTTTAAATGATTTGAATTACGTTTAAATATTTTACATAATTTGAACTACTATTGAAAAATCACTATATGATTTAAAAGTGATAGAATATTTTTACGTGATTGTGAAAATGACAAAAAATCGTTATGTGATTTGGAAAGTGTTTTAAATATTTTGAGAATGATGGAAAATGTTTTATGCGACTTAAAAGAATGATTTTTAAGTTATGCGATTTTGAAAACAATGAAAAATCATTACGCGATTTGAGAAACGTATATTTTTATGCGATTGAGAAAAATGTTAAAAAATTTAATACGTGATTTAAAGGTGCAACAGAAGAGTTGCAGTATTGTGAAAACGTAACAGAAACGTTTTGAAATTGTGAAAACGAAATGGAAATGTTGCGCAATTTTGTGAAAACACGACGAAAGAGTTTTATAACTATGAAAATGTGATAATATGATTTTCCTGTTGAAAATACAGTATAAATACTGTAGAACTAGTATATGGATGCTGTGTGAGAAAATGACATGTTTTGCCTGTGATTGGCATTTGGTGCATTATACATGCATTGAAAAGATATGTCTGTGATTGAATTTGGTGCATTATACGTGCATTGGAAAAATATGCGTTGAAGCATATGATTACATTGAACAAATGAAATTGAAAAGATTTGGCCCTTTGGGGTTGGACTTGTACTGATATATTCGTGCATTGTATAAAATATAGCTAATAGCTATTATGGCCCTTGTGGTTGAAGAGAGAATGAGAATTGATAGTGAGGTCTATGATGGATCTTAGGGGCGTCAAGGCGCGGCGGTCGACCAGTGGACAGTTGGTGAGTACCCTGTGCCACTTGGCGATGCAGTCCGTTGCAACGCATTGACGATACTCGACAAGAACACGATTCTTTTCAACGGCCCGGGAGATTGTCTTTGGGCTCGGTGACAATTAACGAGCATTCTTCTCGAAATTGTGAAAACCTCCATGGAGTTGTTTTTGATAAACTGAGTCTTTGTGCATATGCATAAATCTGAGCATTTATATCTGTGTGATATATTAATTGAGGAATATTGGTTTATTGGTTATGACAATTGTTTTGAATATTTGGAAGATGATGATGATGATAATGCTGAGGGCATTATCATAATTATTGTTTATGATAATTGAATTGATAAATGATTGGATGATGATAGTTGATTAATGTTGATGGCATGATCATAATTGTGGTATGATCTATCCGTATGATATTGTTGTTTGTGTTATCTCTGTCTTTGCCATGTTGGTATTGGTGTAGGTGATCTCACCTCTTTGTTATCTTTGTTTTTTCTGTGTAATCATCTTGTTAAAATCAAATAATAGATGGATCGAGTTGTCTTAGACATAACGGGCGATGGATACTCAGAGATTGATGGAAACATTGAAAAGTGGCTGTCTCAAGTTCGAAGATGTGCCGGGTAAACAAGGAGTAAAGTTCTGATGCATCAAGTTGATACAAGAGAAGGAACGAGTATGTTAAGATTTAATGTTAGTATTGTACCGTGCTATTAAGTAGGACCTGTCATGGGGTTTGCTACTGTTAAAAAAAAATAAGTCTGTTAATTTTATATTTCTCTTTAAATTGTGATATTAATTGGTGTCAATATTGCATAATGAATAGTTGAAATATGATTTTCAATATTACCTAATATTTTCAGTAAATTTACGTTTCAGTAAAGAAGAAATTTTAAAACCCATCTTTTATAACTCAAACTTTGTACGAACTTCTTTTCAGATTATGAGTCGGGAGTCAGAAATGTGATGCCCTAAGGAGGGTGTTACAGTCTCTGCGTTAAAACCATCACCGCCCACGTGCGCCGCGGCGTGAAACAATATACGCCGTGGATTGAATTAATTCCCTCCTAATCTAATTATTTAAATTATTACTATTTACTAATTACTATTTACTATTTTTTTTTTGCGCACATAATGCCGTGACATGAGGGTCTATTACGTCGCGGCGCTGTGCTCACGGGAATCTAGCCCAAACCAACTTCACGCCGCGGCGCTATCAGCCTAGCTGCATAATTCTGCAGCAAAATGAATTCTGCCCAGACTTAAGGCCAAAATTAGTCTCCAACACCTGCAAAACTTGTCCAAAGTATTTATTTATAAATTGGACCACAAAAACATGCTAAAAATGTTAAATCTACTTATTAAGCTATTTAAAAACTTAAAAGTAAAGAAACAAACCCTTGGGTTCCCTCCCAAGAAGGCCTAATTTATATTCCCGGCAAGACTTTGGTGAATTCAAGCTGGAGCTGATAGTGTGAGGGAGGACTTCTCCCTGTCAATTTCTCCTCCAAAATAAGGTTTTAGGCGCTAGCCGTTAACCTTAAAGCTTGTTGATCCATCCAGTGGGGTTATTTCCACTGCTCCATGGGGAAACACCTTTATCACCACAAAGGGTCCCGACCACCTTGATTTAAGCTTTCCAGGGAAGAGCTTAAGCCTGGAATTATAAAGGAGAACTTGTTGGCCTTCAATAAATCTTTTCTAGACTATTTTCTTGTCATGCAAATATTTGACCTTCTCTTTGTATACTTTTGCATTCTCATAGGCTTGTAGCCTAAATTCGTCTAGCTCATTGAGTTGCAAAAGTCTATTCTCACCGGCAGCTTATAAATTGAAGTTGAGCCGCTTTATTGCCCAATAAGCATTTTGCTCAAGCTCAACCGGTAGGTGGCATGCTTTTCCAAATACCATTTTATACGGAGACATCCCAATAGGGCCCTTATAAGCAGTCCTATAAGCCCACAGTGCGTCATCTAACTTCCTTGACTAATCCTTTCTGGTTGGACACACTGTCTTCTCTAAGATCCGCTTTATTTTGCAGTTAGAGACTTCTGCTTGCCCACTTGTCTGTGGGTGATAGGGAGTGGCGACCCGATGCTTCACACCATACTTGGCTAAGAGGGCTTCAAAGTACTTGTTACAAAAATATGACCCTCCGTCACTGATGATGGCCCTAGGTGTTCCAAACCTAGTGATTTGCTTCTTCATAAAGCCAATTACTACCTTTGAATCATTGATAGGAAATGCGCATGCCTCCATCATTTGGACAAGTAGTCCACAACCACAAGTATGTATTGATTCCTAAAGGAAGGAATAAAGGGGCCGATGAAGTCAATGCCCTATACATCAAAGATCTCAACTTTGAAAATGAAATTAAGAGGCATTTGGTTTCTTCTGGAAATGTTTCCAGATTTCTGGCACCGATCACATTGTTGCACATGCAAATTTGCATCCTTAAATATCGTTGGCCAATAAAAGCCAGATTGGAGCACCTTTGTTGCAGTCCTAGCACAACTGTAATATCCACCATATGGAGAAGCATGACATTCGTTCAGGATTTGCTCCACTTCCTCCATGGGTACACATCTCCTCAACATCTGGTCAGAGCACTGCTTAAACAAAAATGGCCTATCCCAAATGTAGTGCCTGACATCATACAAGAATTTCTTCTTTTGATGAGAGGTTAAATCAAGCGGCAGCACACCACTCACAATATAATTCACCATGTTTGCATACCATGGATAGGATTTAGTAGTGGCCACAAACAGCTGCTCATCCAAAAATGTTTCCCTGATTATGATCAGTTCAACTTGAGTTTCTTCATTCTCAAGTCTCGAAAGGTGGTCTGCCACTTGATTTTTCGCACCTTTCTTATCCCTAATCTCCATATCAAACTCTTGTAAAAGCAAAACCCACCTAATCAATCGAGGTTTTGCATCTTTCTTGCTCACTAAATACTTTATGGCAGAGTGATTTGTATACACTATCACCTTGGTCCCTACCAAATAAGCTCTAAACTTGTCAAACACAAACACAACTGCCAGCAGCTCTTTCTCTATTGTTGTGTAGTTCAGTTGGGCATCGTTAAGTGTCTTACTCGTATAATATATGGAGCAAAACACCTTATCTTTTCTCTGTCCCAACACTGCACCCACAGCATAATCGCTGGCGTCGCACATAAGCTCGAATGGTAAGTGCCAATCTGGAGTAGTAATTACTGGTGCTGAGACCAGTCTCTTCTTCAGCTCCTCAAATGCAACTTGGCACGAATCATCAAAGGTAAACTGGATGTCTTTCTCTAGAAGGTTGCAAAGAGGCTTGGCTATCTTTGAAAAATGCTTAATGAACCTCCGATAGAAACTCGCATGGCTAAGAAAACTGTGGATTCCTTTCACTACATTAGGTGGAAGAAGCTTATCTATTACCTCAATCTTTGCCTTATCCACCTCCATCCCTCTAATAGAAACCTTATGGCTAAGGACTATTCCTTCTTGGACCATAAAGTGGCATTTTTCCCAGTTCAAGACAAGGTTGGTTTCTTCACACCTCTTCAGCATGGATGATAAAGTTTGCAAATAGCTATTGTAATTATCCTCAAACACTGAAAAGTCGTCCATAAACACTTCCAAGCCATGCTCTATCATGTCTGTAAAAATGGCCATCATGCAACGTTGAAAGGTTGCAGGAGCATTGCCTAACCCGAACGACATCCTATGAAATGCAAATGTACTATAGGGACAAGTAAAAGTTGTCTTCTCTTGGTCCTCAAGTGCTATGGCAATTTAATTATATCCAAAATAACCATCCAAGAAGTAGTAATAAGTCTTTCCTGCTAGCCTATCCATCATCTGGTCTATGAACAGAAGCGGAAAATGGTCCTTCTGAGTGGCCTTGTTCAGCTTGCGGTAGTCCATGTATACCCTCCACCCTGTGACTTTACGAGAGGGAATCAACTCATTATTTTCATTTGTGACTACCATCATGCCACCTTTCTTGGGAACGTATTGAATCAGTGAGACCCAAGGGCTATCAGAAATAGGACATATTATGCCTACATCTAGCCACTTGATCATTTCCTTCCTCACCACTTCTTTCATAATCGAATTGAGCCTCCTTTGATGTTCCATAACTCCATTTTGATTATCCTCTAACAAGATCTTGTGCATACAGATAGAAGGGCTAATGCCTTGGATATCGGCAATAGTCCATCCAATAACATGTTTATATTGCCTCAGCACATGGAGAAGTTTATTCATTTGATCATCTGAAAAGGATGATGATATAATTACCGGGAGAGTGGAGGTTGCTCTTAAATATACATACTGCAGATGATTGGGCAAAGGCTTCAATTCAAGCCTCAGAGGTTCCTCAATGGAAGGCTTAGATGCCTCCTTACTTGCTTAGGACTCCAAGGTTTCAAACCTGGGTAGCTGATATTGCCTAGGGACTGCATCTAGGTGCTTAATAAAATCCGACACATCGTCCCTAAGCTCTTCATCATTACCAGTTGATGAAGCCAACGCCACAGCAAGGGAGTCTTCTTGGATATTGGCTTGGAATGAGTCATTAATGATGTTATCCAATATCCCGACATAAGAACACTCTTCCTGATCTTGAGGAAACTTAATTGCTTTGAATATATTGAAGGTTACCTCTTGATCTTGAACTCTCATTGTTAGTTCACCTTTTTGTACATCAATGAGCATTCTCCCTGTAGCTAGGAATGGCCTGCCTAGGATCAATGGGACCCTATGATCTTCTTCCATATCCAGAATCACAAAGTCCACAGGGAATATGAATTTGTCCACTTTAACCAGGACATCTTCCACTTTTCCCCTTGGATACGTATAAGAACGATCGGCTAGCTAGAGGGTTACGGATGTGGGCTTGCATTCCCCCAAACCTAACCTTTGGAATATGGATAGGGGCATGAGATTAATGCTTGCCCCCATATCACATAATGCTTGGCCTAGGAAATTCTTTCCTATGGCACAAGGGATAGTAAAGCTTCTCGGATCCTTCAGCTTTGGGGGAAGCTTCTGTTACAAAATGGCACTGCATTCCTCAGATAGTGCCACCGTTTCAAACTCACCCAGCCTACATTTCTTAGACAAAATATCTTTCATGAATTTAACGTAGCTGGGCATCTGTTCCAAGGCTTCAGTAAAAGGGATGTTGATATGTAATTTCTTGAAAACTTCCAAGAATTTCTTAAACTGCTCATCCATCTTTTGCTTGATTTGCCTACTAGGAAAAAGTAGAGGATGTACATAAGGTCTATTCTCCACTTTCTTGCCCTCGGGCTTCCTTTGCACTATACCTTCATCCTTTTCACTTTCCTCTGCTTTCTTGTCATCCACCTCCTTGTGGTCTATTTCGCCTTGGTCTTGCTTCTCGGCTACTTCATCTTCCAACAATCTAGTCTTAGGATTACCCTTTATGTCTTTGCCACTCCTCAGTGATATGACCTTACAGTCCTCATTCGAGGCACCCTTTGGATTATTCACTGTGTTGCTTGGGAAGGTGCCTGGGGGTCTGTTGTTGATCCCATTCACCAGCTGTCCCACTTGAGTCTCTAATGCTCGCATCGAAGCCGTTTGGCTTTGAATAATGGAATCATTCTTTGCTAAGTGAGCATCTGTCCTTGCCATGTGGGAGTCAGTCTTAGTGATGAAAGCATCATTCTTGGTCATCAACTGCATAAATATATCCTCCAAAGCAGGCTTCCTTTCTTGCATTGGTTGTCTCTGTTGAGCTGGGAACCCAGGAGGGTTATACTGACGTTCATTTTCAGGAATATTGGAGGAGGAAGAGGGTCCTTGGTTGTCCCTCCAGGAGAAATTAGGATGGTTCCTCCATCCAGGATTGTACTGATTTGCATACGGGTTATTCTGGGGTGGCTGATAGTTGCTAACATATTGAGCAGTTTCCGAAACAAAGGTGCATCTATCGGTTGCATGATTGTCCCCACATCGGTCACATAGAACAAAAGGGCTTTGATGTGGGCTTGCCTCTAAACTATCCAATTTATTAGCAATTAATGCCACCTGAGCGGAAAGTGATGTGATGGCATCAACATCATGCACTGCAACTGCTCTTCTTGGGGTATTTCTTGGAGATGACCATTGATAGCTATTGGTTGCCAATTCCTCCAGAAGCTCAAAGGTATCATCAAAAGATTTACTTAACAAAGAACCACCGGCTGCAGCATCTACTATTGGACGGTGATGATGTAACAAACCCTTGTGGAAAGAGTAAATTTGGTGCCACGGTGGTATCTCATGATGTGGACACCTTCTTAGAAGATCTTTATATCTCTCCCAAGCTTCATGCAGGGATTCAGATTCAGTCTGGGTGAATGAGGTGATATCATTCACCATTTCCGTAGTCTTAGCAGAGGGGAAATATTTGTTCAAGAACTTGGTACAAACCTCCGCCCAAGTTGTAATGGATCCTGCTGGAAGAGAATGTAACCAACTTTTGGCTCTATCTCTAAGTGAGAATGGGAAGAGCCTTAAGCGAATGGCATCGTCAGAAACGCCATTATGCTTGAATGTGTCGCAAATCTCTAGAAAGTTTGAGAGATGCGTATTTGGGTCTTCTTTGGATAAGCCGCCAAACTGTACAAAAGTTTGAATCATTTGGATTTTGGCCGGCTTTATCTCAAAAGTATTTGCCCGGATAGTAGGATGTCTGATGCTGGATTGTAAATTATCCATTTGAGGAGTGGCAAACTCCCTCAATGGTCTGGAGCGATTATCGTCCTCCAACTGAAGTGTGATGTTATCTTCTACCATCTTATAATGAATTACCTGAACAATCAAGATAAAGAAAAAATTAAATCAATATGGACATAAGTAACTTGAACTAGAGATACTTAAATTCGTTGTTTATATTAGTTAATCCAAATTTAAACCGTCGTTTCCCCAGCAACGGTGCCAAAAACTTGTTCGCTCTTTGCTTACTGCAAGTGCACGGGTCGTACTTGTAGTATCACTAGGAGTCAGATATCGTTCCCATGAGGAAAAAACATTAAATTAAGTGCTAAGTATAAACCAATAATTCAAGTACGTCTATTCAAGGACTTATAATTTGGAGTATTCATGTATTTGTTAATTATAAGAACTTAAAAACTATTAGATTAATGTGACAGTTGATATTTCAAGAATAGGGATTCCTTTTTCACTTCCTATGTCAATTGTTAACAAGTAATCCTTACAAGCAATATAAATGAAATGGCTAGGTTAGCTTGGGAATCACAATTAGTTAAAAGCCTATGTATAGGTCAATTAACCCCGCTTCCATTACCTAATTCACTATGTTTCCATGAGAACTAGAGTAAATCCACTCATTAAGATCTATTCCCAACTAATTACTATGCATGGTCAATAGGTATATTCCTATCCTATTAACGAATCATCGCATCTAACCTAATTGAATGAAATAGAACATGCATTAATTATACATATGATCTTAAATCCAAATTCCTATGTCTAGGTTCATTAGACTTAAATAAATCAATTGAAAGCTGATCAGACTAACAAAGCATTAAGCACAATATAACTGAACAAAAGCCAAATTATGTATATAACTCAAAGGATTACAAGTTTAATCAACATCCATAGGAAGATCCAAAGAAAAACCCTATAATAGCCTAGCTAGCCATGATAAACGAAAATACAACAAGAATAATCTTAGTCATAGAGATAGAGATAAGAAAGGAGAAGAAAAAGGAAGAACAAAGCTTAGGGAGATGATCCTTCAAGCTTCAATCCTCCACCAAGGTGAAGAAGGCTTCCAATCTTGGCTATTTCTGCTTCTTTTCCACCCAAAAATCGTAACCCTAGCAGCTGTGGTCTATTTCTAATTAAAACTTACATAGAAAATGGGTACAAACATATATATAGGCTGAATAAAACAGTGTCACGCCGCGGCGTCCAACATGTCACGCCACGGCGCGCATGTAATTAGGTCGCAGGTGCCTGAGGCGCCCATTCTTCAACGTTGCGGGGCTCCAGGCTCGGGTTTTATGTACTGAAGCAGGGGAGCGCCGCGGCGCCACCAATCCACATCGCGGCGTTGGGAGTTGATCTTCACTTTTAAATTTCTCTTAGGCTTCCTGGTCCAAAGCTACTTCAATTTCTTCATTTCCATTCTTCATTTGAGACCTGCCTATAACAGAGAATGTATCAATTCATTAAATCATGCGAATGTACTCAATTTGATCATAGTTTTGAAAGTATTTGCTCAGGATCACAGTGGAAGCCATCAGAATGAAATCGGATATAAATGATGCTAAAACCTTCTATTACTGCTTACAAACAAGGACTAATCATGCCATAAAGCACAGATATAGGGCACAAATAACTAAACTCTGTGCAGTTATCAAAAATGTAGTAAATTATGAATCAGAGACAATGATTAGAGAATACGAGAATCTTTCTTCACTCACTACTTCAATTAGTAATATGTAATCCTCTTAAGCATCATGAATGAAATGGTTTTGTTAGCATAAGAAACTAACTTAGCTAAAAGCTTATATCTAGGTCAATTAATCATATGTCATTTGCCTAGTTCATTATGTTTCCATGAGAGCTAGTGCAGATGTCATTCATTAAGGACTATTCTTAAACACTTATTATGCATGACCAAGAGGTATATTTCTATCCTATTAGCTAATTAACTCACCCTGTCATTTGAATGAAGCTAAACATGCATCAACCATGTCAATGATCTAAAACCTAAATCCCTATGTCTAGTTCAATAGATTCAATCAAATCACATCAAATGTTGGCCGAACAATTAAAAACATTAAGAGCTATATGGTTGAACAAACCCAATCATCATTGTTAACTTAAGGAAGTACAAAATCACTAACATTCATAGAGGGATCCAAAGGAACCCCTAAGTATAGCTTAGCTATCCATAGAACACAAAAATCTAACAACAATATTCATGTTCATGACAAAACAAGAGAGAAAATAAATGGAACAGGAGGAAGGCACAATGAATGTGATCCTTGAATGCTTGATTCTCCTTCTTGAATAAAATGGCCTCCAACTCAACTCTCTTTGCTTCCTCTCCATATCAGAATAAAACCCTAGCTATTATTTTTAATCCCCAAAAATAGCTCTCTGTTGAATGTCCCTTAAGACAATATATATAGGTCGCACAAAATAGCTTCACACCACAACATGAAGACCTCTGCACTGCGGTGTGCTAGCCTCGGGTATAAGTAAGAAACAGGGCTGATGCTTCCACGCCGCGACATAACACAGCTTGCGTCACGACATGAATTGCTAAATTATTTCTTGGGCTTTCTCCTCCAATGTTGGTCCAAATATTCCTTCAATTTACTTGTTTGGAGCCCTTCCTGCAAATGAGAAATCACTCGATTAATAACAAGTGCAAACCTACTTAATCTCTTAAAGAATAGACAAGATTTTCTCAAGATCATATAAGAAGACATCAAAATTGAATTAGATGAATATGAGCCTAAAATCTTTCACTTATGCAAAAGAACAAGGACTAAGCAATCTATAGAGCATAGACATAAGGCATAAATAACTACATTTTATGGAGTTATCACACCCCCAAACCTAGATTTTTAGTAGTCCTCAAGCAAAACAAAGTATAATTAAATACACTTGCATTGATAATTCTTGCTCAACATGCATTTAGCAACTATTATGAATTCAATCTTCAATTAATCCACAACCAGTGTATGATGATTGTATAAACCCTCAAAGAATGCTCATACCTCACATTTAATTCCACACATACACAATCTTTATTATGCTAACATTCAAATTTTCCATTTATGCATAACACATTTCCCACAATCATGCAAGCTAAACTTCTCTTATTCAATTCATACTCATCCGGATAAGTTTATGAGCATACACATGTATATGAATCATATAATCCATAAGATTGCTTTTCAACTCTCTCTCTCCACTAATGTAAATCACACATTATTGAGGATCAAAAGGGATTTCAACAGCTTGAAATGTAAGGCCAATGGTTATGGGTAGAAGAACAAAAAGGGAAAAGATTCAATACAAACGTTGAGAATCATAAACATACAATTTCAAGACTTAAGCCTCCAAGTGATACAATTAGGGTATTCAAAATGAAAGAATAAAACTCTCTAGAACCACTCAATGCTTTTTGTATTTTTCTTTCTTTCATTCATTCATTTGTTTTTTTTTTTTTTTGGTTGAACATAATTTCTTTTACAGCATATGGTTCCTTCAAGCCAATTTTGTATTGAAACATGCATTAATACCCTCAATCACTAGACTCAATTCAAGAAATAATATATTATGTACTCAACAAATATTAAAGGAAGGAAGAGAATGTAATGCTTTCATATACATGAGAAGGGTTAACTAGTGAGGGAAAATGAAGGTAATTGAGGAACATAAAAGGCCTAACATTTATAAAGTTTCAAAAGGAACCTATGGATATACTCATGTAAAGGTAAGCTTGAAAGGCTCAAACAGTCCAAACAATGCCCTAACTATTTCCTTAATCATGCATCATCTAAGATTTCACTTTAAGAGAGTTTCAAAATAATTTCAAGGATACTTGAAGCCCCCACATATACATTCCATAAACTTTCTCTAGATAGGAACTCTTATCATTTTCAAAGTTACACAAGTATGCGAGTAGGATGCAAATCATGCATAAGAAGAGACTAGATTGTTTCAACATGCTTTAAAGATCGCATATGGATTCATTGAAATATTGAGGTCAAATTACATACATTTTTATCATTGGGCAACCAATATCACACTAGCGATTGGCAACATGTTATGCATTCAAATAGTTCCAGCTTTTTCAATCATGCATGTAAAACATCATATGCACAATATCAAAAAAAAAATCATCACCAACCATTAGCAATAGTCAACCTCAATATCAGCATGAAAATATAGTGACTATTACTACAACATACATTAAATATCAAAACAGTTTTGATACTCCCCCAAACCTAAGGGAAGTAGTGTCCCTACTGTTCAAAATAAAAGTAAAAGCAAAATGAAAGAAAAAAACGGAATGAAAGGAAAATGCTCTGTGTGCATCGGAACTACTCCGCTGCATCGTCATCATCACCCTCCTACTGGTCAGCATAGGCTACATCAGTTGCAGCCTCAGCTGCATCATCTCCATCTCTATCAATATTCTGCTGGTGTAGTGGAGGATCAGTAACTGCCTCTAGAGGGAACTCTGGCACTAGGAAGTCATCCATCGGATGCCCAGTGCACTCCGCTATCCAACAAAGACTCTGGATGGTGTAGTGATACTAGCACGTCTATAACGCATCCAGACGTGCCATCTGAGTCTCCATGGTTGTACACCACTCTGCATCGGGAGGAGCGGCTAGTCTAGGCTCTTAACGAGCCTGTCTCTGAGGCTAAGGCATTGGAGCTGCACCCAATCGCTCGATGATGTAGTCATTGAGCGGTTGCTTCAAGTCTATCAACTCCTCATGGCCCTCCCACTGAACATATGATCAAGCACAGAGTAGTTGGATGAGCGATGGAAAGAAGAGGCTCCTAAACTCTCGCACCGATCTATTGATTTGGTCATGAATCAGCTGGGTAACATCAATGAAGTATCTATCGATGATAGCATAGATGAGGATTGCCCAGTCTCAAGTGACCTCTAACATGTTCCTAGATGGTAGGATACGGTGGGAGATGAAATGATAACACACCTTCGCCTCTGGGGTGAGGTATGAGCGAGGGAAGTTCCATGGCTGCTGAGTCTGTATATTAAAGTTCCAGACCACAGGCTGGTCTGGGTTGCATATCCGCGCCATGACCAAACTCAAATCAATACCCTTAGGCTCCCAATAGAGGAACTCAGTGTAGTCACAGATCTCTAGGGCAGGTGGCAAATGCAGAGCTTCTCTAATGCTGGCTAATATGAGACTATGCAACCACGAACTCGAGCAGTAGTTAGCTGGTTAGAGAAAGCAGTGTTCGCATAGAATTTGTGAACGAGAGGAAGAACAGCAGCTTGTGGGTGAACCACAAACCTTTCCCAGTGGTGGTAGCATATGACATTGTATATATCTTGGTGAATAGCCTGGTTGAAGTCAAAGTCGTGCTCTGGGATCACTAGTTTGGTGACCAATGATATGTGATACCTCTCAGCAGCAGCAGCAGCAGCGGAGATGAATTTCCTCCTATCAAATGCAGGAGGAGGAAAGGGTTCTCGGTTTCGCTAACTATTGGAGCCTCTCTAACGTTTTGGAGGCATAGTGGCAAATATGGGGTACCTGGACCTGTCAAAACATTCCCAAAGTTAGAACAGGAACAGAGCATTCAAAAATATGCAAAACATGTAAAAACATAGCAAAATATGCATATTAAGGTCGCAGCATGCATGAACAGTCACTTATGCCGTGGCATATGGTGTGCACGCCACAACACGCTATGGCGCAGGGGGTGAAAATGGTGCTATTGACTAGCACCACCAAGGGCAACACCAATGCACAATACTAAACATGGATTAACTTGTATTCTCAAATAGAAATCCAAGCAGCACCCAACCAAAAATAGAAAATAAAATCAAAAATAAGATAAAGAGCAAAATAAACGTTGTAACCTTAGAAATATGAAGATAAGGAAGGAAATTACCTAGAGAGGAAGGACAGGAGTGAAGAAGAAAAGTGGGGAAGGTAGGGAACACGAGAATGAGAAAATAAGAGAAAAATGAGAGAAGTTCATATTTAACCAATTCTGTCGTAGCATGCCGCGGCATGCATGTAAATGTGCCACGACGCACGTTGTAGTGAAATGCACATTTCACTTTAGGACAATACCCCGTAGCATGAACGTGCCTGCGCCATAGCATAAATTCAAAAATCCTGCTTTTATTAATTAATTAAATATTTATTATTATTATTATTATTTATCTATTTATTTTAAAAAAAGGACATATCGCAGCATAAAAGATATGCGCGCCGCAGCGTGATTAGATACAGGTCTAGCACGACGTGAACACATTATGTGCCATGGCGTGAAACTCTCGGCCTCCAAGGCCTGAGAATCCAGAGGCTCATGCGCCATGACGTGTAAAAGCTTGCACCGCGGCGTGAGGGATCTATCTGCAAAATTTTGTAGCAAACAAGATTCAGCAGTTACTACTGCTTTCTAGAGGTCTCCACCACCTTCAAAATTAGTCTAGAAGCCCAATAATTGTATGTAGAACCAAAATAAAACCAAACCTCAAAATTAAAGGTAGTAAATGTGCAAGACAAAAACAAAAAGAATAAGAACTTGGGTTCCCTCCTAAGCAGGGCCTTAGTTATAGTCCAGGCAAGACTTGGTCTGCACTTCATGCTAGAGCTGCCAATGTTAGGAAGGTCTTCCTCCTATCAATCTCTCCTCCTAGATAAGGCTTTAGGCGCTGACCATTGACTTTGAAGGTTGACTTCTCATCTAGATCGGCAACCTCTACCGCTCCATGGAGAAACACTTTTACCACTTGAAATGGACCCAACCACCGGGATTTGAGCTTTCCTGGGAATAGCTTGAGCCTAGAATTGTATAAGATGACTTGTTGGCCTGACTCAAATCTCTTTTGCACTATCTTCTTCTCATGCCAAGTTTTTATTCTCCTTATACAATTTAGCATTTTCATAGGCTTGGAGCCTAAATTCATCAAGTTCATTGAGCTGGAGTAGCCTTTTTTATCTGGCAGCTTGCAAGTTGAAGTTCAACTGCTTTATGGCCTAATAAGCATGATGCTCTAGTTCAACCGGTAAATAACAAGCCCTACCAAAAATAAGTTTATACGGGGACATGCCAATGGGGTTTTTGTAAGCTGTCTTATATGCCCACAGTGCATCATATAATCTTCTTGACTAATCTTTTCGAGATAGATATACCGTCTTCTCTAGTATTCGCTTTATTTCCCAATTGGATACCTCTGCTTGCCCACTTGTTTGTGGATGGTAAGTGGTAGCTATCCGATGAGTCACCCCATACTTGGAAAGAAGAGCTTCAAAGTCTTTGCTGCGTAAATATAACCCTTCGTCACTGATGATGGCCCTAGGTGTGCCAAAATGGGTGAAAATCTATTTTCTCATGAAATTGATCACTACCTTGGAATCATTGGTAGGTAATACACATGCTCCAACCCATTTGGACATGTAGTCACTGCCACAAGGATATAAAGATTCCCATAAGAAAGGATAAAAGGCCCAATGAAGTCTATGCCCCACACATTGAAAATCTCAACTTCAAGGATGGAATTGAGAGGGATTTCATTTCTCCTTGAGATATTTCCAGATTTTTGGCACCGATCACATCGATTTACATGGAAATATGCATCTTTGAAGAAAGATAGCTAATAAAATCCAGATTGGAGTACTTTTGCTGTAGTTCTCTCACCACTACAGTGACCACCGTATGGGGAAGCATGACATTAGTTCAGAATAGGTTCTAGTTCCTCCATAGGCATACATTTCCTCAACATATGATCGGCACACTGTTTAAATAAGAATGGCTCATCCCATAGATAGTGCCTTACATCATATAAGAATTTCTTCTTTTGGTGATATGTGAGATCTGGGCGCAACACATTACCCACAATGTAGTTCACAATATCAACGTACCATAGGTATAAGTGAATTGTATTAGCAAAGAGTTGCTCATCCAAGAATGTCTCTCTAATTGTTTTTGGCTCAGCTTGACATTCTTCATTTTCAAGTCTAGAGAGGTGGTCTGCAACTTGATTCTCTGCCCCTTTTTTTATCAATTTCAAGGTCAAATTCTTGCAGCAGCAAGACCCACCGAATCAACCGCGATTTTGCATCTTTCTTGCTCACAAGGTATTTTATTACGGAATAATCCGTGTAGACAATCACCTTAGTACCCACTAGTTATGCACAAAACTTGTCAAATGCAAAAACAACAGCTAGAAGTTCTTTTTCAGTTGTAGTGTAGTTTAACTACGCATCATTAGGTGTTTTGCTTGCTTAATAGATGGAGCGAAACACCTTATCCTTTTTTTACCCCAAAACTACACCAACGGCATAATCACTAGTGTCACACATTAATTTAAAAGGAAACTCCTAATCTGGAGTGGTAATTACTGAAGCAGGCACAATTTCTTCTTTAATTCCTCAAATGCAGCCTGACATGATTCATCAAATTTAAAACTGGATGTCTTTTTCCAGTAGGTTGCACAGAGGGTTGGCAATTTTAGAAAAGTCCTTGATGAATCTCTGGTAGAAGCTGACATGACCTAGGAAGTTTCCTTTTACAAAATTTGGAGCAAGCTTGTCAATCTCCTCAACTTTTGCCTTGTCAACCTTCATCCCCTTGATAAAAACTCTATGGCCAAGAACTATGCCTTCTTGGGCCATGAAATGACATTTCTCCTAATTTAGCACTAGGTTGGTCTCTTCACATCTCTTGAACACGGATAAGAGAATATGCAAATAGTTGTTAAAAATGTCTCCAAACACCGAAAAGTCATCCATGAAGACTTCAAGGCCGTGTAAATCATATCAACAACGACAATTATCATGCAACATTGGAAGGTCACTAGTGCATTGTATAGCCCAAATGACATTCTCTGGAAAGCAAAAGTACCATAAGGACATGTGAATGTTGTTTTTTCTTGGTCTTCGGGTGCTATGGCAATTTGGTTATAACCAGAGTACCATCAAGGAAACAATAATAAGCTTTTCCAACTAATCTATCCAGTATTTGGTCAATAAAAAGGAGTGGAAAATGATCCTTCTGAATAGCCTTATTCTATTTTCAATAGTCCATGCATACCCTCCAACCAGTAACTGTGCGAGAAGGGATGGGCTTGTTATTTTCATTAGTTACCACTATCATACTACGCTTCTTTGGAACACATTGGACTGGTGAAACCCATGAGCTATCAGAAATAAGATAGACTATGCCCGTATCTAGCCATCTAATAATCTCCTTCTTCACTACTTCCTTCATCACTAGATTAAGCCACCTTTAGTGCTCCACAATTCCACTTTGATTATCTTCCAATATAATTTTATGTATACAGATGAGGGGCTAATGCCATGGATATCAGCAATAGTCCACCTAATGACATGTTTACTTCCGAAGCACACGAAGAAGTTTCTCCTATTATTCATTGGTGAGGGATGATGATATAATTATCGGCAAGGTAAATGTTTCTCCCGAATAAGCATACAGCAAGTGATTGGGCAATGGCTTCAACTCAAACGTTGGAGGTTCCTCAATGGAAGGCTTCGATGACTCTTTAGATGAATAGAACTCCAAAGTCTCAAATTTGGATGACCTAAAATACTTAGGAAACACATCAAGCAGTTTAATACAATCAAGTACATCATCCCTATTACTATCATCCAGCTCAGTTAATGTGGTCAATGATAATACAAGAAGGTCATCAGGATAATTGGCATGGAATGCATCAACAATTATATTATCCAACATACCTATATACGAACACTCTTCATGGTCATAAGGAAATTTAATTACTTTGAAAATATTAAATGTTACCTCTTGATCATGCACTCTCATAGCTAATTCACCTTTTTGGACATCAATGAGTGTTCTCCTTGTGGCAAGGAATGGTTGGCCAAGAATCAGAGGTACGTTGCGATCTTCTTCAATATCTAAAATTATAAAGTCAGCGGGAAATATGAACTTATCCACCTTGACTAACATATCTTCAACAATTCTCCTAGGATAAGTGTAGGAGCGATCAATTAGTTGGAGGGTTATCGATGTTGGCTTGCATTCCCCCAAACCTAGCTTTTGGAAAATGGATAAGGGCATAAGATTTATACTTGCCCACAGATCACATAGAGCCTTTCTAAAGAATTGATCTCTAATGGTGCATGGAATTGTGAAGCTTCCTAGATCCTTCAATTTTGGAGGTAGCTTATTTTACAGAATGACACTACATTCCTTTGTTAATGCTATTATTTCAAACTCACCTAATTTTCACTTTTTGGATACGATATCCTTCATAAACTTCATATAACTAGGCATTTGTTCTAGTGCTTCGGCGAAAGGAATGTTGATGTTAAGCTTTTTAAAGACTTCTAGGAATTTCTTGATTTGAGCATCCATCTTTTGTTTAGCAAAGTGATTAGGGAACGACAAGGTAGGAGAGGTGCTTTTGTCATTTTCCTTGACCTCCTTCTTCTTTGACTCTTCTTTCTTCTCCTCTTCAGCTTGGATTTGAACTACATCTTGCTCAATTGGTTCTTCCAAAGATTTTTGGTTTTTGGATTACCTTCAATTTCTTTACCACTTCAGAGGGAAATAACTTTGCAGTGTTCCTTTGTGTCACCCATTGGATTGTTGATTATGTCACTTGGAAATGACCTAGTAGGATGGTTATTTATTGCACTTGCTAGTTGCCCAACTTGTATCTCAAGTTCCCACATTGAAGCTGTTTGGCTTTAAATAATGGAATCATTTTTAGCCAAGTGAGCATCTATTTTAGACATGTAAGAATTTGTTTTGACCATGAATTGCATGAACATGTCTTCCAATGATGGTTTCTTCTCCTACATGAGTTGTTTTACTTGTGAGGGTAAACCAAAAGGATAACTTAGTCTCTCATTTGCAAAAGATGGAGAAGTCACTCCTTGATTATTGTTCCATGAAAAATTAGGATGGTTCCTCCAACCTGGATTGTAATGATTCGAATAGGGGTTATTTTGTTATTGGCAATAATTCCCTATATACTGAGCACTTTTCGAGGTGGAAGGGCGCTAATCACTTGAATGATTGTCTCCACACTTATCATACAGAACAAATGGGCTTTGCTAAAAGCTTGGTCTCAAATTATCAAGGTTGATAACAATGGCTGTGACTTAAGCTGATAATGAAGTAATGGCATCTATATCATGAACTCCCACCACTTTCCTTGGAGTGTTTCTGGCTGAAGGCCATTAGTAGCTATTGGCTGCTAATTCTTCTAACAATTGGAATGCATTTTCAAAAGATTTACTCAATAAGGAACCTCCAGCAGCTACATCTACTATGGGATAGTAGTGTGGTAGCATGCCCTTATAGAAAGAATAAACTTGGTGCCATGGAGGTATCTCATGATGTGGACACCTTTGAAGGAGATCCTTGTATCGCTTCCAGGCTTCATACAAAGACTCAGACTCAGATTAAGTGAAACAGGTGATGTTATGCACCATTTCAGCTATCTTGGCTGGTAAAAAGTATTTGTTCAAGAATTTGTTGCACAAATCTGTCCAAGTACTGATTGACCTCACTAGTAGAGATTGTAACTAACTCTTGGCTCTATCACGAAGAGAAAATGGAAAGAGCCTTAAGCGAATGGCATCTTTAGAGACTCCATTATGCTGGAATGTGTCACAAATCTCTAAGAAATTTGATAAGAGAGCATTGGGGTCTTTATTTGGCAAACTGCCAAATTTCACCGAAGTTTGAATCATTTGAATAGTGACCAATTTGATCTCAAAATTGTTAGCGTGGATGGGAGGTAGTGTTATGCTTGAATGAATGTTCTCCATTTGAGGAGTTGCAAATTCCCGCAAAGGCCTATTGTGATCATTGTCATCCACCATTATGACAGTACCTAGAACAAAGAAAGAATGAAAACTTGACTTAAAATATACTAAAAAAAAACTTGAATTAGAACTAAGTAAGTTCATTGTCAATATTAGCAATATAGAAATAAAGTCTAATCCCTGGCAATGGTGCCAAAAACTTGTTAGTCCCTTTTTATATCGCAAGTGCATGGGTCGCACGAGTAATAAAATGATAAGTAAAGTATTGTTTCCACGAGGATAGTGACTAAATTCAATGCTAAATATTAATCAATAGCTCAATTAACTCTATTCAAGAACATTCAATAAGGGAAGAGGTGAATGGATTGACTATGGTGTCAAAGACTAAAATGCAAAAAATTATGAATAAGAGACAATGATTGGAGAATACAAGAATCTTTCTTCACCCACTACTTCAATTAGCAATATGTAATCTTCTTAAAAAACATGAATGAAATGGTTTTGTTAGCATAAGAAACTAACTTAGCTAAAAGAGCAATATGGTTAAACAAACCCAATCATCATTGTTAACTCAAGGAAGTAAAAAATCACTAATATTCATTGAGGGATCCAAAGGAACCCATAACTATAGCTTAGCTATCCATAGAACACGAAAATCTAACAACAATATTCATGTTCATGACAAAACAAAAGAGAAAATAAATGGAATAGGAGGAAGGCACAATGAATGTGATCCTTGAATGCTTAATTCTCCTTCTTGAAGAAGATGACCTCCAACTCAACTCTCTTTGCTTCCTGTAACACCCCTCGATTTAATAGTCACGGCACAATCGTCATTATACTACAGATACTAAATTTTGGTGTGTTACAATTTTTAAATAATTTTTATCCAAATTAAACCTTTTATGCATATACAGAAAATATGAGCCACGGATGAAATAATACATAAGCCATCATTAGCACATATAATTCAATGAGCCAAAATCAAAATACAGTTCATAGGACTAGATAATTAATTTAAAGCATACATAGCATGGTGTATTTCACGTACCGCTCAAAATAAAATATATCAAGTTGGACTTTAAAATGTAGGTATACTCAAAATTACACCTTAAAATAAATAATATAGAAGGAAACATAAACTACCCATAAAGACATCCGCATTTAAGGAGTTGGGTACTCCATCGGATCCACCTCGGGATCCTCTCCCAGCTCTTCTGAAGATATAAGGATAAGACCGAGTGCGGTCCCACGGGTAGGTGCCTTAGCAGCTGATGCCATGGAATCCTTGTCCTCTCTAGGGGTGTGAATCAGATCACCCCATAGCTCCTGGATAGGCGAGGCGAACTCTAGATGTACCGAAGTAGTAAGTGTCAGGACAGGATCTCCATCGCAGGTCCTCCTTACAGTCAAGATCAGGTCTCCAACATATCGTATACGCTGTCCAGACTAGTCGACTCGCCACGCATTGGCGCCACCGGTGAACACGATCCTAACAAAACTGATAGAACCCCTTCTTGACGACATCCTCGAAAGCAGGTGATCAATACCCAATAAAGTCTAGGAAAAACAATCTCGTCCCCTCTACAGTCTTTAACCAAATATCATATAGAACAATAACAGTGCAAGCAAGAGGTGAGATATCCAACTCCATCACTAATTATAGCAGTAAGAAACACAACGAAAGATAGTAATGCCTTTCACATATAACAATATTAAGTACAGGCAGATAACATCATGTCAATACAGGAATATTACAGAATAATAAACATAATCATATTATCACGAAGATATCACAAGTCAACAAGCATAATTACATTTTCAATCGGTAAATGATTCCACAATGTACATCACAATATATGAAAATTAACCATGCCATGATAGTATGTATGATGACCATGCATATGCACAATAAGTATGCTGACCATTCTCATGTACAATGTACTCATTTCCTACTCCATGGAGCTAGACTCAAGTTTTCAGAGATGAACGTCCCAGAAGATATGTCCCCCCTAAATAGATAGTCAACGCCAGGCCACGAAAAGTAATAGTGGTTCGTTAGGCTGTCAGTGCATTGCAACAGTGTTCACGGCCAGGGGTATAATGTGATAGCATAATCACGCGTGAAACACAGCGCCCCGACCCCCCTCATAAGGCCTATACAAGGCCCCACTATCCTGTAAGTTCTCGTTCACTCCTAGGCCTAAAACGCCTTAACCATGTAATGCACAACTGCATATCCAGTGGGATTCGCACAATGCCAAATGCATGCATTCACAGAGATTTTCAAACATGAATTTCATAACCATGAGTCAGAATAGTCATCGACAGATTTGGGTCCCGCTCATAGGCCCGTTATCAAAGTCGTCATTCATAATTAATTTAGGACTTACTATTGTCTCATAAAGTTTTATCATTGTTCTTCTTTTTGTCCTTAATAAGATTCATTTAATTAAATGTCTTATGATTCTCAAAGTCTCACTTACACTCTTAATTCTTGTTTCTCTTATTCAATTAGTCCTCAATTAATACATTATACTTTTAGGCACATTATGAAATTACACTTAACTTTCTATACCCTTCTTAATAAGTTCCCCTCACATTATTCTTTTTATCTTTAATATTTTAATTATACAAGTTCACCATTAAATTATAGACAAAGTTGTATTAGAGTAACTTAAATTGAGATATTCAAGGTTCTTACTTATAACCATGATCTTCATTTGAATAGAAATTATTCTAAGTTTTATGACACAATTTCATTTTTGGATCATTTTCATTTTATGAATTCCTAATAAATTTTAATTGTTCAATTTATTTGAGTTTCACTTTAATTTAATATTCCTTACGAAATTCTTCTCTAGGAAAATTCTTTTAATTATTTAGTTCCATATTTTAAGTTTGATTATATTCATTTAAAAAATTATTTCAAATCTCACACCTCCTTATTCACTTTCTTAAGTCCAAAGATTCCCTAAGTTATCAAATTTGTTTCCTTCCATCTTATCAATACACCATACAAAACGGGAACCTAAAATCTAACTGTACAATTCCTGTTCATATCCACGTGTTGCGTTCTCCTTCCAGAGTCGTCCTTTTCTTGAGAGTTTCACATTTTGTTGTTTTTTCTTCCTCTGTCACTTTCAGGTAGTAAACTTTGCAGGAAGACTTTCAAGACACTCCACCTTCACCTATCAGTCTACTCCATCATTTCGCTGCCTTCAATTTGCTTTCTTTCTTCTCAATGTATCTCTTCCTCCTATTTCCTAATCCTCCCATTTTCAATTCCTTCTTTCTGCTTTAGGGTTCGTTTCATTTGTGCCCATTGCCGTTGGTGGAGTAGCAATCGAAGCAGGAAGATATCCAAAAAGGAATCGCGGACGATGACGACATATACGGATGCTAAGATGGATACGATGATGACGGTAATCTCGATCTACACATGTATTATGATTTTGTTGTTTGGGTTTCTTTGATTGGGTCTCCCCGTAATTACAAATGTTGGTAAGTATTTGCACTTTTCTAGATGATCTGTACAAAGTTTCTTTTATTACTAGAAAATTTAATTTTTGTTGTTGTTGATCAATGTCAAAAAGTTTGAATTTTTTTTCCTTAAATAAAATTTTCTAAACATTATCATGTTTCTAGAATTTTAGGTATGCATAAGGCTTAAGGTAATTTTGTATTATTCCATTTTAATTGATCACTGTTTCTCTAAGAACTAGGTTGTTTTCACCATTGATACATCATGTTTTGATGTGGTTAGCCAGTTAAGGCTTGAAGAATTATAACCCTGGGAGATGGTTCCTGAAGAGGTAGGAAGCTAATTTATTTCTCATCCCTTTTATTTTAAATATTAAGTAAATAGTTATTAATATATTTCTATATTTTCTTGAGTAACTTAATCCTATTTTGCCCTCTAGTGAGGCTGGGAGCACGAACTGATTATTATTGCCTCTGATATGATCGGCCACAGGATTGTGTCTTGGGGAGGCAGGAAACTCATCAGCTGCATGGACTGTCAGAAACAGTGGCATAGTACATAAAGGCGCAATAGCGTTGACGAGGTTGCTGGGGATGCCGGAGGCGGTGGGTGGTTGCTAATCTGCTTCAGCAGTGGAGGCAAGTTCTGTGAAGGCGAGAGCTTATAGACGATTATTGGTGTTCTAGACGGGTTAGTGCGTTTATTGAAGGTGTGATTTTGAGAAGAATCAACCTCCGCCATCCAAAACCTCACCGAAGAAACTCATGTGGTTTGGGCTTCTAATCTTTCAAGTATAACTTGATTTTCTATACATTTATTGAAGTAGTAGAATTTAGTTTCTTTTTTTTTTCGTCTTTCGAAATCTGGCTTATGTTATGGGCAAGGATTCTATTCATTCATTGTACTAATGCGGTTTCTTGAAATATGACAGGGAGGTCTTGCACTTTGTAGGATGAATGATGTTGAAGCTAAGTCAATTTTGCGCTTTGTAATCTTAGACAATTTATTTTCTCTTAGGTGATGTATCTAATTTCTGAAATTTCGCGTGTCTATTTTCTCTTTGTTAGTGTCTATTTTTGCCTTTAGCGATTTGTGAAGGCCATGGACCAGGAGGACCCGTTGAGGATTATGCATTTCAAGTTTTCAACCCAGGGTGGCTTTATGTGGGACAAAAGGGTTCTGCAATTGTTTTATGGGGAATGAGCTGATGGTGGATCGGGGAGGTGCATTGGTGGGTCTGTGTTTTTTCGGCTATCATAATGTAAAATATTTGGTGAGAAGGCGAGTCTTTTTAAGGGGCAAAACAAGAAGAAATCAGTTCCTTTCATTCGTCTTGGAAAAGCCCCTTAGGTTCACCAAGGTACTTACTTTATATCTCACTTTCAATTATTTTCTAGAAGAGCTATCTTAACATTTTCCTATCTCATTCGTGATAGGAAACAGATTTGTAAAGCCATCCAAAGAGATTCATGTAAGTCCCCTTTTCTCTTGTCCTTCACATATTTATTTATTTTTTTAGCATTTCATATGTTAATTAGATATTTGAAATTTTAAATTGATTTTTCTTTTTGGGTTTCTAATCTTAACTAGAGTTCTTGAATCTTGAGTGGACAAAGCTTTATTTTTTTAAAATTGGGTTTTAAATTTGGGGCTCTAATGAAAATTTGAACTGGAAATGGGCAGAATGAGGATGAGAAAGATAAGTTACGTGCCAGGGATGAGCATGGTTTTGATAAGAGTAAGAAGGAAGATGAAAGTTCCATTGTCATAACAGAATCTAATTCTGGTGAGTTCTCCCACATGCCTACAAGCTATTTGAGTGAATGTGTAAGTGAGGTATTCATTTTTCTTTTAGTGATAGCTCTATGATGTTGTGATCTCTCTTGGTCATTGTGCTATAGTATGATTGCTATCATGATCTTTGTGTAATTGAGGTATTTATTTTTCTTCTCCATTGAATTGCTTTTGCATCGAACTTCTATAACATAAATTCGGTTTAGTTCCTTCAGTTCATGTGTAACATTTATTCTCTGCCATGGATTGTTAGTCCAAACACACCTTTAACTTTGGCTTTGAATTTAGAAATTTCAAACATATTTATGATTTCTCTGTTGTTGTGGTTCAATAATTTGGTTTGACTCCTCCACACCATTTGGAGTTTCAAACACACTTCTCTCATTTGCTTCTCCTGTAAGTATTTCGGGGAGTGAGTAAAAAATGTAATGTACTCAGTGAGCAATTCTTTTTTTTTATAATTTTTGATAATAATAATGCTCAATGCATAGTTCCTGGAAAAAATTCTTTTTTCTCAATTGATAGTTATTGTTTATATTTTCTTTCCTTTGATATTAAATTTGCATAGGGTGACTGATGAAGTGGTGAATGAAACTGAAGAATATCAGTGATGAGAAACTTTTAGGTGAGGAAGATGCAGCATATGGAAACAAGGAGAATCCTGCTAAAGAAACTGAAGAAAGGAGCCCGATGATAAGGTGAATGAGCATGAGGCAAACAGAAGATAAGTGTCTTATGAATAAATGATAAATTATTCAAGTTCAGCTTTGGGTGTCTGTTAAGTGTATCTATTAGCAAACCCCCAATTAGAATTGTGTATTTTTGAAGAAATAGGGGTGAACATAGGAGATCAGAACCTATTTCTGTTATAAGTAACTGTCCAACTGACGGTCAACACTAGAGGGAAGAATTTAAACTGTAGCAGAGGCAAATAAGAAAGGGGTAGCAGGATATAAATAGGGAAGATGTCGACTAAAAGAGGTTAGAGTAGATTTGGAGTAAATAGGAAGGGGAAGCGCCATGGGACTCTTAAATGTAGTTGAATTCTTCTTCTTTTGTAATTCTTTGTTTACATTTGCTCTCTAAATATGCAATCATCTTGATCTATATTCAGGGAGAGGAGGATTAGAGCAATAAAACTTCATCTATTAAAAAATCGTTGTTTATCTAGATTTTTCTGCATATTTTGATCAGTGATGTTCATTATTTGACATATTTGAATTTTTATCCTATTGTATTGGTTCACAGTGGTGGTTTATATGGTGCAAATTATTGGCATAAGGATGTGGCACAGGGTGGCGTGCGCAAAGACCACAAAGACAAGTCTCCCACAAGGTGCTATTATTTTCCTCCATCAGTGGTGAGTTTTCAGAACACTCTTTTTCGGGTATGTTTCTATATTTGTTGAAATAAGTTTTCCATCAAGATAAGCTGATGATTCGTAGTTATGTTGGGTTAGTTACTTGCTGCCAATGTGGGTGGTTATTTTCTGCTCACTGATCCCAAAACAATTGCATTTATCATGTACTCACAAGTATATACTTACTTTTGTTCCTTTTTGTTCCAATGTACACCACAATATAGTAGCATAGTGAATAATGGTTATTATGGTTATGAAACTGTGGTCCATCTTACTGAGGAAGTGTTTAACCCATCTCTTCAAGAGTTTGTGAAAATTGATTACCCCATTCTTTCACTATTGCATATGTATGCTTATTATTACTTCTTATGTCTCGAACTTTGTTGAACTTCAAATGAACTACAACTGAAAACCCCAGACTGTTGATTTTATTATATGTGGAGGGTTAGATGACAAGATCTGTATGGTCCTCTACATATTTATGTGCTTTGAACAAGCTCATGTTTTATGTCTTCTGATTGATTTTGTTTAGGAGTTCTACACGTTCTTTCTACTAGCTTAATATTAATATAGGTTATTATTGGAAATATATTACTTAAATTTAAGTCACATCTATCCATATCTTAATAAGTTTATTCCTACATGCTCATACAAATGTACTTATCAACTTACATATTTTAATATTTCTCCTTTGCTTTCTATTGGGTGGGCAAATCTTTTGTGATTGATATGCATGTTCATGTCAGTTGCATCTGAAATGTGTATGTGAGTTTGCTGCACTCTTTTGTATTGCAATGACGTACTCTATTGTATTGGAATGAGGCACACCTAATTGTTATTCTCTACAACATTCGTAAAGAACACTTATTTTCCACCCATAATGCAAGTGCTGGTGTTTAGTGCTATTTGTGTTTTTAGTGAGTACCTCTGACTGAGAATTTTTCCCCCCTTTTTTTTTGGCAGTTGATCATTAGTCTTTGACTCCCAATTCTAAATAATCAGCTATACGGTTATCTGAATCTATTGTGTGTTACACACTGCAAGCTGCCTTAAGTTAGGAATTAGAATCTTATTTTCCAATTACTTAAGTTTAGTCCAGTTGATAACCTCTTAATAAGTTTCCCTCTTGCCTGAACTTCATTGCACTCCTTTTATAACTACGTGTTATATAAATATATTGTCTTAGATATTTATTACAATTCCATTAGTAAATGAACATAAATATATGCAATCTATTATTCTGATTGTATGTTTAGTATGTTATTTTATTTCTTTTAGAATGTTGGTTCTCAATAGCATAACAACTCTGACGAAGATTTCTACCTTCTCCTGACTTACATATTCATGGGAAGAGAGTCAACCATGTAACTCATTCTCTTCAATTATTCTGTTCCTCAAACAGAGTTCTGCTGATCACAAAGGTGAGTTGTATGCATGGGTCAAGATCTTCATTTAATCTTAATTTCATGGGAGTTCTGCTTCACTCCTCTGATTGTTGTATCCCTCCTATTGTGATACATGATTTATTTATAATCATGTGTGTTTTTGGCTCTTCCGCCCGATCAGGGGAACAACTTCTTCAATTGGCTCAAAAAAGGAGATTGTTATTAGACTCATGATTGATCACAAGTAATTTCCTTTATGATACTGATTGGGTTTGGTTTATCAATTTATTATCAACACAAAAGATGGTGTGAATCAGGAATGAATTATAATAATGATTAAGAGACTAAGGTAAGCACATGGATATATGGCTTTATGCATACAATGTGAAGCTGTATGAAGTTTCTTTTGATCAGTGAAACATATTTATTTACTATTTCTATTAATATGATAACACAAGATCCTTCCTATTTGATATAACACAGTTATCTCCATTACACTTGTGCTAGATCCGTAAGTGAGGCACAACATTGGCCACAAATTTGATATTTGTTCCCAACTTCAGCAGGATTCGTTTATAATATTTAAAAAAAAAATTAAACCAATCCCTTCTTGATGAGACGTAAGTATACAAATTGTTTAATTGGATTCTATTATTGTAAATGATCAAACTCACCAAAGCTTCTTGACAGCATATCTCTTACAAGATTTCCTTTCTTTGGAAGGTTGAATGCATATTACTATTGCATTTATTCTCCTTCTTTTAATACTCACTAATATTAAGGACCATGATTCCAAAAAGTTGAAGGATTACTTTAGCTAAAGGACCATGATTCCAAAAAGTTCAATTAGAAAAGTCGTTTGGCTAAAGTAAAGTACATTTATAAGTGTCTACACAACTATAACTTTCGTGTCAGTTCTCCCGTGAATTCACCTTGCTGACATTGGAGTGTGTGGCATATTGTTTGTTTTATTTAATAGGTTCAGGCAGGGTATGATGGTCTTATTCTTTGTATTATTACAGTGACCCATGATGTTCTTATTTATTGTATTATTACAATGACTTTCATAAGAATTTTTTCCAGTTTTTACATTGTCTTAGCAACCAAATATTCCACATGCGTTGTGAAAGTCCATTTTGGTAATGATATATAATTATGGTGGTCTTCTTTGTTGTTTTGGGACTCTGGTCATTTATGAACTTGACTTTATACATTGTTTTAAATGTTAGATTTGAACCTGTGTGCTCAGTTTACTACATGAATAAATGGATAATGTTGTTTTCCATCACTCTATGCCCCTGAACAATACATGTCCAACTCTCAACACTCACCTATATTACATATCAGTTTCAACACTCCCAACTTCTGGGAAATTATTGTTTACTGAAGCACCTAGAAGTATTAACATTTCAAAATAGTTTTGTTTTAAACTACTGATACTATGGTCAATAAGACTTTTCGAACAAATCATAAAATAGTTTTGTGAAATTCTGATGGTGATACACTTTTGCAAGTGTCAGGAGAGAGATTATTGATTTGTGTCTAATATGAACATTTTCTTAATGAAAAGAATATTTGTTAAAATAAAGAAGTTGGTGAGTCAATGATTTGTTACAGAATAATATGATTTGTATTTTAAAAATATATAAGCCTGTTTGGTTCAGATTGTTATGGGCATCCAACGGTTTTTTCTTTTTCCAAAAAGTTGTTGGTTCATGTTTGCAACGTGTTTGGCAACTTGCATGATGAGTATGACTTTCATCAACATACATTTCATTGTTAGTACTTTAAAGTTAAAACTTCATCAATGGCAACAATAAGTGGGTTTCAAAAAAATGGTGTCAATATTAGGAAATATTTGGTTTTTGACATGCAGATTGAGTTTAGTGGATAGCTGGCTGACTTCCTCTTCATTGTTAGGCTGTGATATTACCTAAATATAGGTATTTGTTATACACATTTACAGTTTAACTAAAATTCTACACTATCTTAGTATTCATTAGTATTTCTAAACATAAGCTTACATTAATAATTTAACCAAAAGACTAAGATATCAAATGTTTGTGATCTCCAAGATTAGCTTACATTTGGTGTTACAATAATTTAAAATTGATATGTATTATCCATATATGCATTCTGAAGATTTTCTATTTTATATAATCCATTTATATGTATGATCGAAGGATATATTTAATCATCACATATCTATAGGTATTGTGTTTTGGTTGACGTTAAAGATCCCACTGACATAGTTGAGTTTGTTTAGTGGGATCATGAAACTTGTAGGTTCATTAACAAGTCTGCAGCAGATGTTAAACAAGAGGCAGAACATGTATACAATTGTTTAAGCATCATAGAATGTGTATTGACATTCTTTTCGAATACTGTATTTTGTCTACAGTTACTTCAAACTAAATCTGTAACACATCTTTTATAGGTGCTCAATTGCTTCACTTTCATTCATGTAACGACAAAGACTCAAATTAAAACTGAACACATTGAAAAGCTTATTTGCAGAAACAGGACGATAAATAAATAGATTTTTAATTATTACATCGGCAAACTTTCACAGTCTGGAGAGTTGCCTGGTATACCCCTGCTGCCCTTGACATCTTTTTGGGCAACACTTTCCAGTTGAACATTCAGACTGAGTCGAGCCACACTGCTGGGATGTGTAAGAGCTTTACAACCCAAAAAATGGATGACAATGAGCAACTGATGAAGAACTTTACTGCAAATCTTCAAACGCCTCAGGTATTTCAAATTATTTTCTTTGCCTTATTGTCTACACATGACTATTCCACCATGTTGTTATAACTCTTATGATTTACACCTTAAATTCAAGAATTCATTTGAGAACCCCACCTATTATCGAGAGGTCAACGAAAATTGAAAAGTACATTTTCTTACCGTTAAGCTGACTGTCGTCATACAAGAAATATGTTTCATGAACCTGATCTTTAGGAAACTTAATTAATAAATGGCGAACCTGTTATGCTCTCAGGATTGTGTTGTAGTTGTATCTTTGTTGTTGTGTAACCTGATGTAGATAATGGTTCATTCATAACAAGATTTAAAAGCTTGTATTCCTTGATTCTATCCACGCCTTATCTCCTCTTATATTACTTTTACTGTTGACAATAAGATTGTAAGTTTCTATGCTTCAAGATATTACTATTCTTTTTTTTTATGTGAAAATTTGTAGTTTCTATGTGGGCTTATATATTACTGAAATCACTTCTTAAGTATTTTGAAGACATTATTCCTTCATCATTTATTCTTAGACAAATACTTCCATGGACCACTCAAGCAATATCATTTAGCTTTTATTTCTCTCTCAACTCCAAAAAGAGATACCTTCCATGTGCTGCCTATTTGCCTTTTACATATTCCGTACTGACCATGTAATAAAATATGCCATTCCCAACATACTTCACAGCCATAATCTACAAACATGCAAACACATTCTCTTGGTTTCTCTAATTCTATAGTTCCACGGTTCTAGCGTTTTTAATCGCATCCATGAATTTTTTATGGAACTTTGTCCAGTGTGAGACAATAGCTGGAATGTTATCTTCACAGGCAGTATAATGCACCTCAAATGGCAGATCCCAGGAACCTTACAAAAGACAAAAGTATATAACAATACCATCAGTTTATGATCACTAGGAATGGAAAATGCAACTTAGTTGGAACCAAAACCAGTAGTATCATTGGCCAATCAGAGCGTAACTCATGTAAAATTAGGAAGAAAAGGCATTTACAATATAATAAATCAAAATATAACGTAATCTGTCGAATACAAGTACCATGAACAACAACTACTCCTGTGGCATTCAGCAAGCATCGATAGTAGAAGGCATCAGGAACTATATTTGCAGCTTCTGCAAATTTGATGGCCTTTTCAGGGAGGCGGGGAAACAGACAAATTGCACATTCTCCTTTGTTGCATGTTACACCCTCTAAGTTGTTAACAGCTTCTTCCAGTGTTTGAGTCAATAGCATAAATAGGGAATAAAAACTAAACAAAAATTTGGGAAGGATGTATGTTTAGTACAGGAAGTAGGGGTAGTTATATTTGTAAATATGGATGTATAGATGGTGGTCACTTCATAGTGTACAAGCCCTCCAAAAGGAACTTTCACAGAGAAGTTTAATGAATACAATTAAAAAAATACCCCAACTTAAGCTTATAATAGTACTATTGGGGCAAAGTGGGAGGAGAACCTTACCAATACTCCAAAATATTATTATTCATCAGCCAATTAAACATACTCTTGATTGTGTTTATTAGCTCAAACTCCTTTTTTCAGGTAGCCAACCTTTGCACGCCTAGCAAGGGATGACAACCATTCCAACCCTCTTAGCACAATATGACTCATATAACTCATCTCCAACTACAGAAATCCATTGAAATAATTGAATGTCAAATGTGAGCAGTTAAAATTACCAAGCTCATCTATATTCTCATGAAAAGAAAGAATTATTATGTTTAAAATAACTTATAACCTACAGAACCATAGTCGTTGTATCACATTTTTTTTTATTATAAATTCAAATAGGGTGCTGCCACTATGTCATTCCTTTTTATTTAACAGAATCAACTTGCTGTCACAACTGTAAATGCATAATTATTCTTGACCTATAATCTAAGATTACATATCTTGCATTTTATGGTTTCCCCTGTAATAAAACCTCTCTTCCTGAGATTTTATTTATAGGTTCACTAGGTTGTCACTCATGAACGCATCCTATCATGGATAACATTATGTTTAATGTTCTTCCTGTTCACAAACTTAAACAAAAAAATTCCCCAATGTGATGACTTTTAGAGACAAAGAATCAACCTTCGGTAGACTCATGATCAAGCTAGCAAGATTTTGACTAGATATATTAGAACAAAGATTCACAAATGTGTGTGTGTGTGTGTGTGTGTGTGTGTATGTGTGTGTATGACTGAGATCAAATATATACAGCATTTTAAATGTTTATGTTGTAGTTGGGTTTATCAAGCACCAAACGTGTTCTGATCCAATCCATTGTTGTCTATGCTCATTTTTTGATTCATTAGTGAGGACAAAGTGCCATTTAAATTTGAGGTGGAAGCTGACAAAGTGCTCATTGTCATTGATAATGGTACCACTTATTACGCACACATTCTGCCCTGTACAATCTTCTTACTAATAATATTCTGTTCTCTGCACTTACTGCAGGTTCACCCAAGGGTTACGGGGCTCTTGAGACAAGTGATGTTTAAGCTTTTGGGGTTCTGCTTTTCCATACCCTCTCATGGAAGCAGCACATCACTAGCTCAATAAGGCGTACTGTAGATTCGTACAAATTCCTAAAACTTATTGATTCAAACCTCCAGCTATGATTCTTCAAATATCATGCTGCTTAAATGGTTAAAAGTGCTTTGGTTTGCTACAGTGAAGCTTATTTGGAGAGGCCACCTATGGAAGTCATTGTTCAATACTTGGGCAATTGTAGTTTCTATAAAGCTGTTATCAAAACAAAAGGTTCAATCAATGAAGATTGACCACATTACACAGGTTTACTTTGATAATATACCTGCAAAGGATTAATGTGTTGTAATTAATTCAGATTAACATTTAAATTTGTTTTTCGAAACATCAACTATTTTTTGTAAATAGATTTTGTGCTGTATAATATCAAAGTGCTCAATGAACATTAAAGGTTTACTTCTGTTGGGTGTCCATCATGAATGGTTTAATATTTCCTTTTTTTCCCGAAAATTACCACAGAACAATCATTCCATCATTATATTCTCCCTTTCTTTTTCTCTTACTGAAATAAGGAGATTCAAAAACATATACAAACTGATTTAAACAATGTATGCTATCAATTCAATTTTTTATAAATAATATACAATTTCCATTTCATTTGCCTTCTTTCTTTTTTTGTGGTACCCCAAACTCCAGATATAAAGCATAATTTTCAAACCAAGTTTTCCAGTTTTTATTCATTACTGAAGTAATATCCTTATTGACCCTACAAAAACCTTTCCATCAATTTTTTAATAATTAGCAAAACAACAATTTTATAATTGGATTCTTTTAAACAATAAATATGATTTTCTTATTTGGTAATATATTACTTTTTTAACGATTTATATAATATCTTATGTTTGAAGGTCACATATGTTTTCCTTATTTTTTTCATCTATCATACCCAGTCTGAGATGTTAATTATAGCCATCAATTCAGTTTTAGCATTTCTATTACAAGCCTTTTCGTTATTATGTGCAGACCAGAAAAAAGGATGCCATTCTTTGACAAACAAACAAAAAAGCAATTAACATGGGCTGGATTAAAAATAAAAAGTGTACTTAGTTTTACGTTGTTTGTTCTCTGTTGTCATCATGCTCGATGTTGATTTTCAATCATGCACTGCATGTGTCTTCTGTCCATGGTTGGTATTTAACGTCTGTTTTTCTATTGGATGTGAGGTTGGATATGTTATCTTACCTTTGGTTCAATTTAACCGAACTGTCCAACTGTTGAAGGGACAAGTTTTTTAAGATTTCATACTAAATTTCTTGAGTTCTCTCTTCCATATATGTTATTGGTTTTGTGCAATGATCTCATATATGTTGGATTCGTTAAAAAGGTGTTTTATATCTATACTAATTATTTTTGTTTTATGATTTTTTATTTATGTTTTGACTTAATTTGTCATTACGAATACTACTTTTTATTCATTTTTCTAATAAAAAATGGTTTGATATAGAAATATAATCTCCTAGACTAAGTCACAATTAAGATAAGTTTTTACTAACATTCTACTTTCAACATTACACTACTTTTTATTTGCATTGTTCAATATCATTTCTTTTTTTTTATTCATAAGTTTTAGTGGTCAATGAAATAAAATTAAAATCATTTTTTGTGTGTTATGTAATGTTCAATTATTATTGTTTTTATTGAAATAATCAATAGATACAACGAAAATGAGAAGCACCCGTGCGTCGCACGGGTTTCTTACTAGTTATTAACTATTTAATCACTTGATTAATTCAATTTCAAATTTGTAAAAAAAGTTACATGGTTGAGCCCTAATGAGCTCTTGAGGCCATGAGCCTCCCTAAAATTAGGAACCCCAATTCTTCTTTCCATTCATTATATGTTACTCCCTTAATTAATCATATCTTCAACTAGTTACAAATTTTCACCAAGAACACCCCATTTGAGGCTTGAGGCCATGAGCCTCTTAGAAGAGAGCAAGGATTATTTTGCTTCCATTTAAGTTTCCAATCCATACCAATCAAACCAAGAGCACCAATGTACATATAAAATCAACCAATTAACTCAAACAAATTAAAAATAATACATAGTTATAAAAGTCATGCAACAAAGAGAGTAACCCTGGCAAGGGTTTCTCATAATCAATCACAAATTCAAGTTTCCTACTACCAAGAGAGGTTGGAGAGGATTATCTCCCTCTTACTTAGAGGAGAAAACAAGCAATGGAACTCCCTTGAAACTCCAAGTGAAATTCGGATTTCACCAGCACCAAAACCCTAGGGCATCAAACTTTCACAAGAATCACAATCAAAGCTTGAAAAAGGCATCCATGATCACCATAGTGACCATGGATCACAAAAATGAAGAGAAAAGGGTGAGAAACTAAGAACCTTACCCAAAAGCTTGAAGCTTGAAGAAGAAGATAGTGAAGATGAAACCTTTTTAAGAAATCACCAACTAGAGATGTGTTTAGAATGTAAGGGAGATTAAGAAAATGTGTTTAGATGAAATTTTTGTGATGGTAGAGGGTGGAGAAGAGGGCTGGCCGTGTGGGTGTGTAGAGAGAAGGAGGAGAAAAAAAATGAGAGGAAGAAGAAGGTAGAGAGAGAAGTAGATAGAAAAGTGAATGAACATTTTGTGATTTTGAAATTAGAATGGCTTTGTTTAATTAAGTGAATAAAGCACAAATTTGGCACCCAAAGAGGGGCTGCTATCGTGTTGGGGAGAGGGAGGGAAAGAGAGAAGAAAATGGTTAAGAGAAAAGAGAGAAGGAAAATCTAGAGAGAGAAGTTGATAGGAGAAAAAGGTGATGACTTTTTGACTTTGAAATTAAAATAGAATAGCTTAATTGAATGAAGTACAAATCTTGGGCTCCAAAATGTACAGCTGTTGTATTGGGGAGAGGGAGGAGGAGAGAAAAGATGAAGCTTCTTTTAGAAGCTTGTATCTTTTTCCTATAAAGAGGATTTGATTAGACATAAAGAAGATTACATTTGGATAAGATAATGTGATTTAGTAATTAAATAATAAGGTGGTTAAGATTTTACTACAAGCTATTATCCAATGGATAATTGTTGTAGTACACAAGCCAGTAATAATTATCCATCGAATAATAGAGCGTACTGCAAAATTTTATTTAACAGTGCGAACAGAGATTTTATTTATTAGATAAAACCTTGAAAAACATAAATTTCGTAAACTGTGTCCAGCCTCGGGTTTAGTAAGATCCCCCGTCGACGTTTCCATAGTTCAAGGTTTACTAGCCTCAGGAAAAACATTTTGTTTTCCCAGCTCCGCTCAGCGCTCACGTAAAACGATAAATATACTAAAATATTCGACATTTCCAGAAAAATTCACAAAATTTTTCAAAAATCACAAATATTAAAAAATGACTAGTCATCATGAAGCAAACAATTTTCGGAGTATTACGTTAACTCTGCACAGTATGCATGCAAAACGAAAAATATATTAAAATATTCAACATTTTTGAAAAAATACAGAAAATCTCCCAAAAATCACAAATATTATAAAATAACTATTTGTGATGAAATAAATAATTTTCGGAGCATTACACTGACTCTGCTCAATGTACATGTAAAACGAGGAATATATTAAGATATTCGACGTTTTAGGAAAAATCCTGAAAAAATTCCTAAAAATCTCAAATATTATAAAATGACTATTTATGATGAATGAGATCATTTTTGGGATGTTACGCTTCCTCTCCAGATCAGAATAAAACCTTAGTTGTTGTTTTTAATCCCCAAAAATGGCTCTCCGTTGAATGTCTCTTAAGATATTATATATGGGTTGCACAAAATAGCTCTGCGCCATGGCGCGCTAGCCTCAGGTTTAAGTAGGAAATAGGGTTAATGCTTCCACACTGCAGTATGACACAGCTTGCATTGCAGCATGAGTTGCTAAATTGTTTCTTGAGCTTTCTCCTCTAATGTTGGTCCAAATCTTCCTTCAATTAGCTTGTTTGGAGCCCTTCCTACAATTGAGAAATCACCCGGTTAATAACAAGTGCAAATCTACTTAATATCTTAAAGAATAGACAAGATTTTCTCAAGATCATATAAGTAGACATCTAAATTGAATTAGATGAATATGAGCCTAAAATCTTCCATTTATGCAAAAGAACAAGGACTAAGCTATCTATAGAGCATAGATATAGGGCATAAATAACTACATTTTATAGAGTTATCATATCTATATGAGGTTTGCGAAGATGGAGTCACACAGTCTATAGATTTGGTCTGGAGGACTATACACGAGGTTCGACGAACGGATCTACAATGAGAAGCTCGAGTGGAGGCAGCGAGGGGAGGCTCGACGAGGTTCAGTAATGGCTAACCTATAACGTCATGTCGTGGCTGTGTGAGCACGAAATAAGAGTAGCAATGGTGGTGGTTGGGCCTGGGAGGAAACAAAAGGAAAGGACAGATGGGTTTCAACTTTCAATTTGGCAGAGGGTTTCAATTTGGAAATTTGTAGAGAAACTAAGAAAGGAAGGAAGAGAAATTGAGAAACAGAAAATGAGCTATGCTGCTCAGGTAAGAAAGAAGAGAAGAAACGATGCTAAAACGAAGTTGCTTTACTCGGGTGGTCAGGTCATCTGGTTGGTTCACTAAACCCGTCACTCGAACCAATAAGTGGACGGGTTCTTGGGGTTCTACCCGAACTAACTTGCTGACCCGAACTAACCCAGATATTTTATATTGGGTTGGATTAGGTTGGTTGAGTCATCGGTTCAACCCGGACCTATGTGTTGCCCTACTCTTTACAGGAAATCAAAGAAAGATTGAATGATAAACTCTCAAAAGAGTGAATATTACAAATTGAAACTCTATGGGTAGAAGAATAATCATAGTTTTAACTCATAAAATAGAGTATAATATTCAAGGTTGTTAAACTCGTATTCAATGTTTAACCAAGATGTTTTAGATTGATTTCCTCTTGGTCTTTAATTCTCAAAGATTGTATTTATAGCCCAATGCATTAAAGAGTCGTTGGAAGTGGTTGGAGCATTAATTGCAAGTGAACTAGCTATTAATTTCTGATTCTAGAAATGAGTTTATTCAAATAACACAATCCTTTATTCGAATAAATGCGTTTTTAGCACATCAGGGAATGGTTTCTGGAACATGTTATTCAAATAACACTTTTAGTTATTCGAATAAACTTTTTAAAAACAAGATAGATTAGTTTTTGGAACATGTTATTCGAATAACACTTTTGGTTATTCGAATAAATCTTTTAAAAACACAACAACACGTAGCCTATTTTAAGCTTTTATTCGAATAATACCCTGTGTTATTCGAATAAAGCTTGATGAAATGGAAATTTTGACATTCTGACTTTGGTTATTCGAATAGGGAAACCCTCTATTCTAATAAACCTATTTGAAAACACTTTAATCATCTTTTAAAACTTGTCAATTGTTTCCAAATGTTCCAACAAGCTTTTAGGCACTTGAAGGCTATTTCTTAAGAAACCGAAAACCATTTTAAAGCCTTGAAACCATATGTACTATTTGGGTTCTTTGAAAAACAAGTTTAGAGCTTAAGTGTGAACCCTTTTACCTTTACAAAATGATCTAAGTCCTAAAGCTATTCTTGAAAGTCTTGGACTTGATTTTGTCATCATATTTATGTTTGTTATCATCAAAACAATCTTCAATGGCTAATAGCTAATTACACAGAGTTTACTAGGCTGTGAAGCAGTGCAACATGAATGAGGAAGCAGTTGACATTCATAGGAAGCTGTAGCTTCAAGAACTTGAGGAAATCAGGAATGATGCATATGAGAATGCTAGGATATATAAGGAGAAGACAAAGCTTTATCATGATCAGCAAATTGCTAAGAAGTAATTTAACATTGGCCAAAAAGTTCTCCTATTTCATTCAAAGCGTAAACTTTTTCTTGGTAAGTTAAAATCTATATGGATTGGTCCTTTTGTTGTCACTAATGTATTTCCTTATATTGTAGTAGAAATCCAGTCAATAGATACAGGAAAGATCTTTAAGGTGGCCAAAGACTAAAGCCATATTATGGACTACTTATGACTTATTATGAGGAGTTAGGGCTAGATGAGCCCTCCATTGAGATTTTATGAGCAAGCATGAAGGTGTTAGGCTAAAAGGCAATAAAACAAACGCTTATTGGGGGGTAACCCAATGGATAAGAAGATTCATTCAGATTTGCTTTCTTTTTTCTTATTTCTTTATTTTATTGCTTTGAGACTATTTCCATGGTTTTAGTAACAAAGTTAGGATTTCTACCCTTTTTAAAATCATTTAGTCCTTTATTATCTTACATTGAGGATAATGCAAGGATTAAGTGTTGGGGGCAGGCTAGAGTAGTCTTTGGTTTGTTTTATTTTCTTTTCATTATTTTTTTGGGTTTATTTTATTTTATTTTACTTTTGTTATTTTTGAGTCGGCTTAAGTGCCTTCCCAAGTTTGGAGCCTTTGTAGGGAGATGTAAATAGTGTTGGCCAACAAAAAAATAAAAATAAAAACTACTTTGTTTGTTTCTTTTTCAAAATTCGAACCCCTTTGAGAAATTTTTGTTTTGTATTGATAGATAATTGAAAAGAGCAAATATAGGTTTGATATGTCAATATCTTCTGAGAAGTGCAAGTGGAAGAAAAATTTATAATTATTATTTGTGTTCATTTCATGCATTTTATCAACTTTTAGCTTGTGATTTTAAAATTTGTTTCATTGGATTTATGAGCTCCTAAGTTGGCATATGTGTATGATGTGATTTCCTTTTTGTTTCCCTAGTCTTTAAATAATTTTTCTACTATTTTCAAAGTAAAGTTCTACAAAGTACTGAATTAAGGAAATTTAGGCAATTGAAAATTGAAAAAAGAGAAAATTATATTTTCCACCCATGTGCATAAAAGAAAATAAGTTTGGGGGTGGTGAAAGTTGAAATGTGTATGGAATGACAAATAAAGAGTATGAATTAAGCAGGGATTAGAGTTTTTGATATGTGGGTTAGACGCATAGTCAATAATTTGAGTCTTTAGCAAGAGTTCGTGATGTGTGGAGCATTCGCATTGTTATGAGTTCGAGCGTTGCTAAGTTTATATCTCTATTGTGAAAAAAAAGAGGAAAAAAATAGAATGGTGATAAAATCTCAAATTGAAAGCCTAATGATCCTTGATAATATGTAGACTTGAATTAGTAGAGAATTGAGTAGCGGTTTTGCTTATTTTGACTTGTGGGAAGTGTTTATGAGTTGCTAAGTATGTATGTATTCATTAAGAGAGAAATTGAGTTCATGAGATTTATTTTTGAAAGCAAGCTTAGTTTGATGACTTACATTTGAGTTGAATATGGATGCATGATTAGAAGATTTACCTTTTTAAACTTTGAAAAATTATTAGCATGTCAAATTTCTTGTAGTTTTCTTTTAAAAAAATGTGTGCACTTTTTATCATTTGAAAGTTCTCTTCTCTTGTTTGTGCTTATATTTTACTTGCTTAAGGGCAAGCAAGGTTCAAGTATAGGAGAATTTGATAAGTGTAATTTCAAGCACTTATCTTATTATTTTCCATGCTAGTTCCAAGCATAAATCATGCAAAAATTAGTATTTTTATATTATTTTCTATTTTTTGTAGTTAGTAAAGACTTTGGAATGAATTTGAGTCAATTGGAGTCAATTTAGGGCAAGTTTGAATTAACTAAGATTTATTCTTGGATTTTTCTTGTGTACAGGAAATTTTGACAACGTGTCTTTCGAATGGCATAACTTTTTGCATAGAGATTGAAATGAAGAAATTCCACTTGGAGGTGAAATTAGATATCTGGAGATTTAATTTGACACTAAGATCACTCAAAAGCTCCAAGGGGCTAGAGAGAACCAAGTTGTCGAAGTTAACTATGAAAGGGATATGAACAAACACTTGGCGCTGGTTCTACGCGAATTTGATTAAATAACTTCTCCTTCAATTTAAACCCTAATGAGGTGATTCTAGAGCCTACACTTAAGTTCAAGACGTCTATTTTCAAATGGTTTTGGAATTACTTAATTTAGAGTTGTGTGGAGAAAAATTATGGCAATTTGTTCAAATGATGTCAGGAGATGTATATACTTTTGCAAGTGATATAAGAAGCATAATGGGCCTAACATGAATGGAGAAGGGGGGTTAGCAACTTTTGGACCCACGGTCCAACAAGTTTTTAAAACCCACATTGAAATGAGCTTCTCATGCAATAAATAATTATCATGCCCAAAGAATATGCAGGTCATGGTAAAGAGAATTACAAATCAAATAAGTGAGTGTTTAAAATAGTTGTGAAAGTTTGATTATTTCAATAATTGATTATTATATAATTTTTTTGTTATAATCAATTATAATAGAATCAATTTTATATTTGGATATGTTAGCAAAAAAGTGATTTTAAGCTAATTTGTTTCGTTTGAATAATATAAAAAAGAATCACTTTTATGCATTAAATTACCAAAATAGATAATGAAAGATTAAAAAAGTGATTTAATTGATAAAAAAAAGTTATTTGATTGAGAATAAAATGATATTTACATATCAAAGTGTAAAGAATAATCTATAATCTAAAATCATAAGTTGAAATTTCAGCATTATGACAAAAAGCTTTTAGAATGCATTGAATTTTGTACAAAAGCTGAAATTGAATTTACCAAACATATATAATTACTGTTACAACAACTTTTTTTTTACCAAATAACATATATTGGGGGACGAAAAAAATCATTCCCAAACATGCTCTAAATTGCCCAATTTGTGAAAGTTGAAAGAAAAGAAAATAACTAAAGTATCCTAGAGTGAGGCGATGCAAACTGAAAAGTTAAAATAGAACCTAACCTAGTTGTAAAAAAAAAAAGGTGGTGGCACAAAAATGTATTTGAAAGAAAAAAGCAACACAGCTTAATAATTGGGAAAAGAGAGCAACAACACGGAACACGGTGTGAGGAAACGGCACAACATGAATTGAACATACTAACTAGTTATAATTTGGCGAGTTATTCTTCAAAGAATTTTTATTTTTTTCCTTTCTTTATTTTTTATGTATTTTAAATATTTTAAGATGTTTACTTCCATCATCTTTGGCTAATTTTTCTTTTGGTTAAGGGTGATATTGAATATTTAGGATGATATGTTCTCTAACTTGATTTGATATTAATTTCTCTATTTATATACTTGAGTTGTTTATATTTCTCCAATACTTTTATGATATATGTTGGTATATGCCCTAGAGGCCGATACTTTTTTTGTATTTACATACATTCTATTATGCTTATTTTAATATATAAGACATTTCATTTATTGTGTTCTTTTTGGTAAACATAATAAAGTCCTTAGAATAGTAAGTTTGATGCCATAAGACATCAAGTGGATGACTTGATCGTGAGATCCTTTTGGTTAGAACACTATTCTTAAATGTCTCTAGTCAAGTATTGTTGTTAAATAGGACAATAATAATGCATTGAGACTAGTATGTGTATAGACTGATGACCACATCTCATAGGTCATGGATATGAGATATCAAGTCTTCACATGGGTACATATATTAGAGTAATTATGTACTGGACTAACCCGTCATGAGAACGCTACATGGATCGTTACGTGAGTGTCATAAGCGATTCTCATAGTGACAATGGTGTCTGTGGTCCTTTGACCTGAAATCACTACGATTCCTACATGAGGAGTTGTATATTTTAATGCCATCAAACGTCATCTGTAACAAGGTGATTATAAAGTTAGTTATTGGACATACAGCAAATCATGCAGAGGGATGTGAGTGACCTAGATGGGATTTGTCACTCCTACATAACAGGAGCGATATCTTCAGGCCTCCTGATTGAGTGAGACTGCGAAATGCATGGCCATGCTCAAATGAACCAATATGAGATATTGATTTCATTTGTTGTTACAAAGTCTACTTGAATATCAGGAAACGAAAGATTGGACTATGCAAGGGTGACGCATTCCATGTCTTGTGTTCAATCTAGATATCTTGACAAAGGGACTAAACGACACGGAAACATTAGTCACAGAAAGGTTATGTCAAATCACTGTCATTCTTATTACTTGGGTAGCAGCGATGTGTTGCTAGATACCGCTCACTGCTTGTAATATTAAAATGGAATTTTAATATTATTGCTAACATGATGAGAACCTGCAGGGTCACACACATAGAGCAGACTAAAATTGGAGTAATGAATCCAAGTTGGACTCGAATTCAAATATGGGCCAGACTCATAACAGATGAGTCTAGGGTTGCACAACTTACCTTGCTGCTGCTCACACTCACTTAAGGCAGTCACTATTATAAATAGTACTGCTATGGGGCTGCTGAGAGATACAATTTAGAACCCTAACTGCACTTACAAAAAAGTGAGTGAGAGAGCGATAGGTTTCTTCTCTTTTCTTCGCAGCTAGCATGTGAGAGACGTGAGACTCCTCTTTACGGACGTTGGACGTTCGTGAGTCTGTTCACGTGGATACCGTAGAGACATCGTTTCTATTACAGTGTTGGTGATTCACGTCCTTCCTTTTGATCACGCTTCAAGAGGTAAATAATTTAAAAACTTGGATTATAGCTTTTCGCATGGATCCTCGATGGGAATCTTATTTTTCCGCTGCGTGATGTATCCGCAATTCCCAACAATATATTCACAAAAAATTAGCCTGATAATATAAGTTTATTTTAAAATTTTCTATTGCTATATTAGGATTTTGTATTTTCATAAAATTATAATTAATTGTAGCACTTGAGATTAATTGTTATGGTCAAGTAATGATTAATTTTCAAGGGAGCATTCAACATAAATTCATTAGATCCATGTGAGATTGTCTTACCTAGAACAACTTACCTTCTATTTCAATTGATATTTTGATTCTATAGATTTTAGGATTAATTATTGGTTAAGGTTAGAAGGAAATGTTTTCATCCTAGTTATCTTGGAGGGATGGGTAGTTTATGTTTAATTACTCATGATTGTTAGTTCAAGTAAATAGAAGAATTAACTAAAATTGAATTAGGAAAATAATAATCTTAGTGGTGGAAACTAATCCTTACACCAATTCAATCAATCAATAAATTTTAAATGCATCACTTTTCATAATTTTTCATTTTGATTAATTTAATTACTTAAGTTTAATTTTAATTGTTCATTTGTGTTTTTGCTATCCATGTTAATTATTTAGCTTAATCAATTATTTTTCCTTAGGAAATGATACCATATTTTCCACTGTGCTAAAATTTAATTTTTAAAATTGGTAAAGGGTTTTAATTTTGATAATAAAATGACCTATTAATCGAATAGATTAAATCCACTTATTGAATTCTAAGAGAAACACAAACTCATATCCTCTCTTTATAACCTGATCCATTAGTAATCTGAGTGAGAGTCAACCTTGAAGAAGTGAGGGTGAAACAAATACTACTTGTAATGTAGCTTGAAGAAGCTAGGGTTGAAGAAATAATACTCGTGGCAATACAAAATCTTCGTTTCTGACTAGGGACTAGACGTACACATGTGGTTTGGCCGAACTAGTATAAACTTCTGAGTGATCTATTTTGAACTTTATCTCTTAGATTTTTGTTTTTTAAATCGGATCTTTAACTTGTCTTTCTGATAATTGAAATTGATCTTTTACTTTAAGTTAACTAAGTTTTAAGAGAACTTTGATTTAAATTCAGTTTCTTTCAAGCAATACTTTTGAATAACCTAGCTTTTGATCTATGATTTATCTAAGTTGAGAAAACTTGAGAAGTTGTTCAGTTTGCAAGAATTGTTCAGAAATTGAAAGCATGATTCAACTCCATTCTCGTACTATTCCCACTTTCAGTTGGTATCAAAGCTCAACTTCCGGGTTGAGCGCCTTAACAAGTGAAGAAAAAATATCCAAAAGGAAAAATGACAAATAAGAATCTCTACATTACTGAAGGACAATCCATCAACCACCCTCCTGCTTTTACTAGAGAAGACTATCACTACTAGAGAGATAGAATGAGACTCTTCATAGAATTCACCTATTTTGATCTATGAGATGTTATAGAAAATTATGCTTTCACTCCAACACGTTCTGTAGAATATGGAACAATTGTTCCTACACCAAAAGAATAATGGACAAAAGTAGAAATAAATAGAGTTCAATGAACTCAAAAGCAAAATACTTTCTTATATGTACACTCAGCAAGAGTGAATATGATAAGATTATATCATATGACACTGCTAAAGAAATATAGAACAAACTTAAGATGTTGCATGAAGGCACATGTTATGAATGAAAACAGCCAGGTGGGCACAAGGGACAGCATAATAGAATCGGTTAAAGAAAGAGAACAAATGAGAATTGATCAAGGACAAGTGGCAAATGATCCCAACATCATGGAGGTGAGAAGGAGCAAGAGAGAGAAAATGCCTAATAGAAAATATTCCATGGATCAAGTATAAAAGGGGGAATGATTGCCAATAATGGGGTGTCTAGAATTTGGTGATCATAAGCTCTCTCTCTCCCTCAGTCTTTCTGGATTCGTTCCTCTCTAAGCCTAGTATTGTATTTAGGCTATATCCTTACTTTTCTACATACTCACAGTAGCTAAGAAATGGATTGCGTTCCATAGTAGATTTCCTTGTGTAGTCGCATTCACTATTATACTAGTGATTTCAATTAGTGAAGGTTCTGAGTTTATTCACAGTGTTTTCCTACTTTTAACTCACACCATTACATTGGTGCTTTCATTCCCATACCATGGTGGACAACACTCACATGAAAAGTATAGAGGTAGCCATCCAGGCCATCAACGCAACGATGAAGAAGATGATGGAGGAAGCAGAGTTAAGGCATACAGAGCATATGCAGCCACGCTTTGCTGACATTTCGCGTATAGATCGCGTTGACGCTCAGTTGGGCTCCCTTCAACTGGGTTCCACTTTTAATGGTGGATCGAACTCATCGACGTCGTCAAACACCACTTAACCATTCCAGCTCCGCAATATCAAACTTGATTTTCCAAGGTTTGATGGCTCTGATGTCTTGAACTGGATCTTTAAAGCGGAGCAATTCTTCGATTATTACTCCACCCCAGATCCTCACCGTCTCACCATTGCTGCCGTTCACATGGAAAAAGACGTCATTCCATGGTTCCAGATGATGACGCGGAATAACCCACTCCAATCCTGGGCGGCGTTCACACGAGCCTTGGAGCTCGAATTTGGGCCTTCCCCATATGAGTCCCCACGTCCGGCCTTATTCAAACTCACCCAAGCCACTTCTGTTGCGGAGTACTACTCCATCTTCACCGCCCTTGCCAATCGCGTACAAGGCCTTAGCCCAGAAGCCACTCTGGACTGCTTTATTAGCGGCCTCAAAGCCGAGATCCGTCGCGATGTTGTAGCCCAGAGCCCACACTCCTTATCCAAAGCCTTCGCCCTAGCCAAACTGTATGAAGAAAAATATGCCACCCAACCCAAAACAAGCCCACTAAACCGTCCTTACTACTTCTCGGCACCTTCCACTACCTCCCGAAACACCACCCTCGCACCCTTGCTCCCTACCCCATTGGTTAAACCAAGCCTACCAGCTCCCAAATTCCATAATGTCAAACGTATTACCCCTGCAGAAATGTAACTTAGGCGTGAAAAGGGCTTGTGATATTATTGTGATGATAAATTCTCCTTGTCCCATAAATGCCCTAATAAACATTACCTTTTGTTGCAAGTAGATGAAGCCAAAAATGACTCTCTTGACCCAGATCCGCCTGACTATGTTGACATGGCACCTGCTAACAATGTCGAACCAGAGCATCATCTTTCATTTAATGCTCTTAAAGGATCCCAGGGAGTTGGAACCATGCGATTTCAGGGGCAGATACAAGGCGTGAACATTCAGATTCTGCTGTACAGTGACAGCTCGGACAATTTTTTGCGACCCAGGATTGCACAATGCTTGAAATTGCCTATCCAACCAGCTGAGAAATTCAAAGTTCTGGTGGGCAATGGCAGCACCTTGGCTGCAGAAGGGTACATTCAGAATTTAGAAGTCACTATCCAAGGCCATACACTTCATTTACCTGTGTATTTGTTGGCCATTACTGGGGCAGATTTGGTATTAGGAGCACCATGGCTGAAAACTCTGGGTCCTCATATTACTGACTATGATTCACTCTCCATCAAATTCTACTTACAGAACACCTTTATTACCTTACATGGTGACAAATTGACCACCCCGGGCCAAGCTCAGTTTCACCACATTCGGCGTATGCTAAATACTCACTCAATTAATACCTCTTTTACTTTGCAATTTCAGCAGCTTCCACAACAAAGGGTTGAACTAGTGTGCCTACCCCCTCACTTACCTCCTAAGCTAATCGCCCTGCTGTCATCTTACCTTTACGTGTTTGCTGAACCTAAGGGTCTCCCTCCGCCTCGAGTACAAGATCATGCTATTCCACTCCTTGAGGGTAGCAACCCAGTTAAGGTTAAACCCTACTGTTATCCCCATAGTCAGAAAGCTCAAATTGAAAACATGGTACGTGATATGTTAGACCAGGGTATTATTCAACCTAGCACTAGTCCCTTTTCCTCTCCTGTGTTATTAGTAAAAAAAAAAGGATGGGACATGGCGTTTTTGCACTGACTATAGAGCACTAAATGCTATTACTGTTAAGGACAACTTCCCTATTCCTACTGTTGATGAGCTTTTGGATGAATTATTTGGTGTCTCTTATTTTTCTAAATTGGACTTAAGGTCGGGCTATCACCAAATTTTGGTTAAATCATAGGATAGACACAAGACTGCCTTCCGGACACATCAAGGCTTGTATAAGTGGCTTGTTATGCCATTTGGCCTTTCCAACGCCCCTGCATCTTTTCAGAACCTCATGAATCAAGTTTTTAAGGACCAGCTTAGGAAATCTGTTCTTGTATTTTTTGACGACATCCTTGTCTATAGCCCATCATGGACAGCTCACTTACATAATTTAGAAGTGGTTTTACAGCTTCTTAGGCAGTATTCACTCTTTGCAAAGCTCACTAAATGTTGTTTTGGCCTCACCAGAGTGGACTATTTAGGCCACACAATTTCCAGCCAAGGAGTTGAAATGGATAGATCCAAAATCCAAGTTGTTCTTGATTGGCCTGTTCCTAAGTCTATCAAACAGCTAAGGGGTTTCCTCGGCCTTTTAGGATACTATCGTCAGTTTATTAAGAATTATGCAACCATTGCTGCACCCCTTACTACTTTGCTGAAAAATGATGCTTTTACATGGAGTGTCCCAGCTACAACTACATTCAACAGTCTCAAAAGTGCCATCACTCAGGCACTTGTGCTTGCCTTACCCGATTTCCAACAACAGTTCACCTTAGAGACTAACGCTTCAGGTTCGGGAATTGGTGCCATTCTCAGTCAGGCTAGACACCCAATTGCCTATTTTTCCAAAAAACTCAGTCCCAAGATGCAATGACAGTCAGCTTATGTTAGAGAGCTCTATGCCATAATTGAGGCCATGGCAAAATTCAGACACTACCTCATTGGTCACAAGTTTACAATCAAAACTGACCAAAAAAGTCTCAAATCACTCACTGACCAAACTATTCAAACACCGGAACAGCAACATTGGCTCCATAAATTTTTGGGATATGATTTTACCATCAAATACAAGTCGGGAATCGATAATGTGGCTGCTGACGCGTTGTCTCGCTTTTTCTGTATGGCCCTGTCTGTACCCCATACTACTTTCATTCTCTTAGTGCAGGATGCTGTCAATACTACTCCTGAGTTGGCCGAAATCAAAACCCAATGCATCCAAGGGTCTTGTGTTGACCCAAATTACCAAGTCAAGAATGATATACTATTTTGGAAATCCAGATTGGTGATTCCACCAAAGCCAGAATTGATTCAAAGTATCTTCCACGAGTTTCACTCTTCCCTTTTAGGCGGTCATGCAGGCATCACTCGAACCAAGGCCAGAATTGCAACTCAGTTTTTTTGGCCTAACATGCATAAGGACATCAGTTTATTTGTCTCTTAGTGTTTGACTTGTCAACAAGCTAAGGCCTCCAATGCTCTCCCTGCGGGTTTACTCCAACCTCTCCCTATTCCTTCTCAAATTTGGGAAGACATTGCCATGGACTTCATCACAGGTTTACCATCTTCAAATACTTATATTGCTATACTTGTGGTAGTAGATAGACTTTCTAAGTATAGTCATTTTGCCCTACTCAAATCTGATTATACTAGTCTCAAAGTGACTAAAATATTTCTACATTCGATTGTCAAACTACATGGGTTTCCTAAATCCATTGTGTCGGATAGAGACAAGGTTTTCACAAGCAAATTTTGGCAACATTTATTCAAATTGAGTGGTACCACATTGGCTATGAGCACATCTTATCACCCACAATCGGATGGTCAATCCGAAGCTGTCAATAAATGCTTAGAGTTATATCTTAGATGTTTCACTAGCCAAAATCCCAAGAACTGGTCAAAACTACTCTCTTGGGCTGAATTTTGGTACAACACATCATTCCACACTAGCATTGGCATGACACCTTTCAAGGCGGTGTATGGCAGAGAACTACCTACTCTCATCAAATATGACTTTAGCCCAACCGATCCACCTGCACTGCAGGCTCCGCTGACTGAGAGAGATTCCATTTTAGCTCTTTTAAAGGTCAACTTGAATAGAGCTCAACAAGCAATGAAGAGGTTTGCTGATACTAAACGAAGCTTTTGTGAATTCAACATTGGAGATATGGTGTTGGTTAAACTCCAACCTTATAGGCAACATTCCATAGCTCTCCACAGGAATCACAAACTGGGCCTGCGCTATTTTGGGCCTTTTCTAATTCTAGAAAAAGTTGGATCTGTTGCTTATAAACTGTTGCTGCCATCCTCTGCAAAAATACATCCGATTTTCCATATCTCACTATTGAAATCCTGCAAAGGCCAGCATTCTGAACAGTACATGCCACTGCCTCTGACTACCAGTGAGCATGGTCCGGTTCCGGCACCTCAAGCCATTCTGCAGACCCGAATGGTGTTACACCAGAATCAGGAGTCACCTCAAGTGCTTATTCAATGGGAAGGTTTATCTGCTGAAGAGGCTACGTGGGAGAACTGGCATGAGATTAAGGTTAACTATCCTAACCTCGACCTTGAGGACAAGGTTAATTTTAATGGAGGGAGAATTGTTATGAATGAAAATAGCCAGGTGGGCACAAGGGACAACATAACCGAATCGGTTAAAAAAAGAGAACAAATGAGAATTGATCAAGGACAAGTGGCAAATGATCCTAACATCATGGAGGTGAAAAGGAGCAAGAGAGAGAAAAAGCCTAACAGAAAATATTCCATGGATCAAGCATAAAAAGGGGAATGATTGCCAATGATGGGGTGTCTAGAATTTGGTGATCATAAGCTCTCTCTCTCCCCCAGTCATTCTGGATTCGTTCCTCTCTAAGCCTAGTATTGTATTTAGGCTATATCCTTACTTTTCTGCATACTCACAGTAGCTAAGAAATGGATTGCATTCCATAGTAGATTACCTTGTGTAGTCGCATTCACTATTATACTGGTGATTTCAATTAGTGAAGGTTCTGAGTTTATTCACAGTGTTTTCCTACTTTTAACTCACACCATTACAGCACAAATCAAGTTAAAGAAACTAAAATCAACATGCTTGTTAATCAATACGAACTATTCAAAATGCTTAATCATAAGACAATTGATAATATATTCACAAGACATATGCATATCATCAGTCAATTTAAAACTCTTGAAAGAATCTACACAAATCAGGAAATGGTAAGAAAAATTCCGAGAAGCTAGGAATGGCAACAAATCATATACCGAACCCGATCCGGCCCAATATGATCCAATGGATCAATTTTTTAAAGATCCACACACAACTCGGTTCCGGTCGAGTCAGGTCACTTAAAGATCCATTGGATCTTCGGGTTATATCCGACACCCAAATTTCTAAACCCTAAAATTCTGATTTGGGAATCTAACATACGTGAAGCAACATCCAGATCAATTTCCGCAGAGATTCAGGCAATTTCTCGTGACGATTCACCGATTCCGGCGATTTTCTGGTAAGTTCCGGCGATTTTATGGTGAGCTTCCGGCGATTCCGCCATTTCTGCGATTTCTCGTTCTCTTCGTTGAACATCGTGGCACGTTTCTCTCGCAGATTTTCTGAGTAGCCAAACGGGGGGAGACTTCTGCGTATACTTGTTAGTGTTCTTTTTAGTGCTGAAGTTTTGGGTGCTGAAGACTTCTGCTGAAACATTCACATAAGCTTACTCGGTAAATACACTTCCATCTTTCTTTTTACAATTTTTTTCTCCTTCAAATTTTGAATCTGGGTTTTCTATAAATATTCACCTTCTTTGAATATCATTTGGGGTTTTGATATAATTAGATATATGGCTGTTTTGCATTTAAATGCATGGCAAGGACTCAGTTTCTAGTTATGATATTAAGGACTCAGTTTCTTGTTCTGATATTAAGGACTCAATTTTGTATAATTTTATATTAGGGATTAGCTACTGTAAAAGTCGTTACTAGTGAAGCATGAAACGGTGGCATTGGCTGCTAGTCATTTGCAATAGCTGAGAAAGTTTTGCTTTGGCTACTATATAATTTTATATTAAGGACTGAGTTCCCCAATTTCTATTTCCATACGAATAGTACAACTTGTGCATGTTAGATGATTTTAACAATTACTAATCATATTAAAAGTTAAAACCATTAGATGTACCAAAAAAAAAAGTCAAAACCATTACTACCTTGTAGGATATGTTTCCCCCTGATTCCTGTTTCCATGACAATTTCAAACCCTATAATATTACTCTTGATTATACTGATTATAAGATCATTTTGTCATGATACTAATGATAGGAACCTACTCAACTGAAACTGTGGACTTTTGGAACTTCAGTTTTTGTTTCTTGGCACACTGATGTTCATGGGCCATATATAGGTGTGGACTATTCTCTCTCTCTCTCTCTCACTCATCCAGTGTGGAAATTGATTTCACCTTGTGTTGTTTTACAGATCTATTTCAATGAAATACCTGATGAAATCATTGAGAAGCTGGTATGTGTTGTATCTTTTAATTGATTGTTTCATGTATGTTTCTTCGCTTTATTTACAGGCAGTGCTTATGGTAGGAACTCTCTTCAATTGCTAGTTGAGTAGCTGATATGCTTTTTATCCTTTTTCTTCTTGTTTAGGTTGATGAGGGAATTACACTCAACATTGCTAGGGGGCTGATAATAGAGCATCCTTTAATATTGGCATTTGTCAAAGAAGTGGTTGGTTGACTCCTCTTTAATACTTAGAAATGTCAATGCATCTTAATAATAAATGGTTACAATTTGTTAACTGTTGCAATTTGTCACTGGCAAGTGGCAACAACTTCTCGTACTCATTTAAGCATGTTAACTGCTCCAATTCTAGAGTTTTTTTTTTCTTATCAGTATATATATATATTGGCAAATGATTTGGCGGTATAAACTCATTGAAAAATGCAGAGAAAATCATGACCATTTTAAAAAAAAAACCAATATCTGATTTTGGTATTGATGAACCATTAACGCATGTCTATAAAAGGAAAGGAAATAATAAAAGGAATGGACGGTAGAGTGGACGACATAATGGACGGTAGAATGGATGGCATAATGGATGGTAGAATGGACAGCAGAATGAACGGTAGCATGGATGGTAGAATTGAGAGTTGTTTCTAATAAATTGCACTCTAGTAGGTTGTTCCTAGGAAGTTGTAGTTCAATAATTGTATCTTTGTACAGGGGTGGAGAATTTGGGTAATCTAGGCCAAGGGCAGAAGCTGTGCATCGCAGCTCTGATTGTTCTTTCCTTTTCTCTATTTTCCATAGTTCCCTTATATTTCCAGTTTTCCAGATCTGTAATCGGAGCTTTACTCCTTGAAGTTCCTATTTAATTCCTTTAATAAGACTAGTACCTATCTGTCTGGATGGTATCTACTTGCATGGAGAGCAGATTGGAAGCAGTGGAACGGCAGATGGACGCCATTGAACAGCGATTTCAGGAGATGATGAGGATGAAGACGGAGCAGATTGCAGTGGCCGTTCGAAATGTTCAAGTAGTTCCAGATGGAGAAGGAAGCAATCATGGCAACCGGGAAAGAGACGGAGAGGATGTTGATCTCAAAGTCGTACGCAGAGAGGAGAGGATGCGATGATTGGAGGTACCGTATTTTATGGGCAACAATCTGCATAGGTGGTTGTACCGTGTTGAACGGTACTTTTGAGATCAACAAAATCCCAGAAGTGGAGAAGGCTGCTACGACGGTGGTGTGTTTGGAGGGAAGGGCGTTGAATTGGTACTAGTGGTGGGAACCACGGATGGGGGCAGTGACTTGGCCAGTTTTCCAACAAGGACTACTGGGGAGGTTTCAGATCTCTTCGTCAGATAACCCATACGAGGAGTTAAGGGGACTGCGGCAGAGAGGTTTGGTCATGGAGTGTGAAGAGCAATTCGAGCTCCTGTCCGCACCATTTCGTTAGGTGGAATGAGGAATTCATGCGCAGAGCATTCATGAATGGACTGAAAGATGAAGTGAAAGCAGAGTTGCTCTTGTTCAACTCAAAGGATCTCCATTCCTTGATGACGATGGCTCAAAGGGTGGAAGATAAAAATCGGGCAATGAGTTGAAATTATGGGCATTCTGCCCGAGGAGCTCAGTTTATTCCCAGCAGGCCCACGTTGACTAGTAAATGGGCTGGGGCCCAAGACAACCCAGGTGGAAGGGGTAGGGTGTTGAGCCCAATTCGTGGTTTGGGCAGCGGTCCATTGTATGTAACGGTAGGAATGAAATCGAGCCTGTGATTGAGCAAGAGTCAACATGTGAGCCAACACTTCAATATGGGACGCCTACTCATGTTGACAGCTTAGGTGGGCAGCTATTGATGTGTGTGTGAAAGAGTTGTCAGGAATTTATTTTGGAGGTGTCATTTTAGTGAGTATGAAAAAGTAAGTGATAACATGTGCCCTCTTGAATCATATATATACATTGGAATGCTGGGCTTGTAGCTTTTGGGGTGTAGTTTTTATAAGTTGCTTCAATGGATTTGTGAAAATGGGGGTTCATCACTCTCACACAAGTTTCATGTTGTTTGCATTCAGCAAAATTGTTTTGAGGAATACGATATTGTTATGTAGCTACTTAGTGTATAGTTGAACACCAAGTCAATCTTGCTGATGAAGTCGCAGAAAGCTTACCCCAACCTAGAGTTACTCGGCTCGCCTAGGGTTCATTTCCTGAATACTTGGGTATTGATGAGTTAAGCAATGTGACCTTGGAGGGATTCCCTTGAGCTATTACAAGACCTCCCTGAGGCGGGTATTGATGAGAATACTTGGGAAGACTTTGCTGCGATCCAACAAGCATTTCCTGAATTTCACCTTAGGGACAAGGTGAAGCTTATTGGGGCGAGTATTGATGAGCCATTAACGCATGTCTATAAAAGGAAAGGAAAGAATAAAAGGAATGGACAATAGAGTAGACGACATAATGGATGGCATAATGGACGATAGAATGGATGGCAGAATAAACGGTAGAATTGGGAGTTGTTTCTAATAAATTGCACTCTAGTAGGTTGTGCCTAGGAAGTTGTAGTTCAATAATTGTAGCTTGGGAAAGGTCTTACTTGTACTATAAAAGCAGGACCTCAACCTTTGTATGGGGCTGGAGAATTTAGGTAATCTTGGGGAGGCTTAGGCCAAGGGCAAAGGCTGTGTATTACACCTCTGATTGTATTGTTCTTCCCTTTTCTCTATTTTCCATAGTTCCCTTATATTTCCAATTTTCCAGATCTGTAATTGTAATTGGAGCTCTGCTCCTTGAAGTTCCTATTTAATTCCTTTAATAAAACCAGTACTTACCAGGTATCTACTATCTTAATGATAGATGGTGTGATAGAGAGAATAGCTTGCTGATAGCAACCCAATTCCACATTGTAGTGAAACTTGAATGTGCACCAGATAGGACTCGTTTCATATGCGTATGCGTAATTAATTGCTGGTTGATATAGTGCGAGAGATTTACTTTTACTACAGCTTCTTTTGGCCTTAAACTCCTGCTGCTTTTCAATTTTTTTGGCTTGTGTACGAGAGTTAGTGCTATTATAATTGGTGCAAACTAGTTTGCCTTTATGTTTTACTTGTAGCAAATTCGAAGTTGCATTTGGTTGTTGAAGATGGAATTGATCAATTTAATGTTTTAATTGCTGCCCATTTAGATGATAGTAGTTAAATATTCAGAGCCTATTCTTATTTAATTGTTATGAAAACACCCTGGTATGTATGGATCACTAGTTTTGAATTGTCTGCTTTGACACCTCAACTACTTTTTGAAAAAGTCAATTTATATACAAGATTAGATTAGTGGCAATGTAGCAAATGCTTATTTTTGAAACTTTGCTAATGCCTTTATTGCCACCTGGGAGCATCCTTGCTATTTATGTAGGCATTTACTCTAAGAAGCATGGTTGTTTTATCCTTAGTATTAGTCACAATTCTAAAGTATTATAAGATTATGACATTCCTAGACTAGTACAAACTTCTCATTTTTGGAACATAATAGGTGGAAGTTGAGGATCAGGTTTGACAATTGCATTAACTTTGAAGCTCCACCTATATACTCATTGTCTCATTAAGAATATGCCACTTGTTGAGGCCAATTTAGTGTTGCTTTTCAGTGTGCTGTTCTGCATTTGTAATGATAAAAATGTTTAGTGGATTTGGTATTTAAATTAACAAAAACTAAAACTTAAGCTTTTGTCCAAAGGAAATTTAGCGACAAATTTGAGGTCTTTGTAATTTGTTACCCTCCTGAATTCTTGCTTCTTTGAGCATCATTTATCATATATAACAATTTTGTGATTTTGGTATCTACTATCTTTGAGATTTGACGTGCACACACATTTCCCCATTGGTGATTTATTATAATTAAATGACCCATTAGATTTATGGCATTTAACAGGGCAAGTCATTGGTATTCACTCTGCTACTGAATTTGAAACGAAGTTGAGTGCTGCGTCAAAGATATCTCACTTGGCAATTCTGTATTTTGCTAGAGAGAAGTTGCTGGTTTATGCTTACATGCCCAATGGCAGCTTATTCTGGCTCCTTCATGGTATGTTTCAGTTTTCTATTTGGCTGCTAAGAAAAGTGGGTTATATAAAATAGGAGTAGGTTACAGTTTACAGTTTTCTACTGCCCAATGTCTTTGTGTCTGTTAGTTTGTTTTTATTTAAAAGGTTCTGTTTGGTTGCAGGTGATCATTTCTTTTGTTGTGTACTTTCCTGGAAATAACTAGAGAAGAAGAAGGAGGCAAAGAGAAGTCTTGAACCTTGGTAAAACTGCCTTTCCAATTAATTAGCTTTTGTTGTTATTAGATTGCTTCTGCATCATGCATTTTATGTAAGTTAAGTTTCAAAAACACCTGCACTTTGATAAATAGCTTTTTGACATCTCATAAAATGCTTTGCATAATTAAGAGCAGCTGTGTAGCTAACAACAACTATATGCTGTCTCATGAAAAGAAACAATTCATCAACGTGGCCATTAATTCTCATAACCTGAAATTGGTTATTCTTATGGCAGAATTGTCAATTTGTCTTTTTGTTGACTGAATTCTATTATTATCCTTTCTCACATACATACACGCATCTAATTTAAAGATGTCTCTATTGTGCTGCACAGTCTTCTGTTTCAACAAAGACATCTTTACATGATCCTTCATCTAATTCACCAACTCAAGCACAGCCAGAAGCACCTCCTGAAGTGAGAGTTGCTCCATTAGGGAAGCAAAGGAGTAAACTTTGGAATCACTTTGAGAAGAAAAAGATAAGAGGACTAGAGAAAGTAGTTTGTAATTACTGCCATAATGAACTCTATGGAAGTTCAAGCAGTGGGACATCTCATTTACAGAAACATTTGGGAAGGTGCAAAGATTATCTTGCCCAACAAGTACCTACACCTAGGACGAGTGAGGCAGCTCGGTGGACCCAATGTTTGCATTTGATCCAGAAGTTGCTAGGAGAGAACTTTTGCACTCATGATCGTCATGCCATTATCAGCCATTATTGAGAGCTTGCACTCAGTGAGTATCCATCGTCAATTGTGGATCACACTCATTTTTGGAGGCACTCAAACGCTTTTCAGCCATTATTCAAGCTAGTGTCAAGGAACACAGAAAGGAGTGATGTGATGAAGATTCATCTACAAGAAAAAGAAGACTAGAAGAGGTTAATTGAAAGCAATCAAGGCAGGGTTGCTATTACTTCTCATATGTAGACATCAACCAACCATAGAAGACGGTATATGGTGATCATTGGCCATTTTGTTGATGACTCGTGGAATTTACAGAGTCGGATATTGGGATTTGCCCATGTTCCATGTCCACACACAAAGGAGGCTTTGTGTGATGTATTATTCAAGTGTCTGATAGATTGGAACATCGACAGGAGACTTTCTACCATTACACTTGATCATGCATCTACAAATGATGCAATGATTGGTGTTCTGTTGCAAAAATTGGATACCTCCTCTCTTATCTTCTGTGGGCCTCTCATTCACATGAGATATTGTGCACAATCCTGAATTTAATTAAGAATGGCTTGGATGTGATTGAAGACAGCATAGTCTTGAGTAAACTGATAAGTCTTAGAGATTGAACACAGATTTGTTGAATTGCTCTAGTGAGTAGCACTCAACACCCTGATATATATATACACTAAGAAATAAATAGTGTTACATTTACAATAAAGAATTAGCTATTTTCTATGACTGATTTGCTAGGAACATTAACTTTTATAATTCCTAATGTTACATTTAATCATTACATTATGTCCTACACCTATGACTTTATTTCCTAGGAACATATAACTCCTATAATTCCCAATGATAACAATAATACTCAACGCTCTTTCTCAAGTTAGTGAATGAATATATATCATTCCTAACTTGTCAGGAAGCTCTAGAAATCACTTTTTGGGTAGTCTAATAGTTAATACATTTGTCAATTGATATCTTAAAAGAATATATGTTGTAGTTATTAGTCCATTATCTAATTTTTTCTTGATAAATTGTCGGTCTATTTCAATGTATTTTATCTTGTCATATTAAATTGGATTATTTGCAATGTTAATGATTGATTTGTTGTCACAAAACAGTTTTATAGGAGCTTTATACTTTACTATCAAGTCATCTGATATGATCTTCATTCATAACAATTCACAAACTTCTTATGTCATAGCTCGAAACTGTCTTTGCACTTTATCGAGCAACCACATTTTGTTTCTTATTACTCCTTAATGTTACTAGATTTTCACCCAAAAACATATAATAACCTGATGTTAACTTCCTATTAATAATTGAACCTGCATAGTCAACATCTGTGTACACTTCAATGAATAGATTTCCACCCCTTCTAAGTAGTACTCCTCTTCCAGGTGTGGTTTTAAGATACTGTAAAATTCGATCCACGATTTGCATGTGTTTTACCCTCGGATCATGCATGAATTGGCTAGTAATACTGACAGCATATGTTAGATTTGATCTGCTATATGCCAAGTATATCAATTTTCTTACTAATCTCTGATATTGAGCTCTATCAACCTTAGAACTCTTTTCATCATTTCCTATTATGTGATTTTGCTCAATGGGTACACCAGTAGCCTTACACCTGAGCTTTTCAGTCTTTTCGAGAAGATTTAAAATGTATTTTCTTTGAGAAATGAAGATACCTTATTTGGAGTAGGCAACTTCAATCTCTAGGAAGTACTTTAGCCTTCCAAGATCTTTCATTTCAAACTCAGCTGTTAATTTCTCCTTTATGAGTTGCTTCTTGACTAAGTCACTACCTGATATAATAATGTCATCAACATACACTAGTAGAATAGTGAATTTACTTTCTTGTGAATGTTTAAAAAAGAAAGTATGATCACATTGACTTTGTTTCTATCTTAGGGACACCATTGTCTTTGTGAATCTTTTATACCAAGCATGAAGAGATTGCTTCAACCTTAATAAAGCTTTTTTAAACCTGCACACCTTGTTCCTTCCACTAGTGGAATTGTATCTGGGGGGAATCTCCATATAAACTTCCTCCTCCAAGTCTCCATGGAGAAAAACATTTTTAATATCAAACTGTTACAATTCCCACCCAAAGTGAGTAGCAAGGGAGAGTAAGATTCTCATAATGTTCATCTTTGCTACTAGAGCAAATGTCTCATCATTGTTAATTTCACAAATCTGAGTGTATCATTTTGCAACTGAACTTGTTTTATACCGATCTAGTGTACTATCAGACTAATATTTCAAAGTATATATTGTAACATCCTCCCTGACCTAATAAATCCTAATTGGGGTTATAGAAGCTCAGTAACTCCGGCAAGAGTTATCTGTTAATTCGGGTAACCCTCTAGACTAGATTGAGCCTAATTCTATAATACCGAGTTTGAGAATTAACTAAGATTTCAGCATAAATAGTTGATATGATAGAAATAAATATGAAAAATTTATTTCTGGGTTATAAGTAACTGGGAAAAGTTGTGATAAATTTAGGAGAATCAATTGAATTGAATTGATATTTTTAATGATACTGAATGAGAGATAAGAGAACCGATTGGATAGTTGAATAATTCATAAAATTAGGAAAATTGTGATGGAGACATCAGGTATAAAATGGAGAATATTTTGGTAAAGAATACCAATTGAGGCGAACATCAGTAGGCTTATTTACTTAATTCTTAAGTACGACTTAGCTTAAGAAAAAGTAATAAAACTTAACTGATAAATAGTAGTATATGAAAAATTATGAAAATTTGAATATAAGAATTAAGTTGAGATCTATGATTTTTTGGAACATTTAAGAAAGTTGGAAAACTTAATTTTGGAAGATTAAAATGTTCTTAAGAGATATAGAAGTTTCAGGAAGAATTTTATTCTTATCCTTCTCACTTTCTTCCACCGCCTCTTTCTTTCTCTCTTCATCTTTATCTACTTTGACTTTCTTCTTTTTCTCATTTTCTCTCATTTTTCACATGGCAAAATAGCAGCCAACGAAGAGAAAAGAAGAGAAAGAAAAAGGAAGGAATCTTAGTGTGTGAGCCATAAGTGTGTGAATCCTTGATACCCATAGTGCTTCAATTTGTATTATCTACTCTTGAGAGAGTTTCTATCAATTCTATCATTGTATTATCTAAAAGAGAGGGTGAGGTATCCCTCAAAATTGTAAGGGTGAGGTATCCCTTGAAAGTAGAGGCTCAAGCACAAAGGGTGAGGTATCCCAAGGTGTTGAGTGCTCAAATTTGTAAAGGTTTTCAAGCACCCGTTCAAGTTTGAAGGTTTAGTAGAAAATCTCAAGTGGTTCATTTGAGGACTGGACGTAGGCCATAAGTGGTTGGTGGCTGAACCAGGATAAATCTTAGTGTTTGCTATTCTCAACTCTATCTCTTTGTATTTGTACTTTTAACTATATATGCTTAGGTTAAATTTGATACCTAACTTATTTGCATGATTTATCCCATAACCCAAGTTATATTTGAGTAATCCTTAATAGTTGTGCATTTGCTATGCATGTATAGCTGCACTTATTAATTGAGTTATTCAAAATGCATAATTTGTCAAAATTACATTAAAATTAGTCATCACCCAATTCACCCCCCCTCTTGGGTTATGGTTGTCATGGCTAACAAGTGGTATCAGAGCTTCGGGCTCTAGTAAAAGCTTAACCGTTTAGAGTTAAAGATCCTTGTTTATTTGGCAACCATTAAAAGCTTTTCAAAATGAATGATTTTGAAATAAATAAACCACCATTTTTTGATAGTGCGAATTTCGTTTATTAGAAAGTTAGAATAGAAATTTATATGCAATCTTTTGATATTGATTTGTGAGATATTGTGCTTGATGGATTTACTTGCAAATCAAAACAACTTTGGAATGACTATGATAAGAAATACTTTTCCTTGAACATTAGAGCAATGCAAATCTTGAGAAGTAGTTTAAATGATGATGCTTATGCTAAAATTAAGAGTTGCTCTAGTGCTAAAGATATATGGGATGCTCTTGATTCTATCTATGTTGCTAATGATGATCTTTTGGATAAAGTTGTCTATAGAGAGCAAGAAGAGCAAAAACTTCTAGAGGAAGACAATATTGAAAAATGTCCTCAAGAACATGTTCAAAGTAAGAAAATGAGTTCAATGTCTCTTGGTGATGATGATGCTCAATTTGAAAAAGAGGCAAAGCAAAACAAAATTGATGAGAAAGATGGTGATTCCATTAAAGAGCCAAATATGCTAGAAATTGAGATTACTTCATATATGGCTAAAAAGGACCTTGAGGTAAATAATGCTAAACCATATTATAGTTCTTCCTATAATGAGCCAAAATGTGCATATGATGAATTGCATGATGATTTGTTGCTTTTAGAAAAGAAAAACTCATCTTGTTTGGAAAACATTTCCTCCATTGAAAATGAAATTGATATCTTGAAAAATGAATATACTTTTCTTGATGAGGAAATGCCTTTAAAATGTGAAACCTCAACTTGTGAAAAATACATTGATTTAGAAAATCAAGTTGAGAACTTATATTGTGAATTTGCCAAAGCTAATGATTCTAATTGCTTACATTCCATGATTGTTAATAAGAATGAGATTGATGTTATTCCACATGAAAATTCAAGTAAGTTTTGTGGCAAAAATAGTATAGAATATAATAACAACCAAATGATCAAGTTTTTCAAAAATGATTTTCAAAGGACCAAGCCATCATTAAATTCAATTGTTTACAATTTTTGTGGTCATTTAGGACATATTTCTCATTTGTGCAATTATAGAAGAAATCATTATATGAGAAATAATATGATGTGGGTTCCTAAAAGTCTTAAAGGCTCTAGTACTAACATTCAAGGACCCAAGATGAAGTGGGTACCAAAATGTCCTCCTAGTGTTTCAATTATGTAGAAAACTTCTCAAAAGGATGGACAAATTAGTCAAATGAAAAAAGAATCATAAAGGGGAATGCTTCCAAAGCCCATTGGTAGGAGTTTTGATCAAAGAAGGAAAATGACTTCAACCAAAGCTTCTTAAGTACAAAATGTGGAACTTGCAAAGTTCAAAACACCAAAAGAGAAGCAATGGGTAAGGAAAAGAGTTTCCTTGATTACCAAGGCCAATGTATCAAATGTTTTTACCTCTTATACACATTCACTTATAAAGTCAATGAATTGGAGGTATATTCCTTGTAGGCCTTAGGTAAAGAGTAGAATCATGTGCACTTAGTAAAATTTGAATATTATGTTTAGCATATGATTATATTCATTTTTTTTTTCATATGGTATTCTATGACTGTGTATGCTTTTTATGCTTTAAATTGTCTATATATCATGAAAGTAAGAATACTATTGGCTATGTGTTTAAAGACAATTGGTTATTTAATTGGTTCTGCTCAATTTACATATTATGAAAAATTGATCTTTATGTGCTTACTTGGCATGTTTGCTTAAATGAATCTCTTTGATCATTGGATAAACTTTTGTTAATCTCTTGGACCTGCTACATATGCTTACTACTGTGTTTATAATATGTTTATTTGAATAAAGGAACATTTTATTCGAATAACATTTTCCAATAGCCACTAAAATATGCTCGTAAATGAATCTTATTCAAATAAAGCAATTTTTATTAGAATAACAAAACACAGTAGCTTTGGTATCTATTTTTCTAATTGTCTTATTCAAATAAGGGAAACCTTTATTCGAATAACGCTTAGCAGAAGCATTTTAAATCTGTTCTTCGTTGGTGTTATTCGAATAACCAAATGGTTATTCGAATAAAGCTTGGTAGTAAGCCAAGTCTGAATGTTGTGTTATTCGAATAACAACAATGTTATTCGAATAAGAAGCCTAATAGAAAGATATTTCTGAATGCTGTGTTATTTGAATAACAGCACTGTTATTCGAATAAAGCTTGACAGACAACCAAGTTTAGTTGTTTTCTATAAGTTTATTCGAATAAATAACATCCTATTTGAATAAACACAGATTAAATGAAAGTTTTTACTGCTTTTCCCCTTCATTTCTCAAGAATTTGTTGAACATGTTAAATTTTTTTTTTGGACTGAACATGCAAATACTTAACCAAATGTAATTAGCTATTCTTTTGATGAATATATGTACTTAGCTAAATTGATCAATGAAATGAAATATCTTTTGCCCTTATGAACTCATTTGTTGTTTATTATTTTGAATGCTTATTTGCTTATGAGTTTGGCATAATGACTAACCTCTATGGATTCAAAATTGACGGATACCAAGAAAAGTACTTTGAATTGTATTGTAGGATGATAACTACCTCAAGCAAGCATTTAAATGGAATAAGTTTATTCAACTGGAGGATAGTAAAGTTTAAAAGGATTCAACTTTTAAATGGGTGCAAAGAATCTCTATTCCCTCATGAAAACTTGAGGCATGGAAGTTAGAGTCACCTACAAAAACTCAAATACTACACTTTTAGTGATATCAATCTCTTATCCTTATCTATGCTTTAAATTGAATATCATATGATATTTGAATAAGTAGAAATTTGTTTTTATGCCTTAACATTTTTAAGTTGTGCTTTTCTAACAGTATGTCTTGAAAGTATTTCTACATATGCTAACATGCTAGATATGCATACATTTTTGCTTGAAATGACATGCTATGGTAATATCCTTGTTGTTAAGCTTGTGATCAATTCTCTTTGTTCAAATATGTAAATTCACATGCTCATAAGTCATTTTAATCCTTTCTCTTTGATGCCTAATTGTCTTATATACTCACTTGGAGATTGGAAAGTAAAATGTTATATGTCTTTTTGTTTGATATGTTTAAATTTTGAAAACAAGAAGTACATGATTTCAAAAGTTATAGTTCCATGGCTTTTCAATTCTTTCATTACAATAAGGGACTTTTTGTTCTTGGTATGTGTGCGTACTAAAATTCCTTACTTGATATTATATGCCTAACATGATCATTGTTTGCCCCAAAATGCTTATATAAATTTTGATGTTAATCATGTATTTCTTGATAAACTTGAATCATGCCTTAAAATGCTTAAATCATATTTGTGGATTCAAGTGCATATGTGCTTCATGCATTCTTGTTAGAACTAACATTGCATGGTTGATAATGTAATACATGTTTTACATTATATATTAATTTAAATTATGCTTGTGAATGAGATTCAATGATATTTGATGCTAACCTATGTTGTAGAGAATTTTTAAAGTTAGCTTTGCAAGTGTCTCTATGTGCTTCAAGTATACCCATCAAATATTAAAGTGTCAAGCATATGTGGATAAATGAGAAGAGTTGAATGAAAAGGGACATGAGGAAACTTTCTTCAAGTGTAATAGAATGGAATACTCAATGGAAGAAAGAACAAACTCAAATGACCAATAAATGAAGAACATTCTAAAGAAGCATCACTCTCCAAATAAGTATCTCTATCCCTAAGCTATTGTGGTGTTTTATATGCTATGGATTATATGATACTTGTTGATAAATTGATCTTAAATGATTAGATGTTTTCCTTACATGAGAAGTATATTTAACATTGACAAAGTGCCTAATTGGATATTAACTTGCTAATTTTGTCATTGTATATAGGGTGGATGATATTAGTTCTATACATGCTTTAATCCCTATAGCATATTTCATCAAGGTCAATGTTTGATATATATGATTCTCTTGATCTATAGTTCTTAGTGGTATAAACTTATGAGAATCATGCACTTGTTTTGTAAAGAGTTTATGGTTTGTTTTTTTTTTGCAAAATCCCTTATTATATTTTAAAGAAGTTTTTCAAGTTTCATATCCTTGAAAATCTTTTGAAATTATCTTAAGAACTTGAAAGTACTCTCACCTCCTATTTGTCTTGAAAATTTGGAAATCTTTGGTTAAGTGTTATAAATGTAGTATTCTCTTCATTTGCTTTGAAATGTTTTATTAAATCTTGAGAGAATATTTAAGAAAGTTTCCAAATAAATCTTTTGAAATGCTCTATAGATATCATCTTAATACTTCAAAAGATAAGCCTTGTTCTTCAAAAATGTTTTATCTTTTCAAGGCTCTTGTTTAATGAGAAAAAGAAGAGATGAACTTTCAAATGCTCTTTTGACTTGGGTTTGATCATTTTCAAGGAATATGTGATTTTAATATAAAACCCTTCTACCCTTCTAAAATGCTTTTGGAAATGTAATGTGTTATTATAAAATTCTTTTTGAAAAGGATAGAAGTTTTTAAAATGATTTTTGATTGAGAGATTAAGAATATATATCTTTGCCTTGCTTTTTGGTAATGTGCTTACATGATCTTGGCATACATATATCTCTTTATTTATCTTGTGCTTCAATTTATATTACTTATCTTACGTATCTTACTTTCATATCCTTGTTGGCTATAAATATATGCTATCCTTGTTGGCTATAAATATATGCATGACTATGTTGAAATATTATGTTTTATATATTGATAATATGCATATTTTGAGGGGGAGCCTAGCTCTTAAATTGTTGCTTATATCTCTTGGCTTACATCCTTGTTTGACATGAAGTGTTTAATTGTTAATACTATCAACATGTCAACAAAGATCCTCGTTCATTCTCTTTCCCTCTATCAAATGAAAGAAGGTAAACATTCTTAAACTTCATATCCTTTGATTCTTTCACTAAGAAATGCTTAATATGTAGTAAGTTGTATGATCTTTCTTTTGAAAACCTCAATTCCATGATCTTACATGAATATTTTGTATCTCCTAACAAGTGATATCAAGTGGTACTTATTTATCATGTGGTATGCAAGATATTATATGCTAGACATAATTTCTTAAGCTTATTACTATCATATGCTAAATGTTGATGTACCAAGATGTGATAAGCATTATATGAATAATCTTTTATATCTTGAAAACATGCTTATTTCATTTCTCTTTTCTTGAATCATGTGTAGAATTAAATAAGGGGAGATAATTATGATTTGAATAACTTAAAGAAGTTTTTGAGTTTTGATGATCCTACTCTTTTTTGACAACGTGAGTTTTATCTATAGGAGGAGAGAAAAAGATCACATTTCCTTCCTAAGCCTTTTTGTTGATGTCAAATATGGGGTGAGAGAATTGGAAAGAAAAATATGTTCTTGTACTTATTGTTTAATATACTTACATGAATATCTATCCTTGTATATTGCTAAACATATTTTTTCTTTGGTGATTTGTCATCATCAAAAAGGGGGAGATTGTGGAAATAAGTTTGCCCCAAATGGTTTAGTATGTTAAGTTTTGATGATGACAAATACAAGATAAAAAGAATGATGCTTATGCTTAATAAATGTGCTTTATAGATAACAAATGCATCACAAAAGAATATTGATCATGTTACATAGATATGCTTAATGAGATATATTATATCATGCATGATTATGTATTTTATCTAGTTATATTTCACTTAATATTTATGCAATGAGATATATGTAACATTCATCATATAATATATCCAATAATATTTTATATGAGTTATAAATGAATTAATATTAGATATGTCTATGAAAGTCCTATATGCATGTTAGACTAAGTAGAGTTATATATTTATGAATCATGCATATAAAGATATTGAATTATGAATTTCGACTAACTATGTTTATTTAAGTGAGTAATACTTTGTAGGATAGTCCAAGCACCAAGAGTGAGCATTGCAACAAGAAAGCAAAAGATCACAACTATGCTCAACTCAAGGAGAATGAAAATGAAAAGATGTTCCAAGCATTTGTAAGTTTTGAAGAGAAGATTTTCTTTGGAAGCTTGGATTACATCAAGAAGTGATGGTGGCAAAAGATCTAGTCCAACATCTTCAAGAATAGCTTATAGGACTTAGATCTTGTGTAAAGGTAAATGGGATTCACACTAAGCTCAAAATATGTTTTAACATCTTTAAAAGCGTTTCTTACATTCTAAAATGCCCAACAAACTATTTTTGGAAAGCTAGTCATGGTGGTAGTTCATTTCTATGAAAAATAGCAAAGTTTGTGTTTTATAAAACTGACATTTGGTTACTCTTTTGATCATGTCTTTTAAAATACTTTGAGTTTTGCTTTGAAACTTATTTAATATGAAAATAGACTCAAAGATCTTTCCAATGAGTGGTCATTCGCTTAAAACGGATAAGAAACGAAGAAGTTATGACCATTTAAAGTCAGTTTTCAAAACCAGAGTGGTTTATTCGAGTAAGAGATGTGTTATTCGAATAACACACCTCTGAAAACTTCCCAGAACGTGTTTTTAAAGGCTTATTCGAATAACAAATGTGTTATTCGAATAACACAACTCAGAAAAAGTTCTAGAACGTGTTTTTGATGATTTATTCGAATAACCAAAGTGTTATTCGAATAACATAAGTCTTATTCGAATAACAAAGTTGCAAAAAACAGTGATATAAGTGAATTTATTCTAATAACAAATGTGTTATTCGAATAACACAATATTTATTCGAATAACAGTGTTCTTATTCGAATAACACTTGACCAGAAAACATTCTCAACGGCTATAAACGACTAGTTTTCATAATAATTCATTTCCAAACTTTACCTAACGGCTCTAAATATTATTGGGCTATAAATATAAGTGTTTGGGCATCAAAGAAATGTTGGAGAACAATATGAAAATCACTCTTGAGCATTAAATTCATTTTTCACTCTCTATTTCTCCAAAACTCTGTTTTGAGCCATAAGTGTGTGAATCCTTGATAATCATAGTGCTTCAATTTGTATTATCTACTCTTGAGAGAGTTTCTATCAATTCTATCCTTGTATTATCTAAAAGAGAGGGTGAGGTATCCCTTAAAATTGTAAGGGTGAGGTATCCCTTGAAAGTAGAGGCTCAAGCACAAAGGGTGAGGTATCCCAAGGTGTTGAGTGCTCAAATTTGTAAAAGGTTTTCAAGCACCCGTCAAGCTTGAAGGTTTAGTGAAAAATCTCAGATGGTTCATTTGAGGACTGGACGTAGGCTACAAGTGGTTGGTGGTTGAACTAGGATAAATCTTAGTGTTTGTTATTCTCAACTCTATCTCTTTATATTTGTGCTTTTAACTATATATGCTTGGGTTAAATTTGATACCTAACTTATTTGCATGATTTATCCCATAACCCAAGTTATATTTGAGTAATCCTTAATAGTTGTGCATTTGCTATGCATGTTTTGCTGCACTTATTAATTGAGTTATTCAAAATTCATAATTTGTCAAAATTACATTAAAATTAGTCATCACCCAATTCACCCCCCTCTTGGGTAATGGTTGTCATGGCTAACACATTTCGTCTCATTCTCTTCTCTTCTTCTCTATTTTTCTGAACGTGAATAGCAGCCCCAAGGAAGGAGAAAGCAAACAAGAAAAATCAAGAAGAAATTAAGAAACAAGAAGAAGAAATTAAAAGCAAGAAAGGAAAGGAAGTTGTGACAAGCAAAAGGGCTTGAGGTAGGGGCTATTTCTTCTTCTTTTTCCATGTTTTATTGAATTGAAATTCTATGTTTCCCTCCATGGTTGGCCATGGTTAGGGTTGATTTTGTGTGGTTGGTCTTTGGTTCCAATTTGTTCTTCTTTTTCCATTGATTCTTGTGATGTTGTAAAGTAAAAATTTTGGAACTTTGAGGCTCATGGCCAAAATAGGGCAGATAAGGAAAATGATGATTTAGTTAGTGTTCTAATGTGTTTCTAATATGTTGAGTACCTTGTGAATTGATTTTAGCATGTATGGAAAGAAAATGCTTGAATTTTGGATCTTTAATGGCTCACAGCCAAAACCCTAGAGAGAACACTAATCTTGTTGATTTATTTATCTCATTGGATTCCTATATCAATTGTTAATTGAATTGGTTATAGAAATGATGATTTGAGAATAAATTGGTGATCATGGTAATTAAAATGAAATATGGCGGTGACTTGTTCTTGGATGTGTATACTTCAATTTGTACATGGATTGCTATGTAAGGCCATGACTTGTATCCATTTCCTTGGTTGTGTAAAATAACTTGAATATGAATTGTTATGTTTGATAATGTATATTTGTTCTTGTGAAGGCCATATAAGCCAAATTGGAAGCTAAAAGAGATGTGGAAATCTCAATGTAGCATTGATGTGTATGAAAATGAATTGTATTTGTTTGAAGAATAATTGAATTTGATCATGAATCAAATGAGTTTGGCATCGTATACTTGTTAAGAGTTGTGAAATGCGATGATGTAATATGTTATAATGCTCCTAGATTATTCAAGTTGAGCTAGGTTTTGCATTGAATATGCTCCCTTTGATGTTAAGGTTGAGTTAGAATGTGAATTTGTTTTGTTCTCTTGACTATGTAAGGTTGAGTATGTGCTGAATTAAAACAAAGATGAATTGAATTCCAATGACAATGGATGTGATCCTCGTACTTGGAGGTGATCTTAGACATTTGGTATATTGAAGAGGTAGTATTACCCTCATTATCTATTGGACATAATACTCGTATCTGGAGTTAGTCCTAGAATTTATATTGTGTGAGAGATTATGAGAATACTTCTCGTACCTGGGGAAGTTAATATGAGAATAGATTATGAGAATACTTCTCATACCGGGGAAAATAATATGAGAATGATATTCAGTTTATTATCCTTGTACCTGAAAGACATAATCTAAACTTCGTACCTAGAGGTAATCTAAAATCCTTGTATCTGAAGGATATAATTTAAATCTCGTACCTGGAGGCAATTTAATATCCTTGTATCTGAAGGATGTACCTCAAAAGTAAATGTCATATATTTTAGATAGTAAATAAGCACTAAAACTTAACTTGAACTTATATGTCATGATAAGACTTGTATATGTATTTGGATGCTTGAATGAGATTAGTGTTATGGTAATTGTAATTGGAAATGTTCTCTGGGAATTAACTGTGATAGTGAACTATATTGTTGATATTTAATTAAAAAAAACTATAAAATGGAATTCTGTTTCGGGAAGAGGAAGGACCAGATTTGGTAGTTTGCCACCTTCTTAGCTCTCTCTCTCTCTCTCTCTCTCTCTCTCTCTATATATATATATATATATATATATATATATAAGTACATATTTAACTCAAGTTTTAAAGAAACGTATTTTTTCTCGAAATAGCTAAAATTATTGTGATGACACCTTTTCATAATAGAGTCTACTGAGAATTATTATTTTCACCTCATTATTATTATGTATTCCATGATAATTTTAGGTTCAATACTTGCAACACAATGATACGAGCAAAGCAGTAGATATTTGTTTTGAATTTAGAATTTTGTATAATGGACATATTGAAAATGCCTTGAAGGCATATATATATATATATATATATATATATATATATATATATATATATATATATATAGTACTATGATGTACTCTTGTATAAATTCCTTTAGTATATATGTAATTTATTATTACACCATGTCCAGGCTCATACTTTTATATCTAAGTGAAAAGTATATTTAATGTTTTTAATGAATACTTTGGTGATGTGCTTGCTATTATTGCTTTGGTGTAAATCCAGATAAACTATTAGTAATAATAGTAAGGACATTATATTTTGGTATCAGAGCAGTTCATCTTGTTGAGCCGGGGTATGGACTAGCTATGTTATGTTATGCATTTGTCTTATCTTAATGATAAGATGCATAGGTAAAATTGCATAACTGCCTTGAGTTTGTATGTTTATAGTTAACTGTCACATTGTTACATAATATTGAGCCTGATCAACTCAATATATAATGTGCTGTGTGTGCAGGAGGCTATAGCATCGACCAGGTGTACCCGTGGTTGAGGTAAAGCCTATACTGGAGATAGAGGTGATTTTCCAGATATATCAGAAGCTGTTAGAGACATAGCTACTATAGTTAGAGAGCAAACAACTATGACTAAAAAGATATTAGCAGAGATGTGGGCCAATGCACAACTTGCTCTAGTGCAGAATATGGTTTTGGCAGAAAACCAGGATTTCCATGATTTATCTAAATTTAGAAAGGCAAATCCTCCATCGTTTGGAGGCGAATATGACCTAGTAAAAGTGGAAGTATGGTTGAGGCAGTTAGAAAAGATCTTTGCAGTAATGAGGTGTAGGGATGACCAGAAAGTGTCCTTCGCCTCCTACATGTTAATGGGAGAAGCTGGACATTGGTGGAACGATGTGAGGAGATTAAAAGAAGCAGGTGGAGTGCAGGTGGCCTAGGAAGTATGCAAAACAACCTTCTTGGATAAGTATTTTCCGAGAAACTTGCAAGAAGCAAAAGAATTAGAGTTCTTGAAATTGAAGCAAGGAAATATGTCTGTGGGAGAATAAGTTGCAAGGTTCGAGGAACTATCAAAATTTTCTTCTTATTTCCGGTACAACCCGGATGAAAATTGGAAATATATCAAATTTGAAGATGGATTAAGAGAGGGAATCAAAAGAATGGTGAAACCTTTGGTGATTAGACACTTTCAGAATTTAGTAGAAAGATGCCGAATTGTGGAGTCATTAGGTTAGAAGTTGGAACAAGAATATAGATAGCAAAGTTTCCAGAAAAGAAAGAAGGTAGATGAGGAATTTGAAAGGAGTGCTCCACCATTCAAAGATCAACAAGAAAAAGGAAAACAGATTCAGAAAGAAACTTGGGGACCACAATGTACAAAATGTGGGAATTATCATGGTACTACAACTTATAGGTTGAATAAGGTTGTATGTTATACTTGTGGTAAAACCAAACATTATGCCAAGATTTGTCCCCATGAACCGAGAGAAAAACCCAATTCCAAACCTAAGACCATGGGAAGAGTGTACACTTTAGGAGGCAAAAAAGTGACGCAATCCTTTGATCTAGAGCAAGGTGAGTATAATTTAAGATTCTTCTTTTATGTGAAAAAGTTAAAGTTATTTGGGAGATGAATTTTAATGTGTTATGGGAGTATTTGGTGTAACACCCACCGTAGGGTATCACATTTAAGACTAAACTTAATATAACTTACCCAAGTTGTAAAAGATTTAATCTTGTAAACGCATTAATTTTGAAATTTTGTTTGCGAAAAGATTGAAAATAAATAAAATAATTAATAACTATAAGTACAACTTGTATCAGAACAAAACTCACCATAATGTACATTAATATTACAAACCTTGTTCTTAAATAATTTACATAAATACACTACATTCCAAAAAGATAAATATGTACAACATGTACATCAAAACATAGACTGTTCAACTAAAACTTTTAGAGACTAAGGATTTGGGCCCTCAAAAGGATCCTCTTCCTCTGTATCTTCGAAGAACCCAGGCGGGTACATCACTCGCTTAACAGGGGTTCTCACCGAAGGCACCATCGAGTCCTCCTATGGTGTATAGACAGTGCCACCCCAGAGCTCACGAATAGGCATCGTGAACTCTAGACAGACAAACGCATGTTGCGTCAAAACAGGAATCCCATCGCGGGTTCCACTTAGACTCAGAGTCAAATCCCTAGTATACACAAAGCGTTCATTATTTAAATCAACCCTTCATGCATCAGTTCTCCCATGGAACTGTACTCTCACAAAACCTAACACTTGCCACCTTGCTGCCTCTTAACTAACAAAGAGAAGTATCACTGATGGTAAACAGAATTACCAGCTTCCTCGTCTCCTCGGTCTTCATCAAACATACATAGTAAAAACAAATATAATACAACAAGAGGTGAGATCCTCTACATCAATACCAATTTGGCAATATAAAAAATGACAGTAAACATATAGATATAGTAATAACACATAGAATCATATTCCCATATCACAAATAGAATATCATATCGCAAATAAAATATCATATAAACATAATTATCATGCCAATATGTTGACCAACTATGCATATGCACACAGACCAACTCCTACTCCATGGAGCTAAACACAATTTCGGTGAGAAAGATAAGGAGTACATATTTGTATATTGTCAGCCTCAAATCATGCGCCAATATATTATATCAATGTGCGCAACATGGCTCATACAAGACACTCTCAACCAATCATGAAAAGAGCAGTAACTCCGTCAAGATCATCGGTGTATTTGTATAGGATAACATGACACAGAGGTACTACTATCTGGCCACATATGACATTCCACACCCCAACGTCTCCAAGATCACTGAAGATTGTAACTACGCAATTCTCACCCGCTCGAAGGTATAATTTAATCTCCTAGACAAATAGCCTTCACCATTAAGCTGACACGTTTTTCAATGCATAATGTATGATTCAAATACACATACAATCATTATTCTCACAATATTTCACAAACACACGCCTTCTCTTGGCAGTATCACCTTTCAACATAATCGGGCCCACCACAGCAGCCCGATAGCAAACTGCTGTTATTTCCAATCGCGTAAACATTTTATCGCATTTTCACAATTGCGTGACACTTTTGTTACGTTTTCAAATTGCGTAACTTTTTTTCAATGTTTTCTCAATCGCGTAGCTAAAAATTACTATTTTTAGATCGCGTAAGAGTTTTTCTGTGTATTTTCAATCGCGTAAAATATTTCTTTAATATTCTAAGCTCAAATTAAAAATTTCTCATTTAATATCAAAATTGGACTTTAATTCCATTATTTCCTTAATAAATCACCTTTAAATAATATTTCTATCATTTTCTCACCATAAGTGGCATTTGCTACAATTTCGCACAAAATTTCCTTTCTTTGATTTAACTTGAACATTACAGCTCAAAATTTTCTAACGCGCTTCAAAACCCAAAGGGTGAGCTATATGTCAGTAAATTTCAAGTTTTGCACTTTATCTCACTTCATAACCTAAATAGGCTAATTTAATTCTAAAAATTAGTTTACTTTCTTTTTATTTCTCAAACTTATCAGATTACTTTTCTATTATTCAAATACCTAAGTCTACACTTAGTAAAACAATTTTTGGATCTTAGAATGTCAAAATAGGCATGTTGTCAGAATTTCACCTTATGCTTCATAAATCATAATTAATTATTTTCTATCACTTTATTCTTTGTGAAAACATTAAATCTAATTTCTTATCATTAAATCATTTAATCCATAATTAGGAAAATAATTTAAAACATTTGGCTTTCTTGGTGGTGTTGAGGCCGTGAGCCTCCATAGGTTCTTTGGAACCTTCATACATCATCCTCATCACATAATCACATCATGCCATATACAATAATCAACATGCTTCCAAAATCACATACTCAAGCATATAATCAAAGCTATAAATCATACCAACCAAAAATCACCACAAACAAAGCAAGCTTAAACCATACAAGTGAATAAATCCTTATGGATTTTTCATCACAAATAAGTCATTCCCTCACGACCAACACATGGTTGATGAGGTTAATCTCCATCTTACCTCAAGGAAGACAAAAACTCTTCTTGTATAGCTTCCTAGTGATTTCGTGAAGCACCCTCAAGAAACCCTAACAAGTTTAAACCAAACTAGTGTCACAAACCAAGCTTGAAAAAGAGAAACCATGGATCAATCATGGCTTAGAAACTCAAGAATCAAACTTAGGAACAAAAAATCAAGATGTTACTGTAACACCCCAAATTTTAGATTATGTTACAGAACTGACAGAATTACACTGTTTTGTATTTTCTGTGCAATATAAAAATAATTTGATTGTTCCGATACTATTTTTGATTATTTTGAATGATTTGCTCCGGGTCAGGAAAATAATAATTTTCGGGCTAGGAAAATTCTTATTTTAATTAATTGGAGCTGGGGGATCTTACTAAACCCAATTCTGGTTGATATATATATTAATCTTATAATTTTTAGGATTTAACTGTGTAATAAAATAATTTTATATTATTATAATATTATTTTATTCAACAGTACTTACTGTCTCAAAAATAATAGAAAATTTATTTGTGAACCCAAAAAGTTCGTGGGGCCCACGTTTAGTGTAGCAGTCAACTGTGCTGGCTGGACAAATTCTAGCCAATGAGAGCAAGTCAACGAAAGTGGCTTGACTTTCTAAACCAATAAGAATGAGTCAATGAAAGAAGTATAGACTTTATTTAGGATCGTTGGATGAAAAAGCATAATTTAGATGCTTTTGATCTTAATCGTTGATCTGATCAATGGTGTAAAATGAATCCAGATAAAATCACTAAGCAATATCCACCTTAGATTTCATCAAGGGCTAGGAATTAAAGTTAAAATCAAGGGTTGAGATTAAGTCAAACTTAGTGGCTTGGACTTTAGTATGAACCGTTGGATGAAGACTTAGTTAGGAAGCCTTTAACCTTAGTCGTTGATTTAATCAATGGTGAGATTAGAATGATAGTTTTATGACCAATTGGTATCTACCTTAGATCTAATCTATGGCTAGGAATTAAAGATGAATCAATGGTTAGAATTAAGTCAAAAATTGTAGGCTTAAATTTGGTTAGTATTAATTAAGCTTAATTTGACTAATCTAATTACCTAATTAGCAAACTAAGTGAACTAGTTTAGTTCTTAATTAATTATGACCTAAATATTAATTAGATATCTTAATATTGATTAAAAGTTATAATATATGCTAATATATATTAAACTAATTAGTTATATGATTAGAATATTAATTAAGATTGGTTAGGATATTTAACCTAACTAATTCCCTAATTAATTAGCATGCAATTAGGAGTAAATTGGAAACAATTAAGCTCCTAAATTCCTAAAGGGCTGCACGGTTTTTGGGCAGCAGCTTGGAGGCTTGGATGGCTTGGTTCTACTAGCTTCTTGAACCCTCCAAATTGTCATAAACCATGTGCATTCAATTGGATATTTATCTAGCCAAATCAAACACTCAACCTCACACACACAAGCTCACTATGGCAGCAGCCCTTCCATTTCCCTCTCAATATTTGTTTCATACTTATCCTAAATCTAAGCTATTCATTTTCTCTCCAAAAATACTAAGAAGCCATACACACTTTTTCTTCCATTTTCCTCTCTAGAATTCGGCCAAACACCCAAGTTCACTACCAATCTCCTATAATTTTTGTTCACATCATTTCCTAAAGCTTAACATCATTCTAAACACTTTTCATTAAGAAAGTTTTCCCAAAATCCCACTCTAAGTGCTTCAAAATCCCACTTCTATCTTACTTCCCTAGAGGTAAACCTTAGTTTTTACGGTTTAAATTCATGTTTGTGATTTTCTAAGCCATGATTGTTCCATGGTTTGTTATTATTAAACCTTGTTTGTGATTTTACTAATTATTTTAGAATTGTTAGGAATTGATTGTGCCTTGTACGAAATCAAGGAGAAGGAGGGGAGCTTAAAAAGCTTGTCTTCAAGAGGTAAGAGGGAGATTTTACCTTACCAACCATGTTTTGGTGGTGTGGGGATGGTTTTGTACGGTGGAAAAATCCATAAGGGTTCTTCACCGATTGTTTGATGCTATTTGATTGTGTTTGTGTTGTGTATGATTGTGTTTTTGTGCTTGCATGTGTAGTATTATGTCTATTGCTTTGATATATGTTTGTATGTATGAAATTGTGTGCACGAAAATGTATGAGTAAAGTAAGATGTGAATAATATGATGAACCGATTTTATGAAAGCTCCAAAGAGCTTGAAGCTTACGGCCATACTAGGCTAGAAAGGACCAAAGTCCTGAAAATGAGAAATTCAATTGAAAATGAAGGATTTAAATGAAAAAGAAATGAATTTGAACAAGTTTGAAGGTTGTGAGAAAATAATTGGATATAATTAAACTGATGAATTAAAATGAGAACTGAGAGATTTAAATGAATTAGGGACAAATTTGAGTATAGCAAAGTAAAATGATTTTTTGGAAAAATTGAATATTGTAAATATGATTTTCAGAGGGGCAATATTGTAATTTTTGTTTTTAAAAGGGGCAATATTGTAAATATGATTTTTAGAGGGACAATATTGTAATTTTCATTTTTAAAAAGGGGTCATACTATAATTTTATGATTTTTAGAGGGGTAATATCATAATTATGATTTTTAGAGGGGCAAAATAATAATTTTCATTTTTAATAGGGTCATATTATAAATAACAATTTTTGAGGGCCTAAAACATAAATATTATGTTTTGGAGGGACTATTTTAGAAATATAAATTTTATGAGGAACTATTATGTAAATATGAATTTTAAGAGGGACTATTTCGTAAATGTAAATTTTATGAAGGACTGTTGTAAAAATATTATTTAAATGAGGATTATAATGTAAATATTATGTTTTGAGGGGTTATTATGCAAATATGAAAAATGAAGTTGAATTTTGGTGTTAAATGAGGAAAATAGTATTTTTGATTTAAAACGTGTGAAAAATATTTTACGCGATTGAGAAACGATGAAAATATTGATACGTGATTTGAAAATGCGACAGAACTGTTGCGCAATTGAGAAAATGTAAAAAATATAGTTTCACGATGAAATTACAGTAATGACACTGTTGGGCCAATATGAGGACCCCGAACTTGAGATAAAGAAAATTTGATTGAGAATATGATAGAATGAATTGAACTGAGAATGATGCATTTGTATATGCAATGAAAAGGTCCGATGGACTGGATAAGGCTATTTGCCTAGGAAGGAGAGAATACACCTCCTGAATGGGTGCGATATGCGTAGTGTAGGTCTTTCATTGACCTTGGGGGCATTGGGGTGCGGGTTGCCTGCAATGTACAGTTGGTAGCTCTTCTGTACGTGGGTTAGACCGATATAACACACCAATGATCCAGACCGAGATACTATCCGTAATCAAGATCTGATAAAGACTATCGAGTATGTGCTAGATGTGCAAAACTGAGCACATGGTCTGAGGCACCTTTATACCGACATGATCTTTACGATCACTCTTTCCGATCTGAGTTGTAGCTCCATGGAGTAGGAAAATTGAGTCTAGGTGCATATGCAGAGATACTGAGAGTATTATCATAAATATTGTTTATGATAATTGAATTATTGAACAATTGAATGTTGATAAGGACATGATCGTAATTATGGCTTATTGTATGAATTATGAGGATAAATGATATTGTTGGCATAAGTGTAATTCTGTATGATGTGTTGATATGAGATATGATATGTGTTAGATAAATGATATCGGTGACATAATTGTAATTATGTATGATGTGTTGGCATGAGAATTTGTATGTGTTTATCTTCATTGCTACCATACTGGTATTGGCGTAGGTGATCTCACCTCTTTGTATGTCTATTCTATATTGTATTTATAATTTTAAAGACGTTGAGCGAGAACTTGAGCAAGAAGCTGAGGAAGAGCAGATTCCGGTAGAGGACGCTGAGTTTTGAAGTGATGGAGGAGTCTCGTCTCCTTGTGTATATGAGATTGAGTAGACTACATCTTGGACATTAGTGTGAACATTAATATTTAAGGTTCCCATTGTCAATTAGACAGTATTGGGAAGTATACTATCGTACTCCGAGTACGACTAGTATAGTGTTGTCTGCGCGGATACCTGTCTGTAGGACTTCGCGTCAAGTCGGACTTCCATCTTCTGAAGAGTCTGAGGAGGACCCGTCTGAAGGTTCTGCTGTGTAGAAATACTTGGGCAGTATGTTAGTTTAAATTAAAGTTTAAATATTTTGAGAGTCTAGTTTGTAAATATTAAAATATGACAATACTATGATTTGTGTATATACGATGTAAATAATTTGTGACAATGTTGTTGTAATGTTTTATTTTCCGCTAAGTTTATCGTACTATCATCAAGAAATTTTATAACTCGTATTTATATTACAAGCACGATTTTCCAATGAAGGGGTAATTTGGTAATTGAGTAACACGAAGTGTGACGCCCAAAGGAGGGTGTTACATTAGTTGGTATCAGAGCCCAAGTTAGAGTCTTTTGGGTTTGTGGGTAGGTTTGTTTTGTTTGTGCTGTGTGAATCTCTGATGTTGAACACAGAGAGATGTTTTGGTTTCCAAAAGGAGACGATGTTGTGTGAAATAGTTACGTTTAGTTCGTTGTGTTTTGATTTTGTTTATCTTTGAAGAAAGATAATGGAACGTAGCGAACATGAGCATGTGGACGAGAGACGTGATGAAGATCGTATAGCCGCAGCGAGAAGTGTGATGCAAAAGATGATTGAAGTAGCAGTACAACAGAGACAGATGATCACTCAGCAGCAGGAACTGATAATCGAACTTCATAGGTTACTAGGATTAGAGCAGCCATCGGATGTGAGAAGCTGTAACTTAGAACCTTCGATAATCCAAGATAGAAGGAAGCGTAAAGTCGATCATGTTCAGCAAAAGTCGTATGTACGACCATTGGGGAAGCAACAACGAACAAAGAGGGGGAGTACTAGTGATAACGATTTTGGTCGGACTGTGGCATCAACCATGAAATGTTTCAAGTGTGGGAAAAATCATCTCACCAAAGATTGTCAGCATAAAGGGTTTATTTGTTATGGATGTGGGAAGCCTGGACATTTCTCTAGAGATTGTGATCAACTGAAGATGGAACTTTCCATTAGTGAAACACGTATTTCAAAATCTCAAGAAGAAGAAAGAGCTGATGCAAAGAGTGTAGTGAGAACGTTCAAATACAAAAACTTAAGGAGCGAGGAAATTGTGCCATAGAGGGTAATCTTAAAACTGTACTGTATGATGCGTAAGGTAACCCAGTCTCATGCGATCTGTGACTTTGTAAATCTTTTGGGGTTATCCGTGTTTTGTTCTTTTCATAATACTACCTCAACTTCTAAACTTGTTATTACTACTCGAGTCTGTTTGAAACTATCTTATTATTATCGGAGTTTGAAACTTTTCTGTTGATCTGGTTTGTCTATTTCTTTCTCAAATAGACTGAGTAGATCAAGTTGACTTTTCCATGTCTTCGTTATAGTGTGATCGGAGTATTTCTACTCTTCTTGTTAAACTTGTTGTTTATACTCAAGTTTTCTAACTCTACCCTATATCTATTGGATGTCAAATCTTTTCTGTTGATTTGATTTGTTTATCTAAAATTACATCTATTTGAGAACCTGACTTTATAAATGGATTGGTTATTTTTCAACTATATCCTATTAGATTGTTACAATGTAACCTTAGTGTTTCCTTGACCTGAGATTTTTGGATTTGAATCCGAAAGTTCATTTCTAAAATTTTTGGACCATGTTCATTTTGAAAATCTATTAGACTATTTCAAATTCTAGTTGGGCTAATCTAGTAACCTATTGAATAGTCTTATTATTTTTCCTTATAGCTTTCAAAGTGTCTTTCATGTATCTCAATTAAGAAGGAGTTATGCGTAAAACTAGTCAGATGCAAATTCTGTTAGAAGTTCAACTCGTGAATTTAGATTGAGAGTTGAGATCAAATAGAAAGGTGGTGGCGTATACTTCGAGGTAGTGAAACGTGCATGAGAAGAATTATTCAACTTACGTTTTAGGATCTGTGATAGTCATTTTGCAAGGAGAATTTGAAAACATTTTCTTTCCTATAAAGTCTACAATAATTTCAAGGGCTTGAAGTACCTGTACAATTAAGAGGGGCTTAGATATAAGGAAGAGACGATAGCTAGAATTTTTTAAGAACTTGTTCGAAAATTATGTTCTAGAACAAGCTGGTTGTTGGGATGAATTTCTACCATTGATAGAATTCACATACAACAATAGTTTTCGTTCGAGTATAGGGATGGTACCCTATGAGGCATTGTGTGGAAGAAGATGTAGAGTGTCATTGTGTTAGCATCATGATGTTGAAAGTACTGAGGTAGGACCAGAATTTGTGCAGCAGACTACTGAGAAAGTGAAGACAGTTCAAGGCAAGATAAGGACAACTCAGATACGACAAAAGAGTTATGCTGATAAAAGACGAAGACCGCTTGAAATTGAAGAAGGTGACCATGTGTCTCTACGTGTGACACCTATGACTAGAGTTGGACGATTGATTAAGTCGAGGAAACCCACTCTGAAGTTTATCGGACCGTATTGGATACTCCGTTGGAGATTGTATAAATGAAGGAGAATTCAACCTATGAGATGTTTCCAGTCAAGATTGAAGATCAAAGGATTAAGCAACTTCGAGGTAAAGAAATCGCATTGGTTTAGTGGTTTGGAACGATATACGTGGTGAAACAATATGGGAATTGGAAGATAAGATAAGAGAATAGTATCCGTTTTTATTTTAAGTGCGTCGAGTTTTGAGGACGAAACTTTTTTTTAGAGGGGGAGTATTGTAACACCCCAAATTTTAGATTATGTTACAGAACTGACAGAATTACACTGTTTTGTGTTTTCTGTGCAATATAAAAATAATTTGATTGTTCCGATACTATTTTTGATTATTTTGTGTGATTTGCTCTGGGTCAGGAAAATAATAATTTTCGGGCCAGGGAAATTCTTATTTTAATTAATTGGAGCTGGGGGATGGGGATCTTACTAAACCCAATTCTGATTGATATATATATTAATCTTATAATTTTTAGGATTTAACTGTGCAATAAAATAATTTTATATTATTATAATATTATTTTATTCAACGGTACCTACTGTCTCAAAAACAGTAGAAAATTTATTTGTGGACCCGAAAAAGTTCGTGGGGCCCACGTTTAGTGTAGCAGTCAACTGTGCTGACTGGACAAATTTTAGCCAATGAGAGCAAGTCAACGAAAGTGGCTTGACTTTCTAAACCAATAAGAATGAGTCAACGAAAGAAGCAAAGACTTTACTTAGGATCGTTGGATGAAAAAGCATAATTTAGATGCTTTTGATCTTAACCGTTGATCCGATCAATGGTGTAAAATGAATCCAGATAAAATCACTAAGCAATATCCACCTTAGATTTCATCAAGGGCTAGGAATTAAAGTTAAAATCAAGGGTTGAGATTAAGTCAAACTTAGTGGCTTGGACTTTAGTATGAACCGTTGGATGAAGACTTAGTTAGGAAGCCTTTAACCTTAGCCGTTGATTTAATCAATGGTGAGGTTAGAATGATAGTTTTATGACCAATTGGTATCTACCTTAGATCTAATCTATGGCTAGGAATTAAAGATGAATCAATGGTTAGAATTAAGTCAAAAATTGTAGGCTTGAATTTGGTTAGTATTAATTAAGCTTAATTTGACTAATCTAATTACCTAATTAGCAAACTAAGTGAACTGGTTTAGTTCTTAATTAATTATGACCTAAATATTAATTAGATATCTTAATATTGATTAAAAGTTATAATATATGCTAATATATATTAAACTAATTAGTTATATGATTAGAATATTAATTAAGATTGGTTAGGATATTTAACCTAACTAATTCCCTAATTAATTAGCATGCAATTAGGAGTAAATTGGAAACAATTAAGCTCCTAAATTCCTAAAGGGCTGCACAGTTTTTGGGCAGCAGCTTGGAGGCTTGGATGGCTTGGTTCTACTAGCTTCTTGAACCCTCCAAATTGTCATAAACCATGTGCATTCAATTGGATATTTATCTAGCCAAATCAAACACTCAACCTCACACACACAAGCTCACTACGGCAGCAGCCCTTCCATTTCCCTCTCAATATTTGTTTCATACTTATCCTAAATCTAAGCTATTCATTTTCTCTCCAAAAATACCAAGAAGCCATACACACTTTTTCTTCCATTTTCCTCTCCAGAATTCGGCCACACACCCAAGTTCACTACCAATCTCCTATAATTTTTGTCCACATCATTTCCTAAAGCTTAACATCATTCTAAACACTTTTTATTTAGAAAGTTTTCCCAAAATCCCACTCTAAGTGCTTCAAAATCCCACTTCTATCTTACTTCCCTAGAGGTAAACCTTAGTTTTTATGGTTTAAATTCATGTTTGTGATTTTCTAAGCCATGATTGTTCCATGGTTTGTTATTATTAAACCTTGTTTGTAATTTTACTAATTATTTTAGAATTGTTAGGGATTGATTGTGCCTTGTATGAAATCAAGGAGAAGGAGGGGAGCTTAAAAGCCTTGTCTTCAAGAGGTAAGAGGGAGATTTTACCTCACCAACCATGTTTTGGTGGTGTGGGGATGGTTTTGTACGGTGAAAAAACTCATAAGGGTTCTTCACCGATTGTTTGATGCTATTTGATTGTGTTTGTGTTGTGTATGATTGTGTTTTTGTGCTTGCATGTGTAGTATTATGTCTATTGCTTTGATATATGTTTGTATGTATGAAATTGTGTGCATGAAAATGTATGAGTAAAGTAAGATGTGAATAATATGATGAACCGATTTTATGAGAGCTCCAAAGAGCTTGAAGCTTACGGCCATACTAGGCTAGAAAGGACCAAAGTCCTGAAAATGAGAAATTCAATTGAAAATGAATGATTTAAATGAAAAAGAAATGAATTTGAACAAGTTTGAAGGTTGTGAGAAAATAATCGGATATAATTAAACTGATGAATTAAAATGAGAACTGAGAGATTTAAATGAATTTGGGACAAATTTGAGTATAGCAAAGTAAAATGATTTTTTGAAAAAATGAAATATTGTAAATATGATTTTCAGAGGAGCAATATTGTAATTTTTGTTTTTAAAAGGGGCAATATAGTAAATATGATTTTTAGAGGGGCAATATTGTAATTTTCATTTTAAAAAAAGGGCCATACTGTAATTGTGATTTTTAGAGGGGCAATATCATAATTATGATTTTAAGAGGGGCAAAATAGTAATTTTCATTTTTAATAGGGCCATATTATAAATAACAATTTTTGAGGGCCTAAAACGTAAATATTATGTTTTGGAGGGACTTTTTGGGAAATATAAATTTTATGAGGAACTATTATGTAAATATGGATTTTACGAGGGACTATTTCGTAAATGTAAATTTTATGAAGGACTGTTGTAAAAATATTATTTAAATGAGGATTATAATGTAAATATTATGTTTTGAGGGGTTATTATGCAAATATGAAAAATGAAGTTGAATTTTGGTGTTAAATGAGGAAAATAGTATTTTTGATTTAAAACGTGTGAAAAATATTTTACGCGATTGAGAAACGATGAAAATATTGATACGTGATTTGAAAATGCGACAGAACTGTTGCGCGATTGAGAAAATGCGAAAAATATGGTTTCGCGATGAAATTACAGTAATGACACTGTTGGGCCAATATGAGGACCCCGAACTTGAGATAAAGAAAATTTGATTGAGAATATGATAGAATGAATTGAACTGAGAATGGTGCATTTGTATATGCAATGAAAAGGTCCGATGGACTGGATAAGGCTATTTGCCTAGGAAGGAGAGAATACACCTCCTGAGTGAGTGCGATATGCGTAGTGTAGGTCTTTCATTGACCTTGGGGGCATTGGGGTGCGGGTTGCTTGCAATGTACAGTTGGTAGCTCTTCTGTACGTGGGTTAGACCGATATAACACACCAATGATCCGGACCGAGATACTATCCGTAATCAAGATCTGATAAAGACTATTGAGTATGTGCTAGATGTGCAAAACTGAGCACGTGGTCTGAGGCACCTTTATACCGACATGATCTTTACGATCACTCTTTCCGATCTGAGTTGTAGCTCCATGGAGTAGGAAAATTAAGTCTAGGTGCATATGCAGAGATACTGAGAGTATTATCATAATTATTGTTTATGATAATTGAATTATTGAACAATTGAATGTTGATAAGGACATGATCGTAATTTTGGCTTATTGTATGAATTATGAGGATAAATGATATTGTTGGCATAAGTGTAATTCTGTATGATGTGTTGATATGAGATATGATATGTGTTAGATAAATGATATCGGTGACATAATTGTAATTATGTATGAAGTGTTGGCATGAGAATTTGTATGTGTTTATCTTCATTGCTACCATATTGGTATTGGCGTAGGTGATCTCACCTCTTTGTATGTCTATTCTATATTGTATTTATAATTTTAAAGACGTTGAGCGAGAACTTGAGCAAGAAGTTGAGGAAGAGCAGATTCCGGTAGAGGACGCTGAGTTTTGAAGTGATGGAGGAGTCTCGTCTCCTTGTGTATATGAGATTGAGTAGACTACATCTTGGACATTAGTGTGAACATTAATATTTAAAGTTCCCATTGTCAATTAGACAGTATTGGGAAGTATACTATCGTACTCCGAGTGCGACTAGTATAGTGTTGTCTGCGCGGATACCTGTCCGTAGGATTTCGCGTCAAGTCGGACTTCCATCTTCTGAAGAGTCTGAGGAGGACCCGTCTGAAGGTTCTGCTGTGTAGAAATACTTGGGCAGTATGTTAGTTTAAATTAAAGTTTAAATATTTTGAGAGTCTAGTTTGTAAATATTAAAATATGACAATACTATGATTTGTGTATATACGATGTAAATAATTTGTGACAATGTTGTTGTAATGTTTTATTTTCCGCTAAGTTTATCGTACTATCATCAAGAAATTTTATAACTCGTATTTATATTACAAGCACGATTTTCCAATGAAGGGGTAATTTGGTAATTGAGTAACACGAAGTGTGACGCCCTAAGGAGGGTGTTACATTAGTTGGTATCAGAGCCCAAGTTAGAGTCTTTTGGGTTTGTGGGTAGGTTTGTTTTGTTTGTGCTGTGTGAATCTCTGATGTTGAACACAGAGAGATGTTTTGGTTTCCAAAAGGAGACGATGTTGTGTGAAATAGTTACGTTTAGTTCGTTGTGTTTTGATTTTGTTTATCTTTGAAGAAAGATAATGGAACGTAGCGAACATGAGCATGTGGACGAGAGACGTGATGAAGATCGTATAGCCGCAGCGAGAAGTGTGATGCAAAAGATGATTGAAGTAGCAGTACAACAGAGACAGATGATCACTCAGCAGCAGGAACTGATAATCGAACTTCATAGGTTACTAGGATTAGAGCAGCCATCGGATGTGAGAAGTCAGAACTTAGAACCTTCGATAATCCAAGATAGAAGGAAGCGTAAAGTCGATCATGTTCAGCAAAAGTCGTATGTACGACCATTGGGGAAGCAACAACGAACAAAGAGGGGGAGTACTAGTGATAACGATTTTGGTCTGACTGTGGCATCAACCATGAAATGTTTCAAGTGTGGGAAAAATCATCTCACCAAAGATTGTCAAAGCATAAAGGGTTTATTTGTTATGGATGTGGGAAGCCCTGGACATTTCTCTAGAGATTGTGATCAACTGAAGATGGAACTTTCCATTAGTGAAACACGTATTTCAAAATCTCAAGAAGAAGAAAGAGCCGATGCAAAGAGTGTAGTGAGAACGTTCAAATACAAAAACTTAAGGAGCGAGGAAATTGTGCCATAGAGGGTAATCTTAAAACTGTATTGTATGATGCGTAAGGTAACCCAGTCTCATGCGATCTGTGACTTTGTAAATCTTTTGGGGTTATCCGTGTTTTGTTCTTTTCATAATACTACCTCAACTTCTAAACTTGTTATTACTACTCGAGTCTGTTTGAAACTATCTTATTATTATCGGAGTTTGAAACTTTTCTTTCGTTGATCTGGTTTGTCTATTTCTTTCTCAAATAGACTGAGTAGATCAAGTTGACTTTTCCATGTCTTCGTTATAGTGTGATCGGAGTATTTCTACTCTTCTTGTTAAACTTGTTGTTTATACTCAAGTTTTCTAACTCTACCCTATATCTATTGGATGTCAAATCTTTTCTGTTGATTTGATTTGTTTATCTAAAATTACATTTATTTGAGAACCTGACTTTATAAATGGATTGGTTATTTTTCAACTATATCCTATTAGATTGTTACAATGTAACCTTAGTGTTTCCTTGACCTGAGATTTTTGGATTTGAATCCAGAAAGTTCATTTCTAAAATTTTTGGACCATGTTCATTTTGAAAATCTATTAGACTATTTCAAATTCTAGTTGGGCTAATCTAGTAACCTATTGAATAGTCTTATTATTTTTCCTTATAGCTTTCAAAGTGTCTTTCATGTATCTCAATTAAGAAGGAGTTATGCGTAAAACTAGTCAGATGCAAATTCTGTTAGAAGTTCAACTCGTGAATTTAGATTGAGAGTTGAGATCAAATAGAAAGGTGGTGGCGTATACTTCGAGGTAGTGAAACGTGCATGAGAAGAATTATTCAACTTACGTTTTAGGATCTGTGATAGTCATTTTGCAAGGAGAATTTGAAAACATTTTCTTTCCTATAAAGTCTAAAATAATTTCAAGGGCTTGAAGTACCTGTACAATTAAGAGGGGCTTAGATATAAGGAAGAGACGATAGCTAGAATTTTTAAAGAACTTGTTCGAAAATTGTGTTCTAGAACAAGCTGGTTGTTGGGATGCATTTCTACCATTGATAGAATTCACATACAACAATAGTTTTCGTTTGAGTATAGGGATGGTACCCTATGAGGCATTGTGTGGAAGAAGATGTAGAACGTCATTGTGTTAGCATCATGATGTTGAAAGTACTGAGGTAGGACCAGAATTTGTGCAGCAGACTACTGAGAAAGTGAAGACAGTTTAAGGCAAGATAAGGACAACTCAGATATGACAAAAGAGTTATGCTGATAAAAGACGAAGACCGCTTGAAATTGAAGAAGGTGACTGTAACACCCTTGTGGGGATGCCACATTTATGAATGTAATGAAATAAAATAAAATAAAACTCTTACCCAAGTTATAAAACATTTGATACTTATATAAAATTTTATGAATATTTTTTTTTTTCTTTTTATAATTATAACATTAAATAAAGTAACACGAAACACAAGATATAACAAACATAAACTCACCATAATATACATATGATTCTCTTTTAGTACAAACATAATTTACAACTACATGTATTTAATAAAACAGTAAAGATTTGACACAAAGCTAAAACATAATACTGCCCAAGTGCATCCTAGTAGATAACAAACCCTCCGATGAATCACCATCCGTCACCTCCAGAATAACCATCGAAAAGTGTGCATCTATGAGATCTCCCAAAGACTTCGGACACGAGTCCGAGCCGTCGACTCGCTACTTCAACTCACTAGGCGCGTGAAAACTCCCCCGCCAATAGCGCCTAATGGTTAAAGGTAACTCTAAATGAAGATAAAGCATAGTAGTGAATATGACCTCCCGTCATACTCCCTACATAGGGACACATCAATCGTCCCACATACGCCATCGTCTCCTCGGTCGCATGCATACGCCATGCCTCGAACCTCCATGGAACTCCGGCCGCACGAACCCGAAGAATCTGGGCAAAGTGCCATGACCTCAAGATCGTCTTGATGATCGGTATGATCTACTTGGTTCCTCCTCCTCGTATAAATCGCCCGACCGTTGCTCGTCGAGTCGTACCTCAATAGGTGATCCTCCTCTACCTCAAACTCTTTACTAAGTAACACAAGAATATCGAGAAAACATATAGAGAGGTGAGACAATCTACACCATTACCCGCATGGCAATAAAGAAAACGACAAGACAAACAATTATCACAACAAGACATATATTAAGCAATATACAACAATAATACATAACACAATATCATGCATAATATATTAAAGCAATAAACCATATAATTTATCACAGATTATAATAAAAGTAATATGCAAATAATGCATGAACATTAAAATGCGATGATGAATGATACACACACACTGACTCGTTCCTACTCCATGGAGCTAAACACGGATATCTGAGAGAATGATCCGAATAGAAACTAATAATACTTTATGGCTGCCCAACCAAGCTATTGCACTGTCAACACGTCGTGTCTATAGCCCACAGTCCAAAACATCGTGTAGCAGTACATAGTCCAAACATCGTGTACCATGTGCATAGTACTTAATAGTCCCCTCAAGATCTTGACTAAGAATAGTGCTTGTCAAGATCATTAGTGTGTTGCCTGCTACCACGGCCTGCAGGAGCAACCCACCGTCCGCACGTGGAATTCTCCGCACACTAATGCCTCCAAGTTCATAAATGAACCACACTACGCTTATCACACCAAATACGGTGTAATTCGCCTCGTCAATCAATCACCAATTATAACCTAAATTGGCACAACACTCTAAACATGAGCTAAAATTACAGAAATACCCCTATTATCCAAATTTTACCATTTTTACGAGAAATTACCAAAATACCCCTAGTCACCAAAAAACAAAGTATAGTACGTCCCACCTGACAGTACTACACTATAACATGTCTGGGTCCACCACTTTGGCCCGACAGCAAAACTTACAGTATTGTTCAATCGCGTAGGATTTTTATCACGTTTTCACAATCTCGACGTTTTCACAAACATTTTTAAATCGCGTAAAGATATTTTGACGTTTTTAAACATCGTAAATTATTTTTGAATCATTTTCTCAATCGCGTAGGATTTTTAATTCATTTTCTTAACCGAATAACTTAAAATTGTTATTTTTAATATGTGTAAAACTATATCTAGTACTTTTAAAATACGTAATGTATTTTCCTTGTGTTCTAAATATAGTATGGAATCTTTTCATTTTATGCGTTTGATTTTAATAAATTTCGGCAGCATTTTGCCTATAAAAATCAGTATAAGGTATTTTTAACGTTTTCCTCTAAATATAGTTTATTTTATTTTTACCCTATAATTTCACTTTAAAATTCACTAACGCGCTTCAAAATTTATAGTATGAGCTCTACGTTAGTACTTTTCAAGTGTATGATTAATTTCTTACTTAAACTAAATTTCGCTAAGTTAAAATTCTAGAAGTAATTAATTCCTTTGATTTTCTCAATGATTCTTTGGAATCGATTTATGTTATAAAATAATTATCTAACCTATCTTAGTAAATAAAATGGCATGTTGGCCAAATCAAAATAAAATTGCATTTGGTTATACACTAAATGGCATTTTGGCCACAATTAACCTAAACCATTTTTAACTTTGATTATTTTACTTAAATTCCTTGAATCAATTATTCAGAAAATTGCTGAGAACATTTTGGTTCTCTTTTTGGATGTAAGGCCGTGAGCCTCATAGTGTGTTCTTTGGAACACTCATGCATTTCGTACATGTTATTCACATCCTACTTAAATAAATACACAATTATAATTACATACAATTATGTAATCACATATAAAACACATACAATATATTTTAAGCCATAATCATGCATAGCAAAAATAATAAAAACTATAATCATGCATAGCAAATTAAAATCACAATTATTAAAGCATTTAAACAATCAAAAACAATAAAATCACAAATAAACCATACAACCGAATCCTTATGGATTCTACACACAAACACAATCCATTTTCTCATCACCACTTAGGGTTGATGAGATTAAATCTCCTCTTACCTCTTGTAGACAAAACAATCGGTAAGATTCCTTCCTTTCCTCCAAATTTTGTGTGACCACCAATAAAATTCCTAAAATTCTCAAATAATTAGCAAATACACATACAAGGTACAAAATAGGAAAACCATGGAACAAACATGGTTAGAAAAATCAGAATTTAAATTTTGAACCATAGAAATCAAACTTACCTTAAGGAAGTAAGCAAGAAGTGAGATTTTGAGCAAGTTAGAGTAGGAATTTGGGAAAAGTTTGTGAATGAAAGATGCTTAGAATGGTATTTGGGTTCAAGAAATGTGATGATCTAAAATTATGAAGGCCTTGGTGTGGTTGGATGAGGGCTGGCCGAAATAGAGAGAGAAAATGGAAGAGAAATGTTTGCTTGAGCTTTTGATATTTTAGAGAGAGAAGTGAATAGCCAAAATGTGATAAAGATGAAAAACTAAAGTGAAGAGTAAATGAAGAGTGCAGCAGCCGTGAGTGGCCTTTAGGTGAGCTTGAGTGAGTGAATTTGCTTGGTAAAAATATCACAAATGTGTTCACACTAGCTAGCACATGGCCTAGTCATGTTGGATCCTTCTTGAACCTTGTAGAACCAAGCCCACTAAGCCTCCTTGCTGCCCAAAACCCGTGCTCACTCTCCCCTCCATAATGTCTTAATTGTCCTCCAATTACACCTAATTATATGTTAGTTAATTAGGCAATTAGTTAGGTTAATTATCCTAACCATTCTTAATTAACATACTACTAATATAACTAATTAATTTAGTATATATTAACATATATTATAACCTTTAATTAATATTAATATATCTAATTAGTAATTAAATTATAATTAATTCATTACTAAGCTAGTTCACTTAGTATGCTAATTAGGTAATTAGATTAGTTTAATTAAGCTTAATTAGGTTACTAACCATTTTCAAGCCTACAATTGTTGACTAAATCCTAACCCTTGGTTCATCTTTAATTCCTAACCATTGATTAGATCTAGGGTAGATATCACTTGATCAAAAACCTATCATTCTAATCTCACCATTGATTAGATCAATGGCTTAGATTAAAGGCTTCATCATTAAGTCTTCATCCAACGGTCCAAATGAAAACACATGCTCCCTTAGGTGTCCAATTCCTATTGGTTTAGAAAGTCAAGCCTACCTTTGTTGACTTGCTCTCATTGGTTAGAAATTGTACAGTCAGCACAGTTGACTGTTTTTTCTACACGCGGGTCCCACAAAGACTTTTAAAGATCCGTGGTCAAACCAAATGCATTTTTTCTTGTTTTTGAGACAAGAGGTATGTAATATAAAATAATATTATAAAAATATAAAATTATTTTATTACACGCTTAAATCCGAAAAATTACGCTATTAATTTATATATCAATCAATTGGGTTTAGTAAGATCCTGCTCCAATTAATTAAAATAAGATTTATCCCGCCGAGAAAATTTTTATTTTCTTAGGTCGGAGCAAATCACATACAACTTGATCAAGTACACTCACTAACGGACAGTCAAATTAAATTTATCGCTCACGAATTCACAAAACAAGACAAATCGGGACTATATTGTAATTATCCCAAAAGTTAGGTATTACAACTCTCCCTACTAATAAGAATTTCGTCCCGAAATTCATCATACATCAAACAATTGAGGGTATTGCTCCCTCATCCTATCCTCTAATTCCCATGTAGCATCTCCCGTTACATCATTCCACACTACCTTCACCAATTCAATCATCTTCCCTCTAAGCTGTTTCACTCTCCTGTCCTCAATTCTAACAGGAAGTGTCTCGTACGTCAAATTATCTTTTAGCTGTACCTCATCAGGTTGTATCACGTGAGTTGGATCGGGAATGTATTTCCTCAACTGAGACACATGAAATACATTATGGAGATTGGATAGAAAAGTCGGTAAAGCTATTTGATATGCTACAGGACCAATCCGACGAATAATCTGATAAGGTCCTATAAACTTAGGTGTAAGCTTCCTTGACTTCAGAACTCTTCCGACACCCGTCGTAGGCGTAACTCGCAAGAATACATGATCGCCTTCCTCAAATTCCAAGGGTCGTCTACGTTTATCAGCATAGCTCTTCTGTCGGCTCTGAGTCGTTCGCATCTTTTCTTGTATCATTTTCACCTTTTCTGTAGTCTGCTGCACAAGTTCAGGACCAATAGTCATACTCTCTCCATCCTGATACCAACACAAAGGCGTTCGGCATCGTCGTCCATAAAGTGCTTCATAGGGCGCCATTCCTATGCTCGAATGAAAACTATTGTTGTAGGTGAATTCTATCAAAGACAGAAATTCATCCCAACTTCCTTGCTGTTCTAACACACAAGCACGCAACAGATCTTCCAACGACTGAATCGTTCTTTCCGTCTGACCATCAGTCTGCGGATGGTATGCAGAACTCAATCGCAATTTAGTTCCCATAGCTTCTTGCAAACTTTGCCAGAGTCTTGACGTAAACCTCGGATCTCTATCAGAAATTATACTTACTGGCACACCATGAAGTCTAACAACTTCGTCGATATATATCTGGGTTAAGCGTTCCAACGGATACTTAATATTGATCGGCAAGAAATGTGCTGATTTCGTAAGCCTATCAACTATAACCCATATCGAATCATAACCTTTCCTCGTCTTTGGAAATCCAGTAACGAAATCCATCGAAATACTATCCCATTTCCACTCTGGAATAGTCAAAGGTTGTAACATACCAGCAGGCCTTTGGTGTTCCACCTTTGCCTTCTGACAAACAAGACAAGATGCCACACGTTCAGCTACATCTCTCTTCATCCTTGGCCACCAAAACAGTCGTTTCAAGTCTTGATACATCTTCGTCATCCCCGGATGCATACTCAAATTACTTGTATGAGCTTCATCCAAGATCGCTCTCTTGAGTTCGGGATCATCAGGTATACAAACTCTTCCTTGAAACCTCATGATTCCATCAGATCCTTCCTCCACCGTTGCTTTATGACCTTGCTTCAACAATTCTTTCTCGTTCTGTAAAAACGCATCTACATCTTGTTTCTCCTTTATTATCTCCAACAAGTCATTCAAGACCACAACTCTACTTAAACGAATCTTTCCAGGTACCAATTCTATCGATACCCATAAATCTCTGAATTGCTTCATCAACTCCTCCTCTTTAATCATCATAGTAGAAACACTTACTACTTTTCTGCTTAAGGCATCACCACCACATTCGCTTTTCCTGGATGGTATTGAAGTGAAAATCATAGTCCTTCAAAAATTCCAACCATCGCCTCGTCTCATATTCAATTCTCTCTCGATCAAACAAGTATTTTAAGCTCTTGTGATCACTAAAGACATTGAATATAGCTCCATACGGAAAATGCCTCCACACTTTCAACGCAAAAACTACTGCAGACTAGCTCCAAATCATGCGTTGGGTAGTTCCTCTCATGAACCTTTAATTGTCTTGAAGCATAAGCTACCACGTTCCGATTTTGCATCAACACACATCCTAACCCCTGATAAGATGCATCACAATACACCTCAAAAGATTTGTTAGGATCCTAGCAAAATTAACACTGGTGCAGTCGTTAATCTTTTCTTCAGTTCTTGAAAACTCGCTTCACGTTCCTCCGTCAATCGAAAGCTTGACTCTTCCTCGTGAGTTGTGTAAGTGGTCCAGCCTATCTTGGAAAAACCTTCAATAAATCTTCGTAATATCCGGCTAATCCAACAAAGCTTCGAACCTCACCACGTCTTAGGCCTTTCCCATCGTAAAACAAGTCTCCACCTTCGATGGGTCTACCGCAATACCTTCCTTGGAAATTACGTGACCTAAAAATTGAACTTCATCCAACCAAAACTCGCACTTTGACAACTTCGCAAACAGCTTCTTCTCCTTCAAAATCGGAGAACTATACCGAGATGTTCAAAGATGCTCTTCTCGACTTTGAGAATAGATCGAATGTCATCGATGAAGACAACGACAAACTGTCTAAGTACGGACGAAAAATCCTATTCATATAGTCCATGAATATCGCAGAGCATTCGTCACTCCGAACGGCATTACTTGATACTCATAATGTCCATAACGAGTTCGGGAAAGTGTTTTGGGTACATCATCGGCCTTGACACGAACCGATGATAACTCGATCGCAGATCTATCTTAGAGAATACAAAGCGGCTCCCTTCAATTGATCTATCAAGTCATCAATCCTTGGTAGTGGATACTTATTCTTTATAGTCACCTTGTTCAAATTGTCGATAATCTACACAAAGACGCGAAGTTCCATCCTTCTTTTTGACTAGTAACACCGGTGCTCCCCATGGTGAAACACTAGGTCGCACAACCGCTTCTCCAACAGTTCCTCCAATTGCTTCTTCAAACTCGCCAACTCTACAGGTGACATTCGGTAAGGTGCAATCGAAATAGGACCGGCTCCAGGTACTAAGTCGATAGAGAATTCGATCTCCCTTTCTGGTGGCAAACCAGGTACATCGTCAGGAAAAATCTCTGGAAACTCATTGACGACAGGAATAGTGCTCACATCCTTCTCAAACTTGAATTCCAAAGAAGACAGCAACATAAACCCTTGAGCTCCATCCCTCAACAATGACTTGACCTTTACAGCAGTCAAGAATCCAGAACTTTCTTCCTTAGGAAAAACTATGGCCTTACTCGCACAGTCTATAAGGATATGGTTAGAAGATAACCAATCCATTCCTAATATTATGTCTATCTCAACAAGAGGTAAACAAATCAAGTTGACCGAAAACTTACGATCCTTTATGACAATAGGACAATTCATGCATATCTTGGATGTAACAACAGGCTTGGCAGTCGGTGTAGAAACAACCAATTGAAAACTCAGAGAAGACACAGGCAGTTTCAAACGTTCCACACAATCATATGCAATAAATGAGTGTGTTGCACCCGAATCATATAGCAAAGTCAGGTGATTACCTTCAATGACACCTTCTCCTTGTATAAGATCCTCAGACTGAGAAGCTTCAGTTCCGGTCATTGTATAAACTCGCCCTCCAGATCTTGGCTGAGTAGCACGGACATTCCTCACTGCAGGCTTCCTCTCAGGCTGCGTACAATCCCTTGAAATATGTCCAGGCTTTTTGCATTTAAAACAGATCGTTCCTCTTATCGGACAATCTGTAGATAGATGGCCTTTCTTGCCACATTTGAAACAGGTCGGCGTAAATGCCACATTCTGATTAGCTTGATTTCCACCAAAACTTCCCCCAACAGATGGACGTTGAGGTTGACTCCCTGACGGTCTCGCATAAGGCTTCCTCTGAAACCTACCACCATCTGCTACTACTTCCTCTTTGGAACCTAGTCGGCCCAAAATTACGATTCCTTTGATCTCGGGACGGCTCCAATGCCTCGAGTCTTCGACAAGTGTCTATCAACACAGGAAACTCCTTCATTCTCATCGGTAGCACTGCACGTCTCAACTCCATTCTTAACCCATCCTCAAACTTCTGGCACCTCCATACCTCATCTGTTTGGTTCTGGAAATACCTCGAGAATTGTGACAAACTCTCGAATTTTGCAGATACTCTCCAACAGTCATACTCCCTTGACGCAGACCAAGAAATTCCATTTCCTTGGCATGTCGAGCAGTACCGGGAAAGTACTTCTCCAGAAATACTTCACAAAACACCTCCCAGGTGATCTCAGCTCCTTCAGCTCGCAACATTTGGCGCGTATTTCTCCACCAATGCTCAGCATCTCCTCTCAACATATATACAGCATATGTTACCTTCTTATTTTCTGCGCACCCCATTCCTTCGAATATTCGTTCCAAGTCTTGAATCCAAAGACTTGCCTTTTCAGGGTCGAACTCGCCTCTAAACTGTGGCGGATTGTTGCGTCTGAACTCAGACAAATTCAAAGCATCAGCAGTCATATCTTGATGTTGAGTTGCTCTTTGATTTTGCTGATTTTGTTGAGCAATCACTGCTGCCATTTGCTGAATAGCCTCAAGCAACAGCAACCATTGGATCCACATTAGGTGCCACGTTTGCACGCCTTCCTCTTCCTCCAGACATCTTCTTTCTTCAACAAGACAAAACAATGTCAGATGTAACCTTTCGGAAACAAATCACAGAGATTCACACAACACAAGCAAAAACAGACCTAACCACAACCCCAAAAGACTCTAACTTGGGCTCTGATACCAACTAATGTAACACCCTTGTGGGGATGCCACATTTATGAATGTAATGAAATAAAATAAAATAAAACTCTTACCCAAGTTATAAAACATTTGATACTTATATAAAATTTGCGGAATATTTTTTTTTCTTTTTATAATTACAACATTAAATAAAGTAACACGAAACACAAGATATAACAAACATAAACTCACCATAATATACATATGATTCTCTTTTAGTACAAACATAATTTACAACTACATGTATTTAATAAAACAGTAAAGATTTGACACAAAGCTAAAACATAATACTGCCCAAGTGCATCCCAGTAGATAACAAACCCTCCGATGAATCACCATCCGTCACCTCCGAATAACCATCGAAAAGTGTGCATCTATGAGATCTCCCAAACACTTCGGACACGAGTCCGAGCTGTCGACTCGCTACTCAACTCACTAGGCGCGTGAAAAACTCCCTGCCAATAGCGCCTAATGGTTAAAGGTAACTCTAAATGAAGATAAAGCATAGTAGTGAATATGACCTCCCCGTCATACTCCCTACATAGGGACACAGTCAATCGTCCCACATACGCTACTGTCCCTCGGTCAAGCATGCATACGCCATGCCTCGGAACCTCCATGGAACTCCGGCCGCACGAACCCGAAGAATCCTGGCAAGTGCCATGACCTCAAGATCGTCTTGATGATCGGTATGATCACTTGGTTCCTCCTCCTCGTATAAATCGCCCGACCGTTGCTCGTCAGTCACCGTACCTCAATAGGTGATCCTCCTCTACCTCAAACTCTTTACGGAAGTAACACAAGAATATCGAGAAAACATATAGAGAGGTGAGACAATCTACACCATTACCCGCATGGCAATAAAGAAAACGACAAGACAAACAATTATCACAACAAGACATATATTAAGCAATATACAACAATAATACATAACACAATATCATGCATAATATATTAAAGCAATAAACCATATAATTTATCACAGATTATAATAAACAAGTAATATGCAAATAATGCATGAACATTAAAAATGCAGATGATGAATGATACACACACACTGACTCGTTCCTACTCCATGGAGCTAAACACGGATATCTGAGAGAATGATCCGAATAGAAACTAATAATACTTTATGGCTGCCCAACCAAGCTATTGCACTGTCAACACGTCGTGTCTATAGCCCACAAATCCAAAACATCGTGTAGCAGTACACAGTCCAAACATCGTGTACCACGGGCATAGTACTTAATAGTCCCCTCAAGATCTTGACTAAGAATAGTGCTTGTCAAGATCATTAGTGTGTTGTTGCTACCACGGCCTGGAGGAGCAACCCACCGTCCGCGTGTGGAATTCTCCGCACACTAATGCCTCCAAGTTCATAAATGAACCACACTACGCTTATCACACCAAATACGGTGTAATTCGCCTCGTCAATCAATCACCAATTATAACCTAAATTGGCACAACACTCTAAACATGAGCTAAAATTACGTAAATACCCCTATTATCCAAATTTTACCATTTTTACGAGAAATTACCAAAATACCCCTAGTCACCAAAAAACAAAGTATAGTACGTCCCACCTGACAGTACTACACTATAACATGTCTGGGTCCACCACTTTGGCCCGACAAAGAAACTTACAGATATTGTTCAATCGCGTAGGATTTTATCGCGTTTTCACAATCTCGACGTTTTCACAAATATTTTTAAATCGCGTAAAGATATTTTGACGTTTTTAAACATCGTAAATTATTTTTGAATCATTTTCTCAATCGCGTAGGATTTTTAATTCATTTTCTTAACCGAATAGCTTAAAATTGTTATTTTTAATATGTGTAAAACTATATCTAGTACTTTTAAAATACGTAATGTATTTTCCTTGTGTTCTAAATATAGTATGGAATCTTTTCATTTTATGCGTTTGATTTTAATAAATTTCTATTAAACATTTTGCCTATAAAAATCAGTATAAGGTATTTTTAACGTTTTCCTCTAAATATAGTTTATTTTATTTTTACCCTATAATTTCACTTTAAAATTCACTAACGCGCTTCAAAATTTATAGTATGAGCTCTACGTTAGTACTTTTCAAGTGTATGATTAATTTCTTACTTAAACTAAATTCTGCTAAGTTAAAATTCTAGAACAGAATTAATTCCTTTGATTTTCTCAATGATTCTTTGGAATCGATTTATGTTATAAAATAATTATCTAACCTATCTTAGTAAATAAAATGGCATGTTGGCCAAATCAAAATAAAATTGCATTTGGTTATACACTAAATGGCATTTTGGCCACAATTAACCTAAACCATTTTTAACTTTGATTATTTTACTTAAATTCCTTGAATCAATTATTCAGAAAATTGCTGAGAACATTTTGGTTCTCTTTTTGGATGTAAGGCCGTGAGCCTCATAGTGTGTTCTTTGGAACACTCATGCATTTCGTACATGTTATTCACATCCTACTTAAATAAATACACAATTATAATTACATACAATTATGTAATCACATATAAAACACATACAATATATTTTAAGCCATAATCATGCATAGCAAAAATAATAAAAACTATAATCATGCATAGCAAATTAAAATCACAATTATTAAAGCATTTAAACAATCAAAAACAATAAAATCACAAATAAACCATACAACCGAATCCTTATGGATTCTACACACAAACACAATCCATTTTCTCATCACCACTTAGGGTTGATGAGATTAAATCTCCCTCTTACCTCTTGTAGACAAAACAATCGGTAAGATTCCTTCCTTTCCTCCAAATTTTGTGTGACCACCAATAAAATTCCTAAAATTCTCAAATAATTAGCAAATACACATACAAGGTACAAAATAGGAAAACCATGGAACAAACATGGTTAGAAAAATCAGAATTTAAATTTTGAACCATAGAAATCAAACTTACCCTTAAGGAAGTAAGCAAGAAGTGAGATTTTGAGCAAGTTAGAGTAGGAATTTGGGAAAAGTTTGTGAATGAAAGATGCTTAGAATGGTATTTGGGTTCAAGAAATGTGATGATCTAAAATTATGAAGGCCTTGGTGTGGTTGGATGAGGGCTGGCCGAAATAGAGAGAGAAAATGGAAGAGAAATGTTTGCTTGAGCTTTTGATATTTTAGAGAGAGAAGTGAATAGCCAAAATGTGATAAAGATGAAAAACTAAAGTGAAGAGTAAATGAAGAGTGCAGCAGCCATGAGTGGCCTTTAGGTGAGCTTGAGTGAGTGAATTTGCTTGGTAAAAATATCACAAATGTGTTCACACTAGCTAGCACATGGCCTAGTCATGTTGGATCCTTCTTGAACCTTGTAGAACCAAGCCCACTAAGCCTCCTTGCTGCCCAAAACCCGTGCTCACTCTCCCTCCATAATGTCTTAATTGTCCTCCAATTACACCTAATTATATGTTAGTTAATTAGGCAATTAGTTAGGTTAATTATCCTAACCATTCTTAATTAACATACTACTAATATAACTAATTAATTTAGTATATATTAAAATATATTATAACCTTTAATTAATATTAATATATCTAATTAGTAATTAGATTATAATTAATTCATTACTAAGCTAGTTCACTTAGTATGCTAATTAGGTAATTAGATTAGTTTAATTAAGCTTAATTAGGTTACTAACCATTTTCAAGCCTACAATTGTTGACTAAATCCTAACCCTTGGTTCATCTTTAATTCCTAACCATTGATTAGATCTAGGGTAGATATCACTTGATCAAAAACCTATCATTCTAATCTCACCATTGATTAGATCAATGGCTTAGATTAAAGGCTTCATCATTAAGTCTTCATCCAACGGTCCAAATGAAAACACATGCTCCCTTAGGTGTCCAATTCCTATTGGTTTAGAAAGTCAAGCCTACCTTTGTTGACTTGCTCTCATTGGTTAGAAATTGTACAACAAGACAGCTTGATTGTTTTTCCTACACGCGGGTCCCACAAAGACTTTTAAAGATCGTGGTCAAACCAAAGCGATTTTTCTCTTTTGAGAGACAGTGGAGTATTGTAATATAAAATAATATTATAAAAATATAAAATTATTTTATTGCCTGATTAAATCCAAAAAATTACGCTATTAATTTATATATCAATCAATTGGGTTTAGTAAGATCCCCACTCCAATTAATTAAAATAAGATTTATCCCAGGCGAGAAAATTTTTATTTTCTTAGGTCGGAGCAAATCACATACAACAGTCAAGTACACTCACGGAACAGTCAAATTAAATTTACTGCTCACAGAATTCACAAAACAGTACAAATCGGGACTATATTGTAATTATCCCAAAAGTTAGGGTGTTACAGTGACCATGTGTCTCTACGTGTGACACCTATGACTAGAGTTGGACGATTGATTAAGTCGAGGAAACCCACTCTGAAGTTTATCGGACCGTATTGGATACTCCGTTGGAGATTGTATAAATGAAGGAGAATTCAACCTATGAGATGTTTCCAGTCAAGATTGAAGATCAAAGGATTAAGCAACTTCGAGGTAAAGAAATCGCATTGGTTTAGTGGTTTGGAACGATATACGTGGTGAAACAATATGGGAATTGGAAGATAAGATAAGAGAATAGTATCCGTTTTTATTTTAAGTGCGTCGAGTTTCGAGGACGAAACTTCTTTTTAGAGGGGGAGTATTGTAACACCCCAAATTTTAGATTATGTTACAGAACTGACAGAATTACACTGTTTTGTGTTTTCTGTGCAATATAAAAATAATTTGATTGTTCCGATACTATTTTTTATTATTTTGTGTGATTTGCTCCGAGTCAGGAAAATAATAATTTTCGGGCCAGAAAAATTCTTATTTTAATTAATTGGAGCTGGGGATGGGGATCTTACTAAACCCAATTCTGATTGATATATATATTAATCTTATAATTTTTATTTAACTGTGCAATAAAATAATTTTATATTATTATAATATTATTTTACTCAACAGTACCTACTATCTCAAAAACAGTAGAAAATTTATTTGTGGACCCGAAAAAGTTTGTGGAGCCCACGTTTAGTGTAGCAGTCAACTGTGCTTACTGAACAAATTCTAGCTAATGAGAGCAAGTCAACAAAAGTGGCTTGACTTTCTAAACCAATAAGAATGAGTCAACGAAAGAAGCAAAGACTTTATTTAGGATCGTTGGATGAAAAAGCATAATTTAGATGCTTTTGATCTTAACCGTTGATCCGATCAATGGTGTAAAATGAATCCAGATAAAATCACTAAGCAATATCCACATTAGATTTCATCAAGGGCTAGGAATTAAAGTTAAAATCAAGGGTTGAGATTAAGTCAAACTTAGTGGCTTGGACTTTAGTATGAACCGTTGGATGAAGACTTAGTTAGGAAGCCTTTAACCTTAGCCGTTGATTTAATCAATGGTGAGATTAGAATGATAGTTTTATGATTAATTGGTATCTACCTTAGATCTAATCTATGGCTAGGAATTAAAGATGAATCAATGGTTAGAATTAAGTCAAAAATTGTAGGCTTGAATTTGGTTAGTATTAATTAAGCTCAATTTGACTAATCTAATTACCTAATTAGCAAACTAAGTGAACTAGTTTAGTTCTTAATTAATTATGACCTAAATATTAATTAGATATCTTAATATTGATTAAAAGTTATAATATATGCTAATATATATTAAACTAATTAGTTATATGATTAGAATATTAATTAAGATTGGTTAGGATATTTAACCTAACTAATTCCCTAATTAATTAGCATGCAATTAGGAGTAAATTGGAAACAATTAAGCTCCTAAATTCCTAAAGGGCTGCATGGTTTTTGGGCAGCATCTTGGAGGCTTGGATGGCTTGGTTCTACTAGATTCTTGAACCCTCCAAATTGTCATAAACCATGTGCATTCAATTGGATATTTATCTAGCCAAATCAAACACTCAACCTCACACACACAAACTCACTACGACAGCAGCCCTTCCATTTCCCTCTCAATATTTGTTTCATACTTATCCTAAATCTAAGCTATTCATTTTCTCTCCAAAAATACCAAGAAGCCATACACACTTTTTCTTCCATTTTCCTCTCTAGAATTCGGCCAAACACCCAAGTTCACTACCAATCTCCTATAATTTTTGTTCACATCGTTTCCTAAAGCTTAACATCATTCTAAACACTTTTCATTTAGAAAGTTTTCCCAAAATCTCACTCTAAGTGCTTCAAAATCCCACTTCTATCTTACTTCCCTAGAGGTAAACCTTAGTTTTTATGGTTTAAATTCATGTTTGTGATTTTCTAAGCCATGATTGTTCCATGGTTTGTTATTATTAAACCTTGTTTGTGATTTTACTAATTATTTTAGAATTGTTAGGAATTGATTGTGCCTTGTACGAAATCAAGGAGAAGAAGGGGAGCTTAAAAGGCTTGTCTTCAAGAGGTAAGAGGGAGATTGTACCTCACCAACCATGTTTTGGTGGTGTGGGGATGGTTTTGTAAGGTGGAAAAATCCATAAGGGTTCTTCACCGATTGTTTGATGCTATTTGATTGTGTTTGTGTTGTGTATGATTGTGTTTTTGTGCTTGCATGTGTAGTATTATCTCTATTGCTTTGATATATGTTTGTATGTATGAAATTGTGTGCATGAAAATGTATGAGTAAAGTAAGATGTGAATAATATGATGAACCGATTTTATGAGAGCTCCAAAGAGCTTGAAGCTTACGGCCATACTAGGCTAGAAAGGACCAAAGTCCTGAAAATGAGAAATTCAATTGAAAATGAAGGATTTAAATGAAAAAGAAATGAATTTGAACAAGTTTGAAGGTTGTGAGAAAATAATCGGATATAATTAAACTGATGAATTAAAATGAGAACTGAGAGATTTAAATGAATTTGGGACAAATTTGAGTATAGCAAAGTAAAATGATTTTTTGGAAAAATGAAATATTGTAAATATGATTTTTAGAGGGGCAATATTGTAATTTTCATTTTTAAAAGGGGCAATATTGTAAATATGATTTTTAGAGGGGCAATATTGTAATTTTTGTTTTTAAAAAGGGGCCATACTGTAATTATGATTTTTAGAGGGGCAATATCGTAATTATGATTTTTAGAGGGGCAAAATAATAATTTTCATTTTTAATAGGGCTATATTATAAATAACAATTTTTGAGGGCCTACAATGTAAATATTATGTTTTGGAGGGACTATTTTGGAAATATAAATTTTATGAGGAACAATTATGTAAATATGAATTTTACGAGGGACTATTTCATAAATGTAAATTTTATGAAGGACTGTTGTAAAAATATTATTTAAATGAGGATTATAATGTAAATATTATGTTTTGAGGGGTTATTATGCAAATATGAAAAATGAAGTTGAATTTTGGTGTTAAATGAGGAAAATAGTATTTTTGATTTAAAACGTGTGAAAAATATTTTACGTGATTGAGAAACGATGAAAATATTGATACGTGATTTGAAAATGCTACAGAACTGTTGCGCGATTGAGAAAATGTGAAAAATATGGTTTCGCGATGAAATTACAATAATGACACTGTCGGGCCAATATGAGGACCCCGAACTTGAGATAAAGAAAATTTGATTGAGAATATGATAGAATGAATTGAACTGAGAATGATGCATTTGTATATGCAATGAAAAGGTCCGATGGACTGGATAAGGCTATTTGCCTAGGAAGGAGAGAATACACCTCCTGAATGGGTGCGATATGCGTAGTGTAGGTCTTTCATTGACCTTGGGGGCATTGGGGTGCGGGTTGCCTGCAATGTACAGTTGGTAGCTCTTCTGTACGTGGGTTAGACCGATATAACACACCAATGATCCGGACCGAGATACTATCCGTTATCAAGATCTGATAAAGACTATCGAGTATGTGCTAGATGTGCAAAACTGAGCACGTGGTCTGAGGCACCTTTATACGACATGATCTTTACGATCACTCTTTCCGATCTGAGTTGTAGCTCCATGGAGTAGGAAAATTGAGTCTAGGTGCATATGCAGAGATACTGAGAGTATTATCGTAATTATTGTTTATGATAATTGAATTATTGAACAATTGAATGTTGATAAGGACATGATCGTAATTATGGCTTATTGTATGAATTATGAGGATAAATGATATTGTTGGCATAAGTGTAATTCTGTATGATGTGTTGATATGAGATATGATATATGTTAGATAAATGATATTGGTGACATAATTGTAATTATGTATGAAGTGTTGGCATGAGAATTTGTATGTGTTTATCTTCATTGCTACCATACTGGTATTGGCGTAGGTGATCTCACCTCTTTGTATGTCTATTCTATATTGTATTTATAATTTTAAAGACGTTGAGCGAGAACTTGAGCAAGAAGTTGAGGAAGAGCAGATTCCGGTAGAGGACGCTGAGTTTTGAAGTGATGGAGGAGTCTCGTCTCCTTGTGTATATGAGATTGAGTAGACTACATCTTGGAAATTAGTGTGAATATTAATATTTAAAGTTCCCATTGTCAATTAGACAGTATTGGGAAGTATACTATCGCACTCCGAGTGCGACTAGTATAGTGTTGTCTGCGCGGATACCTGTCCGTAGGACTTCGCGTCAAGTCGGACTTCCATCTTCTGAAGAGTCTGAGGAGGACCCGTCTGAAGGTTCTGCAATACTTGGGCAGTATGTTAGTTTAAATTAAAGTTTAAATATTTTGAGAGTCTAGTTTGTAAATATTAAAATATGACAATACTATGATTTGTGTATATACGATGTAATTAATTTGTTACAATGTTGTTGTAATGTTTTATTTTCTGCTAAGTTTATCTCACTATCATTAAGAAATTTTATAACTCGTATTTATATTACAAGCACGATTTTCCAATGAAGGGGTAATTTGGTAATTGAGTAACACGAAGTGTGACGTCCTAAGGAGGGTGTTACATTAGTTACCTTTAGAAGTAGAAAACCTTGACTTGATTTTGAAGTACTTAGAAGATGAACTAGGTGAAACTTGTAAGATAAAAGGTGTATAGAATCTTGTATTGGTTTAGAAAATGATATTGGTTGAAATTATAGGAGAGTGGAGGTTGGTTTTGGGTGTGATGGCCGAAACCTTCAAGAAGAAAGAAGATGAAGTTCTTTGGTTGTTCTTGGAGTTCTTGGAAGAGAGAGAATGGAGAGAAATGCTTTAAGTGTCAAAGTGATAGAAATGAAGTAAGATAGCCTATTTCTCTAGTGCATGGCCTTGTAGGTGCATGCATAGGAGAGTTAAACTTGTTCAACAAGATAGAAACAAATGCACATGGTTTATGTCATGAAGTTGTCATGCAATGGTCACATGAAACTCCTAGAACCACCTTGTGGCCGTGGAGCACATGGATGAGAGTAACTAAATTTTGATTTTAATTAGTTCCTAGTTACACTTAGTTTAGGTAATTAATTCATCTAGTTACATAACTAACTAGTCCAACCATTTTTGTTGACCACCTCTTATTAGTTTAGAAAAGTCAAGCCATTTATATTGACCAATTTCTATTGGTTCATCAAAATTATAAGTCACAAGACTTTTTCTAGTCTATTGTCCGACAGACAGAGGATACAGAATCTATTACACAATTGGCATAAACTACTGCTTGCAAATCAGCAGATACTGTCCAATAAAATAAAAATACAAAATATACTTTCTTAACTGGGATACATGGAAAACATTATGGAGGTTGGAAAGAAAAGGCGGTAAAGCTATTTGGTAAGCGATTGGACCTATCTAACAAAGAATTTGATAGGGTCCAATAAATTTAGGAGCGAGTTTTCTGGATTTTATAACCTTTCTAACACCAGTCGTGGGTGTGACTCACAAAAACACATGCTCACCTTCCTCAAATTCAAGAGGTCTTCTTCTTTTATCAGCATAGCTTTTCTGTCTACTTTGCGTTGCCTTCATTTTCTCTTGAATCATTTTTAATTTCTCTGTCTTTTGTTGCACCATTTTAGGTCCTATGGTCATACTCTCTCCATCTTGATACCAACACAAAGGTGTTTAGCATCGTCGTCTGTATAGCGTTTCATAAAGTGCCATCCCTATACTTGAGTGAAAACTGTTGTTATAGGTGAATTCTACCAAAAGCTTGCTATTATTGCTTTGGTGTAAATTCAGATAAACTATTAGTAATAATAGTAAGGACGTTACACCTATCATAGTATATAAGAATGGACATTCCCTCATACCCCTAACTCTGAAATGAGGATGGACATTCCGTCATAAGTTGTGGTTTGAGTCACCCTGAATATGGAGTAGTTCTATGTGACTAACGAATGGTCATGAATAGGTTGAAGTACACTAACCTGAAAGCAAACTACTACTAAGTAAATATGAATATGAATGGAATGGTATTGTGAGGATGGACATTCCCTTACCTGCCAAGCGAATATGAATGAGAATGGAATGGCATTGTGAGGATGGACATTCCCTCCATACCTTTTGAATAACGATAAGAATTGTCGAAGAATAACATATGATGAATTATGAAACTTGAAGAATGATGAAAAGAGACATAATGAATGAAAAATGAATGACGAATATGCAAGTGAATGGTAAAGGAGGATGAACATTCCCTCCATACCCTTTGAATAATAATGAGATATGAATAAAATAAGATATAACAAAGAATAAAAGAATGAAATATGATTAAAGATGAGACATTTGATTTATGAAGTAAGAGATATGAAGAGTAATACGTTGAATTATGGAACTTGGAGAACGTTGTAATATGTTAAATATGAGAATGATGAATATAAAAAGATATTATATGAAATGAATATAAATATGATGAATATAAGATATGATGAAATATCTGACTTGTGAAGAATGGTGAAAGATGATGAATAAGTATTTGTGATATATGACAAGATATGATAACTGATTTGATTTTGTAAATGAATATGATAAAGGATTTGATTTGCTACTTTATGTTTATTTGATTTGAAATATTTGATTACTAGTGATGTTTAATGAATAATGAGAATTATTTGATTGTGAAAATTATTTTTATAAAGAATAATAATTGAACCTCTGTTTTGGGAACAGAAAAAGGGCCATATTTGGCATTTTGTCACATTTCTAGCTTATATAAATAATTTGAGATTTAAATTGTATATTTCCCTGAAATAGTTGGAAGTATTATGATGACATGTTTTTATTAAACTAATGAGAATTCTTTGAATTCTCACCCCGCCTGTTTGCATATTTTTCCATAATATTTCTAGGGACAAAGAAGACACCAACAAGCAGAAGAGAAGATCAGGATCCTAAAGAACGAGTTTATTTGCAAATACTAGAAAAGTATTGTGTAGAATTTGTTTAAGTAGTGCTATGAAAGCATATAATGTATTATTTGTATTTTGATGAATGTATTTGTATAAAGATCCTTTCGATATATGTATATTATTACACTCACGCCAGACTCATATTTTCATATAAGATATAATTATTTTCTCAAATTTTTTATTAGTATAAGGTGACATACCAAATCCTAACTACTAATGCATGATCTTAGACATGTTATTAATACTAGTATTAGGGTGTTACATATATCCATCTACACCCCACTGGCCTTTTGTCTCTTGGTCTCTCAACAATCTCCCATGTTCTATTCTTTTTCAATGTACTCATCTCCTCATTCATGGCTTGAACCCAATTCTTATCCTTCAATACTTGTATTGATGTTGGGATTTTGATAGAATCAATGACTAAAATGAAACTCTGGTGTTACAAAGAAATATTTTTTTGAAGAGAATTGATAAATAGGATACTTGGTACAAGATCTTTTCCCTTTCCTCAATGCAATTAGTAAGTCATCTGGGTCAGGTTCACAATTATTCAAAGGAATGTTATCAATTTCAGAAACATGAGAACTAGTATCTTTAGTACTTACCGTAGGTTTGGACATCTAAAGTTGTTGTTGGGATAATTTATGTTTTCCCTTTCTCTGATACACCAATATTAGTTTGCAAGCCTTGGCCTTGACCTTAGAAGGTTCAGGTGGGGTACCAAAAGAAGATGCTAATTCTTGTGTAGAGTCAGACAATAAAGAAAAGGAGGACTCAGGAAAGAAGGACTCAACTTCCAGAATGTTCTCCCCCTAAAGCTGAGGACGAGTAAAGAATGACTCATTTTCATGAGTCCATGGAAACGAAAAAAAGATGACTTGAAAGGTGAAATCATTTGTACCCTTTCTTGTCAGGAGCATAACTCAAGAAAACACATTTGACAACACAAGGATCAAGTTTGTTACAATGCTGGCGATGTACATCAACAAATGCCACACAACCAAAGACACGAGATTGTAGGCTTTGTATAATAGGAACTGAAGGAAAGTAAGATGTCATGAGTTGGACAGGACTTACATTACCAAAACATGATATGGTAACTGATTGATCAAATAAGCAACAGTTAAAACAACTTCCCCCCAGTATGAGCTAGGAGCAGACATTTGGAATAGTAAAGCTTTAGCAATTTCATAATGGTTTTTCCTTTCTACAACACCATTTTGCTGAGGAGTATAAACACAGGTAAGTTCATGAACAATATTATGCTCTTTAATAAATATGGAGAGATTTTGGTTGACATACTCCTTACCATTATCAGAATGCAAACGTTTAATGAATTTTTCAAATTGTGTTTGAACCATACAATAAAACTGAACAAATAATTGAGACACTTCAGATTTGTCTTTCATTAGGAAAAGCCAAGTTACTTTAGTATAATCATCAATGAATGAAACAAACCATTTTGTGCCAGAAATATTAGAAATAGGTGTAGGACCCCAAACATCAAAATCAATAAGGACAAAGGCTCAACACTTTTATTAGAACTAGAAGAGAAAGTTATATGATGGTGTTTAGCAAACTCACAAACATCACAATAAAAAGACTCAACAGACTCTTTAAAAAATAAAGGTGGAAACATATACTTAAGCAAAGTAAAAGGAGGATGTCCAAGACACTTGTGCTATAGCCAAATTTGAGAAGTAAGAGACTCAGAATTGGACTGATAACAAGAAAGTAGAGACTTAGAACTGGACTGATGACAAGAAGGTAGCAAATTCTAATCAGGGCCACCTTCAACTTGCATATTGAGGAGATAGTACAGCCCTCCCTGTTCCTTAACACCTCTAATCGTCCCCCCATGACAAGTAATTGAAAAACACAATGAGAATGGAAAAATGTTACTGAACAATTTTTGTCTTTGGTAAGCTTATGAATTGAAATAAGATTATTAAAAAGTTTGGGAACATTGAGCATATTGTTTAACTGTAGGGAAGGATGGAGTTCAATAGTACTAGAACCTACAACTGAGGTGTGAGAGCCATCAACTATGATTATATGATGCTTACTGGAAGAGGGTTGATAAGATAAATATGGAGAATGAAAGGTCGTATGGTCAGTCGCACCAAAGTCAATAATCTACAAATCCTTAGGAACAGTACTAGAAGCATTAAAGGATTAGGAAAATAAATTCTTACCAGTTATGGCCAGAGAACAAGAGCTAGAAGGCTTATTGAGAGAGTCAATGAGAGTCCGTAGGTATTCCAATTCAGTTTTACTAAGGGTTGGAACTTCATCTCCCACCTTTGAGTCTTCACCTGCAGTCATAGAATTCGAAGTGATCATATTTTCTTAGTTGTGTTGGATAACCTCGAAACTTCCTGTGTGACTAAGAACCTAGTCCTTCCCATAGAGTTTGAAGCAATTCTCCTTGGTGTGACCAGATTTCTTATAATAAGTGCACCAATGACTCTCTCGATTAGGCCTAGAGGAGGAAGAAGAACTTGGTTTAGTCATCTTGCCTATTGCCAAGGTTGACCTACCAGTGGACTTGTTATCAAGCATGACAGCCCTATGACTTTCCTCTCCCCCAAACAATGTAGAACACCTTAGATAGTGAGGGCAGTTTCTCCTTGCCAGAATTTGAACCCGAATAGGGTCATACTCAGAATTCAAACTAGAAAGGAACTCAAAGATTCGATCCCTTTCAACAAAACTACTCAACGTGGAAGCATCTTTGCTATAGTCATTTTTTGATTTTGGTATTAATCCAACTTAATCCACAGGCCATTAAAGGTCCCATAATAATTTATAATCAAGAGTGCTCTTTGTTTAATAACAAAGATTTTTTTCTTTAACTCATAGCAAGTGTCGATGTCCTATTTCATAGAGAAGGTATGGCAAAGATTGTCCTAAATTTCATTAGAAGAAGGAAGGAACATACAATTCCTACTTACCTCGGGAGTCATGGAGTTCCAAAGCCATGTCATAATAAGAGAGTCCTCATCATCCCATGTTTCAAATTGTAGGTCATCCTTCTTAGGAGCAGTCCTTTCAATTTGGTTTAACTTTACAGATGACTTGGACCCACTACAAGTAATATTTTTCATTAAGGCGATAGGTGGGGTGCAAGATTGGGAGATTATTAGGATTCAGAGGTGTGAGCTGTATTATGTTGGATTGCAGGATGGCTTTGGTAGTCTCATTGTCTAACATGGTTGCAGTTGAACAAGAGTAAGAGATGTTGCTGAATAGAATATGATTACCAACGAGGTGAATGGAGTCTTGGACAATGGTGCGTGGCTTATATGTGTCAGCAAGTGGACGTGCGAGTGCAGGTACATGAGTGGTTTTCTGGCGGTGAGGCTCTGGGAGATGGCCGGTCAGAGGGGTGACGAGGGGTGTCCTTGCTCCAGTGGTTCGGATGCGAGAAATGGACTAGGATATGTCACTGTCACGAGTGTGCAATGAAGGCACTAAACCTAGTGATGAAGGCCGGTGATGACGACGACGATGACAACAAGGCTCTAGGAGATGGCTGGCCGGAGGTCTGGGTGAATTACTTTAGTGAGTAGCATTCAACACTCTAATACACACACACACACATACACAAAGAAATAAATATAGTGTTACATTTACAAGAAAGAATAAGCTATTTCCTATGACTATGATTTCCTTGGAACATTAACTCTTATAATTCCCAATGATACATTTAATCATTACCCTATTTCCAACACCTATGACTCTGATTTTCTAAGAACATTAACTCCTATAATTCCTAATGATAACAATAATACTCAACACATAGAAAAGATTAGGGCAATGTATATTTTTGGACAGCAAAACCTAAAAGAGAGGAGACATTTGAGGTAGCATGTCACAATATGCGTATTGATTGTTCTAAGAAGCTGGTTCTTGATTATCTAACTCAATGGAGTTCTACATATCTAATGCTTTAGACTATTTTGGAGCACAAAGATGCATTCAGTCATGCCAAGTTGCTTGAGCCTTCATATAAGGTAGTGCCATCTCAAGAAGAGTGGGAAGCAAAGGATGTGACACCCGGGGTTGACGAGGCCGGGGAGTGGTCGCTAGTGCAAAAAGATGAAGCACGGACAAGGAGTGGCTCCTGGCAGGCTTCTAGGCAGAGGGACATATGAATGAACTGAACATAGACCGAAATGAGAGGGATCCAGAGACTGTGCAGGTATGAGACTACATAGTTGAGGGTGGCTTAAAGGAATTGATTCGCACCACCCATATAAACAAGATGCATCTTCTTTTCGGGAGCCAAGAATATAAGTACTTCATAGTTAAGCGTGCTTGACTTGAAGCACTTGTGGGATGGGTGACCTCTTGGGAAGTTTCCTAGGATGCGTGTGAGTGAGGACAAAATACGTTGGAAAGACTCGTGTTAGTTTGTGGGGACACTCATCGATCTTGCAGGCAGTCTCGGGATGTTACAAATGGTATCAGAGCATGACCTCTCCTAGTACGGTGTAGTTCGGGGACGAACCATGCAGAAGCTGGTGAGCATGTGACACTCGGGGCCGACGAGGGTGGGGAGTGGTCGCTGATGCAAAAAGATGAAGCACGAACAAGGAACGACTCTTGGTAGGCTTCTAGGCGGAGGGACACATGAGAGAACTGAATACACACTGGAATGAGAGGGATCTAGAGACTGTGCAGGTATGGGACTGCATAGTTGAGGATGGCTTAAAGGAATTGATTAGCACCACCCATATAAATAAGATACTTCTTCTTTTCGGGAGCCAAGAATATAAGTACTCCATGTAACATCCCGAAAATTCATTATTTTGTTAAAAACGATCATTTTATAATATTTGCAATTTTTAAGAATTTTTGTGGAATTTTCTGGAGATGATGAATATTTTAATATATTCTTCGTTTTATGTGTGTGCTGAGTGGAGCCGGGAGAATAGAATATTTTCCCTGAGGCTGGTAAACCTTGGACTGTCAACGCGTCAACGGGGGATCTTACTAAACCCGAGTCCGGGCACAGTTTACGAGGTCTACATTTTTTAGGTTTTATCTGCTAGTGTAATAAATCATCTGTCAGAGGTATTTAATCAAGGAGACAAGCTTACTATGCACTTCGTAGAGAAGCGTGCGAAGCTTCTCAAGGAAGCTTCTTTGAATCATTTTTTTATTATTTCTCTCTTTCCCCATTTTTGGTGCTGCACATTTGAATTAAGGGACTTAATTCATTCTTCAATCCCCACATTTTCCTCCTCCTGTACGTAGCATTCATCTTTCTCTCTTTCCATTTCTCCTTACAGCAGCACCATCCACCCACCTTCATATTTTCATTCTCCAATACCGTCACCCTCCTAGCACCATTTCGTGTTTGGAGAAACACCATACCTGAGGGAATCATCTTCAAAGTCCTACGTTTTCTTCATCTTCTTCTTCCTCCACGGTTGAAGCTTAAAGGTTGGAACTTTAAGGTAAAGTCCTTAGCTTTTTCCTCTTCTCTCCTCATTTTCGTAACCCACTGTCATTTTGATGACCATGGGTATCCATTTCAACACTTGATTCTCGATTTTGGTGAGCTTGAATATTCAAGGATCTCTCGGGAGCCGAAAATATAATTTCTGACCAAAAGGAGCAGCCTTTCTTTGTGCTTCTCTAAGGTAAGAGGAAGACACTCCTCCTCAACCTCTCTTAGCATTTAGGAACGTCTGTGATTTTGTTGAGGGTCTTTCTGCTTTTGTATGTTGTTTGTATGGTATATGTGTTATTTGATTGTTTGAGTTTTGAATGTACATATATATAAATATAACTGGATGTGCTGGAATGTGTAATATTGAAGGGATTGAGTTCCGAGTGATTTTTGGATAGTTACGGTGTTGAGCCCAGAATTTGGAAACTTAATGTGGAAACTAGAAATAGTATGAAATTTGGCCAAACTCGTCGAATATAATACCTTGATCTTTTAGTGATATGTCAAAACTCGTTGAATGAAGATTCCTGACCATTTTCGTCGAATGATAAAACCCGTCGAGTAAGGACTCATGGCCAAACCTGTCGAACGTGATCACCTAATCACTTAGTAAGAGGTTAAAACCCGTCGAGTAAGGACTCATGGCCAAATCTGTCGAACGTGATCACCTAATCACTTAGTAAAAGGTTAAAACCCGTCGAGTAAGGACTCATGGCCAAACCTGTCGAACGTGATCACCTAATCACTTAGTAAAATGTTAAAATCCGTCGAGTTTAGACTCCTGACCCTTTCCGTCGAATGTCAAACCCGTCGAATTTAGATTTCTGACCAGCAAACACTAAGTGAAAATCCGTCGAGTTTAGATCTTCGACCACTAAACACAATGTCAACATTCGTCGAGTATGAACCTCGATCATGCCCGTCGAGATTGATCTTCCGACCAAAAACCCGTCGAATAGAGTCCCTGGACACTTACAAGAAAATGCCCCAAAGTTAATAATCGTCGAATTCGAGAGACAATGCCTGTCGAGTAGATGAGTTTCTCCGGACCGTCGAAATTAGAGATTTCGATCAGTGTTCGTCGGTTCGACACTTGGGAGATCTTCTCCAACGTCGACACCTATACCCGTCGAATTGAGGCTTTTGCGGACCATCTGGAGGGTTCGACAGTTTTGATCTTCGTCCGACAAAACCCTCATCCGACAGAAAATGATTTCTTCGTCCGACAGAACCCCCATCCGACATAAAATGATTTCTTGCCAATCCTATTATAAAATGTGTTTCCCATTCTTTCCTCCTCCCGTTACATTATTCTTCGTCGAATGGCAACTTCAATTATTCATAAAACGTAGTCTCTGTCGAATTCAAATGTATACCTATCACCCAACACCTAGTAATTGAAATCAGAACTCAATTTGTGATTCCGACCGTGTAGTTTCTGGACCCAAAACCTTGGGACTAATAGAGGAATATTGATCATAAATAAATGGGATGACTAGAAATTACTTAGGGATGCATAAACAGGGAAGAACATGAGAGTGTGAGATTATGAGATCTTAGAATAACCTTCTAAGGGCATATGAATAAATTACCTAAGAGGAATTAAGTTAACTAAGAGAATTCCTTTAAAGACAAACCCTGTGAGTAAAGCTAAACCTAAGCAAGAATTCATAATACGTTTTGAAAAGGGTATTGATTTATTTAATGACAATATTATGCTATTGTGGGTCCATGTGAGAGACCATTGGTATGTATTAATTCTTACTTTGGCAAATTGTGACATATGATGGAATAGTATGTGATAATGATCATACATGATTATGCATAGAGTCTGTATGCATTGTGATTTTGTCCGTTGGACTGTCGAAGGCCTAGTTGCCTAGGAGTTGAACACACCTTAGTGCGGGTGCGAATAGACAAGTGGGGTCCTATAGTTGGCCTTGAGGGCGTTGGGGCGCGGGTGTTTCACAAAGGGCGGTGGTAGCCCCTCCGGGACCGTGAGACAAACCGATGCAAACGCACCAACGATCCGACCGGCCACAGTCCTATATCGAGATCTTGTGAGAATCCGCTTGTATAAAGCCTTGTTGCGCAAAATATGTGATTATTTTCTCGGAAAGCACTTGTTTTTATGGCTGACGAGATACTGGCATGTCTCCCTGATCATTCTCTCCGAATGTTTTGTGTCTAGCTCCATGGAGTAGGATCTTGGTTATTGAGGGCTCATGTGTATGGAGTCCGTGCATTATTTGCATTTATCATTATTATGGTCTCGGCATTGATATATTGTTGATATACCTATGATTTGCTCGGAACTGTTTGCTTGATCATAACGGCTCTTGAATGTCTATTACTATTACTTGTTGTTGTAAATGCTATGTGGGCGCTTTGCGCCGTTTGGTTTCTTGATGCTATAATTGGTAATGACGGAAGGATGTCTTACCTCTTTTCCTTCTGTCTCTCCATTTCGTTTATCCGTACATTGCGTCTCATCGAAGACAACCGTGAGGAACCGGAAGCTCCCAACTTCCCCGGTTTTTGGCCTTATCTTGACCGAGCGACTACGAAGACTATGGAGCCCCGTACGCACGATTTTTGGGAGATGTACGTCGACTTTCTTAGGAGGCCGAGTCTTTGGTATATCAACTACGATTCGAACGCCGTGTCTATACGGGAGATGTCTCGATATCACTAGCCTGGAGACACCACGAACCACCTGTCTTCACTCTTTGTATTAGCCTACGCTGAGTTTCGGCCTACCGATACGTGAGATGTGGGGCGATCGTTACTTCACTCGAGAGAGGACTCTTTTCGCTCTACGGCTCGGGCCCCGTCCGTGTCTCTCGCTATTCCTATGGTGATTTCCTCGATGATGAGGAAGATCCGAGGAAGATCCCGAGGAAGTCCCCGAGGACGACCCCGAAGAGGACCCCGAAGAGGATCCCGACACGATTCCTCCTCACTTGAGGGATTGATGTTACTCGTAGCTACCGAAGGCTACCAAGTATTTTATTTTGGGGGCCCGATGTTTTGTTTGTAGGGCATGTAAATTTCGATACCGTGGGGATGTGTATGTAATACTTTAAAGGTGTATAGCTTTGCTTTTTGATGTACTAGGCTTGTAACTAAATGTTTTGATAAACTTATATATATATATATATATGATGATGCAAATGTTAATTCCTATGCATATTTTACTTCACTTTGATCTTTTATTCCCATTGATGTCTCGTCAACATGGTTACTAATTATAATTAAAAAAAAAAAAGTATATATATATATATATATAACCTAACCGCCAATTAAAATACCCAACTATAATCTAGTGAATATACGCGTCTTATTAAAAACGAACCGGGTCTCAACTCACCTAACTTTATTTCCGCATTGTAATCGACCATGTGGCGTTCCCTTGGAAGAAGGGCGTTACATTTTGGTATCGAGTCCCGGTTTATGTTTCTTTGGGTCTTGTGGTTGAGTCCGTCTGTTTGTCTTGTGTGTTCTCGAATGGTATTCGTAAAGGAGTAGTGTTTGGTATTCTTAGTGAATGCAACCGACTTTTCTGTGTTTTCGGATAATCGAACCGAGAAAGTGAGATGGCACGAAAGGAAGACATGGGCAGCCTATTACGGCGATGCAAAGGATGGCCGAGGTCATCGCACAACAAACCGAGCAAGCCGCACGACAAAGAAGAGAGAGTTACGCAACAACAAGAGCGAGCCGCTCAACGGTTAGAGGCTACGCCGATGCTCGAATTTAGCGAGTTTCGACGTCATAATCCTCCTCAATTTAAAGGAGAATTTGATCAGGACAAAGCTAGTCTGTGGATCAAGGAGTTGGAGAAGGTATTTCGAGGAATGAATTGCGCCGAGGGTAAGAAGGTGGATTATGCTACTTTTATCTTTGGTAGGCAACGCCGAGAACCGGTGGAACGGAGTGCGGAGGATGCTAGAAGCGCGAACCGAGATATTACTTGGGAGTTGTTCAAAAAAAGTTCTTGGACAAGTATTTTCTGCGAGTGCAAGGCATGCGAAGGAGTCGAAATTCCTCAACTGCGACAGGGGAATATGACCGTTAGCGAGTACGTTGCGAGATTCGAAAACTTGTCACGGTTTTCGACCTACTTTCGAACCAACCGGATGAGGCTTGGAAGTGCCGAAGATTCACGGAAGGATTGAGGTACGAACTGAGGAAAGCTGTAATCACCTTGAGGATCAATGAATTCTCACAACTCTCGGATACTTGCTTTGTGATGTAGAGGCTCTGGAGCAATCTAGAGATATGAGGAATAGAAACTTTGGGCCTGCGAGATTCCGAGAGGCGGCAATAACGGTGCTAACCGCTTCCGAGAAGAAGCCATACTCGACCAATGGGAAGTCACCAACAAGCCATGGGTGGAAGTTCAAGTGGAGGTTCTAGTGGGAACCGGACTGGCCAAAACTTGGCATATCCCTCCAAATGCTGGGAAGTGTGGAAAAGATCATCTGACAAGGGATTGTCCTATCAAAGGAATTATCTGTTTTCGATGTGGGAAACCTGGACACATCTACGAGACTGCAATCAAGCGAAGGTCGAACCTTCAATGAATGCTTTGCGAAAGCCAAGAAACCGCAAGTGGAGGACGAGTTTACACTATGAGCGGAGTGAAGCCTCCGAATCCGAAGATTTGATACAGGAGAAGGCATCATAGAAGGTAATCTTTTAACTGATATTGTATGACTCTGGGGCAACCCATTCTTTTATATCGTATGACTGTGTGCAAAAACTGAGTCTACCTGTGTCGTCCTTACCTTTTGACTTAACCGTTTCTACCCCCACTGATAAACCAGTAGTTACTACCAAAGTTTGTCTAAACTGTCCATTGATTGTTGAAGGTCGATCCTTTCTGGTCGATCTGATTTGTTTACCTCTTTCCAAAATAGATATTATCCTAGGGATGGACTGGTTGTCTTCTAACCATGTTTTGTTAGATTGTTCCAGAAAGACTATAGTTTTTCCCATAAATGAGAATTCTAGATTTCTGACGGCCAACCGAGTTCAAGCTCTCTTGAAAGAAGGAGCTCACGGATACATGCTACTGTCTTCTTTGAAAATCGAGAACGAGGTTGATGTGGACACAATTCCAGTGGTGAATGAGTTTCCCGAAGTCTTTCCTGACGAGTGTGCCGGTTTACCACCGGCTCGAGAGATAGAGTTTGCTATCGACTTAGTGCTCGGGAGAGCTGGTCCCGTGTCTATAACACCCACCGGATGGCACCAACAGAGTTAGCCGAGCTAAAGAAACACTAGAAGAGCTTTTGGAAAAGCAATTTGTCGTGCCAAGTGTGTCACCATGGGGAGCACCGGTCTTTGTTAGTTCGCAAGAAGGATGGCACCTCAAGGTTATGTGTGGACTATCACGGTGAACAAAGTGACGATTAAGAACAAATATCCACTCCCGAGGATTGACGACTTGATGGACCAACCGAAGGGAGCGGCAAGTGTTTTCCAAGATTGATCTGCGATCCGGGTATCATCGATACGAGTGAAGACAGAGGATGTGCCCAAGACTCGCTGCCGCACCCGATACGGTCACTACGAGTATTTGGTGATGCCGTTTGGTGTGACGAATGCACCGCCTATCTTCATGGACTACATGAACCGAATCTTTCGACCTTACTTGGATAAGTTCGTTGTGGTCTTCATTGATGACATTCGGTATACTCTCAAAATCGGGAGGACCATGCTTTGAACACCTCGGTATAGTTCTTCGGATTCGAAGGAGAAGGAATTGTATGCCAAACTGTCAAAATGTGAGTTTTGGCCTGGAAGAAGTCAAGTTTCTAGGTCACGTGATCTCAAAGAGTGGGATTGCTTTGTGGATCCATCGAAAGTGGAGGCAAGATTACTACGATGGGAAAGGCCGAAGTCAAGCAAGAGATTCGAAGCTTCGTGGGTTTAGCGGGATATTACCGGAGGTTCATTGAGGATTCTCCAAGATTGCTGGACCACTTACACAACTCACAAGGAAAACCAAACTTTTGAGTGGACCGACGGTGTGAGCGAAGTTTCCAAGAGTTGAAGAATCGACCGACTACCTCACGGTGTTAGTGCTACCCGATCCGAATGAACAGTTTGAAGTGTCTTGTGACGCTTCATACCAAGGGCTAGGATCGTACTTATGCAACATGGAAGAGTGGTGGCTTATGCTTCAAGGCAGTTGCGAGTGCACGAGAAGAATTATCCGACGCACGACCTGGAGCTAGCGGCTGTAGTTTTTGCTCTGAAAATATGGAGGCATTTTCTCTACGGAGCAACGTTCAACATTTTCAGTGATCACAAGAGTCTGAAGTATTTGTATGATCAGAAGGAGTTGAACATGAGGCAACGGAGGTGGTTAGAATTCCTGAAGGATTACGATTTCCAACTTCTGTATCATCCTGGCAAGGCAAATGTTGTGGCAGACGCTCTAAGTAGGAAGATGATCAGTGTCTCTGCCCTGATGATCAAGGAAAAGGATCTAATAGAGCAATTCAGAGATGTATGGTCTTTTGTGAAGTTAGAACCTGGAAAGATTTGCATGAATATGGTTACCATCTCAAGCGAGTTGATGGACAGCATAAGAAAAGAGCAGAAGAAGGACAAATTCTTACAAGAAGTGAGGGAACAGATGAAGCAAGGAAATGAAACAGAGTTTGCAGAGGGAACGGATGGAATTTTGAGATTCCATGGGAGAGTTTGTGTCCCTCGGAATCAAGAACTTAGAGAATACATCATTAATCATTCTCACACAAGCCAACTGAGTATGCACCCGGGCATGACAAAGATGTATCAAGACTTGAAGAAGTTGTTCTGGTGGCACGGAATGAAGAGTGACGTTACTAGACGTGTATCTACTTGTCTGGTTTGCCAAAAAGCTAAAGTGGAACATCAGAGACCAGCGGGGATTGCTGCAACCGTTATCTATTCCGGAATGGAAGTGGGACAGTATTGCAATGGACTTTGTAGTCGGATTACCAAGGACAAGAAAAGGTCATGATTCGATTTGGGTAATTGTGGACCGACTCACGAAATCAGCACATTTTCTTCCGATCGACATCAAGTACAAGCTAGAGAGATTGACTCGATCTATATTGGAGAGATTGTCGATCGCACGGTGTGCCTACAAGTATTGTTTCGAGATAGAGATCCGAGGTTTACTTGAATTTCGGGCGAGTTTGCAAGAAGCATTGGGGACAAAATTACAACTTAGTTCTCGCTTATCATCCGCAGACCGACGGTCGATCGGAGAGAACAATCCAATCTTTGGAAGATTTGCTTAGAGCTTGCACCATAGAGCAACCGGGAGTTGGGATGACATTCTACCCTTGATAGAATTCACCTACAACAACAGTTATCATTCGAGCATAGGGATGGCACCCTATGAAGCTCTGTATGGACGACGATGTCGAACACCTATGTGTTGGTACCAAGACGGCGAGCGCCTTACTATTGGACCCGAGATTATACAATGCACAACTGAGAAGGTTAAGATGATTCGGGAAAAGATGAGGACGGCTCGAGTCGACAAAAGAGTTATGCGACCGAAGGAGAAAACCTCTTGAGTTTGAGGAAGGTGAGCATGTATTCCTGAAAGTCACACCTACGACTGGGGTGGGCCGGGCTTTAAAATCTAGAAAACTCACTCCTAAATTCCTTGGACCATACCAAATCGTTAGTCGTGTAGGTCCTGTAGCATACCAAATATCCTTACCTCCTTTTCTTTCAAACATTCATAATGTTTTCCATGTGTCACAACTTCGGAAATACCTTCCTGACCCAAGTCATATCATAGCACCAGATACAGTACAACTAAAAGAAAACTTAACTTATGAGACGTCTCCTATAAGAATCGAGGATAGCAGGATAAAGCAATTAAGAGGCAAGGAGATCGCATTGGTGAAAGTGATTTGGAACGAGGTGATTGGAGATGCAACCGGGAGTTAGAAGACAAGATGAGAGAGCAATACCCACAGTTATTCTAAGGTATGCAAATTTCGAGGACGAAATTTCTTTTAGAAGGAGTGTTGTAACATCCCGAAAATTCATTATTTTGTTAAAAACGATCATTTTATAATATTTGCAATTTTTAAGAATTTTTGTGGAATTTTCTCGGAGATGATGAATATTTTAATATATTCTTCGTTTTATGTGTGTGTCCTGAGTGGAGCGGGAGAATAGAATATTTTCCCTGAGGCTGGTAAACCTTGGACTGTCAACGTGTCAACGGGATCTTACTAAACCCGAGTCAAGACACGGTTACGAGGTCTACATTTTTGAGGTTTTATCTGCTAGTGTAATAAATCATCTGTCAGAGGTATTTAATCAAGGAGACAAGCTTACTATGCACTTCGTAGAGAAGCGTGCGAAGCTTCTCAAGGAAGCTTCTTTGAATCATTTTTTATTATTTCTCTCTCTCCCCATTTTTGGTGCTGCACATTTGAATTAAGGGACTTAATTCATTCTTCAATCCCCACATTTTCCTCCTCCTGTACGTAGCATTCATCTTTCTCTCTTTCCATTTCTCCTTACAGCAGCACCATCCACCCACCTTCATATTTTCATTCTCCAATACCGTCACCCTCCTAGCACCATTTCGTGTTTGGAGAAACACCATACCTGAGGGAATCATCTTCAAAGTCCTACGTTTTCTTCATCTTCTTCTTCCTCCACGGTTGAAGCTTAAAGGTTGGAACTTTAAGGTAAAGTCCTTAGCTTTTTCCTCTTCTCTCCTCATTTTCGTAACCCACTGTCATTTTGATGACCATGGGTATCCATTTCAACACTTGATTTCGATTTTGGTGAGCTTGAATATTCAAGGATCTCTCGGGAGTGAAAATATAATTTCGACCAAAAGGAGCTTGACCTTTCTTTGTGCTTCTCTAAGGTAAGAGGAAGACACTCCTCCTCAACCTCTCTTAGCATTTAGGAACTTCTGTGATTTTGTTGAGGGTCTTTCTGCTTTTGTATGTTGTTTGTATGGTATATGTGTTATTTGATTGTTTGAGTTTTGAATGTACATATATATAAATATAACTGGATGTACTGGAATGTGTAATATTGAAGGGATTGAGTTCCGAGTGATTTTCGGATAGTTACGGTGTTGAGCCCAGAATTTGGAAACTTAATGTGGAAACTAGAAATAGTATGAAATTTGGCCAAACTCGTCGAATATAATACCTTGATCTTTTAGTGATATGTCAAAATTCGTCGAATGAAGATTCCTGACCATTTTCGTCGAATGATAAAACCCGTCGAGTAAGGACTCATGGCCAAACCTGTCGAACGTGATCACCTAATCACTTAGTAAGAGGTTAAAACCCGTCGAGTAAGGACTCATGGCCAAACCTGTCGAACGTGATCACCTAATCACTTAGTAAGAGGTTAAAACCCGTCGAGTAAGGACTCATGGCCAAATCTGTCGAACGTGATCACCTAATCACTTAGTAAAAGGTTAAAACCCGTCGAGTAAGGACTCATGGCCAAACCTGTCGAACGTGATCACCTAATCACTTAGTAAAATGTTAAAATCCGTCGAGTTTAGACTCCTGACCCTTTCCGTCGAATGTCAAACCCGTCGAATTTAGATTTCTGACCAGCAAACACTAAGTGAAAATCCGTCGAGTTTAGATCTTCGACCACTAAACACAATGTCAACATTCGTCGAGTATGAACCTCGATCATGCCCGTCGAGATTGATCTTCCGACCAAAAAACCCGTCGAATAGAGTCCCTGGACACTTACAAGAAAATGCCCCAAAGTTAATAATCGTCGAATTTGAGAGACAATGCCTGTCGAGTAGATGAGTTTCTCCAGACCCGTCGAAATTAGAGATTTCGATCAGTGTTCGTCGGTTCGACACTTGGGAGATCTTCTCCAACGTCGACACCTATACCCGTCGAATTGAGGCTTTTGCGGACCATCTGGAGGGTTCGACAGTTTTGATCTTCGTCCGACAAAACCCTCATCCGACAGAAAATGATTTCTTCGTCCGACAGAACCCCCATCCGACAGAAAATGATTTCTTGCCAATCCTATTATAAAATGTGTTTCCCATTCTTTCCTCCTCCTGTTACATTATTCTTCGTCGAATGGCAACTTCAATTATTCATAAAACGTAGTCTCTGTCGAATTCAAATGTATACCTATCACCCAACACCTAGTAATTGAAATCTGTAACTCAATTTGTGATTCCGACCGTGTAGTTTCCTGGACCCAAAACCTTGGGACTAATAGAGGAATATTGATCATAAATAAATGGGATGACTAGAAATTACTTAGGGATGCATAAACAGGGAAGAACATGAGAGTGTGAGATTATGAGATCTTAGAATAACCTTCTAAGGGCATATGAATAAATTACCTAAGAGGAATTAAGTTAACTAAGAGAATTCCTTTAAAGACAAACCCTGTGAGTAAAGCTAAACCTAAGCAAGAATTCATAATACGTTTTGAAAAGGGTATTGATTTATTTAATGACAATATTATGCTATTGTGGGTCCATGTGAGAGACCATTGATTTGTATTAATTCTTACTTTGGCAAATTGTGACATATGATGGAATAGTATGTGATAATGATCATACATGATTATGCATAGAGTCCGTATGCATTGTGATTTGTCCGTTGGATTTGTCGTAAGGCCTAGTTGCCTAGGAGTTGAACACACCTTAGTGCGGGTGCGAATAGACAAGTGGGGTCCTGTAGTTAGCCTTGAGGGCGTTGGGGCGCGGGTGTTTCACAAAGGGCAGTGGTAGCCCCTCTGGACCGTGAGACAAACCGATGCAAACGCACCAACGATCCTGACTGGCCACAGTCCTATATCGAGATCTTGTGAGAATGCTGCTGTATAAAGCCTTGTTGCACAAAATGACTGATTATTTTCTGGAAAGCACTTGTTTTTATGGCTGACGAGATACTGGCATATCTCCCTAATCATTCTCTCCGAATGTTTTGTGTCTAGCTCCATGGAGTAGGATCTTGGTTATTGAGGGCTCATGTGTATAGAGTCCGTGCATTATTTGCATTTATCATTATTATGGTCTGGCATTGATATATTGTTGATATACCTATGACTGCCTGGAACTGTTTGCTTGATCATAACGGCTCTTGAATGTCTATTACTATTACTGTTGTTGTAAATGCTATGTGGGCGCTTTGCGCCGTTTGGTTTCTTGATGCTATAATTGGTAATGACGGAAGGATGTCTTACCTCTTTTCCTTCCCCGTCTCTCCATTTACGTTTATCCGTACATTGCGTCTCATCGAAGACAACCGTGAGGAACAGGAAGCTCCCAACTTCCCTGGTTTTTGGCCTTATCTTGACTGAGCGACTACAGAAGACTATGGAGCCCCGTACGCACGCATTTTTGGGAGATGTACGTCGACTTTCTTAGGAGGCCGCAGTGCTTTGGTATATCAACTACGATTCGAGAACGCCGTGTCTATACGGGAGATGTCTCGATATCACTAGCCTGGAGACGCCACGAACCACCTGTCTTCACTCGCCGTATTAGCCTACGCTTGGAGTTTCGGCCACCGATACGTGAGATGTGGGGCGATCGTTACTTCACTCCGAGAGAGGACTCTTTTCGCTCTACTGACTCGGCCCCGTCCGTCCCGTGTCTCTGCTATTCCTATGGTGATTTCCTCTGATGATGAGGAAGATCCTGAGGAAGATCCCGAGGAAGTCCCTGAGGACAACCCCGAAGAGGACCCTGAAGAGGATCCTGACACACGATTCCTCCTCACTTGAGGGATTGATGTTACTCGTAGCTACCGAAGGCTACCAAGTATTTTATTTTGGGGGCCCGATGTTTTGTTTGTAGTGGAAATTTGTAAATTCGATACCGTGGGGATGTGTATGTAATACTTTGGGGGGGTATAGCTTTGCTTTTTGATGTACCAGGCTTGTAACTAAATGTTTTGATAAACTTATATATATATATATATATATATATATGATGATGCAAATGTTAATTCCTATGCATATTTTACTTCACTTTGATCTTTTATTCCCATTGATGTCTCGTCAACATGGTTACTAATTATAATTAAAAAAAAAAAGTATATATATATATATATAACCTAACCGCCAATTAAAATACCCAACTATAATCTAGTGAATATACGCGTCTTATTAAAAACGAACCGGGTCTCAACTCACCTAACTTTATTTCCGCATTGTAATCGACCATGTGGCGTTCCCTTGGAAGAAGGGCGTTACACTCCATAGTTAAGAATGCTTGATTTAAAGCACTTGTGGGATGGGTGACCTCTTGGGAAGTTTCCTAGGATGCGTGTGAGTGAGGACAAAGCACACTGAAAAGACCCGTGTTGGTTTATGGGGACACTCATCGATCCTGCAGGCAGTCTCAGGATGTTACAAAGGATATGTGTGGGAAGTTGAAGAAGTTTCATGAGGTGACTGAAGCATTCTCTGGGACTAAATACCCTACTACCAATCTTTACTTTCCTAAGATTTGTGAGATTCGATTGGCAATTAAGTAATGGCTTGGCTCTCCAAATCTTATCATTAAGGATATGGCATCAAGAATACAATTAAAATTGAAAAAGTATTGGAGTGGGATACATGGCATAATGGGAGTTGCTACTTTCTTGGAACCAAGATACAAGTTAAAGTTAATTAATTTTCATTACTAAAGGATATTTGGCGAGCAACAATCCTCTGATGAAGTTAGGAAGATTGAAAAAATTTGTCAAGATATAGTGTCAGAGTACCAAGCTAGAAATGATTCAAGGAGAGTAGTTAGTGAGCCTAGTTAGAATCCGATAAATATGGTTGAGGCTGATTGTGATGATATGATGTCTTAGTATGACTTATTTGTCATGAATGAGAGAATCTCGAGCAACAACAAGCAAAAGTTTGAGTTGGACTAGTACTTGGATGAGGATGTCTTTCCTAGAAGGCAACCATTTGATATTCTACTATGGTGGAAGATGAATAGAGTTAAATATCCAATGTCGCAAGCCATTGCCAAAAATATTTTAGGCATACTTGTATCTACTATTGCTTCAAAATCTGCGTTTAGCACTAGTGGAAGATTGTTGAGCTCATATCGTAGTAGACTTGAGCCTGATACATTGGAAGTATTGATGTGTGCTCAAAGTTTGATAAGGGACAATGGAGATTATGAAGAATTTCCTACCATACATGATGATGAAGATGAAGATGCAGATGAAGTCATTTTTCCTTCATAGCAGGTACTTTGTTAACTAATGATTTTGTGCAAATGAAGTGTACTGTGTTAAATGGTGGAATTCTTAGATTTGATGTTTTTTGCATGAAATTTGGTAGATCTGTGAACTGACCAAGACTTTTCATTCAGGTTCTCATAATTTGAGCTTTTTCTGGGTTTAAGCTGTATTGCATCAATTTTTGGGGTTCCCATTTGGTCCTCAAGTCATAACTCTCAATAATCAGGTAAATTGTAACCTATTACACATTTTTGAAATTTTTTGTCTCCTTAGCTATTTGGTTTTCATCTTGAGTTGTTGCACATAATCATTTAATTGCACTGAACCTAGGAATAATGTCTTTTTCTGTTCTTTCTAAGCCATTTTCTGTTCTCTGGGAAGACCTATTGTTGTATATGTTATATTGCTTTTACACTGGGCTTGCTCCAGAATCCTAAATGAGTTATTTCTATACAGTTCATTTTCAAAAATTCTGATTATGCAAATTTCAGATTTTGCTGCTGTTAAATTGTTTATGTGAGGTTGTGAAGTTGTTGGTTAGTTCTATTTTCAATGATTTGGAATCTTTTCAAAATCTGGAGGCTAGTCTTGAGTCTTGTATGAAAGGCAACAATGCTACAAATGTGGTGGATTAATCTATCACTAGAGAACATGATAGCTTTTTATGCAGTTTATCTAATAGTAAGGTATTAATATCATGTGGATGTTCATCTAGAGATTAGAATTGATTTCTTGATCACACTTTGTCAATGCTCATCTAATACTTAGGTCACGATGACTTATAGATCACACTTTGTCAATGCTTGACCTTTAATGTGAAAAGTTTGTTATTTATTATTGGGGTGTTGAAACAGAGCAATATTAGTAGTGTGTGCATGATTTCTTGTGTATCTCTATTTATTGACCCGTTTTGAAGATGTTCGAACAATGGGTTGTAGTTGTACCAGTATAAAGTTACAAACTTTGCCAGATGGGTTTGCAGGATTTTTTAATTTACCATTTTTGATTGAAGAAACCAACATCAAATGGAAAAAGATGAAAAAATTTATCAACTGGGTTTTATCTATTGTAATAAATTAGAGATAGGTTGCTTGGATATGAGAGATCTAGCCAAATGATAGAATTAAGGGGTTTTCTAAAACTGCAGAGGTCAATGATATATATCTTGTTTTAGTTGCCTTATATATAACCATTTAGTTTCCTTATGGGTCTTGGCCTTGTGCTATCAATCAGGGACTGTATTTATAATTTCCAAGTTTTAATTTTGGTAATTCTTGAATTAGTAGTATGTTTATATGTTGGAATCTCCATTTTGATACTCAATTTCTTAGTTACCTTAATTATTAAGCATTTGGAAAGGAATTTTGAGGAAAATAATTTATAACATTTCTTTAACTATTATTAGGAATATTAACATGATTGTTTTCTAATAGGATTTAGCATTTTGTGGTTTGAGCTCATATATACATTTTCCTAGGGTAGCAAGGCTTAAAAGAGCAAAAACAAAAAAAAAGGTCAGATTCAGGTCGACCTGATCCGTAAGTCTTCGGGTTGGGTCTGGGTCGGGTATCCAGACCCGCTTTACTTAATCAGGCCGGGTCCGAGTCTAGGTCGGGTCACTCCAGACCTTGTAAATTGCCATTCCTATGAGAAGCTTACCAAGGTCTAGAGACCTAAGATAATAGCTATTCAAGAAGCCAAGGATTTGAACACCTTGAGTCTTGATGAGCTAATGAGTTCCTTAAAGGCCCATGAACAAATGAAAATATTAGGAGAAAGAGGAAGTTTATTGCTTTTAAAGTTGGTCAGAAGAGTACTTCTCAGAACTCAACTCTTAAAGCTTTAGAAGATTCTGATGAAGAATCTAACTCAGAAGATGAAGATGATGAAATAGAAATTCTCTCTCGCAAGGTGACTCAAATGTGTAAAAGAAGAGCAAGAAACAAGAAAGGATTCTTTCAAAAGAAGGATAAAAAAGGAAAGCAATCCTAACAAAAGTCAAATCATCTGTTGCGAATGTCAGAAGCCTAGACACATCAGAACCTAGTGTCCACAGCTAAAGAAGGTGTAACACCCTTGAAAACATGATAGACTTGTATATGGTTATGGAGGTAGTTTAATACCTGTTTGTTATGCCTATTAATTTTTGTGGCCATCTGAGTATGTTTAGTCACTTTGTTATAGTATTATGTGTGAAATATAGTTGTTATTAGCCTCGGAATTGATTTAAACTGCTTAGTTAGTAGAAATAAATATGGAGAATTTGTTTCTAGGTCACAAATGTGTAAAAGATAGTGTAGTTAAAATTAAGGTTAATTGGAGTTAGTTTGACATTTTTAAGCATACTGAGTGTGTGTTTTAATGTCGAATTGACTACTAGTAGATATGAAAAAATATGAAAACAGTGAAACAAGATTTTTAATGAATCTTAGAATTTATTTTAAACTTGTTGGAAGTTAGAAAACTGGATTTAGTGAGATCTAAGTGTTCTTACCAGATCAGGAGTTTTGGTACCACTTAGTTGCTATCCTTTAAGTAGCAACTTTTGACTTTGCTACTCATTCCTCACGGCAGAAATTGAAAACAAAAGAAAGAAAAAGGGAAAAGAGAAATGGGAAACTGAGGAGGAGAAAGAAGAAGAAGAAAGAGGAAGGATAGCTTTGATCCATCCTTGACTTCATCTTCAAGACCTTGAGATAGGGGGAACCTTGTTTTCACTCTTTTCTTCCATGTTCTTCATTTGGTTCTTGAGAGTTCTTGATGTAAGAAATGGTTTTCTAGGGTGATTTTGGGGTTTTAGGCTTGATTCTTGTTGGAGAACTAGAGGATAGCATGTTTTTAAGTTATTGGTTGCATGGTGATGCATTTTTCATCTCTTAAGCACTCATAATCTCATTTGAGTTAAAAATGGGGTTTTTGGTTTTTATAGTGGTGGATGATGCATTGATGTATGTTGAGTGATTTGAAAATGGTTTTGAGAGTTACAATGTGTTATTGGACCTTGTGTAAGGTTGGAAATCACTTGAAATTGAGTTTTAGGTGATTGGGGGAGGGATTTATTCTAATGGAACAGTACCCGACCCTATTTTTCTGTAGAAAAACTACTCACGATGCGACGTGAGTGGTGCCATGCCGAGGCATGTGAGCATTTGTGTAGCACCTGGGAGCAGCACACTGTGGCACGACTGAGATGCACGCCAAGGCATGCAAGACAAAGAGCAGGGTCCCACGGCATGCCAATGTTGTGCTGTGATGTGAGCTCTAGGAATTCTCAAAAAAAGTGTTTTTTAACACAACGGAGTTGTCTATTGGTGTAGATTCTTCTTTTATACTTCTCAATGAGTGTTGAGACTCTAATAGGAGTATTTAACGAAGTGTTTGTGTAATGAATATAAATCAATTGGTATGTGATTTATTGTGATATTTGGCATCATTGTTATTCATATTTGAGATGATGGATGTAATTCAATTGGTATGCTATCTATTGCAATGATTGACATCATAGTATTTCACACTTGTGGTTATGAATGTAAATCAATTGGCATGCTAATTATTGTAGTAATTGACATCATTGTTTCTCATAACTTTGTTAATAAGGATGCGATCCTTATTTTTTGGGTGATCATACATGATTGTAAGAGAAGAGATAACATATCTTCCATTCATAGTGATGAGATGAGAATACTTCATTCCCTCACACCTGGTGAAATGTCTAGAACTGGGTTCCAGTGCTTGCTCAAAGCTTATGGAGCCGGGTTCCTTTGTGCTGACCAAGATTCACGCATACATAACAATTTCAGAATGGCTAGGATGAGTTCCCTAACTATGTCTGGGGAATCATGATATCATTTACATTCATTTTAGGATGTTGTAGAGGCATAAACATAAGGCATAATTTAGCATACCATGGCAATTGTATGGGCGGTTGCTAATCATAACATATCCATGCATGGCAATTATATGGGCAGTTGCCTTTTTGTTGAGAATGTGATGAATATGTATAGAAATGAGTTTTCTATACAAGCTTATATGGATTTTGTGTGGAATGAGTTTTCTATACAAACTCATAAAATAAGAATCTATTTCAAAAAGAGAAAGGACATGGTTTTGACTTTTGCTACCTTTCTAGCTTATTATGTATGAGACTTGAGTTTAGAATTGTGTTTTTTCCCAAAATGACTAGAATGATTGTGATGACATGTTTTATAGATTTTAACTATTGATAATTTGTGATTCTCACCCCTTGCGTGTGTTTCCATGATGATTCCAGGGAAGAAGAATTATGGAAAGTGAAGTGCAGGCAAGAGCTTGTAGAGTTTAGCTTAGTATAGCTTGGTAGTTTCTTTTAAAATTATGTACGTATTATATTTATGAGAGATACAGTTGTGGTGTAATAAATATATTCATCCATTCGTGACTCATATTTTCTATATAATTTGGTTTTGTTATGTTTGAAAATGCTTAGTTGTAATAAGAAGCAGGTCTGGATCTAATTATTGTGGTATAATATAGTTTATACTATGGTTATTAAATTTGGAATGTTACAAAAGGCACCTAAGAAGTTTAGAATGAAGAAAGCTATGATGGCTACATAGGAAGATCTGGATGATGACTCATAAGATGCTAAAACAAAAGAAGGTGAAACTACTAACTTCTGTATGATGGCAAATATTGACATCGAAGAAGAGGTATCAGACTCTGAACCTTTTATGTCTTATAATGAGTTGCAACATGCTTTCGATGAATTTCTGTTTGATTCCAAACTCATCTCTTCAAAATATTCCTCTCTCAATAAAAGTTTTTTGAAATTATCAAAATATTTTGATCTTATAAAACTTGAGAATGATAAATTGAGACTTGAGAATGATGAATTGAAAGAAGAAAATGGTCATATTAAGACCTGTATGGAACTCAACAATAAGAACACTTCTGAAAAATCATCTCATGTACCAATTTATGAGGTTAATGCTTTGAAAGAGAAAGTGAAAGAACTTTGTGATGACTTGACTAAGTTTGTAAATGGAAAAAAGAAATTAAATATGATGCTGAGAAGTTAGGGATGTGATTTTGACAAGGCTGGTTTGGGGTACAACAAGTTCAAATCTCAGAAGCTATACAAGAATCTGTTTGTCAAATATTCTAATAAGAAAAATTGTTCCTTCTATACCAAACCTGGTCATACTTCTGATATCTATTTTATGAAAAACAAAAGTGAAAGAAAACTATAGAAAAGAAGAAAACTAACCCTAGAGGACCTAAGAAAATCTGGGGTACCTAAATAAAAGATAACTATGCCTACAAGTGTGTTTGAGAACTGTTCACAAATGACAAAAATTGTATTTGAACAGTGGCTATTCAAGGCATATGACCGGAGACCAATGTATGTTTCTAACACTTAAAGAAAAGGATCGAGAATTAGTCACTTTCGCAAACAACTCTCAATCCAAAATCATTAGCATAGGTATTGTTGGTAAGGAATCTTCTCTCACCACCAATGATGTACTTCTAGTTGAGGTGTTGAAACATAACCTTCTGAGCATTAGTCAATTTTGTGACAAAGACTACAAAGTTATGTTTGAACCATCTCATTGTACAGTGAAGGATCCTAGGTTTGATAAAGTCCTTCTTATTGCCAAGAGGTACTATAATACTTATATCATGTATCTAGATGACCACAAAAATTAAAATGTAAAGTGTTTAGCATCTTTAAAGATAAGAAGTGGTTATGGCATCACAACCTTGGACATGTTAACATGAAAATTATTTCAAAACTTTCAAAAAACAACTTGGTCAAGGACTTGCCCAAGATCAGATTTGAAAAAAGATTTGGTTTGTGAAGCTTGCCAAAGAGGAAAATAGACTAAAGCTTCTTTTCAAGCAAAAAAATGTTATTTCAACCACAAGATCACTTGAACTCTTACATATTAATTTGTTTGGACCAACGAGAATCATAAGTTTGGGTGGTAAGAGATATGGATTTGTCATTGTGGATGACTTCTCTAGATTCACATGGGTATTATACCTAAGCCACAAAGATCCTTTTTAAGAAAATACAAAATGAAAAAATGTTTTTGCATAGTTTTCATCAGAAGCGAACATAGATGAGAGTTTGAAAATCAAGCTTTTAGAGAATTCTATCATGAAAATAGAATTTCTCATAACTTCTCTTCTCGTAGAACACCTCAACAAAATGGTGTTATAGAGAGAAAGAACAGATCCTTCCAAGAAATGACAATGACTCTCCTTTGTGACAGTGGCTTACCAAAATACTTTTGGGCAGAAGCTATTAACACTTCATGTTATATTCAAAACCAAGTTTTTGTAAGGCCAATAATAAAGAAAACACCATATAAATTATGGAAGGGTAGGAAACCCAACATATCTTACTTTCAGACTTTTAGATATGAATGCTTCATCTTGAACAACAAGGATCAACTTGGTAGATAAAAGTATATTTCTTGGATATTCAACTTCTTCTAAATCCTATAAAGTTTACTGCACAAGAACTCTCATTGTAGAAGAGTCCATGCATGTTTCATTCAATGATGCTAACCATTCTTCTAAAGTCAAGGTTTATAATCTGGAAGAAGAATTTGAGAACATCACTCTGAAATATACTCCTAAGTTGGTGTCTGATCTACCCACTCCAAAGAAGGAATCTCATGACTCTGTTGATAATCCTTCTGATGACCACTCCAAGAGAATGAATACATCTTACATCTTATCCAAAAGATCAAATCATTGGAGAACTTTCTCAAGGTGTGAGAGCCAAATTGTCATTCAGAAATAATGTGAACATGGATCTCATATCTCAAATTGGACCAAAATAAGTAGATGAAACTCTTCAAGATGAAAGCTGGATAGAAGCTATGCAAGAAGAACTGAATCAATTAGAAAGAAACAAAGTTTGGACACTGGTCCCTAAACTTGAAGATCATACAATCATTGGAACTCATTAGGAATTCAGAAACAAACTAGATGAGTCAGGAATGTAATAAGAAACAAGGCAATGTTGGTAGTTTAAGGTTACAATTAGTAGGAAGGTATTGACTTCGATGAAACTTTTGCTCCTGTTGTTAGGCTCAAAGCTATTGGAATCTTACTTGTATATGCTACTTACAAAGGTTTCATCTTGTATCAAATAGATGTTAGATCAAATTTTCTAAATGGGTACATTTATGTAGAAGTTTATGTAAAACAACATCCTGGTTTTGAACATGAAAAGTATCCTAATCAAGTTTTTAAACTCTCAAAAGTTTTATATTGTTTAAAGCAAGCTCCTCGAGCTTGGTATGAGAGACTTAGCTTTTTTTCTTTTGAAAAATGGTTTTGTAAGAGGTAAAATTGATGCAACCTTGTTTACAAAACATTAGAAGACTGATTTCTTGCTTGTTTAGATTTATGTGGATGATATTATTTTTGGATCTACTAATGAACTTTTGTGCAAGGAATTTTTTGAGCTTATGCAAGGAGAATTTGAAATAAGCATGATGGGAGAATTAAAATTCTTCTTAGGTTTACAAATTAAGCAACAAAAGAATGAAGTCCTGATCCATCAAGAAAAATATACTAAGGATCTTCTTAGAAGATTCAAATTGGATTCAGTAAAGAAGATGAGCACACTTATGCATCCTTCTCAAGTTTTGGACCCAGACGAGAATGGTAAACTTATTTGTGAAAAACTATATAGTATGATAGGCTCTTTTCTATACCTAACTACTAGTAGACCAGACATTCCATTGAGTTTTGGAATATGTGTCAGATTTTAAGCAAATCCTAAATAATCTCATTTACAATATGTTAAGAGAATCTTTAGATATTTAATTGGAACATCTAATCATGATCTTTGGTATGAGAAAGGTACAAATCTTGATCTTATAATCTTTTGTGATGCTAATTTTGTTGGAGACCATGTTGAAAGAAAAATCACTCGTAGATGCTATAACTTTCTTGGAAAAGCTCTAATCACCTGGTTAAGAAAAAAGCAACATACAATTGCCCTATCAACTGCTAAAGTTGAATATGTCTCTGTATCAAATTGCTGCTCTCAACTTCTGCGGATAAAACATCAATTAGAAGACTAAATCTTCGGTACACTAAAATTCCTATATTTTGTGATAATACTTCTGTTATAAATCTGGTTAAGAGTCCCACCATTTTAGGCCAAAACATATAGACATCAAGCATCATTTTATTAGAGATCATATTCAAAAAGGTAACCTTGAACTTAAGTTTGTCAATACTAAAGAACAATGGACTGATATTTTTACTAAACCACTTTCAAAAGATAGATTTTGTTTAATTTGAAATAATCTTAATATGGTTTGAATTTGAATATATTGCATAACTGCATAAGTCTCTATCTGAGAGATTCTTGCTTAGAAAGATAAAAATCAAAAGCAAGGTGTGATACAAACATTTACTAGAAGTTATGTTCAAAAGCTACTTTCAAAAGAGTTCTTTAGAAGTTATCTCAAATGTTCAATCAAAAGTTACCATCAGAAATTGGGTGACAAGTTTGTTAAGAAAACTAAGGAAAACTTATCATTGCTAACTCAGTCGTCAAACGGTAATATAGTCGTTACTAGTTAGTAAATGTGAAAAGACCTTTCAAGAGCCTCACACTCTCTCTTCTCCAACAAATAGTTTTTCACCCTCAATTTAAACCTCCAAATAGTGAACTAGAGTCACTATTTCCCTTTCTTAAACCAAATTTCATCTTTTTTCCCATAAGCTCGCAAACAATCCTTCCTTCTAATCCTTAGAAATCACCAAACACTCACCTAACCAAGAAGAAATTAGACTATCTAATAAAAGCTCTTCTTGAAAAACTAAAAAGCACTAGATCAGATTCTACTCATCCTCCAAAGAAACCAAAAAAGGATATTGAATCTGAAGACTCATAACTAGAACCTTCTACCCCACTCTTCTTTGATCCTAGTATACAATGAAAGTTTGACACCAAATTCAGAGAAAGATTTACTGTTTTGAGAAGATAAGTAAATATCAAGAAAATAGCTGCTGAAGGTAAGATATGAGGGAGATCATAGACTTCCAGCATTGGAGGAAGTTTCTAAAGATAAAAAAAAACTCATCTATCCATGGTTGGTACGAGCTTTTTATGTTACTGCTATCATATGTGATGATCCCTTGGAAATCAGAAGCAATGTCAAGGGAGTTAACATTCTTGACAAAGAAACTCTTGCCAAAATTACAAAAGTGAAGAATAGGGGAGAATTAATTTATATTTAGAAGAAATTGTGGGAAAACTACAGAGCTAGCTATCAATGTAACACCCCAATTTTTTATTTTTCTTGAAATAAATGAATTTTATAATATTTAAGAGTTTTTTTGAAATTTTGGAAATTTTTAATTATTTTAAATATTTTAATATTATTTTGATATTTTAATATTATCTTAAAAACTGTATGTCCGAATTTCATTTTTTCTGAAAATATATGAGTTTTATAATTTTTATAATTTTTGTGAATTTTTGTAGAACTTTCTAAGTTTTTAATTATTTTAGTGTTATTTTGAGTTATGTGTGGGCCCGGGGTGGACCTGAGGCTGGCCCAAAAAAATAAATTTTTTTTCTAGACCAAAAAATTTCGGACTGTCAAGGCGGGATCAGGGGATCTTACTAAGCCCGAAATCGGGAACAGTTGATAGGAATTTTCTATATCTGAGTTTTCTATTACCCATTGTGTAATAATAGTAGTAGCTGTTATCCATTGGGTAATATCTGTTAGAAAAATATCTTGCTGAGTCAGCTGGTGACTCTGCACTACGACTCACCATACTGACTCAGCCATTCTAGAAAATTCTATGATGACTCATCTAGTAAATATCTAAGGATAAATATCTAGGAATAAATATCTACCGAGAAAATATCTTAATAAAATATTTCAAGTGTAATCATGAAAGCTGAAAATATCTAAGTTAAATATCTTAAAGATCATGATGGCTCATCATTACTAAGTTTTTTGATTAACCAATAGGAATTGATCAAACATAGTGGCTGGACTTTGTTATGAACCGTTTGATGGAAAACTTGATGGAAAAGCCTTAGATCCTCACCATTGATCTAATCAATGGTGTGAAAGTAATCTTGATAAAGAAGCTTATGATCTTAACCTTAGATTCAATCAATGGTTAGGAGATGAAGTTTATTTTAATGGTTAGAATTTAGTCAATAAAATGGCTAGATTAGTTACTAAGTAACTAGATAATCTAACTTAATTACCCTAATAGTCTAATTAGTAACTAAATGAACTAATTTAGTTGTAAAATAATTAGAAGCTAGTTACTAGATAAATATTTAATTATTTAGAAACATGACATAATCATAATAAAGGAATTAACTAATTAGAATGTAACCAAATGGCTTAACTAAATTAATTTAATTGTAACTAGATAGTAAGCTAGGTGACTAAGTAAATTAACTAAGTATAATTAGAAAGCTAATTGAATTAAAACTTAGTTGATTTCTCCTTGATTCCCATGGCTGCATAGTATAATTCTAGGAGGTTCTTGATTCATCTTTCATGACCAATTGATGACAACTTGATGACCAAGGCCATGTGCACTCATGTGAGCCCATATGCTTATGCTTAATCTTGCAAAACAAGCTTTGAACCTTCTATCCAAGTGACTCCCATGGCTGCACACTTAGCAAATGGTCTATTTCATTTTATTTCCTCACATTTTGTGACACTTAAACTATTCTCTCTCTTCCAATTATTCAAGAACACCAAGAACAAACGCTATCTTCTCTCTTCTTTGAAGGATTCGATCACCCTCCCCTAAACCTATCTCCAATCTTTTATAATTTTATCTAGTTACATATCTTGAATCCTCTCATCAATCCAAAACACTTTCATGTTAAGAACTTCTCAAAATTCATTCATCTTCATCATCATATTAAGCCAAGAACACAAAAGCTTTTATCCTTTCTTCTTGAGGAATTCGGCCAAGACCCATGGAAACACTTCCAAGCTTCAATAATTTTATACCTTAGATCTAGAACCTATACACAATCATAAAATACTTTGTAGTTAAGATCTTGGTCTAGTTTTATTATTTTCAACCTTGTTCTTCAAGTTAAAGATCAAAAAGTCCTTGCTTTGTTTCTTGAAGAATTCGGCCAACCACCTAAGCACCACTTTCCAAGTTTGTTTAATTTTAACCAACCATATTTCTTGAATCCTCACCTTATTCTAAGACTCTTTAATGTTGAGACTTTGGTCTAAATCTATCATCTTCATGCTTGAATATTAGATTTAAGTTCTAGGGTTTCAAGGTAAAAATCTTGAAACTTGGCTTTTTATTTGATTTTTAGAATCCTAAGACCATGTTTGATCTATGGTCATCTTAATCAAGTTTTAGATACTAATTTGTATGTGTTTGTTGTGATTCTAAGAAGCTTTTGGTGGTGAATCACTTACTCAAGAAGCAAATCAAGGAACTTGGGAGGTTCTTCAAGAGGTAAGCGGGAGATCCATCTCACCAACCAAGTATGATGGTGAGAGATGAATTTTGTGTTTGATGGATGGTGAATCCATGTGAGGATTCATATCCTTGGTTGTGTAATTATTTGTGGGTGTTTATGTGTTTTAAATTATTTATTTGTATTTGCATGCTTTATGTGATTTTTATTGCTTTAAGGTAAGCTTGATTATATGATATAATGAATATATATATGTATGCCATGATTTGATGATGAAAGGAAAACAAAGTTTTGGTTCCAAAGACCATGAGCATTTCGGTCTCAACACCTCAAAATAGGTGTTTCCAAACTAAAATTTTCATGAATGGTAAAATTGAATGATTAGAAAGGAAAGGAAAAAGAAAAGATGGGTTGGTTTCAAAGACCAAGTGTTCACAATTTTTGAAGGCTTGTATTGCCTAGGTTTTGTGAGACAAAGTGAATTCAAAATGGAAATGTAATTGATTAAGTACAAGGGTTAAAGAAATGGAAACAAAGTGTTTTGCCACTTGAAAAATGGAATTTTTGTATATGAATGGAAAAGAGAGGTTGAAAGTATTTGAACCTCAATTTATTTTAAAGAGGATTGATTTGAGCTATAATATCCTAAGTAAAACTATGAAATACAATTTTCTGGGAAATAATAGAAATACTAATTTTTAGAGAGACTATATTGAAAATTATATTTTTAGAGGGACTATATTGAAAATATTCTTTAAAAAGGGGACTTTGTTGTAAATATTATTTAAAGAGGGACTGTTTTGGAAATATCATTTGAAGAGGGGCTATTATGTAAATATTATTCTATGAAGAAGGACTATTATGTAAATATTTTGTTGAATAAATTGCGAAAAGGATTCTTGAGTAAGAAAATGTGGAAAAAGAAGTGAGAAGTCATATTATTTTGAGAAAGGTTGAGATGAAATTTTTGAAAGGTTGAAAAATCAATACGTGATTTGAAAACGTGACAGAAATGTTGTGTGATTGAGAAAATGTGAAAATATGATTACGCGATGAAAATACAGTAAAGATACTATTAGGCCAATATGTGAACCCTGAATATGAAATGATGAATTTGAACTAAGGATGATGCATTTGTACATGCATTGGAAAGGTCCGATGGATTGGATAAGGCTAATTGCCTAGGAGAGAATACACCTCTTAAGTAGGTGCGATAAGCGTAGTGTAAGTCACTTGTTGACCTTGGGGGTATTGGGGTGCGGGTTGCCTACAGTGGGCAGTTGGTAACTCTTTTGTACCGTGGGTTTGACCGATGCAACACACCGATGATCCTGACCGAGGCACTATTCTTAATCAAGATCTGATAAAGGCTGTCGTGTATATGCTAGATGTACAAATACATATAGCACGTGGTCTGAGGCATATTGGTACAGACAGATCTTTTCGATCACTCTCTCCGACCTGAGTTTTAGCTCCATAGAGTAGGAAATTAAGTTTATGTGCACATGCATAGTTATTGAGTATTGATATCGGTGTGATATTTGAACTGTTGAATATTTGGAAAATATATTAGGGGCATTATCATAATTATTGTTTATGATTATTGAATTGTTGAATATTTGGATATTGTTGAGGGCATGATTGTAATTATTATTTATTACATCTGTTGTGATGATAAATAATGTTAATGGAATAATTGTAATTATGGTATGATGTATTTGTATGATATATTGTATGTGTTTATCTCCATGCTACCATGTTGGTATTGGCGTAGGTGATCTCACCTCTTTGCTGTTTTATTTTGTCTATTTCTATTTTTATGTTCATGTCTGTAACGACTACGATGGCGGCAAAGAGGGGTTAGCTAGATTTCTTTAGGATATAGTTTCTTGAAGGCGCTGCTGCTTGGCGTGTCTATTGGGACACAGGGCACATAGAGTATTGTGGTGATATTACTTTATCAGTAAGTAGGACTCGCCATGGAATCGTTACCTCATTTTATACAGTTGCTTATGAAGAGATTATTTTACCTATTAAGGAGTTGTGGAATGAATTTCACTATACTCCTAAAGAGAACTTCGATATATCCTTGGGTTGAATTTCTATCGGTCGAGACATTCCCAGTTAAGGAATTTGTCTTTTGACAAGGGCTCATATCTTAGGTATTATGTTTTTGGGTATGTAAAAATAATGAATATGTAGTTGTAATAAACTCTGTTTAAATGAAAAGTTATTATATTTTGAGTTACTTTAATTTAATCAATTGATGTTTCTGTGAAAAAGAAATTTTGAAATTCGTCTTTAAAATGATATTAATTATTGTATAACTTGGGTAATTAATTATTTATAAGGAGTTAATTTGAAATGTGATACCCTTCGGAGGGGGTGTTACAATCAAGATGTGTTGGCATCTATTCTTATGAATATAGAAGAGGAGACAATCATTTAAAAGAAGCTAAATCAGACTTCAAGATTTTTGCACTCTCTCATTCAATACATTGTGTTTCAGAGGGAAGGAAGTCTCGAAGTGTTTTCAGAAGCAGATTTGATGGTGTTGTACCATCTAAAGAAGAAGAAGTTGTTGAACCTCCACCACCTAATCCTTTATTTCATGATGGCTGCATTGCCAGGCAAGAAAACAGCTGGATTAGACATAGTGTTTCTGACTGAAGTCTTCCAACACTTTGGTGTTAGCCTTGAAGGAGAAAAGACTCTAAATGTTGGATCAAATTTCTCACACAAAATGACAACAATTGAGATAAAGGTGAATCCCCAAAAGAAACAGAAGACCGAAGAAAAAGAAAAAGAAGAAGTCATCGAGTCAATTGCTAACCAAATTTAAAGAAAAAGAAAGAAGAAAGAAGGTACTACTGCTATTGCTAATCAGAACGGTGTTGCTCCAAAGTCCTCTGTTTCGAAAAAGAAAGAGGAACAAAAAGAAGTAAAAGAAATAAAAATTGAATTTGTTAAAGAGCTGGAAAAAGAAAAGAAAACTGAAATACAAAAAGAAGAAGATGCCCCTAAGAAAGAAATAATTTAAGTTTCTAATGGAAAACCTACAAAAAGAATAGAAGAGTCAAAAGCTGAAAAAGAAGAAGAAGAAGCTGAAGAAAAAGAAAAGGTTGAAGTAGAATAATATGGAGAAAAAGAAGCAGAGAAAGAAGAAGAAAACAAGGAAGAAAAAGAAAAACAAAGAAAAGGAAAAGAAATAACTGAAGAAGAAGAAAAGCCATCAGAAAAAGAAGATGAAGAGAATATTGCTGAAGAAATTGAAAGATTGATGCTGCAACTGAACGTAGAAGGAAAGAAGAAAAATGAGCTGGCAGCTCAAGGGTGTTTAACTTTGAACTCTTATCTATTCTAGAAAAAAGTGACAAGATAATTCAAGTTGTCACCAACAAGCTAGTGAAGTTGTATGGCCCTACTTCTGAAGCAAATCCTTTCCCCTTCATCAGAATCACTCAAGGTTTTATTCTAACTGTGAATTAATTTTAGAAGCTGATAAAATCCTTAATGGATCTGAAAAGGCACCTTTTACCATCTCTGAACCAAAATCTTTTGAAGAAGAGAAAACTAATGAATGCCCATTTGAAGGAAAGCCTTCTGATCCAATGACCCCATCTTTAGATAAAATCAAAGATGAACTTCATACCCCTCCTACCATGGGAAAACCTCTCTTTGATTAATCTGCAACATAACAAATTGAACCCATTCTAGAAACTCAAACCACCTTTGTTGAACACACTAAAGTTCTTGAGTTTAGTTCAAAAGGAAAAAGTATTGAGAATCAAGAAAAGGCTACTATTGAAGATGATGCCCTCCTTCAAAAGTCTGTGGAATTCGAGAAAGTTGCTCAACTTCAAGCCTTACCCTTTTAACCATCTTTGAACTAAAATCTTCTGAAGAAAAGAAAACTAAAGAAAGCCCATTTGAAGGAAAGCCTTCTAATCCAATGACCCCATCTTTGGATAAAAGCAAAGATGAACTTCATACCCCTCCTACCATGGGAAAACCTCTCTTTGATTAGTCTGCACCATAACAAATTGAACTCATTCTAGAAACTCAAACCACCTTTGTTGAACACACTAAAGTTCTTGAGTTTAGTTCAAAAGGAAAAAGTATTGAGAATCAAGAAAAGGCTACTGTTGAAGATGATGCCTTCCTTTAGAAGTCTGTGGAATTCGAGAAAGTTGCTCAACTTCAAGCCTTACCCTTTTTCCAGAATTGTTACTTGTTACTTTGCTTTGCATTTGGGTTATTGGCAAGAAAATACACTTAGATCTATTGAAGATCGTCTGAATGCCTTAACGAATGAAGTCCAATAGATGCGAACAGAAGTCCAAATTGGGCTAGCTAAAGTGAACTCCACTCTTGCTACGCTTATATAGAAGTTTACTCAATTTGAATATTGACATATTCAAAAGTTTGAAGATGTTATTCTACCAGAAGACCCTGAGAAAAGGGATAAACCCTTCCGATCTTCATTTTTTCTGAGCACTTTGTGATGGCACAAATTCTTACCCCATCTTTTTGCTGATGCCAAAATGGGGAAAAAACATTAAGACTTAATGCATAAATTTAAAGGGAGCATGCATATTTTAGCATTTTATCATGACTGCATTCATGCTCTTTCTATAATATGTTGAAAAGATATATGAATGAACATTATATTTGAAATCACAAGTGCTTCTAATCTAATTCTCATACTTCTGATATCATGTTGAAAAGTATATGAATGAATGTTGTCTTTGAAATTACAAGTGTTTTAGATCTAATTCTTATACTTCTGATATCAGACTTTTATATCTTATATATAACTTGTCTTTCTGGCTTTCTAATTTGATTCTTTATTAAAAATTCTCGTTTATGCTTAAAAATTCTAAGTCTAGTTTGTCTTTAAAAAAAAAGGGGGACATTGTAAGTTCCAAAACCCTTTAGAAAACTTGTTGAAGTTCTTTTGAACTTTCTGAGTTTTGATGATTAACAAACTTAAACTTAGAATTTTATGTTTACTACTACTTCATCTAAGTGTATTAAAGCACATATAAGAAGGCTCCTAGACAATCAATGTCAATGTCGTGAATTTCTTGAGATTCACTCTAAGGAAGTCTCAACTTGATCAAAGTCTTCATAAGATAATTATTGTTTTTGGACTAAGTGTGAAGAAGAACTTAAGAAGCACACTTGCGTCTTAATATGACAATATAAATAAGTTCTTCAAAAGATAACCTTTAGAAGTTTAGTCCATCAGAAGATAAGAATCAGAAGTCAAGTTCATCAAAAGACAATAATCAAAAGTAAAATGCATCAAAAGACTAAGTTCGGTTAGCCATGGAAACCATCACCCAAGAGGCGGTGAATTAGGTGATCACAAGCTTTTAAGACAACATCAAAAAATTAAACATTTTGAAGCACTCAATTAAAAAATACAGCGGGACATGCATAAATTAAGTTAATATAAAATATAAAGAATGTAGGAAAAAGAGAATCAAACTTAAGAATTTATCTTGGTTCAGCCACCAACTGTAACACCCTGATTTCTCATTTTTCTTGATATAAATACGTTTAATAATATTTGTGAATTTTTATAATTTTTAAGAATTTTTAATTATTTTGATTATTTTAATATTATTTTTAATTATCTTAATATTATTTTTGAATTGTATGTCGAATTTCATTTTTTTCTAAAAATATATGAGTTTTATAATTTTTATATTTTTAGGAATTTTTTGTGGAATTTTATGAGTTTATAATTATTTTAATATTATTTTGAGATATGTGTGGGCCCATGGAAGACCCGAGGCGGGGCTCGAAAAAATAAAATTTTTTCCTGAACCAGAAAGTTTTGGACTGTCAAGGCGGGATCATGGAATCTTACCCAACCCGAAATCGGGAACAGTTGACGGAGATTTTCTGTATCTGATTCTTCTATTATCAATTGAGTAATAATAGCAGTAGCCATTGTCCATTTGGTAATATCTGCTGAAAAAATATCTCAGTAAAATATTTATGTAAAATATCTAAGTGAAAACATCTAAGCAGAAAATATCTAAGTTAAATATCTTAAGTGTAATCATGAATCATCATTACATAGATTAATGACCAACCAATTAGAATCAAGCTAGTTTGTCAAAAGGTCAACGAAAATGGCTAGGTTAGTTAGTTAAGTAACTAGATAACCTAACTTAGTTACTCTAAAAGCCTAATTAATAATAAATAGAACTAACTTAGTTGCTAATACTTAGAATCTATAGTTATAAGAAAATATCTAAGTTCTTCTAGAATGTATGACTTAATCAAGTAACTAGATAGTTAGTTATGTAACTAAATGACCTAACTAAGTTAGCTTACTTAAACTAACTACCTAAACTAGGTGTAACTAGAAACTAATTGAAATCAAAACTAAGTTAACTTTCCATTGAGCCACACGGTTACTAGGCTATTCTAACTTGTTCTTGAATGATCTTTTATGATTAATAGGTGACCACTTGATGACCTATGCCATGTGAAGCCATGTGCAATTGTTCTAGCTTTTTGAACAAGCCTTAAACTTTCTATCAAGACCACTACATGGCCATGCAAGTGTGAAATAGGATATTCACCTTCATTTCTAATACTTTGTGACCATCAACTTCTATCATCTTTTATCTTTCATCCAAGAACAACCAAAAAGTTCTCTCACTTTCTCTCCAAAGAACCCCACGGCCAAATCCATTGAAGCATCTTCCAAGCTTCAATAATTTCAAATAACCTTAGATTAAGAATCTATACACAATCCTAAGATACTTTGTAGTTGAGATCTTAGCCTAAATCATCCATCTTCAACCTTGTTCTTCAAGTTAAAAATCAAAAAGTTCTCACCTTGTTCATCAAAGGGAGCTCACAGCCAATCACCCTAAAGCTACCTTCCAAGCTTGTTTAATTTAAACCAACCATACTTCTTGAATCCTCATATCATTCTAAGACTCTTTGATGTTGAGACTTTAGTCTAAATCAATCATCTTCAAGCTTAAATCTTGGATTTAAGCTCTAAGGTTTCAAGGTAAAGATTTTAAAACTTGATTTCTTACTTGATTCTTGGAATTCCAAGACCATGCTTGATCTATGGTCATCTTAATCAAGCCTTAAATACTAATTTTATGTTTTTGTTTTGATTCTAAGATCTATTTGGTGGTGAAAGTTTGATACAAAGAGGATTTAATAAGGAGCTTAGGAAGCTACACACCAAGTAAGAGGGAGATTAACCTCATCGGTCATATATGGTGGTGACGGAATGGATTGTTTGTATTTGTGAGTGAAAAATTCATGTAAGGATTTATTCACTCAATTGTGTGGTTATTGGTTTATGTTTATTGGATTATATGTGATTTTTAGTGCTTTGATAATTATGCATGATTTATCTATGCGAGATGGTATGATTTGGATTGAATTGTGATTAGATGCTTAATATGATTTTATTGCTTTAATGATAAGCTTAATATGTGATTGTGAAAGCATGTTGATTCTTGTGTAAAGTAGGATGTGATTCACATGATGGGAAATTGTATAATGGTTCCAAAGAACCCTAGAGGCTTACGGGTTCAACCACCACCAAGGAGCAAAATGTTCTAAATTATTTTCCTAATCATGAATTAAATGATTTTATGATGAGAAATTAGATTAAAGATTTTTGTAAAGAATAAGGTGTTAGAAAATAATTAATTATGAGTTATGAAACGTATAATGAAATTCGGCCAACATGCCAATTTTCAATATCCTAGAATCAAAATTATTTTACTAAGTGTAGACTTAGATATTTGATTAATAGGAAATTTATTTGATAGGTTTTTAGACCTAAAGAGGAAATAAACAATTTTTTTTTAGAATTAAATTAGTGTAATTAGAGTATTAAGTGAGATAAAAGATAAAACTTGAAATTTACTGACGTATAACTCACCCTTTGGGTTTTGAAGCGCATTAGGAAATTTTGAATTAGAGTATTAAGTGAGATAAAAGATAAAACTTGAAATTTACTGACGTATAGTCAGATTTTGAAAATAAATGAGAAAAGTTTTAATTTGAGCTTAAGTTATGTTATAAATATTTTACGCAATTGAAAATACATAGAAAAACTTACGCGATTTAAAAATAGTGATTTTTAGTTACGTAATTGAGAAAATGTTAAAAAATCATTATGCGATTTGAAAACGTAACTAAAGTGTTACGCGATTGTGAAAATACGGTAATATCACTACACAATTGAGGAAAACAGTGAGTTTTGCTGTAGGGCTGATGTACTGTTGATAACTCTACAAAAGTAGAGTTAAATGATCACTATTTGTGTTAATTTGTGTTAGTTTCCTCGTATTTTCTTGATATATATTGAGCTTGAAGTTGATTGTAGGAGTTATAGTGGAGTTGGAACCTATTGAGCACTCTTTTGATCAATATTAACTTGTTAATGAAATGTTTTTGTGGAATGAGGACTCATTTGATTTTCATGCTTGATAGGTGGTTGAATTTCATGGTTCATGAAGAGTTGGAAGAAGTGAGATAAAGCTTTGAAGGAGAGAATTGAAGAAGAAGAAGAGTGTGAAAGCTCAAGAAGGATCATTGAATTGAGGGAACAAGTTAAGGGACTTAAGAAATCAAGTATTGGTTGCATTTTGATAAAGAAAACAATGTTTGAGTGGAAATCACAAACTATGCCGAGGCATACTTCCAGGAGGCCGCGACATAGTACATCAGGTTGTGAAGAATCGTGGCAGGAGGCCGCGGCATACTTCCAGGAGGCCGCGGCATCCTGTTAAAATTCTGCTACGTTGTTTTAGCTCCAAAAAGAGGGTTTTTAATGATGTAAGGCATCCATTTCGAGGGGGACTGATTGGGAAAACATTCCCTTGACATTCTTGGAGCCTTAGCAGCAGCAGAGGACTGAGAGAAACCTAGGAAGTTTGATTTGGAGCTTGGGCAACAAGGAGATTCTTGAAGAGTTGCTTGCAATCCACCATTGGAACTAGCTTGTCCTTCATCTTCTTCATCATTTCTCTTGGGTTTCTTTGTGTTTTCTCATTTTTTTGCGTTATGGCTTTGATGGATGTATTATTTGACTTAATTGATTGTCCCCAAATGTTGAACATGAGCTAATCTTGTTTCTAGGATTGTAACTCCTATTGATATGTAGCTTGGTTTATTAAATTCTTGTTTATCCATTTCAATGTTATGAGAAGTTTTTATCCATTCTTGTGCTTCATGCTATTGATTGTTTGGCCACCAATTGATAGGTATTTGGATTTGATTTGAACTTGGGAAAGGGAAATTGAATCTAGAACTAGAATGGGTGACACTTGAACTTCCAACTCTAGGGTTGAATTGGAGGTTTTGTTCTAAGACATAGGGATATGCTTAGGACCATGTGTAATCTTGCTTAGAACTTGTTCGATATAATGCTTCTTTGTTAATTGACTCTAATAGGGATATTATGTGTTGATTAAGATGGGAAGAACATATCGCCATCGGGAGAGGGGTATGTTTATATTAGAATTCTAGATTAATTCTTCAAGTAACATTGAGTGGGCTAATGGGTATGATTTAAACCAAGTGAAATATCAAGAAGGATTACAATCCTAGGTTTTCACCATTGTGGGAATTTACTTTTTAGTTAATTTTATTACATGCTTATTTGCTTGCTTCAAGTTAGATTATTTCTAAGTTTTTCATTCCTTATACATCAATTTATTGTTGTTTGGATATTAGTAAGGTTTTCTATACTAGTACTTAGTTGGAAATTAGTCCTAGTCCTCGTGGGATCGACTCGTACTCTTCACTTTATTACTTGAGCGACGTGTATACTTGCACGAAAAGTCTCATCAAGTTTTTGGCGCCGTTGCCAGGGACTAATTGCTAATTTTTCTTGCTAATATTAGTTAGTGAATCACTTTACTAATAATTTAGACTTGTTACTTTTGTTAAAGATTTTTCATTTTTCATTTTTGCTTAATTGTTCTATTGGAACTCTTCTGTATTTTAGGTACTCTTCGTGGTTGCATGCAACGCACCCGAGACCTTGAACTTGTTGATTTTGATCCAGAAATAGAGAGAACTCTTAGACGGATTAGAAGAAAACGACAAGAGGCAGCGGGTAATCTATCACCAATGGCAGAAGAACGAACTCCAAAATCCTTGAGGGATTATGCTATCCCTCAAGTTCAAGATCTTAACTCTAGCATTCGGAGGCCAGCTATTCAGGCTAACAACTTTGAAATCAAGCCAGCCATTATTCAAATGATCTAGACATCCGTCCAATTTTGTGGTTTGCCCAATGAGGATCCGAACGATCATGTCAGGAATTTTCTTGAAATTTGTGATACCTTCAAACATAATGGGGTTTCTGAAGATGCTATTCGATTGAGGTTATTTCCTTTCTCATTGCGTGACAAAGCCAAGAGTTGGCTTCATTCTTTAACTGAGGGGTCTATCACTACGTGGGATGAATTGGCTCATAAGTTCTTGGAGAGGTTCTTTCCCCCATTAAAGACAGCTCAAATTAGGAAAGAGATTTTTTCTTTTTCTCAGTATGAATCTGAGTCACTCTATGAAGCTTGGGAACAGTATAAAGATCTTCTTCGCAAATGCCCTCATCATGGTATTAATAAGTGGCTCCAGGTGCACACATTCTATACTGCTTTGAACGGGCCATTGAGAACTACCATTGATGCAGCAGCAGGTGGGGCACTTATGAGTAAATCTGAGGATGAAGCATTTAATCTGTTGGATATGATGGCATCCAACAATATTCAGTGGCCTTCAGAGAGACAGGGTCCAAGAAAAACTGCTGGAGTCTTTGAGGTTGATGCTCTCACGGCTTTAAGTGCTCAGATTTCTGCACTTTCACAGAAGTTTGATGGTTTGGGTGTTAAATCTCACCAGAGTCCCTTTGTTACATGCCATTTTTGTGGAGATGCACATTCTTCTGAGCAGTGTAATATGAATTCTGAGGCTGTGAATTTTGTTGGACGCTTCAATCAACTGAAAAATAGTCCATATTCCAACACTTATAACCCAGGATGGCGGAATCACCCTAATTTTGCTTGGAATCAGAACCAGAATGCCTCTTCATCAAGAGCTCAAGGGCCTCCTCCGGGTTTTAATCAACCAAACAATGCTCCTTAACAAGAGAAAAGGCCATCTTTAGAAGATATGTTCATGCAATATATGGCCAAGAATGATGCGGTGATCTAAAGCCAAGCGGCCTCTCTTCGAAATTTGGAGAATCAAGTGGGTCAATTGGCGGCAGCTTTAAACAACCGTCCACTAGGCAATCTTCCTGGTAACACAGAGCCTAATCCGAAACAAGAGAATAGGGAGAATTGTAATGCAATCACTCTTAGAAGTGGTAAGACAGTAGTTGCTACTCCAGAAAAGGCTCCCACCTTTCAAAAGGAGCCTCAAAAGGAACAGGAGAAGGAAAAGCAAGTTCAAGAAGAAGTGCAGCCTACACTCCTATCTCCTCCACCTCCCCCGTTTCCTCAAAGGTTGCAAAAGTACAAGGATGAGTCCCAATTCAAGAAATTCTTAGATGTATTCAAGAAACTTCACATCAACATACCATTTGCGGAAGCATTAGAGCAAATGCCAAGTCATGTGAAATTTATGAAGGACATCCTATCCAAGAAAAGAAGATTGGGTGAATTTGAGACAGTTGCATTGACGGAGGAATGTAGTGCTATTCTTCAAAACAAGCTACCTTCTAAGTTAAAGGACCCCGGAAGCTTCACTATCCCGTGCACTATTGGGAGCCATTTCTTTGGTAAGGCATTATGTGACTTGGGAGCAAGCATTAATTTAATGCCTTTATCTATTTTCCAGAAGTTGGGATTGGGAGAAGCTAAGCCTACATCAGTCACTCTCCAATTGGCAGATAGATCATATGCTTTTCCTAGGGGAATTATAGAGGACGTGCTTATAAAAGTAGATAAATTCATATTCCCCTCGGACTTCATTGTGTTGGATATGGAAGAGGACCGTGAGGTACCAATCATACTTGGGAGACCTTTTCTTGCAACTGGAAGGACTTTAATAGATGTGCAAAAAGGAGAGCTTACTATGAGGGTCCAAGATCAAGAAGTCACTTTTAATATTTACAAGGCAATTCAACACCCTGCGGATAATGAAGAATGTATGAGTATAAGAGTGCTTGATGATGTTGTTGAAGATGCTTTTGTTGCTTCTCAAGTTGATCCTTTGGATGCTTTGTTATGCATGTTGACTTCTATGGAGAGTTGTGAAGAAGTGCTTGAGATTGTGAAGTGGTTAGATTCTTTTCCCAAGTTATCTAGATTTGGCCATCAATTTAAAACTCTTGATCTAGCATCTAGTTCAAAGGAAGTTCCAAAACCTTCAATTGAACAACCTCCGGTATTGGAGCTTAAGCCATTGCCTTCACACTTGAGATACTTGTTTATTGGTGAGAATTCTACTTTACCAGTTGTGGCTTCCTCCTCGTTATCAAATTTGCAAGTTGAGAAACTTCTTAGAATTTTGAGAGCGCATAAAAAGGCTTTGGGTTAGTCAATTGCGGATTTGAGAGGGATTAGTCCATCATTTTGTATGCATAAAATCTTGATGGAAGATGGATGTAAACCTTCAGTTGAGCATCAACGCCGGCTAAACCCTATCATGAAAGATGTGGTGAAGAAAGAGATCATCAAGTGGTTGGATGCCGGCATCATTTATCCTATTTCGGATAGTTCTTGGGTAAATCCAGTCCAATGTGTGCCTAAGAAGGGTGGTATGACTGTTGTTGCAAATGACAACAATGAATTGATTCCAACAAGAGCAGTCACAGGATGGAGAGTATGTATGGACTACCGAAAGCTAAACAAGGCCACAAGGAAGGATCATTTTTCGCTTCCTTTCATTGATCAAATGCTTGACAGATTGGCGGGGAAGGAGTTTTATTGTTTCTTGGATGGTTATTCGGGCTACAACCAAATTGCTATAGCCCCAGAAGATCAAGAGAAAACTACCTTCACTTGCCCATACGGTACATTTGCTTTTCGGAGAATGCCATTTGGTTTGTGTAATGCTCCTGCCACCTTTCAAAGGTGCATGATGGCTATATTTTCTGATATGGTGGAGAAGTTCTTGGAAATTTTCATGGATGATTTTTCCGTTTTTGGTGATTCTTTTGACGAATGCTTGTTGAACTTGGCCAAAGTGTTGAAAAGATGTGAAGAAACCCATTTAGTGCTTAATTGGGAGAAGTGCCATTTCATGGTACAAGAGGGTATTGTTCTTGGCCACAAGGTGTCAAATAAGGGTATTGAGGTTGACAAAGCCAAAATTGAGGTGATTGACAAGCTACCTCCCCCTTCTTCAATTAAGGCAATTAAGAGTTTTCTTGGTCATGCTAGGTTCTATCGACGCTTCATTAAGGATTTCTCTAAAATCTCCAAACCGCTATGCAGTTTGTTGGAGAAGGACATACCTTTCCGATTTGATGATGAGTGTCTTAAAGCCTTTAAGGAGTTGAAGATAAGGTTAATTACTGCTCCTGTCATCATTACACCGAATTGGGCTCTTCCTTTTGAGCTCATGTGCGATGCAAGTGATTATGCTGTTGGAGCCGTCTTGGGCCAAAGGAAAGGGAAGATTTTTCACTCTATTTATTATGCAAGTAAGACCCTCATTGATGCTCAAATCAATTACACCACTACGGAGAAAGAGTTACTTGCTGTGGTGTTTGCTTTTGATAAGTTTCGGTCATACCTAGTTGGAGCAAAGGTAATTGTCTACACTGATCACTCAGCTATTAGATATTTGATTAGTAAGAAAGACTCCAAACCAAGGCTGATTAGGTGGATCCTTCTATTGCAAGAATTTGACTTGGAGATTCGAGATAGAAAAGGGACAGAGAATCAAGTTGCTGATCATTTATCCAGGCTGGAGCATGTGGTTTCTGATGAGGTTTTGATTAATGAGACTTTTCCTGATGAGCAACTCTTGGTGGTTAAGGAGGTAAAATCTCCATGGTATGCAGACTTTGTGAATTATCTAGTAAGTGGTGTACTCCCTCCGGATCTATCTTCACAACAAAGGAAAAGGTTCTTACATGAAGTACGCTTTTACTATTGGGATGAGCCTCATTTGTTCAAGAAGTGCGCGGATCAAATGTTAAGAAGGTGTGTACCTGAAGAAGAAATTTCTGATATTCTTTATCATTGTCACTCTTCGCCCTATGGAGAACACCACGCAAGTGATAGAACAGCTGCCAAGGTACTTCAATGTGGCTTCTATTGGCCTTCTCTATTTAAAGATGCTCATAGATTTGTTATGAGTTGTGATAAATGTCAAAGAGTGGGCAACATTTCCAAGAGACATGAGATGCCATTGCGAGCTATTCTTGAGGTTGAATTATTTGATGTGTGGGGAATTGATTTCATGGGTCCGTTTATTCCATCTTATGGAAATCAATATATCCTGGTTGCTGTAGATTATGTGTCTAAGTGGGTGGAAGCGATTGCATTACCTTCCAATGATTCTAAAGTTGTGATGAATTTCTTGAAGAAGAATATCTTTACACGTTTTGGAACTCCGAGAGCAATCATAAGTGATGAAGGATCACACTTTTGCAACAAGTACCTGGAAGCTCTTCTTGCTAAATATGACATCAAGCATAGAATTGCTACCGCTTATCATCCACAAACTAGTGGACAAGCTGAGGTGTCTAACCGGGAGATCAAGCGGATATTAGAAAAGACAGTGTGTCCAAGCAGGAAAGATTGGTCCAAGAGATTGGATGATGCTCTTTGGGCTTATAGGACCGCTTTCAAAACATCTATTGGTACTTCTCCATATAAGCTGGTGTTTGGAAAAGCTTGCCATCTTCCTGTGGAACTTGAACACAAAGCTTATTGGGCAATCAAAAAGCTCAATTTTGATATGAAGGCTGCAGGGGAGCAAAGACTACTTGAGCTTGATGCTTTGGATGAATTCAGAAGAGAAGCCTATGAAAATGCCAAGATTTATAAAGAAAAGATGAAGGAGTGGCATGACAAGAAGATCCTAGAGCGAAATTTTGAACCAAGCCAATATGTGCTCTTATTTAATTCCCGGTTGAAGCTCTTTCCTGGGAAACTCAAATCAAGGTGGTCCGGACCATTCTTAATAACAAAAGTGCTAGCAAGTGGTGCAGTTGAAGTCAAGGATTTGAAGGAAGGGAGAGTATTCTTGGTGAATGGCCAGAGATTAAAAAGATATTGGGGAAGTGACTTTGATCGAAGCATATCCTTAATAACCTGTATCAATCTCAATTGATGAAGGCATCAAAGTCAAGCCGACGACTATAAATCAAGCGCTACTTGGGAGGCAACCCAAGCTCTTAACCTTTTTCACTTTTGATTCTTAGTTTGGTACTTGTTGATTGATAATTTTTTGTGTTTAGAGCTTAAGTCTTTTGTTGTTGATGTTGTAGGTGTTTCTTCAAGTGGTTTTAAGCAACACAAATCAATTCCCAAGTGATCTAAGTGACAATGGATTAAATGCCATTTGGTTGGATGAAGGAGTATGTAGTAAACATCAAATTGGTGAAATTTCACCCAGGAGGCCACGACACACTTCTCCAAGGCCGCGGCACACTCATCAGGAGCTGGTCTCACACGTCGCAGGAGGCCGCGGCATCCACCTACAAAGCCGCGGCCTTGTCTACCAGGGAGGAATTGAGGAGCGCAGGAGGCCGCGGCATCCCTCACCAAGGCCGCGGCCTAGTCTGTCAGGAGGACTTTGAGGCACGCAGGAGGCCGTGGCACCCTTACCCAAGGCCGCGGCATACCTATAAAAAAAAGAAAAAAAAAAGAAAGAAGAAAAAGGGGCATGCATAATGCCCTAACATTTCATTAAAGCACCTATTTCACACAGCTCCCAGCCGCCGTTCTTCTCCCCCCTTCACTTCCTTTAATTTTTTTCCTCCATTGCTACCCATCATCTTCTCCATTGACAATCTTTCTTCCATCCAATCGCACCTCTTCTTCTTCTTATCTCTTCCTCCATTTTTTTCCGATGAGGAGCTTCGGTTTTCCAGCCATTTTCTGGCCATTTTTTTTTCGACAAATCACCACCTAAAAGCTTCCTTTTTATGATTTTCCCATACACCCACCTCCATATCTCACCTCCTCTACATCTTTCACCACCGTGGTCATTTTCTCCACCTCCCACCCTTCACTTTTCCGGCCAATAAGCCCTGTTTCTCCTGTCACTCTTATTTTTTTTTCTTTCCTACATTCACCATAACCCCAGTTGACTCTAAGTGGAAGGAGCTTTGGTTGTTTGAGTTTGATTTCTCATGGTTCCAAAGAGGAAGTCCACGGCTTCTAAGGGTGCCTCCAGTAGCACCAATGCTTTTGATGAAACTAAATTTGTTTCAAAAGATGCTTGGAGGAGGTTCAATAACAATGCCAAGCACAAGTCCATAATTCCTGAGAGGAAGCTTCAAGTAACTCCAGAGAGGAACCTCCAGCTGCACACGGCCATCATGTCTCGAAATTGGGTACCCTTTTGCTCGCACCCCCACCTAGCTATCATGCCGGTAGTGCGAGAGTTCTATGCAAATGCTCCAGAGCATGAGAATGGCAAGGTCTTTGTCCGAGGTAAAAAAGTTTCATTCTCTGCTAAAGCTATTAATACTGTGTATGGGTTGCCTTGCATTCCAAATGATGAATATAGTGCATTTAAGGCTGGAGAACTTGATTTGATTGAGATGTTGACACTCATTGCTCATCCTGGCACTGAATGGAGTGTGAATCATGATAAAATTTTTAACATTCCAAAGAATTCCTTATTGCCATATGCTAAGGTGTGGTTATACTTTGTTGCTATAAGATTAGCCCCTACCACACATAGGAATCATGTCACAAGGGAGCGAGCTATCATGATTCACACCATTTTAAATGGATACACCATGGATGTGGGCAAAATCATTCATAATGCCATATTCCAGACTGCCACTTCTACCCATCACAGCATTTGGTTTCCTGCTCTTATTACTTCTCTGTGTGAGCAAACTGGAGTTACTTGGGATAAGGATGAAGAAAGATTGTACCTCAAGAGCCCAATGGACAATGACTTGTGCCTCCGCCTCATGAAGACCCCTTCTACAGAAGGTGCTAGTTCATCTCAGCCTCCTCCTCCTCCAATGACTGTAGCTCAACGATTAACTCGTTTGGAGGAGTGCCAAGAAAGGATGGAGCGCCGACAAGATCACCATTTTACTCGCTTAGAGACTCAGGCAAATGTGTTATCCGAGATGATGCGAGCAATGGCTATTCAGATGAACATGGACATGGAGCACTATCCTGCAATGCCTCTACCCGAGCCAGATACAGATGAGGACACGGCAGATAGCATGCACTCTGACTAGTGCTTCGTCACCACTTGAGGGAGTTTTTCTTTTCATTTTCTTTACTTGTAATTGGTAGATGATGTGTAGGTTGACTTTTATTTTCTAGTATTAGTGTTGTGTCTTCTTGTTGTTCCTGTTTGTAGTTGTGTCACATTAGGGACAATGTGCACTTTTAAGTTTGGGGGTGTTTTGGGTGTTTGTAGGGAAATGTGATTCTGTATGGAAAAGCCTTGGATTGAACTTGCAATGTTGTGTTTGAATGGTTTGCCATCCCCATGATAAGATTGAATTGTTGACATGCTTGACTCTCTTGAATCCTAAGTGTTGTTTGAAATGTGTTGATCTTGTTGAGTAAGTTGTTGGTTAAGTTGAGTAGCTTATCTTTTCACACATGATCCTTTTGCTTAACTTCTGCTTGATCATTTAGAGAAGGATTATGATATGTGAATCTCCTAGGTTTGTTGATTTAGGATTGATTATCAAGTCCTCTCAAGGCGAAATCCTAGGTTAGGCTTGGTGTGTAGAGATGATTTAGGCAATGTTTGGATCGTTTGAGCCTTTCAAGCTTAACCTTGACATAAATGTATTCATAGCACCTTGTTTGAGCCTAGTGATGTTTAAGCCTTGTGATTTTGTTCTATGAATCCATGATTACCAAAATCTTTGAGCCATGCATTTAATATCACACCTTGTGCTTTGGATAGTGGTTGATTGCATTTCTAAATACTTGTGTGATTACGGGCCATGTAGTTATGTGTCTCTACAAGATGAAGTGTGTGAAGCGTGGAATAGAACTGAATATGCAATTGTGGATCTTTTATTTAAAATAATAATAATAATAATAAAATAAAATAAAATAAAAAAAAATAAAATAAATAAAGAGATTCTGAAAGGAAAATCATTTGAAAAGTTTGAACAAAATTGTTGAAGGGATTAAGAGGCATGGAATACACTTAGTGTGGCCCTTGTGTAGCATCTATTGAGGAAATTAGAGATGCATTTGTCATTATCCAAGGTTTTTGATTTATCCTATCTTTTGTTCATAGCCCCCACCTTAGCCTGTCATTACAAGCTTAATAAGACCTTTTGATCTACATGCCATGTTTATCCTACATTAGTGGAGAAGGGGTGGAAGTATGATTTTCTAAGTTTCATCATTCTAGGATCTCATTTGCATAATCTCATCCAGATGATTACTGAGATTTGGTGATTGGATCACACACACTCACGTAAGAAACTCAATTTAACCAGCAATGTTGTTTGATGAGTGAAAATGCTTGAGTATGGTGTTTGGGATGATTGAGATGCAAAGTGTGGAGACAATGTTTTGAGGGTTTAGTTGGCAATTGTTTTTCACAACTTGCAAGTTTGTTTTGTTTTTATTTTTATCATATCTTGCAAAAATGGGAAAGTGTTGAGATTTTTATGGTTTTGCTCGAGGACTAGCAAAATTCTAAGTTTGGGGGTGTGATAACTCCATAAAAGTAGAGTTAAATGATCACCATTTGTGTTAATTTGTGTTAGTTTCCTCGTATTTTCTTGATATATATTGAGCTTGAAGTTGATTGTAGGAGTTATAGTGGAGTTGGAACCTATTGAGCACTCTTTTGATCAATATTAACTTGTTAATGAAATGTTTTTATGGAATGAGGACTCATTTGATTTTCATGCTTGATAGGTGGTTGAATTTCATGGTTCATGAAGAGTTGGAAGAAGTGAGATAAAGCTTTGAAGGAGAGAATTGAAGAAGAAGAAGAGTGTGAAAGCTCAAGAAGGATCATTGAATTGAGGGAACAAGTTAAGGGACTTAAGAAATCAAGTATTGGTTGCATTTTGATGAAGAAAACAATGTTTGAGTGGAAATCACAAACTATACCGAGGCATACTTCTAGGAGGCCGCGGCATAGTACATCAGGTTGTGAAGAATCGTGGCAGGAGGCCGCGGCATACTTCCAGGAGGCCGCGGCATCCTGTTAAAATTCTGCTACGTCGTTTTAGCTCCAAAAAGAGGGTTTTTAATGATGTAAGGCATCCATTTCGAGGGGGACTGATTGGGAAAACATTCCCTGGACATTCTTGGAGCCTTAGCAGCAGCAGAGGACTGAGAGAAACCTAGGAAGTTTGATTTGGAGCTTGGGCAACAAGGAGATTCTTGAAGAGTTGCTTGCAATCCACCATTGGAACTAGCTTGTCCTTCATCGTCTTCATCATTTCTCTTGGGTTTCTTTGTGTTTTCTCATTTTTCTGTGTTATGGCTTTGATGGATGTATTATTTGACTTAATTGATTGTCCTCAAATGTTGAACATGAGCTAATTTTGTTTCTAGGATTGGAACTCCTATTGATATGTAGCTTGGTTTATTAAATTCTTGTTTACCCATTTCAATGTTATGAGAAGTTTTTATCTATTCTTGTGCTTCATGCTATTGATTGTTTGGCCACCAATTGATAGGTATTTGGATTTGATTTGAACTTGGGAAAGGGAAATTGAATCTAGAACTAGAATGGGTGACACTTGAACTTCCAACTCTAGGGTTGAATTGGAGGTTTTGTTCTAAGACATGGGGATATGCTTAGGACCATGTGTAATCTTGCTTAGAACTTGTTCGATATAATGCTTCTATGTTAATTGACTCTAATAGGGATATTATGTGTTGATTAAGATGGGAAGAACATATCGCCATCGGGAGAGGGGTATGTTTACATTAGAATTCTAGATTAATTCTTCAAGTAACATTGAGTGGGCTAATGGGTATGATTTAAACCAAGTGAAATATCAAGAAGGGTTACAATCCTAGGTTTTCACCATTGTGGGAATTTGCTTTTTAGTTAATTTTATTACATGCTTATTTGCTTGCTTCAAGTTAGATTATTTCTAAGTTTTTCATTCCTTATACATCAATTTAGCCAATGAGAGAAGGTCAACGAAAGTAGGCTTGACTTTCTAAACCAAATAGAATGAGTCAACAAAAGAAGCATTGACTTCTTTGTGAACCATTGGATTGTAAAGCTTACTTTAGAAGCTTTAACCTTAGCCGTGGATCTAATCAATGGTGAGATTAGAATGATAGTTTTATGACCAATTGATATCTACCTTAGATGTGATCTATGGCTAGGAATTAAAGATGAATCAATGGTTAGAATTAAGTCAAAAATTGTAGGCTTGAATTTGGTTAGTAGCTAATTAAGCTTAATTTTACTAACCTAATTACTTAATTAGCAAACTAAGTGAACTAGCTTAGTTATTAATTAATTATAATCTAAATACTAATTAGATATCCTAATATTAATTAAAGGTTATAATATATGCTAATATATACTAAATTAATTAGTTATATGATTAGTATGTTAATTAAAATTGGTTAGGATATTTAACCTAACTAATTCCCCAATTAGTTAGCATGTAATTAGGAGTAATTTGAAAACAATTAAGTCACTAAGAAGATAGAGGGCTGCACGGTTTTGGGCTGCAACATGGAGGCTTGGATGGCTTGATTCTACAAGGTTCTTGAAGCCTCCAACATGACATAAGCCATGTGCACCAATGTGAACACTCTAGGATATTTTAACATGCAAATTCAATCACTCAACCTCACTAAAGTTCACTCACGACAGCAGCAAGTATTATTACATTTCACTTTCATTTATTACACTTATCACAAAATCAAGCATCCATTTTTCTCTCCAAAAACCACCAAGAGCCAAGCACACTTTTCTTTTCTCTCTTTCTCTCCATATTCGGCCAAGATCACCACCCACCCAACCAAACCTGTATAATTTTATCTCATCATATTTCCTAAACCCAAATCCCATTCTAAACACTTTTCATTCACATAGTTTTTCCAAAAAACTACTCTAGCTTGTCCAAAATCTAACCTTTTGCTTACTTACTTAAGGGTAAGTCTTGATTCTATGGTTCAAAATTGGATTTTTAATTTTTCTAACCATGATTGTTCCATGGTTTTTCAATATTAAACCTTGTTTGTGTTTTTACTAATTGTTTAAGAATTTTAGGGATTTGTTTGGTGGATTACACGAATTTGAAGGAAAGGAGGAGAACTAACCGATTAAATTGTCTTCAAGAGGTAAGAGGGAGATTTAACCTCACCAACCGAGTTTTGGTGGTGTGAGGATGGTTTTGTACGGTGAAAAATCCATAAGGGTTCTTCACCGATTATTTGATTGTGTTTGTGTTGTGTTTGATTGAGTTTCTATGCTTGCATGTGTGATTAAATGCTTAAAGCTTTGATATTATGTGTGTATGTGAAATTATGAAAGCATGAGATTGTATGTGTAATTTAGGATGTGAATAATATGATGAATCGATTGTATGTGTACTCCAAAGAGTACTGAGGCTCACGGCCATACTATGGAAAAAGGACCAAAGTCCTTACACTGATGAATTAAAATGAGAACTGAGAGATTTAAATGAATCTGGGAAAATTTTGAGTAATAGTAAAATAAAATGAATTTATGGGTAGTAAGGAAAAGGAATAACAATTTTTGAAAAACAATACCATTTACTGATTTTTAGAGGAGTTATACCGTAAATTTTTATAAAAGAGGGACTAAATTATAAATTTTATCAAAATGAGGGGCCATTGTGTAAATACTTGTTTTTAGAGGGGTAATATTATAAATATTATTTTTAGAGGGGTTAAACTGTAAATATTTTATAAAAGAGGGACGATTTTATAAATATAAATTTTATGAGGGACATTTTCATAAATATTAATTTTTGAGGGACTGTGACGTAAATATTAGTTTTTAAGGGACTAATGTGTAAATATGAGTTTTTGAGGGACTAAAGTGCAAATATGGAAAATAAAGCCAATTTTAGTATTAAAATGAGAAAAATAGTATTTTCGATTTAAAACGTGAGAAAAATATTTACGCGATTGGAAAATGTTAAAAAATCGCTACGCGATTTTGAAACGGCGACAGAATTGAGTCGCAATTAAGAAAACGTGGAAATATGACCGCGCGATTAAAATACAGTAATTATACTGTTAGATTATTGTATGAGACCCGAATATATGATATGAAATAGAAATGTGAATAGTGCATGGTACATGCATTGGAAAGGTCCGATGGACTGTATGAGGCTAGTTGCCTAGGAGAGACTACACCTCCTGAGTGGGTGTGATATGCGTAGTGTAAGTCACTCGTTGACCTTGGGGGCATTGGGGTGCGGGTTGCCTATAATGGGCAGATGGTAGCTCTTCTGTACCGTGGGTTAGACCGACGCAACACACCAATGATCCGGACCGAGACACTATCCTTAATTAAGATCTGATAAAGACTGTTGTGTATATGCTGGATGTGTAAAACTAAGCACGTGGTCCAAGGCACGTTGGTACGACACTTCTTTTCGATCACTCTCTCCGACCTAAGTTGTAGCTCCATAGAGTAGGAAATTGAGTCTGTGTGCATACATATAATGATAGAGGGTATTATCGTAATTTCTGTTTATGATAATTGATTTATTGATTTATTGATTATTGATAATGACATGACTGTAATTATTGTGTAAAACATGTTTTGTGATGATATTGATGTTAGTGGCATAATTGTAATTATGGTATGATAACTGTATGAGATATTGTATGTGTTTATCTTCATTACTGCCATACTGGTATTGGCGTAGGTGATCTCACCTCTTTGTATGCATGTTTGGTATTTTATTTATATTTGTTAAGACGTCGAGCAAGAAAAAGAGCGAGAAACTGAGGAGGAGCAGATTCTTACTGAGGACGTCGAGTTTTGAAGAGATGCAGATACGTAGTTTCCTTGGCTACCTGAGGTTTACATTCATCGGAGGAGATGAGGCATGAACTGTAGACTTAGAGAGAGAGTATCTATTATATGAGAGACCTAAATATTAGGCTGAGTAGGCTACATTTAGGACACCCTTATTTTTCTGTCAATATTTATGTACAACTTGAGTTCCCAATATCCATTAAGCAGTATTGGGGAGCTTACTATCGTACTCCCAGTACGGTTAGTATTGTGTTGTCTGCTCGGACACCTGTCCGTAGGACTACACATCATGACGGATTCCTATATGTTGAGGAATCTGAGGAGGATCCGTCTGAGGGTTCTGCTGTCTAGTAAGATTTGGGCTATATGTTAGTTTTAAATTAAAGTTTAAATACTTTGGAAGTCTAGTTTGTAAAATAATCAAGTGTGACAGTACTAAAGGCTTGTATGTATATATATATGATGTAAATTATGTGTGACAATGTTGTTATGTCTTTATTTTCTGCCAAGTTTATCTTATTATCATTAAGAAATTTTATAATTTGTATTTACAATACAAGCGCGATTTTTAATTGAAGGGTACTTTGGTAATTTAGAAACATAAAGTGTGGCACCCTAAGGAGGGTGTTACATTAGTTGGTATCAGAGCCCGAGTTAGAGTCTTTTGGGTTTGTGGTTAGGTCTGTCTTGTCTAGGTTGTGTGATTCTCTGTAATTGTTTTCCGAAAGAAAAACAATATGGTTTGAAGATTGACCTTCACTTTTCTTTGTGTTGTTCAGTCTGATTGATAGAGCGAAATGGCAGGACGTAGAAGAGGACGCATGAATGCGAGGGCAGCAGCTGGGAATGCCGGTGACGATAATCAGAATATGGCTGCAGCTGTAGCACCAATGCAACGAATGGCTGAGGTTGTTGCACAGCAGAATCAAAGAGCACATGATGATGCTCATAGCTTGTCAGAATTTCGGAGGAACAATCCACCGAAATTTCATGGAGTGTTTGACCCAGAGAAGGCTGATATGTGGATAAAGGAACTGGAAAAGATATTTGAATGCATGGGTTGTACTGATGAGCAGAAGCTTACTTTCGCCACATTCGTGCTAGTCGGTGATAGAGAGGCTTGGTGGACAGGAGCCCGGAGGTTAATCCAAGCTGAAGGGAGAGTTGTGACATGGCAGCTCTTTAAGCAGAAGTTTCTGGGGAAGTATTTCCCAGCCAGTGTTCGACATGCTAAGGAGATGGAGTTCCTTAGTCTGAAGCAAGGGGCGATGACTGTAAGTGAGTACGCAGCAAGGTTCGAAAGCTTGTCTAAGTTTTCGAGATACTTCCAGATGCATCTAGATGAGGAGTGGAAGTGTAGGAAGTTTGAAGAGGGGCTGAGGCTTGACATCAAGCGAGCTTTAGCAACTGTGGACATTGATCAATTTCTGGTATTGCTAGATAAGTGCTGAAAGGTCGAGGAGATTGATCATCTGAGAGAGGCTGGAAATAAGAATTTTGGACCAGCACGGTTCCAAAGGGGGAAGAGTAGCGGTGGCAACCGTTGCCAACAAAAACCATATACTAAACCAACAGCAAGTCAGAATCGGCAACAATTGTTTGGGGGAATCTCTAGTGGTAGTAGAGCAGTTTCAACTGGAACTTCTGCACTTAAATGTTTTAAGTATGGGAAAGGACATCTCACCAGGGACTGTCAGCATAAGTGGGTGATTTGTTATCGATGCGGGAAGCCTGGACATTTCTCTAGGGAGTGTGATCAGCAAAAGGCGGAGCCATCGGTGGGCGTGTTCGAACTGCAAGGCCACAAAGCGGGTGGTCGAGTGTATACTATGAGCGGGGAGGAAGCTGCTAAATCCGAGGACTTGATAATGGAGGAGTGTGCTATTGAAGGTAATCCTTTAACAGTATTATATGATTCGGGAGCAACACATTCTTTCATTGCATGTGATTGTGTGGAACGTTTGGGATTAACTGTGACTACATTGCCGTATGATTTGAGTGTTAGTACTCCTACTGATAAGCCTATGATAACTACAAAAGTATGCTTGAATTGCCCTCAGATCGTTAGAGATAAGATCTTTCATGTGGATTTGATCTGTTTGCCTCTTTCCAAGATTAATGTAATCTTAGGAATGGATTGGTTGTCTTCCAACCATATCTTGATAGACTGTGCTAGAAAGACATTAGTTTTTCCTAAGGTGAAGGATCTTAGATTCCTAACGGCTACGCAAGTGGAAGCTTGTTTGAAGGAAGGAGATCAAGGGTATTTGTTGATGTCTTCTATGGAGGTTCACTGTGAGGATGTTTTAAAAGATATTTTCGTAGTGAATGAGTTTCCAGAAGTGTTTCCTGAAGATATACCTGGAATACCGCCAGAAAGAGAGATTGAATTCTCTATTGATTTGGTACCTGGAGCTGGACCTATATCTATGGCACCTTATCGGATGTCACCAGTAGAGTTAGCAGAACTTAAGAAGCAGTTGGAGGATTTATTGGAGAAGCAGTTTATGAGACCAAGTGTATCACCTTAGGGACCTCCAGTATTATTGGTAAAGAAGAAGGATGGGACTTCTCGTCTATGTGTAGACTACCGACAATTGAACAAGATTACAATCAAGAATAAATATCCACTACCAAGAATCGATGATTTGATGGATCAATTGCGAGGAGCCGCAATATTTTCTAAGATTGATTTACGTTCTGGTTATCACCAGATACGTGTGAAGGTGGAGGATATCCCAAAGACTGCGTTTCGGACGCGTTACAGACATTACGAGTATCAAGTGATGCCTTTTGGTTTGACTAATGCACCTGCGATATTTATGGACTTCATGAACCGAATTTTTCGTTCATACTTGGATAAGTTTATTGCTGTCTTTATTAATGACATCTTGATTTATTCTCGAAGTCAGGAGGAGCATGCTGAACATCTCAGAGTGGTTCTCCAGATTCTGAGGGAAAATAAGTTGTATGCCAAGTTATCCAAATGTGAGTTTTGGTTGAGCGAAGTACAATTCTTGGGGCATGTCATATCGGTAGATGGAATTGAAGTTGATGCTTCAAAGGTGGAGACAGTTGTTCAATGGGAGAGACCGAAGATAGTATCGGAGATCCGTAGTTTCATCGGATTGGCCGGTTACTATCGACGATTCATAGAAGGGTTTTCAAATATTGCAGGACCTCTTACCCAACTTACACGAAAAAATCAACCGTTTACATGGAATGAAGCATGTGAGGAAAGTTTTCAGGAGTTGAAACGACGACTGACTACTTCACCGGTTTTGATTCTACCTGATCCGAACGAACCTTTCGAGGTGTATTGTGATGCTTCGTATCAAGGATTGGGTTGTGTACTTATGCAAGACCGTAAGGTTGTGGCATATGCGTCGAGGCAGTTGAAAGTGCATGAGAGGAATTATCTGACTCATGACTTGGAGTTAGCAGCAGTGGTGTTTGCATTGAAGGTATGGAGACATTTTCTCTATGGGGCAACGTTCACTGTTTTTAGTGACCATAAAAGTTTGAAGTATTTGTTTGACCAGAAAGAGTTGAACATGAGACAAAGGCGTTGGCTCGAGTTTCTGAAAGATTATGACTTTCAGTTACAGTATCATCCCGGGAAGGCGAATGTCGTAGCGGATGCTCTAAGTAGGAAAGCGCTTAATGCTTCTGTTATGATGATAAAGGAGAAGGACCTAGTAGAAGAGTTTCGGGATATGCGATTATCCGTGAAGTTGACGCCGGGAAAGATATGTTTGAATCTGATCATTATTTCGAATAACTTGATGGATAGAATACGAGAAGGGCAAAACAATGATCAGTACTTGCAAGAAGCAAAGGAAGCAAGAAGTCAAGGAGCGGAATTGGAATTCAGCGAGGGAGTTGATGGAATTTTGAAGTTCAAGGGGAGAGTTTGTGTACCAAACGATCCAGAACTGAGGAGATCAATTTTAGATGAAGCTCATCGAAGCAAGTTGAGTATGCATCCAGGAGCCATGAAGATGTACCAGGATTTGAAACAGCTATATTGGTGGCAAGGAATGAAGAGGGATGTCGCAGAATATGTATCATCCTGTTTGATTTGTCAGAAGGCCAAAGTGGAACATCAGAGACCATCAGGAATGTTGCAACCTTTGCCTATTCCTGAGTGGAAATGGGATGACATAGAAATGGATTTCGTAACTGCACTGTCGAAGACTCGAAAGGGTCACGATTCTATATAGGTAATTATTGATCCGCTTACAAAGTCGGCGCACTTTTTACCGATTAATATTAAGTACTCAATAGAGAAGTTGGCTCAAGTGTACATCAATGAAATTGTTAGACTTCATGGTGTACCATCCAGTATAATTTCTGATCGAGATCCGCGATTTACATCGAGATTCTGGAACAGTTTGCAAGAAGCGATAGGAACGAAGCTACGTTTAAGTTCTGCTTACCATCCACAAACAGATGGTCAGTCAGAAAGGACGATTCAGTCATTGGAGGACTTGTTGAGGGCTTGTGTACTAGAGCAAACTGGTTGTTGGGATGAATTTCTACCATTGATAGAGTTCACTTACAACAATAGTTTCCATTCAAGCATAGGGATGGCACCCTCTGAGGCTTTATATGGAAGAAGGTGTAGAACACCATTGTGTTGGTACCATGATGGTGAAAGTACTGTGGTAGGACCCGAGTTTGTGTAACAGACAACTGAGAAAGTGAAGATGATCCAAGATAAGATGAGGACAACTCAGACGCAGCAAAAGAGTTATGCAGATAAAAGACGAAGACCGCTTGAATTTGAAGAAGGTGACCATGTATTTCTACGTGTGACACCTATGACTGGAGTTGGACGAGTGATCAAGTTGAGGAAGCTTACTCTGAAGTTTATTGGACCGTATCAGATACTTCGTCGGGTAGGTCCGGTAGCTTATCAGATTGCACTACCACCGTTCTTATCAAATCTTCATAATGTATTTCACGTATCACAACTACGAAAATATATTTCTGATCCGACTCATGTTATTGAGCCAGACACTGTACAACTAAAGGAAAACTTGACCTATGAGACATTTCCAACCAAAATTGAAGATCGAAGGATAAAGCAACTACGAGGAAAAGACATCGCATTGGTTAAAGTGGTATGGAATGATGTAAGTGGTGAAGCCACATGGGAGTTAGAAGAGTAGATAAAAGAACAGTATCCATTTTTATTTTGAATATGTATGTCAAGTTTCGAGGACGAAACTTTATTTTAGAGGGGGAGAGTTGTAACACCCCAAATTCTGACTATGTGAATAGTAATAGCAGAATTACACTGTTTTACATTTTCTGTGTGTTATAAAAATAGTTTGACTGTTCTGAGATCATTTTTTATCATTTTGTGTGATTTGCTCCGAGTCAAGAAAATAATAATTTTCTGACCGGGAAAAATCTTATTTTAATTAATTAGAGCTGGGGGATCTTACTAAACCCAATTCTGATTGATATATATATTAATCTCGTAATTTTTAGGATTTAACTGTGTAATAAAATAATTTTACATTTTTATAATATTATTTTATTCAACAGTACCTATTGTCTCAAAAATAGTAGAAAAATTATTTTGTGGACCCAAAAAAGTTCGTGGGGCCCACGTTTATGAAAAACAGTCAGCACAGCTGACTGGACAAATTCTAACCAATGAGAGAAGGTCAACGAAAGTAGGCTTGACTTTCTAAACCAATTAGAATGAGTCAACAAAAGAAGCATTGACTTCTTTGTGAACCATTGGATTGTAAAGCTTACTTTAGAAGCTTTAACCTTAGCCGTTGATCTAATCAATGGTGAGATTAGAATGATAGTTTTATGACCAATTGATATCTACCTTAGATGTGATCTATGGCTAGGAATTAAAGATGAATCAATGGTTAGAATTAAGTCAAAAATTGTAGGCTTGAATTTGGTTAGTAGCTAATTAAGCTTAATTTGACTAACCTAATTACTTAATTAGCAAACTAAGTGAACTAGCTTAGTTATTAATTAATTATAATCTAAATACTAATTAGATATCCTAATATTAATTAAAGGTTATAATATATGCTAATATATACTAAATTAATTAGTTATATGATTAGTATGTTAATTAAAATTGATTAGGATATTTAACCTAACTACTTTCCCAATTAGTTAGCATGTAATTAGGAGTAATTTGGAAACAAATAAGTCACTAAGAAGATGGAGGGCTGCACGATTTTGGGCTGCAACATGGAGGCTTGGATGGCTTGATTCTACAGGGTTCTTGAAGCCTCCAACATGACATAAGCCATGTGCACCAATGTGAACACTCTAGGATATTTTAACATGCAAATTCAATCACTCAACCTCACTAAAGTTCACTCACGGCAGCAGCAAGTATTATTACATTTCACTTTCATTTATTACACTTATCACAAAATCAAGCATCCATTTTTCTCTCCAAAAACCACCAAGAACCAAGCACACTTTTCTTTTCTCTCTTTCTCTCCATATTCGGCCAAGATCACCACCCACCCAACCAAACCTCTATAATTTTATCTCATCATATTTCCTAAACCCAAATCCCATTCTAAACACTTTTCATTCACATAGTTTTTCCAAAAAACTACTCTAACTTGTCCAAAATCCAACCTTTTGCTTACTTACTTAAGGGTAAATCTTGATTCTATGGTTCAAAATTGGATTTTTAATTTTTCTAACCATGATTGATCCATGGTTTTTCAATATTAAACCTTGTTTGTGTTTTTACTAATTGTTTAAGAATTTTAGGGATTTGTTTGGTGGATTACACAAATATGAAGGAAAGGAGGAGAAATAACCGATTACATTGTCTTCAAGAGGTAAGAGGGAGATTTAACCTCACCAACTGAGTTTTGGTGGTGTGAGGATGGTTTTGTACAGTGAAAAATCCATAAGGGTTCTTCACCGATTATTTGATTGTGTTTGTGCTGTGTTTGATTGAGTTTCTATGCTTGCATGTGTGATTAAATGCTTAAAGCTTTGATATTATGTGTGTATGTGAAATTATAAAAGCATGAGATTGTATGTATAATTTAGGATGTGACTAATATGATGAATCGATTGTATGTGCACTCCAAAGAGTACTGAGGCTCACGGCCATACTATGGAAAAAGGACCAAAGTCCTTACACTGATGAATTAAAATGAGAACTGAGAGATTTAAATGAATTTGGGAAAAATTTGAGTAATAGTAAAATAAAATGATTTTATGGGTAGTAAGGAAAAGGAATAACGATTTTTGAAAAACAATACCATTTATTGATTTTTAGGGGAGTTATACCGCAAATTTTTATAAAAGAGGACTAAATTGTAAATTTTATCAAAATGAGGGGCCATTGTGTAAATACTTGTTTTTAGAGGGGTAATATTGTAAATATTATTTTTTGAGGGGTTAAACTGTAAATATTTTATAAAAAATGGATGATTTTGTAAATATGAATTTTATGAGGGACATTTTCGTAAATATAAATTTTTGAGGGACTGTGACGTAAATATTAGTTTTTATGGGACTAATGTGTAAATATGAGTTTTTGATGGACTAAGGTGCAAATATGGAAAATAAAGCCAATTTTAGTATTAAAATGAGAAAAATAGTATTTTTGATTTAAAACGTGAGAAAAATATTTACGCGATTGGAAAATGTTAAAAAATCGCTATGCGATTTTGAAAAGGCGACAGAATTGAGTCGCAATTAAGAAAACCTGGAAATATGACCGCGCAATTAAAATATAGTAATTATACTGTTAGATTATTGTATAGGACCCGAATATGTGATATGAACTAGAAATGTGAATAGTGCATAGTACATGCATTGGAAAGGTCCGATGGACTGTATGAGGCTAGTTGCGTAGGAGAGACTACACCTCCTGAGTGGGTGTGATATGCGCAGTGTAAGTCACTCGTTGACCTTGGGGGCATTGGGGTGCGGGTTGCCTACAATGGGCAGATGGTAGCTCTTCTGTACCGTGGGTTAGACCGACGCAACATACCAATGATCCAAACCGAGACACTATCCTTAATCAAGATCTGATAAAGACTGTTGTGTATATGCTGGATGTGTAAAACTGAGTACGTGGTCCAAGGCATGTTGGTACCGACACTTCTTTTCGATCACTCTCTCCGACCTAAGTTGTAGCTCCATAGAGTAGGAAATTGAGTCTGTGTGCATACATATAATGATAGAGGGTATTATCGTAATTTTTGTTTATGATAATTGATTTATTGATTTATTGATTATTGATAATGACATGACTGTAATTATTGTGTAAAACATGTTTTGTGATGATATTGATGTTAGTGGCATAATTGTAATTATGGTATGATAACTGTATGAGATATTGTATGTGTTTATCTTCATTACTGCCATACTGGTATTGGCGTAGGTGATCTCACCTCTTTGTATGCATGTTTGGTATTATATTTATATTTGTTATGACGTCGAGCAAGAAAAAGAGCGAGAAACTGAGGAGGAGCAGATTCCTGCTGAGGACGTCGAGTTTTGAAGAGATGCAGATACCTAGTTTCCTTGGCTACCCGAGGTTTACATTCATCGGAGGAGATGAGGCATGGACTGTAGACTTAGAGAGAGAGAGAGTATCTATTATATGGGAGACCTAAATATTAGGCTGAGTAGGCTACATTTAGGACACCTTTACTTTTCTGTCAATATTTATGTACAACTAGAGTTCCCAATATCCATTAGACAGTATTGGGGAGCTTACTATCGTACTCCTAGTATGGTTAGTATTGTGTCGTCTGCTCGGACACCTGTCCGTAGGACTGCACATCATGACGGATTCCTATATGCTGAGGAATCTGAGGAGGATCCGTCTGAGGGTTCTGCTGTCTAGTAAGATTTGGGCTATATGTTAGTTTTAAATTAAAGTTTAAATACTTTAGATGTCTAGTTTGTAAAATAACCAAGTGTGACAGTACTAAAGGCTTGTATGTATATATATATGATGTAAATTATGTGTGACAATGTTGTTATGTCTTTATTTTCTGCTAAGTTTATCTTATTATCATTAAGAAATTTTATAATTCGTATTTACTATACAAGCGCGATTCTTAATTGAAGGGTAATTTGGTAATTTAGTAACATAAAGTGTGGCACCCTAAGGAGGGTGTTACATTAGTTGGTATCAGAGCCCGAGTTAGAGTCTTTTGGGTTTGTGGTTAGGTCTGTCTTGTCGAGGTTGTGTGATTCTCTGTAATTATTTTCTGAAAGAAAAACAATATTGTTTGAAGACTAACCTTCACTTTTCTTTGTGTTGTTCAGTCTGATTGATAGAGCGAAATGGCAGGACGTGGAAGAGGACGCATGAATGTGAGGGCAGCAGCAGGGAATACCGGCGACGATAATCAGAATATGGCTGCAGCTGTAGCAGCAATGCAACGAATGGCTGAGGTTGTTGCACAGCAGAATCAAAGAGCACATGATGATGCTCATAGCTTGTCAGAATTTCGGAGGAACAATCCACCGAAATTTCATGGAGAGTTCGACCCAGAGAAGGCTGATATGTGGATAAAGGAACTGGAAAAGATATTTGAAGGCATGGGTTGTACTGATGAGCGGAAGCTTACTTTCGCCACATTCGTGCTAGTCGGTGACGGAGAGGCTTGGTGGACAGGAGCCCGGAGGTTAATCCAAGCTGAAGGGAGAGTTGTGACATGGCAGCTCTTTAAGTAGAAGTTTCTGGGGAAGTATTTCCCAGCCAGTGTTCGACATGCTAAGGAGATGGAGTTCCTTAGTCTGAAGCAAGGGGCGATGACTGCAAGTGAGTACGCAAGTTCGAAAGCTTGTCTAAGTTTTCGAGATACTTCTAGATGCATCCAGATGAGGAGTGGAAGTGTAGGAAGTTTGAAGAGGGGCTGAGGCTTGACATCAAGCGAGCTTTAGCAACTGTGGACATTGATCAGTTTCCGGTATTGCTAGATAAGTGCCGAAAGGTCGAGGAGATTGATCATCTGAGAGAGGCTAGAAATAAGAATTTTGGACTAGCACGGTTCCAAAGGGGGAAGAGTAGCGGTGGCAACTGTTACCAACAAAAACCATATACTAAACCAACAGCAAGTCAGAATCGGCAACAATCGTTTGGGGGAAGCTCTAGTGGTAGTAGAGCAGTTTCAACTGGAACTTCTGCACTTGAATGTTTTAAGTGTGGGAAAGGACATCTCACCAGGGACTGTCAGCATAAGGGGGTGATTTGTTATCGATGCGGGAAGCCTGGACATTTCTCTAGGGACTGTGATCAGCAAAAGGCGGAGCCATCAGTGGGCAGTGTTCGTACTGCAAGGCCACAGGCGGGTGGTCGAGTGTATACTATGAGCGAGGAGGAAGCCGCTAAATCCGAGGACTTAATAATGGAGGAGTGTGCTATTGAAGGTAATCCTTTAACAGTATTATATGATTCGGGAGCAACACATTCTTTCATTGCATGTGATTGCGAGGAATGTTTGGGATTAACTGTGACTACATTGCCGTATGATTTGAGTGTTAGTACTCCTACTGATAAGCCTGTGATAACTACAAAAGTATGCTTGAATTGCCCTGTATCTGTTAGAGATAAGATCTTTCATGTGGATTTGATCTGTTGGCCTCTTTCCAAGATTAATGTAATCTTAGGAATGGATTGGTTGTCTTCCAACCATATCTTGATAGACTGTGCTAGAAAGACATTAGTTTTTCCTAAGGTTAAGGATCTTAGATTCCTAACGGCTACGCAAGTGGAAGCTTGTTTGAAGGAAGGAGATCAAGGGTATTTATTGATGTCTTCTATGGAGGTTCACTGTGAGGATGTTTTAAAAGATATTTTCGTAGTGAATGAGTTTCCAGAAGTGTTTCCTGAAGATATACCTGGAATACCGCCAGAAAGAGAGATTGAATTCTCTATTGATTTGGTACTTGGAGCTGGACCTATATCTATGGCGCCTTATCGGATGTCGCCAGTAGAGTTGGCAGAACTTAAGAAGCAGTTGGAGGATTTATTGGAGAAGCAGTTTGTGAGACCAAGTGTATCACCTTGGGGAGCTCCAGTATTGTTGGTAAAGAAGAAGGATGGGACTTCTCGTCTATGTGTAGACTACCGACAATTGAACAAGATTACAATCAAGAATAAATATCCACTACCAAGAATCGATGATTTGATGGATCAATTGCGAGGAGCCGCAATATTTTCTAAGATTGATTTACGTTCTGGTTATCACCAGATACGTGTGAAGGTGGAGGATATCCCAAAGACTGCGTTTCGGACGCGTTACGGACATTACGAGTATCAAGTGATGCCTTTTGGTGTGACTAATGCACCTGCGATATTTATGGACTTCATGAACCGGATTTTCTGTTCATACTTGGATAAGTTTATTGTTGTCTTTATTGATGACATCCTGATTTATTCTTGAAGTCAGGAGGAGCATGCTGAACATCTCAGAGTGGTTCTCCAGATTCTGAGGGAAAATAAGTTGTATGCCAAGTTATCCAAATGTGAGTTTTGGTTGAGCGAAGTGCAATTCTTGGGGCATGTCATATCGGTAGATGGAATTGAAGTTGATGCTTCAAAGGTGGAGACAGTTGTTCAATGGGAGAGACCGAAGACAGTATCGGAGATCCGTAGTTTCATCGGATTGGCCGGTTACTATCGACTATTCATAGAAGGGTTTTTAAAGATTGCAGGACCTCTTACCCAACTTACACGAAAGAATCAACCGTTTACATGGAATGAAGCATGTGAGGAAAGTTTTCAGGAGTTGAAACGACGATTGACTACTTCACCGGTTTTGATTCTACCTGATCCGAACAAACCTTTCGAGGTGTATTGTGATGCTTCGTATTAAGGATTAGGTTGTGTACTTATGCAAGACCGTAAGGTTGTGGCATATGCGTCGAGGCAGTTGAAAGTGCATGAGAGGAATTATCTGACTCATGACTTGGAGTTAGCGGCAGTGGTGTTTGCATTGAAGGTATGGAGACATTTTCTCTATGGGGGCAACGTTCACTGTTTTTAGTGACCATAAAAGTTTGAAGTATCTGTTTGACCAGAAAGAGTTGAACATGAGACAAAGGCGTTGGCTCGAGTTTCTGAAAGATTATGACTTTCAATTACAGTATCATCCCGAGAAGGCAAATGTCGTAGCGGATGCTCTAAGTAGGAAAGTGCTTAATGCTTCTGTTATGATGATAAAGGAGAAGGAACTAATAGAAGAGTTTCGAGATATGCTATTATCCGTGAAGTTGACACTGGGAAAGATATGTTTGAATCTGATCGTTATTTCGAATAACTTGATGGATAGAATACGAGAAGGGCAAAACAGTGATCAGTACTTGCAAGAAGCAAAGGAAGCAAGAAGTCAAGGAGCGGAATTGGAATTCAGCGAGGGTGTTGATGGAATTTTGAAGTTCAAGGGGAGAGTTTGTGCACCAAACGATCCAGAACTGAGGAGATCAATTTTAGATGAAGCTCATTGAAGTAAGTTGAGTATGCATCCAGGAGCCACGAAGATGTACCAGGATTTGAAACATCTATATTGGTGGCAAGGAATGAAGAGGGATGTCGCAGAATATGTATCATCCTGTTTGATTTGTCAGAAGGCCAAAGTGGAACATTAGAGACCATCAGGAATGTTGCAACCTTTGCCTATTCCTGAGTGGAAATGGGATGACATAGCAATGGATTTCGTAACTGCACTGCCGAAGACTCGGAAGGGTCACGATTCTATATGGGTAATTATTGATCGGCTTACAAAGTCGGCGCACTTTTTACCGATTAATATTAAGTACTCAATGGAGAAGTTGGCTCAAGCGTACATCAATGAAATTTTTAGACTTCATGGTGTACCATCCAGTATAATTTCTGATCGAAATCCGCGATTTACATTGAGATTCTGGAACAGTTTGCAAGAAGCGATAGGAACGAAGCTACGTTTGAGTTCTGCTTACCATCCACAAACAGATGGTCAGTCAGAAAGGACGATTCAGTCATTGGAGGACTTGTTGAGGGCTTGTGTACCAGAGCAAACTGGTTGTTGGGATGAATTTCTACCATTGATAGAGTTCACTTATAACAATAGTTTCTATTCAAGCATAGGGATGGCACCCTATGAGGCTTTATATGGAAGAAGGTGTAGAATACCATTGTGTTGGTACCATGATGGTGAAAGTACTGTGGTAGGACCCGAGTTTGTGCAACAGACAACTGAAGGGGTGAAGATGATCCAAGATAAGATGAGGACAACTCAGACGCGGCAAAAGAGTTATGCAGATAAAAGACGAAGACCGCTTGAATTTGAAGAAGGTGACCATGTATTTCTACGTGTGACGCCTATGACTGGAGTTGGACGAGTGATCAAGTCGAGGAAGCTTACTCCGAAGTTTATTGGACCGTATCAGATACTTCGTTAGGTAGGTCCGGTAGCTTATCAGATTGCACTACCACCGTTCTTATCAAATCTTCATAATGTATTTCACGTATCACAACTACGAAAATATATTTCTGATCCAACTCATGTTATTGAGCCAGACACTATACAACTAAAGGAAAACTTGACCTATGAGACATTTCCAACCAAAATTGAAGATCGAAGGATAAAGCAACTACGAGGAAAGGACATCGCATTGGTTAAAGTGGTATGGAATGATGTAAGTGGTGAAGCCACATGGGAGTTGGAAGAGAAGATAAAAGAACAGTATCCGTTTTTATTTTGAATATGTATGTCAAGTTTCGAGGACGAAACTTTATTTTAGAGGGGGAGAGTTGTAACACCCCAAATTCTGACTATGTGAATAGTAATAGCAGAATTACATTGTTTTACATTTTCTGTGTGTTATAAAAATAGTTTGACCTCGAGATCATTTTTGATCATTTTGTGTGATTTGCTCGAGTCAAGAAAATAATAATTTTTCGAATGAGAAAAATCTTATTTTAATTAATTAGAGTGGGGGATCTTAAACCCAATTGAATGATATATATATTAATCTCGTAATTTTTAGGATTTAAGCGTGCAATAAAATAATTTTATATTTTTATAATATTATTTTATTCACAAGACCTCTCTTGTCTCAAAAATAGTAGAAAAATTATTTTGTGGACCCGAAAAAGTTCGTGGGGCCCACGTTTATGAAAAACAGTCAGCACAGCTGATTGGACAAATTCTAGCCAATGAGAGAAGGTCAACGAAAGTACGCTTGACTTTCTAAACCAATTAGAATGAGTCAACAAAAGAAGCATTGACTTCTTTGTGAACCACTGGATTATAAAGCTTACTTTAGAAGCTTTAACCTTAGCCGTTGATCTAATCAATGGTGAGATTAGAATGATAGTTTTATGACCAATTGATATATACCTTAGATGTGATCTATGACTAAGAATTAAAGATGAATCAATGGTTAGAATTAAGTCAAAAATTGTAGGCTTGAATTTGGTTAGTAGCTAATTAAGCTTAATTTGACTAACCTAATTACTTAATTAGCAAACTAAGTGAACTAGCTTAGTTATTAATTAATTATAATCTAAATACTAATTAGATATCCTAATATTAATTGAAGGTTATAATATATGCTAATATATACTAAATTAATTAGTTATATGATTAGTATGTTAATTAAAATTGGTTAGGATATTTAACCTAACTATTTCCCCAATTAGTTAGCATGTAATTAGGAGTAATTTGGAAACAATTAAGTCACTAAGAAGATGGAGGGCTGCACAGTTTTGGGCTGCAACATGGAGGCTTGGATGGCTGGATTCTACAAGGTTCTTGATGCCTCCAACATGACATAAGCCATGTGCACCAATGTGAACACTTTAGGATATTTTAACATGCAAATTCAATCACTCAACCTCACTAAAGTTCACTCACGGCAGCAGCAAGTATTATTACATTTCACTTTCATTTATTACACTTATCACAAAATCAAGCATCTATTTTTCTCTCCAAAAACCACCAAGAACCAAGCACACTTTTCTTTTCTCTCTTTCTCTCCATATTCGGCCAAGATCACCACCCACCCAACCAAACCTCTATAATTTTATCTCATCATATTTCCTAAACCCAAATCCCATTCTAAACACTTTTCATTCACATAGTTTTTCCAAAAAACTACTCTAGCTTGTCCAAAATCCAACCTTTTGCTTACTTACTTAAGGGTAAGTCTTGATTCTATGGTTCAAAATTGGATTTTTAATTTTTATAACCATGATTGTTCCATGGTTTTTTAATATTAAACCTTGTTTGTGTTTTTACTAATTGTTTAAGAATTTTAGGGATTTGTTTGGTGGATTACACGAATTTGAAGGAAAGGAGGAGAACTAACTGATTAAATTGTCTTCAAGAGGTAAGAGGGAGATTTAACCTCACCAACCGAGTTTTGGTGGTGTGAGGATAGTTTTGTACAGTGAAAAATCCATAAGGGTTCTGCACCGATTATTTGATTGTGTTTGTGTTGTGTTTGATTGAGTTTCTATGCTTGCATGTGTGATTAAATGCTTAAAGCTTTGATATTATGTGTGTATGTGAAATTATGAAAGCATGAGATTGTATGTGTAATTTAGGATGTGAATAATATGATGAATCGATTGTATGTGTACTCCAAAGAATACTGAGGCTCACGGCCATACTATGGAAAAAGGACTAAAGTCCTTACACTGATGAATTAAAATGAGAACTGAGAGATTTAAATGAATCTGGGAAAAATTTGAGTAATAGTAAAATAAAATGATTTTATGGGTAGTAAGGAAAAGGAATAACGATTTTCGAAAAACAATACCATTTATTGATTTTTAGAGGAGTTATACTGTAAATTTTTATAAAAGAGGGACTAAATTAAAAATTTTATCAAAATGAGGGGCCATTGTGTAAATACTTGTTTTTAGAGGGGTAATATTGTAAATATTATTTTTAGAGGAGTTAAACTATAAATATTTTATAAAAGAGGGATGATTTTGTAAATATGAATTTTATGAGGGACTTTTTTTGTAAATATTAATTTTTGAGGGACTGTGATGTAAATATTAGTTTTTAAGGGACTAATGTGTAAATATGAGCTTTTGAGGGACTAAGGTGCAAATATGAAAAATAAAGCCAATTTTAGTATTAAAATGAGAAAAATAGTATTTTTGATTTAAAACGTGAGAAAAATATTTACGCGATTGGAAAATGTTGAAAAATCGCTACACGATTTTGAAAAGGCGACAGAATTGAGTCGCAATTAAGAAAATGTGGAAATATGACCGCGTGATTAAAATACAGTAATTATACTGTTAGTTTATTGTATGGGACCCGAATATGTGATATGAAATAGAAATGTGAATAGTACATGGTACATGCATTGGAAAGGTCCGATGGACTGTATGAGGCTAGTTGCCTAGGAGAGACTACACCTCCTGAGTGGGTGTGATATGCGTAGTGTAAGTCACTCGTTGACCTTGGGGGCATTGGGGTACGTGTTGCCTACAATGGGCAGATGGTAGCTCTTCTGTACCGTGGGTTAGACTGACGCAACACACCAATGATCCGGACCGAGACACTATCCTTAATCAAGATCTGATAAAGACTGTCGTGTATATGCTGGATGTGCAAAACTAAGCACGTGGTCCAAGGCATGTTGGTACCGACACTTCTTTTCGATCACTCTCTCTGACCTAAGTTGTAGCTCCATGGAGCAGGAAATTGAGTCTGTGTGCATACATATAATGATTGAGGGTATTATCGCAATTTCTGTTTATGATAATTGATTTATTGATTTATTGATTATTGATAATGACATGACTGTAATTATTGTGTATTACATGTTTTGTGATGATATTGATGTTAGTGGCATAATTGTAATTATGGTATGATAACTGTATGAGATATTGTATGTGTTTATCTTCATTACTGCCATACTAGTATTGGCGTAGGTGATCTCACCTCTTTGTATGCATGTTTGGTATTATATTTATATTTGTTAAGACGCCGAGCAAGAAAAAGAGCGAGAAACTGAGGAGGAGCAGATTCCTGCTGAGGATGTCGAGTTTTGAAGAGATGCAGATACCTAGTTTCCTTGGCTAGCCTGAGATTTACATTCATCGGAGGAGATGAGGCATGGACTGTAGACTTAGAGAGAGAGAGTATCTATTATATGGGAGACCTAAATATTAGGCTGAGTAGGATACATTTAGGACACCCTTACTTTTCTGTCAATATTTATGTACAACTAGAGTTCCCAATATCCATTAGGCAGTATTGGGGAGCTTACTATCGTACTCCCAGTACGGTTAGTATTGTGTCGTCTGCTCAGACACCTGTCCATAGGACTGCACATCATGATGGATTCCTAAATGCTGAGGAATCTGAGGAGGATCCGTCTGAGGGTTCTGCTGTCTAGTAAGATTTGGGCTATATGTTAGTTTTAAATTAAAGTTTAAATACTTTGGAAGTCTAGTTTGTAAAATAATCAAGTGTGACAGTACTAAAGGCTTGTATGTATATATATATGATGTAAATTATGTGTGACAATGTTGTTATGTCTTTATTTTCTGCTAAGTTTATCTTATTATCATTAAGAAATTTTATAATTCGTATTTACAATACAAGCGCGATTTTTAATTGAAGGGTAATTTGGTAATTTAGTAACATAAAGTGTGGCACCCTAAGGAGGGTGTTACATCATTGATACTAATGGTATTGGATAATTGTATGGGCAGTTGATTTAATATCATTGGGAATGGTACAACGATAGTTTGATATGCATTTGACCATTAAACAGCCGGTGGCTGTTGTGGCATTTTATGCCTAAAGAGTGAACGGGAACTCACAGGATAGTGGATCTAGACTAGATCTTGGGGGATGTCAGGGCGCGGTGATTTCACTTTGTGATTATGCTGTCACAATATATATACCCCTGACCATGATAAACCGACTGTAACGCACTGGCTACCCAATAACCACTATTTCTTTACATGATTCGGCGTAGACTGTCTTTTAAGGGGGACAGATCTTCTGGAATGTTCATCTCTAAATTTGAATCTAACTCCATGGAGTAGGATATGGTTGCATTGTGCATAAGGATGGTCAGCATACACATCGTGCATATGCATAGTCAGCATTTCATACTATCATGATATAGTATTATTATGATATAATATGATTGTGGTATTATCATGATGCCTGATATTGTGTTGCAAGTTTATTGGATTGTTTATCCATTAAATGTCATGAATATGTCTACTGGTTTTATATTAATCTATGGATTATATATATGTAACGACATTATTGTTTGTATCATTTCTTTACTATTATATTGGTATGCAATGTAGGGGATCTCACCTATTTGTTGTATTGTTATGTCTATTTCTATTATATGCCTACTTCTGTGAAGACTGCGATGACGGCAAGGAGGAATCAGCTAGACTTCTTTAGGCTACAGTTTCTTGAAGGCGCTAAGGCTTGGCGTGTTCATTGGGACTCAGAGCATATAGAGTATTGTGGTGACATTACTTTATCAGTAAGTAGGACTCGCCATGGGGTCATTACTTCATTTTATACAGTTGCTTATGTAGAGGTTATTTTACTTGTCAGGGAGTTGTGGAATGAATTTCACTATACTCCTAGAGAGAACTTCGATATACCTTTGGGTCGGATTTCTATCCATCGAGACATTCCCAGTTAGGGAATTTGTACTCTGAGAAGAACTCTTATTCCTAGATGTTGGGAACTTGGGCCAGTCTAGGTTAATTACGTTTTAGAGTATGTAAGTACTATGGACTCATGGTTGTAGCAAATTTTGTTTATATGTAAAGTATGTTGTTCAATTATTGTATCTTGTATACTTCGCTTTGATAAGTTTATATTATCCGCGAAAAAGAAATTTTGAAAATCAGTATTGCAATAATATTAAATAATTTATAACTTGGGTAAAGATTATAAAGAAGTTGGTTTGAAATGTGATACCCTAAGGAGGGTGTTACACCAACCACTTGTGGCCTACATCTAGTCCTTAAGCTTAACTTGAGATTTTCTTCACTATCTCCTAGACTTCAGAGGTGTTTGAAAAACCTTTACATTCAAGATCACTCAAAACACCTTTGGGATACCTCACCCTTTGTATTTGAGCCTCACTACAAGGGATACCTCACCCTTTTCTCTCTTAAGGGATACCTCATCACCTTACAATGATTTTAAGATGAAGAAAAAGATTAGAAACTCTCACAAGAGTAGATATATAACTTGAAGAACAACGGAATAGAAATATTTTGTAATAAAGAGTTCAAAATATGATTTTAATGATTTAAGGATCAAATCAAATGTTTCTAGAGTTGTAAAAGCTTCAATATACACTTATTTATAGAGTCCAAGTGATAAAATGTTCGTTGGTAGTATTTAGAAATGATTTCTTCTAAAAACTAGTCATTTATAGTCGTTGGGAGCGTTTCTGGGCTCATGATAATTGATTACCATGATTAGTAATCAATTGCCATGCTTCTGTTTAAAACCATGTTTATAGCGTTCTGATGCTTGAAAAATGACTTTAAACACCCATAACTTCTTCATTTCTCATCCATTTTAAGCCAATGAACACTCATTAGAAAGATCTTTAAGTCTATTTTCATATGAAATAAGTTTTAAAACAAAACTCAAAGTATTTTGAAGTTATAGTAAAAAAAAGTAACCAAAGGTCAGTTTTTCAAAATTCAAACTTGACTATTTTTCGTAGTTTTGAACTACCACCATGACTAGTTTTCAAAATATGTTTGTTGGGCATTTTAGCATGTAAAAATCATTTGTAAAAATTTAAAAATATATTTGAGCTCTTTTCTTGTAAAACCACTATCTTTACATAGGAGAAAACCTAAACGAAAAATATACTAATTCTAGTCCTTACGCTTCTTGATGTAATCCAAGCTTCCACAAATTTCTTCTCTTCAAATCTTGAAAATGCTTGGAACATCTTATCATTCTCATTCTTCTTGAGTTGAGCATAATTGTGATATTTTACTTTCTTATTGTAGTGCTCACTCTTGGTACTTAGATTATCCTACAAAGTATTACTCACTTAAAACAAACATAGTTAGTCCATTCATAATGCAATATCTTTATATGCATTATTCATAAATATATAATTCTAGTTAATCTAATATGCATATAAGAATTTCATAGACATATCCAAATAAGACATTTATCAATTACTAATAGATATGCTTTATATAGGATGCAACAAAGAACATTTTGCATATTTTTATATAAATATAGTCAAATCCAATATTAATTTATTATAACTCATATAAAGCATTATTGGATATATTATATACAGAATGGTACACATATCTCATTGCATGATTATTAAGTGAAATATAATTAGATAAAGTACATAATCATGAATGATATAATATATCTCGTTAAGCATATCTGTGTAACATGATCAATATTCTTTTGTAATGCGTTTGTCATCATCAAAACTTAACATATTAAACCATTAGGGGAAAGACAATTCTACAATCTCCCCCGTTTTGATGATGACAAATCACCAAAGAAAAATATGTTGAGCAATATAGAAGAATAGATATTCGTATTAGCATATCAAACAATAAGTACAAGAACATATTTTTCTTTCTAATTCTCACTCCCTCTATTTGACACCAACAAAAAGGCTTAGGAAGGAAATATAATATTTTCTCTCCCCTATAGATAAAACTCATGTTGTCAAAAAAGAGTAGGATCATCAAAAATAAAAACTCCTTCAAGTTATTAAAAACATAACTATCTCCCCTATTTGATTCTACACATGATTCAAGAATAGGGAGATGAAACAAACATACTGTCAAGATATAAAAGAGTATTCATGTAATGCTTGTCATATTTTGGTACATCAACATATAGCATATGATAGCAATAAAACACTTTATGTAATCAAACAAGGATGTAAGCCAAGAGATATAAAAAACTTAAGAGCTAGGCACCCCCTCATTGAAGCACAAGATGGATTAAGTGAAATATGTATTTCAAGACCATGTAAGCATATTATCATAAAGTAAAGCAAAGCAAAAAATACTTATTCTTAATCCATTAATCAAGAGTCATTTAAGACTTCCCCCCTTTCAAAAAGAATTTTATAAGAACACATTACATTTTCAAAAGCATTTTAGAAGGGTAAAAAGGTTTTATATTAAAACCACATATTCCTTGAGAATGATCAAAGTCAAGTTAAAAGAAAATCTGAAAGTACATCTCCTCTCTTTCTCATTGAACAAGAGCCTTGAGAAAATAAAACACTTTGAAGAACAAGGCTTATCTTTTGAAGTATTAAGATGAGCTCTATAGAATATTTCAAAAGATTTATTTAGAAACTTTCTTAAACATTCTCTCAAGATTTAATAAAATTTTTCAAAGCAAATGAAAAGAGTACTACATTTATAGCATATATCCAAAGGTTTCTAAATTTTCAAGACAATTAGGAGGTAAAAATACTTTTAAGGTCTTAAGACAAGTTCAAATGATTCTCAAGGATATAGAACTTGAAAAGTTTCTTTCAAATATAATGAGGGATTTTGCTTTAAAAGACTTTTTAATCAAACCAAAAACTCTTTTCAAAACAAGAGCATGATTCTTATAGGTGTTATACCACTAAGAAGCTATAGATCAAGAGAATCATAGATATCAATCATTCACCATGATGAAATATGTTAAAGGGATCAAAGCATATATAGAACTAACATCATCCACCCTATATGCAGTGACAAAATTAGCAAATTGATATCCAATTAGGCACTTTATCAATGCTAAGTATACTTCTCATGTAAAGAAAATATCTAATTATTTAAGATCAATTTATCAACAAGTATCATACAATCCATAGCATATAGAATACCGCAATAGCTTAGAGATAGAGATACTTATTGAGTTAGATAGAGAGCGATGCTCTTTATTTATCGGTCCTTTAATTTTGAGCTTTCTTCCTTTGAATACTTCATTCTATTGCACTTGAAGAAAGTCTCATCATGTCCCTCTTCATCTAACTCTTCTCTTTATCCACTTATTAATTTAGGTTGATATATAATGTAAAACATGTACCACATTATCAACCATGCAATGTTAACTCTAGTAAGAACAAAAGAAGGACATATGCACTTGAATCTAAAAGTTAAGTTTAAGCATTTTCAAAGCAAGATTCAAGTTTATCAAGAAAAACATGATGATCATCAAAACTTATATAGGCATTTTAGGGAATGCAATGATCATGTTAGGTATGTTAAGGTATAACACAACTCTCTACTTCTCCAAATATCACATGATACTCAATTTAAAGCATAAATAAGGATAATAGATTGATATTACCAAAAGTGTACTATTTGTATTTTTGTAGGTGACTCCAACTTCCATGCCTTTAAGGCTCCTTGAGAATGTTGTAGTTCTACATGCCATCCTTTTATGTTTTCATTACTCTTGGAGAACTTGAACCATTTCAAATTTTTCTAACCTCCAGTAGCATAGTTGTATTTCACTTCAATGTATGCTTGAGGTAATAGTCACCCTACTACACAATTCAAAGTACTTTATTAGGTATCCACCATATTTGGATCCATAAAAGTTAGTCATTGATTATTAATTCATTATGTTCTCATAAAGATCAATTTTTTCATAGTATGTAAATTGACGACAACAAATTAAATAATCAATTACTATTAAGCACATAGCTAATAACATGCTTACTTTCATGATATATAGACAATTCAAAACCTAGTAAGTATATCTAGGCATTGTAGAACCTTATGTACCAAGATATATAACAAATTAATGAGTTATGGTACAATAAGAATGAACATAATCATGTGTAAAACATAATATTTAAATTTTACTAAGTACATATGATTCTATCAATCACTTAAGGCCTACAAGTAGTATACCTAAAATTCATTGACTTTAAAAGTGAATATACATAAGAGATAAAAGCTTTTGATACCTTGGCCTTGGTAATCAAGGAAATACTTTTTCTTATCCATTGCTTCTCTTTTGGAGTCTTGAACTTTACAAGTTTCACATTTTATACTTAAGAAGCTTTAGTTGAAGTCATCTTCCTTCTTTGACTAAAACTTCTACCATTGGGTTTTGGAAGCATTATCCTTGATGATTCCTTTTTCCTTTGATCAATTAATCCATCCTTTTGAGAAATTTTTTTCAGAAATGAAATATTAGGAGGACATTTTAGTACACACTTCATCTTGGGTCCTTGAATGTTAGTACTAGGGCTTTTAAGATTTTTAAGAACCCATACCATACTATTTCTTACATAAGAATTTCTTCTATAATTACATAAATGAGAAATATGTCCTAGATGACTACAAAAATTATAAACAATTGAATTTAATGATGGCTTGGTCCTTTGAAGATAATCTTTGAAAAACTTAAGTCTTTTATTATTATTACATTCTATACTATTTTTTTCATAAGCCTTGCTTGAATTTTTTATGTATAATAACATTAATTTTATTCTCATTAATAAGCATGGAATGTAAGCAATTAGAATCATTAGCTTTGGCAAATTCAAAATATAAGTCCTCAACTTGATTTTCAAAATCAATGCACTTTTCACAAGAAGTTGAGGTTTCACATTTTAAATCTATTTCTCATTAAGAAAAACATATTCATTTTTCAAAGTCTTAATTTTATTTTCAATGGAGGAAATGTTTTCTAAACAAGATAAGTTTTTCTTTTGTAAATTCAATAAACTATCATACAATTCATTATATGCACAATGTAGATCATAATAGGAAGGACTATAATCTAGTTTAGCATTATTTACCTCAAAGACCTTTTTAGCCATATAGGAAGTAGTCTCAATTTCCAGCATACTTGGCTCTTTAAGGGAATTACCATCTTCCTCATTGTTATTCATCAATGATTAAAGAACATCTTCTTGAGGACATTTTTTAATATTGTCTTCCTCTGAAAGCTTTTGCTCTTCTAGCTCTCTATATACAACTTTATGTAAAAAATTAATTTTAGCAAGATAGATAGCATCAATAGCATCTTATATATCTTTAGCACTAGAGCAACTCTTAATTTTAGCATAAGCTTCAACATTCAAACCACTTCTCAAAATTTACATAGCTCTAATGTTCAAAGAAAAACATTTCTTCTCATAAGCATTCCAAGTTTGTTTTGATTTGTTAGTAAATCTATCAAGCATAATATCCCACAAATCAACATCAATAGATTACATATAAAATTCCATTCTAACTTTCCAATAAACAAAATGCAAACCATAAAATAATGGTGGTTTATCAATTTCAAAATCTTCCATTTTGAAAAGCTTTCAATGGTTACAAAACAAACAATGATCTTTAACTCTAAGCAGTTAAGTTTTGAACAGAGCACGAAACTCTGATATAACTTGTTAGCCATGACAACCATCACTAAAGAGGGGGTGAATTGGGTGATCACAAGCTTTTAAGACAACATTAAAAAATTAAACATTTTGAAGTACTCAATTAATAAATGCAGCGGAACATGCATTAATTAAGTTAATATAGAATATAAAGAGTGTAGGGAAGAGAAAATCAAACTCAATAATTTCTCCTGGTTCAACCACCAACTACTTGTGACCTACATCTAGTCCCTAAGCTTAACTTGAGATTTTCTTCACTATCTCCTAGACTTCACGGGTTCTAGAAAAACCTTTGTACAAGCAAGAGCACTCCTCACACATTGAGATACACCACCCTTATGCTAGAGCCTCCAACTCTTTAAGTTTCAGAGGTGCTTAAAAAGCCTTTACATTTAAGAGGGTTCACAATACCTTTGGAATATCTCACCCTTTGTGTTTGAGCCTCACTATAAGGGATACCTCACCCTTTTCTCTCTTGAGGGATACCTCACCCTCTTACAATGATTTTAAGATGAAGAAAAAGATTAGAAACTCTCACAAGAGTAGATATACAACTTAAAGGACAACATAATAGAAGGATTTTGCAATAAAGAGCTCAAAATATGATTTTAATGATTTAGGGATCAAATCAAGTGTTCTAGAGTTGTAAAAGCTTCAATCTACACTTATTTATAGAGTCCAAATGATAAAATAGTCGTTGGTAGTTTTTAGAAATGATTTCTTCTGAAAACTGGCCATTTATAGCCGTTGGGAGCACGTCTACAGCATTCTGATACTTGAAAAATAAATCATGCTTCTGAAATGATATAAGGATCAAATCATGCTTCTGTTTTGCTAAAAACACATTTACAACATTCTGATACTTGAAAAACAACTTTAAAGACCTGTAACATCTTCATTTCTCATTCGTTTTAAGCAAATGACCACTTATAGGAAAGAGTTTTTAGTCTATTTTCATATGAAATAAGTTTCAACAAAACTCAAAGTATTTTGAAAGTTATGATCAAAATATTAACCAAAGGTCAGCTTTTCAAAAATCAAACTTGATTATTTTTTGTAGTTTTGAACTACCACTATGACTAGATTTTCAAAACATGTTTATTGGGCATTTCAACATGTAAAAACCATTTGTAAATAATTAAAAACATATTTGAGTTCTTTTCTTGTAAAACCTCTATCTTTACATAGGAGAAAGCCTAAAAGGAAAATATACCAATTCTAGTCCTTAGTGTAACATCCCAATATTTGTTATCCAATTATATCATCATATAAATGAATAACCTAATACTGGCCATGCTACTTCCAACATACTTCAACAACTAACCCATACCATTCATACATCATGAGTAAATATAGAGAGCCACGATGACCAAAAGATATATATACATCACTGCTCTCAAAGCACATTGTAATACATAACTTTTTCAATAATGAAACTAGCATATTATATAAGCTTTTTAACCAAAAAGTATATAATTATACAAATCTTCGTCCATCTTCTCCTTCCCTTTTGAGGAACTAGCACCTGGATTTACATAGCAACACAATTAGGGTGAGAAAACATATATCAGTAGAAGCATTCCAATACCAGTATATAAGCATATACCAATAGATAATATACTCAATTATCAACTAAACTCTTCAATCACAGAAGCAAACAACATCTCCATCTCAGAGACACGCAATTGCCCATACAACTGTAATGCAAGAATATGTCATGATAGCAATCGCCCATACAATCGCCATGCTATGCCAATTTTATGACTAATGCCAATGCCTATGCAATAATCCTAAACATGTAATGCAAAATGTATGAAACCATTTACAAGAACCCAGTTCTATGGTAATGTCATGAAATGCATGAGCTTTGAACAAAACAAAGGAACCCGGTTCCATAGGTTTTGAACAAGCACTGGAAACCCAGCTCCAGCTATTCCACGAGGTGTGAGGGAAAGACCATCCTTGACTTATTACTATGATTGGGAAGGTATGTTACCTCTTCGCTTATAATCATATATGATCACCCTCTCTGGGTAGTGAAGTCTCATCACCTACACAGTCTTCAGCAACAATCATATTTGATCAGAACAATGATCTTTATGATGGGAAGGATTAATTACCTACTCGTTCAAAATCGCATTAGACCATCTACAATGAGGACTCACCCTCATTAACATAGATAAGGAATAACAATAATGCCAATTACTACAATAACCAGCATGTAAATTGATTTATATTCCTAACTACCAACATGAAACACAATGACGTTAAATACCACGATAAATAACATACCAATTGATTTACTTTCACCTCATTTCCACTTTATTTAATACTCTTTTTAGAGTCTCCACACACTTTAGGGAATATATGCCAATGATCCCATCAAGTCAAGAACTTGAAAAACATCGAAAATGACATTTTGAAATATTATGGTCATATGACACGGCCCGTGTCATATGACACGGCCCACCCCATGTCCTACACTGTGAACACTGTTCACAAAAACCCATGGCAGAGAAGGACACAGCCCACCCCGTGTCCTCAGACACGGGCCGTGTTGCCCAACTAGAAGCCCTGCTTCACTCTACAGAACGTGGTACTGTTCCATTGGCTTTCAACTTAGATTTTGGCCATTCTAGTCTAGTTTTTCAGTGATTCTAAGACCCCAATTAGTTCTCAAACACATAGGAAATCATTAATCACAACTTAAAACTCTTAAACCACTTTGATTTCACTAAAACCAAAGATCAAGGATAAACATCCATTTCAAAACCTAAAACTCCAATTTTCCATTCAAACGGAATTTGAGACATACAAGGGTAGGAAATCCATTTCCATACACCCAACTACTCAAAAGCAAGCCATCATCAAGTTCTATAACAAGATTCAAGCCCAAACAACCAAAATAACTCAAAACCTAAAATCACTCATTAAGTAATAACTTAATAACAAGATGGAAAAAGTAAGAAAAGAGTTTAAGAACAAGGTTCCCCCTACCTTAATTCCCAGAAATGAATTCGGTTACCTTTCCTCCACAAAGCTAAGCTCCTTCTCTTGTTTTGATGAAGATCTTCCTCCCTTGGTACCTTGATTCTTCTTCTCTCTGGTTTTCCTTGTGCAGCCGTGAGAAGAAGAAAAGAAAATGAGAATTACTTCCTATTTTGGCCTTAAATAGGCCTCAAACAACAACAGGGTCGTGCCCTCTAATTTTGGTCACTTAAGTGACTAAAATTCACCCGAATAGTTAAGAATGTTTAGTTATCACCAAACCAAGTTTTCTAACTTCCAACAAGTTTAAAACAAATCCTAAGATTCATTAAAAATCTTGTTACACTATTTTCACACTTTTTCATACCTGCTGGAAGTTAATCCGGCACCAAAACACACAACTAGTATGCTTAAAAATGCCAAACTAACTCCGATAATTCTCAAACTTTAACCACATCTACTTCTACACACTTGTGACCTAGAAACAAGTTTTCTATACTTATTTCCATAAACTAAGCAGTTTAAGTCAAAACTGAGGCTAAAAATAGCTATATTTAACACATAGAGTTGCAACAAAGTGACTAAACGTGCTTAGATGGTCACCGAACTTCTCAAACATGATAATCAGGTATTAGGCTATCTCTGTAACTTTATACAAGTCTATCACATTTTCACGGCTGTTACACTTAGGCTTCTTGATGTAATCCAATTTTTCACAAATATATTCTCTTCAAATCTTGCAAATGCTTGGATCATCTTATAATTCTCATTCTTCTTGAGTTGAGCATAATTGTGATATTTTACTTTCTTATTACAATGTTCACTCTTGGTAGTAGGACTATCCTACAAAGTATTACTCACTTAAAACAAACATAGTTAGTCCAAATTCATAATTCAATATCTTCATATGCATGATTCATAAATGTATAACTTTAGTTATTCTAACATGCATATAAGAATTTCATAGATACATTCAAATAAGATATTTATTAATTACTAATAAATATGCTCTATACAGGATGCAATAAAGAAAACTTTGCACATTTTTATTTAAATAGAGTGAAATCCAATATTAATTCATTATAATCCATATAAAGTATTATTGGATATATTACATACAGAATGCTACAAATATCTCATTGCATGATTATTAAGTAAAATATAACTAGATAAAGTACATAATCATGCATGATACAATATATCTCGTTAAGCATATCTATGTAACATGATCAATATCCTTTTGTAAAGCATTTGTCATCATCAAACCTTAACACATTAAACCATTAGGGCAAAGAAAATTCTACAAGTTCAAAAGCCAACATCATTAGAAGAAAAAACAATCTAAAACATCAAGCATTAGAAGAATCAAGTTTTTCAGAAGTATATGAGTTTAGATGACAATGTTTGCCTATAAATAGCAAAGTCAATGTCAGAAAGCGTCTGAGGTTTGAAACTTCTAACTATCATTGGAAAAAGACAAAAACTATTAAAGAAAAGCTGACTGACTACTATAGAACAAGAAAACAATAATCTGGCTTTGAACAGTAACCATTGGAGACTCAAATGGCTAGTTTTTGAAGCTCTATAAATTAAACAAGGTTGAAGAATTGAAGACATGAAGCGAATTGTTATTTTGCCAAGCTTTTGATCAAGCTTCTCTGAACAAGTTTCTTTGCTGAAACCTTCTTCTAATCACTTACTTAGAAGAGAAACTTATTTTCTCAAATTTGTAATTGCTTAGATAAACTCTTTGAGTGTAAGAGAACAAAAATCTCTCTGTAGTGAATAGATTAAATCCACTCCTTGAGTGCTAAGAGAAAAACAAACTCATATCCTCTCTTCGTAACTTGATTTGTTAGTGATCTTAGTGAGAGTCTAGCTTGAAGAGGCTAGGGTGGAACAAATACTACTTGTAATCTAGCTTGAAGAAGCTAGGGTTGAAGATAGAATACTTGTGGCAATACAAAATCATGGTTTTTGACTAGGGACTGGATGTAGGCACATGGTTTGGTTTAACCAGTATAAACTTCTAAGTGATCTCTTCTGAACTTTATCTCTTAGCTTTTTGTTCTTTAAATTTGATCTTTAACTTGTCCTTTTGATAACCGAAACTGATCTTTTACTTTAAGTTAACTAAGTTTTAAGTGAACTTTGATTTAAGCAATACTTCTGAATAACCTAGCTTCTGATCTATACTCCAATTTATCCAAATTGAGAATACTTGAGAAGCTGTTTAGTTTGTAAGAATTGTTTAGAAATTGAAAGCACGATTCAACCCTCCTTCTTATGCTATTACCACTTTCAGAGTAAGGGACCAAGACTAAAAAATAGAAGAAGGTAAGGGATCAACTGGCCAAAAGTATCTAACTAACAACAAGTATAACTTGGAAAAGATATACCAAAGGGTAACTCCATATTTCATTAACTCCAAAATCAATGTTATAAGGGTGCTTCCAATATACAACTTACAACCTGTCCATTATGACCAAAAAGACTACATTCCAAAATGATAATACCTTAGGCATGTACCACAAACATATAGAAAATGGATTTTGGTGCCTTCATAATTTATTGTCAACAGTACCACAATCATGAAAAAAATCCAAAATGATAAAAAAGCAAGACATTATCTACAATCATTTCCAAGTAGATTAAGCACTTTTGGATGCATGTTGGTGTAGTTTGGGTTGTGATTAAAAATTAAGATTAAAATTAGTTGTCAAGTTCCACCAAAAATATAAAAACCTTACAACCAGTTGTAGTTTGTAAGGGTCGATCCATAGAGAATTAATTCAATTAACACTATAAATCGATTCTTAATTTAAACTCTAAAGAACAATAAACAATAAAAGGGGGGTTTTGTTTGTTAAAACTAAGAAAAGAAATTAAATTTAAAGCAACAACATTAAACACGATTTGAATTACTAATTAAGAGATATTGGTTAAGAGATGGAATCCACCACTAGATTTATATGATAATGCTAACCTACATAGCCTTCATCCCAACATGAACAATTATGTCTTTATGCAATTGTGAGGTTAATTCTCTGTTTTTCTTAAGTTTTGGTTAATTTAGCAATCGCTCAGATTAAGCCCTAATCACTAGTTAACTATAAAGCAACCACTCTTACACCTACCTAATGATTGCATTAAGATTTAGAAAACTAATCACACTAAGATCCAATCACACACCGGGATTGAATTACTTAGATCATATGTCTTACTAGTCTTACCACTACAACCGCGCATATCAATCCTAGTTTTACCACTTTCGAAATTAGCAAAGAGTATAAAAACCTTTATACCAAATTAAGAACAGAAACATATGAATAAAAACATAACTGTATTGAGATAGAGAACTATGTAGGATTCACATGATCAAAAGTAGGGTTTCATCTTCCCTTAACTAAATAAGAAACTTAGCCACACATGGCAAATTCAGAATCAAAAGAAAAACAAAAGAAAATCATTGTCAAGAATACAAGTGCGAAAGAAAACTGAAGATCTGTGACACCCGGGGCCGACGAGGGCGGGGAGTGGTCGTTAGTGTAAAAGATGAAGCACAGACAAGGAGCAGCTCCTGGAAGGCTTCTAGGCGGAGGGACACATGAATGAACTGAATACACATCGAAATAAGAGGGATCTAGAGACTGTGCAGGTATGGGACTGCAAAGTTGAGGATGGCTTAAAGGAATTGATTAGCACCACCCATATCAACAAGATGCATATTCTTTTTGGGAGCCAAGAACATAAGTACTCCATAGTTAAGCGTGCTTGACTTGGAGTACTTGTGGGATAGGTAACCTCTTGGGAAGTTTCTTAGGATACGTGTGAGTGAGGACAAAGCACGTTGAAAAGATCCGTGTTGGTTCGTGGGGACACTCATTGATCCTGCAGGCAGTCTCGGGATGTTACAAATGGTATCAGAGATGGGATCTCTCCCAGTACGGTGTGGTTCAGGGACTAACCATGCGAAAGCTGGTGGGCATGTGACACCCGGGGTCGACAAGGGCAGGGAGTGATCGCCAGTGCAAAAGATGAAAGCATGGACAAGGAGTGGCTCCTGGCAGGCTTCTAAGCGGAGGGACACATGAATGAACTAAATACACACCGGAATGAAAGGGATCCAAAGACTGTGCAGGTATGGGACTGCATAGTTGAGGATGACTTAAAGGAATTGATTAGTACCACCTATATCAACAAGATGCATCTTCTTTTCGGGAGCCAAGAACATAAGTACTTCATAGTTAAGCATGCTTGACTTGGAGCCCTTGTGGGATGAGTGACCTCCTGGGAAGTTTCCTAGGATGCATGTGAGTGAGGACAAAGCACGCTGAAAAGACCCGTGTTAGTTTGTGGGGACATTCATTGATCCTGCAGGCAGTCTCGGGACATTACAAATGGTATCAGAGTCGGGACCTCTCCCAGTAAGGTGTGGTTCGAGGACGAACCATGCGGAAGCTGGTGGGCATATGACACCCGGGGCCGACGAGGGCGGGGAGTGGTCGCCAGTGCAAAAGATGAAGCACGGACAATGAGTGGCTCCTGGAAGGCTTCTAGGCAGAGGGACACATGAATGAATTGAATATACACCGAATTGAGAGGGATCTAGAGACTATGCAAGTATGGGACTGCATAGTTAAGAATGCCTTAAAGGAATTGATTAGCACCACCCACATCAACAAGATGCACCTTCTTTTCGAGAGCCAAGAACATAAGTACTCCATAGTTAAGTGTGCTTGACTTGGAGCACTTATGGGATGGGTGACCTCCTTGGAAGTTTCCTAGGATGAGTGTGAGTAAGGACAAAGCATGCTGAAAAGACTTGTGTTGGTTTATGGGGACACTCATCGATCCTGCAAGCAGTCTCGGGACATTACAAGATCAAACTAGTTTCTAATGATTGAGGTTGATTGATCGTCAATGGTTCAAACCCGAATCCCAATCTTTGATCGAATCCCTTTCTCTCTTGTTCTTTGTATACTCCTTAGTTCGTTAGTGGTTTTTATCTCAGACTCTCCTCTTTTGAACCTTAAGCAATCCTATTTATAACCTTCGATACCTAGCTCCTCGTCCAAACCCAAAACTAATTTCCTGAGACGCAGACATGGGTTGTGACTGATTACACGCCCCCTCCCCCCCATGTTTGAGTCTGTCAGCGTAAATTCCACAAAATTGGAAGTCAGAAAGGAACACAACCTACCCCGTGCCTTAAGACACGGGCCGTGTCTTCGGGAAAACTCAGAGTTGAATCTAATTAGTGATGCTAAAGAAGGACATGACCCCCTTGTGTTTAGGGACATAGGCCGTGTCACTTAACTTCTTCATATTCAGCCCTGATTCTTCATATATTGTTTCTCCCTTTACTTCTAAGAGTGATGTTGATATCCTTGAGTCTTTAGCTCTCTACTAAAGTGCATAGCAAGCTTGGTTTAATGCTAATAGACTCCGTCACTCAAAGATCTCTTGAAAAACACAATGCAATTATGAGTCCTTATAAACACACTTAAGCATAGCTTTATAATAAGGATCCAATTAATCTTCATATCTAGAAACTTAGCTAAAAGTTGACAATTAAGCATATATGGAATCCAATTAGATCAAAGACAAGGCATTCAAGATATGGAAATAATTATCAGATCAAATACCCTCACACTTAGCCTTTTGCACTCCTAGACAAAAATATAAAATGAAGCACATGTGTCCCAACAAGCAATGAAAGTGTAGAACAATGAGTAAACACCTACACACCTTAATCTTTTCAAGGGATCTAAGCAATCAAGAATTTCTTCCCTTGACAATCCAAACCCTCAAGTAAAGTCAATCAAATTTCAGGGTTAAATCAATATGATAAATTCTCACTGAAATGCTCTTCACTAAAGTATTTTGGGCTTGTATTTACTCTCAACCTACTCATGAAAACCTGCCCTACAATAGGCTTGACAAGCCTCTACTTCTCTACCATCTAGGCCACATGCACACAAAGATCAAAAGGTCTTTAATTAGGTTGTAATGAGGTCAGGGTTAAGGTAGGATATATCAAGGATAAGCAAAGTCAGACCATAGGAATTAGAAGAGCAAAGGGGAATATATTCAATCATTATAATAAAAATCACCCAAGCACTCTTCAACCTTAATTTCCTTTTTGTATCTTTTCCTTTTTCTTGCCTTTCTCCATACAACAGTCAAAATTTTCCTTTTCTTCTTCATTTCATTCTTTTTTTTCTTTTTTTTAACTTTTTATATATACACCTTGCATTACATTGTTAAATTCTCCCCACACTTATTCAAAACCAATTCCCAACACAACTAAGCTCTTCTACTCCCTAAGGTAGGGTAGCATAATGGTTTTTTGCTTTTAGGCTTGTATTGAGCTATAAATGAAGAAAAAGTCAATTAGGCTCAAAGAGGGTAAATAATGGATAAAATACAAGGATGACTGTTTGGCCAATAGTTATTTGAAAGAAATGAAAAGTGTGTAGTGGTCATTTGTAGCTTAAAAAAGAGTCAAGACAAGTTCTGAAAAACACATAACCATGAGTCGAATCACACAACAAAGGACCAAAATGGCCTAATATTAGCCATTCACATCAAGGCCCAAAATCTCACTAGGTCTCAACCAATCACATTTGAATTAACCCTTTAATTTTTCAAAACCTCACCTGACAGATTTGAAAGCAAGAAAATCTACTCCTTCAATTTTTTTTAACTCAAAAAAAAATGGATCTTTTGGTCATATTTAAATTACTCTAAAACCCATTAGAGAGACATGCACCATAAATTCAACTAAGTTCATTACTCCCCCCCCACTTAAAGCAGACATTGTCCCTAATGTCAAAGCATACACACATGAGAGAATATAAATGCAAGTAAACCAACAGTGCATATTCAAAGACATTATGAAGGAAATTGAATCCATAACTAGTAATCATCATTTATATTCCAAAATAAGATCCAATTACAATGCCAAAATATCAACAGTCAGATTTAAAACATAAGTGAGGGTTGCACAAATGGACGACACAAGAGAGGGAGAAATTTGGACTTCATGTAACACCAACCGTAAGGTGCCACATTTATGTTACTTAATTACCAAATTACCCCTTTGTTAGAAATCGTGCTTGTAATATAAATACAAGTTGTAAAATTTCCTAATAACAATAAGATAAACTTAGCGAAAAATAAAAACATTACAACAGTATCTCAAATAATTTACATCATATATACATACAAGCATGTAGTACTGTCATACTTAATATTTACAAACTAGACTTTCAAAATAATTAAACTTTAATTTAAACTAACATATTGCCCAAGTGCTACTAGACAGTAGAACCCTCAGACGGGTACTCCTCAGATTCCTCAGCAGGTAGGAATCCAGCTTGACGTGAAGTCCTACGGACAAGTGTCCGAGTAGACGACACAATACTGACCTCACTAGGGGTACGATAGTAAATCCCTCAGTACTGTCTAATAGATATTGGAAACTCTAGTTGTACATAAATATTAACACTAAAGTAAGGATGTCCAAGATGTTGTCTACTCAATCTAATATTTAAATCTCCCATATAATAGATACTCTCTTTATCCAAATCAACATGCCATGCCTCTGACCCTCCAAGAATTGTCAATCTCATATACCCAAGGAAACACGACATCTCCATCTCTTCAAAACTCAGCTTCCTCTACAAGGATCTGCTCCTCACTACCTTCTCGATTAACTTCTTGCTCAACGTCTTTACAAATATAAATACAATATAGAATAGGCATACAAAGAGGTGAGATCACCTACACCAATACCAGTATGGTAGAAATGAAGATAAACACATACAATATTTCATACAGCTATCATACCATAATTACAGTTATGCCATCAATCATCATTTATCACCACAACACATAATATAATCAATAATTACAATCATGCCATTACCAATAACCAAATATTCAATAATTCAATTATCATAAACAATAATTATGATAATACCCTCAATAACTATATGTATGCACACAAACTCAATTTCCTACTCCATGGAGCTAAAACTCAGGTCGAAGAGAGTGATCGAAAAGATTTGTCATTATCAACATGCCTCAGACCACGTGTTCAATTTTGCACATATAGCATATACACGACAGTCTTTATCAGATCTTGATTAAGAATAGTGTCTCGGGTCAGGATCATTAGTGTGTTGCATTGGTCAAACCTATGGTACAGAAGAGCTACCAACTGCCCATTGTAGGCAACCCGCACCCCAATGCTCCCAAGGTCAACGAGTGACTTACAATACGCGTATCGCACCCATTTAGGAGGTGTAGTCTCTCCTAGGCAATTAGCCTCATACAGTCCATTCAGACCTTTCCAATGCATATACTATGCACCATTCACAGTTCCAATTTATTATTTCATATTCGGGGCCCACACATTAACCAAACAGTATTTTTATTGTAATTCCATCGTGTAGTCAAATTTTTGCATTTTCTCAATCACGCAACAATTTTGTTGCATTTTCAAATCGCATAGCGATTTTTCAATGTTTCTCAATCGTGTAAAATATTTTTCATACGTTTTAAATCAAAAATACTATTTTTCTCATTTAACACTAAAATTTGACTTTATTTTCCATATTTGCACAATAGTCCCTCAAAAATATAATATTTACATTATAGTCCTCATTTAAATAACATTTTCAAAATAGTCCCTCATAAAAATTCATATTTATGAAATAGTCATTCTTTTATAAAATATTTACAGTATGACCCTTCATTTATAAAATATTTGCAACATGACCCCTCATTTACCAAATATTTGCAATATAGTCCTTATTAAAATTTTAATTACAATATAGTCTCTCTTTTATAAAAATTTATAATATAACCCCTCTAAAAATTGGTATTTGTACTGTTTCCCAAAAATGTTATTTCTTTTTTTTACTTCACATATTACAGTTCAAATTTTTACTAACGCACTTCAAAACCCGTAGGGTGAGCTATACGTCAGTAAACTTCAAGTATTGACACTCATTTTATTTCATAACTCATTTATTTAATTATATCAATTTATTTTTCCCAAACTCATTGTACTTTGCTATACTCAAAACTTTTCCAAATTCATTTCCTTTTCATTTAAATCTTTACTTCTCATTTGAATCCATTATTTTCAGGACTTTGGTCCTCTAAAACCCTAGTATGGCCGTGAGCCTCAAGCTCTTTGGAGCTCTAATAAATTCGTTTCAATATGTTATTCACATCTTACTTTACTCATACATTTTCATGCTTACACAATCATACATACAAGCATCTATCAAAGCAATAATCATAATCTCACACATACAATTATAAAAACAAAGCATAAACACCACAAACAAAAATCAAAGAAGCATGAAACAATAGGTGAATAAACCCTTATGGGTTTTTCACCGCACACAATCATCTTCTCACCACCAAAACATGGTTGGTGAGGTAAAATCTCCCTCTTACCTCTTGAAGACAAGAATCTACTAGCTCCTTCTCCTTTTTGATTTTCGTGGGAACCAAAACAAAGCCCTAACAATTCTTAAATAATTAGTAAAATCACAAACAAGGCTTAATAATGATAAACCATGGAACAAACACGGTTTAGAAAATCACAAACTAAATTTTAAACCATAAAAACTAAAGTTTACCTTTAGGAAAGTAAACCAAACTTGGATTTTGAAGCACTAAGGATAGGATTTTCACAAAACTTTCTAAACGAAAAGTGTTTAGGAGGTAGTTTAGGTTTAGGAAATATTGAGAAAAAAAATTATAGAAGATGGATAGTGTATGTGTGTGTTGGAGTCGAAACTTAGAGAGGAAAGGGGAGGGAAAATGTTCTTGATGTTCTTGAGAATTTGAGAGAAAATAAGACTAAGTCTTTAGGTGAGAGAAAAAGTAAATATTGAGAGTGAAATTGTGAGGGTGCTGCTGTGAGGTGAGTGTGTAGGGAATTAAGAGATTTACTTGAACCAAAATATCACAATTTGAGTGCGCATGCAATTGCACATGGCTTGGTCATCTTTTGGTCATGCAATGGTCACTTGGATGGACCTAGAACATTAGAGAACATGGTAGAAAATGGCCTCTTGGCCGTGGAACACAAGGGGGGTTAGGGACTAGATTTGACTTCACTTAAACCTTAATTACATGCTAATTAGATAGCTAATTAATTAGGTTAGGTTTCCTAATTTCACTTAATTAACATTCTAATTACATAACTAATTAATTAAATATGTAATTGCATATGTCATAGCTTCTAGATGAAATTAGGATATCTAATTAGTAATTAGATTATAACTAATTAATAACTAGGTTGGTTTACTTAGTTTCTTAATTAGGCAATTAAGATGACTAAATTAGGTTTAATTAGTTACTAAGTAACTTAGTCAAGCCACTATTATTGACTCAATCCTAGCCATTGATATTAACTTTGTTTCCCATCCATTGATCTAATCTAAGGTGGATATGACTTAGTGATTTTATCAGAATTCTTCTCACACCATTGATCTGATCAACGGTTATGATCGAAAACATCTTAATCAAGCTTTTCATCTAATGGTTCACAATAAAGTCCATGCCCCTTTATTTGACCAATTCCTATTGGTTCATTCTAATTTAGGTTATAGAAAATATTCTAAGCACATTTTCTGTTAATTTAAAATATATCGAGTCAAATAATTATAGTAGAAACTGCTATAAATAAAATAGTAGATATTTATTCGTGAAATATTTTTGTTTCACAGATAAATTCTAAAAATTAAAAGATTCTTTTCTGTGTCACTCAGATTTGGGTTTAGTAAGATCCCCCGCCTCTGAATAAATCAGATAAGAATTTTCCCGGCCCGAAAATTATTATTTTCCTGACCCGGAGGAAATCACACAAAACAATCAAAAACAATATCGGAACGGTCAAATTATTTTTATAACTCACAGAAAATACAAAATAGTGTAATTCTACTATTGCTATTAACATAGTTAGAATTTGGGGTGATACAACTCTCCCCCTCTAAAAAAAAGTTTCGTCCTCGAAACTTAACACATACTTTTAAAATAAAAACGGATACTGCTCTCTTATCTTATCTTCCAACTCCTATGTGGCTTCACCACTTACATCGTTCCAAACCATTTTAACCAATACAATTTCTTTACCTCGAAGTTGTTTTGTCCTTCGATCTTCAATCTTGACTGGAAACGTCTTATAGGTTAAATTCTCCTTTAGTTGTACGGTGTCTGGTTCGATAACATGAGTCGGATCATAAATATATTTCCGTAGTTGTGATACGTGAAATACATTATGAAGATTTGATAAGAATGATGGTAGTGCAATCTGATAAGCTACCGGACCTACCCGACGAAGTATCTGATATGGCCCGATAAACTTCGGAGTGAGTTTCCTCGACTTTATCACTCGTCCAACTCTAGTCATAGGTGTCACATGTAGAAAAACATGGTCACCTTCTTCAAATTCAAGCGGTCTTCATCTTTTATCAGTATAACTCTTTTGTCGCGTCTGAGTTATCCTCATCTTGTCTTGGATCATCTTCACTTTCTCAGTTGTCTGCACAAATTCTGGTCCTACCACAGTACTTTCACCATCATGGTACCAACACAACAACATTCTACATCTTCTCCCATACAATGCCTCATAGGGTGCCATCCCTATACTCGAATGGAAACTATTGTTGTATGTGAACTCTATTAATGGTAGAAATTCATCCCAACAACCAGTTTGCTTTAGAACACAAGTCCTCAACAAGTCTTCCAATGACTGAATCGTCCTTTCTGACTGACCATCTGTTTGTGGATGGTAAGCAGAACTCAAACGTAGCTTTGTTCCTATTGCTTCTTGCAAACTATTTCAAAATCTTGATGTAAATCTCGGATCTCAATCAGAAATAATACTTGATGGTACACCATGAAGCCTAACAATTTCATTATTGTACACTTGAGCCAACTTTTCCATTAAGTACTTAATATTAATCATTAAAAAGTGCACTGACTTTGTAAGCTAATCAATAATTACCCATATAGAATCGTGACTCTTCCGAGTTCTTGGTAGTCCAATGACGAAATCCATTGCTATATCATCCCATTTCCATTCAGGAATAGGCAAAGGTTGCAACATTCCCGATGGTCTTTGGTTCTACTTTAGCCTTTTGACAGACTAAACAAGATGATACATATTCAGCGACATCCCTCTTCATTCCTTGCCACAATACAGCTGTTTCAAATCTTGATACATTTTTGTGGCTCCTGGATGTATACTCAACTTACTTCTATGAGCTTTATCCAAAATCAATCTCCTAAGTTCTGAATCATTTGGCACACAAACTCTTCCTTTGAACTTCAGAATTCCATCAACACCTTCACTGAATTCTAATTCTGCTCTTTGACTTCTTGCTTTCTTTGCTTCTTGCAAATACTGATCACTGTTTTGTCCTTCACGTATTCTACCCATCAAATCATTAAAAATAGTGATCATGTTTAAACACATCTTCCCCAGTGTCAACTTCACAGATAAACGCATATCCCAAAATTCTTCTATCAGTTCTTTCTCCTTAATCATCATAATAGAAGCACTAAGCATTTTCCTACTTAACGCATCCGCTACGACATTCGCTTTCCCAGGATGATACTGTAACTGAAAGTCATAGTCCTTCAAAAACTCTAGCTAACGCCTTTATCTCATGTTCAACTCTTTTTAGTCAAACAGATACTTCAAACTTTTATGATCTCTATAAACAGTGAATGTTGCCCCATAGAGAAAATGTCTCCACACCTTCAATGCAAATATTACTGCTGCCAACTCCAAGTCATGAGTCGGATAATTCCTCTCATGCACTTTCAATTGTCTCGACGCGTATGCCACAACCTTACGGTTCTACATAAGTACACAACCCAACCCTTGATACGAAGCATCACAATACACCTCGAAATATTCATTCGGATCAGGTAGAATCAAAATTGGTGAAGTAGTCAGTCATCTTTTCAACTCCTGAAAGCTTTCTTCGCATGCATCAGTCCATACAAATGGTTGATTCTTTCGTGTAAGTTGGGTAAGAGGTCCTGCAATCTTTGAAAACCCGTCAATAAATCATCGATAGTAACTAACCAATCCGACAAAATTATGAATTTCTGATACAGTCTTCAGTCTTTCCCACTCAACAACTGTCTCCACCTTTGCTGCATCAACTTCAATTCCATCCACCGATATAACGTGTCCTAAAAATTGAACTTCGCTTAACCAAAATTCACATTTGGATAACTTGGTATATAACTTATTCTCCTTCAGAATCTAGAGAACCACTCTGAGATGTTCAGCATGTTCCTCCTGACTTTGAGAATAAATCAAAATGTCATCAATAAAGACAACAATAAACTTATCCAAGTATGAACGGAAAATCCGATTCATAAAGTCCATAAATATCGCAGGTGCGTTAGTCACACCAAACAGCATCACTTAGTACTCGTAATGCCCATATCGTGTCTTTGGGAATATCCTCCACTTTCACACGTATCTGGTGATAACCAGAACGTAAATCAATCTTGGAAAATATTGCGGCTCCTCGCAATTGATCCATCAAATCATCGATTCTTGGAAGCGGATATTTATTCTTGATTGTAATCTTGTTCAATTGTCGATAGTCCACACATAGACGAGAAGTCCTATCCTTCTTCTTTACTAACAATACTGGAGCTCCCTATGGTGATACATTTGGTCTCACAAATTGCTTCTCCAACAAATCTTCTAACTGTTTCTTAAGCTCTGCTAACTCTATTGGTGACATCCTATAAGGCTCCATAGATATCGGTCCAGCTCCAGGCACTAAATTAATAGAAAATTCAATCTCCCTATCCGGCGGTAGTCCAGGTATGTCTTCAAGAAATACCTTAGGAAATTCATTCACAACGAAAATATCCTTCAGAACGTCTTCACTCTGAACCTCCAAAGAAGACATCAACAAGTACCCTTAATCTCCTTCCTTCAAACAAGCTTCCACTTGAGTAGCCGTTAGGAATCTAGAATCCTTAACCTCAAGAAAAACTAATGTCTTATTCGAACAGTCTATCAGGATATGGTTAGAAGATAACCATTCCATTCCTAAGATTACATTAATCTTGGAAAGAGGCAAACAGATTAAATCCGCATGAAAGATTCTATCCCTAACACATACAGGGCAATTCAAACATACTTTTGTAGTTATCACAGGCTTATCAATAGGAGTAACAACACTCAAATCATATGACAATGTAGTCACAGTTAATCCTAAACGCTCCACATAATCACATGCAATGAAAGAATGTGTTGCTCCCGAATCATATAATACTGTTAAAAGATTGTCTTCAATAGCACACTCCTCCATGATCAAGTCCTTGGATTTAGCGGCTTCTTCTCTGCTCATAGTATACACTCGACCACCCGCCTGTGGTCTTGCAGTACGAATACTTCCCACAGATGGTTCCGCCTTCTGCTGATCACATTCTTTGGAAAAATGTCCAGGCTTCCCACATCTATAACAAATGATCCCTTTATGCTGACAATCTTTAGTGAGATGATTCTTCCCATACTTGAAACATTTATAAGTAGGAGTTCCAGTTGAAACCGTCCTACTACCACTCAAACTTCCCCCAAAAGATTATTGCCTATTCTGACTTCCTGCTGGTCTAGTGTATGGTTTTTGTTGATAACAGTTGCCACCGCTACTCTTTCCTCTTTGGAATCGTGTAGGTCCAAAGTTCTTATTCCTTGCTTCACAGAGATGATCAATTTCTGCCACATTTCGGCACTTATCCAATAATACCGAAAACTGATCAATATCCACAGTTGCTAAAGCTCGCTTGATATCAAGCCTCAACCCTTCTTCAAACTTTCGACACTTCCATTCCTCATCTGGATGCATCTGGAAATACCTCAAAAACTTAGACAAGCTTTCGAACCTTACTGCGTACTCACTTATAGACATTGCTCCTTGTTTCAAACTAAGGAATTCCATCTCCTTAGCATGACGAACACTCGCTGGAAAATACTTTCCCAAAAACTTCTGCCTAAAGAGCTGCCATGTCACAACTCTCCTTCAGCTTGAATCAATCGCCGGGCTCCTGCCCACCAAGCCTCTCCATCACTAAGTAGCACAAACGTTGCGAAAGTAAGCTTCCGCTCATTAGTACAACCCATACCGTCAAATATCTTCTCCAGTTCTTTGATCCATAAATCAGCTTTCTCTGGATCAAACTCTCCATGAAATTTCGGTGGATTATTCCTACGAAATTTCGACAAGCTATGAGCATCCTCAGTTGCTTTTTGGTTTTGTTGTACAATAACCTTAGCCATCCATTGTATTGCTGCTACAGCTGCAGCCATATTCTGATTGTCGTTGCCACCATTCCCAGCTCCTGCCTTCGTATTCATGCGTTCTCTTCCTCGTCCAGCCATTTTGTTATCTCAAATAGACTGAGCAACACAAAGAAGAGTTGAAGTTAATCTTCCAAACAATATTGTTTTCTTTCAGAAAACAAACACAGATAATCACACAACTTAAACAGGACAGACCTAACCACAAACCCAAAAAGACTCTAACTTGGGCTCTGATACCAACTAATGTAACACCCACCGTAGGGTGCCACATTTATGTTACTTAATTACCACATTACCTCATCATTAGAAATCGTGCTTATAATATAAATACGAGTTGTAAAATTTCTTAATAACAATAAGATAAACTTAGACAAAAATAAAAATATTATGACAGTATCTTAAATAATTTACATCATATATACATACAAGTATGTAGTACCGTCATACTTAATATTTACAAACTAGACTTTCAAAATAATTAAACTTTAATTTAAACTAACATATTGCCCAAGTGCTACTAGACGGTAGAACCCTCAGATGGGTCCTCCTCAGATTCCTCAGCAGGTAGGAATCCAGCTTGACGTGAAGTCCTATGAACAGGTGTCCGAGTAGACGACACAATACTGACCTCACTAGGGGTACGGTAGTAAGTTCCCCAGTACTGTCTAATAGATATTAGAAACTCTAATTGTACATAAATATTAACACTAAAGTAAGGATGTCCAAGATGTTGTCTACTCAATCTAATAAAGGATGTCCAAGATGTTGTCTACTCAATCTAATATTTAAATCTCCCATATAATAGATACTCTCTCTATCCAAATCAACATGTCATGCCTCTAACCCTCCAAGAAACGTCAATCTCATATACCCAAGGAAACACGACATCTCCATCTCTTCAAAACTTAGCGTCCTCTACAGGGATCTGCTCCTCACCGCCTTCTTGATCAACTTCTTACTCAACGTCTTTACAAATATAAATACAATATAGAATAGGCATACAAAGAGGTGAGATCACCTACACCAATACCAGTATGGTAGAAATGAAGATAAACATATACAATATTTCATACAGCTATCATACCATAATTACAGTTATGCCATCAATCATCATTTATCACCACAACACATAATATAATCAATAATTATAATCATGCCATTACCAATAACCAAATATTCAATAATTCAATTATCATAAATAATAATTACAATAATGCCCTCAATAACTATATGTATGTACACAGACTCAATTTCCTACTCCATGGAGCTAAAACTCAGGTCGGAGAGAGTGATTGAAAAGATTTATCGGTATCAACATGCCTCAGACCATGTGCTCAACTTTGCACATCTAGCATATACACGACAGTCTTTATCAGATCTTGATTAAGAATAGTGTCTCAGGTCAGGATCATTAGTGTGTTGCATCGGTCAAACCTACGGTACAGAAGAGCTATCAACTGCCCATTGTAGGCAACCCGCACCCCCATGCCCCCAAGGTCAATGAGTGACTTATACTTCGTGTATCGCACCCACTCAGGAGGTGTAGTCTCTCCTAGACAATTAGCCTCATACAGTCCATTTGGACCTTTCCAATGCATATTCTATGCACTATTCATAGTTCCAAATTATTATTTCATATTCAGGGCCCACACATTAATTCAATAGTATTTTTACTGTAATTTCATCGCGTAGTCAAATTTTCACATTTTCTCAATCGCGCAACAATTTTGTCACATTTTCAAATCGCATAGCGATTTTTTAACGTTTCTCAATCACGTAAAATATTTTTCATACGTTTTAAATCAAAAATACTATTTTTCTCATTTAACACTAAAATTTGACTTTATTTTCCATATTTGCACAATAGTCCCTCAAAAATATAATAGTTACATTATAGTCCTCATTTAAATAATATTTTCACAATAGTCCCTCATAAAAATTCATATTTATGAAATAGTCCATCTTTTATAAAATATTTACAATATGACCCCTCATTTATAAAATATTTACAATATGACCCCTCATTTATCAAATATTTATAATATAGTCCTTCTTAAAATTTTAATTATAATATAGTCCCTTTTTTATAAAAATTTATAATATAACCCCTCTAAAAATTGGTATTTGTACTGTTTCCCAAAAATGATATTTCTTTCTTTTTACTTCATATATTATAGCTCAAATTTTTACCAACGCGCTTCAAAACCCGTAGGGTGAGCTATACGTCAGTAAACTTCAAGTAGTGACACTCATTTTATTTGATAACTCATTTATTTAATTATATTAAGTTGTTTTTCCCAAACTCATTTTACTTTGCTGTACTCAAACTTTTCCAAATTCATTTTCTTTTCATTTAAATCCTTACTTCTCATTTGAATCCATCATTTTCAGGACTTTGGTCCTCTAAAACCCTACTATGGCCGTGAGCCTCAAGCTCTTTGGAGCTCTAATAAATTCGTTTCATCATGTTATTCACATCTTACTTTACTCATACATTTTCATGCTTACACAATCATACATACAAGCATATATCAAAGCAATAATCATAATCTCACACATTCAATTATAAAAACAAAGCATAAACACCACAAACAAAAAACAAAGAAGCATTAAACAATAGGTGAATAAACCCTTATGGGTTTTTCACCGCACACAATCATCTTCTCACCACCAAAACATGGCTGGTGAGGTAAAATCTCCCTCTTACCTCTTGAAGACAAGAATCCACTAGCTCCTTCTCCTCTTTGATTTTCGTGGGAACCAAAACAAAGCCCTAACAATTCTTAAATAATTAGTAAAATCACAAACAAGACTTAATAATGATATACCATGGAATAAACATGGTTTAGAAAATTACAAACTAAATTTTAAACCACAAAAACCAAAGTTTACCTTTAGGGAAGTAAACCAAACTTGGATTTTGAAGCACTTAGGATAGGATTTTCACAAAACTTTCTAAATGAAAAGTGTTTAGGAGGTAGTTTAGGTTTAGGAAATGTTGAGAACAAAAATTATAGAAGATGGATAGTGTATGTGGGTGTTGGGGCCGAAACTTAGAGAGGAAAGGGGAGGGAAAATGTTCTTGATGTTCTTGAGAATTTGAGAGAAAATAAGACTAAGTATTTAGGTGAGAGAAAAAGTAAATATTGAGAGTGAAATTGTGAGGGTACTGTCGTGAGGTGAGTGTGTAGGGAATTAAGAGATTTACTTGAACCAAAATATCACAATTTGAGTGCAAATGCAATTGCACATGGCTTGGTCATCTTTTGGTCATGCAATGGTCACTTGGATGGACCTAGAACATTAGAGAACATGGTAGAAAATGGCCTCTTGGCCGTGGAACACAAGGGGGGTTAGGGACTAGATGTGACTTCACTTAAACCTTAATTACATGCTTATTAGATAGCTAATTAATTAAGTTAGGTTTCCTAATTTCACTTAATTAACATTCTAATTACATAACTAATTAATTAAATATGTAATTACATATGTCATAGCTTCTAGATGAAATTAGGATATCTAATTAGTAATTAGATTATAACTAATTAATAACTAGGTTGGTTTACTTAGTTTCTTAATTAGGCAATTAAGATGACTAAATTAAGTTTAATTAGTTACTAAGTAACTTAGTCAAGCCACTATTATTGACTCAATCCTAGCTATTGATATTAACTTTGTTTCCTATTCATTGATCTAATCTAAGGTGGATATGACTTAGTGATTTTATCAGAATTCTTCTCACACCATTGATCTGATCAACGGTTATGATCGAAAACATTTTAATCAAGCTTTTCATTTAATGGTCCACAATAAAGTCCATGCCCCTTTGTTTGACCAATTCCTATTGGTTAGAAAAGGTCCAGCCATCGTTTTTGACTGATTCATATTGGTTCATTCTAATTTAGGTTACAGAAAATACTCTAAGCACATTTTCTGTCAATTTAAAATATATCGGGTCAAATAATTATAGCAGAAACTGCTATAAATAAAACAACAAATATTTATTCGTGAAATATTTTTATTTCACAGATAAATTCTAAAAATTAAAAGATTATTTTCTGTGTCACTCAGATTTAGGTTTAGTAAGATCTTCTGCCTCCGAATAAATCAGATAAGAATTTCCCCGACCCGAAAATTATTATTTTCCTGACTCGGAGGGAATCACACAAAACAATCAAAAATAATATTGAAACAGTCAAATTATTTTTATAACTCACAGAAAATGCAAAACAGTGTAATTCTGCTATTACTATTAACATAGTCAGAATTTGGGGTGTTACACTTCACCTTGTTGGAGACATGGGTAATCATGCAAGAAACATACCAAGGTCTGCTTAACTTAGGAAACTCATCAAGAAAATAATAAAGAAACATAAAATAAGAGAGACAAAGAAAGTGTAACGCCCCTCTTCCAAGGGAACGCCACATGGTCAATTACAATGCGGAAATAAAGTTAGGTGAGTTGAGACCCGGTTCGTTTTAATAAGACGCGTATATTCACTAGATTATAGTTGGGTATTTTAATTGGCGGTTAGGTATATATATATATATATACTTTTTTTTTTTCTTGATTAGTAACCATATTGACGAGACATCAATGGAAATAAAAGATCAAAGAAGTAAAACATGCATAGGAATTAACATCGCATCATATATATATATATATATATATATAAGTTTATCAAAACATTTAGTTACAAGCCTGGTACATCAAAAGCAAAGCTATACCGCCCCAAAGTATTACATACACATCCCCACGGTATCGTAATTTACATGACCCACTACAAACAAAACATCGGGCCCCCAAAATAAAATCTTGGTAGCCTTCAGTAGCTACGAGTAACATCAATCCCTCAAGTGAGGAGGAATCGTGTCAGGATCCTCTTCAGGGTCCTCTTTGGGGTCGTCCTCAGGGACTTCCTCGGGATCTTCCTCAGGATCTTCCTCATCATCAGAGGAAATCACCATAGGAATAGCAGAGACACGGGACGGGGCCCGAGCCGTAGAACGAAAAGAGTCTCTCTCGGAGTGAAGTAACGATCGCCCACATCTCACGTATCGGTAGCCTGAAACTCCAAACGTAGGCTAATGCGGCAGGTAAAGACGGGTGGTTCGTGGCGTCTCCGGGCTAGTGATATCGAGACATCTCCCGTGTAGACACGGCGTTCGAAGCGTAGTTGATATACCAAAGACACGGCCCTCCTAAGAAAATCGACGTACATCTCCCAAAAATACGTGTGTACGGGGCTCCATAGTCTTTCGTGGTCGCTCGGTCAAGATAAGGCCAAAAACCGGGGAAGTTGGGAGCTTAGGTTCCTCACGGTTGTCTTCGATGAGACGCAATGTACGGATAAACAGAAATGGAGAGACAGGAAAGAAAAGAGGTAAGACATCCTTACGTCATTACCAATTATAGCATCAAGAAACCAAACGGCGCAAAGCGCCCACATAGCATTTACAACAACAGTAATAGTAATAGACATTCAAGAGCAGTTATGATCAAGCAAACAGTCCCAGGCAGTCATAGGTATATCAACAATATATCAATGCCAGACCATAATAATGATAAATGCAAATAATGCACGGACTCTATACACATGAGCCCTCAATAACCAAAATCCTACTCCATGGAGCTAGACACAAAACATTCGGAGAGAATGATCAGGGAGACATGCTAGTATCTCGTCAGCCATAAAAACAAGTGCTTTCCAGAAAATAATCAGTCATTTTGCGCAACAAGGCTTTATACAGAAGCATTCTCACAAGATCTCGATATAGGATGTGGCCGGTCGGGATCGTTGGTGCGTTTGCATCGGTTTGTCTCACGGTCCGGAGGGGCTACCACGCCCTTTGTGAAACACCCGCGCCCCAACGCCTCAAGGCCAACTACGGGACCCCACTTGTCTATTCGCACCCGCACTAAGGTGTGTTCAACTCCTAGGCAACTAGGCCTTACGACAGTCCAACGGACAAATCACAATGCATACGGACTCTATGCATAATCATGCATGATCATTATTACATACTATTCCATCATATGTCACAATTTGCCAAAGTAAGAATTAATACCGTCAATGGTCTCTCACATGGACCCACCATAGCATAATATTGTCACTAAATAATTCAATACCTTTTTAAAACGTATTATGAATTCTTGCTTAGGTTTAGCTTTACTTACGGGGTTTGTCTCTAAAGGAATTCTCTTAGTTAACTTAAGTCCTCTTAGGTAATTTATTCATATGCCCTTTGAAGGTTATTTTAAGATTTCAAAATCTCACACTCTCGGTGTTCTTCCCTGTTTATGCATCCCTAAGTAATTTCTAGTCATCCCATTTATTTATGATCAATATTCCTCTATTAGTCCCAAGGTTTTGGGTGATAGGTATACATTTGAATTCGACGAGAGACTACGTTTTATGAATAATTGAAGTTGCTATTCGACGAAGAATAATGTAACGGGAGGGGGAAAGAATGGGAAAACATTTTTACGTCGGATGGGGATTCGTCGGACGAAGAAATCATTTCTTTGTCGAATGGGGGTTACATTTCGGACGAAGAAATTATTTCTTGTCGGATGGGGGTTCGTCGGACGAAGATCAAAGCTGTCGGACTCCCGGATGGTCGAGCAAAAGCCTCAATTCGACGGGTATAGGTGTCGACGTTGGAGAAAATCTCCCAAGTGTCGAACCGACGAACACCGGTCGAAATCTCTAATTTCGACAGTGCAGGGAAATTCATCTACTCGACAGGCATTGTCTCTCGAATTCGACGATTATTGACTTTGGGGCATTTTCTTGTAAGTGTCCAGGGACTCTATTCGACGGGTTTTTGGTCGGAAGATCGATCTCGACGGGCATGATCGAGGTTCATACTCGATGGATATTGACATTGTGTTTAGTGGTCGAAGATCCAAACTCGACGGATTTTCACTTAGTGTTTTTGGTCGAAATCTAAATTCGACGGGTTTGACATTCGACGGAAAGGGTCGAGTCTAAACTCGACGGATTTTAACATTTCACTAAGTAGTTAGGACATCAAATTCGACAGGCTTGGCCATGAGTCCTTACTCGACGGATTTTAACATTTTATTAAGTAATTAGGTTATCACGTTCGACAGGTTTTAGGTTATCACGTTCGACAGGTTTTGGGTTATCACGTTCGACAGGCTTGGGTTATCACGTTCGACAGGCTTGGGTTATCACGTTCGACAGGTCTTATCATTCGACGAAATGGTCGAAATCTTCATTCGACGGATTTTGACATATCACCAAAAGATCGGGTTATTGTATTCGACGAGTTTGGCAGATTTCATACTATTACTAATTTCCACATGAAGTTTCCACATTCTGGGCTCAACATCGTAACTATCCGAGAACAAATTGGAACTCATTCCCTTCAATATTACACATTCCAGTACATCCAGTTATATATATATATATATATGTACATTCAAACTCAAACACTCAAATAACACATATACCATACAAACAACATACAAAAGCAGAAAGACCCTCCAACAAAATCACAGACGTTCCTAAATGCTAAGAGAGGTTGAGGAGGAGTGTCTTCCTCTTACCTTAGAGAAGCACAAAGAAAGGCTGCTCCTTTTGGTCAGAAATGATATTGTCAGCTCCCAAGAGATCCTTAAATATTCAAGCTCACCAAAATCAGAATCAAGTGTTGAAATGGATACCCATGGTCATCAAAATGACAGTGGGTTACGAAAATGAGGAGAGATGAGGAAAAAGCTAAGGACTTTACCTTAAAGTTCCAACCTTTAAGCTTCAACCGTGGAGGAAAAGAAGATGAAGAAAACGTAGAGCTTTGAAGATGATTCCCTCAGGTGTGGTGCTTCTCCAAACACGAAATGGTCTTTGGAGTGTGACGGTATTGGAGGATGAAAATATGAAGGTGGGTGGATGGTCTTCTTTGGAAGGAGAAATGGAAAGAGAGAAAGATGAGTGCTACGTACGGGAGGAGGAAAATGTGTGAATTGCGAGAATGAATTAAGCCCCTTAATTCAAATGTGCAAAGCACAAAAATGGGAGGAGAGAGAAATATTAAAAAATGATTCAAAGAAGCTTCCTTGAGAAGCTTCACACGCTTCTCTACGAAGTGCATAGTAAGCTTGTCTCCTTGATTAAATACCTCTGTCGGATGATTTATTACACTAGCGAGATAAAACCTCAAAATGTAGACCTCGTAAGCGTACTGGGACTCGGGTTTAGTAAGATCCCCGTTGACACGTTGACGGTCCAAGGTTTACGGACCTCGGGAAAATATTTTATTCTCCGGCTCCACTCAAACACACACATAAAACGAAGAATATATTAAAATATTCATCATCTCCGAGAAAATTCCACAAAAATTCTTAAAAATTGCAAATATTATAAAATGATCGTTTTTAACAAAATAATGAATTTTCGGGATGTTACAACACTCCCCTTCTAAAAGAAATTTCGTCCTCGAAATTTGCATACCTTAGAATAGTTGTGGGTATTGCTCTCTCATCTTGTCTTCCAACTCCCAGTTGCATCTCCATCACCTCGTTCCGGATCACTTTCACCAATGCGATTTCCTTGCCTCTTAATTGCTTTATCCTGCTATCCTCGATTCTTATAGGAGACGTCTCATAAGTTAAGTTTTCTTTTAGTTGTATCGTATCCGGTGCTATGATATGACTTGGGTCGGGAAGGTATTTCCGAAGTTGTGACACATGAAAAACATTATGAATGTTTGAAAGAAAAGGAGGTAAGGATATTTGGTATGCTACGGGACCTACACGAGCAATGATTTGGTATGGTCCAAGGAATTTAGGAGTGAGTTTTCTAGATTTTAAAGCCCGGCCCACCCCGGTCGTAGGTGTGACTTTCGGGAATACATGCTCACCTTCCTCAAACTCAAGAGGTTTTCTCCTTCGGTCCGCATAACTCTTTTGTCGACTCGAGCCGTCCTCATCTTTTCTGAATCATCTTAACCTTCTCGGTTATACGTTGTATAATCTCGGGTCCAATAGTAAGGCGCTCGCCGTCTTGGTACCAACACATAGGTGTTCGACATCGTCGTCCATACGAGCTTCATAGGGTGCCATCCCTATGCTCGAATGGTGCTTGTTGTTGTAGGTGAATTCTATCAAGGGTAGAATGTCATCCCAACTCCCGGTTGCTCTATGGTGCAAGCTCTAAGCAAATCTTCCAAAGATTGGATTGTTCTCTCCGATTGACCGTCGGTCTGCGGATGATAAGCGAGAACTAAGTTGTAATTTTGTCCCCAATGCTTCTTGCAAACTCTCCCGAGAAATTTGAAGTAAACCTCGGATCTCTATCTCGAAACAATACTTGTAGGCACACCGTGCGATCGACAATCTCTCCAATATAGATCCGAGTCAATCTCTCTAGCTTGTACTTGATGTTGATCGGAAGAAAATGTGCTTGATTTCGTGAGTCGGTCCACAATTACCCAAATCGAATCATGACCTTTTCTTGTCCTTGGTAATCCAACTACAAAGTCCATTGCAATCTTGTCCCACTTCCATTAGGAATAGATAACGGTTGCAGCAATCCTGCTGGTCTCGATGTTCCACTTTAGCTTTTTGACAAACCGGACAAGTAGATACACGTCTAGTAACGTCACTCTTCATTCCGTGCCACGAACAACTTCTTCAAGTCTTGATACATCTTCGTCATGCCTAGGGTGCATACTCAGTTGGCTTGTGTGAGCATGATTAATGATGTATTCTCTAAGTTCTTGATTCCGAGGGACACAAACTCTCCCCTGGAATCTCAAAATTCCATCCGTTCCCTCCGCAAACTCTGTTTCATTTCCTTGCTTCATCTGTTCCCTCACTTCTTGTAAGAATTTGTCCTTCTTTCGCTCTTTTCTTATCTTTGTCCATCAACTCGCTCGAGATGGTAACCATATTCATGCAAATCTTTCCAGGTTCTAACTTCACAAAAGACCATACATCTCTACGAATTGCTCTATTAGATCCTTTTCCTTGATCATCGGCGAGAGAGACACGATCATCTTCCGCTTAGAGCGTCGCCACAACATTTGCCTTGCCAGGATGATACGAAGTCGGAAATCGTAATCCTTCGAGAATTCTAACCACCTCTGTTGCCTCATGTTCAACTCCTTCGATCATACAAATACTTGAGACTCTTGTGATCCTTGAAAATATTAAACGTTGCTCGTAGAGAAAATGCCTCCATATCTTGAGCAAAAACTACGGCCGCTAGCTCCGGGTCGTGCGTCGGATAATTCTTCTCGTGCACTCGCAAGCGCCTTGAAGCATAAGCCACCACTCTTCCATGTTGCATAAGTACGGATCCTAGCCCTTGGTATGAAGCGTCACAAGTACACTTCAAACTTGTTCATTCGGATCGGTAGTAGCACTAACAGGTGAGGTAGTCGGTCGATTCTTCAACTCTTGGAAACTTCGCTCACATTTGTCGGTCCACTCAAAAGTTTGGTTTTCCTTGTGAGTTGTGTAAGTGGTCCAGCAATCTTGGAGAATCCCTCAATGAACCTCCGGTAATATCCCGCTAAACCCACGAAGCTTCGAATCTCACATTCTTGACTTCGGCCTTTCCCATCGTAGTACTGCCTCCACTTTCGATGGATCCATAGCAATCCCACTCTTTGAGATCACGTGACCTAGAAACTTGACTTCTTCCAGCCAAAACTCACATTTTGACAGTTTGGCATACAATTCTTTCTCCTTCAGAATCTGAAGAACTATACGGAGGTGTTCAGCATGGTCCTCCCGATTTTGAGAGTATACCAGAATGTCATCAATGAAGACCACAACGAACTTATCCAAGTAAGGTCAAAAGATTCGGTTCATGTAGTCCATGAAGATAGCTGGTGCATTCGTCACACCAAAGCATCACCATATACTCGTAGTGACCGTATCGGGTGCGAAAAGCGAGTCTTGGGCACATCCTCTATCTTCACTCGTATCGATGATACCCGGATCGCAGATCAATCTTGGAAAACACTTGCCGCTCCCTTCGGTTGGTCCATCAAGTCGTCAATCCTCGGGAGTGGATATTTGTTCTTAATCGTCACTTTGTTCGGTGTAGATAGTCCACACATAACCTTGAGGTGCCATCCTTCTTGCGAACTAACAAAGACCTTTGGTGCTCCCCATGGTGACACACTTGGCCTGACAAATTGCTTTTCCAAAAGCTCTTCTAGCTGTTTCTTTAGCTCGGCTAACTCTGTCCGTGCCATCCGGTACGGTGTTATAGACACAGGACCAGCTCTCGGTACTAAGTCGATAGCAAACTCTATCTCTCGAGCCGGTGGTAAACCAGGCACACTCTCAGGAAAGACTTCGGGAAACTCATTCACCACTGGAATTGTGTCCACATCAACCTCGTTCTCGATTTTCAAAGAAGACAGTAGCATGTATCCGTGAGCTCCTTCTTTCAAGAGAGCTTGAATTCGGTTGGCCGTCAAAAATCTAGAATTCTCATTTATGGGAAAAACTATGGTCTTTCTGGAACAGTCTAACAGAACATGGTTAGAAGACAACCAGTCCATCCCTAGGATAATATCTAATTGGGAAAGAGGTAAACAAATCAGATCGACCAGAAAGGATCGACCTTCAACAATCAATGGACAGTTTAGACAAACTTTGGTAGTAACTACCGGTCTATCAGTGGGGGTAGAAACAGTTAAGTCAAAAGGTAAGGACGACACAGGTAGACTCAGTTTTTGCACACAGTCATACGATATAAAAGAATGGGTTGCCCCAGAGTCATACAGTACAGTTAAAAGATTACCTTCTATGATGCCTTCTCCCTGTATCAAATCTTCGGATTCGGAGGCTTCAGCTCCGCTCATAGTGTAAACTCGTCCTCCAGCTTGCGGTTTCTTGGCTTTCGCAACATTCATTGAAGGTTCGACCTTCGCTTGATTGCAGTCTCTGTAGATGTGTCCAGGTTTCCCACATCGAAAACAGATAATCCCTTTGATAGGACAATCCCTCGTCAGATGATCTTTTCCACACTTAGGCATTTGGAGGGATATGCCAAGTTTTGACCGGTCCGGTTCCCACTAGAACCTCCACTTGAACTTCCACCCATGGCTTGTTGGTGACTTCCCATTGGTCGAGAGTATGGCTTCTTCCGGAAGCGGTTAGCACCTTGTTATTGCCGCCTCTGCGGAATCTCGCAGCCCAAAGTTTCTATTCCTCATATCTCTAGATTGCTCCGAGCCTCTACATCACGGCAAGTATCCAACGGTTGTGAGAATTCATTGATCCTCAAGGTGATCACTGCTTTCCTCGATTCGTACCTCAATCCTTCCGTGAATCTTCGGCACTTCCAAGCCTCATCCGGTTGATTCGAAAGTAGGTCGAAAGCGTGACAAGTTTTCGAATCTCGCTGCGTACTCACTAACGGTCATATTCCCCGTCGCAGGTTGAGGAATTCGACTCCTTCGCATGCCTTGCACTCGCGAGAAAATACTTGTCCAAGAACTTTTCTTTGAACAACTCCCAAGTAATATCTCGGTTCGCAGACTTCTAGCATCCTCCGCACTCCGTTCCACCGGTTCTCGCGTTGCCTACCGGCATAAAAGTAGCATAATCCACCTTCTTACCCTCGGCGCAATTCATTCCTCGAAATACCTTCTCCAACTCCTTGATCCACGAGACTAGCTTTGTCAGGATCAAATTCTCCTTTAAATTGAGGAGGATTATGGCGTCGAAACTCTGCTAAATTCGAGCATCGGCGGTAGCCTCTAAGCGTTGAGCGACTCGCTCTTGTTGTTACGTAACTCTCTCTTCTTTGTCGTGCGGCTTGCTCGGTTGTTGTGCGATGACCTCGGCCATCCTTTGCATGCATTTGTAATAGCTCTTTGCCATGTCTTCCTTCGTGCCATCTCACTTTCTCAGATTTAGATTATCCGAAAACACGAGAAAAGTCGGTTGCATTCACTAAAAATACCAAACACTACTCCTTTACGAATACCATTCGAGAGAACACACAAAGACAAACAAGACGGACTCAACCACAAGACCCAAAGAAACATAAACCGGGGCTCGATACCAAGAATGTAACGCCCTCTTCCAAGGGAACGCCACATGGTCAATTACAATGCGGAAATAAAGTTAGGTGAGTTGAGACCCGGTTCGTTTTAATAAGACGCGTATATTCACTAGATTATAGTTGGGTATTTTAATTGGCGGTTAGGTTATATATATATATATACTTTTTTTTTCTTGATTAGTAACCATATTGACGAGACATCAATGGAAATAAAAGATCAAAGAAGTAAAACATGCATAGGAATTAACATACGCATCATCATATATATATATATATATATAAGTTTATCAAAACATTTAGTTACAAGCCTGTTACATCAAAAGCAAAGCTATACCTGCCCCCCAAAGTATTACATACACATCCCCACGGTATCAGAATTTAAAGCCCATTACAAACAAAACATCAGGCCCCCAAAATAAAATACTGGTAGCCTTCAGTAGCTACGAGTAACATCAATCCCTCAAGTGAGGAGGAATCGTGTCAGGATCCTCTTCAGGGTCCTCTTTGGGGTCGTCCTCAGGGACTTCCTCGGGATCTTCCTCAGGATCTTCCTCATCATCAGAGGAAATCACCATAGGAATAGCAGAGACACGGGACAGGGCCCGAGCTGTAGAACGAAAAGAGTCCTCTCTCGGAGTAAAGTAACGATCGCCCCACATCTCACGTATCGGTGGGTGAAACTCCAAACGTAGGCTAATGCGAGGTAAAGACGGGTGGTTCGTGGCGTCTCCGGGCTAGTGATATCGAGACATCTCCCGTGTAGACACGGCGTTCGAAGCGTAGTTGATATACCAAAGCACTCGGCCTCCTAAGAAAATCGACGTACATCTCCCAAAATGTGTACGGGGCTCCATAGTCTTCGTGGTCGCTCGGTCAAGATAAGGCCAAAAACCAGGGAAGTTGGGAGCTTAGGTTCCTCACGGTTGTCTTCGATGAGACGCAATGTACAGATAAACAGAAATGGAGAGACAGGAAAGAAAAGAGGTAAGACATCCTTCCGTCATTACCAATTATAGCATCAAGAAACCAAACGGCGCAAAGCGCCCACATAGCATTTACAACAACAGTAATAGTAATAGACATTCAAGAGCAGTTATGATCAAGCAAACAGTCCCAGGCAGTCATAGGTATATCAACAATATATCAATGCCAGACCATAATAATGATAAATGCAAATAATGCACGGACTCTATACACATGAGCCCTCAATAACCAAAATCCTACTCCATGGAGCTAGACACAAAACATTCGGAGAGAATGATCAGGGAGACATGCTAGTATCTCGTCAGCCATAAAAACAAGTGCTTTCCAGAAAATAATCAGTCATTTTGCGCAACAAGGCTTTATACAAAGTGACATTCTCACAAGATCTCGATATAGGGGCTGTGGCGGTCGGGATCGTTGGTGCGTTTGCATCGGTTTGTCTCACGGTCCCGGAGGGGCTACCACCGCCCTTTGTGAAACACCGCGCCCCAACGCCCTCAAGGCCAACTACAGGACCCCACTTGTCTATTCGCACCCGCACTAAGGTGTGTTCAACTCCTAGGCAACTAGGCCTTACGACGGTCCAACGGACAAATCACAATGCATACAGACTCTATGCATAATCATGCATGATCATTATTACATACTATTCCATCATATGTCACAATTTGCCAAAGTAAGAATTAATACCGTCAATGGTCTCTCACATGGACCCACCATAGCATAATATTGTCACTAAATAATTCAATACCTTTTTAAAACGTATTATGAATTCTTGCTTAGGTTTAGCTTTACTTACAGGGTTTGTCTCTAAAGGAATTCTCTTAGTTAACTTAAGTCCTCTTAGGTAATTTATTCATATGCCCTTTGAAGGTTATTTTAAGATTTCAAAATCTCACACTCTCAGGTTCTTCCCTGTTTATGCATCCCTAAGTAATTTCTAGTCATCCCATTTATTTATGATCAATATTCCTCTATTAGTCCCAAGGTTTTGGGTGATAGGTATACATTTGAATTCGACAGAGACTACGTTTTATGAATAATTGAAGTTGCTATTCGACGAAGAATAATGTAACAGGAGGGGGAAAGAATGGGGAAAACATTTTTCTGTCGGATGGGGATTCTGTCGGACGAAGATCAAAACTGTCGGACTCCCCAGATGGTCAGCAAAAGCCTCAATTCGACGGGTATAGGTGTCGACGTTGGAGAAAATCTCCCAAGTGTCGAACCGAGCGAACACTTGGTCGAAATCTCTAATTTCGACGGGTCTGGGGAAATTCATCTACTCGACAGGCATTGTCTCTCGAATTCGACGATTATTGACTTTGGGGCATTTTCTTGTAAGTGTCCAGGGACTCTATTCGACGGGTTTTTGGTCGGAAGATCGATCTCGACGGGCATGATCGAGGTTCATACTCGACGGATATTGACATTGTGTTTAGTGGTCGAAGATCCAAACTCGACGGATTTTCACTTAGTGTTTGCTGGTCAGAAATCTAAATTCGACGGGTTTGACATTCGACGGAAAGGGTCAGGAGTCTAAACTCGACGGATTTTAACATTTCACTAAGTAGTTAGGACATCAAATTCGACAGGCTTGGCCATGAGTCCTTACTCGACGGATTTTAACATTTTATTAAGTAATTAGGTTATCACGTTCGACGGGTTTTAGGTTATCACGTTCGACGGGTTTTGGGTTATCACGTTCGACGGGCTTGGGTTATCACGTTCGACAGGCTTGGGTTATCACGTTCGACAGGCTTGGGTTATCACGTTCGACAGTCTTATCATTCGACGAAATGGTCGAGAAATCTTCATTCGACGGATTTTGACATATCACCAAGATCAGGTTATTGTATTCGACGAGTTTGGCAGATTTCATACTATTACTAATTTCCACATGAAGTTTCCACATTCTGGGCTCAACATCGTAACTATCCGAGAACAAATTGGAACTCATTCCCTTCAATATTACACATTCCAGTACATCCAGTTATATATATATATATATATGTACATTCAAACTCAAACACTCAAATAACACATATACCATACAAACAACATACAAAAGCAGAAAGACCCTCAACAAAATCACAGACGTTCCTAAATGCTAAGAGAGGTTGAGGAGGAGTGTCTTCCTCTTACCTTAGAGAAGCACAAAGAAAGGCTGCTCCTTTTGGTCAGAAATGATATTGTCAGCTCCCAAGAGATCCTTAAATATTCAAGCTCACCAAAATCAGAATCAAGTGTTGAAATGGATACCCATGGTCATCAAAATGACAGTGGGTTACGAAAATGAGGAGAGATGAGGAAAAAGCTAAGGACTTTACCTTAAAGTTCCAACCTTTAAGCTTCAACCATAGTGGAGGAAAAGAAGATGAAGAAAACGTAGAGCTTTGAAGATGATTCCCTCGGGTGTGGTGCTTCTCCAAACACGAAATGGTCTTTGGAGTGTGACGGTATTGGAGGATGAAAATATGAAGGTGGGTGGATGGTCTTCTTTGGAAGGAGAAATGGAAAGAGAGAAAGATGAGTGCTACGTACGGGAGGAGGAAAATGTGTGAATTGCGAGAATGAATTAAGCCCCTTAATTCAAATGTGCAAAGCACAAAAATGGGAGGAGAGAGAAATATTAAAAAATGATTCAAAGAAGCTTCCTTAAGAAGCTTCGCACGCTTCTCTACGAAGTGCATAGTAAGCTTGTCTCCTTGATTAAATACCTGCATCGGATGATTTATTACACTATGAGATAAAACCTCAAAAGGTAGACCTCGTAAGCGTGCCTGGGACTCGGGTTTAGTAAGATCCCCCGTTGACACGTTGACAGTCCAAGGTTTACCAGCCCTAGGGAAAATATTTTATTCTCCCGGCTCCACTCAGCACACACATAAAACGAAGAATATATTAAAATATTCATCATCTCCAGAAAATTCCACAAAAATTCTTAAAAATTGCAAATATTATAAAATGATCGTTTTTAACAAAATAATGAATTTTCGGGATGTTACAGAAAGCAAATCTGATTTTCTTGGTGATGGGTTGCCTCTCATTAAGCACTTGGTTTATTGTCCTCAGCCCGACATTGTGCCACTCTTTAGTGTTCTTCATAATGTGGATAAAGTAGGGTCATCTTTTCCACTTCTTCATTATTAGGAAGCTCATGGTGCATCTTGAGGCGGTGTCCATTAACTTTGAATGTTTTTCTAGATGCCTCATTCACGATCTCCAATCTCTGAAAGGTTCCTGGTGCATTGCAACGTCCAAAAGGCATTAGCCTATATGCAAAAGTGCCAAAGGGACAAGTGAAAGTGGTATTGTCCTGATCTTCTAGAGCAATAGCAATCTGGTTATATCCTGAAAATCCATCCAAAAAATAGTAGTGAGTATGATTAGCTAATCTCTCTAACACTTGATCAACAAAAAGAAAAGGAAAGTGGTCTTTTTTAGTGGCAGCATTAAACTTTCTATAATCTATACAAACACATCACCCTATTTGTAACCTAGTAGGAATAAGCTCATTTTCATCATTCCTTACCATAGTGATTCCATATTTCTTTGGTACTACCTAGACCGAGCTTACCCACTTGCTGTCAGAAATGGGGTAGATCACCCCCACATTTAGGAGCTTCGGCGTCTCTTTCTTCATGACTTCCATCATAGGAGGATTCAACCTCCTCTGGGGATCTCTCACTGGTTTAGCCCCATCCTCCATTAAGATTCTGTGCATGCAAATGGAGGGGTTGATACTTTTAATGTCTGCTATAGTCCAACCAATGGTCGTCTTATGCTCCTTCAAAACAACCACCAACTTCTCCTCTTGTGCTTGGGTGAGTGACTTAGCAATTATTATTGGAAGTCTGTCCTTCTCTCCCAAGAATATATATTTGAGATGATTAGGTAATTCCTTCAATTCCAACTCCAGTTCCTGCACAACAGAAGGTTTAGGAGCATCATTAGTAATTGGTAGCTCAACATAAGAAAGCTCATGTCCTTCTGAAGTAGAAGAGAGCTTATACAAGGCTACTACTACATCGTGAATATCTTCACTGCATGGCTCTCTTTCATCATCCCTCTTCTCTTCTGTAAATCTAAGCTATGAGTCAATACTCTATCAAGAGCATCAAAATGATTAGACTCAAAAGTTACAGAAATTATAGAATCAAAAGTATAAAAGGAGTTAATCCAACAAGCAGAGTGCACATCACTTGGGTATCTCATAGCCTCAAAAATATTGAAACAGATCATTACCCCATTAAATTCCATGATCAACGTCCTTGAGTGAACATCAATCTTTGTCCGTGCAGTCTTTAAGAATGGTCTCCCCAACAAAATAGGAGCAAAGTTGGGGGTATTTATCCTCCTCCATGTCTAGCATATAGAAGTCTACCAGAAATACTAATTCATTCACCTACACCAACACATCCTCAACAACACCCTTTGGGTATGCGTTAGATCTATCAACTAATTGAATAATAACACTAGTTGGCTCAAAAGGACCTAGATGTAAAGATGCATAAATGGAGTAGGACATGACATTTATGGATGCACCTAAATCTAGCATTGCCCTCTCAAACCTTGTGCTACCTATAGTGCATGGTATGGTGAATGTGCCAGGGTCCTTACATTTAGTTGGAAGCTTCTTTTTAATTACAGTCAATACATTCTCTCCCACTTGTACCTTCTCATTACCTTTTAACTTTCTTTTGTTAGTGCACAATTCCTTTAAGAATTTGGCATACCTAGGCACTTGCTTTATGGCATCTAATAAAGGAATGTTAACTTCCACCCTCTTAAAGGTCTTTAAGATTTCTTTACCTACTTCATCTTTCTTATTCTTAACCAACCTACTAGGGAATAGGGCCTTAGTGACATACTTAGGAAGGGGTTTAGGAGTACTTACCTTAAGGGCGTTAGAGTTTTGCCCCTCCTCATTTACCTCATTAGGCTCTTGATTTTTTTCTTTAGTGACTTGTGGAGATGATGTAGATTCATCTAACACCTTCCCACTTTGCAAAGTGATAGCACTAGTATTTTCCCTCGAATTCACTTCCGGTTATGAGGGAAGTCTCCCAAAAAGTTAGTTCTGAACCTTGTTGAGGTCTGTGGCTAACTGCCCTGCTTGGTTCTATAAGTTACTAATAGCAACCTTTGTCTCTTGTTGGAAGCTTTGCATAGTGGTCTTTTACTCCTGCTGAAATTGAATGCTACTAGTGACCATTTGCCTCATTAACTCCTCTAGTGAGGGCTCAGGTTGCCTAGGAGCTTGAGCTTGTTATTGTCTCTGAGGGAAAGATGCTTGCCTTTGTTGAAATCCTGGAGGTCCATAGGCTTGAGGTTGATTCTGGGGTTGCTTTCCATAGCTCAAGTAAGGATGATCCATCCATCTCGGATTATATGTATTAGAGTAGGCATTGAAGTTTGCGGAAGGTCCAGAATATCCCCCTACTGCTTTTACCTCCTTATTTTTGTCCTCTTGTAGAGTGGGACACATATCAGTGAGATGTTCAAGAGAACAACAAATCCCATAAGCATTTATCAGCGCTTTCCCATTATCAAATAACCGTTGAACCATGGTAGTGAATTGGGCCATTTGTTGCTACAAATAGGCCGTTTTTGCCTCTTTAACTGCTCTCACTCTAGTGTCATTCCTGGTGAAGAATTGTTGAGTGTTTGTAGCCATCCTTGATATCAAGTTCCTAGCTTCTTGAGGAGTCTTATCAACCAAAGCTCTTCCACTAGCAACATCAATCATGTTGCAGTCCATGACTAGCAAACCCTCATAGAAATATTGAATCAGAAGTTACTCACTGATTTGATGTTTAAGGCAGCTAGCATATAATTTCTTATACCTCTCCTAGTAGTCATGAAGTGACTCCCCATGCCTTTATTGGATGTCGTAAATTTCTTTTATGATGGTTGCAGCCTTTGAAGCAGGGAAGTATCTATCCAGGAAAGCTCGAGTCATGTCCTACTATGAGCTGATGGATCCGGGTGGCAAATAGTAGAGCCACTCTTTTGCAGAATCTTTCATTGAGAATGGAAAAGCTCTTAGCTTGACTTGTTCTACTGGAATTCCCGTTAGCTTCATGCTAGAACAAAGCATATGGATCTCTTTCAAATGCTTGTTGGGATCTTCCTTGGCTAATCCATTGAAAGATAGCAAAAGATGGATTAAGCCAGACTTCAACTCAAATGCCTCCTCATTTTCAAGAATCTCTATGCACAGAGGTTGTTGGTCAAAGATTAGAGCACCCAACACCTTTAGAGTATTTTCTACCATAGCCTCTTCTTCAGATTTCTCAGAACTTGATAAATCTATATGGTGGGCAGCTTCAAAGTCAGTAGGCGTGAATTAGAAATTAGATGGATGGAAGGCAAACTGAGGATGTGAGCTGATTTGAGCAATGTAGTGCCTTAAATCCCTCACTTTCTCGTCAAATCCTTCAATAGACATAGATACCTACAAAATAGTCAGAAAGAACTTGTTAACATATAAAAAAAATAAAAACAAAAATAGAGTGAAAAATAGGAAACAAATTAATAGCGTAATTGAAAAATTAGTTTCCCGGAAACAGCGCCAAAATTTGGTGTAGTTTGGGTTATTATTAAAAATTAAGATTAAAATCAGTTGTCAAGTTCCACCAAAAATATAAAAATTTTACAACCAATTGTAATTAGTAAGAGTCAATCCACAGAGAACTAATTCAATTAACACTATAAATTGATTCCTAATTTAAACTCTAAAGAACAATAAACAGTAAAAGGGAATTTTGTTTGTTAAAGCTAAGAAAAGAAATTAAATTTAAAGCAACAGCAGTAAACACGATTTGAATTACCAATTAAGAGATATTGGTTAAGAGATGGAATCCACCACTACATTTATATGATAATGCTAACCCACATAGCCTTCATCCAAACATGATCAATTATGTCTTTATGCGATTGTGAGGTTAATTCTTTGTTTTCCTTATGTTTTGGTTAATTTAGTAACATCTCAAATTAAGCCCTAATCACTAGTTAGCTATAAAGTAATCACTCTTACACTTACCTAATGATTGCATTAAGATTTAGAAAACTAATCACACTAAGATCCAATCACATACCGGGATTGAATTACTTAGATCACATGTCTCACTAGTTCTACCACTGCAACTACACATAGCAATCCTAGTTTTACCACTTTCAAAATTAGCAAAGTGTATAAAAACCTTTATAGTGAATTAAGAATAGAAACATATGAATAAAAATATAATTATATTGAGATAGAGAACTATGTAGGATTCACATGATCAAAAGTAGGGTTTCATTTTCCCTTAACCAAATAAGAAACTTAGCCGCACATGGCAAATTCAGAATCAAAAGAAAAACATTGTCAAGAATACAAGTGTGAAAGAAAATTGAAGATTAAACTAGTTTCCAATGATTAAGGTTGATTGATCATCGATGGTTCGAACCCGAATCCAAATCTTTGATCGAGTCCCTCTCTCTCTTGTTTTTTGTATTCTCCTTAGTTCCTTGGCGGCTTCTACCTCAGACTCTCCTCCTTTGAACCCTAAGCAATTTGATTTATAACCTTGGATACCTAACTCCTCATCCAAACCCAAAACTAATTTCTTGATACGCAGACACAGGCCGTGTCTGATTACACCCCTCCCTCCCGTTTTTGAGTCTACTAGCATAAATTCCACAGAATTAGAAGTCAAAGAGGAACACGCCCTACCCCATGTCTTAAGACACGGGTCGTGTCTTCAGGCAAACTCAAAACTGAATCTAATTAGTGATGCCAGAGAAGGACACGGGCCCCTTGTGTCTAGGGACACAGGCCATGTCGCTTAACTTCTTCATATTCAGCCTTAATTCTTCACATATTGTTTCTCCCTTTGCTTCTAAGGGTGATGTTGATCTCCTTGAGTTTTTAGCTCTCTACTAAAGTGCATAGCAAGCTTGGTTTGATGCTAATGGACTCCGTCATTCAAAGATCTCCTAAAAAACACAATGTAATTATGAGTGCTTATAAACACACTTAGGCATAGTTTCACAATAAGGATCCAATTAAACTTCATATCTAGAAACTTAGCTAAAAGTCAATAATTAAGCATATATGGAGTCCAATTAGATCAAAGACAAGGCATTCAAGATATAGAAATAATCAACAGATCACATTTCTAGGCATCTAGTTCATTCTAGTTCCTTCTATATGTGTTGCCAACTTACCTTGGACTAAGACCTTGTGGTAGGTGTTATAGGTGGCTTCATTGCTTTTTCGGTTGATTCACTAGGGATCTACTTCTTCTTGGTCCCTTTTGAAGGTGGTTGCTGACTTGTCATGGACTGAGCTTGTGATGGCTGCTGTAGATGGCTCCATTGCTTTTGTGGTCAATTCTCTAGGGATTTACTTTGGTTGTTGACTTATGTTGGAGTGAATACTTGCGGTGGGTGCAGTACGTGGCTACACTAGTTATTTTGGTGCATAACTTGGTTCTCTAATTGGAATAATCTAAAATAGCAAAATCATAACCAATTAACACCATTAACAAAACATAAATTTAACATTGTAAACACAATTAACCAACCTTGAATCTTCCTTGTTTGGTACTAGCCACATGTTAGCTCAATGGGCTCTACTGAGTTAGTTGAGAAGGCTAAGATGGCTAAGTACTTTGGGTTGGCTAAGGTAATTGAGTATTCTGAGTTGATCTTCTAATTGGAATCATCTAACATAAAAATTACAACCAAATAGTACCATTAAATGAACATAATTAACACAAAACATAATTAACCTACCTTGATTATTCCTTTTTTGGTATAGCCCATAGGTTAGCGCAATGCGCTCTGCTAAGTTGGCTGAGTACTCTTAGTTGGTTGAGGTGGTTGAATACTCTGAGTTTAGCTAAGGTGGCTGTGGTGGCTGAAGTGCAGGTTGAGAGGGTTTAGGTGCAGGTTTAGAGGGCTGAGATGAGTTAAGTGGTCCCTTGCATGTTAACTTGTTGTGCCCTGCTCTACCATATTCATACATTTAATATTGAAGCCTTTTTTGCTCATTGTGTAATGCCCTTACTACTATCACTAATATTTGTATCTAGAATTACACCATAGTAATTAGTAGTAAGTACATCACTTAAAATTAGCAATAAATATTTCAAATATACTTTATTGTATTATACAAAAATATGAGCATGGGTGGGTGAATTAATATACGTATAATGATAGGATGTTTACACAAAGAGTACTACATAGTACAAAAATATATTATTTGCCTTCAAGGCATTATTCATACATCCCTTATACAAAACTTCAAATTGCTAATAAGCTTCAACTTCAGCTGCGACCGTAGTGGTGCAAGATCCGATCCTAGAATTATCATGGAATATAATATAGAAATGGGGTGAGAATACTAATTCTTAGTAGTTCTATTATGAAAACATGTCATCACAATAATTCCACCTGTTTTGGGAGAAAATACATTTCTTTGCAATTCATTTTGAATATATATATATATATATATTCAGAAGGGTGGCAAAAGTGTCAAATCTAGTCCCTTCTCTTCTTGAAATAGAATTCAATTTAATAGTAAATTTCAAAAATATTCCTTATCAAAAAATACAAATTTCAATCATAAATAATTTTAGGAAATGCCTCCAAATACAAACACTATGATATCAAATTCATTCAATAATTCATATACTCATTCAAGTCATAATATGACATAAAAATTTAATTCCATCGTTCATATACATATTCAAGTCATAATATAACATACAAATTCAATTTCATCTCAATGCTCATTTAAATACTCATTCAAATACTCATTTATGCCACAGAACCCATATCTCAAACATCAAAAGCATGGAAGCCACCTCATATAGCTCGGGTTCTATATACTCATGGTAGGGAGTGATTCTGGGCCTCACACTACCACTAGTACCCTATGAGAGAATTAATACATGAGGATTATACTAATACTAATACTATGAGGAATTTATCCAAGGACACAGGATCCCCCTTCCTCACAAGAGGTCATCTTCATGGTTCTAATGAAATTTTGAATACCCTGGCCCCATATAGGATCGTCTCCGAAATCCATTATATGAAGTGAAACACAGTTCACATAAATACAAAGGATACTGAGTGGGAAAGCTTGGACTAATTACCTTCCCATTCAAGGATAATAGTCCAATTCTCATTCTCAATTCAAATACAAATTCATTGAGCACTGATTATTCAAGTATTCATTCAATACATATTTTTAGCTCAACCTTAAAATCAGAGGGAGCATATTCAATATAGATTTTAATCCAAATTCCAAATTCTCATTCCAACTCAAGTTTATTAGTATAAAGGAGCAATGCGAATCCAAATTTAAGCTCAACTTGAGTATTCAAAGAGCAACATCATTTTAAATTCAAGCTTAACTTGATAAATCAAGGAGTAATAAATTCTCTAATACATATCAAGTATCCAATACCATTTCAATTCAATTCACAGTTCAAATACTTTCCTTAATAAAACCATTTAACTGTGAGCATAATGCTCATTTCAAAACCAACATTTCCAATCAACTAAAGCTTCAATGCATAGCAAACTCAAATTAAGATATTATCATAGTAGCCTTCAACCTTAAGTTTATTCACATTTTTAAGTCATAATCCATGTACGAAGATGTCAAAAATTCTAGTCACCCAAGGCAACATTCTGCCTTGACCTTCATACACCACACAAGCCACAATTTTTGTACATCAACACATCAAATTTTGGTCATTAATGAGTAGCCTTTTGCCACCAATATTTAACATCATTTTAGCCACAAATTCATGCTTACATATGATAAGAATTCTGGTCACAAATAAGGCCTACACAGTTGTGACCATTCAGCTTCAAAATTCAATCATTTTCTATTCAATACAACATTACAATTCAACAAAAGCATCAATAGAAATAGATGAACAAATTAAAGAATTCAAACATCTTAAATCTCATCATGACCATGAAAGCTAGGGCACATAACCACAATAAAATTCACAAATTTCTCATTCAACAATTCATTAAGAGAAAGCACTAGTTGGTAATAGGAAACTAAAGCATAAAAATAACAAAATATTCCTCTTTAAACATGGCTTAACCATGACCATTATGAACCCAAAGATCAGAATTTTAGGTTCAAAAACCATAAAGAAATAAGAACAAATGAAGAGCAAATATCCCCTACCTCACATCCTAGCCTAGTTTCCTTGCTTTTCTTCTTTCTTTGCTTTCCCTTGGCCTATGATTTGCTCACCTTTCCCTTTGTTTTGCTGCTAGTTCAGTGTGAAAGAGAAGGAGAGAAGGTGAAGTAAATGAGACAAAATGATGAGATAAAAGTGGGTGAGAAAAGGATAGAAAACTAGGCTTTGGTCCATGGATTTTCTCTTTGCTTTCTCTTATTTTTATCTTGAATTTCTTGGGCTGTTGCTGGATAGAACAACAGAGAGAAAAGGCAGAGAATGAGACAAAAGAAAGGTGAAGAAAAGTGAACATAAAGCGGTAAAATATCTTGGGGGTTGGACAATCAAAATTTCATCCTGGGACTATTGTATCTACTACGTACACTTTAAACTTCCAAAGTTGAATTTTCAAGTGTCCACAAGTATTATAGAAAAATTTAGTACTCATCTTAGGCCTCAAATCCATTTTTCCATAATTATTCATATATTGTTATTCGTTAAATAAGCTGCACTACTTTTTTTAAATTAAATCGAACCTGTAAAATAAGTAAATATACTTGCCTTAAATTATTTTCTATACCAAAATATTCTCCATATTCTACTTATCATCTTTATAAAATTTCATAATTTTCTGAGCTACTTAACTATTCTGGCTACTTCTCAGCAATATCCTTAAAAATATCAAACTTGTCCTGTTACTTCTCCAAAATTTTTCACAACTCTTATCAATGGTTCTTAGTTAGGAAATAATTTTTCGTATTTATTTATATCATATCAACCGATTCAGCAGATACTTTAATTATTCTATTATATTTAGTGTTATAAAATTACGCTCAAACTAATTTAGAAAATTATCCGAATTAACAGATAATTCTTACTAGTATTACTAAGCTTCTATAACTTTGATTAGTACTATTGGGTTAAGGAGGATGTTACACATTGTGCCCTAATTAGGTTATTCATCAATTTTATTGTTCCTTGATCTCTTTGGTCTTCCTAATAGCCTTTTGAGTGGTGGAAGAACATCATTATAGTGTATCATTTGCCAAAAGTTCCACCTTATTGGATTATAACATGCTTTATACACTTCCTTCCTATAGTATATTGGAATATAACCTTCTAGTTATGAGCATCTTGTTCTCATCTTTGGTGCGTAAAAAATTGATAATAAAATGTCAGTTTGACTAGATTTTAATGCATGTGGTTCTATGAAAACAACAAGCTTGTTTTTTTCATTTTTTTAAACTTAATTTTATACATAGAAAAAAAAATAGATGCCACCCTATTCAAAGTTTGGATCAAGAGTTGTACCTGATCTCGTCATCTAAATGATGTTGAATGGTGGTTTCCTCTTTACTACGGTAGTAGTAGCGACGAAGAAGGGGATGGTGTACCTGCAAGGTGTAACGACCCAAAATTAATGCATCATTACCAGGTTGATGAAGTTATTCCAATTATTGTGGTTTAAAGATTAAGATAAAATTTTCATAAAATTTTCAAGCATGAAACCAATAGCTAACATTAACGTACAGATATTACCAAGAACATTCATCATAATATGACTTAATAAATACTTGTCCAACATGTTATCACAAAATTTGACCTATGCAAAGGTCATATACAGGCCAGTAGTTAAAAACAACATTTAATACAAATAAAACATCAATACTTTTCTTCTCTATTCAAGTAGTAGGTGGAGGAGAAATAAGCAGCGGTCAATAGTCAGCAGAGCTGGGTTAGGCTACAACAGGGTCACCAAGGTGGGAGGATCACTTGGAACGTAAAGTGGCTAGAAATTGTTATAGTCCTAAATTCTGGATGAGCTACAGAGGAGACTTGGATTGTGATCTACCCAGTAAATATGAACAGTTTATTCTCCATGTCATAGGACCGACTTCCTTCACCCAACCAAACCACAATGGTGCTCATATCTACGGGTCTAGAATACCACGATAAAAATCACAGGGAGGTGAGAAAAGATTTCTCAGTAGGAAAAGACTTAAAAAAACATAACTAATGGTGTTCCAGGGGAAACAAGTTTTTGTTTAAAGAAAAATCCCAGTCAATAATTAATTTTTGCCTTTAGAAAAATCTCTGATTCCCAAAACGTTTTTCTTTCAAAAATACATTCTCTACAAAATAAAATAGATGTTAAAAATTTATAGTTAAACAATAAGAAATAAAATTTCATATACATACAACGTCATAAATTGCATTAGTGGAGAATAGAAACAATCACACATCTATTGTAATATTCACACCCCTAATAAATGTATTAAAGCAATAAATATTTATACAGATCACAATTAAAATGTAAAAAAGATAAAAAAATCGTAGAAATATTTTAAGTGTCTTTTGCTTAAAACCAACTCCATGGAGTGCTCCTTTGGGATAGCGGATGGATGAGAGTACACACACCTCCCACTGCATGCTCTCCATCGTCCTGGAGAAAACTAGCATGTCAAAGTAATGCCACCTCCGGAAGTGACCCCCATGATAAACAAAATCACAGTCCAACCAGGACTTGTCCTACCCTGGACAAGCGTGTGGTCACAATAGCATTACACCCAAGGGTTTCACTACCCCCCCAATCTACTCCTCACATATCATCGTGTAGGCTAATCCCAACGAATCCTTGTCTTCCTACTTTTATCTTATCACATAATATAATTTAAAAGCTCATGGTGACATTAAAAGGAAACTCATCAAAATAGATGCTACTAATTCAGTCCAAGGCTCACGGCCGTCAACCAAGTTCCAATATTCAATTTAAAGATTCCACATAAGCATAGGAATCATGGTCACTTTACACAATTCAAGAATTTCCAAACAAGCATGTATTCTATAATCATATTCAATATCACCAATCCAATAATCATTGAAGCATGACTGTCCACTTAAATAAACAACTGACCTTTACATTCTTCTAAAAAAAATGTTAAAGATCAATTGTGGACAACATAACGTTTAGAATCACAAAGTAGTGATTTAAATCTAAAACAGCAACAAACTCCTAACAAGGCTTATAATAAATTATTAGTACTACAATTCATTTAATTTAGAGTCCTTCTTTATAAATTAGAAGTTGAAAAATAGAAAGTGCTTTTGTTAGAAAAGAATAGAAGAATAGAGATTTAAGAAGATGATATATAGAATTTCATGAAGAAGAATTGGTAGAGAAGTAAGTTCCCCTTTATTTTTCCTACCTTGACCACTTCCTAATAGAAAGAAAGTGGATGATGCTTCTTCAAGTGTCCACAACTGATGAAGACAAGAATAGAGAGTGTTTATGGATATGGTGAATTAGAGAGTGACTTAGGGGGTTCTCGGCTAGGTGAGGAAAAAAGTGAAGGTGTGCTGTCCAAGGAGAGCTTCAAAAACTTAAGGCTTCTTAAAATACCATTCATGGTTTTCTTGGGCAGAAATAAGGCTGCCATTATTACCTTCATGACTAGGCTAGGTCTAGCGATATCTTGGTGGCAATTTCCATTAATGAAAGTGTGTCTTTGTTAGGTACTTGGAGAGGACATCACGTTGACAACTCAAAAAGTGCAGATTTGAAATTAAATAGAGAAAAGATGAGGTGAAAGATGTGAAGTTTTTGATGCCCTCCTATTCTCTTCGTGAATCTAGTAGTTTCCTAGTCTTGAGAGGTGTCATTGCATGAAGAAGTGAATGGCATGGAAACCAAGTGTCTTACGGTTTGAGATGCTTAAGGTGAGGTGTCATACATTGTGTTCCTTGCAGCTGAACACGTTGTGCATGGCTGGTTGAATGGAAAGTTTGTCTTAGAATGCCAAGGAATTATATCATTTTGAAATGTCACTTTGCATGGCTAGCAAGTCATGCAGCTTGCCACTTGTTTCATCCGTGTTTAGCTTGAATTCATGAGTGAAATTATACCATTTCACATACTCCTCCTCCTTGTCTAGGCCGTGGGTGTGTGTCATGTTTTACATGCAGCCCTCTATGTGTTCATTGTCGTGTTTCCTTGCATGACAAAGGGGTGGGTGTGCTTGACACTTGTATAAGCATTCATAATTGTTGTTTCATTTGGAATCATGCATGTGCAGCTGCCTTGTTGCCGTGGCTGTTCTAAAAATTAGGGAATCTACTTCTTTATTCTTTCTTTGACAAGCTTGTGCATGAACTACAAATGTCATCCTTTATTTACCTTTACAGCCATGCATTAAAAGTTGGACAGCAATACTAGTTTTTAGGATAATAAAATGCAAGTGGTTACTTGTTGGCTTGCATGATTCCTTCTTCCATTTTGTGGCCAATTCATGGAATACCATGATGAGGTAGCCGTGACACTCAAGTGTTTACCACTTGAGAAATTTTAATCCATCACATACTAAGTTATGATTAATCCTTGATATTTAACTTTGAATAGATCATTTTCTTATATTAGAATTAACACTAAGTCTAAATAGAATTTTCTAAAATCAAGTTGCCTCCTACTTAGTCTTAGCCGTGAACTTGCCTAGGATTTCTTTAAGAAATTCTAATTGAATCAAAGTCCTTAATTTAATCTTTTGGCTTACAAGAAACTAAATCTCAATTTAATCTTAACTAAAAATCTAAGATTTCGTAGAATCACAAATTAAGGTACTAGAATTTCAGGATATTACATTCCCCCTTACTAAAAAAAATTTTGCCCTCAAAATTTCACATACCTTGAAATAACTGAGGATATTCCCTCTTCATGGTCGCTTCTAATTCCCACGTCAAGTCCTGAACATTTGCTCCTTCCCACAACACCTTGACCATCAGAACTGTTTTACCTTGGAGTTGCTTCTCGCTGTGGTCCATGATTCTTACAGGGTGTACTTTATAAGATAAATTTTCTTTAAGTGTTATAGCTTCAGGTGTCAACACATGAGAAGAATTGGGAATGTATTTATGAAGTTTAGAGACATGAAATACATTGTGAAGATTAGACAGCTGAGGTGGTAAAGCAATATAGTAGGCAACTAGTCCGATTCGATTTAATATCTGATACGGACTTAATAATCAAGGACTTAACTTGTTGGAATTTAACATTCGGCGAAGTCCGGTTGCTGGAGAGTTTTAGAGAAAAACATGTTCTCCTTCTTGAAATTCCAGAGGTTTTCTTCTCTTGTCAGCATAGCTCTTTTGTTGACTCTGAGTAGCTTTTCATCTTTCTTGGATTACCTTGATTTGTTCTGTAGTTTGTTGTACTAATTTTGGTCCCAACAGAGCTTTTTCCCTGGTCTTATACCAGCAGAGGGGTGACCTACACCTTCTTCCATACAAAGCTTCATAAGGGGCCATCCCTATACTGAAATGGTAACTGTTATTATAAGCAAATTCTGCTAAGGGCAGATATCTGTCCCAACTTCCACTTTGTTCTAGAGCACAAGCCCTTAGCATATCCTCCAAATTTTGTATGGTTCACTCGGACTGTCCATTCGTCTGGGGGTGATAAGTTGTACTAAGATGAATCTTAGTCCTAAAAGATTTCTAAAGGGCAATCCAAAATCTAGAGGTGAATCGGAGGTCCCTATCAAATGTTATGCTAAGAGGAATACCATACAATCTTACTATTTTCTGAACATACAGCTGTGCTAATTTTTCCAAAGAAAAATTTGACCTACAGGGTAGAAAATGGGCACTCTTAGTTAAACAGTCTACTATCACCCAAATTGAATCATGTCCTAGTGGGGTCTTAGGCAATCCCATCACAAAATCCATGGTAATCTTATCCCATTTTCATTCGGGAATACTCAAGGGTTGGAGAGGTCCCGAAGGTTTTTGGTGCTCTATCTTCACTCTTTGACAGGTTAAATAGGAGGCTACATACTGTGCTATGTCTGTTTTTAACTTAGGCCACCAAAAACTTTTTTTAAGGTCTCTGTACATTTTATTTGCACCGGGGTGGATAGTGAATTTGCTCTTATGAGCTTCCTCCAAATTTTTTTTTGTCTTAATCCTAAGTTATTAGGTATGCACAGATGGTCATCAAACTTAAGCACTCCTTCTGGGGTTAGGCTAAACCTTGATGGAATATTTTCTTGAATCTGACTCCTAATGGGTTCTAAGGAAATGTCTTGCTGTTGAGCTTCTCTAATTTGCTTAAACAAAACATTCTTAATGGTTATAATATTCATTTTCAAATCACCATCAGTGGTTTCCATAGAGTATCCTAGGTCTCTAAAGTCTTCAAGAAGTTTCATCTCCTAGACCATAAAGGTAGCTACATGTAATGATTTTCTACTAAAAGCATCAGCCACTACGTTGGCTTTTCCTGGATGGTATTTTAATTCAAAATTATAATCTTTCAGAAATTCCATCCATCTACGCTGCCTCATATTTAATTATTTTTTATCAAACAAATATTTCAGGCTCTTATGGTCACTAAAAACCTCAAATTTAACTCCATAGAGATAGTGCCTCCATACTTTCAAAGCAAAGACTACAGCTGCTAATTTCAAATCATAAGTAGGATAATTTTCCTCAGGGGATTGTAGCTGTCTAGAAGCATAGGCAACTACTCCTCAGTTTTGCATTAAAATACATCCTAATCCAAGCCTAGATGCATCACAAAACACCTCAAAGGGTTCTTGTGGGTCAGGAAGAACTTAAATGGGTATGGTGGTCAATCTACCCTTCAATTCTTGAAAGCTCTTTTCATAACTAGGGGTCCAATCAAAAGGTATTCATTTCCTAGTTAGTCTGGTTAGAGGTAAAGCTATCTGAGAAAATCCTTTAATAAACTTCTGATAATACCCAGCTAATCCTATAAAGCTTTTAATCTCAGTAACTGACTTAGGTTTCTCCCACTGCACGACAGCCTCTATTTTACTTGGATCTATAGAAATTCCTGCTTGTGACATGACATGTCCTAAGAATTTCAATTCTTTGAGCCAAAATTTGCACTTGGACAACTTAGCATATAATTTCTTTTCTTTAAGAATTTCAAGTACACACCTAAGATGTTAGGCATGCTCTTCCATGGTTCTAGAATAATTCAAGATATCATCTATGAACACTACAACAAATTGATCAAGATATGGCCTAAAAATTCTATTCGTATAATCCATGAAAATTGCAGGTGCATTGGTGAGTCCAAACAGCATCACTTGAAATTCATAGTGTCCATATCTAGTTCTAAAGGCAGTTTTGGGTATATCCTCAGGTTTCACTCTAATCTGGTGATAACCGGATCTAAGATCTATTTTGGAAAATACAGAAGCTCCTCTCAATTAGTCCATTAAGTCATCAATCCTAGGTAATAGGTATTTATTTTTAATAGTAACCTTATTTAGCTGATGGTAATCTATACAAGCCTCATGGTACCATCTTTCTTTTTAACCAAAAGGACAGGAGATCCCCAGGGTGAAACACTTGGATGGATGAACTGTTTTTCTAGTAATTCCTCTAATTGTTTCTTTAACTCACTCAATTCTAGGGTTGACATTCTGTAAGGTGCCATAGAAATAGGACCAGCCCCAGGTACTAAATCTATGCTAAATTCTATCTCACGTTCTGGCGGCAACACAAGGATATTGTCAAGGAACATATCAGGATAATCCTTTACCACAGAAATTTCATTTAAAGACTGCTCAGATTCTACAACAGAAGAGAAAAACATGTATTCTTCAAATTTCTCTTGTAACCTGGTATCAGCAAAGGAATATGAAGGAGGAGAAAGGGGTTAGAAAGTCACAGTTCTATCAAAATAGTTTAAGAGTACTTTATTTTTAGATAATCAATCCATCCCTAAAATAATGTCAAGATTACTCAAAGGCGGACAGACTAAATCTTGACTGAATTTCTTGTCTTTTATCTCAAAGGGACAATTTAAACATACTTAAGAGGTCAATACAGACTTTTAGGTAGGAGTAGACACAATCAGGTCATAAGGTAAGGTGGGCACAGGTAATTGCAATTATTTCACACAGTCAAGGGAAATAAAGGAATGAGTGGCTCATAAATCAAATAACACATTAAAAATATTTTCATAAAATTTGCACTTACCCTATGTAAGATCATTCGACCTAGCTGCTTCTTCGCCACTGAGGGTAAAAACTCTTTCGGTGGTCTTTGGTTTGGGGTTAGAGGTACTAGCAATATTCTTTTGATTACGTGGGCAATAGCTTTGGATATGTCCGTATTCTCCACATCTAAAGCATATAAAGCAAGGCCTTCCCTCGTGACTTTTGCCACACTTTTCGCATGGCGGTCCAAACCTTCGTGGTTGTTATGGCCGACTTCCTTCCCGAGACATCTTAAATTTTGTATTTCTATTTCCTTGTTTTGAGACAAACTTCCTTTTTTGCGGATAGGGATTTGTTCGGGATGGCTCTACTCGAGCAATATATCTTTCAATTATTTGACACTTTTTAACAAGTGTCGAAAAGTCACGTATCTCCATAGGTCCTACTGCCTTCAAAATTTCTGGACACAATCCGGCTTCAAACTTGATACATTTCCACTTTTCATCAGGATGGTGCATGTAATAGGCCGAAAGTTTAGACAGTTCTTCAAATTTAGACACGTACTGCCCTACTGTCATACTTCCCTGCTCAAGACGAAGAAATTCTAGTCCCCTGCATTTTTCAAATTTTCTTGGAAATATTTATTGAGAAAGGTTGTCCTAAACATTTCCCAAGAAATTAGAGTTTCATTTACTTCTAGGAGTCTACGGGCACTATTCCACCAATGTTCTGCTTAGCCTACAAGCATATAAGTAGCAAAAAGTACATTTTGAGTGTCGCCGCAATCCATAACTCTGCCTTAATAGGGTCAAGATGACCTTGGAATGATAAAGGTTTCGCCTTCCTATACTCTGCTAGTCCGAAAAATTCATCCCTTCTATGTTGAGGTTCAGCTACATTCACGTTCTGATTCCCTTGCAGTTGTTCCAGAATTCTGTTTGTCTTTTCTGCCTGAGTTTGCATAGCATTAACCATGTCTCTAATTTATCCCACCAAGTCCTCTATATTTTGCCTGGCGTTCCTTCTTGCCATTTGTTACTACACACACCAAAAAAATACCCTCATTATTATACTATCAAAAAAATAATTTTTACCTTGGAGTACTAGTCAAACCATACACTAGGCTGTATCTAGACGAACTTCTTTGATACTAAAGAATTGTAATGACCTAAAATTAATGCATCACTACTAGGTTAATGTAGTTATTCCAATTATTGTGGTTTAAAGATTAAGATAAAATTTTCATAAAATTTTCAAGCATGAAACCAATAGCTAACATTAACGTACAGATATTACTAAGAACATTTATCATAATATGAGTTAATAAATACTTGTCCAACATGTTATCACAAAATTTGACCTATGCAAAGGTCATATACAGGCCGATAGTTAAAAATAACATTTAATACAAATAAAAAATAAACATTTTTCTCCTCTATTCAAGTAGTAGGTGGAGGAGAAATAAGCAGCGATCAACAATCAACATAGTTGGGTCAGGCTACAACACGGTCACCAAGGTGGGAGGATAACTTGGAACGTAAAGTGGCTAGATATTGTTATAGTCCCAAATTTTGGATGAGCTATAGAAGAGACTTAGATTGTGATCTGCCCAGTAAATGTGAACAGGTTAGTCTCCATGTCATAGGACCGACTTCCCTCACCCAACCAAACCACAATGGTGCTCATATCTGCGAGTCTGGAATACCATGATAAAAATCACAGGGGGGTGAGAAAAGATTTCTCAGTAGGAAAAGACTTAAAAAAGAAACATAACTAATGGTGTTCCAGGGGAATCAGGTTTTTGTTTAAAGAAAAGTCCCTGTCAGTAATTAATTTTTGCCTTTAGAAAAATCCCCAATTCCCAAAACATTTTTCTTTCAAAAATTCCTTATCTACAAAATAAAGTAGATGTTAGAAATTTACAGTTAAACGATAAGAAATAAAATTTCATATACATACAACGTTATAAATTGCATTAGTGGAGAATAGAAACAATCACACATCTACTGTAATATTCACACCCCTAATAAATGTATTAAAGCAATAAATATTTATACAGATCATAATTAAAATGTAAACAAGATAAAACAATTGTAGAAATATTTTAAGTGTCTTTTACTTAAAACCAACTCCATGGAGTGCTCCTTTGGGATAGCGGATGGACGAGAGTACACATACCTCCCACTATATGCTCTCCATCATCCTGGAGAAAAAGGGCATGTCAAAGTAATGCCACCTCCGGAAGCGACCCCCACGATAAACAAAATCACAGTCCAACCTGGACTTATCCTACCCTTGACAAACGTGTGGTCATAATAGCATTACTCCCAAGGTTTTCACTACCCCCCTAATCTATTCCCCACATATCATCGTGTAGGCTAATCCCAAGGAATCCTTTTCTTTCCACTTTTATCTTATCACATAATATAATTTAAAAGCTTATGGTGACATTAAAAGGAAACTCATCAAAATAGATCCTACTAATTCAGTCCAAGGCTCACGGTCATCAACCAAGTTCCAATATTCAATTTAAAGATTCCACATGAGCATAGGAATCACGATCACTTTACACATTTCAAGAATTTCCAAACAAGCATGTATTCTATAATCATAATCAATATCACCATTCCAATAATCATTGAAGCATGACTGTCCACTTAAATAAATAACTAACCTTTACATTCTTCCAAAAAAATGTTAAAGATCAATTGTGGACAACATAACGTTTAGAATCACAAAGTAGTGATTTAAATCTAAAACAACAACAAACTCCTAACAAGGCTTATAATAAATTGTTAGTACTACAATTCATTTAATTTAGAGTCTTTCTTTATAAATTAGAAGTTGAAAAATAGAAAGTGCTTTTGTTAGAAAAGAATAGAAGAATGGAGATTTAAGAAGATGATATATAGAATTTCATGAAGAAGAATTTGTAGAGAAGTGAGTTCCCCTTTATTTTTCCTACCTTAACCACTTCCTAATAGAAAGAAAGATGGATGATGCTTCTTCAAGTGTCCACGGCTGATGAAGACGAGAATAGAGAGTGTTTATGGATATGGTGAATTAGAGAGTGACTTGGGGGGTTCTCGGCTAGGTAAGGAAAAAAGTGAAGGTGTGCTGTCCAAGGAGAGCTTAAAAAACTTAAGGTTTCTTAAAATACCATTCATGGTTTTCTTGGGCAGAAATAAGGCTGCCATTATTACCTTTATGACTAGGCTAGGTCTAAGGATATCTTGGTGGCAATTTCCATTAATGAAAGAGTGTTCTTGTTGGGTGCTTAGAGAGTATATCACGTTGACAACTCAAAGAGTGTAGATTTGAAATGAAATAGAGAAAAGATGAGGTGAAGGATGTGAAGTTTCTGCTGCCCTCCTATTCTCTTTGTGAATCTAGTAGTTTCCTAGTCTTGAGAGGTGTCATTTCATGAAGAAGTGAATGGCATGGAAACCAAGTGTCTCACGGTTTGAGATGCTTAAGGTGAGGTGTCATACATTGTGTTCCTTGCAGCTGAACACGTTGTGCATGGCTGGTTGAATGAAAAGTTTATCTTAGAATGCCAAGGAATTATATCATTTTGAAATGTCACTTTGCATGGCTAGCAAGTCATGCAGCTTGCCACTTGTTCCAGCTGTGTTTAGCTTGAATTCATGAGTGAAATTATACCATTTCACATGCTGCTCCTCCTTGTCTAGGTCGTGGGTATGTGTTATGTTTTACATGCAGCCCTCCATGTGTTCATTGCCGTGTTTCCTTGCATGACAAAGGGGTGGGTGTGCTTGACACTTCATTTGGAATCATGCATGTGCAGCTGCCTTGTTGCCGTGGCTATTCTAAAAATTAAGGGAATATACTTCTTTATTCTTTCTTTGACAAGCATGTGCATGAACTACAAATGTCATCCTTTATTTACCTTTGTAGCCGTGCATTAAAAGTTGGACAGTAATACTAGTTTTTAGGATAATAACATGTAAATGGTTACTTGTTGGCTTGCATGATTTTTTCTTCCATTTTGTGGCCAATTCATGGAATACCATGATGAGGTAGCCATGATACTCAAGTGTTTATCACTTGACAAATTTTAATCCATGACATACTAAGTTATGATTAATCCTTGATATTTAACTTTGAATAGCATTTTCTTGCATTAGAATTAACAATAAGTCTAAATAGAATTTTTTAAAATCAAGTTATCTCCTACTTAGTCTTAGTTGTGAACTTGCCTAGAATTTCTTTAAGAAATTCTAATTGAATCAAAGTCCTCAATTCAATCTTTTGGCTTACAAGATACTAAATCTTAATTTAATCTTAACTAAAAATCTAAGATTTTGTAGATTCACAAATTAAGGTACTAGAATTCTGGGATGTTACATAAGGCACTTCGACACTTAAGTTATGCATTAGGAGAGAAGAGTATATAGGAGTAGATGAATACTTAAGTTGCTTAACCTTGTATTTATAAAGTGGTTTTGCTTACAGGTTAAGTAGTATATGAAGATATACTATTTAGATATGATTAGGATTAATAGTTGTTAGGAGATAAGATCCCAAAACTTCCTTATTTAAGAGGGATTTAGTTAAGATAAGATGCTCAACTTGGTGAGTAAGTAACTACCATAAGGCCATACTAGCAAGGGGCAGTGATTGGGTTGCTCATGTTAGGCTTGGAATCGTGATACTAATCTAGAATAATTGCCCCTAACGCAGTGCTCTGATATGATAGCTGAGTGTCGAGGTACTCTTTGTAGAAGCCAACAGAAGCATTAGATGCCCCTATGCATAGGGATCCATTTTGGAAGTCGAGATTCATCCCATGACAAGATACAGTGTGTCATAGTCTGATATCTTGTATAAAGGATGTCTTTTCGAGATTCGCAATATGGAGCCTCAATACTTGCACTTCCAAGGATTGTTGTGGCACTTATGTTGGGGTCTAGTTGGATGGGTATGTGATTTCCACTAGGATCCAATATCTTTTGGTTGTGTACAACAACTTTAGTTATAAGGACCCTGACTTGTGCCTTGATCCATGGTTCTGGGATGATGAGCCTTTAAGTGAATAGGATCTGTTGTAAGTTGGGATCCAACATCAAGGATGACATCGGCTATTCGAGATATGGCGTTATGCGTTTCCAGAGCAATCGACGCTTTGTTTGGAGCCTAAATCACTTTGCCTGCTGTTGACAGGTTTTCGAGAACGTGGGGTGCATTGCGAGTGGTAACCACTATTTGGGGTGATGATTTTAAACGCATGACAAAATGTCAATGTGCCCTTGCCTTGATGGTTACAGTTAAGAGAACTGTTTCATATCAATAGGGGTGTGGGGCAGAATACTCCCATATTTGCTCCCTTCACGATTCTTCTCTGCATTCTCTGAAAACTTGAGGTAATTTTCGGTGACGATTTGGCAGTGGTGCACGGTGGCGCTCGCGGTGTAACATCCCAGAAATTCCTTATTTTTGAATATATATTCTTTTTATAATATTTGTGATTTTTGTGAATTTTTCTAGAATTATTTGAATTATATGATTATTTTAATATATTCCTCGATTTGCTTGCACACTGAGCAGAGCCGAGAAAGTGAAATATTTTCCCCGAGGCCGGAAAGCTTTGGACTGTGGGAACGTCGATGGGGGATCTTACTACACCCGAGGTCGGACACAGTTTACAAAATTTTTATTTTTTGAGATTTTATCTGACAGATAAAATTTAGGTACACTCTATTAACCATTGGATAATAGATACCAGATTTATTGATAGTGACTTTTGTCTATCGGATAATAGTTTGTAGTAGAAATCTAGTAGATTATTTTTATCTAGTCATTTCTGTAACATCATCTAAGTGATATCATCACGTCACATCGTTGATTGACCTTTTTGGGAAGCGTGAGAAGCTTCTTAAGCAAGCTTCCAAGAGAAGCTTCATTTCTCCTTTTCCAAGGTGAGTGCACAGCTATTGAGGGGTGGAGGAGCTTCTTGAATAAGCCTCATTCATCTTTCTTTCAAATCACATTTCCTATCACATTTTGTCTCCTCACCCAAAGCATTTCCTCTCACTTTTTCTCTTCATCTTCTTCCATTTTCTCTCCTATCACCACATGGCCACCACCCCCCGCACCACCATTTCACATTCTAAAATTCTAGCAACTATATTTCTTGAATCCACACTTCCTCCTAAAATCATCTAGTGTGAAGATTTTGGTTGTTCATCATTTTTTTCAAGAATCCTTCAAGTTAGGGTTTGTGATTCTCTAAGGTAAAAGTCCCCTCCTTTTTCATCATTATTCTCTTCTTCTTTTCAAAGCTTTGTTCATTGTTCTTAACTATTCTTTTCAAGTCTAAAAATGATGACTTTTGCTATGGCATTTTCGGTTTCAAAGGGGTTCTTGAAGGAGGAAGGTTGCTTCAAAAGTTCTACACAAGTGATTGGATATCTCCTAAGGTAAGAGGGAGATTTCTCTCATCAACCATCAATGGTGGTGAGGAACGAAATTGGTGTATGGAAAGTAAGGAAATCCATATGTGGATTATTCACTTTGTTGTCTTGATTCTTGGTGATTTTTGTGATTTTTGTTCTATGTGATGTTGTGACTTGTTGTTGTGTATAGTTTTATTTGAATAGAAAGCTTGATATATGATACATGTTATTTGCTTAGAATCTATTGTGGAAAGGAAAAATTTGAGGCCCAAGGACCTTTAGGGCTCATGGCCAAGAGGCCATAAATAAGGTATCTAAGATAAAATGTTATATTGAATTGGAAGTTGGAAACTTGAATGGAAATGAGATGGAATTAGAGACTTCATAATCATGAAGGAGTGGTAAAAACAAAAATCTTGGCTTCTTGGTTAGAGATAGGTTTCGGCCTTGAGAGGAACAAGATGGATGATTTTGTGGCTAGGTGATGTTCATGTCTTTAGTGGTAAGTGAAATTCTTAATGGTTGATATATATTACTTGCTTGAGATTCCTTGTGGAAGTTGGAAAATTTGAAGCCCTAGTACCCTAGAGAGGTCACGGCCAAGAGGCCATAAATAAGGCATCCAAGATGAAAACATTAAGTTAAATTGAAATCTAAGTGTTAAGGCGAGAAAAGAAGTGGATTAAGGATTGCTAATAATGAATGAGTGGTAAAATAAATCTAGTCCCTTAGTTGGAGAGGGGTTTCGGCCTTGAGGAAGAAAAATGAGCGCGGAAGAGAATTCATAATAAATTAAAGTACCTTGATGGCTTATGGAAAAAAGGAAAGTGAGATTGTGAAGTAATATCATGTGGTTTCTTTTAGGCCCTTTTAAAAAATGTGAGGAGACATTACTTAGTGGAACTTAACTCGGAGGGTTCTAAAATTAAAGTGCAATCTCACTTTAATTCTTGAACATTTTGATAAGTGTGGTTTGTGGAGAATGCTTCATGAAATTTTAAAGAGGATGATTTTATGAGAATTGTGTATTTGAGATGCCTTGTGATCGAACATAATGTTATTATGCTGTTGAGCTAATGGATTGGACCTTGGGTGGTGAATGGTTGATTGGGACCCTGTTATGGTTCCTCTTGATGAGATTAATATTACTAAAGAATATTATGCATCATTTATTGTGATTATACATTGTGAAAGTCGGAATGACTTGTTGTTAAGGCAGAATGCCTAGGTTCATTAGCATGTGATCATGCATTGTGAAAGTTAAAAGGACTTGTTAAGGCGGAATGCCTAGGATCATTGTCACATGATCATACATTGTGAAAGTCAGAATGACTTACGTTACGCTCAATGCATTGGAGATGAATTACACCTTTATGCAGGTGCGAATTATGTAGTGTGGTTCATTTGTTGAACTTGGAGGCATCGGGGCATGGGTATCCCACAAGTGGACAGTTGGTAGCTCCACTGGGCCATGGTGACTGAGCAACCCACTGACGATCTCGACTGGACACTATCCTATTCTTGATCCGGTTGAGAGTGTCTTGTATAGCCATGTTACGCATATTGATTATATTGAAAAGCACATTATTTGAGGCTAACGATTTACAGACAATGGTTCTTTTGATCATTCTCTCCGATGTTGGTTTTTAGCTCCATGGAGTAGGTGTCAGTCTGTTATGCATTCACATATCATTGAGCATTTTACTGTGATGCATCTACACTATGAAGTTAATTATTATTATATTATGGATTTTTCCTGTTGATACACATCATTGAGATATCTGTTGAACAGCTTTATAACTGCGAATTATTCTTGTTGCACTCTATGATTTTATTGTTGTTAGCTATTTCTTGCTGCCATGTGGTAATGATGTAGAGAGTCTCACTTCTTTTATTGTATTATTCTGCCTGCTTCTGTTTTTGTACTTATGTTGGGATAGATGGTGATGGCGGCAAGGCAAGATCCGCGAGGTTTCACTATGGATGCAGTTGTTCACTTGAAGTTCTACATATCTCTTGGGGAGCTTTGGGATGGGTGGAGAGTTTCCTTTAGGGAGGACTCTGTGGAGTCCACCACTCAGACTTCCATCCGCAGCGTCATGCCTCGATTGGGGGCTTTGTCTGTTGAGGATCCCGAAGGGGATGTGGATGAAGAACGGGTGCAAGATCCTGCTCCTCAGGTGTTTGGATTTGGACAAGGCTCAATTTTCATTTGGTAGTTATATGTATATATGTATGTTTACTTTTGGAGTATTAAAGTTTTATACTTTTGGAACACGAGATGATGTACTTAAGGATGTAACAAACTTTGTTTTATGAAAAACCCGCTACTCAATTCTCATGACTTGAGTCTTTTATTTATTTTGGTAAGCTTGTGTTATTCGTAAGAAAGAAATTTTAAAACTCGTATTTTACAATATTAACTTTTATAATTTGGTTAAAGTTTTTCAGAAAAAGGAGTCAGTAAAAAATGTAATGCCCCTCGGAGGGGGTGTTACATTAGGTGGTAACAGAGCAGTTCATCCTATTGAGCCAGAGTATGGATTGACTGTGTTTAGACTGGTAGACATTCTTGTGTGTGTTGTGCATTTTCTTGTCTCTTGTTTGAGAGGTTAAAAGAGGATTGCATAAGTTGCTCTAGGTTAGATGTTAGTGGTTACTGTTACATAGTTACATGATATTGAGGACTGGCTAACTCAATATGTAATGTTCTGTGTGGATAGAGAACTATGACTTCAACTAGGCAAACTAGGAGAAATTGAAATTTCTTCTAGTAATAGTCTAGTTGGATGACTGAACTCATGCAAAATTATTTGTACCTATACCTTTTGGAGTGGTACCTCTAGTGTGAGTAAAGTCCAAGTCCGAGTCTTTTGGGTTATGGGTAGGTTCGTCTTATTTGTGCTATGTATATTTCTATATGGTTGGTTTCCAAAAGGAGACAACTTTGTTTAAAATGGTTGCACTTAGTCCTCTCTGTATTATGATTAGTTTGATGTTGAAGAAAAGGCAATGGCTCGCAGTAGACGTACGCATGAGAATGTGGAACGCAACAATGAAGGAATGGCTACGACTGCGGGAGCAATGCAAGGAATGGTTGGCGTAACAGTACAACAGAATCAAAAGGCTACTCAACAGTAGGAATTGATAGCCGAGGCTCAGATTTTATTAGAGTTGAATCAGTCTTAGGATATGGGACACCATAACATTGGACCCTATTGGTTCCGAAAAAGGAGAAATCGTAAGGTCAAGCAACTCCAGCAGAAATCATATTCACGACCACTAGGAAATCAACAACAACAACAACCATATGGAGATAGTGCTAGTGCTAGTAGGCCCAGTCAACCGTGATGCTTTTACAAATCTGTAAAAAGTGTGCAAAAAGTCATACAATAGGGGATTATACGATTAAGGGGGAAAGTTTGTTTCAAGTGCTGAAAGCTAGGACACATGTTTAGGAATTATATTTCACCAAAGACAAAGCCTTCTGTTAGTGATATACGTACTTCAAAATCTCGCGAAGAAGGAAGAGTCAATTCCCCAAGTGGAGTAAAAGCATCCCAGACTGAAGACCTAGACGTAATCTTGAAAATGGGCTAGTTATCTTTCAACCATGTCCTATTAAATTGTTCCAATGAAATTTTAGAAAATTCATTTCAAAGATCGGGCCATATCAAATTCCTTGTGGAATATGTTCGGTAACACATTAGATAGTTTTGTTACCTTTTTCTTCCTAACCTTCATAATGTTTTTTTTTTATGTACCATAATTGCAAGAAAGAATATTCTTGGTCCAAATCATGTCATAATATCAGACACAATACGATTGAAAGAGGAATTGACTAATAAGACACTTTATGTTAAGAACGAGGGCAGGAGATTGAAGCGATATGAATGAAAGAAAATTATAAACATTCCGGAAGGGATTGGTTATTCTCTAATCATATCCTATTAGACCATTCCAAATAAACCTTAGTGTTTCCTAAGGCTAAGATTTATGGATTTTTACGACCGATCGAGATTAAAACTTTATTGAGGGAAGGAGCTCAGGGACACATATTATTTTCTTTGCAGTAAAAGAGTGAGAAAGAAGTGAATATCATTACTGTACTCAATAAGTTTCCCATGGTGAGTTCCAGTGTTGTTAGTTAAGGAGAGGGATAAAATTCCTCAATTATGTAAGGACTATCGCTAATTGAACAATGGTACAATCAAGAGTGAGTATCCCCAGAGGAAGACAGATGATTTGATGGATCAGTTGAAGGGAACCGTTGTTTTCTCCTAGATTAGTCTATGCTCGAGCTATCGTCAGATTCGCATAAAAGTAGAGAATAATTCCAAGATGACTTTTCAAATGCGTTATGGACGTTACGGGTATCTGGTGATACTGTTCAAAGTAAAAAATACTCCTGCAACACTCATAGGTTACATGAATAGAAGATTTTATCCTTATCTGGACAGATTAGTCATTGTCCTTATCGATGACGTTCTGATCTACCCTCGAAATCAGGAGGAACATGTTGAACATCTTGGTATAGTTCTTAAGATTCTGAAAGAGAATAAGTTGTATGCTAAGTTATCAAAGTGTGAATTTCGATTAGAGGATATTAAATTTTGGTTCATGTGATTTCAAATAGAAGGGATTGTTATGGATCTGTCGAAAGTTGAAGTAGTTCTTCAATAGGAAATACCGAAGACCGTAACGGAGATTCGTAGCTTTGTGGGGTAAGTTAGTTATTTTTGAAGGCTCATCGGAAGATTTTCCAACATAGCAGGACCTCTTATCCAACTCACACGAAAGCATCAAGCTTTTGTATGGACTAATACATGTGAGGATTTACCACCATGATTGTATGATTTTGTGATTTGTGATTATATGCTTCATGTGATTTTCTTGCATCAAAATAATACATGGACTTGTCATTGTATGATTGTAATGCTTAAATATTAAGTTGTACCCTACAATTTGTGCTAGAAAGGAAAAGTCTTTTGATCCCAATGGTCTCTTGAGGCTCATGGTCTTTTGGTCTAGGAGGAGGTATCCATGAGAAAAATATTTCATTGATTAGGGACTTAAATGATTAAGTATCAAAAATATGATTTATGAGGTTGCAAGTTGAAGGAGGAAAGAAATAAAGTTCTACTATTAGAAAGAATTGATTTTTGGCCATAGTGTTTAATAATGGGATGGAGAAGCAATTTGGAGGCTTAAAATATTTTAGTTAAGATGATTTCGATAAGTTAAATAGGAAGGATCTTATTTAGAATTAGAATGATTGAAGTCTTGGAAAGAATATTAGAGAATATTACTTAGACGATTTGGTGACTAAATAATGATAAGAGGATTTATAAGTAAAAGAGAGAAGATGATCACAATGTTATGAGTTGAGGAGTAATGACTTTTAGTTATGCCAATGAAAATAATTTTAGGGATAGATGGAATGATGAAAATGATTTATTAATGGTGAATCTAGTTGGTTTAATGATAATGAAAATTAATTAAAGATTTATAAGATAAGGATGGAATAGAATAAATTTTATCATTAAGCAAAGGAGTGATTTTCAGCCTTAGTGCTGAGGGATAGGATTGAGAAGTAAGTTTGAAACTTAACATAATTCATTTAAGGAGACTTTAATAAGGAAGATGGAAAAGGGTCCATTAGGTTGAAAATAGTGTAAGTTTTGGAGAGAATATTAGCAAATGATATTTTGAGGAGTGTTAACAATGAAAACTTAAGGTATTATAGGGTTTAGAATGTGTGCTTGTGCAGAATAGAAAGGGTAGTAGCGTATGCTTCAAGACAATTGAGAATACATGAGAATAACAACTCTACACAAACTCGGAGTTAGTTGTTGTGGCTGCATTGAAGATCTAGAAGACATAATGAAGGAGCAATATCCGCCTGTGTTCTAAGGTATAACAAATTTCAAGGACAAAATTTATTTTAGAGAGGGAGAGTTGTAACATCCCAGAAATTCCTTATTTTTGGATATATATTCATTTTATAAAATTTGTGAATTTTGTGAATTTTTTTAGAATTATTTGAATTGTTTGACTATTTTAATATATTTCTCAATTTGCATGCACACTGAGCGGAGCTGGGAAAATGAAATATTTTCCTCGAGGTCAGAAAGCTTTGGACTGTGGGAACGTCGACAGGGGATCTTACTAAACTCGAGGCCGGACACAATTTATGAAGTTTTCATTTTTTGAGATTTTATCTAATAGATAAAATTTGGATACACTCTATTAACCATTGGATAATAGATATCATATTTATTGACAGTGACTTTTGTCCATCGGATAAGAGTTTGTAGTAGAAATCTAGTAGATTATTTTTATCTAGTCATTTCTATAATATCATCTAAGTGATATCATCACGTCACATCGTTGATTAACCTTTTTGGGAAGTGTGAGAAGCTTCTTAAGCAAGCTTTGGAGAAGCTTCCAAGAGAAGCTTCATTTCCCCTTTTCCAAGGTGAGTGCATGGATATTGAGGGGTGGAGGAGCTTCTTGAACAAGCCTCCTTCATCTTTCTTTCAAATCACATTTCCTATCACTTTCTCTCTCCTCACCCAAAGCATTTCCACTCATTTTTTCTCTTCATCTTTTTCCATTTTCTCTCCTATCACCACACGGCCATCACCCCTTGCACCACCATTTCACATTCTAAAATTCTAGAAACTATATTTCTTGAATCCACACTTCCTCCTAAAATTATCTAGTGTGAAGATTTTGGTTATTCATCATTTTTTTCAAGAATCCTTTAAGTTAGGATTTGTGATTCTCTAAGGTAAAAGTTCCCTCCTTTTTCATCATTCTTCTCTTCTTCCTTTCAAAGCTTTGATCTTTGTTCTTAACTATTCTTTTCAAGTCTAAAAATGATGACTTTTGCTATGGCATTTTCGGTTTCAAGGGGGTTCTTGAAGGAGGAAGGTTGCTTCAAAAGTTCTAAACAAGTGATTGGATATCTCCTAAGGTAAGAGGGAGATTTCTCACATTAACCACCAATGGTGGTGAGGAACGGAATTGGTGTATAGAAAGTGAGGAAATCCATGTGCAGATTACTCACTTTGTTGTCTTGATTCTTGGTGATTTTTGTGATTTTTGTTCTGTGATGTTGTGACTTGTTGTTGTGTATAGTTTTATTTGAATGGAAAGCTTGATATATGATACATGTTATTTGCTTAAAATCTATTGTGAAAAGGAAGATTTTGAGGCCCAAGGACCCTTAGGGCTCACAGCCAAGAGGCCATAAATAAGGTATCTAAGATAAAATTTTATATTGAATTGGAAGTTGGAAACTTGAATGGAAATGAGATTGAATTAGAGACTTCATAATCATGAAGGAGTGGTAAAAACAAAAATCTTGGCTACTTGGTAAAAGATAGGTTTCGGCCTTGAGAGGAACAAGATGGATGATTTTGTGACTAGGTGATGTTCATGTCTTTAGTGGTAAGTGAAAATCTTAATGGTTGATATATATTACTTGCTTGAGATTACTTGTGGAAGTTGGAAAATTCGAAGCCCTAGTGCCCTAGAGAGGTCACAGTCAAGAGGCCATAAATAAGGTATCTAAGATGAAAACATTAAGTTAAATTGAAATCTAAATGTTAAGGTGAGAAAAGAAGTGGATTAAGGATTGCTAATAATGAATGAGTGGTAAAATAAATCTAGTCCCTTAGTTGGAGAGGGGTTTCGGCCTTAAGGAAGAAAAATGAGTGAGGAAGAGAATTCATAATAAATTAGAATACATTGATGGCTTATAGAAAAAAGGGAAGTGAGATTGTGAAGTAATATCATGTGGTTTCTTTTAGGCCCTTTTAAAAAATATGAGGAGGCATTACTTAGTGGAACTTAACTAGGAGGGTTTTAAAATTAAAGTGCAATCTCACTTTAATTCTTGAACATTTTGTTAAGTGTGGTTTATGGAGAATGCTTCATGAAATTTTAAAGAGGATGATTTTCTGAGAATTATGTATTTAAGATGCCTTGTGATCGAACATAATGTTATTATGCGGTCGAGTTAATGGACTAGACCCTGGGTGGTCAATGGTTGATTGGGACCCTGTTATAGTTCTTCTTGATGAGATTAATGTTACTAAAGAATATTATGCATCATTTATTGTGATTATACATCGTGAAAGTCAGAATGACTTGTTGTTAAGGCGAAATGCCTAGGTTCATTAGCATGTGATCATGCATTGTGAAAGTCAGAATGACTTATTAAGGTGGAATACCTAGGTTCCCTGTCACATGATCATATATTGTGAAAGTCGGAATGACTTGCATCAGGCGGAATGCCTAGGAGATGAATTACACCTTTGTGCAGGTGCGAATTGTGTAGTGTGGTTCACTTGTTGAACTTGGAGGCATCGGGGCACGGGTATCCTACAAGTAGACAGTTGGTAGCTCCACTGGGTCATGGTGACTGAGCAATGCACCGACGATCTTGACCAGGCACTATCCTATTCCCGATCCGGTTTAGAGTGTCTTGTATAGCCATGTTGCACATATTGATTATATTGAAAAGCACATTATTTGAGGCTAACGATATACAGACAATGGTTCTCCCAATCATTCTTTCTGATGTTAGTTTTTAGCTCCATGGAGTAGGTGTCAGTCTATTATGCATTCACATATCATTAAGCATTTTACTGTGATGCATCTACACTGTGAAATTAATTGTTATTATATTGTGGATTTTTTGCTTGATACACATCATTGAGATATCTGCTGAACAACTTTATAACTGTGAATTGTTCTAGTTGCACTCTGTGATTTTATTGTTGTTTGCTGTTTCTTGCTGTCATGTGGTAATAATGTAGAGAGTCTCACCTCTTTTATTGTATTATTCTGCCTGCTTCTATTTTTGTACTTATGTTGGGATAGATGATGATGGCGGCAAGGCAAGATCCGCAAGGTTTCACTATGGATGCAGTTGTTCACTTAAAGTTCTACATGTCTCTTGGGGAGCTTTTGTGATGGCTGGAGAGTTTCCTTTAGGCAGGACTCTGTGGAGTCAACAGCTCGGACTTCCATCCGCAGCGTCATGCCCCGACTGGGGCTTTGTCTATTGAGGATCCCAAAGGGGATCTGGATGAAGAACGGGTTAGGATCCTGCTCCTCAAGTGTTTGGATTTGGACAAGGCTCAATTTCCGTTTGGTAGTTATATGTATATATGTATGTTTACTTTTGGAGTACTTAAGTTTTATACTTTTGGAACATGAGATGATGTACTTAAGGATGTAACAAACTTTGTTTTATGAAAAATCTACTACTCAGTTCTCATGACTTGAGTCCTTTATTTATTTCGGTAAGCTTTTGTTATTCGTAAAAAAGAAATTTTAAAACTCGTATTTTACAATATTAACTTTTATAATTTGGTTAAAATTTTTTGGAAAAAAGAGTCAATAAAAAATGTAATGCCCCTCGGAGGGGGTGTTACTCGCGGCAACGAAGCATTTGTAGAGTCTTTCTTCTCCTTTCTCATTTGTTCTTTAGCATTTTTCTTCATTTTCAGGTATCTTACCCTCCCATTTCCCTCTATTTCTTTTTTTTTTTTCATAAATGACATGAAATTAGTTTAAAACACTAGGGATCTGACTTCACTTAATTCAATAATCTATCATAGACAATAGAGTAGCTTTGGGACCTTCATTCTAATTAATTTCTAGTCATTCAATTGATGGGGAGAATCGCTTAATTAATTAAAACTCAATTCCTTGGCGAGTTAATTCTCTTTAATTATCAAAGTCTTGTCAATTCCTTGATCTAAACCCTAAATCTTAAAGGCATGACCTTCACTCTATGGATTCTTATGGAATATACCACAATTCTCCCATATAACGTATAACCTCTATTCCTAGATGATTATAAATCATGACACTTATTATTTATGGTCTAAGTCATATGCAAACCTTCTGATTCTACACATATCTCACTAGATCAATTTATGAGTGACCAATTCATAAAAGCATTAAGAACCATAATAAGCACTCAAATTGAATAGAAAAGAAATTAATTAAAATTCTAATCTTAATACATATTAATTTAATCAAGTTACATCTTCACCTTAGAAACACACGAATTTAGCTACACATGACAAAAGAGAAGAAGAGATAGGAAGAGGAAAGAGAATTCATTATGCTAGAACCGTAGAAAAGAAACCAAAGTGCCTTCAATAGTGATTCGATCTCTAACTCTATAAGAGCTCCATGACTCCTCCTCCTCCTCTCCTAGGGCTCATCCCCTCGTTGCCTTTGAGCCTCTCAGAACTCTATATTTTTTTGTATATTTTCTGAACTAAAAGAGAGCTACTTTGTTGAACTCGTTTTCCATTTTTTATAGAAAAGCTGACATCTTTCCATATCTAAATTTCATGATTTTTATCACTTTTCAGATGACCGAATATGCCCTCTATCTCAACATATAATTTGTAGAATTTTCTATTAACTTTTCAATGCAGTAAATGACGCATCGATCTGATCTCTATAGCTCAAGATATGACTCAATTAATGAGGAATAGTTAGGATAGTGCAGGAATCTGAATCAAATCTCTTTGAGAATCCTTATCCAATCTTCAATATTAATGGCAGCTTAATCACAGAAAGTTGTCAGCATGAGATTTGTAGATCTCTTTCGTAGCTTTCAAGTGCCACTAGAATTAGGTAAATCTCATACTTACAGAGAAAATTATCAGTAATTTACTGAGACAAGTTTGATAACGATACTTTCCTTAATTAATCTTTGACCAAATCTCTTGTTTCTTATTTCTTTTTGTTGAATCCATATAAATTAGAAATAAATATTCCACTCAAATTAAGAAACTCCTTGAGATCCTTGTACTAAATGCAGAGATATTTGATTATCAAGTAAAAATTATACTCCAATTAAGAATCTAACTTGATCTTTAAAATTCATAAAAGCTAGTTGACTTGGTCAAACTTCATTATCCACTTTGCACACAGTTTTTAGCCTTCTTAATGCATGAACTGGACTTTGATGTATTCATAAAAGTTGTAGGAAATTTTCTCATATTTCCATAGATACTAAGATTAGCTTAATCCGAGCTCTCTAGCAAAAGTTATGCTAAAAATAATGTAACAATGTCCTTATGCTCTTCATCAAGATTTTAATAATCATGCCTAAAATATCACAAAAGTCCTTAATATTCCTACAGAACACAATAAAATCACATTTAATTCAATGGACCTAGAATTCACTCAATATCATAAACAAATAGCATAATTCTTATCTCAAAGTATTTAGATCATTCAAATATTTATCTTTAAGAATTTCTTATTTTTCCACAAAATTTGATGATTTATCCTAAAAATTCAAATATGACTAGATGAAAAGATAATTATTTAAAAATAAATTAAAAATAAATAAAAACTACATAAATGTAAAATAAAAATCTAAATAAATAAACTAAAAAGATGAGTGTATTTTACACTCATCAAATGGCAAAAGTGAGAGAAATTGGGAGTGATGTAAAAGAGGGTAATTTCCTAGAAGTTCTATCAGAACCTCCACCACTACCACGCACGCGAGCGATAGTAGCAGTCCCAAATGGGTGGCAACCCTATGAGGGCATAGAGACCGCGATCCTAGGTAGAGATTCAAGATGAAGTCGTAAGGCAGATAGAGGCAACCCGACATGAGATTCTGCATAGGGAACTTTGTCCAACTTCTAAAATCAGCGCGGGGTTGGAACAAATAATAGGTCCTCTTAGTATTTCAAGTTTTGAGGCCGAGAGTTCGGCCTCTGTAGGTGTTTCTTCCAAGATACAGGTCATTGGAATGGGAAAAGGGAATGTGGTCACACCCCCATCGAGTGCGTACTTGGCCCCTCAGGATGCACACTTGTACTAATGGGTGGACAAAAAGGTGCTAGGGACGCCCTCTCAGTTAAGCACCAATGAGGCTTAGCGAGTCTCCTTTCATATCTCCAATTAACCATAGACAACCTTTAAGATGATGAGTTCGAAGTGCATCCCCCTAGGGATGAAGAAAAGATTGGTTTGATACAAACCACAAGCCTCAAGCACTTCATGTATCTCTACAAGATGATGTTGGTGCATATCAGGATCCGATTTCCTTTTACTGAGTTTGAAAGGGGAGTTTTAACCCATTTGGGGGTAGCACCAACCTACCTAAACCCTAATGGATGGACCTTTATGCAGGCATTCTTCTGGCTCTTTACCGTGGTCCGATCTTTGGGTGGTAGTTGTACCAAACTCTGGATTTCATTTCGGGCTCAAGTCAGCTATAAGGTATTCAAACCATACTAAGAATCCTACAAACGGTTCAAGAAAGACTTCTTTTGATTCGAGATGGCCTTCAGGACTCAACAATTTTATCTAACAATGAAGGGGCAACTATCCATTTATCTTTGTTGGACTCAACGTCACTTCAATCTAAGACTTGAAGACTCCGAGACTCTGGACGAGGACCTATCAAAGGATGAGGTGGATGCTACCACCCTCCTCATTGGATGGGTTACTAAGAGGGATAACATCTAGGCCGGGGATGTTATTGATATAGTAGAGTCCAATCTTCATGTTGTCCTAGATAGGATCTTGGGAAATGTATCTAGGGCTCACTTTGTTTTGCATAAACTTGTTCTTTATATGTTGTATAGTGACTAACACTTGGCTTTTTCACTTTGGTAGAAAGCATGGCACCAGCCAGGAAGCTCTTGGAGCTTCAACGCTGGATGATGGAGAGGGCTGCAAGAAAAGTTGCTACCTATTGGTAATGCAGGGTTGGTCCAACCAGATCCCGTGGTCAAATTTCAAGAGCCTAGCCCTGAGTCTTCTGAGTAGGGTGCTAGGCTACAAAAGGAAGTTGACCTCCCAAAGTGGTCAAACCTGTCAAAAAAGGACATCCTCAATTTCCATGTAGGTTTTGGATCTAACACAAAGGAAAGACAACGACCCTTCACAGAGCGCTCATATTCAGTTTACAAAGTCCTCTATCTAGGGTCAAGGCTTTCCCACTAATGACTTCATTGATGGTTCCCTCTTCTCCGAATATGACATAGAGAAATTGTTAGAGGAGGACGTGGCCTATCAATTGCTAATTGTTGAGATCTAGTGTCTCTAGAATGCATTGTTCCTCCAATATCTTGGTAAATAAGTGCTTCAAACTAGAAAAGTGGCTGAGTTGGAGGAGGAGCTGGAGAAGCTCTGGGACACCAAGGTGAAATTAGAAAAGGACCTCACTGCCCAAACAACTCAGGCCAATGGAGCTAAGGAGAGTTTAAAGGTTGTTGAGGTAAGGTAAAAAACCTTGAGCAACATATGATCAGGTTGTTTGAAAAAGTCAAGTTGGATGAGGTGGTGATCAGGTACTTTGAGGTCGAGGACATTGAGGCAAAGTGGGGGCTGTTCGTCAATAAGTCCTTTGCCAATGCAATTGAGCAACTGACCCTTCTTAGCCCTAGTCTTTGGATGAAGGGAGCTGGATCACATCGATATGTTGAGGATAAAGTGATTGTTGATGTAGCCCAACTCTTATCGTCTCAGATAACCCACAACCAACTATGGAGCATGTAACACCTTCAAAATTGCTTGTTTCCGGATAAATACTCATTTTATAATATTTGTGATTTTTGTGAATTTTTCTAGAATTGTTTGAATTGTTTGATTATTTTAATATATTTCTTGATTTGAGTGCACACTGTGCGGAGCTGAAAAAATGAAATATTTTTCCCGAGGTCGGAAAATCTTAGACTCTGGAAACGGTGATGGGGGATCTTACTAAACCCAAGGCCGGACACAATTGACGAAGTTTTTATTTTTCAAAATTTTATCTGACGGATAAAATTTGGGTGAGCCCTATTGTCCATTGGATAATAGATACCGACATGGTTAATTGTAACTTTTATCCACTAGGCAATAGCTTGCAGTAAAAATTTAGTAGATTATTTCTATCTAGTCACTTTTATGATATCATCTAAGTGACATCGTCACATCACTACATGACAACATGATTTGATATTTTTGTGAACCATGCGAAACTTCTCAAAGAAGCTTTGGGAGAAACTTGCAAAGGAAGTTTTACTCTATTCTCCTAGGGGGCACGACTTTTGAAGGAGGAAAAAGATGACAAGTTGTCATCTTTTCACAAGCTTTCACATTTCACCAAAAAGCTACCATCTTTTCATATTCCAAAATCTCCTATCACTTTCTCTCTCTACCTTACAGTTTCTATCTCATTTTCTCTCTTCCATTTCTTCTTCACCTCACGGATACCACCCTTCATCTTCCTCTTCTATTTGTGTTTCCTCCATTCAATCACATTTCTAGGATCTACACATTTCATGGATGATTTTCTATGTTGAGATCATCATCTAGTTCTCTCATCTTCATCATCTTCTTTCAAAAACCCTAACTTGAAGCTCTTAAGGTGAGACTTTGATTTTTATTTTCTCCTCTCATTGTCCTCTACACCTCATGGCCATTGACCCCTTTGGAGGACCCAAGATTTGATTTTTCTTCTATTCTTTAGTTCATCTTCATCTTCTTCTCTATAGGCTCACGGCCAACCCCTAAAACCCATCACCAAATATTCAATAATTCAAGATAACCTTAGATCTTGAGTCTCTACATCCTTCTAAGACACTTTTGTGTGGAAATCAATCTCTAGTTCATCTATCTTCAAGTATTTCTTTAAGTTTTGCTTCAAATCTTAAGTTCAAGAATCTTAAGGTAAAGTTCTTGAATCTTCTCTCTTGCTTCATTTTAAAAGATGTAAAACCATACTTTGATCTATGGTAACCTTATTCAAGCCCTAGGTACTAATTCTTGTATGTTTGCTTTAATTCTAAGAATCTCTTAGTGGAAAAAGTTTGCTACACAAGGACTTACAAGGAGCTAGGAGGCTACACTTAAGGTAAGAGGGAGATTAACCTCATTGACCATGCTATAGTGGTGAGGAACGAATGGTTGTGTTGGGATTGGAGAGTCCACGTCAGGATTCATCTACCCGAATGTGAGATTTTGATTTATGCTTGTTGATCTTGTGTGATTATATGATGTTGTTGTATGCAAAGATGATTGTGATGACTTAAGGGATATTATGTGATTTTGATAGTGAGCATGAATTTAATGGATTGTAACGATTAAAGTAAGTGGCATGCTATGATTATGTTGAGAAAGAATAATTTATTTGGTTTCCTTTGACCTTAAGGCTCACGGCCATTTTAACCCAAGAAGAGACATCCATGAGAAAAATATTTGGTTATCAAGGACTTAGATAAGTAGGTGATAAAGACATGATCTATAATGTTACAAGTTGAATGAGAGAGGAAATAAAATTCTACCATTGAAAAGAAATTGATTTTTTTGGCCAAGATACTTGATAATTAGAAGTAAGAGTGGATTGGAGACCTAAAATATTTGATAATGAGGTGGAAAAGTAATTAGGATGGAAAGAATTTTATTTAGAAGTTGAATAATGGAAGTTTTAGAAAGAATGTTAGGAAATATTGTTTGGGTGATTTGGAAGACAAATTATGGTTTAAGGATTTATGAGTAACATTAAAGATAATTATAATGTCATAATTTAAAGAGTAATAACTTTTGGATGTACCAAATAGAAACAAATTTGGAGATAATCAGAATCATGGAAAATGATTTATTAGATGTAAATCTAAGTAACTTGACAGTCGAGAAAATTAATTAATAATTTATAAGATAAGAATGGAAAGGAACAAATTTGATTTTTAAGCAAAAGAGTGATTTTCGGTCTTGAGAGGAAAAACAAACTTGAGAAAGAAATAGAGAAAATTTGAAAAACTTAGATAAAAAAGGAAAGGAATGGTGAGGTAAAGACATTGTGCTTTAGGCTTTAATAAATGATATGACGATAGGTCATTCGAAGAACTTAGTTAGAAGAAGCTGCTGATTTAGATTAAATTATATCTTCATTCTTGAGAGTACGATAATTGAAGACTAAAGAGGACCTAATGTTTCTATATACTAGAGGAATTGTGACAATGCTCCACGTGATTTGGTAATAATGACTCTTGAATTTGCATGACTGAAATCCTTTGTGATAGCATGCATTTGACATTGTGCCTTGGGCTGACATACTGGACCCAAGTGGATTATGAATTTGACATTGTGCTTTTGGGCCGAAGTGCTAGACCCGAGTGGATCATTGATATTATGTAGTTGTATGAGTGGCTATATAATATCACTGATACTAATGGTATTGGACAATCGTATGGGCGGTTGCCTTAATACTGTTGGGAACGGTACAACGGTGGTTGAATTTCTTGAGCAAGCACATGAGTATTAGACTATCAGCTTTGAATGCCTAGGAGTGAGCGTGAATTTGGATAAGTATGATCCCGGATGGATCTCAGGGGGCGCCAAGGCGAGGGGATCCACCTAGTGACCACTGTCACATTGTATACCCCTAGCCGTGGACACTGTTGCAATGCACGACGAGGGCCTGACAAGCACTATCCTTTTCGTGATCCGGCGTAGACTGTCTTTTGAGGGGAGACAGATCTTCTGGAATGCTCACCTCTGAACCTTGACTCCATGGAGTAGGAACTGGTTGCATTGTGTATAAGGATGGTCAACATGCACATCGTGTGTAACGCTCTTTTTTGGGAGGGAACGTCACATTTGTCATTTATAATGTGAAAAATAAAAAAAAAATGAAGTTAAGACCCAGTTCTTTTTATGGATATAAAATTTACTTGGTTATAATAGTGTAACTAAATTAGCGAGTATATTTTCTTTTGTTATGATTAATAAAATATAGTGACGAAACATAAATAGTATTAAAGGGCAAGACAGAAGTAAGGCATATATTTGATCAACATTGCATATTCATATATATATAATTATATCCAATCTGTTTAATTACAAGCCCGATGTACAAAAAGTAAAACTATACCTACCCAAAGGATCATACATATACAGCCCACCAAAATAATAAAACACCAGGCCCCAAAAATAAACACTGATAGCTATCAGTAGCTACCAATAGTATCAGTCCCTGAGATGAGGAGGAACCGTGTCGGGATCCTCCTCGGGGTCTTCCTCATAAAAAAAGACCCACATAGGAGCCACTGAGTTACGGGCCGGGGCTCGAGCAGTGGAAACAAAAGAATCCTCCTGTGGGGTATAATAACGATCATCCCACATCTCCCTGATGGGCAAGTAGAACTCCAAACGTAAGCTGACATTGCCAGTGAAGATGGGCGGATCATGACGCCCCCAAGCTAGCGAAATCGACACATCTCCCTTGTAGATGAAACGATCAGAATTTAGGTTGATGTACCAGCAGTCTGGCCCTCCGAGGAAGGTCAAACGTACATAACCTAGAAATCCACATGGGGGTGCCGCCATGATCCAACAATAGGTACTAGTCGCGGTCGGACCAGAAGCCAGGGAATTCGTGAGCTTCACCCTCCTTGTCGATGTCTTTGATGAAACATATTTATAAACGAGCAAAAATGATGGAAACACAGGAAAGAGGTGAGACATGCTTCCCATCATTACCAATTATGGAAGTAGAGAAACAAAACGGCACGAAACGCCCACATAGCATTTTAGCAGTAATAATAATAAGCATCAAATAGCAGTGATAAATAATTAAGCAGTTCCAGGCAGTTGTACGTCAGCGAAGTAATAGTTCCAATATATCATAAGAATTAAATGCCAAATAATAGATGGACTCATTATGCATATGCGTACAACATCAAGATCCTACTCCATGGAGCTAGACACAAACAGTCAGAGAGAAATATCAGGAGACATGTCTACAACTTGGTTGTCGCGGCCAAAGTGCTATAACTCATCAGTTTATCCACGTGCACATCAAGGCATTGTATAGACATTCTACACTAGATCACGATATAGGATAATGTCTCAGTCCGGATCGTCGGTGCGTTTACATCGGTCTGCCCCACGGACATAAGAGCTACCAACTGTCCATTGCGAGGTACCCGCACCCTGACGTCCCCAACGTCAACAATATGACCTACACTAGTCTACTCGCACCCGCACTAAGGTGTGTTTAATCTCCTAGGCAACTCGTCCTTAATAACAGTCCAACGGAATTTCACAATGCATGATGACTCAATGCATATATTATATATATTCATCAATAATACACTTTCCATGTCATGTCGCAATTCGACTAAAGTAAGCATCATTATGTTATTGGTCGACTCATGGACCCACATTAAATATCATTAAGTCCTTAATTAATACATTACATTTTTAGGATACGTTATGAGATTACTTAACATTCTCACTCACACTCATGATCTTATCTTAACCGAAAATTATTCTAAGTCTTTGAATAAAATTTCGTTCTTAGTTCTTTTCATTTTATGAAACCCTAATTGATTACTAATTAATCATTTAATTAAGTTTTACTTTAATTTAATTTTCTCTTATGAAATTCCTTTCATTATTAGGTTCTTACTTTAAACTTAGTCATATTCATTTAGAGAATTATTTCTAAGTCTCACCAAGTCTCACACATCCCTACTTGTTTTTATGGTCCAAAGAATTCCTTTAGGTTATCAAATTAATTTCCTTCCGTTACATAATCCACATGCTTATTCACTTGATTAATTAAATGCCATAGTTGTGTGAAGTCATATGATTAAGCCATTTTTAGCTATGAAGGCCGTGAGCCTCTCTAGGTTTTAGGATTTAAATTTTTATTCCATTACTCACATATTATCCACTTGACTAGTTAAGTCTTCCACTTGTTATAAATTTTTCACCAAGAACCCTAATTTAAGGCCCCAAAATCATGAGCCTCCTAGAGGAATTTAGGTCATTTCCTTCCATTTTAAGTTTTCCAGTCCATCCAAATATATCAATATGCATAACTAATCAATCAAATAACTTAAACAAATTAAAAACAATGTGTAATCATATAACTCATACAAACAAATAGAGTAACCCTAATAGGTTTTTCTCATAACCAATCACAAAATCAAAGTTCCTTACTACCAATAGAGGTTGAGGAGGAGTGTCTTCCTCTTACTTAAGAGAAAACAAACAAAAGAACCCCCCTTGGAGCTCCTTGAGATTTCGACCACACCACCCAAAGGAACCCTAAAATTCCAACTTCAATCAATCAATACCATGGTTTGAAAAAGAATGAATAGATGGTCAAAATGAAGGCATTGAACATGAAAATGAAGAGAAAAGGGTGAGGAACTAAGAACCTTACCCCAAAAGCTTGAAGCTTGAAGCTTGAAGAAAGTGATGAAGATGAAAGCTTTTCAAGGAATCGCCAATTAGGGAAGTGTTTAGATGATGGAGGAGATTAAGAAAATGTATTTGGTTAGAATTTTTGTGATGGTGGAGGCATGGGAGAGGGGCTGGCTTGATGGTGTTCTAGAGAGAAGGAGGAGAAAAATGCAAAGGAAGATGAAGGTAGAAAAAGAAGTCAATAGAAAAATAAAGATGATAGCTTTTTAGGATTTTTGAAAATTTGAATAGATTGATTAATTAAATTGATGCACAATTTTGGCTCCCAACAAAGTGCAGCATCCATGTGGTTGAGAAAGGAGAAAGGGAGTGAGTAGCTTCCTTGAGAAGCTTGGGAGGAAGCTTCCTTGAGGCTTCCTTGAGAAGCTTCACACGCTTCTCGATAAAGTAAAAAGTAAGGTTATCTCCTAAATGAACACTCTAGAACAGATGATTAATTACTCTGCTAGAATTATTTTTCAGTGGACAAAAGTTACAGTTAATGAAAATGGTATTTTATTATTCATCGAACAATTTTTCGGTATAATAATTTTTATTTATCAGATAAAATCTTGAAAAACAAGAACCTCGTAAACTCTGCCTGGCCTCGGGTTTAGTAAGATCCCCCGTCGACACTTTCACAGTTCAAGGTTCACCAGCTTCAGGGAAAATATTTCGTTTTCCCGGCTCCGCTCAGCGTGCACGTAAAATGAGAAATATAATAAAATATTTGACATTTCTAGAAAAATCTAAAAAATTCTCAAAAATCACAATTATTAAAAAATAACTATTCATCACAAAACAAATAATTTTTGGGGCGTTTCACTGACTCTGCTAAGTGTGTACGTAAAATGAGAAATATATTAAAATATTCGACATTTCTGAAAAATTTCAAAAAAATTCTCAAAAATCATAAATATTATGAAATGATTATTTATGATGAAATAAATAATTTTTTGAGTGTTATATCATGCATATGCATAGTCAACATAACTGTTATTGTGGCATGATCCATACATATATATATGTCTTGATGTATATTGCTAAGTTACTTATCAGTTGATAACATGATTATATTTGTTACTCTATGAATATTCCTGCATTGATATGATCATATCTACTATTACTTGATGTTATTATGTATGAAAGACACTACTGTCTTTTATTGTATTTCTTGCTACCATGACAGTATTGATGTAGGGGATCTCACCTCTTCTATTGTATTATTCTGTCTACTTCTGTTTCGCTTTAGGATGGAAAAATCTATGATGGCAGCAAGGCAAGACCCACGAGGTTTCACTAGGCTATAGTTCCATGGAGGCATCGGAGCATGGAGTGTCCAGTGGGACACGGGACGCGTCCGATACGACGGATATATCACTTTGAGTTGGAGCAAGATCTGGCATGATGCGGTTACCTTTACTATAGACTTCGATGATCACTTGGAGTTCTACATGCCTCTTTAGGAGCATTGGGATGATCAAAGAGCTTTCTATTGGGAGAGCTCTGTGTAGTCGACTGCTCGGACTCCCATCCATAGTGATATGGCCTAACTGGGGGCTTTGTCTATTGGGGATCCCGAAGGGGTTTTAGATGAAGATTGGATGTAGGAGCTCATTCTTCAAGTGTTTGGACTTGGTCAAGGCTCAACTTTCATTTGCTAGTCATATGTATAGGTATGTTTATTTTGGAGTACTTAAGTTTTATGTTTTTGGGATATACAAATGATATAATTAAAGATGTAATAAACCTTACTTTATGAAAAGTCTTTTTAGTTCCTGTGACTTAAGTCTTTTATTTATTCTATGGTTCTTAGTTTTTGTATTCCCAAAATTTGACTAGTTTATGTTATCCACAAAAAGAAGCTTTTGAAACTCATATCTTACACTATTTACTTTTATAACTTTAGCAAAGAATTTTAAAATGTAAGAGTCGGTTTATTATGTAATGCCTCCCTGAATAGGGTGTTACAATAAGGTGGTATCAGAGCAGTTCATCCTATTGAGCTAGGGTATGGACTGACTGTGCTTAGACATGTAAAAATTTCTATTTGTGTGTGTTATGCATTTCCTTGTCTTTTGTTGTGATGTTGAAAGAGGATTGCATAAATTACTTTAGGTTAGATGTTAGTAGTTACTGTTACATAGCTACACGATATTGAGGGCTGGCCAACTCAATATATAATGTTTTGTGTAAACAGGAAACTATGACTTCAACTAGGCGAACTAGGAGAAATTGAAGTTCTTCTAGTGAGAGTCCAGTTAGATGACTGAACTCATGCTGAATTATTTGTACCTACACCTTTGGAGTGGTACTTCTAGTGTGAATAAAGTCTAACTCCAAGTCTTTTGGGTTCATGGGTAGGTTTACCTTGGTTATGTTATGTGTTTCTCTATAAGATAAACACAGAGATATATTGCTGGGTCTCTGAAAGGAGACAATATTGTTTGGAATAGTTACTTCTTGTTTCCATTGTGTTTGATTCGTCTATTTTTGAAGGAAAGGCAATGGCTCACGGTAGACATACGCGTGGAAATGAGGAATGCAACAACGTAGGGATGGCTGCGACTGCGGAAGCAATGCAAGGAATGATTGGCGTAATAGTGCAACATAATCAAAGGGTCGTTCAGCAGCAGGAATTGATAGCCAAGGCTCAGATTTTGTTAGAGTTGAATCAGTCTCAGGATGTTGAACCCCATAACGTTGGACTGTATTGGTTCCGAAAAAGGAGAAGTTGTAAGGTCAAGCAATTCCAGCAGAAATCATGCTTGCGACCACCAGGAAACCAACGTCAACAGCAGACAGTTAGAGGAAATACTAGTGATAGCTTATTCAATCAGACCGTGGAGTTTTTACAACATTGTAAGAAGTGTGGGAGGAATCACTTAATGAGGGATTGTACAAGCAAGGAAAGGATCTGTTTCAGGTGCGGAAAGCCAAGACATGTGTCTAAGAATTGTACTTCTCAAAGGACGAAGTCTTCCGCTAGTAATAAGCATGCGACAAGGGCTCAAGCTGAAGAAGGAATTAGTATGTTGTGTGGAGCAGAAGCCTCCCAATCTGAAGATCTACTCAAATGAGATTGTACCATAGGGAGTAAGCCTTAAAAATTATACTATTTAATCCTGTGGCGACCCATTCTTTTGTTATCTATGACTGTGTGAACCAATTTGGGTTATCTATGTGTGTTTATTTTCTTCTGATTTGAGTATTGCCATTCTCATTTCTAAGCCTGTTGTTATTACATGAGTTATTTAAACTATCCTATTATTGTTAGAAATTTAAAACCTTTATGCTAATATGATTATTTGCCTTTTTCATAAATAGACTTGATCTCAGAGAGGGATTTGTTATTTTCTAACCATATCTTGTTATTCTCTTCCAGAAAAACTTTAGTGTCTATTGAGATAGAAATTTCTGGATTTAAATCCATGGAACTCATTCCTAAATTGTATTAGACCATATCATAAATCTTTGTCGGATGGGTCTGATAGTATTCCAAATGGCTTCACTACCTTTCCTTTCAAATCTTCATAACGTTCCCCTGTATTTCAATTGACAAGATATGTTCCTGATCCAAACTATATCATAATGCTGAATGCAGTACAATTAGATAAGAACTTGTCCTGTGAGATATTTCCTATTAAGATCGAGGTTAGGTGGTTTGATGGATCAACTAAAGGAAGCCGCTGTTTTCTCCAAGATCAGTTTGCGTTCTAGTTATTATCAAGTTCGTTTGAGAGTAGAAGATGCTTCTAAGATGGCCTTTCTGACGCGTTATGAGTACTACGAGTACTTAGTAATATCGTTCTGTGTAATGAATGCTTCGGTAGTATTCATTAACCACATGAATGGGATCTTTCTTCCCTATTAAGACAGATTTATCATTGTCTTTATTGATGACATTCTGATCTATTCTTAAAGCCCAGAGGAATATGTTGAATATCTCTGTGTGGTTCTTCAAATTCTGAAGAAGAAGTTTAGTGTAAAGTTGTCCAAGTGCGAATTCCGGTTGGAGGCAGTTCAACTTTTGGGTCACATGATCTCAAAAGATAGAATTATTGTGGATCTGTCAAAAGTTGGAGCAGTTCTTCAATGGTAAAGATCGAAGACTGTATAGGAGATTCGTCACTGTGTGGGATTAGCTGGCTGGTATCGGAGATTCATCGCAGGATTCTCCAAGATGGCAAGACCTTTCATTCAGCTCACGTGAAAGAGTCAAGTTTTTGCATGAACTGATGCATGTAGGAAAATTTTAGAGAATTGAAGAGACACTCGACTACTTCGCCAATGTTGGTTCTACCCTGTCCCAACGAACCTTTGAGATATCTCGTGATATTCCACATTAGAGCTTAGGTGTGTGTTTGTGAGAATAAAAGTAATAGTAACATATGTTTCAAGATAACTGAGGGCACATGAGAAGAGTTACTCTACACAAACTCGGAGTTAGCGGTTGTGGTTACATTGAAGATCTGGAGACATTTTACAAGGAACAATATCCGTGTGTATTCTAAGATAGATAAAACAGATCCAAAACTTAAATGACACATTGTGCAACAAAAGAGGATTATGCATCAAACATCAAATGGTATAACAAATGAAGTTATATAGTAAAATTGCTCATTATGCAGCAAAGAAAACATATTATGTAGAAAAATGTGACTTTGTGCAGCAAGAGAGAATTGTGTGCAACAAGATAGAATTGTGCATTAAGAGTTTAGATGCATTCGATTGAGGAAGGCTAGTCCAAACTTGTGGTGAGTGGTGGTATGGATGATTTGAAAGGAGGAAGATGGCTATGGAAATGGAGGGGGTGCGTAAATGGAGATGAAGGCTGCTGGGAGGTGTTTATTTGGGTTGTCCTAATAGGTTAGGCAAAGTGGGTAACCGATTAGGTGTTTTGTGCTAACCGGTTAGGGCTATTGGAGTTAAGCCACTATTTTCTCCAATAATCGGTTAGGATGGATGGCTAACCGGTTATTGTGCTAAGTCAGAGCGCACAAAATGGAATCCAGAAACAAGTTAGCAAAGTAGGGATTTTTTTGATAACCGGTTAGGCAAATCAATTTGGAGGTCACAGTTTGAGCTAACCGATTAGAGGCAATTAGCTAACCGATTATTTTGCTTGACAGAGAGCACGAAATTACTTCCAAATACAGGGTAACTGATTAGAGGCTTGACCTAACCAATTATTTTGGCTTGACAGAGACACCTTCAATGTACCAAAAATTTTCAAAGGCCAAAACCAAATTGTTCCTTTCTTGGATTGATTGTTTCACTTCCATAGCCATTGAACTTTCATGAAAACATCACTTAAACAAACCAAATCATGCCTCCTTGAAGATCATTCTTTAGATTAGCTTTATTTTTCATTTACTCAAACCATAAATGCAACTCAACATGACAAGTTATGCAAAAAAAATATTTTTAGCAGGAGTTAGATACATGATTTATTCAATATGCCAAGATAAAGGATATTTTCATCAAATATGTTATTTCAAGCAAGAATCAAACTAATCTAGCATATGTAAATATATGTTCAAGAAATTAAGCTAGAGAAGCATAAACCAAGTCTCCATTTTACCAAAGGTTGCAAGTCCAAGCTTCTTAGAGCCAAAGAAGAGAGCTTGAAGTATTTTCTAGTTTTGTGCTTAGAGCAGCCACTTTCAAGATATCCCAAGTCAACTTTTGGCCTTTAAGCATACTTACAACATACTTCAATTTTTGGTTTTTGGTACCCAAATTTTCTTAGGTCCTTGTGTGTTAGTTTTTGAATATTAATCCATTGTACTCTCATAATGATCAATTTTTTTATAGTATATAAATTGAGTACAATAAATTAAATAATCAATTACCATTAAGCACATAGCTTATAGCATACTAACTTTCATGATATATAGACAATTCAAATCATAGCAAGCATACCTAGGAATTGTAGAACCTCATGTACCATGATATATAACAAATTAATGAGCTATGGTACAATAAGAATAAATATAATCATGTGCTAAATATAATATTCAAATTTTACCAAGCACACATGATTCTATCCTTTACCTAAAGCCTGTAAGGAATATACCTCAAATTCATTAACTTTACAAGTGAATGTGCAATAGAGGTAGAAACGTTTGATACCTTGGCCTTGGTAATCAAGGAAACTCTTTTCCTTACCCATTGCTTCTCTTTTGGTGTTTTGAACTTTGCAAGTTCCACATTTTGTACTTGAGAAGCTTTGATTGAAGCCAACTTCCTTCTTTCACCAAAACTTATACCATTAGGCTTTGGAAGCATTTCCCTTGATGATTCCTTTTTTATTTGACCAATTTGTCTATCCTTTTGAGAAATTTTCTGCATAATTGAAACACTAGGAGGACATTTTGGTACCCATTTCATCTTAGGTCCTTGAATGTTAGTATTAGGACATTTAAGATCTTTAGGAACCCATACCATACTATTTCTCATATAAGGATTTCTTCTATAATTGCATAAATGAGAAATATGTCCTAGATGTCCACAAAAATTACAAACAATTGAATTTAACGATGGTTTGGTCCTTTGAAGATCATCTTTGGAAAATTTAAGCTTTTTGTTGTTAATACATTCTATGTTATTTTTGTCACAAGCCTTACTTGAATTTCCATGTGAAATAACATCAATTGCATTCTTATTAACACACATGGATTGTAAGTAAATAGAATCATTAGCTTTGACAAATTCAAAAGATAAATCCTCAACTTGATTTTCTAAATCAATGCATTTTTCACAAGAGGTTGAGGTTTCACATTTCAAAGGCATTTCCTCATCAAGAAAAACATATTCATTTTTCAAAATCTCAATTTCATTTTCAATGAAGGAAATGTTTTCCAAACAAGATGAGTTTTTCTTTTCTAAAAGTAACAAACCATCATACAATTCATTATATGCACATTTTAGCTCATCATAGGAGGAACTATAATATAGTTTAGCATTATTTACCTCAAGGTCCTTTTTAAGGGAATAACTATTTTTCTCATTGTTATCCATCAAGAATTCGAGAATATCTTCTTTCTCGATTTTGTTTTGCTTTGCCTCTTCTTCAAATTGAGCACTATTATCACCAAGAGGCATTGAGCTCATTTTCTTACTTTGAACGTATTCTTGAGGACATTTTCCAATGTTGTCTTCCTCTAGAGGTTTTTGCTCTTCTTGCTCTCTATATACAACTTTATACACAAAATTATTATTAGCAAGATAAATAGAATCAAGAGCATCTCATATATCTTTAGCACTAGAGCAACTCTTAATTTTAGCATAAGCATCATTATTTAAACTACTTCTCAAAATTTGTATAGCTCTAATGTTCAAGGAAAAACATTTCCTATCACAGGCATTCTAAGAATATTTTGATTTGCAAGTAAATCCATCAAGCATAATATCCCACAAATCAATATCAATAGATTGCATATAAATTTTCATTCTAGCTTTCCAATAAATGAAATTCACACCATCAAAGAATGGTAGTCTATTAATTTCAAAACCTTCTATTTTGAAAAGCTTCTAATGGTTGCCAACAAATAAGGATCTTTAACTCCAAGCAGTTAAGCTTTTACCAGAGCACGAAGCTCTGATACCACTTGTTAGTCATGGCAACCATTACCCAAGAGGGGGGTGAATTGGGTGATGACTAATTTTAATGTATTTTTGACAAATTATGCATTTTGAATAACTCAATTAATAGGTGCAGCGGAACATGCATAGCAAATGCACAATTATTAAGGATTACTCAAATATAACTTGGGTTATGGGATAAATCATGCAAATAAGCTAGGTATCAAATTTAACCCAAGCATATATAGTTAAAAGCACAAATATAAAGAGATAGAGTTGAGAATAGCAAACACTAAGATTTATCCTGGTTCAGCCACCAACCACTTATGGCCTATGTCCAATCCTCAAGTGAACCACCTGAGATTTTCCACTAAACCTTCAAGCTTGAACGGGTGCTTGAAAACTTTTACAAATTTGAGCACTCAACACCTTGGGATACCTCACCCTTTGTGCTTGAGCCTCTACTTTCAAGGGATGCCTCACCCTTTACAATTCTTGGGGGATACCTCACCCTCTTTTTAGATTAAACAAAGATATAGATGATAGAAACTCTCTCAAAGAGTAGATAATACAAATTGAAGCACTATGGGTATCAAGGATTCACACTTTAAAGCTCAAAATAGAGTTTTGGAGAAATAGATAGTGAAAAATGAATTTAATGCTCAAGAGTGATTTTTAGATTGTGCTCCAACATTTCTTTGATGCCCAAACACTTATATTTATAGCCCAAATAAATTTAGAGCCGTTGGGTAAATTTTTGAAAAAGATTTATTTATGAAATATAGCCGTTTGTTACCGTTAGGAGCGTTTTTGGCTTGCACATAACTGGTTAGGACATTATCCTAATCGGTTAGGAGGTCCAGAATTTGTTTTCTGACTTTCACAATAACCGGTTAGGCATTTAGCCTAATCGGTTAGGCTCCTGTTGATGGCCAAAATACATTTCGTTAAAAAGCATGTTCTAACCGGTTAGGAAACCTTCCTAATCGGTTAGGAGGCCATTTGAAACATGAAAAAGGCTCCTTTTTATCATCCTAATCGGTTAGTACAAGTTCCTAATCGGTTAGGATATTTCAGAAACGTGAAAATGGCTTCTGGTAGGGTGAATAATCGGTTAGGGAAAGCCCCTAATCGGTTAGGACACTCTAGTTTTGAAAATTAACTTTAAACGATCATAACTTCTTCGTTTCTTATTCGTTTTAAGCAAATGACTAGTCATTGGAAAGATCTTTGAGTCTATTTTCAAATGAGATAAGTTTCAAAGCAAAACTCAGTATTTTGAAAGATATGATCAAAAGAGTGACTAAAGGTCAGTTTTACAAAACACAAACTTGACTATTTTTCATAGAAATGAACTACCACCATGACTAGCTTTCCAAAAATAGTTTGTTGGGCATTTAAAAATTTTAGAAATACTTTTAAAGATGTTTAAAACTTGTTTGAGCTTAGTGTGATTCCCATTTACCTCTACACAAGATCTAAGTCCTATAAGCTATTCTTAAAGAACCTTAGGACTTGATCTTTTGTCATAATCAATTCTTGATGTAATGCAAGCTTCCAAAAAATTATTCTCTTCAAATCTTGTAAATGCTTGGAACATCTTTTCATTCTCATTGTTCTTGAGTTGAGCAGAGTTGTGATCTTTTGCTTTCTTGTTGCAATGCTCACTCTTAGTACTTGGACTATCCTACAAAGTATTGCTCACTTAAACAAACATAGTTAGTCCAAATTCATAATTCAATATCTTTATATACATGATTCATAAATGTATAACTCTAGTTAGTCTAACATGCATATAAGACTTTCATAGACACATCTAATTAAGATATTTATCAATTACTAATGGATATGCATAATATAGGATGCAACAAAGAACACATTGCACATTTTTATTTAAACAAAGTCAAATCCAATATTAATTCATTAAGACTCATATAAAGCATTATTGGATATACTATATGAAGAATGTTACATACATCTCATTACATGATTATTAAGTGAAATATAACAAGATAAGATACATAATCATGCATGATACAATATATCACATTAAGCACATCTATGTAACATAATCAATAATCTTTTGTGATGCAATTGTCATCTATAAAGTACATCTATCAAGCATAAGCATCATTCTTTTTGTCTTGTATTTGTCATCATCAAAACTTAACATATTAAACCATTTCGGGCAAGCTTATTTCCACAATTTCTAGGATCTACATATTTCATGGATGATTTTCTATGTTGAGATCATCATCTAGTTCTCTCATCTTCATCATCTTCTTTCAAAAACCCTAACTTGAAGCTTTTAAGGTGAGACTTTGATTTCTATTTTCTCCTCTCATTGTCCTTTACACCTTACGGCCATTGACCCCTTTGGAGGACCCAAGATTTGATTTTTCTTCCATTGTTTAGTTCATCTTCATCTTCTTCTCTATAAGCTCACGACCAACCCCCAAAACCCATCACTAAATCTTCAATAATTCAAGATAACCTTGTATCTTGAGTCTCTACATCATTCTAAGACACTTTTGTTTGGAAATCAATCTCTAGTTCATCCATCTTCAAGTATTTTTTTAAGTTTTGCTTCAAATCTCAAGTTCAAGAATCTTAAGGTAAAGTTCTTGAATTTTCTCTCTTGCTTCATTTTAAAAGATGTAAAACCATACTTTGATTTATGGTAACCTTATTCAAGCCTGAAGTACTAATTCTTGTATGTTTGCTTTGATTCTAAGAATCTCTTGATGGAAAAAGTTTGCTACACAAGGACTTACAAGGAGCTAGGAGGCTACACTTAAGGTAAGAGGGAGATTAACCTCATTGACTATGCCATGGTGGTGAGGAACGAATGGTTATGTTAGGATTGGAGAGTCCACGTGAGGATTCATCCACCCGAATTTGAGATTTTGATTTATGCTTGTTGATCTTGTATGATTATATGATGTTGTTGTATGCAAAGATGATTGTGATGACTTAAGGGATATTATGTGATTTTGATAGTGAGCATGAATTTAATGGATTGTGATGATTAAAGTAAGTGGCATGCTATGATTAGGTTGAGAAAGAATGATTTATTTGGTTTCCTTTGATCCTTGAAGCTCACGGCCATTTTAGCCCAAGAAGAGACATTCAAGAGAAAAATATTTAGTTATCAAGGACTTAGATGAGTAGGCAATAAAGACATCATCTATAAGGTTACAAGTTGAATGAGAGAGGAAATAAAATTCAACCAATGAAAAAAAAATTATTTTTTTTACCATGATACTTGATAATTAGAAGTAAGAGTGGATTGGAGACCTAAAATATTTGATAATGAGGTGGAAAAGTAATTAGGATGGAAAGAGTTTTATTTAGAAGTTGAATAATGGAAGTTTTAGAAAGAATGTTAAGAAATATTGTTTAGGTGATTTGGAAGACAAATTATGGTTTAGGGATTTATGAGTAAGATTGAAGATAATTATAATGTTATAATTTGAGGAGTAATAACTTTTGGATGTACCAAATAGAAACAAATTTAGAGATAATCGGAATCATGGAAAATGATTTATTAGTGGTAAATCTAAGTAACTTGACAGTCAAGAAAATTAATTAATAATTTATAAGATAAGAATGAAAAGGAACAAATTTGATTTTTAAGCAAATGAGTGATTTTGGTCTTGAGAGGAAAAACAAGCTTGAGAAAGAAATAGAGAAAATTTGAAAGACTTAGATGAAAAAGGAAAAGAATGGTGAGGTAAGGACATTGTGCTTTAGGCTTCCACAAATGATATGAGGATAGGTCATTCGAGAAATTTAGTTAGAAGAAGCTGGTGATTTGGATTAAATTCTATCTTCATTCTTGAGAGTATGATAATTAAAGACTAAAGGGGACCTAATGTTTCTCTATACTAGAGGAATTATGACAATGCTCCATGTGATTTGGTAATAATGATTCTTGAATTTGCACGACTGAAATACTTTGTGATAGCATGCATTTGACGTTGTGCCTTGGGCCGACGTACTGGACCCAAGTGGAATTATGAACTTGACATTGTGTCTTAGGCTGACGTATTGGACCCAAGTGGATTATAAATTTGGCATTGTGCTCTTGGGCCGAAGTGCTAGACCCAAGTGGATCACTGGTATTATGTAGTTGTATGGTTGGCTATATAATATCATGAATACTAATGGTATTGGACAATTATATGGGCAGTTGCCTTAATACTGTTGGGAACAGTACAACGGTGGTTGAATTTCTTAAGCATGCACATAAGTATTAGACTGTTGGCTTTGAATGCCTAGGAGTGAGCGTGAATTTGGATAAATGTGATCTCGGATGGATCTCAGGGGGTGTCAAGGTGAGGTGATCCACCTAGTGACCGCTGTCACATTATATACACCTGGCCGTGGACACTGTTGCAACGCACGACGAGGACCCGACAAGCACTATCCTTTTCGTGATCCAGCGTAGATTATCTTTTGAGGGACGACAGATCTTCTGGAATGCTTATCTCTGAACCTTGACTCCATGGAGTAGGAACTGGTTGCATTGTGTATAGGGATGGTCAACATACACATCGTGCATATGCATAGTCAACATAATTGTTATCGTGGCATGATCCATACATATATATATGTCTTGATGTACATTACTGTGTTACTTATCAGTTGATAACATGATTATATTTGTTACTCTATGAATATTCCTATATTGACATGATCATATCTGCTATTACTTGGTGTTGTTGTGTATGAAAGACACTACTGCCTTTTGTTATGTTTCTTGCTGCCATGATGGTATTAATGTAGGAGATCTCGCCTCTTCTATTGTATTATTCTGTCTACTTCTGTTTCGCTTTACAATGGAAAAGTCTGTGATGGCGGCAAGGCAAGACCCGTAAGGTTTCACTAGGCTACAGTTCCATGGAGGCATCGGAGCATGGAGTGTCCAGTGGGACACGGGACGCGTCCAGTACCACGGATATGTCACTTTGAGTTGGAGGAGGACCCGGCATGATGCGGTTACCTTTACTATGGACGTCGATGTTCACTTGGAGTTCTACATACCTCTTGGGGAGCTTTGGGATAATTGGAGAGCTTTCTATAGGGAGGGCTCTGTGGAGTCGACTGCTAGGACTCCCGTCCGTAGTGACATGGCCCAACTGGGGGCTTTGTTTGTTGGGGATTCCGAAGGGGTTTTGGATGAAGATTGGGTGCAGGAGCTCGTTCTTCAGGTGTTTGGACTTAGTCAAGGCTCAATTTTCATTTGGTAGTCATATGTATAGGTATGTTTATTTCGGAGTACTTAATTTTTATGTTTTTGGGATATGCAAATGATGTAATTAAAGATGTAGTAAACCTTGCTTTATGAAAAGTCTTTTTAGTTCTTATGACTTGAGTCTTTTATTTATTCTATGGTTCTTATGTTTTGTGTTCCCAAAATTTGACTAGTTTATGTTATCCACAGAAAGAATCTTTTGAGACTCATATCTTACACTATTTACTTTTATAACTTTAGCAAAGAATTTTAAAATGTAAGAGTCGGTCTATTATGTAATGCCTCCCGGAATGGGGTGTTACAATAAGGTGGTATCAGAGCAGTTCATCTTGTTGAGCAGGGGTATGGACTGACTATGCTTAGACATGTAGAAATTTCTATTTGTGTGTGTTATGCATTTCATTGTCTCTTGTTGTGATGTTGAAAGAAGATTGCATAAATTACTTTAGGTTGGATGTTAGTAGTTACTGTTACATAGATACATGATATTGAGGGTTGGCTAGCTCAATATGTAATATTCTGTGTAAACAGGAAACTATGACTTCAACTAGGTGAACTAGGAGAAATTGGAGTTCTTCTAGTGAGACTCTTATGGGATGACTGAACTAGTGCTGAATTATTTGTACCTACACCTTTGGAGTGGTGCTTCTAGTATGAATAAAGTCTAAGTCCGAGTCTTTTGGGTTCATGGGTAGGTTTACCTTGGTTATGTTGTGTGTTTCTCTATAAGCTAAACACAGAGATATATTGCTGGGTCTCCGAAAGGAGACAATATTGTTTGGAATGGTTACTTCTTATTTCCATTGTGTTTGATTCGTCTATTTTTGAAGGAAAGGCAATGGCTCACGGTAGATGTACGCGTGGAAATAAGGAACGCAACATCATAGGGATGGCTACGACTGTGGAATCAATGCAAGGAATGACTAGCGTAACAGTGCAACAAAATCAAAGGATCGTTCAGCAGTAGGAATTGATAGTCGAGGCTCAGATTTTGTTAGAGTTGAATCAATCTTAGGATGTTGAACCCCATAAAGTTGGCCGTATTGGTTTCGAAAAAGGAAAAGTCGTAAGGTCAAGCAATTCCAGTAGAAATCGTGTTTGTGACCACCTGGAAACCAACGTCAATAGTAGACAATTGGAGGAAATACTAGTGATAGTCAATTCGATCAGACCGTGAAGTTTTTACAACATTATAAGAAGTGTGGGTGGAATCACTTAACGAGGGATTGTACAAGCAAGGAAAGGATCTGTTTCAGGTGTGGAAAGCCAAGGCACGTGTCTAAGAATTGTACTTCTCAAAGGATGAAGTCTTCCGTTAGTAATAAGCATGTGATAAGGGCTCAAGTTAAAGGAGGAATTGGTACGTTGTGTGGAGCAGAAGCCTCCTAATCTAAAGATCTACTCAAATGAGATTGTACCATAGGGAGTAAGCCTTAAAAATTATACTGGTTAATCCTATGGCGACCCATTCTTTTGTTATCTATGACTGCGTGAACCAATTTGGGTTATCTATGTGTGTTTACTTTCTTCTGATTTGAGTATTGCCATTCTCATTTCTAAGCCTGTTGCTATTACACGAGTTGTTTAAACTATCCTGTTATTGTTAGAAATTTAAAACTTTTCTGCTAATCTGATTGTTTGCCTTTTTCATAAATAGACTTGATCTTAGAGAGGGATTAGTTATTTTCTAACCATACCTTGTTATTCTCTTCCAGAAAAACTTTAGTGTCTATTGAGATAGAAATTTCTGGATTTAAATCCATGGAACTCATTCCTAAATTGTATTGGACCATATCATAAATCTTCGTCGGATGGATCCGATAGTATACCAAATGGCTTCACTACCTTTCCTTTCAAATCTTGATAACGTTCCCTTGTATTTTGATTGAAAAATTATGTTCTTGATCCAAACTATATCATAATGCCGAATGCAGTACAATTAGATAAGAACTTATCCTGTGAGACATTTCTTGTTAAGATCGAGGTTAGGTGGTTTGATGGATCAACTGAAGGAAGCCGCTATTTTTTCCAAGATTAGTTTGCATTCTAGTTATTATCAAGTTCGCTTGAAAGTAGAAGATGCTTCCAAGACAGCCTTTCTGACGCGTTATGAGCACTACGAATACTTAGTAATATCGTTCCATGTAACCAACGCTTCAATAGTATTCATCAACCACATGAATGGGATCTTTCTTCCCTATTAAGACAGATTTGTCGTTGTCTTTGTTGACGACATTCTGATTTATTCTTAAAGCCCGGAGGAACATGCTGAACATCTCAGTGTGGTTCTTCAAATTCTGAACAAGAAGAAGAAGTTATGCATAAAGTTGTCCAAGTGCGAATTCCGGTTGGAGGCAGTTCAACTTTTGGGTCACATGATCTCAAAAGAAGGAATTGTTATGGATCCGTCAAAAGTTAGAGCAGTTCTTCAATGGGAAAGATTGAAGACTGTATTGGGGATTCGTCACTGTGTGGGATTAGCTGGCTGTTATCAAAGATTCATCGCAAGATTCTCTAAGATGGCAGGACCTCTCATCCAGCTGACGTGAAAGAGTCAAGTTTTTGCATGAACTGATGCATGTAGGAAAATTTTTGAGAATTGAATAGACACTCGACTACTTTGCCAATGTTGGTTCTACCCTGTCCCAACGAACCTTCGGGACATCTCGTGATATTCCACATTAGAGCTTAGGCGTGTGTCTGTGAGAATAAAAGTAATAGTAACGTATGTTTCAAGATAACTGAGGGCACATGAAAAGAGTTACTCTACACAAACTCGAAGTTAGTCGTTGTCGTTGCATTGAAGATCTGGAGACATTCTACAAGGAACAGTACTCGCGTGTATTCTAAGATAGAATAAATTTTGAGGATGAAATTTCTTTTTAGAAGGGGAGAGTTGTAATACCCTGAAAATCGTTTGTTTCCTAATAAATACTCATTTTATAATATTTATGATTTTTGTGAATTTTTCTGGAATTGTTTGAATTGTTGATTATTTTAATATATTTCTCAATTTGCATGCACACTGAGCAGAGTCGGGAAAATGAAATATTTTTTCCGAGGCTGGAAAACCTTGGACTATGGAAACGGTGATGGGGGATCGTACTAAACCTGAGGCCGGACACAGTTTACGAAATTTATATCTTTTGAGATTTTATCTAACGGATAAAATTTGGGTGCGCCCTATTGTCTATTAGACAATAGATACCGACATGGTTAACTGTAACTTTTATCCACTGGGTAATAGCTTGCAGTAAAAATTTAGTAGATTATTTCTATCTAGTCATTTTTATGATATCATCTAAGTGACATCATCATATCACTACATGACAACATGATTTGATATTTTTGAGAAATGTGCAAAGCTTCTCAAAGAAGCTTTGGGAGAAGCTTGCAAATGAAGGTTTGCTCCATTCTCCTAGGGGAGCATGGCTTTTGAAAGAGGAAAAAGATGATAAGTTGTCATCTTTTCACAAGATTTCACATTTCACTAAAAAGCTACCATCTTTTCATCTTCCAAAATCTCCTATCACTTTATCTCTCTACCCTAAAGTTTTTATCTCATTTTCTCTTTTCCATTTCTTCTTCACCTCACGGCTACTACCCTTCATCTTCTTCTTCCATTTTTGTTTCCTCTATTCAATCACATTTCTAGGATCTACACATTTCATATATGATTTTCTATGTTGAGATCATCATCTAGTTCTCTCATCTTCATCATCTTCTCTCAAAAACCCTAACTTGAAGCTCTTAAGGTGAGACTTTGATTTCTATTTTCTCCTCTCATTGTCCTCTACACCTCACGACCATTGACCCCTTTGGAGGACCAAAGATTTGATTTTTCTTCCATTGTTTAGTTCATCTTCATCTTCTTCTCTATAGGCTCACGACAACCCCCAAAACCCATCACCAAATCTTCAATAGTTCAAGATAACCTTGGATCTTGAGTCTCTACATCATTCTAAGACACTTTTGTGTGGAAATCAATCTCTAGTTCATCCATCTTCAAGTATTTCTTTAAATTTTGCTTCAAATCTCAAGTTCAAGAATATTAAGGTAAAGTTCTTGAATCTTCTCTTTTGCTTCATTTTAAAAGATGTAAAACCATACTTTGATATATGGTAACCTTATTCAAGCCCTAGGTACCAATTCTTGTATGTTTGCTTTGATTCTAAGAATCTCTTGGTAGAAAAAGTTTGCTACACAAGGACTTACAAGGAGCTAGGAGGCTACACTTAAGGTAAGAGGGAGATTAACATCATTGACCATGCTATGGTGGTGAGGAACGAATGGTTGTGTTGGGATTGGAGAGTCCATGTAACACCCCGATTTTTTGTTTTTCTTGAAATAAATGAGTTTTATAATATTTATGAGTTTTTGGAAATTTTTGAGAATTTTTAATTATTTTGAATATTTTAATATTATTTTAATTATTTTAATATTATTTTAAAACGGTATGTCTAAACTTTGTTTTTTTTTAAATATATGAGTTTTATAATTTTTAAGATTTTTGAGAATTTTTGTAGATTTTTCTGAGTCTGTGATTATTTTAATATTATTTTGAGCTGTATGTGTGTTTAAGGCGGGCCCGGAAAAATAAAAAATTTTCTTGGACCAGAAAGTTTTGGACTGTCAAGGCGGGATCGAGAGATCTTACTAAACTTGAAATTGGGAACAGTTGACTGAGATTTTCTATATGAGTTTTCTATTATCCATTGTGTAATAATAGCAGTGTCTATTATCTATTGGGTAATATCTGTTAGAAAAATATTTTGATGACTCAGCTGGTGACTCTGCACTACGACTCACCATGCTAACTCAGCTGTTCTAGAAGATTCTATGATGACTCACTTAGTAAATACCTAAGAATAAATATCTAGGAATAAATATCTACTGGAAAAATATATTAACAAAATATCTCAAGTGTAATCATGAAAGCTGAAAATATCTAAGTTAAATATTTTAAGGGTAATGATGAGCCATCATTACATAACATTTTGACTAACCAATAAGAATTAGTCAAACTTAGTGGCTGGACTTTATTATGAACCGTTAGATGAAAAACTTGATGAAGAAGCCTTAGATCATCACCATTGATCTAATCAATGGTGTGAGAACAATCTTGATAAATAAGCTTATGATATCCACCTTAGATTTAATCAATGGTTAGGAGATGAAGTTAATTTTAATGGTTAGATTTGTTAGTTAAGTAACTAGATATTCTAACTAAGTTACTTAAATAGACTAAGTAGTAACTAAATGGAGCTAATCTAGTTTTCTAATACTTAGAGTCTTTAGTTACTAGAAAAATATCTAGAGTTTTCTAGAAGCATGATCAATGCATGACAATGCATGACTTAATCACATAACTAGATAGTTAGAATGTAATTAAATGATCTAACTAAATTAGTTTAAATGCAACTAGATGACTTAACTATTTAAGGTAATATAACTAAGAATTAAAATAGAATCAAAACTTAGTTACTTGCTCCTTGAGCTCCACGACTACCTAATGTAATCTAGGAGATTCTTGAATCATCTTTTATGACTAATACATGACAATTTGATGACTTAAGCCATGTGCATCCATGTGAAGGCCATGTGCATGCATGTGATAGCCTTCTATCTTGCTAAATAAATTTCTATCTCTCCATTCACTCACCTCACGGCTACACACTTAGAAAATAGCCTATTCTATTTCATTTCCTCACACTTTGTAACACAAAAGCCTTCCTCTCTATTCTCTCTCTTCCAATCATTCAAGAACACCAAGAACAAACATCATGAGCTCCATCTTCTTCCTTTCTTGAACCATTCGGTCCCAACACCTAAACCCCACATCCAAACTTCAATAATTTTATATAACCTTCGATCTTGAACCTATACACAATTCTAAGATACTTAGTAGTTGAGATCTTAGCCTAGTTCTATCATCTTCAACCTTGTTCTTCAAGTTGAAGATCAAAAAGTTCCTACCTTGTTCATCTAAGGAACTCACGGCCTCACTCCATAAATCATCTTCCAAGTTTGTTTAATTTCAACTAACTATACTTCTTGAATCCTCACATCATTATAAGACTCTTTGATGTTGAGACTTTGGTCTAAAACCATCATTTTCATGCTTGAATCTTGGATTTAAGTTCTAGGGTTTCAAGGTAAAAATCTTGAAACTTGACTTTTTATTTGATACTTGAAATTCTAAGACCATGTTTGATCTATGGTCATCTTAATCAAGCCTTAGATACTAATTTTATGTGTTTGATTTGATTCTAAGATCTGCTTGGTGGTGAAAGTGTGATACAAAGAGGATTAAACAATGAGCTTAGGAGGACATCGACTAGGTAAGAGGGAGATTAACCTCATCGGCCATATGTAGTGGTGAGGGAATGGATTTGTTTGTGCTTGTGGTGAAAAATTCATAAGGATTTATTCACTTGTTTGTTTAAGTTCTCTTTGTTTGTGCTTGTTATGTTTATAGTTTTGAAGTTATGCTTGCATATATGTTGGTATGATTATAGTTTTGATAATATGCTTGTATGTTTAAATTGTAAAGCATACAAATTTATGTGTAATTTAGGATGTGAATAACATGATGAGGAAAATTGTATGAAGGCCCCAAGAGCCTAAAGGCACACGGCCTTATCACTACAAAAGGGGACCAAGAGTCCTAAATTATTTTCTTAATTAAGGATTAAAGGATTTTGTGACAAGAAATTTAATTAAGTGAGTTTATAAGGATTAAAGTGTTAGAAAATGATTTACATACGAATTTTTAAGCATTGTATGAATTTGGCCAACATGCCAATTTTTGATGATCAAGATCCAAAATTATTTTACTAAGTGTAAACTTAGGTGTTTTAATAGTAAGAACTCAATTTGGTAAGTTTAGGAATTTAAGATGAAAGTAATTTAATTTTTAGAATTAAAATTAGCCTAATTAAGCTATGTAGTAAAATAAAAGTAAAAACTTGAAATTTACTGACGTATAGCTCACCCTATGGGTTTTGAAGCGCATTAGGAAATTTTGAGCTGTAATATCCTAAGTAAATTAAAGAAACACAATTTTCTGGAAGTAGTAGAAATATTGATTTTTAGAGGAACTATATTAAAAATATTCTTTAAAGAGGGACTATATTGAAAATATTATTTAAAGAGGGACTATATTAAAAATATTCTTTAAAGAGAGACTATATTGAAAATATTCTTTAAAAATAAACTATTTTGGGAATATTATTTAAAGAGGGGTTATTATGTAAATATTACTTTATAGAAGGATTATTATGCAAATAATGAAAATAAAGTCAATTTTTAGTATTAAAAGAGAAAAATCTTATTGGACATAAAATATGTTAGAAATACTTTACATGATTGAAAATACGTAGAAAAACTCTTACGCGATTTAAAAATAGTAATTTTTAGCTATGCAATTGAGAAAATGTTTTAAAATCTTTACATGATTTAGAAAATATTGGAAAATCTTTATACGATTTGAAAACGTAACAAAAGTGTTACGCGATTGGGAAAATGTGATAATACTGTTACGCGATTGAGAGGAACAACTAGTTTTGTCGTAGGGCCAACGTATTGAACCAAGTAATTTATGAAACTGAAGTATTGGACCTGAGTGGATCTTTGGTATTATCGATTGTATGGGCGGTTATATAATATCATAAATACTAATGGTATTAGACAACTGTATGTACGGTTGCGTTAATATCATTGGGAACAATACGACGGTACTCTATTTTGATTAATGGTGCTTTTGAGCATTATATGGTGATACCGCCATGTGACGGCATGTGAATAAGAAATACTGTGTGATCAATGACAGTATATGTTTGAATCATTTATCATGCATAGAAAAGCATATTCGCTTGATTTGTTGTGGCATTTTATGCCTAAGGAAAGAACGAGAACTTACAAGATAGTGGGAAGGATCCTGGGGATGTCAAGGCGCGGTGATTCACATGGTGGAGTTGTTACCAACCGTGATTATTATATCACGTAATACCCCTGGCCTGTGGACACTGATTGCAATGCACTGACATCTAGCATAGACTGTCTTTTTAGGGGGGATAGATCTTTTGGGGTATTCATCTCTGAATTTGAGTAAATTCCATGGAGTAGGAACTGGATGCATTGTGTATAATGATGGTCAGCATACACACCATGCATATGCATAATCAGCATTTCGTACTGTCATAATGTAGTATTATTGTGATATAATATGATTGTGGTATTATCATTATGTCTAATATTGTGTTGCCAGTCTATTGAATTGTTTATTTATTAAATGACATGAATATATCTGCTGATTTTATATTATTCTATGGACTATGGAACAATGTTGTTGTTCGTATCGTTTCTTTGTTGCCATGTTAGTATGCGATGTAGGGGATCTCACCTCTTTGTTGTTTTATTCTATCTATTTCTATTTTATGTCTACATCTATGAAGACGGCGATGGCAGCAAGAAGGGATTAGCTAGGTTTCTTTAGACTACAGTTTCTTGAAGGCGTTGTTGCTTGGCGTGTCCATTGGGACACAAGGCACATAGAGTATTGTGGTGACATTACTCTATCAGTAAGTAAGACTCGCCATGGAATCATTACTTCATTTTATACAGTTGCTTATGTAGAGGTTATATTACCCATTAGGGAGTTGTGGAATGAATTTCACTATACTCCTAGAGAGAATTTCGATATATCTTTGGGTCAAATTTCTATCCGTCGAGACATTTCCAGTTAGGGAATTTGTATTCTGACAAGAGCTAATATCTTAGGTATTATGTTTTTGAGTATTTAAAGATAATGAATGTGTAGTTGTAACAAACTCTGTTTAAATGAAAAGTATATTTATTCAGTTTTTATATTTTGAGTTATTTTAATTTAATCAATTGATGTTTCCACGAAAAAAGAAATTTTGAAACCCGTATTTTAAATGAGAGTAAATATTTTATAACTTGGGTAATTAAGTTTATAAAGGAGTTAATTTGAAATGTGATACCCTTCGGAGGGGGTGTTACAGTCCACGTGAGGATTCATCCACCCGAATGTGAGATTTTGATTTATGCTTATTGATCTTGTGTGATTATATTATGTTGTTGTATGCAAAGATGATTGTGATGAATTAAGGGATATTATGTGATTTTGATAGTGAGCATGAATTTAATGGATTGTGACAATTAAAGTAAGTGGCATGCTATGATTATGTTGAGAAAGAATGATTTATTGCTTTCCTTTGACCCTTGAGGCTCATGGCCATTTTAGCCCAAGAAGAGACATCCATGAGAAAAATATTTGGTTTTCAAGGACTAAGATGAGTAGGTAATAAAGACATGACCTATAAGGTTACAAGTTGAATAAGAGAGGAAATAAAATTCTACCATTGAAAAGAAATTGATTTTTTTGACCATGATACTTGATAATTAGAAGTAAGAGTGGATTGGAGACCTAAAATATTTGATAATGAGGTGAAAAAGTAATTAGGATAAAAAGAATTTTATTTAGAAGTTGAATAATGGAAGTTTTAGAAAGAATGTTAAGAAATATTGTTTGGGTGATTTGGAAGACAAATTATGGTTTAGGGATTTATGAGTAAGATTGAAGATAATTATAATGTTATAATTTGAGGAGTAATAACTTTTGGATGTACCAAATGGAAACAAATTTAGAGATAATCAGAATAATGAAAAATGATTTATTAGTGGTAAATCTAAGTAACTTGACAGTCGAGAAAATTAATTAATAATTTATAAGATAAGAATGAAAAGGAACAAATCTGATCTTTAAGCAAACGAGTGATTTTCGGTCTTGAGAGGAAAAACAAGCTTGAGAAAGAAATAGAGAAAATTTGAAAGACTTAGATGAAAAAGGAATGGAATGGTGAGGTAAGGATATTGTGCTTTAGGCTTTCGTAAATGATATGAGGATAGGTCATTCGAGGAACTTAGTTAGAAGAAGCTGGTGATTTGGATTAAATTCTATCTTCATTCTTGAGAGTACGATAATTAAAGACTAAAGAGGATGTTGGTCCGTAATCCGTAAATCCGCAAGCACACGGGTCGACAAGTAATATAAAGGAGAGTTAGAGTATCGTGTCCCAAGGGATTGATTAATTAGAAGAATGTTAAACTTAATCAAAATTCACAAATTTTTATCCAAGCAAACGAATTGTGAGAATGGGTTGCAATTAAAATAACAATTTAAAGAAACAAAATAAGAAAACACCAAACACTAATTCCACAAGAGAAGATGAGAATGATTAAAGCCTAGGGGTCCCTATTCACTTGCTACTTCAAAGAATAATTGCAATCAACAAGTACCAATCAATGAAATGATAATTGTTAGCTGATAACCTTCAATAGATAAGAGCCTATGTCTAGGACAATTACCCATGCAAAACCTAGTTAATCCACTATGTGTCCATGTGGGTTAACATAAGAATCACTCATTGAGACCAATTATCAAACACTTGCTATGTATGACTAATGGGTATGTGTCCATCCCATTAGCTAATCAACACACTCAATGTAATAGAATGTAATTGAACATACATCAACCATACCATATCCATATTCACAACTCCCTATCTCTAGTTCAATTGGAATACTAAAATCATGCAATTGATGGCCAATCAACAACAAGCATTAAGCATAGATATGGATGAACAAAACCAAATTCATTGAAAGGATACCCAAGTAATTACAAATTAATCAAATCCATAGCAAGATCCTAGAGAGCCCCTAGATTAGGGTTTAGCTACACATCATGAAGGAGAAGAAAACACATGAAATCAAATGATCCATCAAGTTACAAATCAAGAGGTAAAGGGAAAGAATGGACAAAAAATGGAGAGCTTCCAAGCTTGATCCTCTTCCTTGATCTTGATTCTTCCTTGAGTCACCTTCAATCTAAATGGGTTCCTCCTCTTCTCACTTCCTCTCTGAGCTTCGTGGTTTAGTGTCTCTCCAAACAGAATTCCCTCTGCTCCCCCAAAAATCAGAATATGAGGGTAAAATTTTTGTGCCAGGGTTTCCCTCACGCCTAGGCGTGGATTTAACACGCCTAAGCGTGGTTATGTATCACGTGCCCTTCTTCTGCTTGTCACGCCTAGGCGTGACTTTACCACGCCTAGGCGTGGTGGTCTCTGCCTGAAATTCCTGATAAACTGCGAGGAACACGCCTAGGCGTGGATTTGGCTCGCCTAGGCGTGGTTTAGCTGCCCTTGCTTCCTTTTTGCATCTTTCTCCATTTTGAACTCTTCTATGCTTCCATATCCTTTCCAAGGTCTTTCCTTCTTGAATCTCTGCAACAAAAACAATGCTTTAACTCATCAAGCCATGATCAATCTCAATTTCTTATTACAAGCATTAACAATTAAATTATCAAACGATTGAGATACAAAGCTTAAAGAATCAAGATCATGCATGAATTTGGACCATTGAGTAATGTAAATTTAAGGAAAGCATACTCCTATACATTCAAAGCCATGTGAAATAACTTCATTTTCCGAAGTTATCACACCCCCAAACCTAAAGTTTTGCTAGTCCTCGAGCAAACTAAACCAAGCAAGTAAAGGAAACAAAATCCAATCCCAAGGTCAAGAAATATTAGACAAATTGAATTAGGGCACATCCAGCTTCCAATTATCATTCATACCCTCAGAAATCACATTTCAATCCTTACAACAAGGTCCACACATGCAAGAAATTCTCAACTGTCATGCTCACCCTTTAATGCCATCTTTTGTGCATGAAAGATTTCCCAAGCTCATGAATTTAAAACCCTTTCCTAATCATGAAGAGCAAGGTGGATGAATTTATAAAATGCACATGCACTCTCAAAAGAATGTCCTTCATCCCTTTCTCCACTAATGTAGGCAACACATGATCAAGAATCATGAGGGTCTTTTAGGCTTGTAATGTGAGGCTAAGTGTAATGGTTAAGAAAGAAGGGGAAGGAATTAAATTCAAATATCAAACACATAATCACACATTCCCATTGAATCAAGCCAAGCATGCAAGATGTACAAAAAGGATCCAATATATATAAAAAAAAATCAACTCTCTTTATTCCATTTTTTTTTATTTCCTTTGCAAAAGGGGGCTGCATTTTGTGCAACTCACGCATTTTTCTTTCTTTTCTTTTTATACTTTTTTTTTTGTAAGAGTTTGTTCCAAAAAGATCCTGATTTTCTATTACCATGCACAAATATTGATTTGGCTCAACTCAACAAAAATGTCAGATCATGCATTCAACAAGGGATATGTAATCAAGGATAAAATGATTTTTCTCATGCAGGGATAACGGGGTGGACAATTGAAGTTTAAAGAAGGAAAAATTAGGCAGCACATACACACACACACTAGGCTTCAAAGGGGGTACTAGGAAACTCATTCAGTTAAGGTTGGCTTGAAAGGCCCAATCGCTTCAAAGAACTACCCTAGTCATTTCCTTGAAAACACATCACCTAGGATTTCGCCTTGAAAGGGAATCAGACAAGCTTCTAAGATGCAAAATGATTATACACGTGCCTTTTATAAATTTTTTCTCTAAACATGCATTTCATTTATATTCCAAGATTTATCACATATGCAACTGGGAAATCCACTCATACACTAATATAACAAAAGTGTAAGCACAAATTTTGAAATTTTTACATGTGATTTCCCAAGTAATGAGGCATATCTGTGATCCACACAATCATTGGATAATCAAATCAAAATTCCAGCATGCATAAGTTCAACTTGCCTCTCAACATACTCATCAATTAAGAGTATAATTCAGGCAGCCCATTAATCCTAATCAATCAAGCACACTCACATCCACAAATTTGGAACAACAAAGCAAGACCAAAGGAATGAGAAAGTAATCTATATATATCAACAAAAACTGATTCAGCAATTAACAGAGAAAGTACTAAATCTCCCCCAAACCCAAGTCATGCAGTGTCCCACTGCATACAAAATAAGGAATGTATCCAATAAGTACAGACAGTGCACTGAAAGTCAAGACAGAAAAACAAAGCAGAAAATAGCATGAAAGTAATAGGCCCTGGCGCCTCAAATCAAGTCATCCTCATCCAACAGGTCATCGCCCTCTGCGCCCATCTCCGGATCATCAGCAGGTGGGGGAGGCGGCTGAGGAGGTGAAGCTGGAACTGGTGGAGCTGCAAAAGGTGGAAAAGCTGGAAAATCATCCATCGGGCGCCCCTGACCCAAGGCCATCCAATGAATGCCCTGGTAAAGCGAAGCCAGCATCTCCTGCTGCCGATCCAGGCGCTGCTCAATGGAGTGTGCCCAGGTGGCATCAAAAACTGGAACAGGCTGTGGAGCAGGAGCAGGTGTAGGTGCAGGAGCAGGCTCGAGATCTGGAGCGGGGGCGGACCGGGGCTCGCTGCGCTTCTCTGGGCGTCATAATAGTCCCTGCACCTTGCCCGTTCTCGTCATAGGAGTCTTCGACTTCACATGGACTTCGGTGTCCTTCCAAGTTACTTTCGCCTTCCGACACAGACTCACAAATAAGAGAGGGGAAGAACAACGATTTCAACTTCGATGTGATGCAAAGCTTGAGGTGATCATAAAGAATCTGCGCAGTGTCCACTGTGAAGAGTGTGGATGGCATATAGCATGTATGCGCGCTCAGGATAAATCTCTGATCTGTGCTCCGTAGGTAGCAATGAGGAGCAAACAAAATGATTCCACGGACGCAGCTCTTTGCACAGACTTTCCTGTTTAATGAAACGGATCGAATGATCTGCGTTGCGTTGCACTTGAACAGGAAAGGTAGAGTCACAGATGGCTACCAGTACTATTTCAAAAGGTGTACCACCCTCCTCTTCCGGCAGCTGCAAGGTTTTGTACGCACAGATCAGTGGAGGAGGGCCAAGGTGCAAAACATGGCTGATGCGCTCAACAGAGTAGTTAACTGTCCTCCCTCTAACTTTAGCAGTGGTTTCAGAACGCTTTTCAGCAAAGGCATTGGCATAGAATTCCTTGACTATTGCAGCAATGGGTTCGTCCACAGGATGCTCCGCAAAATGTTGCCAATGGAGCTCCTTAGTGGCACTAGTAATGGCTGGATATCGCACCACATTAAGGTCATGGAATCCCCGCTCAGCGATGATGTTAATTTTCTTCAAATGCAGCCAGAAGTAATCATATGCTTCCTGAGATATGAAAAATTGTGGGTCAAAGATGGGAATTGCCTCAGCATCCTCTGTGTTACTTGGTTCTGCCTCAACAGTTTTGCGCTGTCTCTTTGACATGGTTAGGAACCTGAAAAAGAAGATGGTGCTGGTTATTACCATTGGAGCAAAGACTGAAAATAATTGTAATAAAAACAGCCACGTCCAAGGGGACAGCATGCATTGCAATCAAGCAACCCAAGTCAATAACCAACCAAAAATGCAAGCAGAACCAAAAATAATGCAACATACCACAGCATGCAACAGGGTCCTGCTCAGTAATAAGCAGTGATGGATCAGATCCCAATCAGTACAAATATAAGCATGCAATTGCAGCAGGGTCCAACATAGTATTGCCAATCAAATACTAATGGGAACACATTAAACAGCATAGTCAACAAGGCCAACTATCCAAACCAAGGTTATCCCCAAATCAAATGAATCAGAAATAGGTAAATAGGTCCAACCAGTAATGTTCCAATTAATCAGAAATAAACAAGTGACAATGCAAACCAGTCTCAGCTTAGCCAGTGCACAACTTAGAATCAAACCACATCAATCACCCAAAAAAAATTTGATAACAGATACGAAGAACAACCACAGGGTGATTTAAACTAAAGGAATACCTCACGTATGTCAACAGGTAGAGGATTAACACAAATAGGCATGTAACATAGTCTTGTTCATCAGAAATAATCAAGCCACAAGCCCAATGGAAATAAAAAATATTGTAAAACTAAAGGTAAACAATAACTAGCAATTAATGAGCAATCAACAAATATAAAAAGAAATCAGATTGCAAAACACACAAACAGAACACATGAAAACCAAAAGACAAAAGGAAGAGGAGGAAATGGAGAAGCAATCTAACCTTGAAGGAGGGGGAAATGAACAAGGTACCCAAAATTAGCAAGAAACCCCAATCAAGCACACAAACAAGCAGCAGGAAGGTGTATTGGCCGTGTGGTGGGTACGGTGGAAATGTGGTGTGTTGGTGAAGTGTTTGTACGGTGGAGAGGGAAAAAGAAAGAAGGAGGAAAGGGGGTTACGGTGGTGGTGGAAATGTGGGTTGTGTGGAGAAGAAAAGAGGAGGAAGAGGGAAGAGGGGTTTGGTGGTTACGGTGGAGGTACGGTGGAGAGGAAAGAAAAAAGAGAGAAAAGATGAGGAAGGGGCTACGGTGATGTGGGTATTGTGGAGAAGAAGATTGGAAGAATGAAGGCTAGGGTTAGAGGTGAGGAGATTGGAGGAGGGGAAGGAAGAAATGGTAAATGAAAGGGCAGCAGAGGAATGAAAGAAAGGGGGAAATTAGGGATTTAGGAGCTAAATGGGGGGCTGCGTTTTGTGCAGCAGGAGGCTCATCATGCCTAGGCGTGACATTACCACGCTTAGGCGTGGAATTTTTTTTTTTTTGAATTTTTTTTTGAAGAGAAACTGCGCCTAGGCGTGTAAAAATCATGCCTAGGCGTGATGCTCGCAGGTCAAAACTCCTGAAAACACAGAGAGGACCACGCCTAGGCGTGATAAATCCACGCCTAGGCGTGGAACTCTCTGGAAAAGTTTCTAATAGCAGCTGAGAGGGACACGCTTAGGCGTGTAAAACCCACGCCTAGGCGTGGATTACTGGAACAAAATACTAAACAGCAACACCAGAAAACCCCACAACCAAGCATCAAACACACCCTCCATATTCTCAAACAACTAAGAAATAGCATAGGAATGACATGAACAACCAAAGCCTCAAAATGAAAAACAAACACAATAAAACAATAAAACAAAATCAAATAAAACTACAAAATAAAAGAAAAAGCATGCAAAATATTATCCTAAGTGAAGAGATAGGGTTAGGAAATTGGGTTGCCTCCCAACAAGCGCCTTATTTATAGTCCTGGCTGGACTTTATTTTCTAGTTTTACTTGCACGTGCTTATGGGAGGAGGATCTTCCTCCTTTTCTTCAAAGTAAGCATGGTATGCATGAAATGGCAAAGGTTTTAACTCCATAGTTAGAGCCTCCTTAATGGGTGATTTGCATGAGTAAACCATCTTGCTTGCGTGCCGCTGCTGCAGTTGAACTTCTTCCCTATCATCCGCAGAGATCTCATGACTTGCACCAGGAGCACAGATTAAATCTTTTGCCTCGGATGTCTTCCCTTCAGCTACTGTCACCACAGAACATTCTTCTTGATCTTGAGGGCTCTTAGTATCTTTGAAAATAGTGAAGGTAACTTGTTTATCTTGAAATCTCATGGTAAGTTCTCCTTTCTCCACATCAATAAGGGTTCTTCCAGTTACAAGGAAGGGTCAGCCTAAAATCAAAGGGACTTTACTATCTTCCTCCATATCAAGTATGACGAAATCCACAGGGAAGAAAAAGTGGTCCACTTTAACTAGCACATCTTCAAGAACCCCCTTCGGGTAAATAAGGGTTCTGTCTGCCAACTGTAAGGTAATTGAAGTAGGTGCAGCTTCCCCCAAACCTAGTCTTTTGTAAATAGAGTAAGGCATGAGATTAATGCTAGCTCCCAAATCACATAATGCCTTACCACAAAATTTTTCACCGATTGTGCAAGGGATGGTGAAACTCCCTGGATCCTTGAGCTTCGGAGGTAGTTTGTTTTGCAATATGGCACTGCACTCCTCTGTGAGAGCTACTGTCTCATAATCCCCCAGTCTTCTCTTCTTAGACAAAATGTCTTTCATGAACTTCACATAACTAGGCATTTGTTCCAAAGCCTCAAAGAAAAACGGTATGTTTATGTGAAGTTTCTTGAAAATATCCAAAAACTTTGGAATTGAGCATCAAGCTTTTGTTTAGCTAGCCGGTTGGGGAAAGGTGGAGGTAGTGTATAAGGCTTGTCCTCCTTCTTCTTGTCTTCAACCTTCCTCTCTGCTAGCTCTTCATTCTTCTCCACCCTTTGGCTCACAACTTCTTCATCTTGAGCTACCTCCACTTCTTTTTCAAGTAGCTTGGTCTTCACGTTTCCTTCAATTTCTTTCCCACTCCTCAGTGTTATAGCCTTGCAATGCTCCTTGGTAGAACCTCCGGGACTGTTGATGGTGTCACTAGGAAAACTCCCTTGAGGCCTACTACTTAAGGCTTGGGCAAGTTGGCCAACTTGGGTCTCAAGATTTCTCAAGGAGGCCGCTTGAACTTGCATCAAAGCATCATGCGAAGCAAGCCTTGAGTCGGTCTTAGTCATGTACTCTTGCTGGCTAGTCATAAACTGAGCAAACATCTTCTCCAAATTGGATGTTGAAGTCGATGTTGAGGTTTGGGCTTGAAGGGGGCTTTGTTGTTGAAAACCCGGAGGAGCACGGGGAGCTTCCCTATTCTGATACGAAGAAGAGGAAGGACCTTGAACTTGACCACCCCATGAGAGATTGGGATGGTTCTTCCAACTAGGATTATAAGAATTGCCCAAAACATTGTTGTGAATTGGCTGACGGAATTGATTTGCATATTGCACACTTTCCAGGCTAGTTGTGTAATTAGATTGAATGAAGGTCCCCACAAAGTGATCACAAATTTCAGCTGAGTTACTAACTCCACTTGCTACAGAATTAACTCCCATGGTGTCCAACTTCTTAGAAAGAGCTGCCACTTGAGCTGTAAGAGATGTAAGAGCATCAACTTCATGAATACCTGCTGCTGATCTCTTGGGAGTCACTCTCTCAGCTGGCCACTGATAGTTGTTATTAGCCATTTCCTCCAAAAGGTTGTAGGTTGCATCCACGGTCTTGCTCATGAGAGCCCCTCCAGCTGCTGCATCAATTATGGATCTAATGGTGGTTGTCAAGCTATTGTAAAAAGTATGAACCAACATCCATTTTGCTATACCATGATGGGGGCACTTCCTTAGCAACTCCTTGAATCGCTCCCAAGCCTCATACAAGATTTCTCCTTCGAATTGTCTGAAGGACAAGATGTCATTCCTATACTTCATTGCTTTCATGGGAAGAAAGAATCGATCCAAGAACTTCTGAGCTAGCTCTTCCCAAGTAGTGATGGAATGTTCAGGTAATGATTGAAGCCATGCCTTGGCCCTATCTCTTAAGGAAAAAGAGAAAAGCCTCAATCGAGCCGCATCATCAGTCATCCCTTGATGCTTGAAGGTATCACAAATCTCCAGAAAGTTGGCTAAATGAGCATTAGGATCTTCATGGGGAAGATCCGCAAATTAAAAATTATTCTGCACCATCTAGATAATAGCAGGCTTGATCTCAAAAGTCTGTGCCTGTACAGCTGGCCTTCTAATGCTAGATCGAATGTCTTTAGCATTTGGAGTGGCATACTCTCTCAAGAGTCTTTCAGCATTCGCTTCTTCTGCCATCTCCGAGTCACTATCCAATTCAAGTGTCTTCCCTTGTACTAGTCGTTCTCTTAGTAATCTACGAAAAGTCCTCTCGATCTCAGGATCATAAGGAAATCGAGATACACTTTGAGTCCTTCGCATACAAGAGCTAAGTACCTGAAAAACAAAACAAAACAACAAAGAAAACTTGAAATAAGAATTGTGAATAATTGTAAGAAATAACACAAATTCTAAACTCAATCCCCGGAAACGGCGCCAAAAACTTGTTGGTAATTGATCCGTAAATCCGCAAGCGCACGGGTCGACAAGTAATATAAAGGAGAGTTAGAGTATCGTGCCCCAAGGGATTGATTAATTAGAAGAATGTTAAACTTAATCAAAATTCACAAATTTTTATCCAAGCAAACGAATTGTGAGAATAGGTTGCAATTAAAATAACAATTTAAAGAAACAAAATAAGAAAACACCAAACATTAATTCCACAAGAGAAGATGAGAATGATTAAAGCCTAGGGGTCCCTATTCACTTGCTACTTCAAAGAATAATTGCAATCAACAAGTACCAAAGAATCATTGGGAAGGGTACAACGGTGGTTGAATTTCTTGAGCATGCACATGAGTATTAGACTGTCGGCTTTGAATGCCTAGGAGTGAGCATGAATTTTGATAAGTGTGATCCCAGATAGATCTCAGGGGGCGTGAAGGTGAGGTGATCCACCTAGTGACCGCTGTCATATTGTATACCCCTAGCCGTGGACACTATTGCAACCCACGACGAGGACCTGATAAGCACTATCCTTTTCGTGATCCGGCGTAGACTATCTTTTGAGGGACGACAGATCTTCTGGAATGCTCATCTCTGAACCTTGACTCCATAGAGTAGGAACTGGTTGCATTGTGTATAGGGATGGTCAACATACATATCGTGCATATGCATAGTCAACATAATTGTTATTGTGGCATAATCTATACATATATATATGTCTTGATGTACATTGCTGAGTTACTTATCAGTTGATAACATGATTATATTTGTTACTCTATGAATATTCCTGTATTGATATGATCATATCTGCTATTACTGGATGTTGTTGTGTATGAAAGATATTACTGTCTTTCGTTGTGTTTCTTGCTACCATGATGGTATTGATGTAGGGGATCTCACCTCTTCTATTGTATTATTCTGTCTACTTCTATTTCACTTTACGATGGAAAAGTCTATGATGGCGGCAAGGCAAGACCCTCGAGGTTTCACTAGGCTACAGTTCCATGGAGGCATCGGAGCATGGAGTGTCCAGTGGGACACGGGACGCATTCGGTACGACGGATATGTCACTTTGAGTTGGAGCAGGACCCAACATGATGCAGTTGCCTTTACTATGGATGCTGATGTTCACTTGGAGTTCTACATGCCTCTTGGGGTGCTTTGGGATGATCAGAGAGCTTCCTATAGGGAGGGCTCTTTGGAGTCGACTGCTTGGACTCCCATCCATTGTGACATGCCCCAACTGGGGGCTTTGTCTGTTGGGGATCTCGAAGGGGTTTTGGAAGAAGATCAGGTGCAAGAGCCCGTTCTTCAGGTGTTTGGACTTAGTCAAGGCTCAATTTTCATTTGGTAGTCATATGTATAGGTATGTTTATTTTGGAGTACTTAAGTTTTATGTTTTTGGGATATGCAAATGATGTACTTAAAGATGTAGTAAACCTTGCTTTATGAAAAGTCTTTTTATTTCCTATGACTTGAGTTTTTTATTTATTCTATGGTTCCTATGTTTTGTGTTCCCAAAATTTGACTAGTTTATGTTATCCACAAAAAGAATCTTTTGAAACTCATATCTTACACTATTTACTTTTATAACTTCAGCAAAGAATTTTAAAATGTAAGAGTCGGTCTATTATGTAATGCCTCCTGGAAGGGGGTGTTACAGAGCATAGAGACGAGGTTGAGGAAGAGGAAGAGAAGGAAGAGGAGGACGACAGCTCGGCTCAATAAAATTTTTAACTTTTTTTTCAGCATGCCCTTACATAGGGTTTTTTATATTTGTATGGACAAGTCCCGATCTCGAGCTTTTTATTTAATTTATTATATGTATTTTACTTTGACTGCATTGCTCTTGCTCCCTTTATTTGCCATAGGTCCAAAGCCCTTGTTTTTTTTTAACACAGATTCTTAGGAACTTAAAAGCCATAGGAAGTGCAAAGTAGTAACCATCATGTTCCTTAGGTCCAAAACCCTTTGCTGAACATAAGAATTTTCAAGGAAAAGTATCTGTTGACAACTCCAAGAAATATAGTTAATTTACTTTCATTTAAGTATTAATTGCATGTTAGTCCTAGATTTTCAAATCTTTTAAGTCCACTTTGTTTTAGTGACTGCATCTAAAAGAATTGAATAATTCCTAGATTTTCACACACATATTAATGCATTGTTGCAAGAGTTGAGCATGAATTAAGTCCTGGAAGAGCTTGGAGAAGTGAGAAAAAGCTTAAAAAGGGAAGAAAGCAAGGAAGGGGAAAGTTCAGGCTAGCCACTCCTAGGCGCATCTATCTCTGTCCAACAAGATTTCGTAGTTGAGAAAGCTAAGCCTAGGTGTAACACCCCAAATTTTAGATTATGTTACAGAACTGACAGAATTACACTATTTTGTGTTTTCTGTGCAATATAAAAATAATTTGATTGTTCCGATACTATTTTTGATTATTTTGTATGATTTGCTCCAGGTCAGGAAAATAATAATTTTCGGACCAGGAAAATTCTTATTTTAATTAATTAGAGCTGGGGGATCTTACTAAACCCAATTCTGATTGATATATATATTAATCTTATAATTTTTAGGATTTAACTGTGCAATAAAATAATTTTATATTATTATAATATTATTTTATTCAACAGTACCTACTGTCTCAAAAACAGTAGAAAATTTATTTGTGGACCCGAAAAAGTTCATGGGGCCCACGTTTAGTGTAGCAGTCAACTGTGCTGACTGGATAAATTCTAACCAATGAGAGCAAGTCAACGAAAGTGGCTTGACTTTCTAAACCAATAAGAATGAGTCAACGAAAGAAGCATAGACTTTATTTAGGACCGTTGGATGAAAAAGCATAATTTAGATGCTTTTGATCTTAACCGTTGATCCGATCAATGGTGTAAAATGAATCCATATAAAATCACTAAGCAATATCCACCTTAGATTTCATCAAGGGCTAGGAATTAAAGTTAAAATCAAGGGTTGAGATTAAGTCAAACTTAGTAGCTTGGACTTTAGTATGAACCGTTGGATGAAGACTTAGTTAGGAAGCCTTTAACCTTAGCCGTTGATTTAATCAATGGTGAGATTAGAATGATAGTTTTATGACCAATTGGTATCTACCTTAGATCTAATCTATGGCTAGGAATTAAAGATGAATCAATGGTTAGAATTAAGTCAAAAATTGTAGGCTTGAATTTGGTTAGTATTAATTAAGCTTAATTTGACTAATCTACTTACCTAATTAACAAACTAAGTGAACTAGTTTAGTTCTTAATTAATTATGACCTAAATATTAATTAGATATCTTAATATTGATTAAAAGTTATAATATATGCTAATATATATTAAACTAATTAGTTATATGATTAGAATATTAATTAAGATTGGTTAGGATATTTAACCTAACTAATTCCCTAATTAATTAGCATGCAATTAGGAGTAAATTGGAAACAATTAAGCTCCTAAATTCCTAAAGGGCTGCACGGTTTTTTGGGCAGCAGCTTGGAGGCTTGGATGGCTTGGTTCTACTAGCTTCTTGAACCCTCGAAATTGTCATAAACCATGTGCATTCAATTGGATATTTATCTAGCCAAATCAAACACTCAACCTCACACACACAAGCTCACTACGGCAGCAGCCCTTCCATTTCCCTCTCAATATTTGTTTCATACTTATCCTAAATCTAAGCTATTCATTTTTTCTCCAAAAATACCAAGAAGCCATACACACTTTTTCTTCCATTTTCCTCTCTAGAATTCGGCCAAACACCCAAGTTCACTACCAATCTCCTATAATTTTTGTTCACATCATTTCCTAAAGCTTAACATCATTCTAAACACTTTTCATTTAGAAAGTTTTCCCAAAATCCCACTCTAAGTGCTTCAAAATCCCACTTCTATCTTACTTCCCTAGAGGTAAACCTTAGTTTTTATGGTTTAAATTCATGTTTGTGATTTTCTAAGCCATGATTGTTCCATGGTTTGTTATTATTAAACCTTGTTTGTAATTTTACTAATTATTTTAGAATTGTTAGGAATTGATTGTGCCTTGTACGAAATCAAGGAGAAGGAAAGGAGCTTAAAAAGCTTGTCTTCAAGAGGTAAGAGGGAGATTTTACCTCACCAACCATGTTTTGGTGGTGTGGGGATGCTTTTGTACGGTGAAAAAATCCATAAGAGTTCTTCACCGATTGTTTGATGCTATTTGATTGTGTTTGTGTTGTGTATGATTGTGTTTTTGTGCTTGCATGTGTAGTATTATGTCTATTGCTTTGATATATGTTTGTATGTATGAAATTGTGTGCATGAAAATGTATGAGTAAAGTAAGATGTGAATAATATGATGAACCGATTTTATAAGAGCTACAAAGAGCTTGAAGCTTACGGCCATACTAGGCTAGAAAGGACCAAACTCCTGAAAATGAGAAATTCAATTGAAAATGAAGGATTTAAATGAAAAAGAAATGAATTTGAACAAGTTTGAAGGTTGTGAGAAAATAATCGGATATAATTAAACTAATGAATTAAAATGAGAACTGAGAGATTTAAATGAATTTGGGACAAATTTGAGTATAGCAAAGTAAAATGATTTTTTGAAAAATGAAATATTGTAAATATGATTTTCAGAGGGGCAATATTGTAATTTTTGTTTTTAAAAGGGGCAATATTGTAAATATGATTTTTAGAGGGGCAATATTATAATTTTTGTTTTTAAAAAGGGGCCATACTGTAATTATGATTTTTAGAGGGGCAATATCGTAATTATGATTTTTAGAGGGGCAAAATAGTAATTTTCATTTTTAATAGGGCCATATTATAAATAACAATTTTTGAGGGCCTAAAACGTAAATATTATGTTTTGGAGGGACTATTTTAGAAATATAAATTTTATGAGGAACTATTATGTAAATATGAATTTTACGAGGGACTATTTCGTAAATGTAAATTTTATGAAGGACTGTTGTAAAAATATTATTTAAATGAGGATTATAATGTAAATATTATGTTAAGAGGGGTTATTATGCAAATATGAAAAATGAAGTTGAATTTTGGTGTTAAATGAGGAAAATAGTATTTTTGATTTAAAACGTGTAAAAAATATTTTACGCGATTGAGAAACGATGAAAATATTGATACGTGATTTGAAAATGCGACAGAACTGTTGCGCGATTGAGAAAATGCGAAAAATATGGTTTCGCGATGAAATTACAGTAATGACACTGTCAGGCCAATATGAGGACCCCGAACTTGAGATAAAGAAAATTTGATTGAGAATATGATAGAATGAATTGAACTGAGAATGGTGCATTTGTATATGCAATGAAAAGGTCCGATGGACTGGATAAGGCAATTTGCCTAGGAAGGAGAAAATACACCTCCTGAGTGGGTGCGATATGCGTAGTGTAGGTCTTTCATTGACCTTGGGGGCATTGGGGTGCGGGTTGCCTGCAATGTACAGTTGGTAGCTCTTCTGTACGTGGGTTAGACCGATATAACACACCAATGATCCGGACCGAGATACTATCTGTAATCAAGATTTGATAAAGACTATCGAGTATGTGCTAGATGTGCAAAACTGAGTACGTGGTCAGAGGCACCTTTATACCGACATGATCTTTACGATCACTCTTTCCGATCTGAGTTGTAGCTCCATGGAGTAGGAAAATTGAGTCTAGGTGCATATGCAGAGATACTGAGAGTATTATCGTAATTATTGTTTATGATAATTGAATTATTGAACAATTGAATGTTGATAAGGACATGATCGTAATTATGGCTTATTGTATGAATTATGAGGATAAATGATATTGTTGGCATAAGTGTAATTCTGTATGATGTGTTGATATGAGATATGATATGTGTTAGATAAATGATATCGGTGACATAATTGTAATTATGTATGAAGTGTTGGCATGAGAATTTGTATGTGTTTATCTTCATTGCTACCATACTGGTATTGGCGTAGGTGATCTCACCTCTTTGTATGTCTATTCTATATTGTATTTATAATTTTAAAGACGTTGAGCGAGAACTAGAGCAAGAAGTTGAGGAAGAGCAGATTCCGGTAGAGGACGCTGAGTTTTGAAGTGATGGAGGAGTCTCGTCTCCTTGTGTATATGAGATTGAGTAGACTACATCTTGGACATTAGTGTGAACATGAATATTTAAAGTTCCCATTGTCAATTAGACAGTATTGGGAAGTATACTATCGTACTCCGAGTGCGACTAGTATAGTGTTGTCTGCGTGGATACCTGTCCGTAGGACTTCGCGCCAAGTCGGACTTCCATCTTCTGAAGAGTCTGAGGAGGACCCGTCTGAAGGTTCTGATATGTAGAAATACTTGGGCAGTATGTTAGTTTAAATTAAAGTTTAAATATTTTGAGAGTCTAGTTTGTAAATATTAAAATATGACAATACTATGATTTGTGTATATACGATGTAAATAATTTGTGACAATGTTGTTGTAATGTTTTATTTTTTGCTAAGTTTATCTTACTATCATCAAGAAATTTTATAACTCGTATTTATATTACAAGCATGATTTTCCAATGAAGGGGTAATTTGGTAATTGAGTAATACGGAAGTGTGACGCCCTAAGGAGGGTGTTACACTAGGCATGGCATATTAGCGCCCAGGCATGGGTTGCTAACTGAAACTTGTACTTTGGAAGGACCACGCCCAGGCGTGTAACAGACCACGTCAAGGCGTGGGAAGACTCTATTACATGAATTAGACTTTATATTATGATTTGAAGACCATTTTTAGAACTTTTTGACACTAGAGAACCCTAATCTTGAGAAAAGGATTAAAAGATTGATTACTACTTGGAAAAAAAGGAGATCAAAGTGGAAATCAAGACCCAAGGAGGAAGATCAAGATTGGATTCTCCACATTTTGTTCAATCTTTCCCTTTTTTCCTCTTGATTTGTATCTTGATAAATCCTACTCTTCTTTGTGTTTCAATGTCTTTCAATATAAGTAGCTAATTCTATAGTTAGGGCTTCCTTAGGATCTTTCTATGGATATAGGTACTTTTTAATTTGCTCAAGTTTACATCAATGCATTTGGTTTTGTTCTTTCATACCCATGCTTATTGCTTGCTTTTGATTCTCCACCAATTGCCTGACTTTAATGTTTCAAATGAACGAAACATAGGAATTTAAGAATGTGGAAATGATATATTGGATGTATGTTCAATCACATTTAATTGGTTTGAATGTGTTGATTAGTCAATGGGATGGACACATACCCATTGGCCATGCATAGCATCTGTTTGAAACTTGATTTCAATAGTGATTCTTACTCTAACTCACATGGACATTGTAACGTCCCAAAACTAATACTCCTAGTATATCTAGATTACACAGAGTAATTAGAATTAGGCATGTCATGACCAAATTATTATCATATCTTGATAAATAAATAATTTTATCGATAATTTGAGCCTTGTGAGGGATAATATTATCTCAAGTATAAATATACAACTAAAAAGTCTAATTTATATTGACATTAAAAGTCCATACAATCCAGAACGTTAGTGTTCATATGATACAAACTAAACCTTTTCAGGCATATGTATACATAAACAATATACAATCCATTACATAACTATAAGGGCAAGGCAATGGTCAAAAAGAAAGGTAAATCTATTCTATGACATCTTTTCTTCTACTCTGGAAATGAACCTTGTGTTGGAAATATCATGGAAAACAAAATAAATGGGTTAGAATTCTAGAAATTTTTAGTAATTCTAATACAAAAAGTGACATCATAATAACTTCAGTTGCTTCGAGGTATCAAATCAATACTTAAAATATCTTATAGAAAGGTGGTTAAAGCCAAAATAGTTCCTTTATCTTTCTGAGGTAGAAATTCAATTATTATTGTTGATCAATAATTCCTATTCTACCATTACATCTAAATCCAACACATCATCAATAGATCATAGATTACATTAAAACATATTAAGTATGAATCATAACTCACTATCACTTGAACATTTACATATTCTCACGATGCAAATATTCATAATCAAATATATGACCTATATAACTTACATCATTCATGATTATGTTTAAATGTTCAACAATGTATAAATCTTTCATCAGTGCTCATTTATTATCATCTTTCTAAGCATATTCTCACAACTCATATTAATGTACCTCAATAGGTTGAGCCACCTCATATAACCCTGGGTTCTTTTATCTAAAGGTAGGGAGTGAATATGGGCCTCGCACTACCAATTACTTGGTGATAGTCTGCTTATCAGGTTTGTGCATTTATCCTATACGTAACAGTACGTCATTATACAACATTATCCTAGGTAACATTAGCTATAACTAATGAGAAAAACTAATGACTAATGGGGAAACTAATGAGGAATTATATCTAATAATTAAGGATCACCTTTCCCATCGAGGGTTAATTCCATAATTCAAAACTAAGAATTTCATATCACCTTTCCCCATCGAGGATCATTTTCAAAATTTACTAATGACAAAAATTGATTATTCAAATAATGGGTTACCCATCATACGGGAATAGCAATCAAGAATCATTCCCCTCCCCCTTTTCAAGGATAATGTCCAATATATCTTTAGTCTATGAACACTTATTATTCGAATTCAATTAATAGCTCAACCTTAATAATTTAAATGAGCAATTCTCAATTTACCATTCAATACTAACTCCATTTTTATATTCTAAAGGAGCAAATCACTTTTCCAGTACACCTCATAATCATAACAAATGTACATTTTCAAGTTATACTAAGTGCACAAATAAACTAAGTGCACAATATTATCAATTCATAATATAAGTTGCTTTATTTAGGGAACTCAATCAAATTTCTTCATATTGTATAATATAGAACTCTATTTACTCAGAACAAAGGACTAATGATCAATTATCATGATTTGGTGATCGATTATCACTCACAAATGTTCTTATTTTATAACTAGATAATCGATTATCATACACTGATAATCGATCATCACCACCTAGTAGTAACATTCTGTAAGTTCATAATTGATTAACACCCTTGGATAATTGATTATTGCTCACAAACATGTCATTCTCGAAGTGCACAATCGATTAGCATCCTTGGTCTAATCGATTATCACTCACGAACTACTCATTTTGGAAAGTGATAATCGATTATCACTTTCTGATAATCAATTATCTTGTGAAATTTCATACTAGAATCAGTTCTAACACAATAACTTCCATTTCTTTCCTCAATATACCATCAAATCCTCCTTATATATATATATATATATATATATATATAGACACACACACACACACACACACACACACACACATATTTATTCCAAATTCCATAAGATATAACACTAAGAATCAATCCAAAGAGTTTTATGTATCTTCAATCTCAAGTTCTCAAGGATACATATAAAACCTCAAATTTATCAATCTCATAAATACAACTAATATATCATAAAAGTCATAATAAGTCAACCAATTCATTCATGCAGGTTTGAGGAATTAGAAAAGATAGAGAGGAAGGTAGAGATGCACAAAAAACACTACCTTAACTCCCTTAATGATGTTATTTCTTTCCTTTTCTTGTTCTTCTCTTGCTTTCCATCTTGATGATTCTTTCTTTGTTCTTCTTTTCTTTCTTTTCTCTTCTTCCTTCCTCTCATTCTACTCTCTCCCCCTCGCTATTTCCTTTTCTTTCTTTCCCTCTCTATTTCCTTTTCTTTCTTTCTTTCTTTCTGTTGTTTTAAACCGAGAAAAGTAGGAGAAAATTGATAAGGATGAGGCGATGGAAAGATAAGGATAAAACCAAGGGGTGTGGTCACTATTGAGTGTAAGAGTTTTGTCTCTTAGGGATATTTTGTTCTTCTATTGATGAGTTTTTTATAATTTCCATAAATATCATAGAAAATTCTAAAACTTTATTTAGTCTCTATTCTCATCATTTAATAATTTTCTATACACCATTAACACTCACTAAACTCTATTACTCTTCCTTAAGTTAACTTAAACCTAAGGAATTAAACTTATAGGCTTATAGGTATTTGCCTTAAACTGTAATCATTTTCAAAATAATCTTCATCCTTTATTTGATATTTTCACAAAATCTCATAATTTTTCAAGCTACTTTCTTATTTAATTTGCCCTTTAAACACTCATCCTGAGTTATTAAAAATCTCAAACTAATTCAGTTAATTCTTTAAAATTTGCCACAACTCATTCTATTTATGTGTAGCCTAGAAATAAACTTTTCATATTTATTTTCATCATCTAAGTAGTTTATGTCAAGTTCTGAGCTAATATGAGTTATTTTTCACGTCCAGTGTTATAATATTATACTTAAACTAGCTCAGAAAATTACTATAATCACCAAGTAATTAACACAAGTGTTAATGAGCTTCTATAACAATTATTAAGACTAATAGATTAAGGAGGATGTTACAATTCTCCCCTCCTTTTAAAAATTTTGTTCTCAAAATTTAGTTACTTGATATAAGAAGCTTCGGGTAATCTTATATCATACTAGACTCTAACTCCCAAGTAGCTCTAACTCTCAAGTAGTTTCCTTTGATTCAATTCCATCCTATATTATCTTTACTAGTAAAATCTGCCTTAATTTACCTTCCTTTGAGTTCTTTGACTCCAATCTAGGTATAACCATAAAGGTAGTCTTTAGTAGTAGGGAGGTATATTTAACTAAATTACTTGTTAGAACTAAAATCATTACTTATTTACACTAATCAAAATCTAACAACAATTCAAGCATGTATGATATCTAAACTCAAATTACTTGTGCCCGAGGTTTAAAGTAATGACCTCTAGTTTTATCTTCTATGTTCCTTCAACCAATCCCTTAACTTTTTATGCATAAATCTTAGGATTTTATTGTTAGCTAGGGAATAACCACTCTTCATATTCAATGGTCAATATAGTAATTCAAAACAATCTAAATTTAACATACAATTATATATATAAATTCAAAACAATCTAAATTTAACATACAATTATCATAGCTTACAGGCTTATAAACATTATTAATAATGTGTTACAAGTTACTATACTAACCAAGTAAACACATAATTCAATTTATACTACACTTGGACAACAATTCCCAATACTAACATTGTACACACATATATGATCAAACCATTAATAAAATAGTTTAAACCAATTTTATAATTTCACATCCACCATAATTAACCTTAGTCCAAAAGCCTCATTAATAGTAAAGCCATAATTTACATATCAACATATTGTACCACTCATGCCTTCCAACAAGTATCACTTTATATCATTAAATATGAAGAAACATAGCAAATGTGAATAACCCATAGTCTAGTTGAAAAACAACATCATCAAATTTTAATGTCGTTAATTATCATACTAGAATAATGATTTCATTCAGCCATCACTAATCCTGTACCTCATATTAAAAATTTCTAACCACTGATCCTATACTCCATATTAGAATTTCTAATATAACTCTGTTACTAAGTGGCTTCAAACTCAAGAGGGTGGTGAATTGACTTTATAAAAACTTTTTACAAATCTTTCACAAAACACTTGTATATTAATTTTTGTTGAAACTATTGATTGATTGAAGTGAATAGATAAATGAGATTGAACACTTCACTCATAAATAAACAAGCCAAGATGAATGATATTCAAGCAAGCATATAAAAGTAAAGCATCAAAGTAAAGAGATAGAATTGAGAAGAGCAAACACAATTATTTATCCTAGTTCAACCACCTCTTGTGACCTATATCTAGTCCTCAAGTAAACCACTCGATATTTTCCACTAAACCTTCAAGCTTGAACAAGTGTTTGAAAACCTTTACAATTAAGAGCACTCAACACACCTCTGGGATGCCTCACCCTTGTGCTTGAGCCTCAAAAATAGGGATACCTCACCCTTTACAACTTTAGAGGGATATCTCACCCTCTTTACCAATAAGGAATAGCTAACCCTTTACTATATCAAGAGATACTCACCCTTTTATCTCTTGAGGGATACTTCATCCTCTTTTACAAGAAATTAAATAAAGATTGAATGATAAACTCTCAAAAAAGTAGATATTACAAGTTGAAGCTCAATGGGTATAAGGATTGATCACACTTTAGCTCATAAAACGAAGAAATATATTCAAGGCTATTAAACTTGTATTCAATGATTAACCAAGATGTTTCAAATTGATTTTGACCCTTCTTTAATGCCCAATGACTTGTATTTATAGCCCAAAGCATTAAAGATTCATTGGGGGGTGGTTGGAGCATTAAATGCAGGCATACTAGTGTTATTTTTTATTCTAGAAACGTGTTTATTTGAATAACAAATCCTTTATTTGAATAAATATGTTTATAGCACAATAGGAAATTGGTTTCTGAAGCATGTTATTTGAACAACAAAAGTGTTATTCGAATAAAGCATTTAAAAAACAAAGGGAGTGTAGCTTATTAAAGTTTCTTATTCGAATAATGAACTGTGTTATTCGAATAAAGCTTGATGAAATGAAAATCTTGGCATTCTGACTTTTGCTATTCGAATAGGGAAACCCTTTATTCAAATAGACCCATTTGAAAATCATTTTAAATAGCTTTTAAACCTTGCCAAATGTTTCCAAAATATCCAACAAGCTTTTAGACACTTAAAGACTATTTCTTAAGAAACCAAAAACTATTTTAAAGCCTTGAAACCATGTGTGCTAATTTGGGTTCTTTGAAAAACAAGTTTAGAGCTTAAGTGTGAACTTTTTTTTACATTTACAAAAAAATCTAAGTCCTGAATCTATTCTTGAAGGTCTTGGACTTGATCTGGCCATTATCTTCATATTTGTTATCATCAAAACAATCTTCAATGGCTAATTGCCAATTACATTCTTCCCATTTTTTATGATGGCAAACAATTATTGAGAAAATAGTTAGTTTTATAAATTAGAATCCACAACGTTGTTAGAGAAACTTACTCCCCCTCTTTTTCATAATAGATGAATTTAAATTCAGAGATATGTGTAGCTCCCCTTTACTTTTGGAATAGAGCTAAAGATGGGGCAAGAGAAAGCATAGAGCTAAAGCATATGATATACATTTAAGTTCAAGATATGATTTTCATTTAAGGCTACAAGTCTAATTATATTATAAGAAAGAGTTCCAATTATAAGTTCAGCAACAATGCAATATATAACAGGAACTCTAAACCAGCAATGCATACACAAGAGAGTTCACAAAGGCAAAAACCTATTTCATTGATCAAGTCAGCCAAGTACATATATCCATCAAAACAATTAGCTAATTGCATTTACATTTTTAATCCAATTACAGCATATATAACAAAAAGCAGCAGAACTTTTCATATAGCCCCTGTCTATTCGAATAGATTTATGTCTATTAGAATAGATGCAAGGAAAAGACATAAACTTGGATTTCTGCCTAGCTCTATTCGAATAGACATATTGTCTATTCGAATAGATGCATTCAAAAACTATAACACCCCCTCCGAAGGGTATCACATTCATAAAAACATCTTATAAATAACTAATTTTCCCAAGTTATAAAATATTTAATCTTATTTAAATACGGGTTTCAAAATTTCTTTTTCGTGGAAAACATCAGTTGATCAAATTAAAGTAACTCAAAATGTAATAACTGAATAAAATAACTTTCATTTAAATAGAGTTTACTACAACTATTCATTCATTACTTTACATACCCAAAAACATAATACTTAGGATCTGAGCCCTTGTCAAAAGGCAAATTCCCTAGCTGGGAATGTCTCGATGGATAGAAATCTGAGCCAACGATAAATCAAAGTCCACTCTAGGAGTATAGCGGAAGTTATTCCACAACTGCTCGATAGGTAAAACAAACTCTGCATAAGTAACCGTAAAAGATGTAGTAACAACCCCATGTTGAATCCTACTTGCAGATAAAGAAATGTCGCCACAATACTCTATATACTCTGAGCTCCAATAGACATGCCAAGCCTCAGTGCCTTCAAGAAACTGTAGTCTAAAGAAACCTAGTTGACCCCTCCTTGTCGCCATTTCAGTCTTTACAGACATATACATAAAATAGAAACAGACAGAATAAAACAGCGAAGAGGTGAGATCCCCTACATTGCATACCAATATAGCAGCAAAGAAATGATACGAACAACAATGTCGTTCCATACATACAATTCATAGATTAACGATCAGTAGATATATTCAGAATATTTAATAGATAAACAATCCAAGAAACTTGCAACACAATATCTGACATAATGATAATACCACAATCATAATATATCACAACAGCATAAATGCTAACTATGCATATGCTCAACGCAATCGGTTCCTTCTTCATAGAGTTTTCTCAAATTCGGAGATGAACGCCCAGTAGATCTGTCCCCCCTTAATAAGAATAGAAATAAGACAGTCTATGCTGGATAATGAAAAGCAATAATGTTCGTCGGGATGTCAGTGCATTGCAATCGGTGTTCACGGCCAGGGGTATATGTATATAGAAAGTGATAACATAATCACATAATCAGTCATGATAACATAATCATGAAGTGAAACACTATGCCCTGACATCCCCCAAGATTCCTCCCACTATCCTGTAAGTCCTCGTCCATTCCTTAGGTATAAAACGCCATAAAAAATACTGTCATTGATCACACAGTATTTGTACACAGTATGCATTATAAATGATTCAAACATATATGATCACACAGTATTTCATATTCACATGCCGTCATATGGCAGTATCACCGTATAATGTTCAAAACACTTTTGTTCAAAACAAAGTACCGTTATACTGTTCCCAATGATACTAACGCAATCGCACATGCACATACAGATTGTCCAATACCATTAGTATCTATGGTATTATATAACCGCTCATACAATCGATAATACCAAAGATCCAGTTAGGTCCAATACTTCAGTTTCACAAATTCTTTAGTTCAAAACGTTGGCTCTACAGCAAAACTCGTTATTCCTTTCAATCGCGTAGTAATATTATCACATTTTCACAATCGCGTAACATTTTTGTTACGTTTTCAAATCGCATAAAGGTTTTTCAACATTTTCTCAACCGCGTAGCTAAAATTAATACTTTTAAATCGCGTAAAATATTTCTAACGTATTTTAAATCCAAAATAAGATTTTTCTCATTTAATATAAAAAATTAATCTTATTTTCATTATTTGTATAATAGTCCCTCTATAAAATAATATTTATATAATAGCCCTTCTTCATAAAATAATATTTACATAATAGCCTCTCTTCAAATAATATTTCCAAAATAGTCCTTCATTAAATAATATTTGCAATAAAGTCCATTTTTAAATAATATAATTTTTAATATGGTCCCTCTAAAAATCAGAGAAAATTGTATTTCATAGTTTTACTTGGGATATTACAGCTCAAAATTTCCTAACGCGCTTCAAAACCCAGAGGGTGAGCTATACATCAGTAAATTTTAAGTATTGACATTTATTCTACTACTTAGTCTAATTAAGTCAATTCTAAAAATTAAAATTACTTTCATTTAAATTTCAAAACTTACCAAATTGGGTTCTTGCTATTAAAACACTTAAGTTTACACTTAATAAAAAAAATTTGGATCTTGAGCATAAAAAATTGGCATGTTGGCCGAATTTACACTTTGCTTCAAAATTCATGTATAAATCATTTCTTAACACTTTTAATCTTTATAAAATTACTTAATTGAATTTCTTGTCATAAAATCATTCAATCCTCATTTTGAAAAATAATTTAAAATCCTTAGTCCTCTTGATAGTAACAAGGCCGTGTACCTTTAGACTCTTTGGAGTCCTCATACAAATTTTTCTCATAATGTGAATCACATCTTAAATTACATAAGTATCATCATGCTTCCAAATTCACATAGGCAAATATACTATCAAAGCTATAAGCATATCAAACACATATACAAATCATGCATACTTATCAAAGTAATAAAACAATCACACAATATAATCTAACAAGCACAAACCAATAATTACAAAATCGAGTGAATAAATCCTCACATAGATTTTTCACTCACAAACACAAACAATTCCATTACTTCATCGCCACATATAGCTGATGAGGTTAATCTCCCTCTTACCTGGTTGATGCTTCCTAGCCTTTTTTTTTATAAAACTCTTCAAGTTCCTTCTCCTCCAGATTTTGTGAATCACCCAAACAATTTCCTAAAATCTTAAATAAATCTTAAAGTCATAAACAAAGCTTAGGGATAAGAAACCATGGATCAATCATGGTCTAGAAAATTAGAAATTCAACTTAGAGCCAAAGAATCAAGAGATTACCTTGGATGTAAGAAATCAAAGCTTGCTTTTTGAAGCACTTAGAGTAGGATTGAGATAAAACTCACAAAAGGAAAGATGTTTAGAATAAGGTTTAGGTTTGGAAAGTAAGGTTGGATAAAATTATAGAGGTGTGGAGATGGGATTAGGCTATGGAGGTTGTGAGCCTTTAGGAAGAAAAAGAAGATGTGTTCTTGAGTAATTTGAGAGAAAAGATGAAGGCTTGTCACAAAGTGAGAGAAAATGCAAATGGATAGCTAATTCAAGAGTGAATTGCCATGAGGTGGGTGATAGGAGAGAATAAAGACTTAATCCACTTGATAGAAAGTAGCACATGGCTTTACATAGATATCACATGGCATAGGTCACTTAATGGTCACATAGTGGTCATAAGGATGGTTCTTGAACCTTAGAGAAGCACCTAGTGGCCGTGTGGCTCTAGGAAAATAATAACTAGTTTTGTTTTCAATTAAATTCTAGTTACACCTTGTTAATTTAATTAGTTACCTAGCTTACCATCTAGTTACAATTAAATTAATTTAGTTAAGCTATTTGATTACATTCTAACTAGCTAATTACTTTATTATGTCATTGCATAGATCATGATTATGTCATGTTTCTAAATAATTAGATATTTATCTAGCTTCTAATTACTTAGCAACTAAATTAATTCATTTAGTTACTAATTAGACTATTAGGGTAATTAAGTTAGATTATCTAGTTACTTAGTAACTAATCTAGCCATTTTTATTGACTAAATCCTAGCCATTAAAATCAACTTCATCTTCTAACCATTGATTAAATCTAAGGTTGATATCATAAGCTTCTTTAGCAAGATTGTTTTCACACCATTGATTAGATCAACGGTGAGGATCTAAGGCTTCTTAATCAAGTTTTCCATCCAACAGTTCACAACAAAGTCCAACCATTATGTTTGACCAATTCCTATTGGTTGTCATAAAGCTTAGTAATAATGAGCCATCATGATTTTTAAGATATTTAACTGAGATATTTTCAGTTTTTATGATTACACTTGAGATATTTTATTAAGATATTTTTTCGGTATATATTTATTCCTAGATATTTATCCTTAGATTTTTACTAGGTGAGTCATCACAGAATTTTCTAGAACAGCTGAGTCAGTACGGTGAGTCATAGGGTGAGTCAGCGTCCTACAAGCTTCTAGAATGTGGTGAGTCACCATGGCGAGTCATCGTTTCTAGAACATGGCAAGTCATCATGCTGAGGTGTCATGTAGGGTGTCTAGCTTCTATTGGTCCGTCACTTTGAGTCATCACCATCAAAATATTTTCTAATAGATATTACCCAATGGATAATAGCTACTGCTATTACTACACAATGGGTAATGGAAAACTCAGATATAGAAAATCTTTGTCAACTGTTCTCGGTTTTGGGTTTAGTAAGATCCTCTGATCCCGCCTTGACAGTCCGGAACTTTCTGATCTAGGAAAAAATTTTATTTTTCAGGCCCGCCTCGGGTCCACCCTGGGCCCACACACAACTCAAAACAACATTAAAATAATCAAAAACGCAGAAAGTTTTATAAAAATTCTCAAAAATCATAAAAATTATAAACTCATATATTTTCAGAAAAAATGAAATTCGGATATACTGAGTTTTCAAGATAATATTAAAATATCAAAATAATATTAAAATATTCAAAATAATTAAAAATTCCCAAAAATTCATAAAAACTCTTAAATATTATAAAACTCATTTATTTCAAGAAAAACAAAAGATTGGGATATTACAAAAACCACTTTCATGCATAACAGGAGGATGTTATTCAAATAGAACTTCATTCTATTTGAATAGAAGCATCAGAAAACAACTTTCAAGAGCTACTGGAAGTTCATATCTGAATAAAAATAGCCCCTATTCAGATAAACACATCAGTAAATACATTTTAACTAATTCAAAGAATTAAGAACAATTAAAGATCAAATAATCACACATTTTAATATGCATCCATGACAACCAAGAAATTCAATCATGCAAGCCAAATAAGAACAAAAAGTAATGAGCACAAATTCTTATTTCTTACATAGGCATTTTAAATCAACCAAGGATCATGTTAGAAAGGGATAAAACCAAGATAAAAGATAACATAAACACTCATTTTAAGTCATGATTGATCAATAACTCAAGCTCAAGGATATTATCATCAAACATGTCATTTCAAACAAAGAGTATACCTTATCTAGCATATTAGCACATGTAGAGATATTTTCAAGATATAAAACTAGAAAAGCATAACACCGATTTCCACTTATCCAAAGATTGCAGGTCCAAGCTTCTTTGAGAGAAGGAAGGGAGCTAGGAGTAATTTTTGGTCTTGTGCTTGGAGAAGCCACTTTCAAGATGCCAAAGTCAGCTCTTGGCCTTTAAGCACACCTACAGCACACTTCAATTTTTGACTTTTGGTACCCAAATTTTCTTAGGTCCTTGTGTGTTAATCTTTGGCTATTAATCCATTATACTCTCATAAAGATTAATTTTTTCATAGAATATAAATTGAGCACAAGTTAAATAACCAATTGTCATTAAGAACATAATCAATAGCATGCTTAATAAACAATTTAAAGCATAGAAAGCATAAATAGTCATAGAATACCTTATGATCAAGAAATATGCAAAATAATGAGCAAATGGTGTAATAAGAATGAACATAATTGTAACACCCCGAAAATTATTTGTTTTATGATATATATATTTATTTTATAATATTTGTAATTTTTGTGAATTTTTCTAAAATTATTTGAATTGTTTGATTATTTTAATATATTTCTTAATTTACGTGCACATTGATCTGGGCCGGGAAAATGAAATATTTCTTCGAGGGTGGAAAACCTTGCACTGTGGAAGCGGTGATAGGAGATCTTACTAAACTTGATGTTGGACACAGTTTATGAAGTTTTCATTTTCTTCGAAACTTTATCTGACAGATAAAAATCTGCATATGCTCTATTGTCCATTGGACAATGGATACCAGCTTTGTTAACTATGTCTATTATCCATCAGATAATAGCTTGCAATAAAAATCTAATAGATTATTTCTATCTAGTCACTTTTGTGATATCATCTAAGTGACATCACTACATGACATCACTACATGACATCACGATTTGACTTTTTGGAAAAATGTGAGAAGCTTCTTGAAGAAGCTTTAGGAGAAACTTGCAAAGGAAGTTTGGCTCCTTTCTCCCATGGGGGCACGGTTTTGGAGGAGTGGAAAAGATGACAAGGTTGTCATCTTTTCACAAGCCATCACCTTTCACATTTTCACAAAATCTATCACTTTCTCTCTCCACTCAAAAGTTTTCTCTAACTTTCTCTCATTTTCTCTCTTCTTCCTCTCCTCTCCAACCATACGGCTACTCCTCTTCCTCCACCCTCCATGTTTGTTTAATTTCAAGCAATCACATTGCTTGAAACTACATATTGTTTGAAGATATTTTCTTGTTGACATCACCCTGAAAGCTTTCATCTCCATTTTCTCTCATTCACCTCACGGCCACCACCCTAAATACTGCCATCTCACCTTTAAAAAATTCTAACAACCACATTTCTTGAATCAAAATCCTTTCCTAAGACCATTTGGATGAAGATTTTGGCTTGTTCAAGTGATTCTACAATCTAAGATTTGAAAGCTTCTAAGGTAAAGTTTTTATCTTTCCTAAGCTTTCCTTTTTTGTTTGTGAATGACTATTTATCAAATATTTTATTCCACCTCTTTCTCCTAAGGCTCACGACTAAGACTACTTTGAAGGATCAAAGAATTGATTTTTATGTTATCACCTAATTCATTCCCATTTTTCTACCAAGAATAAAAAAAACAAAATATAAAACTCTCTTCTTTTCTCTTGGAGAGCCTCACGGCCACACACTCAACCCACTCTCTTAATCTTCTTTAATTTTATCCATCCACATCTCTTGAATTAAAACCCCATGCTAAGACATTTTGTTGTTGTGGGTTCTTTCAAAATCATCTTATTTCCGAACCCTAAATGTTGATGTTTGTGTGTTGTTTTGTTTTAAGGATCTCCTTGGAAGAGGAAGCTTTTCAAGAGGACCCACAAGGAGCTAAGGAGCTACACTTGAGGTAAGAGGGCGATTAACCTCATTAACCACTCATGGTGGTGAGGAATGAATGGTTGTGTTGGGAGTGGAGAGTCCACGTGAGGACTCATCCACTCAATTGTGTGACTTTTAAATTTTTTATTGTTTGACATTATATGATTATATGATGTGTTGTATGCAAGAGATGATTTTGATGGCTTAATGAATATATGTGTTGATGTGATTTTGATAGTAAGCATGAACTTAATTAATTGTGATGATTAAAGTATGCATGCCATGATTATGTTGTAAAAGAATTGATTTTTTGTCCCCTTGAGGCTCACGGCCATCTTGGCCTAGTGATCAGTGTTAATTTTGATACATTTTTCATGATTAATTGCTTTCAAATATGATATTATTTTAGTTGGATCCTTATCATTTTCTTCATATTTGCAGGATTGGGAGATTTAATGCATTTGGACAAAAACAAGTGAAATACCAAGTTTTGAAGGCAAAAGATGTTCATTCTGGCTTTGGTAGGATTTTGGGTCAACTTAGAAGCGATTAAGGACTTAGACAGAGCCCTGTCTAACTTGGAAATAGCTGCTGGCAAGAGACACGGCCGTGTCTCACATCCACATGGCCGTGTCCCTCAAATCATGCAGAAAAAGCCAAAATTGCATGAGACACGGCTATGTCTCCCTTAGACACGGCTGTGTCTCCCCAAAACTTCTTCAACACGTTGTCTCTGGTCAAATCCTTGCAGGTTAAGCATGAGACACGGCCGTGTCTAAGGGAGACAGGGTTGTGTCTCCTATTTGAGCCCAAAAAGTCTATAAATTGAAACTTGGAGGCTTGGACGAGCACTTCGGCTTCCCCATTTAGTTTTCTTCTTCTTTTTCTTTGTTTTTCAGTTTTCTTGTATATTCTGAAGAGCTCTTCCATTGTAATGGAGAGCTAATCTACTTTTAGTCAAGGAGAGGTAGATCTGAAGAGAGGAAGGCTTCAGAAGGAGGGTTTCTTGGAGGCTTGAAGATCTGAATCTCTACAAAGGGGTTTGGATCTCTCTGTCTTTCTAGCTTCTCTTCTTTCTTTGGTTATCTTTTCATGGATCTGTATTTTATTATGAGTTTGTTTGTATTGAATATGTGTAGCTAAACTCATAGCTAGGGCAATGGGGGATCTTGTGTTCTTAATTATTTGGATCTGATTTCTCAATTGATTATGGTAATTTTTTGTGGGTTTATTATATTGCTTCCATTCTTGTCATAACTTAATCATTTGTGGTATTTATTAATTCATTGTTTGACCGATGACCATCCACACTCAATGAGTGGATCTATATGGTAAGCCTGAGATTATATTGGTGAATGACTAAACATCAATTTCTCCTACCAATGGAATTGACGGGTTATTAGTTCATATCTTGAAATTGGGACTTAATGCATTCTTGATTAATTCAACTAAATGACCAAATAGGTGGATTAAATTAAAAATAAAATATTGTTTTATCCATAACCATTGGGATTCAATAGCTTATAAGATAATATTGGCAAAAGAATTATCTGTATCATAATTGAAAGAAGATCCAAATAATGAGACTCAAGGGAACCTTGTGCCCTAATGCCTCTCTATCTTTGTTTATCTTTTCTTTGTTTAATTATTTTTATTTTCTCCATTAGTTTTCTATTTTTAATTTGGATCTTGCATACACTTTCGGCTGTCTAAATAACATAAGAGTTTTACAACTTTAGTAATTATCATTTATTTCTTGTGGGATCGATAACTTGGACTCATAAGTCCTATATTACTTGGCGATAGAGTGCACTTGCTCTTAGTGTATCTTTTGCATACGCACTACCTAGGAAGAGCTATCCATAAGAAAAATGTTTATTAATTAAAGACTTAGATAATTAGGTGACAAGGATAATGATTCATGAGGACACAAGTTGAAAGAGGAAAGAAACAAGTTTTTACCATTGAAAAGAATTGATTCTTGCCAAGATGTTTGATAATTTGATAAAAGAGTGAACTTGGAGATTTAACATAGTTGATAATAGGATAGAAGAGTAATTAGGATGGAAAGGATTTCATTTAGAAGTTGAACAATGAAATTTTTAGAAAGAATACTAGAAGATATTGCTTAGATGATTTGGGAGACTAATTAGGATCAAAGGATCGATAAGTAAGGAGAGAAGATAACCACAATGTTATGATTTGAGGGATAATGACTTTTAAATATATTATTGGGAATGGTTTTGAGAATAGTTTGGAATAATAATAATGATTTGTTAGTGGGGATCTAGTTGGTTAAGATAATAATAATGATTTATTAGTGGTGAATCTACTTGGTTTGGAATATGGATAATGATTTATTGGTGGTGAATCTAATTGGTTTAATGATAAAGAAATAAAGATTTTGAAGATAAGAATGGAAAATACTTTATTAAATTAAAAACAATATAATTTTTGAAAGAATATTAGTAAATGATATTTTGAGGAGTTTTAGTAATGAAAACTTGAGGCATTTTACGGTTTAGGGAAAGGAAAAAGAATTTGTGAGCCCAAGGTGATAAACGATAATTTTCTGAATTATGCAATAAAGGTATCTTGTATTTGAAAGTAACAGTAAGGTTACTGTGGGACATGAATGATGCTTCTCTGAATTTTTTGATAAAGATATCTTGTATTTGAAAGTAATAGTGAGGTTACTGTGAGACATGAATGATGATTTTCTGCATTATGTGACAAAGATATCTTATGACTGAAAGTAACAGTAAGGTTACTACCGGGCTGACGTATTGGACCCGAGTGGATTGTGGAATCGAAGTACTAGACCCGGATGGATCATTGGTATTATGTAATTATATGAACGGTTATATAATATCATTGATACTAATGGTATTGGACAATTATATGGGCGGTTGCTTTACTACCATTAGGAAATAGTACAACGGTGGCTTGTTTTCATTGTTCATGCATTGGACATTATACAGTCGGCTTTTGTGCCTAGGAGTGAACGAGAACTTACAGGATAAGTGTGATCCATGATGGATCTTAGGGGGCATCAGGGCAAGGTGTTCCACTTAGTGACCTATTGTCACAATGTATACCCCTGGCTGTGGACACTGTTGCAATGCACGACGAGGACCCAACAAGCACTATCCTTTTCGTGGTCTAGCGTAGACTGTCTTTTGAGGGGGGACAGGTCTTCTGGAACATTCATCTCTGAATTGTTAGCTCCATGGAGTAGGAATTGGTTACATTGTGCATAAGGACGGTCAGTATACATATTGTGCATATGCATAGTCAGTGTACATCTCGTTGTGGTATAGTCAGTGTTTACATATTTTGATGTACCTTGCTGAATCATATATTAGTTTGATTACATGACTACATCTGTTGATTTTTCTTTTACTTGTTGATTTGTCTTATACCTATTGATCTATCTTATTCCTGTACTGCTATGATTATACCTATTATTTCTTGATATCGTTATATGTGAAAGGCATTATTGTTTTTGGTGGTGTTTCTTGCTTCCATGATGGTATTGATGTAGAGGATCTCACCTCTTCTATTGTATTATTCTATTTATTTCTATTTTTGTACTTGTGATGAAAAAGATTATGATGGCAGCAAGGCAAAATCCGTGAGGTTTCACTAGGCTGCAGTTCCACAGGGGCATCGGAGTGTGGAGAGTTTAGTGGGATATGGTGTATATTTGATATGACGGAGATGTTACTTTGCTTTGGAGTAGGACTCGGCATGAGGCGGCTACATTTACTATGGACGCAGTTGTTCACTTGGAATTTTACATGCCCCTTGGGAAGCTTTGGGATGATTGGGGAGCTTCCTCTAGGGAGGACTCTGTGGAGTCGACTGTTCGGACTCCTGTCCATAGTGACATGCCTCGATTGGGGGCTTTGTCTGCTAGGGATCCCAAAGGGGATCTAGATGAAGATTAGGTGCATGACCTTGTTCTTCAGGTGTTTGGTTTTGGACAATGCTCAATTTTCATTTAGTAATTATATGTATATATTTATTTTTTGGAATGCTTAAGTTTTATACTTTTGGAACATGATGTAATGTAATTATGGATGTAACAAACTTCATTTTATGAAAAGTCTATTTTATGGTCTTATGCTTTGTGTTTCTAAAATTTGACCAGTTTATGTTATCCACGAAAAGAAGCTTTTGAAACTTATGTCTTATACTATTAACTTTTATAACTTGAGTAAAGGATTTTAAAGGAGTCGGTCTTAAATGTAATGCCTCCCGGAAGAGGGTGTTACATTAGGTGGTATCAGAGCAGTTCATCCTGTTGAGCTGGGGTATGGACTGACTGTGCTTAGGTAGGTAGAAATTCCTATGTGTATTGTGTTGGGAATTGCGGTTACATCACGCAGCGGAAAAAATAGGATTCCCACCGAGGATCCATGCGAAAAGTCATAATCTGAGTTTTAAAATTATTTACCTCTTGAAGCGTGATCAAAAGGAAGGACGTGAATCACCAACACCGTAATAGAAATGATGTCTCTGCAGTATCCACACGAACAGACTCACGAACGTCCAACGTCCACAAAGAGGAGCCTCACGTCTCTCACACAGTGCTAGCTGCGAAGAGAAGAGAAGAAACCTGTCACTCTCTCGCTCTTTTTTCTGTAGGTACGGCTAGGGTTCTAAAATTGTGTCTCTTAGCAGCCCCTTAGCAATACTATTTATAATAGTGATTGCCTTAAGTGAGTATGAGTAGCAGCAAGGTAAGTTGTGCAACCCTAGAGTCATCTGTTATGAGTCTGGCCCATATTTGAATCCGAGTCCAACTTGGATCCATTGCTCCAATTTTAGTCTACTCTATGTGTGTGACCCTGTAGGTTCTCATTACGTTGGCAGTAATATTAAAATCCCATTTTAATATTACAAGCAGTGAACGGTATCTAGCAACACATCGCTGATACCCAAGTAATAAGAATATCAGTGATTTGACATAACCTTTTCATGACCAATGTTTTCATGTCATTTAGTCCCTTTGTCAAGATATCTAGATTGAACATAAGGCATGGAATGCGTCACCCTTGTATAGTCCAATCATTCGTTTCCTGATACTCGAGTAGACTTTGTAACAACAAATTTAATCAATATCTCATATTGATTCATTTGAGCATAGCCATGCATTTTGCAGTCTCACTCAATCAGGGGGCCCGAAGATATCACTCCTGTTATGTAGGAGTGACAAATCCCATCTAGGTCACTCACATCCCTCTGCATGATTTGTGGTATATCCAATAACCAACTTTATAATCACCTTGTTACAGATGACGTTTGATGGTATTAAAACACACAACTCCTCATGTAGGAATCATAGTGATTTCAGGTCAAAGGACCATAGACACCATTGTCACTATGAGAATCGCTTATGACACTCACGTAACGATCCATGTAGCATTCTCATGGTGGATTAGTCCAATACATCATTACTCTAATATGTACTCATATGAAGACTTGATATCTCATATCCATGACCCGTGAGATGTGGTCATCAGTCTATGCACATACTAATCTTAATGTATTATTATTATCCTAATTAACAATAATACTTGACTAGGGATATTTAAGAATAGTGTTATAACTAAAAGGATCTCACAATCAAGTCATCCACTTGATAACCTATGGCATCAAACTTACTATTCTAAGGACTTTATTATGTTTATCAAAAAAGAAAACAATAAATGAAATGCCTCATATATTAAAATAAGCATAATAGAATGTATGTAAATATAGATAAATGTATCAGCCTCTAGGGCATACACCAACATATTGTGCATTTTCTTGTCTCTTATTTGAGATGTTAAAAGAGGATTGCATAAGTTGCTTTAGGTTGGATGTTAGTAGTTACTATTACATAGTTACATGATATTGAGGACTGGCTAACTTAATATATAATGTTCTGTATGGACAGAAAACTATGACTTCAACTAGGTGAACTAGGAGAATAAGGGTTCTTCTAGTGAGAGTCCAGTTGGATGACTGAACTCGTGCATAATTTTTGTACCTACACCTTTTGGAGTGGTACCTCTAGTGTGAGTGAAGTCCAAGTCTGAATCTTTTGGGTTTATGGGTAAGTTTATATTGTTTGTGCTATATATTTCTCTGGAACTAAACATTGAGATGTGTTGCTTGGTCTTCGAAGGGAGACAATATTTTTTGAAATAGTTACTCCTTGTTTCCATTGTGTTTTGACTTATTTATTTTCAAAGAAAAAGCAATGGCTCATGGTAGACGTACGCATGGGAATGTGGAGCACGACAACGAAGAGATGGCTGGGACTATGGAAGCAATGCAAGGTGTGGCTGGCATGATAGTACAATAAAAGAAGAAGGTCGCTCAGCAGTAAGAATTGATGATCGAGGCTCAGATTTTGTTAGAGTTGAATCAGTCTCAGGACATAGGACCCCATAACATCGAACTATATTGATTCCGAAAGAGGAAAAATCATAAGGTCAAGCGATTCCTGCAGAAATCATATTTACGGCCATGATGAATCAACATCAACAACAAACAGTTAGAGAAAGTACTAGTCACAGCAGATTCGATCAGACCGTGAAATTTTTACCACATTGTAGGAAGTGTGGAAGGAATCACTTAACGAGGAATTGTGCGAGCAAGGAAACGATCTGTTTCAAGTGCAAAAAGTTAAGACACGTGTTTAGGAATTATCCTTCATAAAAGATGAAGCCTTCCATTAGTAATGAACCTGCGATAAGAGCTCTAGCCGGAAGAAGAGTCGGTACTTTGAGTGGAGCAGAAACTTCCCATTTGAAGGTTTAACCAAGGGAGATGGCACCATAGGAAGTAAGTCTTAAATTGTACTATTTGACTCAGGGGTGACTCTTTCTTCTGTTACCTTTGACTCTGTAAACCATTTGGGTTTATTTGTGTTGACATTTTCCCTTTTGACTTGAATATCACTATTTCTCGTTGCTAAACTTACTATTACTACTTAAGCATGTTTAAAATTATCCTATGACCTGTTGAGGATTGAATCCTTTCTGTTGATTTGATTTGTTTATCTCTTCCATGAATTAGACGTGATCTTAAAAATGTATTGGTTATCTTCCAGCCATATCCTGTTAAATTGTTCTAATAAAATTTTAAGAGTTCGTTTCTAGAATTGAGTCATATCAAATTCTTTATGGGTATATTCGTTAACCCATCAGATAGTTTTTCTACCTTTTCTTCCAGACCTTCTTGACGTTTCTCCATGCACCGCTATTGCAAGAAAGAATATTCCTGGTCCAAATCATATCATAGTGTTGAATACAGTACAATTAGAAAAGGACTTGACCTATAAGACACTTTCTGTTAAGATTGAGAATAGATATTCTAATGGACCAAGTGAAGGGAGTCGTTGTCTTCTCCAAGGTCAATTTGCATTCTGGTTACCCTCAGACTCACGTAAAAGTAGAAAATGTTCCCGGAATAACTTTTCTGACACGTCATAAGCACTACGAATGTTTAGTAATGTCGTTCGAAGTAATGAATGCTCTAGCAATATTTGTGGATCACATGAATAGGATCTTTCTTTCTTACTTAGATGGATTTGTCACTGTCCTTATTGACGATGTTTTGACCGATTCTCAAAGCTCGGAATAACATACTGAACCTCTCAGTGTGGTTCTTCGGATCCTGAAGGAGGAGGAGGAGTTGTATGCCAAGTTATCAAAATGTGAATTTTGGTTGGAGGAGGTTAAATTCTTAGGGCATATGATTTCAAAAGAATGAATTGTTGTGGATCTGTCAAAAGTTGAAGCAGTTCTCCAATGGGAAAAATCGAAGACCATAATGGAGATTCGTAGCTATATAGGATTAATTGGTGAGGAAAATTTTTAAGGGTTGAAGAGACACTCGACTACTTTGCCAGTGATGATTTTGTCCAATCCTAACGAACCTTTTGAGGCGTTTCGTGATGTTTCACGATAGAGTTTAAAACGTGTGCTTGTTCAGAAGAGAAGGAGTATTAGCGTATGCTTCAATGCAACTAAGAGTACATGAGAAGAACTACCCTACACAAGCTTAAAGTTAACTTTTGTGGTTGCATTGGAGATTTGGAGACTTTTCTACAAGAAGCAATATCTGCATGCGTTCAAGGTATAACGAATTTCGAGAACAAAATTTCTTTTTAGAAGGGGAGAGTTGTAATACCCCAAAAATTGCTTGTTTCATGATATATATATTCATTTTATAGTATTTGTGATTTTTGTGAATTTTTCTGGAATTATTTGAATTGTTTGATTATTTTAATATATTTTTCAATTTACGTGCACGCTGAGTTTATGAAATATTTTCGTAAATCTTTTGTAAAACGTTTGTTTATCAATTTTCGTTGAAACTATTGGATAATTGAAGTGAATAGATAAATGAGATTGAATACTTCACTCACAAATTAAACAAGTCAAGATGAATAACATTCAAACAAGCATATAAAATAAATGCACAAATGTAAAGAGATAGGGTTGAGAGAATTAAACACAAGGATTTATCCTGGTTCAGTCACCCCTTGTGACCTACGTCCAGTCCTCAAGCGAACCACTCGAGATTTTCCACTAAATTTCAAGCTTGAATGGGTGCTTGAAAACCTTTACAGATTGGAGCACTCAACAACACCTTGGGATGCCTCACCCTTGTGCTTTGAGCCTCAAAACAGGGATGCCTCACCTTTTACAACCTTCGAGGGATACCTCATTCTCTTTACATCTTTGAAGGATACCTCACCTTCTTTTCAACAAGGGATACCTCACCCTTTTTCACTAGAGGGATACCTAACCCTCTTTACAGAATAAACAAAGTGTTTGAATGATAGAAGCTCTCTCAAAGAGTAGATTGATACAAATTAAAGCTCTAGAATGCCCCTTTTGAATATCTTAAAGTTTCTCACAAAAACTGGGCAAAAATATTTTCAGAATTTGATTCTCGTATATAAGTGTTAGATTGATGTTCTAAATTGAAGGTTAGCTATTAATGAAGCCCCAAGGTAAGTATTTATAAGTTGTTGAAAGAAAGAAGCTGTTGGGTAGCATTTATGGCAACATTAAAAGCCAAGAAAATAGTCGTTGGCTACTGTCAGATACTGGTAATTGATTACATAATCTCTTTAATTGGTTACATGGCTGTTTGAATGTGTTCTTGGCTTTCTGGGCACTTGGTAATCGATTACCAGCTTAGTGTAATCGATTACAAGACCTCTAACTTTCTTGTAATCGATTACCATATCTCTGTAATCGATTACAGGGCTTCTTGAACATGTTCTTGCCATTCTGGGCTCATTGTAATCAATTACCAGATTGGTGTAATCGATTACAAGGCCTCTGTTTGCTATGTAATCGATTACGAACATCATGTAATCGATTACCTTGGCCTTTGAACATATTTTTCAAGTCCAATTGAGTATGTAAGCCATTTCTAATACGTAGATCATTGGATTAAACAAAAATGCCTTCATGAATATTGAATCCAAGATTAAAATCAATATTTCTTGAAAAACATGTTTAACTTTGAATTTACAAGCTGATTTTGAAAATGATATTTGGAAAACCATTTGAGAATCATTGAGATACTTAAAGGGCATTTTATATTGATATTCTAAGACTTATATCTAAAATACCTCTTTTGATCTTGGTCTTCTCTTTTGATCTTGATCTTCATCTTTGGCTTTGTTATCATCAAAAACCCATTTGATATGCTTCAAGACATAAGCATTCACATAACTTTCTCTTATTTTATCTCTTCTTCCTCTCCTCTCCAACCACACGGCCACACCTCTTCCTCCACCCTCCATGTTTGTTTAATTTCAAGCAATCACATTGCTTGAAACTACATACTGTTTGAAGATATTTTCTTGTTGAAATCACCTCTAAAGCTCTCATCTCCATTTTCTCTCCTTCACCTCACGGCCACCACCCCAAATACCATATCTCACCTTCAAAAAATTCTAACAACCACATTTCTTGAATCAACATCCTTTCCTAAGACCATTTGGATAAAGATTTTAGCTTGTTCAAGTGATTCTACAATCTAAGATTTGAAAGCTTCTAAGGTAAAGTTTTCATCTTTCCTAAGCTTTTCTTGTTTGTTTGTGAATGACTATTTATCAAATATTTTATTCCACCTCTTTCTCCCAAGGCTCACTGCCAAGACTACTTTGAAGGATCAAAGAATTGATTTTTATGCTATCATCTAGTTCATTCCTATTTTTCTATCAAGAATCAAGAAAACAAAGTATAAAACTCTCTTTTTTTCTCTTGGAGAGCCTCATGGCCACACACTCAACCCACTCTCTTAATCTTCTTTAATTTTATCCATCCACATCTCTTGAATTAAAACCCCATACTAAGACATTTTGTTGTTATGGGTGCTTTCAAAATCATCTTATTTCTAAACCCTAAATGTTGATGTTTGTGTGTTATTTTGTTTTAAGGATCTCCTTGGAAGGAGAAGCTTTTCAAGAGGACTCACAAGGAGCTAGGGAGCTACACTTGAGGTAAGAGGGAGATTAACCTCATCAACCATTCATGGTGGTGAGGAACGAATGGTTGTATTAGGAGTGGAGAGTCCACGTGAGGATTCATCCACTCGATTGTGTGACTTTTAAATTTATGATTGTTTGACATTGTATGATTATATGATGTGTTGTACGCAAGAGATGATTTTGATGGCTTAATGAATATATGTGATGATGTGATTTTGACAGTAAGCATGAACTTAATTAATTGTGATGACTAAAGTATGTGGCATGCCATGATTATATTGTAAAAGAATAGATTTTTTGTCCCCTTGATCTCTTGAGCCTCACAGCCACCTTGGCCTAGGAAGAGGTATCCATAAGAAAAATGTTTATTGATTAAGGACATAGATGATTATGTGACAAGGATAATGATTCATAAGGGTACAAGTTGAAAGAGGAAAGAAACAAGTTTTTACCATTGAAAAAAATTGATTCTGGCCAAGATGTTTGATAATTTGATGAAAGATTGAACTTGGAGAATTAACATAGTTGATAATAGGATGGAAGAGTAATTAGGATAGAAAGGATTTCATTTAGAATTTGAACAATGAAATTTTTAGAAAGAATACTAGAAGATATTGCTTAGATGATTTGGGTGACTAATTAGGATCAAAGGATCGATAAGTAAGGAGAGAAGATAACCACAATGTTATGATTTGAGGGATAATGACTTTTAAATATATTACTGGGAATGGTTTTGAGAATAGTTTGGAATAATAATAATGATTTGTTAGTGGGGATCTAGTTGGTTGAGATAATAATAATGATTTATTAGTGGTGAATCTACTTGGTTTAGAATAAGGATAATGATTTATTGGTGGTGAATCTAATTAGTTTAATGATAAAGAAATAAAGATTTTGAAGATAAGAATGGAAAATACTTTATTAAATTAAAAACAATATAATTTTTGAAAGAATATTAGTAAATGATATTTTGAGGAGTTTTAGTAATGAAAACTTGAGGTATTTTAGGGTTTAGGGAAAGGAAAAAGAATTTGTGAGCCCAAGGTGATAAATGATAATTTTTTGAATTATGCAATAAAGGTATCTTGTATTAGAAAGTAACAGTAAGATTAATGTGAGACATGAATGATGCTTCTCTGAATTTTGTGATAAAGATATCTTGTGTTTGAAAGTAACAGTAAGGTTACTGTGAGACATGAATGATGATTTTCTGCATTATATGACAAAGATATCTTATGATTGAAAGTAACAGTAAGGTTATTGCCGGGCTGACGTATTGGACCCAAGTGGATTATGGAACAGAAGTACTGGACCTGGATGGATCATTGGTATTATGCAATTGTATGGGCGGTTATATAATATCATTGATACTAATGGTATTAGACAATTGTATGGGTCGTTGCTTTACTACCATTAGGGAACGGTATAATGGTGGTTTGTTTTCATCGTTCATGCATTGGACATTATACAGTCGGCTTTTGTGCCTAGGAGTAAACGAGAACTTACAGGATAAGTGTGATCCATGATGGATCTCAGGGGGCGTCAAGGTGAGGTGTTCCACTTAGTGACCTGTTGTCACATTGTATACCCCTGGTCATGGACACTGTTGCAACGCACGATGAGGACCCGACAAGCACTATCCTTTTTGTGGTCCGGCGTAGACTGTCTTTTGAGGGGGGATAAGTCTTCTAGAATGTACATCTCTAAATTGTTAGCTTCATGGAGTTGGAATTGGCTGCATTGTTCATAAGGACGGTCAGCATGCACATCATGCATATGCATAGTCAGTGTACATCTTATTGTGGTATAGTCGGTGTTTATGTATTTCGATGTACCTTGCTGAATCATATATTAGTTTGATAACATGACTACGCCTGTTGATCTGTCTTTTACCTGTTGATCTGCCTTATACCTGTTGATTTGTCTTATTCTTGTACTGCTATGATTATACTTATTATTTCTTGATATCGTTGTATGTGAAAGGCATTATTGTCTTTCGTGGTGTTTCTTGCTGCCATGATGGTATTGATGTAGGGGATCTCACATCTTCTATTGTATTATTCTATCTGTTTCTATTTTTGTACTTGTGATGACAAAGACTGTGATGGCGGCAAGGCAAGATCCGCGAGGTTTCACTAGGCTATAGTTCCATGGGAGCATCGGAGCGTGGAGAGTTCAGTGGGATACGAGGCACATTTGATATGATGGAGATGTCATTTTGCTTTGGAGTAGGACTCGACATGAGGCGGCTATGTTTACTATGGATGTAGTTGTTCACTTAGAATTTTTGCATGCCCCTTGGGGAGCTTTGGGATGATTTGGGAGCTTCCTCTAGGGAGGACTCTATGGAGTCAACTGCTTAGACTCCCGTCCGTAGTGACATGCTCTAACTAAGGGCTTTGTCTACTGGGGATCCCAAAGGAGATCTAGATGAAGATCGGGTGGGTGCAGGACCCTGTTCTTCAGGTGTTTGGTTTTGGACAAGGCTCAATCTTCATTTGGTAATTATATGTATATATTTACTTTTTGGAACGCTTAAGTTTTATGCTTTTGGAACATGATGTAAGATGTAACAAACTTCATTTTATGAAAAGTCTATTTTATGGTTCTTATGTTTTGTGTTTTTAAAATTTGACTAGTTTATGTTATCCATGAAAAGAAGCTTTTGAAACTCATATCTTATACTATTAACTTTTATAACTTGAGTAAAGGATTTTAAAAGAGTCGGTCTTAAATGTAATGCCTCCCAGAAGGAGGTGTTACGATAATCATGTGTTATATATAATATTTAACTTTTACTAAGTACACAAAATTTTATCCTTTACCCAAGGTCTACAAGAAATATACATCATATTCATTGTCTTTTTAAGTTAATGTACATAAAAGGTACAAACTTTTGATACCTTGGCCTTAGAAATCAAGGAAATACTTTTTTCTTACCCATTGCTTCTCTTTTGGAGTCTTGAACTTTACAAGTTCTACATTTTGTACTTGATAAGCATTGGTTGAATCCATCATCCTTCTTTGACCAAAACTTTTACCATTGGGCTTTGAAAGCATTCTCCTTGATGATTCCTCTTTCCTTTGACTAATTTATCCATCATTTTGAGAAATTTTCTGCATAATTGAAACACTAGGAGGATGTTTTGGTACCCACTTTATCTTAGGCCCTTGAATGTTAGTACTAGAGCCTTTAAGATCTTTAGAAACACATACCATACTATTTCTCATATAATGATTTCTTCTATAATTACATAAATGAGAAATATGTCCTAGATGACCACAAAAATTTCAAACAATTGAATTTAATGATGGCTTGATCTTTTGAAGATCATCTTTAGAAAACTTAAGCATTTTGTTGTTATTACACTTTATACTATTTTTGCCTTAAGTATTGCTTGAATTTTTATGTGAAATGTAACATCCTCTAAAACATATTAGTCTTGTATATGGTTACATAGGTAGCATATTACTTGCTTGACATGTCGATTTAATTTTGTGACAAACTGAGTTAGTTTAGACACTTTGCTGTACCACAGAATATGGAAAGTAGCTTAAAATGACTCAAATAATAGCATAAAAGGCTTAGTTGAAGGAAATAAATATGGAGAATTTATTTCTAGGTCACAAAATTATGAACTGAGATGTAGTTAAATTTTCAAGATAATTAGAGTTAATTTAGTATTTTTAAGCATACTGGCTGTATGATTTAATACTGGATTAATGAGTAGTTGATAAACACCATTTTCATAAATTTGTTAACCCTCATATTTAGTCTCTTGGACCTCTTATATGCTTAATTGATTGGTTTTGGCCACAATTTATAAGTTTGGGCTCAAATTGGGCTTAATTAATATTTTTAGCATTATCAGGATTTTACAATGTTTCTGTATTTCGGCCATATCTTGAGTTCTAGATATCTAACAATTATGAATTTTACCTTGTAAGAAATATGAGATAAATACTACAACTTTGATGAGAGCTTGAAGTGTGAATCGGATGCCTAGTGGGTCAGATTGAGCCACAAAGTCAGAACTCAAGTTCTGTCATGTAACTCTAGCAGAGTGCACTAATTGGTCCATAATTCGGGCTGTAGGTATGATATGGACCTGACACTAGTGAAATTAGAAAGCTAAGACATAGATATTCAATTCTTATGAAGACCACTAATTGAAACAGTAATGTTTGGATGGTGTTCTCATCCTTTGAAGTCGGCTGACGGGATCAAAGACCTGTTAAGAGTGAATTGGGCATAACTCTCTCATCTTAAGCCCAATTGAAGTGATTTCGATGGCTAAGGAAAGCTAAGAGACTGAACATTAACTACCTAGGGGCAAATTAGGATTCTTAATTTTTAGGTCAGTTATTTTTGTATAAATAGGGGATCCAAGATAGATACAAACCCAAGCCGTTTTTACTTGATTCTTCTACCTAGAGTCTTCTCCTTTCTTTTTCAAATTGTGTGTGGCAGCTATCGAGAGCTAATTATTTGAGATCAGTCCAAGGATATTGAGGAAATTCTAGTTTAGCTTTGAGATTTTATTCCTAATTTTGATTTTGAATTGAATTAATTATCTTCTTCTTCTCTTGATTTGAATTTTGAATTATATTATTAGAGATTTCTGTTGTGTGATGTGATTTGATTGAATACTTAATCCTAATTAAGATTTGTGATTAAATTAAGATTAATTAATTATGTTTTAGTCACATGAATTAAAGAAGTTTAGGTTGGTAGATTTGTTAATCTGGGTTAATTGAATTCTGGTTATTAAACTAGCATAGGTTGCATGATTCTAGCGATTGCGGATTTATGAATTGTTTATTAGTTAAATTCTAGGTGATTATCTAGTGTTTAATTCTATGTGTTTAATGTAGAGATTTTGGTCAATCATAGATTAACTAATTAATTCAATCAAGATGCATGTTTAGTGATCGGTGAGAAGCCAACTAGATTTCTGACGGTTTCTTGGATTGGTTGCTTTGCAATTTAATTTTCTTTCTTATATTTAATTATTACGTTTACATTCTACATACACAATCTCTCCTTGTGTGATCTTGATTCAGTTTGATTGGTATCTTGATCCTCAAGAAACGACTCAATTCGCTACCTTGTACCACAAGTTATTAGTAGAACTAGAATTTTATTATTTGGTTGAGCTTGACACTCAAAGCAAACTTGGCACATTTATTGACGATCATTAGGTGCTGAATAATCATTTCAAGACTTTAACTAACCCCCTAACCCCTTTTCTTCTTTGTTTTTGTGATTTTCAGGTGAAGACGAGTGATTCAAGGTCAATTTCTTAAATATTATACAAAATTTTGTGCTCAGAATGACTTGGAACTTGGTCTGTTGAAGGAAAATGACATTTTAAGCAAGGCTGTAGGTCACTCAAATTTTGGCCAAATTCCATCATTTAGACCACTTTTTCAAATTTTTAAGATTTTTTATTACATTTTTTAGTTTCATTTTTGTATAGTTTTTATGTTATGGTGATCTTATAATTTTTAAAGATCTTTGGATATAGTTTCTATTGAGTTTTTGTGTGATTTTTACCATTGCTTTGTGAGTCCCTATAGTGCTATCTGATACATGACTAGGTCTTTTGATAGTCATATACTTAACATTGATCCTGAAGTTGAAAGAACCTTATATGTATTGAATAGGACTCGTAGGATTAGTGAAAGCATAACATCTGAGGTTAAGACTGACATTGATTTTGAAACTAAAGGTGAGCATATAGATCACACTACATCTATGGCTGATAATACTTTACCTTATAGCACTACACCTATAGTTGATAACAAGCAAAAAAGGACCTTAAAGGAAGTAGTTGCACTTGATATGAACTATCAACCATTGTGCATTCAATATCCTGATTTGGATGCTGATTTTGAACTTAAATCTGGTTTATTCACTTGCTGCCTAAGTTTCATGGCCTTGCAGGAGAGGACCCTCACAAGAATTTAAAGGAGTTCCATGTGATCTACTCCACCATGAAACCATAAGGAATTACAGAGGAACATATCAAGCTGAAAGCCTTTCCCATTTCATTATATCGTGTGGCCAAGGACTGGTTATACTACATGCAACCAAGAGTTATCACTAGATGGAATGACTTGAAGAGATTTTTTCTAGAGAAGTTTTTCCCTGCCTCAAGAGCTGCTGCAATCAGAAAGGATATATGTGGGATCAGACAGATAAGTGGTGAGACCTTGCATGAATACTGGGAGAGATTCAAGAAACTGTGCTCAAGCTGTCCCCACCATCAGATCAATGATCAGCTGTTAATTTAGTACTTTTATGAGGGCTTGTTGCCTATGGATAGGAGCATGATTGATGCTTCTAGTGGAATTGTATTGGTTTATAAAACTCCAGTTGCTGCCAAAGACTTAACTGCAAACATGGCTACTAATTCCCAGTAGTTTAGTACTAGAATGATAACTCAAACCAGATAAGTCAATGAAGTCCTCGTTTCTAATGCTGATGAACAGAGAATGGAGCATAGACTTGATGAGCTGACTTCCTTGGTGAGACACTTGGCACTGGGACAACAATTACCTGTGCAGGGCCCTGCAAAAGTGTGTGGCATTTGTTCTTATCTTTCGCATCCCACAGATGCATGCCCTACACTTCAGGATGGTGGTTTTGTTTTTCCAAATTAATCTGTTGCTGCAGCAGGTGTCTTTCCTAGTAAACCATAATATTAGCAGCAGCCTAAATATGATTCATTCTCTAACACATACAACCTTGGCTGGAGACACCATCCAAATCTGAGATATGGCAATGCAGCCTCACAACAGTAGTAACCATTACAGTACAGGCATCCCTTCCAACAGCTAATAAGACAGCAATAGTTTTTCAACCTCAAGCTGGACCAAGTATGCAATTCCAATAGTCTATGCAACAACTAAGTCCAGCAGTGACAAAATCTGAGCCTTCATTTGAGGATTTGGTGAAGCAGATGGCCACAAATAACATTAAGTTCCAGTAGAGGACAGAGACCACCATACAAAATTTAGAAACTCAAATTGGACAATTGGCCTCTACATTGAGTCAACTGCAGGCCCAAGGTTTTGAACAACTCCCTTCCTAAACAATTCCCAATCCAAAGGGGAATATGAGTGCCATTATGCTGAGGTCTAGAAAATTTGTAGAAGCATCATCTGAACCTCAACCAGCCAACAAGCATAAACTAGTAAAAGAAACAGTTTCTGATGAACTAACCCAAAAATCTGAGGGTAAAAAGAAATCAATTGTTGTCGATGAGCACCAGCAGCCTACAGTGGCTCTTCCCTTTGCACAGAGAGCCATTGAGACCAAAAAGATACACGAGACTGAGAAGGACATAGAGCTTTTTGAGACTTTCAGGAAAGTGGAAGTCAATATTCCATTGTTAGAAGTGATCAAGCAGATACCGAAGTATACTAAGTTCTTGAAGGAATTGTGTACACATAAGAGGCGGCTAAAGGGCAATGAGAGAATCAACATGGGGCAAAATGTTTCAGCCCTCATCCAACTTATGCCACAGAAGTGCAAGGATCCTAGGACTTTTACAATTCCTTGTATAATAGGAAATCACAAATTTGAGCATACCATGCTAGACTTAGGTGCTTCCATTAATGTAATGCCTATGTCTATTTTTAATTCCCTTAAACTTGGTCCTTTACAGGCTACAAGTGTGGTGATTGAGCTAGCTAATAGGAGTAATGCTTACCCAGCTAGTTTGGTGGAGGATGTTCTGGTCCGGATAAATGAGCTGATTTTTCCTGCAGATTTTTACATTCTAGAGATGGAGGGGGAGTCTCCCTCCAGCAAGGCTCTACTCATTCTAGGGAGACCTTTTCTCAAAACAACACGAACAAAGATTGATGTGCATGCAGGAGTTCTTTCCATGGAGTTTAGAGATTCCATTGTGAGGTTTATAATTCTTAATGCTATGAAACACCCCATGGAAGAACATTTTGTCTTTCATATTGATTTAATTGATGATTTGGTTGATAATCATATAATGACTTGTGTGAGGAGTTTCTCGAGATTGCTGATTTTAATGATTCTCTGTGCGATGATTTGTGTGCTTGTTGTGATAGTGATAAGTTATGTTCTATGTGTTCTGAAATTTTTATATTTTTGGGATATGATGAGTTTGTTCTTGTGTTAGTAGATTGTGCAACGGTTGATAGATATGTAGAGGTTTAAGTAACAGAAGCAGAATAATTGTAGCCCTCTAAATTACTTCCCTCCATAGTGCAGCCACCATAGTTGGAGCTGAAACCATTACCCGAGTTCCTGAAATATGCATGTTTGGCAGATAATGAGCAGCTTTCAGTGATTGTATCTAGAAACCTCCCTACTAAACAAGATGTGAGATAGCTGCAGGTTTTGAAAGAGAATAAGAGGGCCATCGGATGGACACTGGCGGATATTCCTGGCATTAGCCCTTCCACATGCATGCAGAGAATTTTACTTGAGGATAGAACTAAAACTGTGAGACAGCGCCAGAGGAGACTGAATCCTCTAATTTTGGATGTAGTGAAAAAAGAGGTGACCAAGCTACTGCAAGTTAGTATTATCTATCCTATCTCTGACAGTTAATAGGTAAGCTCAGTGCAAGTTATCCCCAAGAAATCTGGAGTGACTGTTGTGGCCAATCAGAAGAATGAGCTTATTCTTACCAGAGTACAAAATAGCTAGAAAGTCTGCATTAATTACTGAAGGCTTAATCAGGCTACTCGGAAGGATCATTACCCCCTTCCATTTATTGATCAGATATTAGAGTAGTTGGTTGGCAAGTCACACTATTGCCTTCTTAGATAGTTACATTGGATACTTCTAGATCCACATTGCACTTGAAGATCAAGAGAAGACCACATTTACTTGTCCCTTCGGTACCTTCGCTTACAGACGGATGCCCTTTGGCCTCTGCAATGCCCGTGGCACCTTCCAATGGTGTATAGTGAGCATCTTTTCAGATTTTTTAGAAGAGTGCATGGAGGAATTCATGGATGATTTTGCTGTTTATGACTCTTCTTTTAATTCTTGTTTGGATAGTCTGGCTAAGGTACTGCATAGATGCATTGAAACTAACCTTGTTTTAAATTTTGAAAAATGTCATTTCATGGTAGAGTAGGGTATAGTTTTAGGTCATGTAGCCTCTAGTAAAGGCATTGAAGTAGATCCTGCTAAAGTAGATGTCATTACTTGTTTATCTTATCTCACATGCGTGCGGGAGGTGTGTTTCTTTTTTGGACATACAAGTTTTTATAGGCACTTCATCTAGGATTTTAACAAGATCACCCTTCCACTATTTAATTTGTTGTAAAAGGATGTGGATTTTGTCTTTGACCAGAAATGCTAAGAAGCTTTTGATCATTTGAAGAAGGCGTTGACTAGCACTCCCATCATCCAACCCCTTGACTGGACACTTCCATTTAAGCTTATATGCGATGTCTCCAATTATGCAGCGGGAGCTGTCCTGACACAGAGAGTAGGGAAGGATCCTCATGTGATCTACTATGCCTCCAGAACTTTGGATGCTGCTCAAGCCAACTACACAACTACATAAAAAGAACTCTTAGTCATTGTATTTGCTTTAAACAAATTTAGATCATATCTGCTAGGTTCTAAAGTAATTGTGTTTTCTAATCATGCAGCGCTGAAGTTTCTTCTGAAGAAACCCGAAGTGAAACCACAATTAATTAGGTGGATGTTGTTACTCCAGGAGTTTGATATTGAAATTCAGGATAAGAGTGGAGCAGAAAACCTAGTGGCTGATCATTTGATAAAAATTGAGAGAGCTTCAGAGCCTCTGGCCATCCATGAATCCTTCCCAAATGAGTAACTTTTATAGCTACAATGTAAGACTACCTCTCCTTGTTTTGCCGACTTAGTTAATTACTTAGTTGCCAATGCATTGCTTGCATATTTCACCAAGGCTCAGATTGATAAGTTAAAGAGTGAGTCTAAGTATTATGTGTAGGATGATCCTTATCTGTGGAGATTTTGTAATGACCAAGTGATTAGGAGATGCATACCTGATCATAAGTTTGATTCTATTCTTAGCTTTGGTCATGCATTTGCATGTGGTGGACATTTTGGACCTAAACGTATAGCTAGGAAAGTCTTGGACTCTGGTTTATATTGGCCTACCTTATTCCATGATGCATACTTGTTCTGTAAGTCTTGTGAACAGTGCCAGAGAACAGGGAACATTTCTCGCAGGAATGACATGCCCCAGAAACCTTTGCTGTTTTGTGAGATTTTGATGTATGGGGTATTGATATTATGTTACCCTTTCCTGTTTCTTTTGGTTTTGTTTACATTTTGCTGGTTGTTGATTATGTATCTAAGTAGATGGAGGCAAAAGCCACTCGAACTAATGATTCCAAAGTTGTTGTGGATTTTGTTAGATCATAGATTTTCTACAAGTTTGGAGTCCCGTGGGCCATCATAAGTGATCAGGGTTCGCATTTTAGTAATCGAAGCATGGAGGCTTTGATGAAGAAGTATGAAGTCATGCACAAATTTTCTACATCTTACCACCGCCAAACAAATGGACAAGCCGAGGTTTCCAATAAAGAGATCAAGCAAATACTTCAAAAGACAGTCCAACCTAACAGAAAGGACTAGAGTAAAAAGCTTGAGGATGCTTTATGGGCTTATTGGACTGCTTATAAGACATCAATTGGGATGTCTCCTTATCGGATTGTCTTTGGCAAGGCATGTCACCTATCGGTGGAAATTGAGCATCGCGCATTTTGGGTAGTGAAGAGGTGCAACTTGGACCTAGACCAAGCGGGCGTGGAGAAGAAGCTACAGTTGCAGGAATTGGAGGAGATCCACTTGGAGGCATATGAAAGTTCCAAACTTTATAAAGAGAAGACCAAAACCTTCCATGATAAGATGATTATAAGAAAAACATTTGAGATTGGTCAAAAATTATTTTTATATAATTCTCATCTTAAATTAATGCCCGAAAAATTGAGATCTAGGTGGGAAGGTCCTTTTGTTGTTACTAATGTTTTTTCTTATGGTGTAGTTAAGCTTCAAGATGTGACTACAAAAAGGAGCTTCAATGTAACACCCACCGTAGGGTATCACATTTATGTTACTTAATTACCAAATTACCCCTTCACTATATAGTATGCATTGTAATGCAAATACGAGTTGTAAAATTTATTAATAACAATAAGATAAACTTAGCGGAAAATAAAAATATTACAACATTATCACAAATAATTTACATAATATATATACATAATCTTAGTACTATCATACTTAAACATTTACAGACTATACTCTCAAAACATTTAAACATTATTTGAAATTAACATACTGCCCAAGTACTACTAAACAGTAGAACCCTCAGACGGGTCCTCCTCAGATTCCTCAGCAGGTAGGAATCCGCTTTGACACGGAGTCCTACGAACAGGTGTCCGCGCAGATGACACTATACTAATCTCACTAGGAGTGTGGTAGTAAGTTCCCCAGTACTGCCTAATAGATAACGGAAACTCTAAGTGTACATTAATATTCACACTAAAATAATATTTCCCTCGATAAAGTCTATTCAGGGTAATCCTCATATCTCCTACATAATAAATACACGCTTTATCTAGATCAATGTACCACGCTTCCTGTTCTCCTACAAACTGCAACCTCGTATAACCTAGAAAACTAGGCATCTCCATCCTCTCAGAACTCAGCTTCCTCTACAGGAATCTGCTCTTCCTCGCCTTCTCGATCAATTTCTTGCTCAACGTCTTTACAATATAAATACAATACAAAATAGGCATGCAAAGAGGTGAGATCACCTACGCTAATACCAGTATAGTAGCATGAAGATAAACACATACAATACATCATACAGATACATCATACTATAATTACAGTTATGCCATCAACATTATTTATCATCACAACACATGTAAGACACAATAATTACGATCATGCCATTAATCATTTCTAAATATTCAACAGTTCAAATATCACATCGATATCAATACTCAATAACTATGCATATGCACATAAACTCAATTTCCTACTCCTTGGAGCTAAAACTCAGGTCGGAGAGAGTGATCGAAAATATCTGTCTGTACCAAAATGCCTCAAACTAGCATATACACGATAGTCTTTATCAGATTTTGATTAAGAATAGTGTCTCAGTTAGGATCATCGGTGTGTTGCATCGATCAAACCCATGGTACAGAAGAGCTACCAACTGCCCATTGTAGGCAACCCGCACCCCAATGCCCCCAAGGTCAACAAGTGACTTACACTACGCATATCGCACCCACTCAAAAGGTGTATTCTCTCCTAGGCAATTAGCCTCATACAGTCCATCAGACCTTTCCAATGCATGTACAATGCACCATTCACAATTCCAATTCATTATCTCATATTCAAGGTTCACACATTAACCCAACACTATTTTTATTGTATTTTCATCGCGTAGTCATATTTTTACATTTTCTCAATCGCGCAACAATTCTGTCGCATTTTTAAATTGCATAGTGATTTCTCAACATTTTCTCAATCACGCAACAATTCTGTCGCATTTTCAAATCGCGTAGCGATTTCTCAACATTTTCTCAATCGCGTAAAATATTTCTCACACGTTTTAAATCAAAAATACAATTTTTCTCATTTAATACTAAAATTTGACTTTATTTTTCATATTTGCATAATAGTCCCTCTATAACATAATATTTACATTATAGTCCTTATTTAAATAATATTTTTACAATAGTCCCTCATAAAATAATTGCAATATAACCTCTCTAAAAATTAGTATTTTTATTTTTCCTGCTACTAAATTCAAACTTTTCCAAAATCATTTCCTTCTCAATTAAACATTTAATCCTCAATTTGAAATCATAATTTTAGGACTCTTGGTCCCCTTGATCATAATGAGGCTGTGTGCCTCTAAGCTCTTTGGAGCCCTCATGAAATCTTTTCATCATGTTGTTCACATCCTAAATTCCATATACACTTGCATGCATCCAAAATAATACATACAAGCACATTATCAAAGCTATAGTCATACCATCACACATGCAATCATAAACACAAAATCATACACATCACAATCACAAACAAAGAAGCATCAATCAACAAGTGAATAAACCCTTATGGATTTATCACCATACACAACCATCTCCACACTACCAAAACTTGGTTGGTGAGGTAAATCTCTCTCTTACCTCTTGAAGACAAGAACCCTCTAGTTCCCTCTTCCTCTTTGATTTCGTGTGAACCTTAAACAAATCCCTAAAATTCTTAAACAATTACCAAAGTCATAAACAAGGCTTAATAACAAAGAACCATGGAACAATCATGGTCTAGAAAATCAAAACTTAAATTAAAATCAAAGAATCAAAAGTTTACCTTTAGAGAAGTAAACCAAAGCTTGGATTTTGAAGCACTAGGAGTAGGATTTTGACAAAACTTTCAAAATGAAAAGTGTTTAGAATAGGGTTTAGGTTTAGAAAATATAAAGAAGTAAAATTATAGAAGATTGGAGCTAGGGTTTTTAGGGACAGGCCGAAACCTCCAAGAAGAAAAAGAAAGGAAAAAGTTCTTGGTGTTCTTGGGATTTTTGAGAGAAAAGGAAGGCTTAGCTTTTTAGGTGAGAGAAAATGAAATTTTAGAGTGATAAGAAGAGGTACAGCCCAGTGGTAGTGTATAGGAGAGTGAGGAGATAAACTTTGATACTAAAAATATCATATTGTGCTCACATTGGTAGGCACATGGCCTATGTTACCACTTGGTCATCTAATGGTCACAAAAGACCATTCAAGAAGGCTTGAGAAGCCTCCTTGGCCGTGTGGCCCTCTAGGAAAGGCTAACCTAGTTTGTTTCAAACTTAATTCTATTTACTCTTTAATCAAATAATAACTAACTAGATTAGGTTTTCTAGTTACACTTAATTAACTATCTAATTACATAGCTAACTAATTAAATAGGTCATTGCATATGTCATGCATAGTCATGGCTTCTAGATGGTATTAGGATATTTAGTTAGTAACTAGATCATAACTAATTAGTAACTAGGTTAGTTCACTTAGTTTCTTAATTAGGCAATTAAGGTAACTAAATTAGGTTTATTTAGTTACTTTATAACTAGTCTAGCCATTTTTATTGACTAAATCCTAACCATTGAAATTAACTTAATCTCCTAACCATTGATTTAATCTAAGGTGGATATCATAAGTTGCTTTATCAAGATTATTCTCACACTATTGATCAGATCAATGGTGATGATCAAAGGCTTCTTAAATCAAGTTTTTCAGCCAACGGTCTACAATAAAGTCTATACCACTATATTTGACCAATTCCTATTAGTTATAAAAGTCCAGCCATCATTTTTGACTGGTTCCTATTGGTTTATTTTAAATTAGGTTACAAAAAATGTTCTAAGCACATTTTCTATCAATTAAAATATATCGAGTCCAATAAATTATAACAGAAGTTGCTATTAATAAAACAATGAATTATTATCAGTGAAATATTTTTATTTTACAGATAAATCCTAAAAATTAAAAAATTATTTTCTATGTCTCTCATATTCGGGTTTAATAAGATCCCCCGTCTCCGAATAAATCAAATAATATTTTCCTCGACCTGAAAATTATTATTTTCCTGACCCAGAGCAAATCACACAAAACGATCAAAAATATTCTCGGAACAGTCAAATTAATTTTATATCACACAAAAAATATAAAACAGCAAAATTCAGTCATTATTGTAACATAGCTAAAACTTGGGGTGTTACAACTCTCCCCCTCTAAAAAGAAGTTTCGTCCTCGAAACTTGATTTCACACACTTTAGCATAAATATGGATACTGCTCTCTTATCTTATCTTCCAACTCCTATGTAGCTTCACCGCTTACATCATTCCAAACTACTTTAACCAATGCAATTTCTTTACCTCGAAGTTGCTTTGTCCTTCGATCTTCAATCTTAACTAGAAACGTTTCATAGGTTAAATTTTCCTTCAGTTGTACAGTGTCTGGTTCGATAACATGAGTAGGATCAGAAATATATTTCCGTAGTTGTGATACATGAAATACATTATGAAGATTTGACAGGAAAGGTGGTAGTGCAATCTGATAAGCTACTGGACCTACCCGATGGAGTATCTGATACGGCCCGATAAACTTTGGAGTGAGTTTCCTTGACTTAATCACTCGTCCAACTCCAGTCATAAGCGTCACACGTAAAAACACATGGTCACCTTCTTCAAATTCAAGCGATCTTCATCTTTTATCAGCATAACTCTTTTGTCGCATCTGAGTTATCCTCATCTTGCCTTGAACCATCTTCACTTTCTCAGTTGTCTACTATACAAATTCTGGTCCTACTACAGTACTTTCACCATCATGATACTAACACAATAGCGTTCTACATCGTCTCCCATACAATGCCTCATAGGGTGCCATCCCTATGCTTAAATGAAAACTATTGTTTGTATGTGAACTCTATCAATGGTAGAAATTCATCTCGATAACCAGTTTGTTCTAGAACACAAGCTCTCAGCAAGTCCTTTGAAAATTCTAACTATTATCTCTTCCTTATATCCAAGCCTCTCTTGATTAAACAGGTACTTCAAGCCCTTGAAATTATTGTAGACTTTATAGGAAAGAAAATGTCTTCAGATTTTCCTCGCAAAATGACTATCGCATATCCTAAAACGTAAATCGAATAATTCTTCTCATGCACGTTCCACTACCTTGAAGTATACGCCATAACCTTCCTATTTAATCTCAACACTCAATCTAAATCCACGAGTTGAACTTCTTCTAACAGAATTTGCATTTGACTAGTTTCGCGTATAACTCCTTCTTTTTCTTCTTCTTCTTCAGAAATTGAAGCATTGAGATCTTCAGCATGTTCCTTCAAATTTCGAGAATAGATCAAAATATCACCAATCAGGATAATGACAAATTTGCCTAGATGGGAAAGAAAGATCCTATTTATATATTCGTGAATATCACAAAAACATTATTTACCCTGAATGGTAGTACTAAATACTCATAGTGCCTGTAATGCGTTTAAAAAACTGTCTTGGAACATCCTCTACTTTTACGCGAATTTGATAATAACCAGCACGTAAATCGATCTTGGAGCAAACAATGATTTCCTTTATTTGGTCTTCTAGTTCTCCTGTTATCACATCTTTCCAGATTTTCTTCATCAAGGTAAGTTGTTCTACTTGTCTATTTTTAATCTTAACAGAAAATGTCTCATAGATCAAGTTTTCTTCTGATTGCACTATATTTGGTACTACGACATAAGTTGAATCAAGAATAATCCTTCTTAATTGAGATACATGAAAGACACTATGAAGGTTATAAGGAAAAGTAATAAGATTATTCGGTAGATTACTAGATTAGTCCAACAAAGAATTTGAGATGGTCTAATAGATTTTGAAATGAACATGGTCCAATAATTTTAGAAATGAACTTTCTGGATTCAAATCCAAAAATCTCAGGTCAAGGAAACACTAAAGTTGCATTGTAACAATCTAGTAGGATATGGTTGGAAAATAACCAATCCATTTATAAAGTCAGGCTCTTAAATAGATGTGATTTTAGATAAACAAATCAAATCAACATAAAAGATTTGATATTCAATAGATATAGGGTAGAGTTAGAAAACTTGATTATAAACAACAAGTTTAACAAGAAGAGTAGAAATACTCAAATCACACTATATCAAAGACATGGATAAATCAAATTGATTTACTCAGTCTATTTGAGAAAGAAATAGACAAACCAGATTAATAGAAAAGTTTCAAACTCCAATAATAATATGATAGTTTTAAACAGGCTTGAGTAGTAATAACAAGTTTAGAAGTTGAAGTAGCATTATGAAAAAAAAGCAAAACACAGATAACCCCAAAAGATTTACATAATCACAGATCACAAGAGAATAGGTTACCTTGCGAATTATACAGCACGGTTTTAAGATTACCCTCTATGGCACAACTTCCTCGCTTCTTAAGTTTTTGTATTTGAACATTCCCATTACACTCTTTGCACTAGCTATTTCTTCTTCTTGAGATTTTGAAACACGTGTATTACTAACGGAAGGTTCCATCTTCAGTTGATCACAATTCTTCGAGACGTGACCAGGCTTCCCATATTTAAAGTAAATTATACCTTTGATCGTGCAGTTTCTTGTCATATGGTTCTTTCCACACTTCAAACACTTCATTGGTGATGCCACAGTCTGACCAAAATTGTTGCCACTAGTACTTCCTCTCTTTGTTCATTGTTGTTTCCCCGGTGGTCATACATACGACTTTCGCTGAAAATGATTGACCTTACTCTTCCTTCTATTTTGAATTATCGAAGGTTCTAGGTTACAGCTTCTCGCATCCAGTGGATACTCTAATCCTAATAAGCTATGAAGTCTGATTATCAGTTCCTGCTGCTGAGTGATCATCTGTCTCTATTGTACTTCTACTTCAATCATCTTTTGCATCACACTTCTAGCTGCGGCTATACAATCTTCATCACGTTTCGCATCCACATGCTCATGTTCGCTACATTCCATTATCTTTCTTCAAAGACAAACAAAATCAAAACACAATGAACTAAACGTAACTATTTCACACAACATCGTCTCCTTTTGGAAACCAAAATATATCTCTGCGTTCAGTGTCAGAGACTTACACAGCACAAACAAGACAAACCTACCTACAAACCCAAAAGACTCTAACTTGGGCTCTGATACCAACTAATGTAACACCCACCGTAGGGTATCACATTTATGTTACTTAATTATCAAATTACCCCTTCACTATATAGTATGCTTTGTAATGTAAATACGAGTTATAAAATTTCTTAATAACAATAAGATAAACTTAGCGGAAAATAAAAATATTACAACATTATCACAAATAATTTACATCATATATATACATAATCTTAGTACTTTCATACTTAAACATTTACAGACTATACTCTCAAAACATTTAAACATTATTTGAAACTAACATACTGCCCAAGTACTACTAAACAGTAGAACCCTCAGACGGGTCCTCCTCAGATTCCTCAGCAGGTAGGAATCCGATTTGACGCGGAGTCCTATGGACAGGTGTCCGCGCAGAAGACACTATACTAATCTCACTAGGAGTACGGTAGTAAGTTCCCTAGTACTGCCTAATGGATAACGGAAACTCTAAGTGTACATTAATATTCACACTAAAATAAGGTTTCCCTCGATGAAGTCTATTTAGGGTAATCCTCATATCTCCTACATAATAAATACATGCTCTATCTTGATCAATGTACCACGCTTCCTATTCTCCTACAAACTGCAACCTCATATAACCTAGAAAACTAGGCATCTCCATCCTCTCAGAACTCAGCTTCCTCTACAAGAATCTGCTCTTCCTCGCCTTCTCGATCAATTTCTTGCTCAATGTCTTTACAATATAAATATAATACAAAATAGGCATGCTAAGAGGGGAGATCACCTACGCCAATACCAGTATGGTAGCATGAAGATAAACACATACAATATATCATACAGATACATCATACCATAATTATAGTTATGCCATCAACATTATTTATCATCACAACACATGTAATACACAATAATTACGATCATGCCATTAATCATTTCTAAATATTCAACAGTTCAAATATCACATCGATATCAATACTCAATAACTATGCATATGCACATAGACTCAATTTCTTACTCCGTGGAGCTAAAACTCAGGTCGGAGAGAGTGATCAAAAAGATCTGTCTGTACTAAAATACCTCAAACCACGTGCTCAAATTTACACATCTAGCATATGCACGACAGTCTTTATCAAATCTTGATTAAGAATAGTGTCTCGGTTAGGATCATCAGTGTGTTACATCGGTCAAACCCATGGTACAGAAGAGCTACCAACTGCCCATTGTAGGCAACCTGCACCGCAATGCCCCCAAGGTCAACAAGTGACTTACACTATGCATATCACACCCACTCAAGAGATGTATTCTCTCCTAGGCAATTAGTCTCATACAATCCATCGGACCTTTGCAATGCATGTACAATGCACCATTCATAGTTCTAATTCATTATCTCATATTCAGGGTTCACACATTAACCCAATAGTATTTTTACTGTATTTTCATCGCATAGTCATATTTTTGCATTTTCTCAATCGCGCAACAATTCTATCACATTTTCAAATCGCATAGTGATTTCTCAACATTTTCTCAATCGCGCAACAATTCTGTCACATTTTCAAATCGCATAGTGATCTCTCAACATTTTCTCAATCACGTAAAATATTTCTCACACGTTTTAAATCAAAAATACAATTTTCCTCATTTAATGCTAAAATTTGAATTTATTTTCCATATTTACATAATAGTCCCTCTATAACATAATATTTACATTATAGTCCTTATTTGAATAATATTTTCACAATAGTCCCTCATAAAATAATTACAATATAACTCCTCTAAAAATCAATATTTCTGCTGTTTCTCAGAAAATGACAATTCTTTCTTTTACTTCAGATATTACAGCTCAAATTTTTCCAACATGCTTCCAAACCCATAGGGTGAGCTATATGTTAGAAAATTTCAAGTATTAACATCCATTTTTATTTTATAACCTATTTATTTAATTGTATCAATCTGTTTTCTAAAAAAAACATTTTGCTTGCTACTAAATTCAAATTTTTCCAAAATCATTTCCTTCTCAATTAAACCTTTCATCCTCAATTTGAAATCATAATTTTAGGACTCTTGGTCCCCTTGATCATAGTGAGGTCGTGTGCCTCTAAGCTCTTTGGAGCTCTCATGAAATCTTTCCATCGTGTTGTTCACATCCTAAATTACACATACACTTGCATGCATCAAAAATTATACATACAAGCACATTATCAAAGCTATAGTCATACCATCACACATGCAATCATGAACACAAAATCATACACATCACAACCACAAACAAAGAAGCATCAAACAAAAAGTGAATAAACCTTTATAGATTTATCACCATACACAACCATCTCCAAACCACCAAAACTTAGTTGGTGAGGTAAATCTCCCTCTTACCTCTTGAAGACAAGAATCCTCTAGTTCCCTCTTCCTCTTTGATTTCGTGTGAACCTTAAAAAAATCCCTAAAATTCTTAAACAATTACCAAAGTCATAAACAAGGCTTAATAACAAAGAACCATGGAACAATCATGGTCTAGAAAATCAAAACTTAAATTAAAATCAAAGAATCAAAAGTTTACCTTTAGGGAAGCAAGCCAAAGCTTGGATTTTGAAGCACTAGGAGTAGGATTTTGACAAAACTTTCTAAATGAAAAGTGTTTAGAATAGGGTTTAAGTTTAGAAAATGTAAAAAAGTAAAATTATAGAAGATTAGAGCTAGGGTTTTTAGGGACTGGCTGAAACCTCCAAGAAGAAAAAGAAAGGGAAAAGTTCTTAGTGTTCTTGGGATTTTTGAGAGAAAAGGAAGGCTTAGCTTTTTAGGTGAGAGAAAATGAAATTTTAGAGTGATAAGAAGAGGTGCAGCCCTGTGGTAGTGTATAGGAGAGTGAGGGGATAAACTTTGATACTAAAAATATCATATTGTGTTCACATTGGTAGGCACATGGCCTATGTCACTACTTGGTCATCTAATGGTTACAAAAGACCATTCAAGAAGGCTTGAGAAGCCTCCTTGGCCATGTGGCCCTCTAGAAAAGGCTAACCTAGTTTGTTTCTAACTTAATTCTATTTACTCTTTAATCAAATAATAACTAACTAGATTAGATTTTCTAGTTACACTTTATTAACTATCTAATTACATAGCTAACTAATTAAATAGGTCATTGCATATGTCATGCATAGTCATGGCTTCTAGATGGTATTAGGATATTTAGTTAGTAACTAGATCATAACTAATTAGTAACTAGGTTAGTTTACTTAGTTTCTTAATTAGGCAATTAAGGTAACTAAATTAGGTTTATTTAGTTACTTTGTAACTAGTCTAGCCATTTTTATTGACTAAATCCTAACCATTGAAATTAACTTAATCTCCTAACCATTGATTTAATCTAAGGTGGATATCATAAGTTACTTTATCAAGATTATTCTCACATCATTGATCAGATCAATGGTGATGATCAAAGGCTTCTTAAATCAAGTTTTTCACCCAACGGTCCACAATAAAGTCTATGCCACTATATTTGACCAATTCCTATTGGTTAGAAAAGTCTAGCCATCGTTTTTGATCAGTTCCTATTAGTTCATTTTAAATTAGGTTACAGAAAATGTTCTAAGCACATTTTCTGTCAATTAAAATATATCGGGTCTAATAAATTATAGCAGAAGCTGCTATAAATAAAACAGGTGATTATTATCAGTGAAATATTCTTATTTCACAGATAAATCTTAAAAATTAAAAGATTATTTTCTGTGTCTCTCAGATTCGGGTTTAGTAAGATCCTCCGTCTCCGAATAAATCAAATAAGATTTTCCCAGGCCTAAAAATTATTATTTTCTTGACTCGGAACAAATCACACGAAACGATCAAAAACAATCTCGGAACAGTCAAATTAATTTTATATCACACAGAAAATACAAAATGGTAAAATTCAGTCATTATTGTAACATAGCTAAACTTGGGGTGCTACATTCAAGGCTAATGGGCATTGACTCAAGCACTTTTATGATGGTTTCTAAGAGCATACCATGGAGGAGGTGGCCTTGCTTGATGCTACTTATCCAACATGAAAGAGGGAGTTTCCATTCCTTACTTATTTATTTTTTGTTTCAATTTTTCTGTTTTAAATTTAGTTTTCTATTTTTCAGTCAAATCTGTTTTCTATTTTTTTTTGTTTTTCAATTTTATTTTGTTTTGTTTTTAAATTCTGTTTTGATGTTTTTGAAAAAAAATGTGTGCTTCTTGTTTTTAGTTTTTAATTGCTTTCCTATGGCTCTTAATATGTGTGGAAGTTTTGAGTTTGGACAAATTGAGGATTAGAGGTTCATAACATAAGTAAATGAATTGTCTTTCATCTTGCACTTGACTTGTTTGGTAATGGAAATTGAATTAGTAAATTAAGTTTGATAGACTTATACCTTGTGAGAATTTGAGCTTATTGATGAATGGATTAAGTACTTGTGCCATTCTCTTCCTTCTTGTGTAGTTTTCACTCATGGATTTTGATCACTCTAGATCTTTCTTTGATTCTTTTTTAGGATTTTTTTTTCATGCATGCATGAATATGATTGAGGCATTCTTTCCTTGCATTAGCTACTTTAGCCAAATAGCCAACCTTACATATTTTCCCTTGATTAACCCCCTTGAGCTTATTTTCCTATTCTTTGTTGTTTTTAGCTCATTACATACCCTTAGTGAAAAATCATGTTGTCTCTTTACCTTAGGGAATGGGAGAGCAATGGCCTTATCCTTAGATGAGCTTATGAACAAGTGTGAGGGAATCTTATATTGTTATTATTGTTTAGTCTTACTTGAGGACAAGCAAGGTTTAAGTGTGGGGGTGTGAAAATGTTGTGCTAAATTGTTATGCAAAAAAAAAAAGAATAAATGCAAGAAGGTTGTGAAAGAAAAAAAATTAAAAAAAGAAAAGAATATGTAAAGAGAATGCGCATTAAATGGAATTGGGGGTAAAATTTCATGTTTGTCATTTAAGTTCCTTCCCAATGCTTTTTTATTCTCTTGGGTATTTAACTTGCCATATCCATATTATTTCTTTTCCTTACCTTAACCTTATTACAACCTTGCATAAAGCCATTTTGATTTGTGTATGCATGTGTATAGAATAGTGGAGAAGAAGAATATAAGCAAGCTTATGGTAGTGTAAATTTTCATGAGTTGAGTTGAGTTGAGTGAAACACTTACCTTTTAGACATTTCTAACACTAAACACTTGAGGGAGTGAGAGTATATCTTGTGAGAATTTATCATTCTTGGTTTATACTTTTCAATTGAAATTACCTTACTTATTGATTTGAGATGTAAAGAATTGTCACTTCATGAATGTTTTGATCCCTTAAACTTCTTGGTTTCTATCCTTACTTGTAAACTTTTGCATTCTTGTATATCATTGCAAAGTGAATCTCTTTGAGTTTTGGTTTTTGATTTTTTGTGTTTCTTGTCCCTTAGTTTGAATCTTTAGTTTGTCCAGGATGTGCAAAAGCTAAGTGTGAGAGAATTTGATAAACACGATCTTCATACATTAGTTAACCCTCATATTTAGTCTTTTGAACCACTTATATGCTTAATTGATTGGTTTTGGCCACAATTTATAAGTTTGGGCTCAAATTGGGCTTAATTGATTTTTTCAGCATTATTAAGATTTTACACTATTTCTGTATTTCGGTCATATCTTGAGTTCTAGATATCTAATAATTATGAATTTTACCTTGTAAGAAATATGAGAGAAATCTCTATAACCTTGATGAAGAACTCAAAGTTTGAATCGAATGTCTAGTGGTCAAATTGGGCCACGAAGTTACAACTTGGGTTCTGTCATGTAACAAGAGCAGTGTGCACTAATTGGTCCATAATTCGAGCTGTAGGTGTGATATAGACCTGAAACTGGTGGCATTCGAAAGCTAAGACATAGATATTCAATTCTTATGAAGACCACTATCAAAACTATGATGTTTTGATGGTGTTTTCATCCTTTGAATTTGGCTGATGGGATCAGAGACTTGTTAAGAGTGAATTGGACATAACTCTCTCATCTTAAGCCTAATTGAAGTGATTTCAATGGCCAAGGAAAACTAAGAGGCCAAAAATTAACTTTAACCCAGGGAAAAATTAGGGTTCTTAATTTGTAGGTAAGTTATTTTTGTATAAATAGGGGATTCGAGAAACCTAAGCCATTTTTACTTGATTTTTCTACCTAGAGTCTTCTCCTTTCTTTTGCAAATTATGTGTGGCAGCCATGGAGAGCTAATTATTTGAGATCAATCCAAGGATCTTGAGAAAATTTTAAGTTTGACTTTGAGATTTTGTTCTTAATTTCAATTTTGAATTGAATTAATTATCTGCTTCTTTTCTTGATTTGAATTTTGAATTACATGATTAGAGATTTCTGTTGTGTGATGTGATTTGATTGAATCCTTAATCCTAATTAAGATTTGTGATTAAATTATGATTGATTAATCGTGGTTTAGTCATATGAATTGAAAAAGATTAGGTTGGCAGATTTGTTAATCTAGGTTAATTGAATTCTGGTTGTTAAACTAACATAGATTGCATGATTCTAGCAATTGCAGATTTATGAATTATTTATTAGTTAAATTCTAGGTGATTATCTAGTGTTGAATTATATGAGTTTGATGCAGAGATTTTGGTCAATCATAGATTAACCAATTAAGTCAATCAAGATGCATGTTTAGTAATCGATGACAAGCCAATTAGATTTCTGATGGTTTCTTGGATTTGTTGCTTTGCAATTTGATTTTTTTTCTTATATTTAATTATTATGTTTATATTCTACATACACAATCTCCCCCTGTATGATCTTGATTTGTTTGATTAGTATCTTGATCCTCAAGAGACAACTCAGTTCACTGTCTTATACTACAAGTTATGGGTAGAACTGAAATTTTATTATTTGGTTGAGCTCAACACTCGAATTAATCGTAGATATGGAAGCTTATGTAAATGATGCAATGAGTATTTTGATGAATCTTAGGATTTATTCTAATACCTATAATAGTTAGGATACTTGATTTGGTAAGATCAAAGTATTTCTAAAAGATAAAATGCTTCAGTAAACTTTAGAAGTTATCTATAAGAAGTCATTTTTGACTTCTCATCTTCCATTTCTCTCACAACAGAAGAGAGAAAATAGAAACAAAAGGAAACAAAGGAAAAGGGAAGAAAGGGAGGAAGAAAGAGGAGGAACCAGGAAGATCAAGGAGCACAGTTAGGGCTTGAAGTTCATCATCTTGGCTCAAGAGATAGGGGATACGTGAACTTTACTTGTTCACGCCTTATTATCTCCATCTTTATTGCTTGGTTGTTGTTGTTGGATGAAAGTGGATTTGAGATGCTTAGATTGCTTTTCTTGCTAATCTAGTGCCTTTAGTGGCTAAGTATGGTTTGTATGAAGCTTAATCAACTCAAGGATATTAGTTTGCACCTAGGAACATCCATGAAACTCATGGAGTTTGAAGATGGAAAATAGGTATTTGATGATGAATATTGATTCACAAATCTATGTTAGACGTTCTAGAAGTTGTATGTGAGTTACAATATGATTAGAAACCTTGAATGATGTTAGAAAATATCTAGGAAATGTTTTAGAAGTGTTAGAAATTGGTTGGAGAACCAATTAAGCATAAAAAATTTCTGTGGAATGTATTCTGGTGTTCTAGCACCTAGGCACCAGAGTTTGGGCGCATAAGTGCCCAAGGACCAGCATAACACAAAACAAGGGAAGCATCCTGATAGCTTGTGGTGTTAGTATCATAACTCGAGCTGTAGTTATTGAAATGACTTGCTACTTATTCCGTTTGAAAGCTAAGACATAAAGCTTCTTATAGTAAATATTTTAGATTTTTAGAACAAACTATTTAGCCCTAGTTTAGGTTTGAATTTGAGTCAAATTCTGTAGAAATAAGCAGACTGACACTTATTAAACCAGATTGCATAACTTCCTGCTTAGAGGTCGTAATTACATTAGACTAGTCACATTTTGAAGTTAACATGTAATGCTATAAGAGGTAAAAATTTCAAGAATTTTGCACTCTTTTTTGCGTTCCCAGTTTTATTTTAAAGTAAGGTCAGATTTTGGAAAAATGAGTAGTTGCCCTGTTTCAGCTTATGCATTTTGTTGTATAACTTTAGCTACACTAAGTTAAATGAAATGAGGTTTTTTTCCATTTGAAAGATATGAGATAAGGCTATTTCCCTATAAAATTCTAGAATTTTAGAAGTTAGGATGTACATTTGGTGTATTCATGAAAATCAGCCTTTTTAGGCGACAAAACCAGAAAATGTCAAGATATGTATCTTGTTGAAATAGGGTTTCCTACTTGCTTAGACCCTTTATACATGCTTTTTAGCATATGTTAAGGTACTACTAGGGGTAATTCAAAAGGGAAATGACCATCTAGTAAATATATGAAATGTATGAAACTTAGAGCAACCTAAAGTAATGGTTTGTCCTAAGTAAGTGTCTAGCGTCTTAAGCAACCTAGTGTTGTATAAATATCATTTAAGATATAATGAGTGATGATGTGGTGTTTAGATACATGTATGTTGGGATGGTCTAGTAGTATTTTTCCTATCTGAGTATCCTTTAATGATGTGCACAATCATTTGGCGAAGGGAGATAAATGGGAAGTGTGAAAAGTTCTTTTGAGCCTTGATTCAGTCTTAGCTTCTCGATAGTGCCAAGGTACGTGTATTGTGAGGATGAATTTTTTTCTCTCTTTACCACAAGATAATACAATAAACCAATGTTCCTAGTAAAATATCTTGGTTCTGAATTGAGCTAAGTATGTATGTATGAATGTATGTTAACTTGGTTTCTTTAGTTACTAAAGTATAACCTTGTAAAGCTTTAAACATATCTTTTAGCATGTGTTAAGATTATGTTTATTATGTTATGTATGATTGGTTTTGGTTTACTCATACTAAGAATTGTTGATTCTCACCCTGTTGTGTTGCCATATAAATCTAGGTGAAGGCTCTTCAAAGAAAAAGAAGGAAAAAAAGCTGAAACACTAGTGTAGCTCTAGTTTTAATTGCTTTAATTCATAATTTGTATTTAATTATACTTGTTTTGTAACGTAATCAGAGTCATGTACTACTTTATGCCCTTTCATGGCTAGTGTTGTGTATGTGTATGTGTGTGTGTGTGTATATATATATATATATATATGTGTGTGTGTGTGTGTGTGTGTGTGGGTATGTATGTATGTGTGTATATGTATGAGTTTTATGTTTTCTGCATTCTCTCAAGGCTCTCTATAATGACTTGATTGTGATTATGGATATATTATGAGGTAGTTAAGTAAAAAGTGACATAGCTGGTACTGTTTATCTTCTTATATGTTAGATATATCCAAGTATCAGTATTAGGGCGTTATATAGAATAATATTAATTTTATTCTCATTAACAAGCATGGAATGTAAGCAATTAGAATCATTAGTTTTGGTAAATTTAGAATATAAGTCCTCAACTTGATTTTCTAAATTAATGTAATTTTCACAAGAAGTTGATGTTTCACATTTCAAACATATTTCCTCATCAAGAAAAGCATATTCATTTTTCAAAGCCATAATTTCATTTTCAATTGAGGAAATGTTTTCCAAATAAGAAATTTTTTTCTTTTCTAAATTCGACAAACCATTATACAATTCATCATATGCACATTATAGCACATAATAGGAAGGAGTATAATCTAGTTTAGTATTATTTACCTCAAAGTCCTGTTTAGCCATATAAGAAATAGTCTCAATTTCTAGCATACTTGGCTCTTTAAAGGAATCACCATTTTCCTCATTGTTGTCCATCAAGGATTCAAGATGTCTTCTTGAGGACATTTTTCAATATTATCTTCCTCTAAAGGCTTTTGCTCTTCTTGCCCTCTATATACAACTTTATGCAAAAAAATCATTATTAGCAAGATAGGTAGCATCAAGAGCATCCCATATATCTTTAGCACTAGAGCAACTCTTAATTTTAGCATAAGCTTCATCATTCAAACCACTTCTCAAAATGTGCATAGCTCTAATATTTAAAGAAATATATTTCTTGTTATAAGCATTCCAAGTTTATTTTGATTTGCAAGTAAATTCATCAAGCACAATATCCCACATATCAAGATTAATAGATTGTATATAAAATTTCATTCTAGATTTCTAATAAACAAAATGCACACCATCAAAGAATGGTAGTTTATCAATTTCAAGACCTTCCTTTTTGAAAAGCTTTCAATGGTTGCCAGCAAACAATGATCTTTAACTCTAAGCGGTTAAGCTTTCAACAGAACACGAAACTCTGATACCACTTGTTACCAAGTGGCTTCAAACTCAAGAGGGGGTGAATTGAATTTATAAAAACTTTTTGCAAATCTTTCACAAAAAACTTGTATATCAATTTTTGTTAAAGCTATTGATTGATTGAAGTGGATAGATAAATGAGATTGTGTAACACCCCAAATTCTGACTATGTTAATAGTAATAGCAGAATTACACTGTTTTATATTTTCTGTGTGTTATAAAAATAGTTTGACTGTTCTGAGATCATTTTTGATCATTTTGTGTGATTTGCTTCGAGTCAAGAAAATAATAATTTTTTGACCCGAAAAAATCTTATTTTAATTAATTGGAGTTGGGGGATCTTACTAAACCCAATTCTGATTGATATATATATTAATCTTGTAATTTTTAGAATTTTACTGTGTAATAAAATAATTTTATATTATTATAATATTATTTTATTCAACAGTACCTACTGTCTCAAAAATAGTAGAAAAACTACTAGTGGACTCGAAAAAGTTCGTGGGGCCCACTTTTATGTGTAGCAGTCAATGATTCTAACTGAATAGAATTCTAAACCAATAAGAACAAGTCAAAATAGGTGGCTTGACTTTTTAAACCAATGAGAATGAGTCAAACAAAGAAGCATAGACTTCAATATGGACCCTTGGATAAACAGCATAATTTAGATGCTTTTGATCCTAACCGTTGATTCGATTAATGGTGTAAAACGAATCCTGATAAAACTACTAAGTAATATCCACCGTAGATGAGATCAATAGATAGGAAACTAAGTTGATTTTCAATGGCTAAGATGAAGTCAACAATAGTGGCTTGAATTTGATTAGTAACTAATTAAACCTAATTTGGTTAATCTAATGGCCTAATTAGCAAGTTAAGTAAACTAACTTAATAATTAATTAGTTATAAACTAATTACTAATTAAATATCTTAATTATTATTAGAGGATATAATATATAGAATTATATGTCTAATTAATCAATTATGTAATTCGAAAGTTAATTAAGATTGGTTAGGAAACTAAACCTAATTAACTAGTGAATTGATTAGCAAGTAATTAGGCTTGAATTAAAAGAAAATTTAGTCCCTAAATGCCCTTGTGTCCCACAGCCATGCAGCAGCTTGGAGGAGGTTTCTACATGATTCTTGAACAATCCATAAAGCCTTGAAAGTCAAGTGAATGACATATGCCATGTGCTAAACCATGTGCACTCAATTGGTGATATTTTGATGCAAGTAAATCCTCTAATTTCACTACACTCTCACGGCAGCAGCCTTCCATAATTCAATCTCACAAATCTCATTTTCTCTCTCACCCAAAAAGCTTTCATCTTTTCTCTAAAAAAAATTTCAAGAACACCAAGCAACCATTTCCTTCCATTTTCCTTGAGTGGTTCGGCCAACACACCTAGATATACTATCACTCACCTGTAATTTTCACTCTCACGATTTCCTAAAGCTAAACGACATTCTAAACACTTTCCATTTAGAAAGTTTTCCCAAAATCACACCCTAAGTGCTTCAAAATCCCACTTTTACCTTACTTCCTTAGAGGTAAACTTGGATTTCTATGATTTAAATTCATGTTTATGATTTTCTAAGCCATGTTTGTTCCATGGTTTGTTATTATTGAGCTTTGTTTGTGATTTTACTAATTATTTTAGAATTGTTAGAAATTGTTGTGAGCCACACGAAAATTAAGGAGGAGGAGGAGAGCTTGAAAAGCTTGTCTTCAAGAGGTAAGAGGGAGATTTAACCTCACCAACCAAGTTTTGGTGGTGTGAGGATGGTTTTGTACAGTGAAAAATCCATAAAGGTTCTTCACCGATTATTTGATTGTGTTTGTGTTGTGTTTGATTATGTTTCTATGCTTGCATGTGTGATAAAATGCTTAAAGCTTTGATATTATGTGTGTATGTATAATTATGAAAGCATGAGAATGTATGTATAATTTTAGGATGTGAACAACATGATGAATCGATTGTATGAGTACTCCAAAGAGTACTGAGGCTTATGGCCATACCATGGAAAAAGGACCAAAGTCCTTACACTGATGAATTAAAATGAGAATTGAGCGATTTAAATGAATTTGGAAAAAAATTAAGTATGGAAAAGTAAAATAATTTTTGTAAGAATTAAAGAAGAGAAATAACAATTTTTGAGAAACAATACAATTATTGACTTTTTAGAGGAGTTATACCGCAAATTTTTATAAAAGAGAGACTAAATTGTAAATATTATGTAAATAAAGGGCCATGGTATAAATACTTATTTTTAGAGGGGTTATATTACAAATATTATTTTTAGAGGGGTCAAATTACAAATATTTAATGAAACAGGAATGATTTTGTAATTATTAATTTTTGAGGGACTATTTCATAATTATCAATTTTTGAGGGACTATTTTGTAATTATCAATTTTTGAGGGACTATTTTGTAATTATTAATTTTTGAGGGACTATTTTATAATTATTAAATTTTGAGGGACTATATCATAAGTATAAATTTTTGGAGGGACTATTTCGTAAATATGAGTTTTTGAGGGACTAAGGTGCAAATATGAAAAATAAAGTTAATTTTAGTATTAAAATGAGAAAAAATAGTATTTTTGATTTAAAACGTATGAAAAATATTTACGCGATTAGAAAACATTGGAAAATTGCTACGCGATTTTGAAAAGGCGACAGAAATGAGTCGCGATTGAGAAAATGCGAAAATATGACTACGCGATTAAAATACAGTAATAATACTGTTAGATTATTATGTGGACCCCGATTATGCGATATAAATTGAAAATATGAATAGTGCATTATACATGCATTGGAAAGGTCCGATGGACTATATGAGGCTAGTTGCCTAGGAGAGACTACACCTCCTGAGTGGGTGCGATATGCGTAGTTTAAGTCACTAGTTGACTTTGGGGGCATTGGGGTGCGGGTTGCCTACAATGGGCAGTTAGTAGCTCTTCTGTGCCGTAGGTTAGACCGACGCAACACACCAATGATCCTAACCGAGACACTATCCTTAATCAAGATCTGATAAAGACTGTCGTGTATATGCTGGATGTGCAAGACTGAGCATGTGGTCCAAAGCATGTTGGTACCGACAAATCTTTTCAATCACTCTCTCCGACCTAAGTTGTAGCTCCATGGAGTAGGAAATTGAGTCTGTGTGCATACATGTAGCTATTGAGGGTATTATCATAATTTCTGTTTATGATAATTGATTTATTAGTTATTTGATTACTGATAATGGCATGATTGTAATTATTGTGTATTACATGTTTTGTGATGATAATGATGTTAGTGGCATAACTGTAATTATGGTATGATAGCTGTATGAAATATTGTATGTGTTTATCTTCATTGCTACCATACTAGTATTGGCATAGGTGATCTCACCTCTTTGTATGCATGTTTTGTATTATATTTATATTTGTTAAGACGTCGAGCAAGAAATAGAGCGAGAAGTTGAGGAGGAGCAGATTCGTGCTGTGGACGTGGAGTTTTGAAGAGATGGAGATGCCTAGTTTCCTTGGCTACCTAAAGTTGACATTTATTGGAGGAGATGAGGCATGGACTGTAGATCTAGAGAGAGAGAGTATATACTATATGGGAGACCTAAATATTAGATTGAGTAGGCAACATTTAGGACACCCTTACTTTTCTGTCAATATTTATGTACAACTAGAGTTCCCAATATCCATTAGGCAGTATTGGGGAGCTTACTATCGTACTCCCAGTACGATTAGTATTGTGTCGTTTGCTAGGACACCTGTCCGTAGGACTGCACCTCATGATGGATTCCGTATCTTTGAGGAATCGAGGAGGACCGTCTCGAGGGTTCATTGTCTAGTAGGACTTGGGCAGTATAATAGTTTAAGTTAAAGTTTAAAGTTTAAATATTTTGAAAGTCTAGTTTGTACTTATTTAAGTTTGACAATACTAAAGGCTTGTATGTATATATGATGTAAGTTATTTGTGACAATGTTGTTATATTTTTATTTTCTACTAAGTTTATCTTATTATCATAAAGAAATTTATAACTCGTATTTATAATACAAGCACGATTTTTAATTGAAGGGTAATTTGGTAATTAAGTAACATAAAGTGTGGCGCCCTAAGGAGGGTGTTACAGATTGAATACTTTACTCACAAATAAATAAGTCAAGATGAATAATATTCAAGCAAGCATATAGAAGTAAAACATCAAAGTAAAGAGATGGAGTTGAGAAGAGCAAACACAATGATTTATCTTGGTTAAACTAACCCTTGTCACCTACATCCAATCCTCAAGTAAACCACTTGAGATTTTTCACTAAACCTTTAAGCTTGAACAGGTGCTTGTAAACCTTTACAAATGAGAGCACTTAACACACTTCTGGGATGTCTCACCCTTGTGCTTGAGACTCAAAAATAGGGATACCTCTGTAACACCCCAATTTTTCATTTTTCTCGATATTTATGAGTTTTATAATATTTGAGAATTTTTGTGAATTTTTGAGAATTTTTTAATTTATTTTAATTATTTTAATATTATTTTTAGAAAATTTTGGACTATTGAAACGGGGCTGGGGATCTTACTAAACCTGAAACCAGAGACAGTTTTTGAAGTTTTCTTTATCTAAGACTTTATCTGGCAAATAAAATCTAGGTACGTTCTATTATCCATTAGACGATAAATACTAGTTTTGTTGACTGTAACTTTTATCCATTAGATAATAGCTTTTAGTAAAGATCTAGTAGATGGTTCTAGATATAAGCCTAGCCACCTTTTTCTAGAGGTTTCTCTTGATGACATCACCCATGTGACCACACCTTTATGACATCACCATTTGACTTTTCTCTTTTGGACCAGTAAGAAGGAAGCTTCCTAAGCAAGCTTTGAGTGAAACTTCTTGAAGAAGCCTTGTCCTTTTGCCCTTTTTGCCCTTGATGGCCCATAGCCAAGAAGCTTCTTGGAGAAGCTTTGAATGACCATTTTGAGTTTATTATTTCATTATTTACTTATCATCTTTTACAAAAAGCTAAGAACACAAAACTCTCTTTCACTTTCTCTCTCTAAACCCATAGCCAAGCCCCCAAAACCCATCACTCAATCTTCCATAATTCAAGATAATCTCAAATCTTGAATCTATACATCATTCTAAGACACTTTTGTGTGGAGATCAATCTTTAGTTCATCCATCTTCAAGTATTTCTTCAAATCTCAAGTTCAAGAGTTTTAAGGTAAAGTTCTTGAATCTTCTTTCTTGTTTCATTTTTAAAGATGTAGGACCATACTTTGATCTATGGTCATCTTATTCAAGCCTTAGATGTTAATTCTTGTGTGTTTGCTTTGATTTTAAGAACCTCTTGGTGGTGAAAGTTTACTACACAAGAACATACAAGAAGCTTAGGGAACATCAATCTAAGGTAAGAGAGAGATTAATCTCATCAACAACTTATGGTGGTGATGAACGAATTTGTTTGTAGGTGGTGAATCCATGTGAGTATTTATTCACCATATTTGTATGATTTTGTGGTTTGTGGTTATATGCTTTATTTGATTTTATTACTTTGATATTATGCATAAACTTAGTATAATAGATTTATGATGCTTAAAGTTATGTTGTATGATATAAATTATGTTGAAAGGAAAAGAATTTTTGGTCCCAAAGACCAAGAGGCTCATGGCCTTTATGGTCACAAATAGGTAAACCTATGCAAGAATGGTTTATTAAATGCTAACATAGGTGATTAGTGATAAGAAATTTAATTAAGGAATTACCAACATAAAAATGAAAATGAATATATTTTTATCACTAAGTCTAAAGTGATTTTCGGCCAAGAGATTGGAATTAGGACTAAGAAGTAACTTGGAGACTTAAAGTATTTTATTTAAGATGATTTTTGACAAGTTAAATGGAAAGGATGTTATTTAGAATTAGAATAATGAAAGTTTTGGAAAGAATATTAGAAAATATTACTTAGAGGATTAGGGGATTAAATTAGGATTAAAAGATTTACAAGTTAAAAAGAAGATGAACACAATTTTATAATTTAAAAAGTAATAACTTTTGGCTATATCAATGGAAATAATTTTTAAGGATAGTTGGAATTTCAAATATTTTAATTTAAGAAAGTTTTATGAACAAAGAGTGATTTTCGGCCTTAATATGAAAATAAAGCTAGAATGATGTTTTGAAAATTAAAGTATCTTATTTAATAAGAGTAATGGAGAAGGATTTTTGTAGTATCTTGATTTAATGAAAATAAATCTAAGTTTTTGTAGAAAATGTTTGGAAATATTAATTAAAGGAAGTTTAGTGAGAAAATTTTGGAATTAAAGTCTAATTTTTATATTAAGTGAGAAAAGTTTTAAATTGAGCTTAGAATATTAAGAAAATATTTTACACAATTGAAAATATGTAGAAAAACCTTTTCGTGATTTAAAAATGATGATTTTGAGTTATGCGATTGAGAAATACAGTAATTTGCTGTCAGGTTAATGTATTGGACCCAGATATATCAATGTATGGTTGTAACTGGTAAAGGCTTGTGATATGCATTGAATCATTGATCATGCATTATTTGTCAGACGGTGTCTATTAAGGCTATTGTTGCCTAGGAGTTGAATTACACCTTCGTGCGGGTGCGAATTGCGTAGTGAAGATCTATGAATGATCTTGGAGCCATCGAGGCACGGAATTCCACATGTGGCCAGTTAGTAGCTCTACTGTGCTGTGGCAACCGATGCAAATGCACTGACGATCTCGACGAGACACTATTCTTATTCCCGATCCAACGTAGAATGTCTTGTATAAGCCTTGATGCGTACGCTGATACTTTTTATAGCACTTGACTTGAGGCTGACGATATACTGACATATCTTCTAAATCATTCTCTCCAAAATTGTGTTTAGCTCCATGGAGTGGGAAATGGGTACATTGTGCATAAGAATGGTCAGTATACACATTGTGCATGTGCATAGTCAGTGTACATATTGTTGTGGCATAGTCAGTATACTTATTTTGTGGTATGGTCAGTATTCATATAATGTGATATATATTGTTAAATTATCTGTTAGTTGATAACATGATTATACCTATTGTTTTGTGATATTGTTGTATATGAATGGCATCATTGTCATTATTGTTTCTATGCTGCCATGATGGTATTGATGTAGGGGATCTCACTTCTTTATTGTGTTATTCTATTTGTTTCCATTCTATATTTATGTTCTGTGAAGACTGCGATGGCGGCACGGAGGGATCTGCTAGGTTTTGCTAGGCTACAATTTCTCGAAGGCACTGATGCTTGGCGTGTCCATTGGGACACAGAGCATATAGAGTATTGTGGTGACATTACTCTATTCGTAAGTAGAATGTAATACCCTAGAAAATCATGTTAGGCTTGTATATGGTTACAGAGGTAGCCTAATACTTACTTAACATGTTTGTGAAGTTTTGTGACTTTCTGAGCACGTTTAGGCACTTTGCTGTAACGCTAAGTGAGGAATATAGCTGTTATTTGCTCTGGAAGTGGCTTAAACTGCTTAGTTAGTGGAAATAACTGTGGAGAGTTGGTTTCCAAGTCACAAATGTGGGAACTGTGCTACAGTTAAAGTTTGAGAATTTTTGGAGTTAGTTTGGCATTTTTGAGCATACTTGGTAGTGTGTTTTAGTCTTAGGATTGACCCCTACCGATATAGAAATATCGAGTTTTTGATGAAACAATTTTTAATGAATCTCAGAATTTATTTTGAATCTGTTGGAAGTTACTGAAATTAGATTTGGAGAAGTTTGAGTGTTCTTAGCAGAGCGGGGTTTTAGTACCCAATCAAGAGAATTCAAAAGGAATTTCTCTTCTTGAAATATCCGACGGTGGGGATATTTGAGGGGTAAGAACTGAGCAGAAAAATAGAGAGGCTGAAAACGTGAGAAAGAAGAAGAGAAAAGAAAGAAAAGAGAGAAGGAGAAGAAGGAAGAGGAGGATCCAAGTGAAGGTCTTGCTTCATCTTCATCTTCAAGCCTTGAGGTAGGGGGTTCTTACTCTCATCTTCCAACTCCCATCTTTGCTTCTATGATTGTTATGCTTGGTGTATGTATGAAATAGGTGAAAATGAGGATTTGTGGGTTCTTGAGGGTTTGAGTGGATTGAACACCTTGGAAACTTGAATTAGAACTTGTAAAGAGTTAAATGAAGCTTGGTGGTTGAATTGATTCTTAAGAATATTTATGTAATGTTTTGTGGTGGAAAGTGAGAAATAGGTATTTGGGAGAAGGGTTTTGACTCTTGATAAATAATTGTCATTTGAAAGGTTAATGAGAGATTAATGAGTTGAGTTTAGTGTTTAATGATTCTAATAAGTTTAGAGACCATTATTGGAGTTAGAAAACACTTAGAATCCATGTTTGTATGGTTGGAAACAGATTTGGGGCCATTGGAATAGTGGTTCGTGTTCTGCAGAATTTTCTGCAGAAGGGTCACGCCTAGTCGCAACCTGGACATGCCTAGGCGCAACCTGGACACGCCTAGGCGCAACCTGGACACGCCTAGGCGTGGACTGATCAGTTTTTCAGTCCAGCGAGACAGAGACTGCCACGCCTAGGCGTGGTAAAACCAAGCCTAGGCGTGATATAGGATAGTAACCTGACAGCCTGTGGTATTTGTAGCATAACTTAAGTTGTGGTTATCTGAATGACCTGGTTCTTATTGCATTTGAAAGATAAGATATAAGACTATCTATCTGTAAAATTTTAGAGTTTTATCAGTTAAGATGGATTTTTGGTGAATTTATGAAAAACATCCTTTTTAGGGTGCCTAGAGCAAATTTCATCAGAATTTCTATTTTGATGTTTTGAGGTTCCTAATTACTAGGATACTTTGCTTATGCCTAGTAGAGTATGTTGAAACTCTAATAGGAGTAATTGATGAAGTGTGAATGTATTAAGTCAAGTTGACTTGAAATGCTAATTACGGGAGGTAATTAGACGTGGCTATGTACATACATATAATTTGTATTGTGATGGAATCGAGGAATTGATTTTCCCTAAGTGTGGAAATTATTTGTGTATGATCTTTTAAGAGAGATAAGGTACTTTTTAAAGTATTTGATGATTTGTTTGTGAAATAAAATTGGAATGCATATAAATCAATTGCGAAAACCAGTTATGGGAAATAATTAGTAATTGCATTGCATGAGATGTTTGTGAAACCTATTGAGGTTTGTAATGCTAATTATGAGAAGTTAAGTAAACATGATGATATACTTAATGGTATGATAAGCCTTTTTGAAATGTGTAAGCCCCAGTGAAAGTGGGTGTTCTATATCAGGTAAGGCACATGGTAACCTTCCTAATATAGTGAAATTCTTAAGGATGGACTTCCTTGTTCATTAACGATAACCGTGTAGTTGATGGGACTTCACTACTCGGGGGGGATGGATTTCCTCTGGGATAATGATGTTTGCTGAATGGGAATTCCAGTGCTTGTTCAAGGTTATGGATGAAACTATGGACTTCCATTACTTTGTTCATGTTTCATGCATTCATGACATTACCATGGGATTGGAGGTCCTGGATGTGGTATCATGCATTATTCACCTTCATACTTAGGAAATTGCATAGACATAATCATTAGTCATAATTAAGCATAACATGGCGATTGTATGGGCAGTTGCTATCATGACATTTTCCTGCATTGCAATTGTATGGGCGATTGCATGTTGTTGAGATGAGGAGTTGTTGCTTCCATGATTGAAGTGTCAACTTGATAATTGTGATATTATCTAATTGTACATATATGTATATATCTGGTATTGGAATACTTCCTTTGAGATATGTTTTCTCACCCCGATTGTGTTGCCATGTAAATCCAGGTGCAAGTTCTTCGAAAGGGAAGAAGAAGGTGTATGAGGATTAGCATAGCTTAGATGCTATTTTGAGCTGAGCATATGTAAATATTTTATATTTGCTTAGTTGTTTCAGGTTATGTATAACAGTATACCCTTGAAGCTGTGATGTATATATATAACTTTTGCTATCGTGGCTCTCCATATTTACTCATTATGTATGAATGATATGGGTTAAACGTTGATGTATGTTAGTAGTAGCAGGGTCAATATTGGGTTATTCATTTATATGACGATATATTTGGGTAGCAAATATTGGGCTGTTACATAGAACCCGTCATGGGGTCACTACTTTTTCTTTTGTTGCTGTATATGTAGAGTTTGTTATACCTATCAAGGAGTTATGGAATGATCTTCACTATTCTCCTAGGGAGGATTCCAAGATATCTTCTGCTAGGATTTCTATCTGTCGAGACATTCCTGGCTAGGGAATTTGTCTTCTGAGGAGGACTCTTCTCATTAGGTGTTGTGAATTTGGGCCAGTCTAGGTTGGTTATGTTTGATGTTTTATGTTTTTGGAATGTAAGTATGATGTACTTATGCTTGTAGTAAACTAAGTTTTTATGTAAAGCATATTATTCAATTCTTATGTCTTGTGTCTCTATAATTTGGTAAGTTTGTGTTATTTGTGAAAAGAAATTTTGAAACCAGTATTAAAATAATATCAAATATTTTATAACTTAAGTAAAGAATTTAAAAGGAGTTGGCTTGAAATGTAATGCCCTTCGGAGGGTGTTACAACTTCATCCTTTACAACTTTAGAGGGATACCTCACCCTTTACTCTATCAAGGGATACCTCACCCTTTTTATAGGAAATTAAATAAAGATTGAATGATAAACTCACAAAAAAGATTAGATATTACAAGTTGAAGCTCAATGAGTATAAGGGTTTATCATACTTTAGCTCATAAAACAGAGAAATATATTCAAGGCTGTTAAACTTGTATTCAATGCTTAACCAAGATGTTTTAGATTGATTTCCCACCCTTCTTTAATGCCCAATGACTTGTATTTATAGCCCAAATCATTAAAGATTCGTTAGGGTGGTTGGAGCATTAAATGCAGACATACTAGCCGTTATTTTTCTGATTCTAAAAACGTGTTTATTCGAATAACAAATCCCTTATTTGAATAAATATGCTTATAGCACAGCAAGAAATTGGTTTCTGAAGCATGTTATTCGAATAATAAAAGTGTTATTCGAATAAACCATTTATAAAACAAAGGGCGTGTAGCCTATTGAAGCTTCTTATTCGAATAATGACCTGTGTTATTCGAATAAAGCTTGATGAAACGGAAATCTTGGCATTCTGACTTTTGCTATTCAAATAGGAAAACCCTATATTTAATTAGACCCATTTGAAAATCATTTTAAATAACTTTTAAACCTTGCCAAATGTTTGCAAAAAATCTAACAAGCTTTTAGACACTTACAGACTATTTCTTAAGAAACCAAAAACCATTTTAAAGCCTTGAAACCATGTGCACTAATTTGGATTATTTGAAAAACAAGTTTAGAGCTTAAGTGTGAATCCCTTTTACCTTTACAAAAAGATCTAAGTCCTAAAGCTATTCTTGAAGGTCTTGGACTTGATCTTTCCATCATATTCATATTTGTTATCATCAAAACAAACTTCAATGCTAATTGGCAATTACAAACTCAACAACGGTCCTGCTCATTCACCTTCCACTTACAATTTGCTTATCAATAAATATATAATCTAAATAGAATTAGTTTTATGCACAATATAGAAACATGACAAAGCATTATCATTTAAATTTTTAACACTTGAAGGTACATATTGAAGTCTTTGACATTATACACATCTAAGAATTGCTAAGCCATTCTATTTTCGAGCATTAAAACTCACTAATTGGATTTTCTCAAATTTTAAATTCCTAATAAACTAATAACAAAATATAATATCAACTTTTCATTTCTTATTCTCCAATTCATACTAATTATACATACATTTTCAAACTATACTTACTAATTTTATAACCTTGAGGATTCAAGATAATATCAATAGTTCATATAACAACCAAAATATACCAACAAATGTTAAACAAATAAGATTCACAAGAAAATCCTATCCTCTATATGTACACAACCATTAAAAAAAATAATCTTTGATTATACACTTACCTTATTCTGAATCAGAAGATCAAGTTTCATCTTCTCCACTCAAGGTGAAAACCCTTTTTTTTTTAATTTATAACTTGGGACTAGGTTTCTTTCCCTATCTGTGAATACAATCTTTAGCGTAATGGTCTACTTTACCACAAGTATAACACATTACCTTGTCCAACCTACAAGCTTTAGTACTATGATATTTCCCACATTTTGCATACTTAGGTCCCCAATTTTTTGTCTAAACTCATTTTCCTTTATCTTGTAGGTACTTGGACCGAGAAACACCTTCTCTAAACTCCACATTTGACCTTTTCCTCTTTTAGAAATTTTGTGATTTATGCTCCTGTGAGGATTTGGGATGATAACTCTCTATAATTCTACACTTGTTAACTAGAGTAGAAAAGTCTCTAATCTCCATTTGCCCTACTGTTCTCCTAATATTCTCTCTCAATCTTATCTTAAATTTTACACACTTCTAGTCCTCATCTAGATTGTTCTTAAAATAAGAGGATAATATAGATAATTCTTCAAATTTAACCACATATTGGTCTACATACATATCCCCTTGTTCAAGCCTCAAAAATTCTAACTCTTTTGCTTTCTGCAAATCATTGAGATAATACTTATCCAAGAAAACAGTTCTAAACATCTCCCAAGTAATTTGAATACTAGCTATTTCTAGTAATCTCTTAGCATTAATCCACTAAATTTCTGCCTCTTTTACCAATATATAAGAGGCTAAAGACGCCATCTGCTCATCAGTGTATGTCATAACAGTAAACATCTTTTCCATCTCCCTAATCCACCTTTCAGTTTTAATTGGACTATATTCTCCTTTAAAGAATGAAGGAGTAACTTTACTAAACTCTGGATGATCTTGAAAGTTCTGATTTTTCATGAGTTCCACATTATCTACTAGCTGTCTAAGTGGGTTATTTCCCATTCTTTCTAGCAGTCTATTTGTAATGGCAGTCTGTTCCCTCACAACAGCAGCCATCTTTCCAAATGCTCTTGTCATTTCAGCCATGTCTTCATTTACAAGTTCCCTAGTAACACGGGTTCACCTGGTAAATGTCATAGTCCTTATACACACTAAACATTATATATTGAGTTAATCAATCTCAATATCAAGTAACAGTGTGACAGTAACCATTAACATTCACACCTAAGGTCATTTGTTATGCAATTCTATCCTATATATATATATATATATATATATATATATATATATATATATATATATCTTACCATCATAGATAAGAAAAATTTATAACATATAACAAGATCATCTAAACATGTTAAGAGCATAGTCAGTCCATACCCTAGGCTCAACAGGATGAACTATGTAACATCCCAAAACTAATACTCCTAGTATATCTTGATTATATAGAGATACTTAAAATTAGGTATGTCAAGACTAAACTAATATCATCTCTCGATAATGTTGTAAAATTAACCATAAAGAACTCAAGAAACAAAGATGAAATTAGAGCGCAAAACATGAAGAACTCAAGAGATAGAAAAGAAACTATAGAGAAATAAGTGTTTTCTATATTCTTATGTCACATCTTCAAGTGCCTTATACTCTTTATATATAGGGTCAAAACTACATAAAATTATAACCATTATTATAATGGGATATAAAGAATAATAATATGTGTAACATCTATATAATGAGTCATTTGTAACATTCTTGTAGGTATGTAACTATCATAACCTTTGGACATCCACTCTTGAATATTATTCATAACACTCCCCCTTGGATGTCCATCAGGGATATGTCTCATTAAAACCTTACTAGGAAAAAACTCAGTAGGAAAAAAATCCTAGTGAAGGAAAAGGAGTACAATATCCTTTACATGGGAACTGCCTCATTAAAACCTTTTCAAGGAAAATCATGTAGGACAAAACCTTGATTAAGGGAAAAAGAGTGCAATTTTTCTCCCCCTATTAGAAGCATCACTTAAGATATATGAATTGCAACATTTTGATTTTCTCCCCTTGAAAAATTATAGAAAAATATATTTTATTCTATCACCTTTGATATATCCTCCTTTTGTTGAGCTTTGCAAGTAATATTATCTTCAGTTGAAATTTCCTTTTCATAAGACAATCTACAAGATTCTTGAATATGATGAATCATAACTCTTAACAAAGAAATATTCATGACTTCCATCATCAATTGTTGATATTTCTAAATGATATGAAAAAGTGACAACTATAGATTGCTTTGTAGATCGCCATGATATAGTAATACCACCACATATAAATAAAGACCCTGCTTGAGATCTAACTTTATTTGGATCAAATAAATACCCTACATCTGTATAATCAAATAGCTAGACATAGATTCATACGAATAAAATAATATCATTAATTGTGCCTCGAAGATATAGAAATACATAGTACTTAGCAATATGCATGTATATTTCTATAGCACTAAGGTATGATACTTAAGGGTCAAGATTTTTGTTATCTCCTTTAAATCTAACAATGTAACAACCATTAATGTACTTAATGTATAATTATATGTATAAATGACTTAAGAACTTGTTCTTTATAACTTGATAGACAAAATTCAATTTTCTAAATGCTCGATTTGTAGGCCGAGACAAAGTTTTATCATTCAAAGATCTTTCACCTCAAAATTTTTCTTTAGATCTTATACAACCTTGGAAAAACTTAAGCAATTTTAATAACTAAACATAGCAATTATGCAAAGCCAATTACAAGTTTCTTAAATAGACACATAAGCAAATAAAATATTTTAAGAAATTTTGAAATATATATAATGCATATGAACAAGCACTAATGCTCAATAAGAAAGTTAATTGGATGCTAATATGCTATTGGTATTTTAAATCCTTCAGGGATTTTTATGTAGATAATATGTATCAAGAGATCCATAAAAACAAGATGTAACAACATCCATTAGAAGTACTCAACTTCTGGTGTGCAAACATCCTTAATAGATATCAAAATATAATTGCATCCATTTGTATCCATAGATTTTGCACCTTCTGGGGTTTAGACTTTAGGTCCATTAGAACTTCTGTTAAAGTTTGAACTACAAATTCAATAACATCACATTTTATAAGTGAGTTCAATTATGCCTACAAAGCATTCTTCTATTTTTGCCAATCATTTCTTTGTCAATATTCTTTGACGATTATAATTTCATGATCCTCATTATTATTTATAATATTGTGCAATATGAAAATATGTTGTCGATAATTATTTCTTTTTTATTTCTTCATTTTGCCTGTAGAGACATAATTTATTGAGATCTCATTATTTTCACCATTTTAAGGTATTTTAATTTTTTTCTGGAGTTCGGACTACTTCAAGAGCCCTACTTATGTCTCTAATCTCTTTTTCAAGAATATTCTCTTTAGGATTATTTTCCTTCTAAATAATATTATTTGCTCCTTCTCTTTTCTAGGCTTTGTCTTTGGAATCGATTGGTCTACCTTGCTTCTTGCATGTTTTTGACTCATTTGATATCAATTCTAAATGGAGCATTTATAGCTGGTATAAGATTTATTTATCCTTTTGCAATAGAAATTGTATTTAGCAATTCATTAATTTGCTCCTATTTACAAATGTATTATCATTTGAACTTCCAATTCAAATTGTCTTACTCAAGGATCCAAATAATATAATGATGATACATTTCAAGTAATTTTCTTTTCTAGCTACTTATTCTTTTCATGTAGTGTTGGAAACATCATTTCATATCCAACATATATTCTCAACTTTCTTTTAAAGCTCATTTTAGTGCGATGTGGTAGAGCATGAGTAACTATATCGCACACAAGAAAATTTTTATATGAGAAATATTTGAATTCAGACCAAAATTCAATTGCATAAAGGAGAACTTATAATTATTTGTTGGTCTTATACCAATAAGTGCTGCAACATGTAAAAGGCATGCTCCAAGCAAAAAGTTAGGATATTGTTCTCACAATGCGTTATTTAGCTATCAATTAGGGACATTTGAACATAAGCAACTGGATGTTCAATATTTCAACAATGACTATATAATAATCACTAAAATATTGAGAGGTAAACTCACCAACATTATCAAGACAATTTGTCTTTATCTAGATTTTTTTTTACTCTTAATCAAATAACTTGCATAATCTTACAAACACTAGGTTTTAAGTTGATAATAAGTACACATGTGACCAATTACACTAGGTTTTAAGTTGATAATAAGTACACATGTGACCAATTAGCTTCTGGCCATAAAATATCTAAATGGTACACATGATTTATGTATAATCTACAAATATCATCTTAAATATGTTCCAAAAAATTAGGAAATCCAACTATATTTTTAGCTAGTGATGACTTTATAATCAATTTGCATTGAGAAGATATATTACATGAAAACTCATTATGTTGAAGAATTTTCTAGTCCTCCAATGATATCTTTATGAATTATCAATATTGAATCATGATAACCTAACCGACCATATGCCAAATAACAAAATTATTTGGATTAGTAATGTAACACTTTCCGAAGGGCATTACATTTCGGACCAACTCTTTTTAAAACTTTACCCAAGCTATAAGAGATTTAATATTATAAAAATATGAGTTTCAAAATTTCTTTTTCGTGCATAACATAAACTTACTAAATTATAGAAACACAAGACATAAGAATTCAATATTACACATTACGTATACATACATAGTTTACTACAACCATAAATACATCATACTTACATATCGAAAGCATAAATACAACAACATGACAAAACCTAAACAAGCCCAAGTTTATACACCTAAAGGAAAAAGTAGTAACCCCATGTCAGGTCCTACTCATTGATAGAGTAATATTTCCATAACACTCTATACGTTCCATATCTCAAAGGACACGCCAGGCATCAGTGCCTCAAAGGAACTGTACTCTAACAAAACCTAGCAGATCTCGCCGTGTCGCCTTCACAGTCTTCTCATATATAAACATAAAACAGAAACAGACAGAGCAAGAACATAAAGAGGTGAGATCCCCTACATCAATACTAGCATGGCAGCATAGAAACAATAATGACAATAATGCCATTCATATACAGCAATAATAAATATATTCATTGCATCAAATAATAGATAATTCCACAAACATATATATATCACAATAATATATCAACTGACTATGCATATGCACAATGTACCATTTCCTACTCCATGGAGTTAAAACATAATTTCGAAGAAAATGATCTAGAAGATATGTCTGTATATCATCAACCTCAATTTAAGTGCTATAATTTTCTCAATATGCGCATAATGGCTTATACAATATATTCTACGCCAGATCGTGAATAGAGCAATGTATCGTTGAGATAGTCGGTGCGTTTGCAACAGTCACCATGGCACAGTAATGCTACTAACTGGCCACTTGTGCGATACCTACGCCCCGATGCCTCCAAGGTCATTCATAGACCTTCATTAACACAATTTGCACCCGTATGAAGGTGCAATTCATCTCCTAAGCATACAGCTTTTAACAAACAAAGTCAATATGACTTTGATAATGCATGATCAAATAATTTAATAAATCAATAATCACAAGTACGTGACTTCCACGTAAAACAAAGCCACCACTGGGCTAAAATCATTAAGTGAGGTCACCGGGTCTAGTATGTCGGCCGGACAGTAAAATACTATTTTTCTCAAATGCGAAGTACTTTTTCTGTATTTTCACAAATGCGTAACACTTTTGGTTACGTTTCCAAATCTCGTAATATTTTTACATCATTTTTAAATCGCGTAAAAATTTTAAAACGTTTTCTTAATCGCGTAACTAAAAATCATCATTTTTAAATCGCATAAAGACTTTTCTATATATTTTTAATTGCGTAAAATATTTTATTGATATTCTAAGCCTATTTTTAAACTTTTCTCATTTAATATAAAAATTAGACTTTAATTCCAACATTTTCTCACTAAACCTCCTCTAATTGATATTTCTTAACGTTTTTCACAAAAAAACTTATATTATTTTAATTAAATCAAGATATTTCAAAAATTCTTCTCCATTACTCTTATCATACTCTCTTAAATAAAATACTTTAATTTTTAAAACATCCTTCTAAACTCATTTCCACTACTAAGGCCAAAAATCACTCTTTGTTCAATGATAAAATTTATTCACTTCTATTTTTATCTTATAAATCCTTAATTAAATTTCTTATCACTAAATCATCTAAGTTCACAATTAATAAATAATTTTTGCATTGGGTTACCCTATTGAGGGCATGATGGCTGTGAGCCATAGTGGTCATTGGGACCAATTTTTTTTTCCTTTCCAACATAAATCATAGCATACAACATACTTCAATCATCATGATTCTACTATATCAAGTTCATGCATACTATTAAAGCCATAAAAATCACATAAAGCAAATAAATACAAATCATAAGATTTATACAAACAGGTGAATAAATCCTCACATTGACTTTTCACCTACAACCTAAATTTTCATTCCTCACCACCATAATTGGTTGATGAGGTTAATCTCCCTCGTACCTTAAATGATGATCAAAGCTCCTTTGATGTCTTCTTGTAACAAGATCTACCTCCAAGAAAACCCTTAAAATAAATCAAACATAAATTCATTACAATCTAAAGCTTGAAACAAGATGAGCATAGATCAAGATTATGGTCTAAGACTTTAGAATAAAATCTAGGAGTGAAGATTAAGAACTTCACCTAGAATCTTCAAACTTTGAGCTTGAAGAAAGAGGTTGAAGATGGATGATTTTGATAAAACCTACAACTAGAAAGTGTCTTGAAATGGTGTTTGGATTTAAGATATATGGTTGTTTGGATGAAACAAAGTTGGATGGTAGTTGGGAGGGGTTGGCCGTGAGCTTCAAGGAGAGAAAAAGGAGAGAGCTTTTTATGATAGCTTTTGATATTTGTTTTCTTGAAAATGAACAAGATAGACATAAGAGAATGAAGTAGCCAAATTGATCACTTAACCTTGTACTAGAAGCTCCTCAAAACTGTGTGGACTATATCAAGAGTGGAGATCAAAACTTCTCCTCTAAGTTTACCATCCATTGGTGCAAAACAAAAGTCCAAGCCATTTTTGTTGACTCCATCTAACTCTCAAGTAAGCTTCCTTCTCATTGGTCCACCATAAAGTTGTCATAAGCATCAAACTTGACTAGCCATTAAGATATTTACTGGTAGCTATTATCCAATGGACAAAGGCTACTGCCAGAAAACTTATTTTTATTATCTAATGGATAATAACATTATCCAATAGATAATAGAACGTACCTAGATTTTATTAGTCAGATAAAATCTCAAAAAAGAAAAATTTTAAAATATGCTCCCAGTTTCGGGTTTAGTAAGCTCCCCCGGCCATGCATGAATAGTCAAAAAATTTTCGGCCCTGCTTTCAAGCACACAGAAGTTTAAAAATAATAATAAAATAATCAAAATAATTCAAATAATTCACAAAAATCACAAAAAATAAAAAAACATATATAATGAGAAAGAAAGAAAAATTGGGGTGTTACAAGTAAACTTCTAGTTTACAACAATATAGTAAACTTTTGGTTTACTAGAGCATAGTAAACTTTTGGTTTAAATTTATGTGTTTCAATTGTACTAATCATATCTATTTGACTTGGTAATAAATAAAGCATAATGTATAAAATTTTGTTCATTGAGGTAACAAAATATAGTAGCTATTCTGGAGACTTGAATTACTTTTGTACTACTAGATAACAAAAATTACCATTGATTTATATATATAAAGAATTAGGAACATACATTTTTTCTTCAATCAATAAAAATTACAAGAAATCATACCATGCATATTTTATTTAAAATATTGCAAACTAACAAAGTAAGAGAAAATGTGTATGTGATTATTTTAAATCACATAAAAATAAAATAAATACATATGAAATGGAAAATATGAATTTCAAGAAAATAATTCAACTACTCAAATCATCAATCAAGCGATAAAACTTTCCTCCATAATATTTAACAAAAATAGACACATCCAAATGCATATTACTTGTAGAACCATTGTCAAATGAATTATTTTCACAAGCAAAATTTTGACAAATGACAAGTATGACCAATGTTATTTCGTACATGCCACAACATTAGGTAATTTTACTCTATGTAATATTCTTATTATTTTCTCCCTGCTTCATATAATATGTATTCTTGGAAGAGTTGGAACCACTATTATAATGATTATTTTTCTAATCTCTACCGCAACAATGACCATAACCACGACCTCTGTCGTACCCAATATTATAATACAGAGCATTCACTTCAAGGAATGTAATTTAACCCATTGTGGTTTTTCTTCAATAACTCATTTTTGTGTTTAATCACAAGAATGCATAAATTTGATGCAAAATATTTCTTGAAACAATTTTATCATTTTTTGCTACTGCATGAGCATTTTCGAGAGGCATAAAAAGGTAAATGATGTTCTCTATCACATTTCTTTGTTTCAAATTATACTAAGATCAAATAAATCTTTTTAGATTCAATCACAGTCTAAAAGTGTAGTTCTTCAGGAACTAAACCATAAATCTTCATATAAAAGATGACTATGGAAAATCATTGGTTTTCTACAATCCTTCAGGGATGCTTAAATAGTAATTTCTTTCAGAATTTATCAATAGTAACAAACAAAATATGATAATTGTGTTAGTCAAACAAGATTGACAATAAAATTTCTATAGAAGAAACATGAAAATATTTCATAATAAGACTAATATGAAGGAAGCTAAAAGCAATGAATTAGATTAATTCAAAAGGAGAGATAAGGAGACAAGCACTTTCAATAGAACCTCTAAGTTATTCAAACCATCACTCATATGGTAGCATCTTGTGCTAATAACATGTTGTAAAATTAAGCATAAAGAACTCAAGAAATAGAGATGAAATTAGAGAGCAAAACATGAAGAACTCAAGAGATAGAGAAGAAGCTAGAGAGAAAGAAGAATTTTTCTATATTCTTATGTCACATTTTCAAGTGCCTTATACCCTTTATATATAGGGTCAAGGCTACATAAAATTATAACCACCACTATAATGAGATATAAAAAATAATAATGTGTAACATCTACATGATGAGTCTTTTGTAACATTCTTGTAGTTATGTAACTATGGTGACCTTTGGATATCCACTCTTGAATATTATTCATAATAGATAATTAAATATACTAATTTTATTGCTAATTTGAGATTTATGTGGGTTGACATTATCTCAAAGTATGAATATACAACTAAAAAGGCCGATCCATACTAGTATTAATAATCCTTATAATCTAAAACATTAGAGTTCATGTGATAAAAACTAAGCCTTTATAGGCATATAGATATGTATTTAATCTATTTACAAACCATTGCATAGATATATATACAAAGCAATGGTTAAAATGATTAGATAGTCCTACACTACATCGGCATCTTCACTTCTGCTCCGTAGACTGATCTTATTCTAGAATTATCATGGAAATTAAAACAAGGGGTGAGAATTCTACGAATTCCCAGTATATCAAATTAAACACATGTTATCATAATAACTTTAGCTGCTTCAGGGAAATTATTAAATCAATACTTAAAATATATTGTTGAAAGGAAACAAATGCCAAAGTGGTTCCTTTCTCTTCCCTAGGCAGAAAAGTCATTTATTATCAATAATCAATAACACATAGTCAACTAATATGTCTAATTTCAACACATCATCCATAGATCATGAATTACATAAAAATATATCAAGTATGAGTTACAATTCACTAACTCTAGAATATTCACATCGTCTCATAATGTAAACATTTGTTAACAATTCTATGATCTATATAACTAATATCTTTATGATGATGTAAAAATAGTTATTCAACTTTAAAACTTTCATTAGTACTCTTTAACTATCATCTTTGAAGTATATTTCCACAGAAGTATATTTCCATGGCAGAGTTTCAGGTCATCCTAAGGTACAATAATCATTCTCATAATTTATCACTCATTATTAGATCTAGGATCACCTCCAAATACGAGGATCATTTCTAGTATCAATTAATCAATTTCCTTCTTAAAGAAATCACATCTAGGATTACCCCCAAGTACGGGGTTTAATTCCAATATCAAGTCTAAGATCTCCTCTAGGTATAAGGATCACTCTATAATATCTCCTCCAAGTACGAGAATCATTTATATAATATCTCCTCCAAGTATGAGGATCAGTATCCCCTCTAGGTATGAGGATCATTCTATAATATCTCCTCTAGGTACGAGGATCATTTCTATAATATCTCCTCCAGGTACGAGGATCATTTCTATAATATCTCTCATTCAGTATCAAATCTAGGATTCATAGGTAGTAAGGGCAATATCACCTCCTCAATCTACCCAAACATCTAGGATCAGCCCCCAGGTATAAGGATCATGTCCATTATCTTTTAAATTTTGAGCACTTCAAGATATATTATACATTTTATCTCAAATGCTAACTCAACTTTAACATCTTAATAGAGTAACTCATTTTCTAATATATCTCAGATATATCTAGAGCACAGTACTTCTCATCACATAGATATACTATGTGCAAATCATAACTCATTATATTGATGTATTAAGTACACAAAATCTTAATCTTCATAAGTAACAAGTGCATCATTTCATAATCACATAAGTATTAAGTGCACATTCATATACTTAAGTCATATTACGCAGTGAATTAGTCAAATTACATCTCTACACATAGTATAGATGTATCCCACTTGGTCCCCATAGAGCAAAGAACTCTATTTTCTCAAATCAGGGGATTGGTAATCGATTACTAGGCTTGGTAATCGATTACCTTAAGCCATTCTCACAAAAACAGAGGCATGGTAATCGATTACCATGCTTAGTGTAACGCCCCTTTTAGGAGGAGAAGTCACATTGTCAATTAAATATTTTTGCGAAAAATAAAAGTGTAATAAAGTAAGACCCGGTCTATTCCATCATTAAACTTATTTGACATTAGTTGAATAAATAAAACGGTCAATATATATATATATATATATTTTTTTTTTTGTACATATATATATTTATATTCAATAACCTCGCTCATCAATTTAGTATTTAAAGGCATTAACATTTATAAAAGATTCCTCAAGTATGTACATATATCTTTGTCTAATCGTAGCGTAAAACATCAACTTCGATGAAAAACATAAACACAAAACTATACATCCATGCATAAGTTACATATATATATATATACATATATATATATATATATTTATATATTGTTTGGATACAAACTATGCTTCAATAATTACATCCAGGCTCATCAAAAAGAAGCCTAAGCTTTATCAAAAAGTAAAACTATACTTGCCCAGATGATCATGCATATACATCCCCAAGATATCAGAATATACAGCCCACCAAAATAAAGACATCAGGCCCCCAAAATAAAACACTGGTAGCCATCAGTAACTACCAGCAATATCAGTCCCTCAGATGAGGAGGAATCATATCAGGATCTTCTTTAGGATCCTCCTCGGGAACCTCATCTGGGTCTTCCTCATCTGAGAAAACCTCCACAGGAGCCATAGAGCTATGAGCCGGAGCCCGACCAGTGGAATCAAAAGAGTCCTCCTGCAGGGTGTAGTAGCGGTTACCCCACGTCTCCCGGATGGGCAGATAAAACTCCAAACGCAAGCTGATGTAGCAGGTAAAGATCGGTGGTTCATGACACCCCTAGGCCAGCGACAATGACACATCTCCCAAGTAGACACAGCAATCAGAGCTGAAGTTCACATGCCAACAGTCTGGACCCCCAAGGAATGTCAGACGCACATTTCCCAAAAATCCATGAGGTCGGGTCGTCATGATCAGAAGGATGCTAGTCAAAGTTGGGCCAGAAGCTGGGGAAATCGGGTTCTTCCTTTTCTTCACCCCTATCTTCAGAGAATCACATATATAGATATACAGAAATAGTAGAAACATAGGAAAAGAAAAGAGGTAAGACATTCAACATTCATTACCAATTGAGGCAGTAAAGAACAAACTGCGCATGATGCCCACATAACATTTTAGAAATGATAAATAGCATTAAAACAGATAATAAGCAATTTAGCATATATAGGCAGCTATCGCAGTAATGAAACAACATATTAAATTTCTATATGACCAAGTAACTAACAAATGGTATGACGACTCACTATGCACATGTATATGATACCAACAATCCTACTCCATGGAGCTAGACACAAAAATAGTCAGAGAGAATGATCAGGAGATATGTCTGTATCGCGGCTGCCGAGGCCATCAAGTGCTAAAAATTCTCAATTTATCAAAATGCGCATCATGGCATTGTACAAGACATTCTACACCGATCCCGATATAGGAAAATGTCTCGGTCCGGATCGTCGGTGCGTTTGCATCGGTTTGCCCCACGGACAGAAGAGCTACCAACTTTCCATTGCGAGGTACCCACACCTCAACGCCCCCAAGGTCCACAAATGACCTACACTTGTCTATTCGCACTCGCACAAAGGTGTGATTCAACTCCTAGGTAACTTGGCCTTAATAAAATGTCCAACGGACTTTTTCAATGCATGACTCAATCATGCTCAATGCACATATCTTTAATGCATATTCATATGTACATTTACAAATTCTCAATTATAACAGTTTAAGTCTAAGATCACATGTTATGTCATTTATCATCAATATTCAATCTCGTTCAAGGGTCCATACTAAGTCATTAATAAGTCTCTAGGCATAAAGGGTAAAGTATGCTCCCGTTTCTTGTTTTTCCCTCTTTATGAATCCTTAATTAGTTTCTAGTCATCCAATTGTTCAAGATTATTACACTTACATTAGCCCAAAAGCCTTCAGTCAAGGGCCCAAGGGGACCTTGAACCTCCAAGGGGCTAGAAAAGCCTCAAATCCATAACTGATCCTGTTACACAGCCTGTGTAAAATACACGGCCCCGAGTACACGGCTGTGTGGTCATACACGGCCTAGGCCGTGTACTCCTCTGGAGTGCACCAGAGACACATTTCAGTCACGCAAGGAGATACACGGCTGTGTATCCCTCTGTGACGCAGAAACTTACCAGAAAACCATTCCAAACCTCAATCATCCCAACATCCATCAATGTACATAAAAAATATACCATTCAAACACTTGAAATTCAACCAAAACAATCAAACAAAAGGGGTTTCCCAAAATGGGTTTCACCCCACAAACACAAACAACAAGTTCTTAACTACCAAAATGGGTTGAAGAGAATAGATTTTCCTCTTACCTAAGAGAAGCACAAGGAAAGGATGCTCCTTTTTGCTTAGAAATTTTGTGCTTAGTTTCCTAAAAACCCTAGAACATTCAAACTTACAAAATCAAAACCAAATCTTGAAATAGATACCCATGGCCACCAAAATAACCATGGGTCACGAAAATGAGGAGAGAGGAAGAGAAAGCCATGAGCTTTTTCTTAAAGCTCTGAGCTTTGAGCTTCAATGGTGGAAGACGATGAAGAAGGAGAGAATGATGAGTTCTTGAAGATGATTCCAACGCCAAGGAGTCTTCAAACGAGATGGGAATCCATAGGGTGTGTGAGTTCTAAAATCAAATGGATGTGTGGGTGGGGAGGAGGTTGCTGCTGTGGAGTAAAAAGGGAATGGAAATATGAGAGGGAAATGAAAAAGGTGATACATGAGGGAGAGAGGAAAGCAGGAAAGAGAAAAGAGAAAATGAAGAGAGGAGAAATGATAATAATATTTTGGATTTGGGGAATGAGGGGGATAAGTGGACAAGCACAAATTTTTGGGCTCTCCCAAGCTGCTATTGCCGTGGAGAAGGAGGGGGGAAATGGGGGGAAATTTCCCTCCAAAATGGTAGGGTTAGATGGTGTGTAAATTTGCAAAAAGCCAAACTGATTTGACATAAAGTAGATTTTTAGATGAAATGATAAGGATTTTTACTACAAGTTATTGCCCAGCGGATAATTTTTTATATTTAGGAAGTCAGTATTTATTGCTTAATGGATAATAAGCGGTACCGTTAAATTTAAAATTTAACCGAATGTACAACGATTTTACTTATCAAGTAAAATCTCGAAAGACGCAAACCTCGTAAACTATGCTCGGCCTCGGGTTTAGTAAAATCCCCCATTGACGTTTTCACAGTCCAAAGTTTACCAGCCTCAGGGAAAACATTTTGTTTTCCCAGCTCCGCTCAGTGTACACGCAAAATAAAGAATATATTAAAATATTCAACGTTTCCAGAAAATTTCACAAAAATCTTCAAAAATCACAAATATTAGAAAATGTCTATTCATCACAAAACAAATAGTTTTCGGGGTGTTACATTGACTCTGCTTAGTGTGCACACAAAATGAAAATATATTAAAATATTCATCATTTCCAGAAAATTGTCAAAAATCATAAATATTGTAAAATGATTATTTATGATAAAACAAATAATTTTCGGGGTGTTACAACTCTCCCTTTCTAAAAATAAATTTCATCCTCAAAATTTTTCTTACCTTAAAATAGTTGTGGGTATTGCTCCTTCATCTTGTCTTCTAGCTCCCATGTTGCATCTCCAGTTATTTCGTTCCAGATTACCTTCACCAATGAGATCTCCTTGTCTCTCAGTTGCTTTATCCTTCTATCCTCAATTCTTACAGGAGGTGCCTCATAGGTTAAGTTCTCTTTTAATTATACCGTATCTGGTGCTATGACATGACTTGGGTCAGGGAGATATTTTCGCAGTTGTGACACATGGAAGACATTATGAATGTTTGAGAGGAAAGGGGGTAAGGCTATTTGATAGGCTACTGGACCTACTCGGCAAATGATTTGGTATGGCCCGAGAAATTTTGGAGTGAGTTTTTTAGATTTCAAGGCCCAGTCTACCCCAGTCGTAGGTGTGACTTTCAGGAACACATGCTCGCCTTCCTCAAACTCAAGAGGTTTTCTCCTTTGGTCTGTATAACTCTTTTGTCGACTCTGAGCCATCCTCATCTTCTCCTAAATTATCTTAACCTTCTCAGTTGTCTGTTGTATAACATCTAGTCCAATAGTAAGGCGCTCGCCGTCTTGGTACCAACATAAGGGTGTTCGACACCGCCGTCCATACAGAGCCTCATAGGGTGCCATCCATATGCTTGAATGGTAACTATTGTTGTAGGTGAATTCTATCAATGATAGAACATCATCCCAACTTCTAGTTTGCTCTATGGTGCAAGCTCTAAGCAAATCTTCTAATGATTGGATCGTCCTCTCCGATTGGCCATCGGTCTGTGGGTGATAAGCAGAACTCAGATGTAACTTCGTCCCTAATGCTTCTTGTAGACTCTTCCAGAAATTTGAAGTAAATCTCGGATCCCTATCCGAAATAATACTTGTAGGCATACCGTGCAGTCTAACAGTCTCTCCAATATAGATCTGAGTCAGTCTCTCCAGTTTATATCTTATGTTAATTGGGAGAAAATGCACCAATTTTCATGAGTCGATCCACGATTACCCAGATCGAGTCATGACCTTTTTTTGTCCTTGGCAAACCCACTAAAAAATCCATCGCAATGTTGTCTCACTTCCATTCAGGAATAAACAATGATTGTAGCAATCCCACTGGTCTCTGATGTTGCACTTTAGCTTTTTGACAAACCAGACAAGTTGATACACGTCTAGTGACGTCACTCTTCATTCCATGCCACCAAAACAACTTCTTCAAGTCTTGATACATTTTTGTTATGCCTGGATGCATACTCAGCTGACTTGTGTGAGCATGGTTAATGATATATTCTCTAAGCTCTTGGTCACGGGGAATACAGACTCTACCTTGGAATCTCAGAATTCCATCTATTCCTTCTGCAAAAGCTGCTTCGTTACCTTGCTTCACTTACTATTTCACTTCTTGTAAGAACTTGTCAACCTCCGTATGTCATCCATCAGCTCGCTTGAGATGGTAACCACATTCATGCAGATTTTTCCTGTTCTAACTCCACAAAAGACCATACATCTCTGAACTGCTCGATCAGATCTTTCTCCTTAATCATCAGGGCAGAGACATTGATCATCTTCCTACTCAGAGCGTCTGCCACAACGTTGGCCTTGCCAGGGTGGTACAGAAGTTGGAAATCGTAGTCCTTCAGGAACTCTAGCCACCTTCGCTGCCTTATGTTCAGCTCTTTTTGATCATACAAGTACTTCAGACTCTTGTGATCACTAAAGATGTTGAACGTCGCTCCGTAGAGAAAATGCCTCCATATCTTCAGAGCAAAAACTACAACCGCTAACTCCAAGTTATGCATCAGGTAGTTCTTCTCGTGTACTCGTAATTGCCTTAAAGCATAAGCCACCACTCTTCCATGCTGCATAAGTACAGATCCTAGCCCTTGGTATGAAGCGTCACAATACACTTCGAACTGTTCATCCGGATCGGGTAGCACTAAAACTGGTGAGGTAGTCAGCCGATTCTTTAACTCTTAGAAAATTTGTTCACAGCTGTCGATCCACTCAAAAGCTTGGTTCTTCCTTGTAAGTTGAGTGAGAGGTCCTACAATTTTGGAGAATCCCTCAATGAACCTCCTACAGTATCCAGCCAAACCCAAAAAGCTTTGGATTTCTGTCACTATCTTTGGTCGTTCCCACTGTAGAACTGATTCTACTTTTGACGGATCCACTGCAATCCCATCCTTTGAGATCACATGGCCCAAAAACTTAGCTTCTTCTAGCCAAAATTCACATTTCAATAGTTTGGCATACAATTCCTTCTCCTTCAGAATCTGAAGAATTATACTGAGGTGTTCAGCATGGTCTTCCTGATTTTGAGAGTATACCAGAATGTCATCAATGAAGACCATAACGAATCTGTCCAAGTAAGGATGAAAGATTCAGTTCATGTAGTCCATAAAGATAGCTGGTGCATTCATCACGCCAAATGGTATCACAAGGTACTTGTAACACCCTAACTTTTGGGATAATTATGATATTGTCCTGAATGCACTGTTTTGTAATTTCTGTGAGTACTAAAATGAATTTGATTGTTTCGTGAGTGTATTTGACTATTGTATGTGATTTGCTCCGAGTCAGAGCAATAATAATTTTCTGGCCCAAAAAAAATCTTATTTTAATTAATTAGAGCTGGGGGATCTTACTAAATCCAATTCTGATTGATATATATACTAATCTCGTAATTTTTAGGATTTAAGCGTGTAATAAAATAATTTTATATTATTATAATATTATTTTATATTATTATAATATTATTTTATATTACAGTACCTACTGTCTCAAAAATAGTAGAAATCTGCTTCAAAATGACCACGGATCCTTAAAAGTTTGTGGGACCTGCGTTTAGGAAAAACAGTCAATGATTCTGACCGGACAAATTCTAAACCAATGGGAGCAAGTCAACAAAAGTGGCTTGACTATTTTGAACCAATAGGAATAAGTCAACAAAAGGAGCATGAACTTTAATATGGACCGTTTGATGAAAACTTAGTTAGGAAGCCTTTAACCTTAGCCGTTGATCAAACCAATGGTGAGATTAGAATTCAAGTTTTATGACTAATCAATATCTACCTTAGATTACATCTAGGGCTGGGAATTAAAGTTGAAATCAATGGTTAAGATTAAGCCAAACATAGTGGCTTGAATTTGATTAGTAACTAATTAAACCTAATTTGGTTAATCTAACGGCCTAATTAACAAGCTAAGTAAACTAATTAATTAATCTTTGTGAACAATTGTAACAATTTGAACTTCTGCCCATATCCGTCGAATTTGAACTTTTACCCATATCCGTCGAATTTGAACTTCTGCCCATATTCGTCGAATTTGATCTTCTAACCATTTCGTATGATGTCAATATCCGTCGAGTTAGGATGTCAATATCCGTCGAGTTAGGATGTCAATATCCATCGAGTTAGAATGTCGATGTTCGTCGAGTTAGAATTTTCGACCATATAGTACTTTCATCGGTTCAACACTTGGAAGATTTCTCCAACGTCAACACCCATCCATCGAATTAGGATTTCACTTGACCTTCTAGTATATTCGACAGTTTTTTATCTTCATTCGACGGAATCTTCATTCGACAGAACTTGACTTTTAGCCATTCTTGTGAAATAATGTTCTCCCATCTTACATCATTCTATCATGTTATTTTTTTTGTCGAAAGATAGCCTCACAAATTGTACACTAGAGGCATATATAGTTGGATAATTAATTAAGATTGGTTAAGAAACTAAACCTAATTAATTAGCTATTTAAGTAGTAAGTAATTAGACTTGAATTAAAAACAAATTGAATCCCTAAATGCCCTTGAACCACATGGTTTTGCAGCAGCCTAGGGAGGCAAATTTGACAAGTTCTACATGGTTCTTGAACCATCTTGCATGCACACTAGGTCGCTAAAAGGTGACATAAGCCATGTGCACTCAAATAGGATATTTTACTTCAAGTAAATCCTAATTTCTCTATGCTTATCCCATGGTACAGCAGCCTACTTATTTTTCACTCACATAATATTTATTTTCTCTCACATCAAAAGTATTCATCTTTTTCTCTCAAAAATCCCAACTAAGCAACCATTTTCTTCCATTTTCCTTGAGTGGTTCGCCCTAACACCTAAGAACACCATCACTCACCTATAATTTTCACTGTCATCATTTCCTAAAGCTAAACAACATTCTAAACACTTCCCATTTAGGAAGTTTTCCCAAAATCACACTCTAAGCGCTTCAAAATCCAACTTCTATCTTACTTCCCTAGAGGTAAACTTTGGTTTTTATGGTTTAAAATTTAGTTTGTGATTTTCTAAACTATGTTTGTTCCATGGTTTATCATTATTAAGCTTTGTATGTGATTTTACTAATTGTTTTAGAATTGTTAGGAATTGATTATGGTTCACACGAAAACAAGGAGAAGGAGAGGAGTTTGAAAAGCTTGTCTTCAAGAGGTAAAAGGGAGATTTAATCTCATCAATCTTGTATGTTGATAAGAAAATCGATTTGTATGTGTGTGAAGAATCCATAAGGATTCATTTGTGTGATTGGTTGTTGTTTTATTATTTATGTGATTGTTTAAATGCTTTCCTAATTGTGATTGATTTAATTGCTATGCATGTTTATAGTTTTTATTATTGATTTTGATTGCTATGTATGTTTATAGCTTTAAAATATATTGTATGTATATTGTATGTGTTTCTAGTTGTATGTGTTTATAATGGTATAATTATTAAAGTATTAAAGTAGGATGTGAATAACATGTAACGATTTGCATGAGTGTTCCAAAGAACACATTGAGGCTCACGGCCTTCTCATGAAAACAGAGAACCAAAATGTTCTCAACCATTTTCTAAATTAATGATTTAAAGAATCTAGGTAAAATAATAAATTTAAGAATGACTTTGATTAATTATGGCCAACATGCCATTTAGTGTATAATTGAATGTCATTTTATTTGCTAAGATAGGTTAGGTAATGGATTTACAAAATAAACTGATTCCAATGAATCTTTGAGAAAATAAAAGGAATGAATTTGGTTTAGAATTTTAAAATTAGCAAAATTTAGTTTAAGAAAGAATTAAATCAAACGCTTGAAAAATACTAACATAGAGCTCACTCTCTAAGTTTTGAAGCGCGTTAGCAAGTTTCAAAGTGTAACTTATGGGTAGATTTAAAATAAATAGAATTTAGAGAAAAACGTTAAAAATACGTTATACTGATTTTATAGGTAAAATGCTGTCGAAATTTACTAAAATCAGACGATTAAAATGAAAAGATTTCATACTATATCTATAACACAAGGAAAATACTCTACGTATTTTAAATATACTAGATATAGTCTACACATATTTAAAATGATAATTTTAAGCTATTCGGTTAAGAAAATGAATTAAAAATCTTACTCGATTGAGAAAATGATTTAAAAAATATTATGCGACGTTCAAAAATGTCAAAATATATTTACTCGATTTAAAAATGTTTGTGAAAATGATGATATTGTGAAAGTGCGATAAAATTTCTACGCAATTAAATGATACAGTGAGTTTTACTGTCGGACCAAAGTGGTGGACCCAAACATGTTGTGAGATAGTTCTGTCAGGTAGGACAGGCTATATTTTGGTATCTTGTGACTAAGGGTATTTTCATAATTATGGTAAAATATTGATATTAAGGATATTTTTGTAATTTTAGATCATGCTTAGAGTGTTGTGCCAATTTGGTTGATAATTGGTGATTGATTGACGAGATAAATTACACCGTGTTTTGGTGTGATAGGCGTAGTGTGGTTCATTATTTGAACTTGGAGGCATTAGTGTGCGGAGAATCCCATATGTGGACAGTGGTAGCACCTCTGGGCCGTGGTAACGGGCAACACACTAATGATCTTGACGAACACTATTCTTAATCGAGATCTTGAGGAGACTACTAAGTACTATGCCTGTAGTGCACGATGTTGGACTGTGTACTACTACACGATGTTTGGACTGTGGGCTATAGACACGACGTTAGACAGTGCAATAGTTTGGTTGGGCAGCCATAAAGTATTATTAGTTTCTATTCTGGTCATTCTCTTAGATATTCGTGTTTAGCTCCATGGAGTAGGAACGAGTCGGTGTGTGTTCATGCATTATCTGCATTTTAATGTTTATTATAATCTGTGATAAAATGCATGATGTATTAAATTGCTATACTATATGTGATATAATGGTATGTATTACTTTTCTGTATTATGCATGATATGCTAGTATGTACTATTGTGATAATTGTTTTGTATTGTCGTTTTCTTTATTGCCATACTGGTATTGATGTAGATTGTCTCACCTCTTTATTGTATTGTTCTGTCTGTTTCTACTTTATGTTTATATCATCGAAGACTAAAATGGCGGCAAGAAGAGATCAATTAAGTTTCTTTAGACTTCAGTTTCTCGAAGGCGCTGAGGCTTGGTATGTCCACTGGGACACAGGACACATAGAGTATAGTGGTAACGTGACTTTATCAGTAAGTAGGACTCGACATGGGTTCGTTACTACACGTTACACGGTTATTTTTCGCACTAGTTATTTTACCTATTAGGGAGTTGTGGGATGAGTTTCACTATACTCCTAGAGAAAACTTCGATATACTTTTGAGTCGAATTTCTATCGGTCAAGACATTCCCAACTAGGGAATTTGTCTTCTGACAAGGGCTCATGTTTCAGGGGTTATGTTTGAGTAGTATGCTGTCTTTTACTGTTTCTATTAAATATTAATAGTTATAAATTAATTGTATACTTCAGACAAGATACATATGTATATTATGGTGTGTGATTATGTTTGTTTTATTTTGTGCTTCGTGTTATCTCATTTAATATTATAAATATAAAAGGAAAAAATTTTACCACTAATATTATTTATGTACCAAACATTTTATAACTTGGGTAAGGGTCTTATTTAATTTTATTTTACTGCATCATAAATGTGACATCCCCACAAGGGTGTTACATTAGTTGGTATCAGAGCCCAAGTTAGAGTCTTTTGGGTTTGTGGGTAGGTTTGTCTTGTTTGTGCTGTGTGAATCTCTGATGTTGAACACAGAGATATGTTTCAGTTTCCGAAAGGAAATGATTTTGTGCGAAATCGCTACGTTTAGTTCGTTGTGTGTTGATTTTGTTTATCTTTGAAGAAAGATAATGGAACGTTACGAACATGAGCATGTGGACGTGATGAAGACCGTATAGCCTTAGCTAGAAGTGTGATGCAAAATATGATTGAAGTAGCAGTACAACAGAGATAGATGATCACTCAGTAGTAGGAGCTGATAATCGAATTTCATAGCTTATTAGGATTGGAGTAGCCATCGGATGCGAGAAGCTGTAACTTTGAACCTTCAATAATCCAAAATAGAGGGAAGCGTAAAGTCAATCATTTTTAGTGAAAGTCATATGTACAACCACCGGGGAAGCAACAACAAACAAAGAGAGGAAGTACTAGTGGCGATGATTTTTAGCATCACCAACGATGTGTTTGAAGTGTGGAAAGAATCATATGATGAGAAACTACACGATTGAGAATATAATTTGTTATAAATGTGGAAAGCCTAGACATTTCTCCAAAGAATGTGATCAGCTAAAGATGGAAACTTTTGTTAGTAATATATATGTTTCAAAATCTCAAAAAGAAGGAAGAGCCGATGCAAGGAGTGTAATGAGAACGTTCAAATACAAAAACTTAAGAAGCGAGAAAGTTATGCCATAGAGGGTAATCTTAAAAACTGTGTTGTATAATTCGTGAGGTAACTCATTCTTTTGTGATCGATGACTGTGTAAATCTTCTGGAGTTATCTATGCTTTACTTCTTTTCATAATGTTACTTCAATTTCTAAACTTGCTATTCCTACTTGAGCCTGTTTAAAACTATCCTATTATTATAGGAGTTTGAAACTTTTATTAATCTGGTTTATCTATTTCTTTCTCAAATAGACGGAGTAAATCAATTTGATTTATCTGTGTCTTTGTTATAGTATGATCTGAGTACTTCTATTCTTCTTGATGAACTTGTTGTTTATACTCAAGTTTTCTAACTCTATCCTATATTTATTGAATATCAAATCTTTTCTGTTGATTTGATTTGTTTATCCAAAATCACATCTATTAGAGAGCCTGATTTTATAAATGGATTGGTTATTTTCCAACCATATCCTACTAGATTGTTGCAATGCAATTTTAGTATTTCCTTGATCTAAGATTTTTGGATTTGAATCCAGAAAGTTCATTTCTAAAATTATTGGACTATGTTCATTTCGAAATCTATTAGACCATCTCGAATTCTTTGATTGGACTAATTTAGTAACCTACTGAATAATCTTATTACTTTTCTTTACGACCTTCATAGTGTCTTTCATGTATTTCAATTAAGAAGGATCATTCTTGATTCAACTTATGTCATAATACCAAATACAGTACAATTAGAAGAAAACTTAATCTATGAGACATTTTCTGTTAAGATTAAAACTAGACAAGTAGAACAACTTATCTTGATGAAGAAAATCTGGAATGATGGGACAACAGAGGAACTAGAATACCAAATGCAGGAAATCACTATTTGCTCCAAGATCAATTTGCGTACTGGTAATTATCAGATCTGCATAAAGGTAGAGAATGTTTCAAGATAGTTTTTCAGATACGTTGCAGGCACTATGAATACTTAGTACGATCATTCGGGGTGAAGAATGTTTTTGGTAATATTCACAAATTATATAAATAGGATATTTCCTTCTCATCTAGGCATATTTGTCATTATCCTTATTAGCAATATTTTGACCTATTCTCAAAAATTCAAGGGAACATGCTAAAGATTTCAATACAGTTCTTCAATTTCTGAAGAAGAAGAAGGAGTTATGCGTGAAACTAGTCAGATGCAAATTCTGTTAGAAGAGGTTCAACTCATGGATTTAGATTGAGTGTTGGGATCAAATAGAAAGGTGGTGCCGTATACTTCAAGGCACTGGAACGTGTATGAGAAGAATTGTTCGATTTATGTTTTAGGATACGTGATAGTCGTTTTGCAAGGAAAATCTGAAGACATTTTCTTTCCTATAAAATTCACAATAATTTCAAAGACTTGAAGTACCTGTTCAATCAAGAAGGGACTTGGATATAAGGAAGAGACAATAGTTAGAATTTTTTAAAGGACTTGTTGGGATGAATTTCTAGCATTGATAGAGTTCACATACAACAATAGTTTCGTTCGAGCATAGGGATGACAACCTATGAGGCATTATATAGGAGATGTTGTAGAACACCGTTGTGTTAGTATCATACTGGTGAAAGTAATATCGTAGGACCAAAATTTGTGCAGCAGACAACTGAGAAAGTAAAGATAATTCAAGACAAGATGAGGATAACCCAGACACGACAAAAGAGTTATGCTGATAAAAGACAGAGACCGCTTGAATTTGAAGAAGGTGATCATGTGTTTCTACGTATAACACCTATGACTGGAGTTGGACGAGCGATTAAGTCGAGGAAACTCACTCTAAAGTTTATCGGGCCGTATCAGATACTTCGTCGGACACCGTACAACTGAAGGGAAATTTAACCTATGAGACGTTTCCAGTCAAGATTGAAGATCGAGGAACAAAGCAACTTCGAGAAAAGGAGATCGTATTAGTTAAAGGAGTTTGGAACGATGTAAGTGGCGGAGCCATATGGGAGCTAGAAAATAAGACGAGGGAGAAATACCCTCAACTATTCTGAGGTACGATGAATTTCGGGGACGAAATTCTTATTAGTAGGGGAGAGTTGTAACACCCTAACTTTTGGGATAATTACGATATTGTCCTGAATGCACTGTTTTGTAATTTCTATGAGTAGTAAAATGAATTTGATTGTTTCGTGAGTGTATTTGACTATTGTATGTGATTTGCTCCGAGCCAGAGAAATAATAATTTTTTGGTCGGAAAAAAATCTTATTTTAATTAATTAGAGCTGAGGGATCTTACTAAACCCAATTCTGATTGATATATATATTAATCTCGTAATTTTTAGGATTTAACTGTGTAATAAAATAATTTTATATTATTATAATATTATTTTATATTACAGTACCTATTGTCTCAAAAATAGTAGAAATCTACTTCAAAATGACCACGGATCCTTAAAAGTCTGTGGGACCTGCATTTAGGAAAAACAGTCAACGATTCTGACTGGACAAATTCTAAACCAATGGGAGCAAGTCAACAAAAGTGGCTTGACTATTTTGAACTAATAGGAATAAGTCAACAAAAGGAGCATGGACTTTAATATGGACCGTTTGATGAAAACTTAGTTAGGAAGCCTTTAACCTTAACCGTTGATCAAACCAATGGTGAGATTAGAATTCAAGTTTTATGACTAATCAATATCTACCTTAGATTACATCTAGGGCTGGGAATTAAAGTTGAAATCAATGGTTAAGATTAAGTCAAACATAGTGGCTTGAATTTGATTAGTAACTAATTAAACCTAATTTGGTTAATCTAATGGACTAATTAACAAGCTAAGTAAACTAATTAATTAATCTTTGTGAACAATTGTAACAATTTGAACTTCTGCCTATATTCGTCAAATTTGAACTTCTACCCATATCCGTCGAATTTGAACTTTTGCCCATATTCGTCGAATTTGATCTTCTGACCATTTAGTATGATGTCAATATCCGTCGAGTTAGGATGTCAATATCCATCGAGTTAGAATGTCGATGTCCGTCGAGTTAGAATTTCTGACCATTCAGTAGAGAAACTTCTCTAATGTCAGTATCCGTCGAATTAGAATTTTTCGACCATATAGTACTTTCATCGGTTCAACACTTGGAAGATTTCTCCAACGTCAACACCCGTCCGTCGAATTAGGATTTATGCTGACCTTCTAGTATATTCGACAGTTTTTTATCTTCATTCGACAGAATCTTCATTCGATAGAACTTAACTTTTAGCCATTCTTGTGAAATAATGTTCTCCCATCTTACATCATTCTATCATGTTATTTTTTTCATCGAAAGGTAGCCTCACAAATTGTACACTAGAGGCATATATAGTTGGATAATTAATTAAGATTGGTTAGGAAACTAAACCTAATTAATTAGCTATTTAAGTAGTAAGTAATTAGACTTGAATTAAAAACAAATTGAATCCCTAAATGCCCTTGAACCACATGGTTTTGCAGCAGCCTAGGGAGGCAAATTTGACAAGTTCTACATGGTTCTTGAACCATCTTGCATGCACACTAGGTCGCTAAAAGGTGACATAAGCCATGTGCACTCAAATAGGATATTTTACTTCAAGTAAATCCTAATTTCTCTATGCTTATCCCACGGTACAGCAGCCCACTTATTTTTCACTCACATAATATTTATTTTCTCTCACATCAAAAGCATTCATCTTTTTCTCTCAAAAATCCCAAGAAACTAAGCAACCATTTTCTTCCATTTTCCTTGAGTGGTTCGGCCCTAACACCTAAGAACACCATCACTCACCTATAATTTTCACTCTCATCATTTCCTAAAGCTAAACAACATTCTAAACACTTCCCATTTAGGAAGTTTTCCCAAAATCACACTCTAAGTGCTTCAAAATCCAACTTCTATCTTACTTCCCTAGAGGTAAACTTTGGTTTTTATGGTTTAAAATTTAGTTTGTGATTTTCTAAACTATGTTTGTTCCCTGGTTTATCATTATTAAGCTTTGTATGTGATTTTACTAATTATTTTAGAATTGTTAGGAATTGATTATGGTTCACACGAAAACAAGGAGAAGGAGAGGAGTTTGAAAAGCTTGTCTTCAAGAGGTAAAAGGGAGATTTAATCTCATCAACCTTGTATGGTGATGAGAAAATCGATTTGTATGTTTGTGAAGAATCCATAAGGATTCATTTGTGTGGTTGTTTGTTGTTTTATTATTTATGTGATTGTTTAAATGCTTTCCTAATTGTGATTGATTTAATTGCTATGCATGTTTATAGTTTTTATTATTGATTTTGATTGCTATGTATGTTTATAGCTTTAAAATATATTGTATGTATATTGTATGTGTTTCTAGTTGTATGTGTTTATAATTGTATAATTATTAAAGTATTAAAGTAGGATGTGAATAACATGTAACGATTTGCATGAGTGTTCCAAAGAACACATTGAGGCTCACGACCTTCTCATGAAAACAGAGAACCAAAATGTTCTCAACCATTTTCTAAATCAATGATTTAAAGAATCTAGGTAAAATAATAAATTTAAGAATGATTTTGATTAATTATGGCCAACATGCCATTTAGTGTATAATTGAATGCCATTTTATTTGCTAAGATAGGTTAGGTAATGGATTTACAAAATAAAATGATTCCAATGAATCTTTGAGAAAATAAAAGGAATGAATTCGGTTTAGAATTTTAAAATTAGCAGAATTTAGTTTAAGAAAGAATTAAATCAAACGCTTGAAAAATACTAACGTAGAGCTCACTCTCTAAGTTTTGAAGTGCGTTAGCAAGTTTCAAAGTGTAACTGATGGGTAGATTTAAAATAAATAGAATTTAGAGAAAAATGTTAAAAATACCTTTTACTGATTTTATAGGCAAAATGCTGCCGAAATTTACTAAAATCAGACGATTAAAATGAAAAGATTCCATACTATATCTATAACACGAGGAAAATACTCTACGTATTTTAAATATACTAGATATAGTCTACACATATTTAAAATGATAATTTTAAGCTATTCGGTTAAGAAAACGAATTAAAAATCTTACGCGATTGAGAAAATGATTTAAAAAATATTACGCAATGTTCAAAAATGTCAAAATATATTTATGCGATTTAAAAACGTTTGTGAAAACAATGAGATTGTGAAAATGCGATAAAATTTCTATGCGATTAAACGATACAGAAAGTTTTACTGTCGGGCCAAAGTGGTGGACCCAGACATGTTGTGAGATAGTTCTGTCAGGTGGGACAGGCTATATTTTGGTATCTTGTGACTAAGGGCATTTTCATAATTATGGTAAAATATTGATATTAAGGATATTTTTGTAATTTTAGATCATGCTTAGAGTGTTGTGCCAATTTGGTTGATAATTGGTGATTGATTGACGAGACGAATTACACCGTGTTTTGGTGTGATAGGCGTAGTGTGGTTCATTATTTGAACTTGGAGGCAATAGTGTATGGAGAATCCCATATGTGGACAGTGGTAGCACCTCTGGGCCGTGGTAACGGGCAACACACTAATGATCTTGACAAACACTATTCTTAATCGAGATCTTGAGGAGACTACTAAGTACTATGCCTGTAGTGCATGATGTTGGATTATGTACTACTACACGATGTTTAGACTATGGGCTATAGACATGACGTTAGACAGTGCAATAGTTTGGTTGGGCAGCCATAAAGTATTATTAGTTTCTATTCGGGTCATTCTCTCAGATATCCTTGTTTAGCTCCATGGAGTAGGAACGAGTCGGTGTGTGTTCATGTATTATTTGCATTTTAATGTTTATTATAATCTGTGATAAAATGCATGATGTATTAAATTGCTATACTGTATGTGATATAATGGTATGTATTACTTTGCTGTATTATGCATGATATGCTGGTATATACTATTGTGATAATTGTTTTGTATTGTCGTTTTCTTTATTGCCATACTGGTATTGATGTAGATTGTCTCACCTCTTTATTGTATTGTTCTGTCTGTTTCTACTTTATGTTTATATCATCGAAGACTAAAATGGCAGCAAGAGGAGATCAATTAGGTTTCTTTAGACTTCAGTTTCTCGAAGGCACTGAGGCTTGGTATGTCCACTGGGACACAGGACACATAGAGTACAGTGGTAACGTGACTTTATCAGTAAGTAGGACTCAACATGGGTTCGTTACTACACGTTACATGGTTATTTTTCGTACAGGTTATTTTACCTATTAGGGAGTTGTGGGATGAGTTTCACTATACTCCTAGAGAGAACTTCGATATACTTTTGGGTCAAATTTCTATCGGTCAAGACATTCCTAACTAGGGAATTTGTCTTCTGACAAGGGCTCATGTTTAGGGGTTATGTTTGAGTAGTATGCTGTCTTTTACTGTTTCTATTAAATATCAATAGTTGTAAATTAATTGTATACTTTAGACAAGATTCATATGTATATTATGGTGTGTGATTATGTTTGTTTTATTTTGTGCTTCGTGTTATCTCATTTAATATTATAAATATAAAAGGAAAATTTTTTACCACTAATATTATTTATGTACCAAACATTTTATAACTTGGGTAAGTGTCTTATTTAATTTTATTTTACTGCATCATAAATGTGACATCCCCACAAGGGTGTTACAGTACTCGTAATGATCGTATCGGGTACGAAAAGCAGTCTTAGGTATATCATCTGTCTTTACTCATATCTGGTGATACCCAAATCATAGGTCGATCTTTGAAAACACCGCTGCCCCCTTCAGTTGGTCCATTAAGTCATCAATTCTCGGGAGTGGATATTTGTTCTTGATCGTCACTTTGTTCAGCTGTCTGTAGTCCACGCACAATCTTGATGAACCATCCTTCTTGCAAACTAGCAACACTGGTGCTCCCCATGGTGACACACTCAGTCTAACAAATTGTTTTTCCAAAAGCTCCTCTAGCTATTTCTTAAGCTCAGCTAACTCCATCGGTGCCATTCTATAAGGTGCTATAGATACGGGACCAACTCTCGGTACAAGGTCAATAGCAAATTCTATTTCTCGCGTCGGTGGTAAACCAGGTACATCCTCAGGAAAGACTTCGGGAAACTCATTCACCACTGGAATTATGTTCACATCAACCTCGCTTTCGACTTTCAAAGAAGACAATAGTATGTATCTGTGAGCTCCTTCTTTCAAGGGAGCTTGAACTTGATTGGCCATCAAAAATCTAGAATCCTCATCTATGGGAAAAACTATGATTTTTCTTGAACAATCTAATAGAACATGGTTGGAAGACAACTAGTCCATCCCTAGGATTATATCTAGTTGGGAAAGAGGTAAACAGATCAAATCGACAGAAAAGATTCGACTTTCAACAACCAAAGGACAATTTAAATAGACTTTGGTAGTAACTACCGGTTTATCAGTGGGGGTAGAAATAGTCAAGTCAAAAGGTAAGGTAGACACAGGTAGACCAAGTCTTTGCACACAGTCATATGATATGAAAGAATGGGTTGCCCCAGAGTTATACAGTACAGTTAAAAGATTAACTTCCATGGTCCCGTCCCCTTGAATCAAGTCTTCGGATTCGGAGTCTTCAGCTCCGCTCATAGTGTAAACTCGCCCTCCTGTTTTTGGTTTCTTAGCTCTTGCAGCATTGACTGAAGGTTTAGCCTTCGCTTGATTGTAATCTCGGGATACGTGGCCAGGCTTACCATATCTAAAGCAGATAATTCCCTTGATGGAACAATCCCTTGTCAGGTGATCCTTCCCACACTTTATGCATCTCTGGGAAGATGTCATATTCGGTCCAGTTCGGTTCCCAAAACCTCCACCAAAGCTTCCACCCGTGGTTTGTTATTGATTTCCCATTGGTCGGGAATAAGGATTTTTTTGAAAGCGGTTAGAACTATTGCCGCCTCCTCTTTGGAACCTTGTAGGCCCAAAGTTCTTGTTCCTCGTATCTCTAGATTGCTCCAGAGCTTCTACTTCACAGCATGTATCCAGTAGTTCCGAGAATTCATTGACCTTCAGGGTGATCACAGCCTTCTTCACCTCATACCTCAGTCCTTCCGTGAATCTTCAGCACTTCCAAGCTTCATTTGGTTGATACTGAAAGTACGTCAAAAACTGGGACAAGTTTTTGAATCTGGCTGCGTATTCAGTAACAGTCATATTCCCTTGCCGTAAGTTGAGGAATTCCGACTCCTTTGCATGCCTCGCACTCGTAGGGAAATACTTATCCCAGAATTTGTCCTTGAATAAGTCCCAAGTAATCTCACGGTTTGCAGCTTCCAATATTCTCTGCACTCCATTCCACCAGTTTTCAGCATTGCCCATCAGCATAAAAGTTGCATAGGTCACCTTCTTGTTCTCAGCGCAGTTTATCCCTCGAAAGACTTTTTCTAACTCCTTGATCCACAGACTAGCCTTGTCCGGATCAAATTCTCCTTTGAATTGAGGATGGTTATGGCGTCAAAACTCCACCAAGTTCTGAGCATCTACAGTAGCTTCGAGCTGTTGAGCAGCTCATTCTTGTTGTTGAGCCACTCTCTCCTGTTGCTGAGTAGCTTGTTCAGTTTATTGCGCGACAGCCTCAGCCATCCTCTGCATCGCTGCTATAACAGATGCCATGTCACCCTTTCGTGCCATCTTACTTTCTCAAATTGAATTAACTGAAAACATATAAAAGTCAGTTGCATCCACTAGGAACATCAAACAATACATTTCTGCGTTTGATTTTCAGAGAACACACAGCACAAACAAGATAGACTCAATCACAAGACCCAAAAAAACATAAACTGAGGCTCTGATACCAACTTGGTGTAATGTCCCTTTTTAGGAGGAGACGTCACATTGTCAATTAAATATTTTTGTGAAAAATAAAAGTGTAATAAAGTAAGACCCGGTCCATTCCATCATTAAACTTATTTGACATTAGTTGTATAAATAAAATGGTGAATATATATATATATATTTTTCGTATATATATATATATATATATATATATATATATATATATATATATATATATATATATATATATATATTCAATAAACCTGCTCATCAATTCAAGTATTTAAAGGCATTAACATTTATAAAAGATTCCTCAGTACGTACATATATCTTTGTCTAATCGTAAGCAAAAAACATAAACTTCGACGAAAAACATAAAGACAAAATCATACATCCATGCATAAGTTACATATATATATATATATTTATATACTGTTTGGATACAAACTATGATTCAATAATTACATCCAGGCTCATCAAAACGAAGCCTAAGCTTTATCAAAAAGCAAAACTATACTTGCCCAGATGATCATGCATATACATCCCCAAGATATCAGAATATACAGCCCACCAAAATAAAGACATCAGGCCCCCAAAATAAAACATTGGTAGCCATCAATAACTACCAGCAATATCAATCCCTCAGATGAGGAGGAATCGTATCAGGATCCTCTTCAGGATCCTCCGCAAGATCCTCCTCAGGAACCTCCTCTAGGTCTTCCTCATCTGAGGAAACCTCCATAGGAGCCACAGAGCTACGAGCCAGAGCCCGAGCAGTGGAATCAAAAGAGTCCTCCTGCAGGGTGTAGTAGCGGTTACCCCACATCTCCCGGATGGGCAGATAAAACTCCAAACGCATGCTGATGCAGCAGGTAAAGATCGGTGGTTCATGACACCCCCAAGCCAGCGATAATGAAACATCTCCCAAGTAGACACAGCGATTAAAGCTGAAGTTCACATGCCAACAATCTGGACCCCCAAGGAATGTCAGATGCATGTTTCCCAAAAATTCATGAGGTCGGGCCATCATGATCAGAAGGATGCTAGTCAAAGTTGGGCCAGAAGCCGGGGAAATCGGGTTCTTCCTTTTCTTCACCCCCGTTTTCAGAGAATCACATATATAGATATACAGAAATAGTAGAAACATAGGAAAAGAAAAGAGGTAAGACATTCAACATTCATTACCAATTGAGGTAGTAAAGAACAAACGGCGCATGATGCCCACATAACATTTCAGAAATGATAAATAGCATTAAAATAGATAATAAGCAATTTAGCATATATAGGCAGCTATCGCAGTAATGAAACAACATATTAAATTTTCATATGACTAAGTAACTAACAAATGGTATGATGACTCATTATGCACATGCATATGATACCAACAATCCGACTCCATGGAGCTAGACACAAAAATAGTCGGAGAGAATGATCAGGAGATATGTCTGTATCGCAACTGCCAAGGCCATCAAGTGCTAAAAATTCTCAATTTATCAAAATGCACATCATGGCATTGTACAAGACATTCTACACAGATCCTGATATAAGACAGTGTCTCGGTCTCGATCGTCGGTGCGTTTGCATTAGTCTACCCCACGGACAGAAGAGCTACCAACTATCCATTACGAGGTACCCACACCCCGATGCTCCCAAGGTCCACAAATGACCTATACTTGTCTATTCACACCCGCACAAAGGTGTGATTCAACTCCTAGGCAACTTGGCCTTAACAAAATGTCCAACGAACTTTTTCAATGTATGACTCAATCATGCTCAATGCACATATCTTTAATGCATATTCGTATGTACATTTACAAATTCTCAATTATAACATTTTAAGTCTAAGATCACATGTTATGTCATTTATCATCAATATTTGATCCCGTTCAAGGGTCCATACTAAGTCATTAATAAGTCTCTAGGCATTCGTACCCTATTCAAAATCATCAAATAAGTCAATTCTTAATTTCATTATGTCGCTCGCAACTCTATCACACTCATGTTCTTTCTCTATTCAAAGTTCTTATAAATGGTAAAATATTTTCCCATTTCTTATTTTTTCTTCTTTATGAATCCCTAATTAGTTTCTAGTCATCCAATTGTTCAAGATTATTATACTTACATTAGCCCAAAAGCCTTCAGTCAAGGGCCCAAGGGGACCTTGAACCTCCAAGGGGCTAGAAAAGCCTCAAATCCATAACTAATCCTGTTACACGACCTGTGTAAAATACACGGCCCCGAGTACACGGCCGTGTGGTCATACACAGCCTAGGCCATGTACTCCTCTGGAGTGCACCAGAGACACATTTCAGTCATGCAGGGAGATACACGGTCGTGTATTCATGGATGACCTAGGCCGTGTATCCCTCTGTGATGCAAAAACTCACCAGAAAACCATTCCAAACCTCAATCATCCCAACATCCATCAATGTACATCAAAAATATACCATTCAAACACTTGAAATTCAACCAAAACAACCAAACAAAAGAGGTTTCCCAAAATGGGTTTCACCCCACCAACACAAACAACAAGTTCTTAACTACCAAAATGGGTTGAAGTGAATAGATCTTCCTCTTACCTAATAGAAGCACAAGGAAAGGATGCTCCTTTTTGCTTAGAAATTTCGTGCTTAGCTTCCTAAAAACCCTAGAACATTCAAACTTACAAAATCAAAATCAAATCTTGAAATAGATACCCATGGTCACCAAAATGACCATGGGTCACGAAAATGAGGAGAGAGGGAGAGAAGGCCATGAGCTTTTACCTTAAAGCTCCGAGCTTTGAGCTTCAATGGTGGAAGAGGATGAAGAAGGAGAGAATGGTGAGTTCTTGAAGATGATTCCAACACCAAGGAGTCTTCAAATGAGATGGGAATCCATGGGGTGTGTGAGTTCTAAAATCAAATGGATGTGTGGGTGGGGAGGAGGTTGCTGCTGTGGAGTAAAAAGGGAATGGAAATATGAGAGGGAAATGAAGAAGGTGATACGTGAGGGAGAGAGGAAAGCAGGAAAGGGAAGAGAGAAAATGAAGAGAGGAGAAATAATAATAATATTTGGGATTTGGGGAATGAGGGGGATAAGTGGAGAAGCACAAATTTTTGGGCTCTCCCAAGCTGCTGCTGCCGTGGAGAGGGAGGGGGAAAATAGGGGGAAATTTCCCTCCAAAATGGTAGGGTTAGATGGTGTGTAAATTTTGTAAAAAGTCAAACTGATTTGACATAAAGTAGATTTTTAGATGAAATGATAAGGATTTTTACTATAAGTTATTGCCCAGCGGATAATTTTTGATATTTAGGAAGTCAGTATTTATTGCTCAATGAATAATAAGGGGTACCGTTAAATTTAAAATTTAACCGAATGTACAACGATTTTACTCATCAGGTAAAATCTCAAAAGACGTCAACCTTGTAAACTGTGCTCGGTTTCAGGTTTAATAAGATCCGCCGTCGATGTTTCCACAGTCCAAAGTTTACCAGCCTCAGGGAAAACATTTCGCTTTCCCAGCTCCGCTTAGTGCACACGCAAAACGAGGAATATATTATAATATTCAACGTTTCCAGAAAATTTCACAAAAATCATCAAAAATCACAAATATTAGAAAATGTCTATTCATCACAAAACAAACAGTTTCCGGAGTGTTACACTGACTCTGCTCAGTATGCACGTAAAATGAGAAATATATTAAAATATTCATCGTTTCCAGAAAAATCCAAAAAAATTCTCAAAAATCATAAATATTGTAAAATGATTATTTATGATAAAACAAATAATTTTTGGGATGTTACACTTAGTAATTGATTACCAGCTTCAAATTTCTCGAGTCAGAAGCTTGGTAATCGATTACCATTCATGGTAATGGTAATCGATTACCATGCTCCAATCTCTCAATTCTGGATATTGGTAGTCAGTTACCTCTTACTGGTAATTGATTACCATAAGTTCAGCTACATTCTTTGAAGGCTAGTAATTGATTGCCTACTGATGGTAATTGATTACCTTCTGGTGTTCATCAATAGAACAAGGTCTTTAAACATACTATACCCAAAATAAACCATTCTTAAGTCATAAGAACATCAATCCTCAACATATAATCTCAACCAAAATCCACTAAGTTTAACAATAATCTCAAACTAACAGAAAATCCATAATCATCAACCTCAAATCCTTGGTGTTTTATGGTTATCTTTAAGCTCAACTATCACATATGTACTAACAATTCAATATGCATCTTCACCAATCCATATTCAAACCAAACCATTAACACAAGATTTGAGGAGCTAGAGAGGAGAGGATAAAATAGAGATGTACAAACCTTACCTTAACTCTCCTATTAGTGGTGCTCAACTTTTTCTTTTTTTCCTTTCTTCTTTGTTCCTTCTTGCTTTCCTTCTTGTTGATTTCTTTCTTTGTTCTTCTTTCTTCTTTCCTCTTTTTCCTCTACTGTAACCATGTGTGAGAAGAGAGAATGAGAAAAATGAGAAAGTGAGAAGAAGGAAATATGAAGAGAGGCAGTGTAAAAGGTTGGAAATATAAGGATGAAAAGCTTTTGGTGGTTAAGTGGAAGTGTTGTATCTCTTAGGGACACTTTGATCTTCCATTGATAAGTTTTCTAACTTTCATAAGTGTCATAGAAAATTTTAGGACTTCATTTAGTCTATATACTCATCATTTAATAATTTTCTATGCACCATTAGCAGCCACTAAGTTATATTATTCTTCCTTAAGTTGAAATAAACTTAAGGAATTAAACTAATAAGCTTACAAGTATCTGTTTTAACCTGTAATCATTCCTAGAATAATCTTCATTCTCTACTTGACATCTCCACAAAATCTTATAATTTTTTAAGCTACTTTCTTATTTAATTTGGCCTTTAAACACTCATCTTGTGTCATTAAAAATGTCAAATGAATTCAGTTAATTCTCCAAAATTTACCACAATTCATTCTATTTATTTTTTATATTTATTTCCATCATCTAAGTCATTTATGCCAAGTTCTGGGCTAATATGAGTTATTTTCCATGTCCATTATTATAGCATTATACTTAAACTAGCTCAGAAAATTATCAAAACTAACAGATAATTAGCTCAAGTGTTATTGAGATTCTATAACATTTTTTAAGGTTAATATATTAGGGAGGATGTTACAAACTGCTCTGATACCATAATGTAACATCCCAAAAATAATACTCCTATTATATCCAGATTACACAGAGTACTTAGAATTAGGCATGTCACGACTAAACTATTATCATATCTTGATAAATAAATATAGCAATTTTATCAATAGTTTGAGCTTTGTGAGGGATACTATTATCTCAAGTATAAATATACAACTAAAAAGTCCAGCTTATACTGACAATAAAAGTCCATACAATCTAGAACTTTAGTGTTCATATAATACAAACTAAGCCATTTAAAGCATATGTATGCATAAACAATATACAATCCATTGCATAACTGTAAGTGCAAGGCAATGGTCAAATCGAAAGGTAATTATATTCTATAACAACATATTCTCTTCTACTCCGTAAATGAACCTTGTGCTGGAATTATCATGGAAAATAAAATAAATGGGTGAAATTCTAGAAATTCTTAGTAGTTCTAATACAAAAGTGGCATCATAATAACTCCAGCTGCTTCGGAGTATCAAATCAATACTCAAAATATCTTATAAAAAGGAGGCTGAAGCCAAAATAGTTCCTTTCTTTTCCCGAGGTAGAAATTCAATTAGTATCGTTGATAAATAATTCATATTCTACCATTACATTAAAACATATTAAGTATGAATCATAACTTATTATCACTAGAACATGTACATACTCTCATGATGCAAATATTCATAATCAAATCTATGATCTATATAACTAACATAATTGATGATTATGTGTAAATGCCCAACGATGCATAAATCTTTCATCAATGCTCATTTGTAATCATCTTTCTATGCATATTCCCATAACTCATATTAATGTACCGCAATAGGTAGAGCCACCTCATATAACCCTAAGTTCTTTTATCTAAAAGTAGTGAGTGAATATGGGCCTCCAACTACCAAATACTTTATGATAATCTGTTTATTAGGTTGGTGCACTCAACTTATACGTAACAGTACGTTGCTACACAATACTATCCCAAGTAACCCTAGCCATAACTAATGAGGGAAACTAATGACTAATGGGGAAAATAATGACTAATGGGGAAACTAATGAGGAATTATATCCAAGAATTAAGGATCACCTTCCTCATCGAGGGTCATTTCCATAATTCAAAACTAAGAATTTTATATCACATTCCCCCATCTAGGATCATTTTCAAAATTCGCTAAAGGCAAAAATTGATTATTCAATCATGGGTTACCCATCATAAGGGAATAGAAACTAAGGATAATTTTCCTCCCATTTTCAATGATAATGTCTAATATATCTTTAGTTTATGAGCAGTTATTATTTGAATTCAATTACTAGCTCAACCTTAATAATTTAAAAGAGCAATTCTCAATTTACCATTCAATAGTAGCTCTGTTTTAATATTCTAAAGGAGAAAATTACTTTTCTAGTATACCTTATAATCATAACAAATGTACATTTTCAAGTTATATTAAGTGCACAAATAAACCAAGTGCACAATATCATCAATTCATAATATAAGTTGCTTCATTTAGGGAACTCAATCAAATATATTTATATTGTACAATATGGAACTCTATTTACTCAGAACAAGGGACTGATAATCAATTATCATGATTTGGTAATCGATTATCATACCCTGATAATTGATTATCACTACTCAATAGTGATATTCTGTAAGTTCATAATCGATTAGGACCCTTGTATAATTGATTATTGCTCACAACCATGTCAATCTGGAAGTGCATAATCGATTAGCACCCTTAGTCTAATCGATTATCACTCAAAACATAGCATTTTGGAAGTACATAATCAATTACTCACCTTATGAAAATCAATTATCCTATGAAATTTAATACAATAACCAATTCTAACTCATTAACTTCCATTTTTTCCTCAATATATCATCAAGACCTTATCATATATATATATATATATCCAAATTCTATAAGATATAACACTAAGAATCAATCCAAAGAGTTCCATGTATCTTTAATCTCAAGTTCTCAAGGATACATATAAAACCTCAAATTTATCAATATCACACATGAAAATACAACTAATATATCATAAAAGTCATAAGAAATCATCAACCAATTCATTCATGCAAGTTTGAGAAATTAGAAAAGATAGAGAGGAAGGTAGAGATGCACAAAAACCCCTTACATTAACTCCCTTAGTGATGTTATTTCTTTTCTCTTCTTATTTCTCTCTTGCTTTCCTTCTTGATGATTCTTTCTTTGTTCTTCTTTTCTTTCTTTTCTCTTCTCCCTTCCTCTTGTTCTACTCTCTTTCTCCCTTTCTGTTTCCTTTTCTTTCTTTCCCTCTTTTTCTTTCCCTCTTTTTCTTTCCCTCTCTATTTCCCTTTCTTTCTTTCTTTCTTTCTTTCTTTCTTTATGTTGTTTTGAACCGAGAGAAGGAAAAGAAAAGTGATAAGGATGAGGCGGTGGAAAGATAAGGATAAAACCAAGGGGTGTGGTCACTATTGAGTGTAAGAGTTTTGTCTCTTAAAGGCACTTTGTTCTTCTATTGATGAGTTTTTTTCTAATTTCCATAAATTTCATAGAAAATTCTAGAACTATATTTAGTCCCTACTCTCGTCATTTAATAATTTTCTATACATCATTAACAATCACTAAACTCTAATACTCTTCCTTAAGTGAAGTTAAACCTAAGGAATTAAACTTATAGGCTTACAAGTATCTACCTTAACCTATAATCATTTCCAAAATAATCTTCACCCTTTATTTGACATTTTCACAAAATCTCATAAATTTCCAACGTACTTTCCTATTTAATTTGGCCTTTAAACATTCATCCTATGTTATTAAAAATACCCAACAAATTAATTTAATTCTCTAAATTTACCACAACTTATTCCTTTTATTTGTAGCCTATAAATAAATTTTTCATATTTATTTCCATCATCTAAGTAGTTTATGCTAAGTTCTGAGCTAATATAAGTTATTTTCCACATCTAGTGTTATAGCATTAAACTTAAATTTGCTCAAAAAATTACCATAATAAGCAGGTAATTAGCATAAGTGTTAATGAGCTTCTGTAACACCCCCTCCGAGGGGCATTACATTTTAGACTGACTCCTTTTTCTAAAAAACTTTAACCAGATTATAAAAGTTAATATTGTAAAATACAAGTTTTAAAATTTCTTTCTTACAAATAACACAAACTTACCGAAATAAATAAAAGACTCAAGTCATGAGAACTGAATAGCGGGTTTTTCATAAAACAAAGTTTGTTACATCCTTAAGTACATCATCTCATGTTCCAAAAGTATAAAACTTAAGTACTCCAAAGGTAAACATACATATAACCACATAACTACCAAATGGAAATTGAGCCTTGTCCAAATCCAAACACTTGAAGAACAGGGTCCTGCACCCGATCTTCATCCAGATCCCCTTCGGGATCCTCAACAGATAAAGCCCCCAGTCGGGGCATGATGCTGTGGATAGAAATCTAAGCAGTCGACTCCAAAGAGTCCTCCCTAGAGGAAACTCTCCAGCTATCCTAAAGCTCCCCAAGAGGCATGTAGGACTCTAAGTGAACAACTACTTCCATAGTGAAACCTCGTGGATCTTGTCTTGCCGCCATCAACATCTATCCCAACATAAGTACAAAAATAGGAGCAGATAGAATAATACAATAAAAGAGGTGAGACTCTCTACATCATTACCAACATGGTAGCAAGAAACATCAAACAACAATAAAATCACAGAGTACAATTATAACAATTCACAGTCAGTAAAGTTTTTCCAGCAGATATCTCAATAATACATGTAAACAGGCAAATCCATAGTGTAATAATAGATAATTTTACTATATAGGTACATCATAGTAAAATGCTAAATGGTATGTGCAAACACAATGGACAAACACCTACTCCATGGAGCTAAAACTAACATCGGAGAGAATGATCGGGAGAACCACTGTCTGTATATCGTTAACCACAAATAATGTGCTTTTCAATATAATCAATATGCACAACATAACTATACAAGACACTCTCAACCGGATCAGGAATAGGATAGTGCTTGGTCGAGATCGTCGGTATGTTGCTCAGTCACCACGGCCCAGTGGAACTACTAACTGTCCACTTGTGGGATACCCACGCCCCGACACCTCCAAGTTCAACAAGTGAACTACATTACACAAGTCGCACCCGCACAAAGGTGTAATTCATCTCCTAGGCATTCCGCCTGACGCAAGTCATTCCGACTTTCACAATGTATGATCATGTGACAATGAACCTAGGCATTTCGCCTTAACAACAAGTCATTCCGACTTTCACAATATATGATCACATGATAATGAACCTAAGCATTCCGCCTTAACAACAAGTCATTTCGACTTTCACAATGTATATTCACAATACAATGATGCATAATATTCTTTAATAACATTAATCTCATCAAGAGAAACCATAACAGGGTTCCAATCAACCATTGACCACCTAGGGTCCATTCCATTAGCTCAACAGCATAATAACATCACGTTCGATCATAGGGCATATCAAATGCATAATTCTCATAAAATCATCCTCTTTAAAGTTTCATGAAGCATTCTCCACAAACCACACTTAACAAAATGTTCAAGAATTAATGTGAGACTTTACTTTAAATTTAAATTCATCCTAATTAAGTTCCACTAAGTAATGTCTCTTCATATTTTTTTGAAAAGGGCCCAAAAGAAACTACATGGTATTAATTTCACGATCTCACTTCCATTAGCCATAAAGGTACTCTAATTTATTATGAATTCGCCTCTTCACTCATTTTTTCTTTCTTAAGGCTGAAACCCCTCTCCAACTAAGGGACTAGATTTATTTTACCACTCATTCATTATTACTAATCCTTAATCCACTTCTTTTCTCACCTTAACACTTAGATTTCAGTTTAACTTAATGTTTTTATCTTGGATGCCTTATTTATGGCCTCTTTGCCGTGAGCTCTCTAGGGCACTAGAGCTTCAAATTTTTCAACTTCCACAAGGAATCTCAAGCAAGTAATATATATCAACCATTAAGAATTTCACTTACTGCCAAAGACATAAACATCACCTAGTCACAAAATCATCCATCTTTTTCCTCTCAAGGCCGAAATCTATCTCTATCCAAGTAGTCAACATTTTGTTTTTACCACTCCTTCATGATCAAGAAGTCTCTAATTTTAATCCCATTTCCATTCAAGTTTCCAACTTCCAATTTAATACAAAAATTTACCTTGGACACCCTTCTTTATGGCCTCTTGGCTGTGAGCCCTAATGGGTCCTTGGGTCTCAATTTTTCCTTTCCACAATAGATTTTAAACAACAACATGTATCATATATCAAGCTTTCCATTCAAATAAAACCATACACATAACAAGCCACAACATCACATAGAACAAAATCACAAAATCACCAAGTATCAAAATAAGAAAGTGAGTAATCCACACATGGATTTCCTCACTTTCCACACACCAATTTTGTTCCTCACCACCATTGATGGTTGATGAGAGAAATCTCCCTCTTACCTTAAGAGATATCCAACCACTTATGTAGAGCTTTTTGAAACAACCTTCCTTCTCCAAGAATCCCCTTGAAACCGAAATGACATAGCCAAAAGTCATCATTTTTGGACTTGAAAAGAGTAGCTAAGAACAAGAATCAAAACCTTGGAAGGAAGAAGAAGAAGAATGGTGAAAAAAGAGGAAACTTTTACCTTAGAAATCACAAACCCTAACTTGAAGGATTCTTGAAAAGTGATGAACAACCAAAATCTTCACACTAGTTGGTCTTAGTAGGAAGTATAGATTCAAGAAACTTAGTTGTTGGAAATTTGAGAAGGTGAAATGGTGATGGAATGGTGGAGGCCGTGTGGTGTTGGAGAGAAATGGAAGAAGATGAAGATGGAGAGAAAAGTGAGAGGAAATATGTTGGGTGAGGAGAGAGAATGTGATAGAAATTATGATGTGAAAGAGTGATAGAAAACTTGTCCTATAGGCTCCTTTTTCCACCTATGGCCATATGTCTCCTTGGAAAAGGGAGAAGGAATCTTCTCTTGGAAGCTTTATCTAAAGTTTGCTTGAGAAGCTTCGCACGCTTCCCAAAAATATCAATCAATGATGTGATGTGATGATATCACTTAGATGGTATCATAAAAATAACTAGATAGAAATAATCTACTAGATTTCTACTACAAACTATTATTCAATGAATAAAAGTCACTGTCAATAAATTTAGTATCTATTATCCAATAGTTAATAGAGTGTACTTAAATTTTATCTGTTAGATAAAATTTTAAAAAATAAAAACTTCATAAACTGTGCCCAGCCACGGGTTTAGTAAGATCCCTCGCCACCGTTTCTATAGTCCAAGATTTTTCAGCTTCAAAAAAAATATTTCATTTTTCCAGTTCAGCTCAGTGTTCATGCAAATCGAGAAATATATTAAAATAATCAAACAATTCAAATAATTTCAGAAAAATTCATAAAAATCACAAATATTATAAAATGAATATATATCCAAAAATAAGGAATATTCGGGATGTTACAACTTCTATAACAATTATTGAGACTAATAGGTTAGGGAAGATGTTACAAACATAGTAAATTAGGTAAGATTTATATAGGTAATTGACCTAGACATAGGCAATTAACTATATTTGTTTTCATCTAACAAAATCAATCCATTGGTGAAAGCTTGTTGACCTTGCAAAAACCCACTGAAATAGGAAGTGAATAAGGATCCCCTAAGCCTTAACCATCGATACCTTTCTCTTGTGATTTTAGTTTTTAGTGTTGCTTTATATTGCATTTTCTTTTTATTGTTATTTTTCTTATCTTTGATATTCAAAGAAGTTCGATTGCTTGGATTAGAACTTGTGAGAATTGGTTGGTTGTTAACATCACTCTTTTTCTTCAATCGCTTGGGACACAATTTTTATTCTTTCACTTTATTACTTATTCAACCCATGCACTTGCAAACCAAACAAGTTTTTGGCGCCGTTGTAGGAGATTAAGTTTAGATTTGATGTTACTTTTGATATCAATTCATAACTTTTAATTCAAGTTTTCTTTGTTTTCTTTGTTTTGTAGGTACTTTACCTTGGTGCATGCGAATGACTTATAGTATATCTCATTTTCCCTATGATCCTGAGATTGAAAGGACCTTTCAAAGATTGTGAAGAGAACAATTGAAAGCTCAAACACTTCATTTTGACCAAGTATATGATATGGCAGGTGAAGAGCATCTTGATAAACTCCTTAGGGACTTTTCTACTTCCAATGCTTGAGACATTCTATCTAGCATCTGCAAACTAGCTATCCAAGCTCATATCTTTGAGATAAAGCCTGCTATTATCCAAATGGTCCAGTCCACCTTGTAGTTTTTGAACCTACCTTATGAAGATCTCGATGCCCATTTGGCCAACTTTTTAGAGATTTGTGACACTTTTAGGCACAATAGGATGTCCGAAGATGCAGCTCGATTGAGGCTCTTTTCCTTATCCTTGAGGGATAAGGCAAAGACATGAATTTAATCCTTGCTTAATGACTCCATCACCACTTGGGATGAGTTAGCAAAGAAGTATTTGGATCAATTTTTCCCTCCAATGAAGGCGATGAAGTACATAAATGACATTATGTCCTTTAGGTAGTTTGAGGGTGAGACTATATTTGAGGCTTGGGAGCATTATAAGGAGATGCTGAAGAGGTGTCCCCACCATGGGTTAGCTAAATGGATGTTAGTCCATACCTTTTAAGTAGGTTGACTGAACCCATTCAATCTATAATAAATGCAGCTGATGGAGGTGCTCTCATAAGCAAGATTGTTGACGTGGCATATAACTTTCTAGAAGACATGACAATAAATAATTATTAGTGGCTAGCATAGAGGGTGACTCCTAGGAGAGTGGCTATAGGTATACATGAGGTAGATGCTCTCACATCACTTTTGGCTCAAATAGCTGCATTATCTAAGAAGTTTGACACTCTGGTAATCAATTTAGTGCCGAGTGAAGCTAATAACTGATTGAAACTTGTGAGAATTGTGGGAACTTACATTCTACAACTAATTAAACTGCCAACTTGGAAAGTGTACAATATGCCATTCAGTTCTGTCAACCCGGTCACAACAATGCTTTTGGCAACACCTATAACCCAAGTTGGTGACACTATCCTAATTTCTCTTAGGGTGGAAATTCTTAAGGTGCCTCATCCTTTCAACCTAAAGAAGCACCATGTATTCCTCATGGGTTTTAATAACAGACCTCCCCTTAAGACAAAACTCAAACTTCAACTTGGAGAATTTTTTTGCTCAATTTTATGACTAGCCAACATGAATACATGACTAGGATCAACTCAAGGCTTGAAGGCTTGCTGCCATGATGCTATGGTGCAAAGTCAAGCGACTTCCTTAAGAAACTTGGAAACTCAAGTTGGCTAGTTAGCTCAAGCTTTGTACAATAGGCCCTAAGGGAGCTTCACATGCGACACCGTCAATAATCCTAAGAGAGCCTTTAATGAGCATTGCAAGGCTATATCCTTGAGCATAGGGAAAGAGATTGAAAGGAACCCCAAGACCAAGTTACTTGAGGAAGTTGAGAACAAAGAAGCCGAAAAGAACAAGGAAGTTGAGAAGAGTACAGAAGTTACAGAAAAGAAGGTAGAGGACATGAAGAAGGAAGACAAACTCCACACTTCTCCCCTACCTTTCCCCAACCAGCTAGCTAAGCATAAACTAGATGCCTATTTCCAAAAGTTTCTAAAAGTGTTCAAGAAGCTTCATATCAACATTCCATTTGCGGAGGCTTTGGAACAAATGCCTAGCTATGTCAAGTTTATGAAGGACATCATTTCCAAGAAGAGGAGGTTGGGGATCATAAAACTATAGCTCTCATGGAAGAATGTAGTGTCATCTTGAAAAATAAGTTGAAAGACCCTGGAAGCTTCACCATATCATGCACTATTGAGAATCAATTATTTGACAAAGCTTTGTTTAATCTTGGGGCAAGCATAAACTTGATGCCCCTTTCTATCTTTTAACGGCTAGGTTTAGGGGAGGTGAAGCCAACTTCGGTCACTTTGAGATTAGACGATTGCTTCCACACTTGTCCTAAAGGGGTAATAGAAGATGTCTTGGTTAAGGTCGATAAGTTCATTTTCCCAACTGATTTCATCATTCTAGACATAGAGGAGGATTGACATGTACCATTGATTCTTGTGAGACCCTTCTTAGCCATCAGCAGAACTATGATTGATGTGTAGGAAGGTGAACTTACCAAGCAAGTACGATATGAAAATGTAACATTTAATATCTACAAAGCAATAAAATTCCCAAATGATCATGAAGAATGCTCCTATATAGGTATGATTATTTAGGTAGTCAATAAAATGTATTTCAAACTAACTTTCCTAATGAGTCCTTTGCATTATCATTGATATATTAGCATGTGAGCATGTAGTTAGAGATGATTATTATGGAATGTATTAATATATTTGACTCCTCTCCTAAGTTTAGCAAGAATCCCAAGTTTGAACCATTGGATATACTTCTTGATAAGCTCATCCTTCAACCTTCTAGAGTCACTCCACCTAAGTTGGAGATCAAGTTGTTGCTTAATCATTTGTGGTATGCATATTTGGGGGACACCTTTACTTTGCCAGTCATCATTTCATCATCTATGTTAGAGGAGCAAGAAGCTAAGTTGTTATGGGTGCTTCGATAATACAAAATGGCTTTAGGGTGGTGTTAGGGACATTTTGAAATCTTTAGTAATATGGAAAAAGGGACAAGGGATCAGGAAAGAGGAATAATAAGCAAAAGGAACACGTGAGCAAAGGATAAGAGTCGACAACGAAAAGAAAATTGATGAAAAATCTGGGTTTGACAAGAGGAAAGTAGTCAACATGAATCTGAATTCACATTAATTAGAGCAAAGGTTACCAACCACCTAAGACTCCAAGGAAACTGCTTTGAACTGCTCGTAACTACCAAATACACATTGTAAAGAGGAGAGAATAAAGGCTATTCTTGGAAAGAAAGCTTAACTACGACAAAAGGCACCCAAAATCCCATAATTTTCAAAATTTAAAAAGAAGCGGGAATGATTGCAGTAAAGGGAAGTATAAATAGCAGAATTGAAGATGGAAAAGAAGCTTAACACTTGTGACTCCTTACACACATAGTAGGAAAAGGGTCCATCAAGCGCCTTTATTTTTCTAGAATTTTCCTTTTTCTTATTTGTTTAGTTCTTTAGTTTATTTTACCCTTTGTTGTTTTGTTGTTGTTGTAATGCTTACAACTATGTAAATTGTACTCTTTATTTTCAATTAAATCAAATTACTATTTCTTATACATGTTAATGGCATTCAGCATTTCGTCAACTCGACACTTGCATTCACAAATTTAGATATTGTATGAAAACAGAGAGCCTATAAGAAGAAATGATTCCCTTCCCCAAAATGAGATTCTAGAATCACACCGTCAATTAGATTATCAAAATCTGATTGGAAACAAATTGGCACGCCTAATGGGACCTGTAAAAACTATAGGTGTCAAAACTTATGCCATGACTAAGAAGTAATACTAAAACCTCCAATATCTCCACAAACGATAGTACAAATTCAGATCCCATAACTAGAATCTCGACTGTACTAGAAGTTAAGGAAACATAGGTGTCGATGGCGATTGTTGTAACTACTGCACCATCAAGTGGGATAAACACTGGGGGTATATGGGTAGTTTGGATCTTCAAAATTATAATTATCACCTTGGCTTCGTACCTATGTATGGAACGCCTATAATAGTTGCCATCTCAAGTACTTTGCCAGTAACCACTACCACATATATCCCACCAACTGCTATTCCAGTTGTTAGTGGAACTTCAACATTCAGACCAAACATAGGTTTTAACCCTAGTTATCTTTTGACTATGAATGTTTTGGACAACCTACCTAGTTTAAATAGTGCTAGTTCTAGTAGCCAAAATTTTCCTGTAAATCGACAAAGAGGTGTCGAAGGAGGTGCGACCAAGCCTCTTGGACCCTTATTCCCTGTAATAACAAAAGGAATGCCAACATCATCCTCAAGTCAAAGTCAAATTGTTCAAATGTTGGTCATTATGAGACAACAGATCGATGAGAGCAATCATGATATGGTTCATATGTTAACCTAACAGATGACCACAGTTCTCAATCTGTTGATAGAGGCAACTAATAGTACTTATAATGTCTTGGTTGAACAAGTGGGTCGACTTAATACGGTGCTAGGAGGTGTAGAAAACGAATAACCTTATGGTCATGAAATTAACAATGTCCCTGGCACACAAAACCAAGATACAAACAATAAGTTCCAGTATAGCCATCGAGCTATATGGAAAGAAATGGTCGTGTAATTAATGCCCCGCTAAGAGGTGGGAAATTTGGACCGCATCAACCGCTAGTCCTCGAAGATCAAAATATGAATTGGGCCATCGAACAAGCCTTAACTAGGTTTGGATTTAATGTCAATCCTGCATTTCACTGCTAGTTTGTTTCGGATTTCCCAAATTGGATAGACCAATTAGAGTTACCGAGAGGATATAAAGTCCCCAAGTTCACCAAGTTTTCTGGTGAAGGTGGAGAATCATCTGTCGAACATGTCGCTTGGTTCACTATAGAATGTTGGGACTTAGCGTCAAATGAGTAGCTCAAGATGAAGGTATTTCCCAACTCACCAACTCAAAATGCCTTCACATGGTACTCTAAAGGAAGTTCTATGAATAGTTCGTTAGAGTCGAAATGAAAGTAGGTTTGACATAATTGTTTAATGTCAAATGAATTCCTGAAGAATTTGTTGATGATTATTTGGTGAGATTTAAGCAATTAAGGAGTTAATGCTATACTCCAATTCCTGAACTGGAAATAGTAAAAATTACAACTTCAAGCCTAGATTTCTCCATTATAAAGAAATTAGTCAATTAACAATTTTTTGATATAGCCCAGTTGGCCAATAAGGTTCAACAAATTGAATGTTTATAAAAGGAGAATGAAATGATGAAGCAAAAAAATAAAAAAGAAAGGATACACATGGTCTAACGTGATGAAAAGGTTGAAGAAGCCTTGAATCAGGAAGGGATAATGGTGGTGGAATTGCAAGCTAGGCTTTAAAGTCAGTAAAAGGTATAGAGAAAATGAGCTTTGTAGGTCAAAAACATACACATTTGACATTACAAAGGCTAATTAAATATTTGATTTACTATTGAAAGACAAATAATTAAAGTTAAAAGGAGATCATGTTATTCCTCCTATACATAAAATAAAAAATAAGAAATATTGTAAATCTCACCATGATTTTAGGCATTCTACTAATAATTATATTCATTTTAGGGATTAAATTCAGCATAGCCTAAAGGAAGGCCGCCTAAAGTTTATGGAAAAGGATAAGCACACTATGAAAGTTGACTCAGACTCATTTGACCTCTTAGGTAGCTTTACTGAGCTTAAGATGTCATGTAATATGATCTGCATTGATTATGATCCTCCTACAAAAAGGGATCAATGTCTTGTGAAGATGCTGGACTTCCCTTGTTGGAAATTGCAGATACATCACACAATAGACAAACAAGATTCCCACCAACGATCCATGCAAAAAGCCATAATCCGAGTTTTAAAATATTTACCTCTTGTAGCGTGATCAAAAGGAAGTGACATGAATCATCAACACCATAATAATAACGATGTCTCTGCAGTATCCACATGAACAAACTCACGAACGTCCAATGTCCGCAAAGAGGAGCCTCACGTCTCTCACACAGTGCTAGCTGCGAAGAGAAGAGAAGAAACCTGTCACTCTCTCACTCACTTTTCTGTAGGTGCGGCTACGGTTATGTAATATATGTGTCTTAGTAGCCCCTTAGCAGTACTATTTATAATAGTGACTGCCTTAAGTGAGTGTGAGCAATAGCAAGGTAAGTTGTGCAACCCTAGACTCATCTGTTATAAGTCTGGCCTATATTTGAATCCGGGTCTAACTTGGATTTATTGCTCTAATTTTAGTCTGCTCTATATATGTGACACTGCAGGTTCTCATTACATTGGCAGTAATATTAAATCCCATTTTAATATTATAAGCAATGAGCGGTATCTAGCAACACATCGCTGCTACCTAAGTAATAAGAATGTTAGTGATTTGACATCACTTTTTCGTGACTAATGTTTCTATGTCATTTAGTCCCTTTGTCAAGATATCTAGATTGAACACAAGGCATGGAATGCGTTACCTTTGTATAGTCCAATCTTTTGTTTCCTGATACTCAAGTAGACTTTGTAACAACAAATGAAATTAATATCTCATATTGTCTCATTTGAGGATGGTCATGTATTTCGCAGTCTCACTCAATCAGGGGGCCCGATGATATCACTCCTGTTATGTAGGAGTGACAAATCCCATCTAGGTCACTCACATCCCTCTGCATGATTCGTGGTGTGTCCAATAACTAACTTTATAATTACCTTGTTATAGATGATATTTGATGGCATTAAAACACACAACTCCTCATGTAGGAATCGTAGTGATTTCAGGTCAAAGGACCACAGACACCATTGTCACTATGAGAATCGCTTATGACACTCACGTAATGATCCATGTAGCGTTCTCATGGTGGGTTAGTCCAGCACATCATTACTCTAATATGTACCTATATGAAGACTTGATATCTCATATCCATGACCCGTGAGAAGTGGTCATTAGTCTATGCACATACTAGTCTCAATGCATTATTATTGTTCTAATTAACAATAATACTTGACTAGGGACATTTAAGAATAGTGTTATAACCAAAAGGATCTCACGATCAAGACATCCACTTGATGTCCTATGGCATCAAACTTACTATTCTAAGGACTTTATTATGTTTATTAAAAAAGAACACAATGAATGAAATGCCTCATATGTTAAAATAGCATAATAGAATGTATGTAAATACAGAAAATGTATCGGCCTCTAGGGCATACACCAACAATCTCCCACTTGCACTAGAGCCAATCAGGCATATGTCTAATGCCTAAAGACCTAGTGTGACCCTCATGCTTCTGCTGTGCAAGAGGCTTCATCAGTGGATCAGCAATGTCATCATCTGTTGGTACGCTACATATCTTCACATATCCTCTATCGATGATCTCTCGAATAAGATGGAAGCGCCTAAGTATATGTTTGGATCGTGGGTAAGATCTAGGTTCCTTAGCTTGTGCAATGGCTCCATTATTATCACAATAGAGGTCCACTGGGTCCATAATGCTAGGAATAGCTCCAAGTTCAACAATGAACTTCCTGATCCAAACGGCTTCCTTTGCTGCGTTGGAGGCAGCAATATACTCAGCCTTTGTGGTAGAATCGGTGGCTGTCTCTTACTTTGAACTCTTCCAGCTCATAGCCCCATCATTTAGGCAAAAAACATAACCTGATTACGATCTAGAGTCATCCTTATCGGTTTGGAAGCTAGCATCAATGTAACCCTTTACAACTAGCTCTTCCTCGCCTCTATATACCAAGAACGAATCCTTAGTCCTTCTTAAGTACTTAAGGATGTTCTTGACAATAATCCAGTGACTCTCACTAGGATCAGACTGGTACCTGCTCGTCATGCTCAAAGTATACGAGATGTCTGGTCGAGTATATAATATGGTATATATGATAGATCCAATTACAGATACATATGGAATCTTGCTCATGCGATCCCTCTCATCCTGGGTGGAAGGGGATTGAGCCTTGGATAAGCTTACACCATGCGACATAGGCAAGAATCCTTTCTTGGATTCATGCTTGTTAAACCGTCTTAACATTTTGTCTATATATGTACTCTGACTTAGGCCAAGCAGTCTCAGTGATCTATCTCTATAGATCCTGATACCTAATATATAGGTGGCTTCACCCAAGTCCTTCATAGAGAAGCAGTTCCCTAACTAAGTCTTTACGGACTATAGGGTAAGGATGTCATTTCTGATAAGTAGTATGTCATCTACATATAATACCAGAAAGACAATAGTGCTCCCACTAACCTTCTTGTAGACACAAGATTCTTCTTCATTCTTGATGAAACCAAACTGTTTTATTGTATCATCAAATTTAAGATTCCAACTTCTGGAAGCTTGCTTCAATCCATAAATAGATCGTTGCAATTTGCACACCTTTCCAGCATCCTCTAGAGTGGCAAAACCCTCAAGTTGTGTTATGTACACATCCTCAAGAAGATTTCCATTAAGGAAAGCAGTTTTGACATCCATTTGCCAGATTTCATAATAATGGTATGCTGCAATAGTAAGCAAGATCCAAACGAATTTAAGCATCACAACTGGGGAAAAAGTCTCATCCTAGTCTACACCATGAATTTGTTTGAAACCTTTAGCCACCAATCGCGCCTTAAAGGTATGCACATTACCATCCATGTCGATTTTCTTCTTGAAAACCTACTTGCACCTAATAGGTTTTACCCCTTTAGGTGGGTCAACTAAGGTCTATACCTGGTTAGCATACATGGAATCCATTTCAGATCTCATGGCCTCAAGTCATTTCTCAAATTCTAGGCCAATAATGGCTTCCTAGTAAGTCACAGGCTGATCTTGATCCATGAGCAATACGTCACCTTGTTGGATCATGAGAAATCCATATCTCTCTGGTTGATAACGTATCCTGTTAGACTTACGCAGGTCTTATGCTACTAGAGCAGGTTGCTATTCCATAACATTTTGTGGAGGCTACTCTATTTCCACAATTGGTTCATTGCTGCTTTATGAAACTTGAACTTCTTCAAGTTCTACTTTCCTCTCACTGATTCCTTTGGAGATAAACTTCTTTTCTAGAAATACAACAGTCTGTGCAACAAATACTTTACCCTTAGTAGGATTATAGAAAAAGTATCTATTGGTTTCCTTTGGATACCCCACAAAGAAGCATTTATCTGATTTAGGTCCAAGCTTATCAGAAACTTGACGTTTCACATAAGCTTCGCAGCCCCAAATCTTCAAGAAAGACATACTGGGCCATCTCCCAGTCCATATCTCATATGATGTCTTTTGAACCATCTTAGATGGAATACAGTTAAGTATGAAAGCTGCTGTTAACAGAGCATGTCCCCAGAAAGAGTCTGGAAGGTCTACATGACTCATCATAGATCGAACCATGTCCAACAAGGTCTGGTTCCTCCTTTCAGAGACACCATTCCATTGTGGTGTTCTTAGAGGAGTGTGTTGAGATATTATCCCATACTTTTTCAAATGATCATCAAACTGTTGACTTAAGTATTCACCTCCTTGATCTAATTGAAGGATTTTAATACTCTTTCCAAGTTGGTTTTGTACTTCATTCTTGAATTCTTTGAACTTTTCAAAGGATTCTGATGTGTGCTTCATAAGATATACAAATTCATATCTATTGAAATCATCAGTAAATGTAATAAAGTATTGAAAACCACCTCTAGCTAGTGTGTTTAGTAGCCCACATACATCAATATGTATGAGGCCTAAAAGATCACTAGCCTTTTCACCTTGTCCAGTGAATAGGGCCTTTGTCATCTTCCCCAATAAACAAGATTCACATATCTCATATGATTCGAAATCAAATGAGTCCAAGAATCCATCTTTATAGAGTTTGGAGATGCGTTTCTCATTTATGTGGCCCAAACGACAATGCCAGAGAAAAGTTGGGTTCAGATCATTTGATTTAAACCTCTTTGTATTTATGTTATAGACGAGCATTTCGAGATCAAGAACATAAAGTCCATTACTCAATTGTGCACTACCATAAAAAATATCATTCATATAAATAGAACAACATTTATCCTTTATCATAAAAGAAAAACCTTTCTTATCCAAACAAGAAACAAAAATGATATTTCTGCTAATAGCAGGCACAAAATAGCAGTTCTCTAACTCTATTACAAGCTCAGTGGGCAAAGATAATAAGTAAGTCTCTACAGCTAATATAGTAACCTTTGCTCCATTTCCCACTCGTAGGTCGACTTCGCCCTTCGTCAATGGTCTACTGCTCTTTAGATCCTGCATATTTGTACAAATGTGAGATCCACATCCAGTATCTAATATCCATGATGCAGAAGTAGACAAATTACCTTCAATAACAAAAATACCTGAAGTGGAAGTCTCACTTCACTTCTTTTTCTTGAGCTCCTCTAGGAACTTGGCACAGTTCATCTTCCAATATCCGGTCTGACCATAGTGGAAGCATGTACCTTCCTTAGCCACTCCACCCACTGGTTTCAAGCCAGAAGTGCTGGGCTTGGACTTATCCTTGCCCTTACCCTTCCAGTTGCCCTTGGGCTTTTTTTGCTGTTTCTTGCCCTTATTCTTTTGGACCATCATCATGGCCTTTCTTTTGCCTTTGTTAATGTTTTGCTCAACAATTCTCAACATGCCTAGTAGCTCTGATAGTGATTTGTCAATCTCATTCATGTTGTAGTTCATGACAAATTGACTAAAACTTTCTTGCAATGATTACAGGACTAAGTCAGTGGCCAACTCTTGGCCTAAAGTAAAACCAAGTCTTTCTAGGTTTTCGATGTACCTAATCATCTTGAGTACATGAGCACCAACAGGGTTTCCTTCTACCAGCTTACATTGAAATAGTGCTTTAGAGATCTCATATCTCTCATGTCTGGCTTGCTCTTGATAGAGCTTCTTAAGGTGTACAATCATATCATAGGCATCCATGTTCTCGTATTGCTTTTGGAGCTCAGAGTTCATGGTATCCAGCATTAGACATTCGATGTCCAAGGCATCATCTTGATGCTTCTTATAAGCATCCTTTTCAATTCTAAGGGCATTAGTAGCAGGTGGCTCAAGAATAGGCTGTTCTAGTACGTATAACTTTTTCTCTTACTTGAGGACAATCCTCAAATTCCTGTACCAGTCTAAAAAATTTGTTCCAGACAACTTGTCCTTCTCAAGGATAAATCACAGTGATAAGTTACTTGATATGTTTATTGCCATGGTAATCTATCAACAGAAATATGCAAAATATAAGTATCATGCTATAAACATATTTAATTAAATATGTCTCCCACTATTTTATTCAAGTCAATGACCTTCAGCATTGACTCAGAAAATCCCATTGTAAGATTTCCTAGTGGGCCCAGATCCATATTTCACCTAGTTTTGAGTCAGCTTTGGCTGATCACCCAAAATTCAGTTATTTAGGTAGGAAACACTTTCCAATTACATCATATGTAACTCTTGGATAGTTGGGTGAATAACACTTATTCCAATCCATCTAATGGACTAAAGCCCAACTTCATGCCTCTAAGCCTTCAATCCTATTGAAATGGCCTAGTTAAGTCAGACCCAATAGTTGGCAGTTGGATATTACCCTTATCCCATCGCGTCCTACTAATATAGATAAAGGCATCCTGCTTTGGCAGACCTACACTTGATCGATACTAGTCTTGATGAGTGCCACGCATTGGAAGGCATCACAAAATGACTTAATATTTGCTTTGAGGGAATTTTATTATTATTAGATCTCACCATTTATTAAACTATTTATCATACTATAAACATTATCCATGCATCTCATACATAAAAGGTATATAATAAAAGTGACATGGTTATGGCCCCCTAAGAGACTAGCATAAAGAAAGCCAGCTTCACTAAGCATCTCCCACCAACGTCCTCACTTGATGTTGTCTTCTTGTCTCCATATCATAATTACATTATATAGAAACCTTTTTTACATTCGAGGGGAGTTAGGTGAGAAGAGAATGTACAATCAAAATGTAGAGAGAAAGGCACGACACGCAAGTCGTATTTATAAAAAACAAAAAGCATAAAAGGAGGACTAAGGTCATAACCATGCATCATGCATCACAAAGAACATACAAACTCAAAATAATAATACATTATTATTTTCGTGAGACATAAAATTGGATAGAAAATATCGTGTTTTCGAATAACACATTACGCAGAGGTAGCATAGGGGTCCCACTACCCGATCCAAAAAATTGAATCGTAAACAAGAGCTAAATCTCTTGCGCCTCCCTTGACGGCTAGGGAATCAACACTTGAACCTTAAACCCAAAAACACATGAACACTTCATGCGCCGCAGGGAACCCTTATGCCATTGTTTAACACTTGAACCATGCCGCTTATGCAGAAACAAGGATTCTATAATCCTTGTTGCCGCAAACCAAGAACAAGGTTTCCATAACGTTGTACGTATCACATACATACTAGAAAGCTTCGCAAAAACATACATCTTGATACAAAATGATTTTCATAGAACATATGAACATCTTCATGGGTTTTTGAAAACAACATCACAGTTTTGCATACAGCACATAAAACAGAATATGTTTTAGCAAAAGGGTTTCATTCATTTTCTAAAATAACATATTAAAGATCATATCTTTTATCAAAAAACAAGAACAGCAAACATGTTATCTCATGTAAAACGAAAATAGAAAATCGAATCATGGTTTTGCAAGATGCTCTGATACCACTGTTGGGAATTGCGGATACATCACATAGCGGAAAAACATGATTCTCACCAAGGATCCATGCGAAAAGCCATAATACGAGTTTTAAAATATTTACCTCTTGAAGCGTGATCAAAAGGAAGTGACGTGAATTAAGTGAGTGTAAGCAGCAGCAAGGTAAGCTGTGCAACCCTAGACTCATCTGTTATGAGTCTGGCCCATATTTGAATCTAAGTCCAACTTGGATTCATTGCTCCAATTTTAGTCTGCTCTATGTGTGTGACCCTGCAGGTTCTCATTACGTTGGCAGTAATATTAAATTCCATTTTAATATTACAAGCAGTGAGTGGTATCTAGAAACACATCGCTGCTACCCAAGTAATAAGAATGTCAGTGATTTGACATAACCTTTTCGTGACTAATGTTTCTGTGTCGTTTAGTCCCTTTGTCAAGATATCTAAATTAAACACAAGGCATGGAATGTGTCACCCTTGTATAGTCCAATCTTTCGTTTCCTGATACTCAAGTAGACTTTGTAACAATAAATGAAATCAATATCTCATATTGACTCATTTGAGCATGGCCATACATTTCGCAGTCTCACTCAATCAGGGGGCCCGATGATATCGCTCCTGTTATGTAGGAGTGACAAATCTCATCTAGGTCACTCACATCCCTCTGCATGATTCGCGGTATGTCCAATAACCAACTTTCTAATCACTTTGTTACAGATGATATTTGATGGCATTAAAACACATAACTTCTCATGTAGGAATCGTAGTGATTTCAGGTCAAAAGACCACAGACACCATTGTCACTATGAGAATCACTTATGACACTCACAGAACGATCCATGTAGCGTTCTCATGGCAGGTCAGTCCAGTACATCATTACTCTAATATGTACCCATGTGAAGACTTGATATCTCATATCCATGACTCATAAGATGTGGTCATCAGTTTATGCACATACTAGTCTCAATGCATTATTGTTGTCCTAATTAACAATAATACTTAACTAGGGACATTTAAGAATAGTGTTATAACCAAAAGGATGTCACGATTAAGACATTCACTTGATGTCCTATGGCATCAAACTTACTATTCTAAGGACTTTATTATGTTTATTAAAAAAGAACACAATGAATGAAATGCCTCATATATTAAAATAGCATAATAGAATGTATGTAAATACAGAAAATGTATCGGCCTCTAAGGCATACACCAACATGTTTAAAGTAGCTTATATGTACCCGAGACTCGAAGAAACGATGATGGAGTTCCTTCAAAGAATAAATAACAAAAGATATAGGGGCAAAATGTTCCCTGCCTGTCAACTGTTTTATAAATTTGAGGAAAAAGAGAAAAGGAAATTGAAGCTTGTTTCAACCGATCCTTCCCATCGAGTGGCAGAAGTTGGAGGCCAAAAACAAGTTAGCAACCTATGGGCTGAATATTATCCAAAGAATAAGATGCATAAAACAATTCCTGTGGTCGAAAATAAGAGGATGGTGAACTTTGGAACTTTTGCACCATCAGTGAATGTGGTTAATGCTAGGACAAGGGTTCCAAATCCTATGCCAGACCCTGGGAAATGGAATAAAAATATTGGTGGTTATCGTGTGTAATTTAGATCATTACTAACACAAACAATGTATCCTCTAGACAGTGATGAAAGAGTTTGGAAGCAGCTACAGTTCCCTAGAGCCACATATTAAGCACCTTACCAATAGATGTCAAGATCCCAAAAAAGGCAAAGATAGCATGAAAGAGCTTTGGCATGCAAGCTAGCTAGAGAAAAGCTAGAAGTTGATATAGAAGGAAAAAATGTCATGGGAGAGGCAAAGTTGCCTCTGATGAAAAAGAACACAATTATAGAGGTCAAGTATGATGATTGCTCTGAGAAATCCCTGGAGATCATCGTGACAAATGAAGACTTATTGGAGTTGGAATGCAAAAAAAAAAAATAACTAAGAACTAAGCCAAAAAAGTGGCTAGAGAATTGTTCCCTCTCAAAAAGGAAACCAAGGGTAAGAAACTCAAACAAGTTGATAAAGTTGAAAAGCATAACAAAAGAAATAACAAAAAGCCCCAAAAAAGAGGTTGCTCACTTATATGATGTGGAAATTGACATAGAAGTTGATGACTTACTTGAGGAAGAATTAACAAAATTCTTAAAAAAAGACAATAACATTAGAGAAGTCCAAGGAGCTCGAGGCCAAAGTAAATATTGTATCTATGCTACCTTATGACTATGAAGACTATGAAGTCGTAGGGAATCCTAAAAAGGATTGTGATAGTGATTCTGGTGGTCCTTGGGTTTTGGAAAAATCAATGGTAATAGTTTTTTTCTCAAGAGTCTAGTTTTACTAAGCATTCACAAGAAGAGATGGAGCATTTGAGATCACTGCATATAAAAGCACATGTTAATGGTAGGCCCATCAAAGTGCTAATCGATGAAGGGGCCGCAGTCAATCTGATCCCAAAGTCAAAATTTAATAGACTAGGGAGGAAAGCATTTGAGCTGGTATCTACGAATATAGTGGTAACAAATTTCAATGGAAGGAGAGCCCCTTCAAAAGGGGTAGTTATGTTAAACATAAAGGTGGGAACTACTGAAAGATAGACTCTATTTATGGTTGTGCCATCAAAACCTACTTTCAATATGCTATTGGGTAGAGATTGGATTCATGTTGTGTGTTGTAACATCTTCCCAAACTTATTAGTTTTAATCATGGTTATATAAGTTTAGTAACCCTAGCATAAGTTACATGTTCTTTCTAGTGACCTTCTGAGTTAGTTTGGATATGTTGCTATAATACCGAATGTGAAAAATAACTCATATTAGCTCAGAACTTAGCATAAATTGCTTAGATGATAGAAGTAAATATGAAGATTTTATTTCTAGGTTACAAATGCTTAGAATGATATGTGGTAAATTTTTTAGAATCAACTGAACTAATTTGATATTTTTACCTACACAGGAAGTGCAATATAGCTTAATGGTTGCTAATGGTGTATAAAGATAATCATTAAATGATGAGTATGAAAATTGGAATTAGTCTTAAAAATTTTCCTAACACTTCAAGAAAGCATAAAACTATCATTGGAAGACCAAAATATCCTTAAGAGAATGGACTTTTCTAAAGTTGCTAATATGTACCCAAGACTTAAAGAAATGATGATGGAATTCCTTCAAAGAATAAATAGAAAAGGATATATGGGCAAAATATGCCCTGATTATCGACTACTTTATAAATCTGAGGAGAAGGCGAAAAAGAAATTGAAGCTTGTTTTAACTGAACCTTCCCATCGAGTGGTGGAAGCTGGAGGCCGAAAGCAAGTCAGCAACAAAAGGACTGAATATTATCCAAAGAATAGGATGGATAAAACAATGCATGTGGTCAGAAACAAGAAGATGGTGAACTTTGGACCTTTTGCACCATCAGTAAATGTGGTCAATGCCAAGACCAACATTCCAAATCCTATCCCAGACCTTGGGAAATGGAAGAAAAATGTTGGTGGTTATCATGTGCAATTTGGATCCTTACCACCATAAATAATATATCCTCCAGTAGGCAGGAATGAAGTAGTTTGGAAGAGACTATAGTTGCTTAGAGCCACATATCAAGCACCTTACTAATAGCTGTCAAGATCCCAAAAAAGGCATAAATAATGTGAAAGAGCCTTGCCATGCAAGCTAGCTAGAGAAAAGCTAGAAGTTGATACAGAAGGAAAAAATGTCATGGGAGAGGCAAAGTTGTCTCTGATGAAGAAGAACACAACTATAGAGGTCAACAACGAAAATTGCTCTGAGTAATCCCTAGAGATCATTGTGACAAATGAAGACCTATTGGAGTTGTAACGCAAAAAAGCAACTAAGAACTAAGCCAAAAAAGTGGCTAGATAATTGTTCCCTCTCAAAAAGGAAACCAAGGGTGAGAAACTCAAACAAGCTAATAAAGTTGAAAAGCATAACAAAAGAAAGAACAAAAAGCCCCGAAAAAGAGGATGCTCACTTATGTGATGTGAAAATTGACATAGAAGTCAATGACTTGCTTGGAGAAGAATTAACAAAATTTTTAAAAGAAACAATAACATTAGAGAAGTCCAAGGAGCCCGAGGCCCAAGTAAATATTGTATTTATGCTACCCTATGACTACGAAGACTATGAAGTCATAGGGAATCCTAAAATGGATTATGATAGTGATTCTGATGGTCCTTAGGTTTTGGAACAATCAATGGTAACAATATTTTCTCAAGAGGCTAGCTTTACTAAGCCTTCACAAGAAGAGATAGAGCATTTAAGGCCATTACATATAAAAGCAAATGCCGTAGATAGACCCATCAAAGTGCTAATAGATGAAGGGGTCACAGTCAACCTGATCCCAAAGTCAATATTTAATAGACTAGGGAGGAAAACATTTGAGCTAGTACCCATGAATATAGTGGTAACAAATTTCAATGGAAGGAGAGCCCCTTTAGAAGGGGTAGTTATGTTAAACATAAAGGTGGGAACTACTAAAAGGCAAACTATGTTTATGGTCATGCCATCAAAACCCACTTTCAATATGCTATTGGGTGGAGATTGGATTCACGCTGTGGGTTGTAACATCTTTCCTAACCTATTAGTTTTAATCATGGTTATATAAGTTCAGTAACCCTAGCATGAGTTACCTGTTCTTTCTAATGACCTTCTGGGTTAGTTTGAAAATGTTGTTATAACATCGAATGTGAAAAATAGCTCATATTAGTTTAGAACTTAGCATAAATTGCTTAGATAATAGAAGTAAATGTGGAGATTTTATTTCTGAGTGACAAATGCTTCGAATGAGATATGGTAAATTTCTAAGAATCAACTAAACTAGTTTGGTATTTTTCCTAACACTTCAAGAAAGTAGAAAACTCATCAATGGAAGACCAAAATATCATTAAGAGTTTCATTGTGCCTTGAACTCATGCATAAAAAGTTACATTTGCATTATACATTTATCATATCTCATAAAGTGTATTTCAATGAATGAATTAGTTCTTTATTTGCTAAATTTAAGCCATTGTTGAATGCTTATTGCAATTTGCTCCTTTGATTTATTGAAGTTGAGCTTATGTTGGTGTGTGCTTATGATAATTGGCACTACATAATATGGACCTTGAGAAGAAGTGATCCATTACTTTCTATTCCTTAAGTGTTATAACCTTATATGATCTGCACAATCATTTGGCAAGAGAATTGTAGGAAATTATCTTTGATAAGGAAGGATATCCAACATTCTTAGTGTAGGATTTCTCAAAATGGTCCTTACCATAAATGAGAATTGTAGGAGATGATCCTCGATGGGGAAGTGGATCCTAAATTCCAAATATGAGTCTTCTCAAATAGTTTCCTCATCAATAGGGCCAGGGTTACTAGTAGCGTGAGGAGGTAACATTCCCTCCCTATCAAGAGATACAAGGAACTAGGTTCCTGGGAATATGCAAGTAGGCATGACATTTCATAAGCATTAGCATATGACATTCCATAAGCATTAACATACGACATTCCATAAGCATTATTATATGACATTTCATGAACATTAACATATGACATTTTATAAGATGTTAACTATGTATAGATCATGGATTTGAGTTATGAATATTTACATAAAGAGAGTATGTAAATGTTTGAATGGTAGTGAGTTATGACTGTTGGTTGTAGCTTCGTAATACTCAAGAAGGTGGGTTGAATTGAGTATGATAACTTTTTGAAACTTTTTCCCTTTTTGTAAAAATTGATTCCTTTTTTTAATTATGAAAAAGATTTTGTTAATCAATAAAACAAAATGTGTTTTTACAAAATGTATTTCTATCAAGACTTGAAACTTATAAAGAAATATTAACAATAAGATTGATTTTAGATATGAACAAGATCATAAACTAACCAAATCATGCAATCATCCCTAACATATTTCTTAATTCATACATTCAAAAATAAAGCAAATAAAGAGTTAAGGGATAGAGAAAATTACAAACCGAGTTTTATTCTGGTTCAGCTACCTCCTCTGGTAACCTACATCCAGTCCTCACATGACTGTGAGTTTCATCCATTATTAAAAAAAATAATTTATAAGATTCTTTACACAAGCTTCATTTCTTGGTTCCTTCTACCTAAATGATAGCTTTTCCAGTCAAAGCAATCTTGTAATTCTCACAAGAGCTCCTTCTACTCTACAGCACCAAAAGTCCCTTCTACTCTTGATTTAATCAGCCAGAGAACTTTCTCTATTATCTCTTTTTTACAATACGAAAAAATTGAATCAGATTCAAGAAATCGGATATTACAATTTGAAACTCTACAGAAAAATACTCATATTTTCAATGAAAAGCTCTCTCAATATTTATGTGTTTGATCTCAAGTTTTGAATGAGTTATTATTGAGAAAATGTTTGTCAATGTCCTTATATAGGTATATTTCAAAATAGATTTGTTGGACACACTTTACAAGTTAGTTAAGATCAAAACAAACTTATAAAAAAATCTGTTATCAGTTAATCGATTAGTACATGGATGTATTAAACAAAATTTCACTCTAACAACGTGTATACATCGATTGCCTAATCGATTGTGTTCTTGATGTTCTTGATCTTGAGTGATACACACATGAGTATATCGATGTTATTCTTGAGAAACACTTACAATTTCAGTCCAGAAGTTCATACATCGATTACCTAATCGATTGTATGGCTATTTCAAAAAATCCTTGCTTCTGTTTTGGCTTATGCATCGATGTACCAATCGATGTATAGATGCAAAAATGCATACTGACCAAGTACGTCCAGAATCAATCAATGTATACATAGATGTATAACACTTATACATAGATGTACACTGAGGTTTTCATTAAAAGTTAGTTAATTAACTAAAAGTACATTGATGTACACATAGATATACAGACTTATTAATTAACCTTTTTCATTCTTAGTCCATTTTTACTTTTGAAAACCATTTTTACTTATTTTAGAGAGCTTAATCAAAGAATTATGCTAAGTCTTTTCTTTACAAAAAGGTTCCTAATGATCTTCCTTGAATTCTTTCTTCATGATGCTCCTTCTTCAAGTTTTCCTTCATGACCCTTGCATTGAAATGCTTTGCTCCATGATCCTTTACATCCACTTTTCTTGCTCCATTAAATCTCATTGAAAAAGTCAAGCTTGGCAAGTAGTTAGTGAATGAAAGTAATAATCATGTTAAGTTTAGTCATTAATCAAAACATACTAATCATTTATCAAAACATACTAGGGTCATTTATCCACAATGACTCATATAATTGTGATTCCTATGATTTATGGATGTTATGATAATTTGCTAGAAATGGTTGATTATGAGAATTTGAACATAACAATAATTGAGTTTCTACCTCGAGAAGAGAAATGAACAGTTTTGGCTTTTGCTACCTTTCTATATGTAAAAAGACTTGATTTCCTCGAAGTAACTTGAATTATTGTGATGTTATTAAATATGATAGAACTATTAAGGATTTTTGAATTCTCACCTCTTTGCTTGTTCCCATGATAAATCCAGCATAAGATTCTTCTAAGGAGAAGAAATGAAGTTGATGACCTAAAATAGATTTATTTTCTCTTTTGCCCCATGCTTTGTATGTATAGTATTTGCAATGGGTTGTATAAAGTTATATGTATTGTACACATGCCTCTGGGGCTTAGCATGTACATTTTCAAACACTTATGTACTATATACTTGTACTTGTTATATTAGTAAAGAATAAGTTTTTAGATGGGTAATAATCATGTACACATTACATTTCCCTCTCATGGCTCTATATAATAGCTTGTATAGTTATTATCAATATAGTATGATATTTTATGTTAGAAATGACATACTTAATGTTGTTTATTCATGTATATTTCGGATATACTATAGTATTAGTATTGGGGCATTACATGGGTACTATTCCTTTGACGGTACACAAAAAATTAGTTTTATGGAATAAAAAAGGCAATGTCAAAGTCATTCAGGTAAATGATAGCCCATGCTTTACTCAATAGTACAATTTGGACTATAAGAAATGTAGTCCTTTAAGGAATATAGTTATGGGAACTAGACACTTGACCATTATCTGAATGTAACGAGGATTATGATTCGCATCCTAAACCACCTGAGAAGGGTGATGAAATAGACCACAAATTCAACTATCCTAGCGAAGCCAAAGTATGGTCTAATGTCTAGTCCCACTGGTCTTAGAACACAACACTCTTGAATCCCAATTTGGATAAAACCAGAAAGTGGAAAAAGCAAAGCACCAAGCTTGTGTCAGTAAGGAACTTTGAATGAAAAAGGATCCTTGTAAGAAGTGTTCATGATTTGGTCGTAGCATGACCAAGATCAAATGATTTCTCTAAAAGGATAGAAACTTGGAAAGGACTAAGGGTTATTCATGAAGCTTATAGGATGCAAATAGTCCTTTGTTGGAGGCCATGTTTGAAAAAGAATGACTATTTATAGATGGAAGTATTAAATGGCCATTGGTGGAGGCCAAAGGTAGCAATTAATAACATCATGGGATTTAGTTTATAGAAGTTGCACCTCTCATGAAACTAACCAGAGGATAACAAGTGTAACCTTTTCCACTCAAACTGAATCAAAGGCAACAGTTGTGAGGGGCATATGTTGGTGGCATTTTTAATTTTTTCTAGTAAAACTTAGTGACATGATAGAATAGATACAAGCTAAAAGGAAGTTACAAATAAAAGACCATACAATAGAGAAGTCAAAAGAACAAGGAAGTCGTCGTCAAAAAGAAAGGTTCGATAGAGGAAGGAAATCGACAAATAGCAAAAACTTATCAACCAAATGCAAAGATGCACTACCCAGTCAGAACTTCTAGAAACTACTTAGAAACTATCTATAACTGCCAAATATACAGGAGTGGACTACTAGCACGAAGGTTAATTCTAAATGGCGAAGCAGTAGTTAGCAAGAAGGTGCCCAAATTAGAGGATTTTCAAATTCAAAGAGAAATAAGAGTCACTGCAGTATAAATAGTAGAATTGGAGACAAAATTCGAGCTTGACACTCACCACTCCACACACACATAGCAGGAGAAGAGTTGCTCAAGTGCCTTTACTTTTCCAAAAAAAAATTCTTTTTATTTATTTAGTTCTTTAGTTCATTTTTTCTTTTGTAGTTTTGTTAATCGCCGCAACACTTACTACTCTATAAGTTACATTCCTTGTTTTCAGTTTAATCAAATTACTATTTCTTATAAATGTTAATGACATTTTGTATTTTGTTAACTTGACACTTGCATTTACAAATCTAGACATTGTGTGAAAACAGAAAGCCTATAAAAGGAAGCGATTTTCTTCCCCGAATTGAGATTATGGAATCACACCGTCAATTAAGATTGTCAAAATCTGATGGAAACATGTGCAATTGGGTAAGTAGAATATATCAAATTAAGCCTTATGAGTTGATCAAGATAAGGCTTGATTTATCAGGCCAAAGCACACACACACACACATAGAGAGTGTATCTGGTGAGAAGAGTGTTTATTGTAAGAGGTGAGGAGAATGAATTTTGACTATTGGAGTGAATCTATAACCATATCATTCCCATGAATAATATAGAAATATTCAATCATGTACAAATCTATTACTAATACTCATTATCTAACATCCATGATTATTCTGGTATATGAGATTCATGTCTAATATCCTTCTAAGTTAACCTCATATCACGAGGAATATATTCAATATCTATTCAAAACATTCTAGTATCACGAGATTATATCTGGTATATATCTAGGATACTTACTCATCTCCCGAGGATCATCTCTAGATTTTTTACTCTCTTTTTGGAGTTTATTCAAGATTATTTTCTATCCGGAGTTTATTCAAGATTACTCCCTATTGGGAGTTTATTCAAGATTACTCCATACCAGAGTTTATTCAAGATTACTCCCTACCTGGAGTTTATTCAAGATTACTTCTTATTGAAGTTTATTCAAGATTACTTCCTACCCCAGAGTTTATTCAAGATAACTACTCCCTACCCAAAGTTTATTCAAGATTACTCCCTACCTGGAGTTTATAGATTATCTTCCTTCCCAGAGATTATAGGTTATCTCCCTTCCCAGAGATTATTCTAAAACATCTCAATTCATAATATAAGCTTCCATTTGATTTCCATAGAGTAAAGAACTCTATTTTCGCAAAACATGGAGTTGATAATCAATTACTATCTGTAATAATCGATTACCACATGCTATTTTCTCAAACTAGAGGCTTGGTAATTGATTACCCACTCCTGGTAATCAATTACCAGCTTGATTTTAACAAGTCAGAAGCTTGGTAATCGATTGTCACATTTCTAACAACTATTTTTGAAGGCTGGTAATTGATTATCATCCTATGGTAATCGATTACCACTTGAATTTCTGCATCAAAACCAATTCTTTAACATACTATACCCATATAAAATTCTCAACTACAAATTCTATCTCAATCCAAAAGAAAGAATATAAACAAAACACCATAGATTATACCATAGTTTCTCAACTAAGAGGAAAGGTGAGAAAAAAAAATTTATGATCTAGAAATAAATTTTCCTTATTTATTTTCATCATTTAGGCAATTTGTGCTAAATTTTGAGCTAATATGAGCTATTGTTCAGATCTTGGGTTATAGCATCCTACCTAAATCAGTTCAAAAAATTATCAAAATTAAAAAATAATTAGCACATATATTAATAAGCTTCTATATTAATTCTTAAGACTAATAGGTTAGGGAGGATGTTACATAAAGAGCTATAGATTGGCAGCACACCAACCTCAAAATTGAAAATGAAACTGAACGCAAAGTAGAAATCAAAATAGAACTGCACCAGAAAGAATGAAATCCACTGCACTGAGCTCTTGTTAAGAAGTTATCACACTTTGCATTGACTACCACTAAAAGCAAGAAACACATATTAAGATAAAATAAAAATAATACCCTAAAATTAACACCAAATCATATCACCGAGCACATTAAACATACACATCGAACTAAACTAATTCTAAGCAACCCAAACAAAAGAAAATCAAGATATTTCTTTTGTCAATTTTTCATTTTTATATTTTTTGGTTGCTTGTCTATTAATTCCTAAAACATGTTTCCCCTTTTTTTTGTAACTTATATATTTTTGTGTGATTTTTATTTTTTTAAAATTTTGCCTTTTTTAATTTTTAACAACTTACAATATCAAAGATAAAGAAGCTCTAACCTTAGCCCACTGGAGACAAAACTAACACTAACTAGACTTATTTAGACTCAAAATGGAGAGTTGCCCTTATTCCAAATCTTCATCAAGCCAAACCCAGTAGGTTTTTTTTATCTTTTTATTTTTATTAAAAGACCATCTAACATAAAAATAAATAAAATAAAATAAAAATGAAACTAGAAGAAAATGAAGAAACAGGAAAAGAATAATACAAGAGAGGGGCTCCTGGTCTTCATTATGCTTACCTGAATAGAAGGGTTGGGGAAGGGCGAGGTCTGGTGGCTAGTGGCGACAAAGGTGGTATGCCGCGATGGTGTGATGATAGTTGGGCAAAGGAGCGGCTTCTGGCAGGCTTCTAGGCGAAGGGTCGCATGAATCAACTGAATACACACCGGAATGAGAGGGATTCAGAGACTGTGCAGGTATGAGATTGCATAGTTGAGGATGGCTTAAAGGAATTGATTTGGCGTAGCCATATCAACAAGTTGCAACTTCTTTTCAGGAGCCTAAAACATAAGAACTCCATGGTTAAACGTGCTTGACCTAGAGCAATTATGGGATGGGTGACTTCTTGGGAAGTTTCTTAAGATGTGTGTGAGTGAGAACAAAAGTACACTGAAAAGACCTGTGTTAGTTTGTGGAGACACTCGTCAATCCTGCAGGTAGTCCCGGGACGTTACAACCTAATGTAACACGCCCTCTGAAGGGCATTACATTTCAAACCGACTATTTTTCAAAACCAATCTTTACACAAGTTATGAAAAGGTTGACATCATACAACATGAGTTTCCAAAAATTTCTTTTTAATGAATAACATTGACTTGTCAAATAATAAAGACACAAGGCATAAAAATTAGAAAATAGACTTTTCATAGAATGAAGTTCGTTACATTCTTAAGTACATTATCTCATGTTCTAAAAGTATAAAACTCAAGTATTCCAAAATAGTAAACGTATATGTATATAACTACCAAATTGAAAACTGATCCTAGTCCAAGTCCCAACACCTGAAGAATAGGGTCTTGCGCCTGATCTTCATCTAGATCCCCTTCAGGATCCCAAGTGCAACATCTCAAAAATTACTTATTTCATGACAAATAATTATTTTATAATATTTATGATTTTTTGAAATTTTTTTGGAATTTTTTAAATTGTTTGATTATTTTAATATTTTTCTCGATTTACGTACGCACTGAGCGAGGCTGGGAAAATGAAATATTTTTCCTGTGACCGGAAAACTTTGAACTGTAGAAACGTCAACAGGGGATCCTACTAAACCTGAGATCGAATACAATTTACGAGGTTTTCATTTTTTAAGATTTTATCTGATAAATAAATCACAATATATTTTATTATCTGTGAGATAATAAAATATTATTTCTACTAACTGTAAAAATTATCCACTGGATAATAACTCTAACAGATTATTTCTATCTGATCACTTTTATGATAGCATCTAAGTGACAACATCACACTTCACTTTATCGAGAAGCATGTGAAGCTTCTCAAGGAAACTTTAAGAAAACTTCAAGGAAGTTTCTTACCAAGCTTCTCAAAGAAGCTTCATACTCTCTCTCTTCTCCATTGAACCCCACGGTTGGAGAGAAGAAAAGATGACAATATTGTTATCTTTTCACTAAAAGCCATCACTCCACTTTTCATCACAAAACTCATTTCACCTTTCCCTCTCTATTTCTCTCTTCTCCCCCATGCCCTCTCCTCTCTTCTTCCTCTCCACTCCACGACAGCCACACCAAGGGGAGGCCATTTTCACTAGTTTGTTAAACTACTTCCATTTCTTACTTCCTCCCATCATCCTAAGGCTTTTCTCCTTGGGGGTCATCGCCTAAATCCATCTTCATCTTCTTCCACCATTGAAGCCCAAAGCTGAAGCTTTTGAGGTAATGTTCTTGATCTTCATGTTCTCTTCTCATTTCCGTGGTCCTTGGCCACCATTGTGATCAAGGACTTCCCTTTTCAAGCTTTGATTTTGAATTTCTTGGGTTTCACCATCTTAGGGTTTTTCTTGGAGGTGTTGGACGAATTTCAAGAGGCATCAAGGAGCTTATTCTCTTGTTTTCTCTTGAGGTAAGAGGGAGATAATCCTCTTCACCCAATCTTGGTGGTGAGGAAATGTCTTTGGTGTTGATGGTGAGGAATCCATTGTGGGTTTCTCACTTTGTTGTGATTTTTAATAATGTTATGATTTGATTGTGTGGTATGATTTTCTATGCTTGTTATTGAGTATTTTGGTGGATTTGTATGTGTCTAAATATTCAAATATGTATATAGATTGGTACCCATTCTATTTGGAAGCTTGGAGAAGCTCATTTTCATGGTTTCTTTTGCAAATTCATGGGCTGTGTGGATTTACATAGCCCAGGTCATGTTCCCACTTGAAACACAGCTAAAAACGCAAGACAAAGTGTTACACGGCCTAAGCCGTGTAATACTACACTGCTGTGTAATATTACACGGCCGTGTAATCGGGCTTCTCCATTTTTGCATGTTTTCTGGTTCTTCCAGAGTAGTACACGGCCTAGGCCGTGAAATTTGGCATAGCCGTGTACTCCAAGCCGTGGAACTTGACATGGTCGTGAAATCAAGGGTAGTGAAGAATTGTTTGGTTTTTCTAGTCTCTTGGAGGCTCACAGTCTCATTGGGCACTCATTGTGAGGCTTTATAACAAGCTAGAACTTACTTAATTAAATGAATAGGCACTTAAGTAGGAATTCATAATGTAGAAAGGATAATGAACATAACCTTATTATACAACTTAGTGTGAGGTTGGATAAAGAAAGAACATGAGTGTGAGGAGAGTTGTGAGAAAATTAAAGTGAATATTCTTAAAGAGTTTAACGTAAGGACATAATGGAATTGAGGCATAACTTTGTAGCAACTTTGAATAGTAAGTGTTCATCTTGGAGGTTTTAATATTGACTTGATGTCGGTCCGTGATTGGTATCAAAGATTTATGATGAATGATTGGGATCGATATGGCATGTGAATTTGGATAATTTGTGCTATTATTGTGAATATATGTATGTATGCATTGAATTCATATGCATTGAGGCATGATTGATACATTCTGACATGATGGGCATGATTGAAGCATACATTGATATTGTGATTATGGAACCGAAGTATCGGACCAAGAAATATCAGATGGACAATTTAGTCAGGTGTAGTTCGCCTTTATAACCAGAAACGTCAGATAAACGAACGAGTCAGATGGGACTATGTAGTCGTATGGACGGTTATATAATATCACTGATGAAAATGGTATTGAACAATTGTATGGACAATTGCTTTAATACCATTGGGAACGGATGGTGGTTGAACTATTGTTAAGGTTATGTTGCCTGGGAGTTGAATCACACTTTAGTGCGGGTACGAATAGACTAGTGTAGGTCTTGTAGTTGGCCTTGGGGGTGTCGGGGCACGAGTATCTCATAGCGGACAGTTGGTAGCCCCTTTAGGCCGTAGGACAAACTGATGCAAACACACCGACGATCCTGACGGAGACACTGTCCTATATCGCGATCTTGTGGGAATGTCACTGTATAAAGTCTTATTGTGCAAAATGATTGATTATTTTTTGGAAAGCACTTGATTTTAGGCTGACGATGTACTGACATGTCTCCCTGATCATTTTCTCTGAATGTTTTGTCTAGCTTCATGGAGTAGGAAATGAGTATATTATACATGAGAGTGGTCAGCATACGCATTATGCATATGCATGGTCAGTTCACCTATTGTCATGGCATGGTCAACATATATATTGTGGTGACATAATTTATCATTCATATATCTATAATGGATGTCTGTTGTTTTAGTGCTGTTAATATTTATATTATTGTGGGATATGCTTTTCTGATGATATATATATATGTGTGTGCAATTGATAACTTGAACATATTTGTAATATCTGTATGTATAGAATGACTTCGTCATTCGTGTTATGTTCCATTGCTGCCATGTTAGTAATGATGTAGGATATCTCACCTCTTGCTTGCACTATTCTTATTCTATGTGATTTTTAGGTTAAAGACGGTAAAGGAAACGAGGTTGAATCTCCTAGATTTTACTTGGTTTGATCTCCTGCGTTTGGTGAGGACAACAAGAAGGGGCTCTGTTAGTTTCGTCATGATTGAGTTCATTGGGGGGTGCCAATGCTTGGCGAGTCGACTGGGTCGGTGAGCGTAAATAGTATTATTGGGGATTCCGATCTTGACCGTGAGAAGGACTGCAATGAAGATCCTATCCTGATTCTCACCGCATCAGTGCATCTGGAGTTGCCTTACGCATTCGGGAGCTATGGAGTGATCTGATTCATACCCTTAGTGAGGATGAGGAGTCTGTGGCATCAGCTGCAAGGGCGCCTGCCCATGAAACCACACACTGTTCTGCTTTTGTGTCCTCAGATGAACTGGGGAAAGGATCCCGAAGTGGATTCGATGGAGTGCCCAACTCCTTAGTCATGGCGTTGTTGTGGGTAGTTATATTTTCTTTTGCATTACCTGTATAAAGGCTATTTTGAGTATATGTATGTCTTAAGGTAATTAACTAGCTTTCTATATTTTATCTCGAGTATATCTTATTGAACTATATTTTAAAATGACAGAATGTGTAACTATTCATTTGTGGCTCATATTTTCTTTATATGCATAATGATTTGATTTAGAAAACCTGTTATTTGAGTTGTAGCACACTAAAATTTAGTGACAGTGGTATAATGACGATTATGCTGTGGTTATTAAATCGAGAGGTGTTACATATGGTGGTATCAGAGCTCAGTTAATCTTATTGAGCCGGGGTATAGACTAACTATGCTTAGACATGTTAGAAGTTTCTCTGTATGTTGTGCACTTCCTTGTCTCTTGGTTGAGATGTTTGGGAAAGGAAGGCATGGCTTGCCATAGATCGAATGTCGGTAGCTACTGTTACACAGTTACATGATATTGAGTATTGGCCCACTCAATGTATAATGTTCTGTGTTTACGCGAAACTATGACTTCACCTAGGCGTATTAAGGTAATAGAAGTTCTTTTAGAAAGAAACTCAGCTGGTATGACTGAACTTGCATAGGATTTGTTTGCATTTACACCCTTGTTATGTTACTTCTAGAATTGTTTGAGCCAATGGGTTAGAAAAAAGATAGTTAAATGAGACTTGAAAGGTTTGTGGACTGAGGCGTCCAAGAGGTTTTGGAGAACCGATTTTCTTGGCAAAAGAATATCTGGTGTAAGTATGGTTCGAGGAGCTGCTTGGAAGTTAAAGACTTATAGGAGTTCGCGCCATAGGAAGCAGAATGAAGGAACTCAAGTTAGAGTCTTTTGGGTTTGGTGGTTAGGTTTGTCTTGATGTGTTGTGTGACTCTTTGTGTTTGGTTTCCGAAAGGAGACAATAATGTTTGAATTGATTGCTTTTGACTTTGCTTATGTTTTGATTTGTTTGTCCTTGGAGGAAGGAAATGGCTCGGGGTAGACGTAAGCATGTGAATGCGGGAAGTGACGATGATGATACGACTGTGGCAGCAGAGGAAATGCAAAGAGTGGTAAATGTAACAACACCCCAGGATCAGAGGGTCGCACGGTAGTAGGAATTGGAAGTCGAGGTTCAGAATTTATTGGAAGAAAGTCAATTTTGGGGAAACTCTGGATTGCCTAAGTTCCAAAGGAGGAATAATAGAAAAGTTAATCATTTTAAGCAGAAACTATTTACTTCAAAATCTCACGAAGAAGGGAGAGTTAATGCCTCAAGTGGAGCGAAAGTCTCTCAGACTGAAGGCCTAAATGAAGGAGCTTGTACTGCGATGGATGACCCTATGATTTTACTATATAATTCTGGGGGTAACCCATTTCTTTATGGCGTATGACTGTATGAATCCAGTAGGGTTGTTTGTATCTTCATCATCTTTTGACTAAGTTATCTCTACTTCTGCTACTAAGAACTTGTTGATGGTAGCTAAGTTGTTTAAATTATCCTATGACCTATTAAAGACGGAATCTTTTCTATTGACCTGATTTGTTTACTTCTTTCACAAATTAAATGTAATATTGAAAATGAATTAGTTATTTTTCAATCATATCTATTAAATTATTCCAATCAAACTTTGTGCTTCTTGAGACAAAAATTTCTGGATCTAAATCCATGAAGCTCATCCCAAAATTTTGTTGAACCATGTCAAATTCTCCATCATATAGATCCATGCCGAATATAGTATAATTAAAAAAGAACATACCCTATGTGACATTTTTTGTTAAGATCAAGGATAGATGGCTTAACGAATCAACTGAAGGAAGCCACTGTTTTCTTCAAGATCAGCTTGTGTTCTGGACTATCATCAAGTTCGCTCAAAGGTAAGAGATTTTTTCGAAACAATTTTTTTTCTTTGACACATTATGAGCACTACAAGTGTTTAGTAGCATCGTTCTGTGCAAGGAACATTTCGATAGTATTCATCAGTTACATGAATTAGATCTTTCTTCCCGGTGGAGACAGACTTGTTATTGTCCTTGTTGACGACATTCTGATCTACTCCTGAAGTTCGGAGGAACGTACTGAACCTCTCGTTGTGATTCTTCAAATCCTAAAGAAGGAGAAGAAAATATGCGAGAAGTTGTCCAAGTATGAATTCTGGTATGAGGCAATTCAGCTTTTAGGTCACATGATCTCAAGGGAAGAAGTTGCTATGGATTCGTCAAAAGTTGAAACAGTTCTTCAATGAGAAAGGCCGAAGATTGTAACAAGGGTTCGTAGTTCCGTATGATTAATCGGTTATTAGTGATGATTCATCAAAAGGGTTTTCCAAGATGGCAGGACCTCCCACTCAGCCTGCGAAAAAGAATCAGGCTTTTCTATGGACCAAGGCGTGTGAAAAAAGTTTTCAAGAGTCAAGGAGATGACTGACTACATCGCAATCCCAAATGAGTTTGTGATGTTTTACATCAGGGTTTGGGATGTGTGCTTGTGCAGAATGGGAAGGTGGTAACGTATGCTTCAAGACAATCGAGAGCACTTGAGAAGGACTACTCTACATAAACTCGGAATTAGCAATTGTAGTGCATTGAAAATATGGAGGTATTTTCTGCATAGAGCAACGATTAAAGTCTACAAAAATCATTAGAGTCAGAAATATTTAGTTGATTAGAGGGAGTTAAATATAAGGCATTACATGGACGACGATGTAAGACACCTTTGTGTTGGCGCTAAGACAATGAAAGGATTGCGATTGGACCCGAACTTGTACAATAAGCAATGGATAAAGTTAAGATGACTCAAGAAGGGATGCAAATAATTTAATGGGAAAAAGAAATTGTGTTATAATAAGCGATTTGGAATGTTGTGTTGGGGGCATAACATTGGAGCTAGTTTCTAGGGTATGGAAATTTCGAGGACGAAATTTCTTTTTGAAGGGGAGAATTGTAACATCCCGAAAATTACTTATTTCATGACAAATAATCATTTTATAATATTTATGATTTTTGAGAATTTTTTTTAAATTTTTTTGAATTATTTGATTATTTTAATATTTTTCTTAATTTACGTGCGCACTGAGCGAGGCTAGGAAAATGAAATGTTTTCCATATGGCCGGAAAACTTTGAACAGTAGAAACGTCAGCAGGAATCTTACTAAACCCGAGATCGGACACAGTTTATGAGATTTTTATTTTTTGAGATTTTATCTGATAAATAAAATCATAGCATATTTTATTATTTGTAGGATAATAAAATATTATTTCTACAAACTGTAAAAATTATACACTGGATAATAACTCTAGTAGATCATTTCTATCTGATCACTTTTATGATAGCATCTAAGTGACAACATCACTCTCACTTTATCGAGAAGCGTGCGAAGCTTCTCAAGAAAACTTCAAGGAAACTTCAAGGAAGCTTCCTACCAAGCTTCTCAAAGAAGTTTCATACTCTCTCTCCTCTCCATTGAACCCCACGGCTGGAGAGAAGAAAAGATGACAATATTGTCATCTTTTCACTAAAAGCTATCACTCCACTTTTCATCACAAAACTCATTTCACATTTCCCTCTCTATTTCTCTCTTCTCCCCCACGCCCTCTCCTCTCTTCTTCCTCTCCACTCCACGACAGCCACACCAAAGGGAGGCTATTTTCACTAGTTTGTTAAACTACTTCCATTTCTTACTTCCTTCCATCATCCTAAGGCTTTTCTCCTTGGAGGTCATCCCTAAATCCATCTTCATCTTCTTCCACCACTGAAGCCCAAAGCTGAAGCTTTTGAGGTAATGTTCTTGATCTTCATGTTCTCTTCTCATTTTTGTGGTCCTTGGCCACCATTGTGATCAAGGACTTCCCTTTTCAAGCTTTGATTTTGAATTTCTTGGGTTTCACCATCTTAGGATTTTTCATGGAGGTGTTGGACGAATTTCAAGAGGCAACAAGTAGCTTGTTCTCTTGTTTTCTCTTGAGGTAAGAGGGAGATAATCCTCTTCACCCAATCTTGGTGGTGAGGAAATGTCTTTGGTGTTGATGGTGAGGAATCCATTGTGGGTTTCTCACTTTGTTGTGATTTTTAATAATGTTATGATTTGATTGTGTGGTATAATTTTCTATGCTTGTTATTGAGTATTTTGGTGAATTTGTATGTGTCTAAATGTTCAAATATGTATATAGATTGGTACCCATTCGATTTGGAAGCTTGGAGAAGCTTATTTTCATGGTTTCTGGTGTAAAGTCACAGGCTGTGTGGATTTACACGGCCCAGGCCATGTTCCCCAATGGAAACACAGCTAAAAACGCAAGACAAAGTGTTACACAGCCTAGGCCGTGTAATATTACACGGTCGTGTAATCGGGCTTCTCCATTTTTGCACGTTTTCTGGTTCTTCTAGAGTAGTACACGGCCTAGGCCATGAAATTTGACATAGCCATGTACTCCAGGCCGTGAAACTTGACATGGTCGTGAAATCAAGGGTAGTGAAGAATTGTTTGATTTTTCTAGTCCCTTGGAAGCTCACAGTCTCATTGGGCACTCATTGTGAGGCTTTATAACAAGCTAGAACTTACCTAACTAAATGAATAGGCACTTAAGTAGAAATTCATAATGTGGAAAGGGTAATGAACATAACCTTATTATATAACTTAGTGTGAGGTTGGATAAAGAAAGAACATGAGTGTGAGGAGGATTGTGAGGAAATTAAAGTGAATATTCTAAAAGAGTTTAACGCAAGGACATAATGGAATTGAGGCATAACTTTTGTAGCAACTTTGAATAGTAAGTGTTCATCTTGGAGGTTTTAATATTGACTTGATGTAGGTCTGTGATTGGGATTAAAGATTTATGATGAATTATTGGGATTGATATGGCATGTGAATTTGGATAATTTGTGCTATTATTGTGAATCTATGTATGTATGCATTGAATTCATATGCATTGAGGCATGATTGATACAGTCTGACATGATGAGCATGATTGAAGCATGCATTGATATTGTGATTATAGAACCGAAGTACTAGACCAAGAAATATCATATGGATAATTTAGTCAGATGCGATTCACCTTTATAACCAGAAACGTCAGATAGATGAACGAGTTAGATGGGACTGGTTATCAAAGGAAACCCAGATAACAGTGGTACTATGTAGTCATATGGACGGTTATATAATATCACTGATGAAAATGGTATTGAACAATTGTATAGACAGTTGCTTTAATACCATTGGGAATGGTACAATGGTGGTTGAACTATTGTTAAGGCCATGTTGCCTAGGAGTTGAATCACACCTTGGTGCGGGTGCGAATAGACTAGTGTAGGTCCTATAGTTGGCCTTGGGGGCGTCGAGGCGCGGGTGTCTCACAGCAGACAGTTGGTAGCCCCTCTGGGCTGTGGGACAAACTGATGCAAGCGTACCGACGATCCTGATGAAGACACTGTCCTATATCGCGATCTTGTGGGAATACCGCTGTATAAAGCCTTATTGCGCAAAATGATTGATTATGTTCTGGAAAGCACTTGATTTTAGGCTGATGATGTACTGGCATGTCCCCCTGATTATTCTCTTCGAATGTTTTGTTTAGCTTCATGGAGTAGAAAATTAGTACATTGTACATGAAGGTGGTCAGCATGCGCATTGTGCATATGCACGGTCAGTTCACCTATTGTCATGGCATGGTCAACATACATATTATGGTGATAAAATTTATCATTCATATATCTATAATGGATGTCTGTTGTTTTAGTGCTTTTAATATTTATATTATTGTGGGATATGCTTTTCTGATGGTATATATATATGTGCAATTGATGACTTGAACATATTTGTAATATCTGTATATATGGAATGACTTTGTCATTCGTGTTATGTTCGTTTGCTGCCATGTTGGTAATTATGTAGGATATCTCACCTCTTGCTTGCACTATTCTTGTTTTATGTGATTTTTGGGTTAAAGACGGTAAAGGGAACGAGGTTGAATCTCCTAGATTTTACTTGGTTTGATCTTCTGCGTTTGGTGAGGACAACAAGAAGGGGCTCTGTTGGTTTCATCATGATTGAGTTCACCGGGGGGTGCCAACGCTTGTTGAGTCGACTGGGGCGGCGAGCATAAATGGTATTATTTGGGATTCTGATCTTGTCCGTAAGGAGGACCGCGATGAAGATCCTATCCTGATTCTCACCGCATCGGTGCATCCGGAGTTGCCTTACGCATTTGGGAGCTATGGAGTGATCTGATTCATACCCTCAGTGAGGACGAGGAGTCTGTGGCATCAGCTGCGAGGGTGCCTGCCCATGAGACCACACACTGTTTTGCTTTTGTGTCCTCAGATGAACCGGGGAAAGGATCCCTAAGTGGATTCGATGGAGTGCCCAACTCCTTAGTCGTGGCGTTGTTGTAGGTAGTTATATTTTCTTTTGCATTACCTGTATAATGGCTATTTTGAGTATATGTATATCTTAAGGTAATTAACTAGTTTTCTATGTTGTATCTCGAGTATATCTTGTTGAACTATATTTTAAAACAACAGAATGTGTAACTATTCATTCGTGGCTCATATTTTCTTTATATGCACAATGATTTGATTTGGAAAACTTGTTATTTGAGTTGTAGCACGCCGAAATTTAGTGACCGTGGTATAATGACGATTATGCCGTGGTTATTAAATCGAGGGGTGTTACACCTAGCAGACAAAGTCCCCAGTCGGGGTATGTCACAATAGACGAAAGTCCAAGCAGTCGACTCCACAATGCCTTCCCTAGAGGAAGCTCTCCAAGAGACACCCAGAACTCCAAGTGAACAGCTACATCTACCGTAAAAGTAGCGGTGTCATGCCGAGTCCCGCTCCAAAGCAAAGTGACATCTCTGTTATCCCGAATGCGCCTCGTATCCTAATGGACACTCCATGCTTCCACTGTGCCTGTGAAACTACAGTCGAGTGAAACCTCACGAATCTTGCCTCACCGCCAATGTAGTCTTTACAGATATGAGAATAAGATAGAAGCAGATAAAAAATACAATGAAAGAGGTGAGATGCCCTACATCAATACCATCAGGCAGCAAGAAATACAACGAAAGACAATGATGTCTGTCATACACAACAACATCAAATAATATAAGAAATAATCATATCAATATAGAATATTCATAGAATAACAAACATAATTATGTCAATACAGGATTATTATAGAGCAACAACATAATAATGTCAATACTGATAAGTAACTCAGCAATATACATCAAGACATACATGTATATGTATGAATCATGTCACAATGACAGATATACTGACCATGCATATGCACGATGTGTATGTTGACCAATTCCTACTGCATGGAGCTAAAGATTCAGAGATGAGCGTTCCAGAAGATCTATCCCCCCTCAAAAGACAGTCTACGCTGGACCACGAAAAGAAATAGTGTTTTGACGGGCTGCCAGTGTGTTGCAACGGTGTTCACGGCCAGGGGTATACAATGTGACAGTAGTCATTGATGAATCACCTGCCCTGGACATCCCCCAAGATCCATCAGGGATCACACTATCCTGTAAGTTCTCACTCACTCCTAGGCATAAAACGCCACGACTGTATAATGTTCAAATGCATATTCAATGAAATCAAACCACTGTTGAACTGTTCCCAATGATATTAAAGCAACCGCCTATACAATTGTTTAATACCATTAATATCAATGATATTATATAGCCGCCCATACAACTACACAATATCACTAATATATGCTGGTTTCTTATGATAACAAGTCACATCTGACTCAACCATCTATCTGATATTTCTGGTTATAAAAGTAAACCACATCTAACTCAATCCTCTATCTGATGTTCCTAGGGTCCTGTTCGTCGGCCTAACAGAACAATGCTAATGCATGCTATCACAAAGGATTTCAGTCATGCATATTTCAAGAATCATGCATGCTTTCACAAAGTAATCTCAATTGTGTAAATTCAAGAGTCATCATTCATGTAACACAATAATCTTACTGTTACTTTCAATTATGAGATACCTTCATTAACTAACATTCTTCCCAATATTTGCATTGTTCTCATTTTAATGAAGCCCCTTTCCATCCTTAATATTATAAATCCTTAATTGAACTCCTCGATTATCCAGTTAACCAGATTCACCACTAATGATTCATCTCCCATTATTCCAATTATTCTCAATTTATTCCCATTAGTATTTCTAAAAGTTATTACTCCTCAAACCATAACATTATGATCATCTTCCCTTAATTCTAAACATAGCCCTCTTAAACTAATCACTTGAGCTCCTCACAACCTCACTTACACTCATGTTCTTTCATTGTCCAAACCTCACTTTAGGCTATATGATAAAGTTATGTTCTTTATTCTTTTCATGTTATGAACTCCTAATTAAGTGTTTACTAATTCAATTAACTGAGTTCTAACTTGATACAAAGTCTCATATTGAGTGCCCAATGAGGCCGTGAGCCTCCAAGGGACTAGAAAACCTAACCATTTCTCCTTAGCTCAATTGCACGACCGTGACAAATTTCACGGCCTGCCCTACGCGGCTATGTCATATTACACGGCCTGGGCCGTGTACTCCTCTGGAAAGACTTAAAAACATGTGAAATCTAAACTAGCCGATTACACGGCCGTGTAACATTACATGGCCTGGGCCATGTAACGCTCTGTCTTGTGGTGTGTGAGCTGCGTTTCCAGCAAGGAACATGGCTTGGGCCGTGTAAATCCACACGGCCTGTGGATCTTACCCAGAATCCTAAAAATGTGCTTCCCCAAGCCTCTAAATCAAATGGGTACAAATCCATATACATATCCAAGCATTTAAGCATTTCAAATCCATCAAATTACACAATAATCAAGCATTAAAAATCATATAACACATCCAAATCACAACATTACCAAAAATCACAAAAACAAAGTGAGCAACCCACACATGGATTCCTCACTATCAACACAAAAACATGTTCCTCACCACTATGAGTGGTTGAGGAGGTTAATCTCCCTCTTACCTCAAGAGACAACAAAGAAAGCAAGCTTTTTGATGCTTCCTTACAAGATTTCGTCCACTCCTACTAAGAAAACCCTAAGATGGTTAACTCAAGAAATCAATAGCTAAAGCTTGAAAGGAAGAGTCCTTGATCACAATGGTGACCAAGGGTCATGAAAATGAGGAAAGAAAGAGGAAGAAAGTCAAGAACTTTACCTCGAAGTTTCAAGCTTTAGAGCTTGGTAGAAAGTGATGAAGATGGAGGAATCAAGAGGTGTTCACCAAAGAGAAAGGCTTCAAGAAGATAAAAGGAGTCAAGATCCTAGATTGGCTTGAGCAAACAAGCTTGAGTGGCCAACAATGGAGGTGGAGGCCGTGTGAAATGAAGAGGGGAGGAAAAGAAGAAAACATGAGAGAGAGAGAAGAGTAGGCGTGAGGGAGAGAAGAGAAAAGTAAGAGAAAGCAATAGCTTTTTGAAATTGAAAAGTGAAGAGTGAATGAATGTTAGATGAAAAGATGATGACTTTTGCCACATTTCCCCCTTCATGGCCGTGTAGCCCAAAGTGAGGAGAGGGAGTGTGAAGCTTCCTTGAGAAGCTTGGTAGGAAACTTCCTTGAAGTTTCCTTGAGAAACTTTGCACACTTTTTGATAAAGTGAAGGGTGATGATGTCACTTAGATAATATCATAAAAGTAACTAGATAGAAATAATTTACTAGAACTATTATCCAGTGGACAAAAGTTATAGTTAGCAGAAATAATATTTTATTATCCCACAAATAATAAAATATACTAAGATTTTATTTATCAGATAAAATTTTAAAAAATAAAAACCTCGTAAATTATGTCTGGCCTCGGGTTTAGTAAGATCCTTCGTCGACACTTCTACAGTCCAAAGTTTTTTGGCCTCGAAGAAAATATTTTATTTTCTCGACCTTGCCAGTGCGCACGTAAATTAAGAAATATATTAAAATAATCAAATAATTCAAGCAATTCTAAAAAAATTCTCAAAAATCATAATTATTATAAAATGAACATATATCATGAAATAAGCGATTTTCGGGGTGTTACAAGGTTGGGTGACGGTGGAGGCTTTTCGGTGGCGTCACTTGGTGGCTTGCGGCGATGCATGATTGCTCATAGCTAGCAAAGGTGGGTGGTGCGTGGTGGTCTTGGACGACGGCGATGGCAACGATTTGCATGGTGACTTGCTGCGTTGAGTTCGGGTTGCTGATAGCAGAGGTGTGACAATTGTGGCAATGACTGGAAGGTTGGGGTGTGGTGTATAACTAATGATATAAGGGTCGAGTGGTGATAGTGGTGCGCGGATGAGATTGGTTCAACGGTGGAAGGTGTAACGCCCCTCTTCCAAGGGAACGCCACATGGTCAATTACAATGCGGAAATAAGGTTAGGTGAGTTGAGACCCGGTTCGTTTTAATAAGACGCGTATATTCACTAGATTATAGTTGGGTATTTTAATTGGCGGTTAGGTTATATATATATATATACTCTTTTTTTTTTTTCTTGATTAGTAACCATATTGACGAGACATCAATGGAAATAAAAGATCAAACAGAAGTAAAACATGCATAGGAATTAACATCTGCATCATCATATATATATATATATAAGTTTATCAAAACATTTAGTTACAAGCTGGTACATCAAAAGCAAAGCTATACCGCCCCCAAAGTATTACATACACATCCCCACGGTATCGAATTTACAGCCCCACTACAAACAAAACATCGGGCCCCCAAAATAAAATACCTTGGTAGCCTTCGGTAGCTACGAGTAACATCAATCCCTCAAGTGAGGAGGAATCGTGTCGGGATCCTCTTCGGGGTCCTCTTCGGGGTCGTCCTCGGGACTTCCTCGGGATCTTCCTCGGGATCTTCCTCATCATCGAGGAAATCACCATAGGAATAGCAGAGACACGGGACGGGGCCCGAGCCGTAGAACGAAAAGAGTCCTCTCTCGGAGTGAAGTAACGATCGCCCCACATCTCACGTATCGGTGGCCGAAACTCCAAACGTAGGCTAATGCAAAGGTAAAGACGGGTGGTTCGTGGCGTCTCCGGGCTAGTGATATCGAGACATCTCTCGTGTAGACACGGCGTTCGAAGCGTAGTTGATATACCAAGACTCGGCCCTCCTAAGAAAATCGACGTACATCTCCCAAAAATCACGTGTGTACGGGGCTCCATAGTCTTTCGTGGTCGCTCAGTCAAGATAAGGCCAAAAACCAGGGAAGTTGGGAGCTTCCGGTTCCTCACGGTTGTCTTCGATGAGACGCAATGTACAGATAAACAGAAATAGAGAGACAGGAAAGAAAAGAGGTAAGACATCCTTCCGTCATTACCAATTATAGCATCAAGAAACCAAACGGCGCAAAGCGCCCACATAGCATTTACAACAACAGTATTAGTAATAGACATTCAAGAGCAGTTATGATCAAGCAAACAGTCCCAAGCAGTCATAGGTATATCAACAATATATCAATGCCAGACCATAATAATGATAAATGCAAATAATGCACGGACTCTATACACATGAGCCCTCAATAACCAAGATCCTACTCCATGGAGCTAGACACAAAACATTCGGAGAGAATGATCAGGGAGACATGCTAGTATCTCGTCAACCATAAAAACAAGTGCTTTCCAGAAAATAATCAGTCATTTTGCGCAACAAGGCTTTATACAGCAGTATTCTCACAAGATCTCGATATAGGACTGTGGCCAGTCAGGATCGTTGGTGCGTTTGCATCGGTTTGTCTCACGGTCCAGAGGGGCTACCACTGCCCTTTGTGAAACACCCGCGCCCCAACGCCCTCAAGGCCAACTACAGGACCCCACTTGTCTATTCGCACCCGCACTAAGGTGTGTTCAACTCCTAGGCAACTAGGCCTTACGACAGTCCAACGGACAAATCACAATGCATACAGACTCTATGCATAATCATGCATGATCATTATTACATACTATTCCATCATATGTCACAATTTGCCAAAGTAAGAATTAATACCGTCAATGGTCTCTCACATGGACCCACCATAGCATAATATTGTCACTAAATAATTCAATACCTTTTTAAAACGTATTATGAATTCTTGCTTAGGTTTAGCTTTACTTTGTGGTTTGTCTCTAAAGGAATTCTCTTAGTTAACTTAAGTCCTCTTAGGTAATTTATTCATATGCCCTTTGAAGGTTATTTTAAGATTTCAAAATCTCACACTCTCAGGTTCTTCCCTGTTTATGCATCCCTAAGTAATTTCTAGTCATCCCATTTATTTATGATCAATATTCCTCTATTAGTCCCAAGGTTTTGGGTGATAGGTATACATTTGAATTCGACAGAGACTATGTTTTATGAATAATTGAAGTTGCTATTCGACGAAGAATAATGTAACAGGAGGGGGAAAGAATGGGGAAAACATTTTTCTGTCGGATGGGGATTCTGTCGGACGAAGAAATCATTTGCTGTCGAATGGGGGTTCTGTCGGACGAAGAAATTATTTGCTGTCGGATGGGGGTTCTGTCGGACGAAGATCAAAACTGTCGGACTCCCCAGATGGTCAGCAAAAGCCTCAATTCGACGGGTATAGGTGTCGACGTTGGAGAAAATCTCCCAAGTGTCGAACCGACGAACACTGGTAGAAATCTCTAATTTCGACGGGTCTGGGGAAATTCATCTACTCGACAGGCATTGTCTCTCGAATTCGACGATTATTGACTTTGGGGCATTTTCTTGTAAGTGTCCAGGGACTCTATTCGACGGGTTTTTGGTCGGAAGATCGATCTCGACGGGCATGATCGAGGTTCATACTCGACGGATATTGACATTGTGTTTAGTGGTCGAAGATCCAAACTCGACGGATTTTCACTTAGTGTTTGCTGGTCAGAAATCTAAATTCGACGGGTTTGACATTCGACGGAAAGGGTCAGGAGTCTAAACTCGACGGATTTTAACATTTCACTAAGTAGTTAGGACATCAAATTCGACAGGCTTGGCCATGAGTCCTTACTCGACGGATTTTAACATTTTATTAAGTAATTAGGTTATCACGTTCGACAGGTTTTAGGTTATCACGTTCGACAGGTTTTGGGTTATCACGTTCGACAGGCTTGGGTTATCACGTTCGACAGGCTTGGGTTATCACGTTCGACAGGCTTGGGTTATCACGTTCGACAGGTCTTATCATTCGACGAAATGGTCAGAAATCTTCATTCGACGGATTTTGACATATCACCAAAAGATCAGGTTATTGTATTCGACGAGTTTGGCCAGATTTCATACTATTACTAATTTCCACATGAAGTTTCCACATTCTCGGGCTCAACATCGTAACTATCCGAGAACAAATTGGAACTCATTCCCTTCAATATTACACATTCCAAGACATCCGATTTATATATATATATATATATGTACATTCAAACTCAAACACTCAAATAACACATATACCATACAAACAACATACAAAAAGCGAGAAAGACCCTCAACAAAATCACAGACGTTCCTAAATGCTAAGAGAGGTTGAGGAGGAGTGTCTTCCTCTTACCTTAGAGAAGCACAAAGAAAGGTGCTCCTTTTGGTCAGAAATGATATTGTCAGCTCCCAAGAGATCCTTAAATATTCAAGCTCACCAAAATCAGAATCAAGTGTTGAAATGGATACCCATGGTCATCAAAATGACAGTGGGTTACGAAAATGAGGAGAGATGAGGAAAAAGCTAAGGACTTTACCTTAAAGTTCCAACCTTTAAGCTTCAACCGTGGAGGAAAAGAAGATGAAGAAAACGTAGAGCTTTGAAGATGATTCCCTCAGGTGTGGTGCTTCTCCAAACACGAAATGGTGTTTGGAGTGTGACGGTATTGGAGGATGAAAATATGAAGGTGGGTGGATGGTCTTCTTTGGAAGGAGAAATGGAAAGAGAGAAAGATGAGTGCTACGTACGGGAGGAGGAAAATGTGTGAATTGCGAGAATGAATTAAGCCCCTTAATTCAAATGTGCAACACAAAAATGGGAGGAGAGAGAAATATTAAAAAAATGATCCAAAGAAGCTTCCTTGAGAAGCTTCGCACGCTTCTCTACGAAGTGCATAGTAAGCTTGTCTCCTTGATTAAATACCTGTCGGATGATTTATTACACTAGCAGATAAAACCTCAAAATGTAGACCTCGAAGCGTGCCCTGGGACTCGGGTTTAGTAAGATCCCCGTTGACACGTTGACAGTCCAAGGTTTACCAGCCTCAGGGAAAATATTTTATTCTCCCGGCTCCACTCAGCACACACATAAAACGAAGAATATATTAAAATATTCATCATCTCCAGAAAATTCCACAAAAATTCTTAAAAATTGCAAATATTATAAAATGATCGTTTTTAACAAAATAATGAATTTTCGGGATGTTACAACACTCCCCTTCTAAAAAGAAATTTCGTCCTCGAAATTTGCATACCTTAGAATAGCTGTGGGTATTGCTCTCTCATCTTGTCTTCCAACTCTCAGGTTGCATCTCCAGTCACCTCGTTCCAGATCACTTTCACCAATGCGATTTCCTTGCCTCTTAATTGCTTTATCCTGCTATCCTCGATTCTTATAGGAGACGTCTCATAAGTTAAGTTTTCTTTTAGTTGTATGTATACGGTGCTATGATATGACTTGGGTCGGGAAGGTATTTCCGAAGTTGTGACACATGAAAAACATTATGAATGTTTGAAAGAAAAGGAGGTAAGGATATTTGGTATGCTACGGGACCTACACGAGCAATGATTTGGTATGGTCCAAGGAATTTAGGAGTGAGTTTTCTAGATTTTAAAGCCCGGCCCACCCCGGTCGTAGGTGTGACTTTCAGAATACATGCTCACCTTCCTCAAACTCAAGAGGTTTTCTCCTTCGGTCCGCATAACTCTTTTGTCGACTCGAGCCGTCCTCATCTTTTCCCGAATCATCTTAACCTTCTCGGTTATGCGTTGTATAATCTCGGGTCCAATAGTAAGGCGCTCGCCGTCTTGGTACCAACACATAGGTGTTCGACATCGTCGTCCATACGAGCTTCATAGGGTGCCATCCCTATGCTCGAATGGTAATCGTTGTTGTAGGTGAATTCTATCAAGGGTAGAATGTCATCCCAACTCCCGCTTGCTCTATGGTGCAAGCTCTAAGCAAATCTTCCAAAGATTGGATTGTTCTCTCCGATCGACCGTCGGTCATGCGGATGATAAGCGAGAACTAAGTTGTAATTTTGTCCCCAATGCTTCTTGCAAACTCTCCCGAAATTTGAAGTAAACCTCGGATCTCTATCCGAAACAATACTTGTAGGCACACCGTGCGCCCGACAATCTCTCCAATATAGATCGAGTCAATCTCTCTAGCTTGTACTTGATGTTGATCGGAAGAAAATGTGCGATTTCGTGAGTCGGTCCACAATTACCCAAATCGAATCATGACCTTTTCTTGTCCTTGGTAATCCAACTACAAAGTCCATTGCACATCTTGTCCCACTTCCATTCGGAATAGATAACGGTTACAGCAATCCTGCTGGTCTCGATGTTCCACTTTAGCTTTTTGACAAACCAGACAAGTAGATACACATCTAGTAACGTCACTCTTCATTCCGTGCCACCAGAACAACTTCTTCAAGTCTTGATACATCTTCGTCATGCCCGGTGCATACTCAGTTGGCTTGTGTGAGCATGATTAATGATGTATTCTCTAAGTTCTTGATTCCGAGGGACACAAACTCTCCCCGGAATCTCAAAATTCCATCCGTTCCTCTCGCAAACTCTGTTTCATTTCCTTGCTTCATCTGTTCCCTCACTTCTTGTAAGAATTTGTCCTTCTTCCTCGCTCTTTTCTTATGCTGTCCATCAACTCGCTCGAGATGGTAACCATATTCATGCAAATCTTTCCAGGTTCTAACTTCACAAAAGACCATACATCTCTGAATTGCTCTATTAGATCCTTTTCCTTGATCATCAGGGCAGAGACACTGATCATCTTCCTGCTTAGAGCGTCTGCCACAACATTTGCCTTGCCAGGATGATACAGAAGTCGGAAATCGTAATCCTTCAGGAATTCTAACCACCTCCGTTGCCTCATGTTCAACTCCTTCTGATCATACAAATACTTCAGACTCTTGTGATCACTGAAAATATTAAACGTTGCTCCGTAGAGAAAATGCCTCCATATCTTCAGAGCAAAAACTACAGCCGCTAGCTCCAGGTCGTGCGTCGGATAATTCTTCTCGTGCACTCGCAACTGCCTTGAAGCATAAGCCACCACTCTTCCATGTTGCATAAGTACGGATCCTAGCCCTTGGTATGAAGCGTCACAAGACACTTCAAACCTGTTCATTCGGATCGGGTAGCACTAACACCGGTGAGGTAGTCGGTCGATTCTTCAACTCTTGGAAACTTCGCACACTGTTTGTCGGCCCACTCAAAAGTTTGGTTTTTCCTTGTGAGTTGTATAAGTGGTCCAACAATCTTGGAGAATCCTCAATGAACCTCCGGTAATATCCCGCTAAACCCACGAAGCTTCGAATCTCGTTCTTCGACTTCGGCCTTTCCCATCGTAGTACCGCCTCCACTTTCGATGGATCCACAAAGCAATCCCACTCTTTGAGATCACATGACCTAGAAACTTGACTTTCTTCCAGCCAAAACTCACATTTTGAGAGTTTGGCATACAATTCTTTCTCCTTCAGAATCTGAAGAACTATACGGAGGTGTTCAGCATGGTCCTCCCGATTTTGAGAGTATACCAGAATGTCATCAATGAAGACCACAACGAACTTATCCAAGTAAGGTCGAAAGATTAGGTTCATGTAGTCCATGAAGATAGCTGGTGCATTCGTCACACCAAACGGCATCACCATATACTCGTAGTGACCGTATCGGGTGCGAAAAGCGAGTCTTGGGCACATCCTCTGTCTTCACTCGTATCGATGATACCCGGATCAGATCAATCTTGGAAAACACCGCCGCTCCCTTCAGTTGGTCCATCAAGTCGTCAATCCTCGGGAGTGGATATTTGTTCTTAATCGTCACTTTGTTCAGCTGCCGATAGTCCACACATAACCTTGAGGTGCCATCCTTCTTGCGAACTAACAGCACTGGTGCTCCCCATGGTGACACACTTGGCCTGACAAATTGCTTTTCCAAAAGCTCTTCTAGCTGTTTCTTTAGCTCGGCTAACTCTGTCGGTGCCATCCGGTACGGTGTTATAGACACAAGACCAGCTCCCGGTACTAAGTCGATAGCAAACTCTATCTCTCGAGCCGGTGGTAAACCAGGCACACTCTCAGGAAAGACTTCGGGAAACTCATTCACCACTGGAATTGTGTCCACATCAACCTCGTTCTCGATTTTCAAAGAAGACAAGTAGCATGTATCCGTGAGCTCCTTCTTTCAAGAGAGCTTGAATTCGGTTGGCCGTCAAAAATCTAGAATTCTCATTTATGGGAAAAACTATGGTCTTTCTGGAATGGAGCAGTCTAACGAACATGGTTAGAAGACAACCATCCATCCCTAGGATAATATCTAATTGGGAAAGAGGTAAACAAATCAGATCGACGAGAAAGGATCGACCTTCAACAATCAATGGACAGTTTAGACAAACTTTGGTAGTAACTACCGGCCTATCGGTGGGGTAGAAACAGTTAAGTCAAAAGGTAAGGACGACACGGGTAGACTCGGTTTTGCACACACGGTCATACGATATAAAAGAATGGGTTGCCCCGAGAGTCATACTGCCAAATGCAGTTAAAAGATTACCTTCTATGATGCCTTCTCCCTATATCAAATCTTCGGATTCGGAGGCTTCGGCTCCGCTCATAGTGTAAACTCGTCCTCCACTTGCGGTTTCTTGGCTTTCGCAACATTCATTGAAGGTTCGACCTTCGCTTGATTGCGGTCTCGTAGATGTGTCCAGGTTTCCCACATCGAAAACAGATAATCCCTTTGATAGGACAATCCCTCGTCGATGATCTTTTCCACACTTAGGCATTTGGAGGGATATGCCAAGTTTTGACCGGTCCGGTTCCCACTAGAACCTCCACTTGAACTTCCACCCATGGCTTGTTGGTGACTTCCCATTGGTCGAGAGTATGGCTTCTTCTGGAAGCGGTTAGCACTGTTATTGCCGCCTCTCTGGAATCTCGCAGGCCCAAAGTTTCTATTCCTCATATCTCTAGATTGCTCCAGAGCCTCTACATCACAGCAAGTATCCAGCAGTTGTGAGAATTCATTGATCCTCAAGGTGATCACAGCTTTCCTCAGTTCGTACCTCAATCCTTCCGTGAATCTTCGGCACTTCCAAGCCTCATCTGGTTGGTTCTGAAAGTAGGTCGAAAACTGTGACAAGTTTTCGAATCTCGCTGCGTACTCACTAACAGTCATATTCCCCTGTCGCAGGTTGAGGAATTCCGACTCCTTCGCATGCCTTGCACTCGCAGGAAAATACTTGTCCAAGAACTTTTCTTTGAACAACTCCCAAGTAATATCTCGGTTCGCAGCTTCTAGCATCCTCCGCACTCCGTTCCACCAGTTCTCCGCGTTGCCTACCAAGCATAAAAGTAGCATAATCCACCTTCTTACCCTCAGCGCAATTCATTCCTCGAAATACCTTCTCCAACTCCTTGATCCACGAGACTAGCTTTGTCCTGGATCAAATTCTCCTTTAAATTGAGGAGGATTATGGCGTCGAAACTCGCTAAATTCGAGCATCGGCAGTAGCCTCTAACTCGTTGAGCGGCTCGCTCTTGTTGTTGCGTAACTCTCTCTTCTTTGTCGTGCGGCTTGCTCGGTTGTTGTGCGATGACCTCACCATCCTTTGCATCGTTGTAATAAATTGCTTTGCCATGTCTTCCTTCGTGCCATCTCACTTTCTCAGATTCAGATTATCTGAAAACACAGAAAAGTCGATTGCATTCACTAAAAATACCAAACACTACTCCTTTACGAATACCATTCAGAGAACACACAAAGACAAACAAGACAGACTCAACCACAAGACCCAAAGAAACATAAAGGGGCTCTGATACCAAGAATGTAACGCCCCTCTTCCAAGGGAACGCCACATGGTCAATTACAATGCGGAAATAAGGTTAGGTGAGTTGAGACCCTGGTTCGTTTTAATAAGACGCGTATATTCACTAGATTATAGTTGGGTATTTTAATTGGCGGTTAGGTTATATATATATATATACTCTTTTTTTTTTTTTTCTTGATTAGTAACCATATTGACGAGACATCAATGGAAATAAAAGATCAAAATGTAAGTAAAACATGCATAGGAATTAACATCTCGCATCATCATATATATATATATATAAGTTTATCAAAACATTTAGTTACAAGCCTGGTACATCAAAAGCAAAGCTATACCGCCCCAAAGTATTACATACACATCCCCACGGTATCGAATTTGACCCACTACAAACAAAACATCGGGCCCCCAAAATAAAATACGGTAGCCTTCGGTAGCTACGAGTAACATCAATCCCTCAAGTGAGGAGGAATCGTGTCGGGATCCTCTTCGTGGTCCTCTTCGGGGGTCGTCCTCGGGGACTTCCTCGGGATCTTCCTCGGGATCTTCCTCATCATCGAGGAAATCACCATAGGAATAGCAGAGACACGGGACGGGGCCCGAGCCGTAGAACGAAAAGAGTCCTCTCTCGGAGTGAAGTAACGATCGCCCACATCTCACGTATCGGTAGGCGAAACTCCAAACGTAGGCTAATGCAAACGGTAAAGACAGTGGTTCGTGGCGTCTCCGGGCTAGTGATATCGAGACATCTCCCGTGTAGACATAGCGTTCGAAGCGTAGTTGATATACCAAAGACTCGGCCCTCCTAAGAAAATCGACGTACATCTCCCAAAAATCGTGTGTACGGGGCTCCATAGTCTTTCGTGGTCGCTCGGTCAAGATAAGGCCAAAAACCGGGGAAGTTGGGAGCTTAGGTTCCTCACGGTTGTCTTCGATGAGACGCAATGTACGATAAACAGAAATGGAGAGACGGGAAAGAAAAGAGGTAAGACATCCTTCCGTCATTACCAATTATAGCATCAAGAAACCAAACACGCAAAGCGCCCACATAGCATTTACAACAACAGTAATAGTAATAGACATTTAAGAGCAGTTATGATCAAGCAAACAGTCCCAGGCAGTCATAGGTATATCAACAATATATCAATGCCAGACCATAATAATGATAAATGTAAATAATGCACGGACTCTATACACATGAGCCCTCAATAACCAAGATCCTACTCCATGGAGCTAGACACAAAACATTCGGAGAGAATGATCAGGGAGACATGCTAGTATCTCGTCAGCCATAAAAACAAGTGCTTTCCAGAAAATAATCAGTCATTTTGCGCAACAAGGCTTTATACAAAGAAACATTCTCACAAGATCTCGATATAGGATCGTGGCCGGTCGGGATCGTTGGTGCGTTTGCATCGGTTTGTCTCACGGTCCGGAGGGGCTACCACGCCCTTTGTGAAACACCCGCCCCAACGCCCTCAAGGCCAACTACAGGACCCCACTTGTCTATTCGCACCCGCACTAAGGTGTGTTCAACTCCTAGGCAACTAGGCCTTACGACAGTCCAACGGACAAATCACAATGCATACAGACTCTATGCATAATCATGCATGATCATTATTACATACTATTCCATCATATGTCACAATTTGCCAAAGTAAGAATTAATACCGTCAATGGTCTCTCACATGGACCCACCATAGCATAATATTGTCACTAAATAATTCAATACCTTTTTAAAACGTATTATGAATTCTTGCTTAGGTTTAGCTTTACTTACTGTGGTTTGTCTCTAAAGGAATTCTCTTAGTTAACTTAAGTCCTCTTAGGTAATTTATTCATATGCCCTTTGAAGGTTATTTTAAGATTTCAAAATCTCACACTCTCAGGTTCTTCCCTGTTTATGCATCCCTAAGTAATTTCTAGTCATCCCATTTATTTATGATCAATATTCCTCTATTAGTCCCAAGGTTTTGGGTGATAGGTATACATTTGAATTCGACAGAGACTATGTTTTATGAATAATTGAAGTTGCTATTCGACGAAGAATAATGTAACAGGAGGGGGAAAGAATGGGGAAAACATTTTTCTGTCGGATGGGGATTCTGTCGGACGAAGAAATCATTTGCTGTCGAATGGGGGTTCTGTCGGACGAAGAAATTATTTGCTGTCGGATGGGGGTTCTGTCGGACGAAGATCAAAACTGTCGGACTCCCCAGATGGTCAGCAAAAGCCTCAATTCGACGGGTATAGGTGTCGACGTTGGAGAAAATCTCCCAAGTGTCGAACCGACGAACACTGGTAGAAATCTCTAATTTCGACAGTGCAGGGAAATTCATCTACTCGACAGGCATTGTCTCTCGAATTCGACGATTATTGACTTTGGGGCATTTTCTTGTAAGTGTCCAGGGACTCTATTCGACGGGTTTTTGGTCGGAAGATCGATCTCGACGGGCATGATCGAGGTTCATACTCGACGGATATTGACATTGTGTTTAGTGGTCGAAGATCCAAACTCGACGGATTTTCACTTAGTGTTTGCTGGTCAGAAATCTAAATTCGACGGGTTTGACATTCGACGGAAAGGGTCAGGAGTCTAAACTCGACGGATTTTAACATTTCACTAAGTAGTTAGGACATCAAATTCGACAGGCTTGGCCATGAGTCCTTACTCGACGGATTTTAACATTTTATTAAGTAATTAGGTTATCACGTTCGACAGGTTTTAGGTTATCACGTTCGACAGGTTTTGGGTTATCACGTTCGACAGGCTTGGGTTATCACGTTCGACAGGCTTGGGTTATCACGTTCGACAGGCTTGGGTTATCACGTTCGACAGGTCTTATCATTCGACGAAATGGTCAGAAATCTTCATTCGACGGATTTTGACATATCACCAAAAGATCAGGTTATTGTATTCGACGAGTTTGGCCAGATTTCATACTATTACTAATTTCCACATGAAGTTTCCACATTCTGGGCTCAACATCGTAACTATCCGAGAACAAATTGGAACTCATTCCCTTCAATATTACACATTCCAAGACATCCATTATATATATATATATATATGTACATTCAAACTCAAACACTCAAATAACACATATACCATACAAACAACATACAAAGCAGAAAGACCCTCAACAAAATCACAGACGTTCCTAAATGCTAAGAGAGGTTGAGGAGGAGTGTCTTCCTCTTACCTTAGAGAAGCACAAAGAAAGGTGCTCCTTTTGGTCGAAATGATATTGTCGGCTCCCAAGAGATCCTTAAATATTCAAGCTCACCAAAATCAGAATCAAGTGTTGAAATGGATACCCATGGTCATCAAAATGACAAGTGGGTTACGAAAATGAGGAGAGATGAGGAAAAAGCTAAGGACTTTACCTTAAAGTTCCAACCTTTAAGCTTCAACCGTGGAGGAAAAGAAGATGAAGAAAACGTAGAGCTTTGAAGATGATTCCCTCGGGTGTGGTGCTTCTCCAAACACGAAATGGTGCTTGGAGTGTGACGGTATTGGAGGATGAAAATATGAAGGTGGGTGGATGGTGCTGCTGGAAGGAGAAATGGAAAGAGAGAAAGATGAGTGCTACGTACAGGAGGAGGAAAATGTGTGAATTGCAGAATGAATTAAGCCCCTTAATTCAAATGTGCAGCACAAAAATGGGAGGAGAGAGAAATATTAAAAAAAATGATCCAAAGAAGCTTCCTTGAGAAGCTTCGCACGCTTCTCTACGAAGTGCATAGTAAGCTTGTCTCCTTGATTAAATACCTCTGTCAGATGATTTATTACACTAGCAGATAAAACCTCAAAATGTAGACCTCGTAAAGCGTACTGGGACTCGGGTTTAGTAAGATCCCCGTTGACACGTTGACGGTCAAGGTTTACCAGCCTCAGGGAAAATATTTTATTCTCCCGGCTCCACTCAGCACACACATAAAACGAAGAATATATTAAAATATTCATCATCTCCAGAAAATTCCACAAAAATTCTTAAAAATTGCAAATATTATAAAATGATCGTTTTTAACAAAATAATGAATTTTCAGGATGTTACAACACTCCCCTTCTAAAAAGAAATTTCGTCCTCGAAATTTGCATACCTTAGAATAGCTGTGGGTATTGCTCTCTCATCTTGTCTTCCAACTCTCAGGTTGCATCTCCAGTCACCTCGTTCCAGATCACTTTCACCAATGCGATTTCCTTGCCTCTTAATTGCTTTATCCTGCTATCCTCGATTCTTATAGGAGACGTCTCATAAGTTAAGTTTTCTTTTAGTTGTACTGTATCCGGTGCTATGATATGACTTGGGTCAGGAAGGTATTTCCGAAGTTGTGACACATGAAAAACATTATGAATGTTTGAAAGAAAAGGAGGTAAGGATATTTGGTATGCTACAGGACCTACACGAGCAATGATTTGGTATGGTCCAAGGAATTTAGGAGTGAGTTTTCTAGATTTTAAAGCCCGGCCCACCCCAGTCGTAGGTGTGACTTTCAGGAATACATGCTCACCTTCCTCAAACTCAAGAGGTTTTCTCCTTCGGTCTGCATAACTCTTTTGTCGACTCTGAGCCGTCCTCATCTTTTCCGAATCATCTTAACCTTCTCAGTTGTCTGTTGTATAATCTCGGTCCAATAGTAAGGCGCTCGCCGTCTTGGTACCAACACATAGGTGTTCGACATCGTCGTCCATACGAGCTTCATAGGGTGCCATCCCTATGCTCGAATGGTAATCGTTGTTGTAGGTGAATTCTATCAAGGGTAGAATGTCATCCCAACTCCCGCTTGCTCTATGGTGCAAGCTCTAAGCAAATCTTCCAAAGATTGGATTGTTCTCTCCGATCGACCGTCGGTCTCTGCGGATGATAAGCGAGAACTAAGTTGTAATTTTGTCCCCAATGCTTCTTGCAAACTCTCCCGTAAATTTGAAGTAAACCTCGGATCTCTATCTCGAAACAATACTTGTAGGCACACCGTGCGTCGACAATCTCTCCAATATAGATCTCGAGTCAATCTCTCTAGCTTGTACTTGATGTTGATCGGAAGAAAATGTGCTGATTTCGTGAGTCGGTCCACAATTACCCAAATCGAATCATGACCTTTTCTTGTCCTTGGTAATCCAACTACAAAGTCCATTGCAATACTGTCCCACTTCCATTCCGGAATAGATAACGGTTGCAGCAAAGAATCCCGCCTGGTCTCTCGATGTTCCACTTTAGCTTTTTGACAAACCGGACAAGTAGATACACATCTAGTAACGTCACTCTTCATTCCGTGCCACCGAACAACTTCTTCAAGTCTTGATACATCTTCGTCATGCCCGGTGCATACTCGGTTGGCTTGTGTGAGCATGATTAATGATGTATTCTCTAAGTTCTTGATTCCGAGGGACACAAACTCTCCCCCGGAATCTCAAAATTCCATCCGTTCCCTCTCGCAAACTCTGTTTCATTTCCTTGCTTCATCCGTTCCCTCACTTCTTGTAAGAATTTGTCCTTCTTCTCGCTCTTTTCTTATGTCTTTGTCCATCAACTCGCTCGAGATGGTAACCATATTCATGCAAATCTTTCCAGGTTCTAACTTCACAAAAGACCATACATCTCTCGAATTGCTCTATTAGATCCTTTTCCTTGATCATCGGGCGAGAGACACGATCATCTTCCCGCTTAGAGCGTCTCGCCACAACATTTGCCTTGCCAGGATGATACGAAGTCGGAAATCGTAATCCTTCAGAATTCTAACCACCTCCGTTGCCTCATGTTCAACTCCTTCGATCATACAAATACTTGAGACTCTTGTGATCACCGAAAATATTAAACGTTGCTCGTAGAGAAAATGCCTCCATATCTTTGAGCAAAAACTACAGTACCGCTAGCTCCAGGTCGTGCGTCGGATAATTCTTCTCGTGCACTCGCAACGCGCCTTGAAGCATAAGCCACCACTCTTCCATGTTGCATAAGTACGGATCCTAGCCCTTGGTATGAAGCGTCACAAGACACTTCAAACTGTTCATTCGGATCGGGTAGCACTAACACCGGTGAGGTAGTCGGTCGATTCTTCAACTCTTGGAAACTTCGCTCACAAATTGTCGGTCCACTCAAAAGTTTGGTTTTTCCTTGTGAGTTGTATAAGTGGTCCAAAGCAATCTTGGAGAATCCTCAATGAACCTCCGGTAATATCCCGCTAAACCCACGAAGCTTCGAATCTCTGTTGCTGACTTCGGCCTTTCCCATCGTAGTCGCCTCCACTTTCGATGGATCCACAAAGCAATCCCACTCTTTGAGATCACATGACCTAGAAACTTGACTTCTTCCGGCCAAAACTCACATTTTGACAAGTTTGGCATACAATTCTTTCTCCTTCAGAATCGAAGAACTATACGGAGGTGTTCAAAGCATGGTCCTCCCGATTTTGAGAGTATACCAGAATGTCATCAATGAAGACCACAACGAACTTATCCAAGTAAGGTCGAAAGATTCGGTTCATGTAGTCCATGAAGATAGCTGGTGCATTCGTCACACCAAACGGCATCACCATATACTCGTAGTGACCGTATCGGGTGCGAAAAGCAGTCTTGGGCACATCCTCTGTCTTCACTCGTATCGATGATACCCGGATCGCAGATCAATCTTGGAAAACACCGCCGCTCCCTTCGGTTGGTCCATCAAGTCGTCAATCCTCGGGAGTGGATATTTGTTCTTAATCGTCACTTTGTTCACCGCCGATAGTCCACACATAACCTTGAGGTGCCATCCTTCTTGCGAACTAACAAAGACTTGGTGCTCCCCATGGTGACACACTTGGCCCGACAAATTGCTTTTCCAAAAGCTCTTCTAGTGTTTCTTTAGCTCGGCTAACTCGTCGGTGCCATCCGGTGACGGTGTTATAGACACAAGACCAGCTCCCGTACTAAGTCGATAGCAAACTCTATCTCTCGAGCCGGTGGTAAACCAGGCACACTCTCAGGAAAGACTTCGGGAAACTCATTCACCACTGGAATTGTGTCCACATCAACCTCGTTCTCGATTTTCAAAGAAGACAGAGTAGCATGTATCCGTGAGCTCCTTCTTTCAAGAGAGCTTGAATTCGGTTGGCCGTCAAAAATCTAGAATTCTCATTTATGGGAAAAACTATGGTCTTTCTCGGAACAGTCTAACAGAACATGGTTAGAAGACAACCATCCATCCCTAGGATAATATCTAATGGGAAAGAGGTAAACAAATCGGATCGACAGAAAGGATCGACCTTCAACAATCAATGGACAGTTTAGACAAACTTTGGTAGTAACTACGGTTTATCAATGGGGGTAGAAACGGTTAAGTCAAAAGGTAAGGACGACACAGGTAGACTCAGTTTTTGCACACAGTCATACGATATAAAAGAATGGGTTGCCCCAGAGTCATACAAGATACAGTTAAAAGATTACCTTCTATGATGCCTTCTCCTATATCAAATCTTCGGATTCGGAGGCTTCAGCCTCGCTCATAGTGTAAACTCGTCCTCCAGCTTGCGGTTTCTTGGCTTTCGCAACATTCATTGAAGGTTCGACCTTCGCTTGATTGCAGTCTCTGTAGATGTGTCCAGGTTTCCCACATCGAAAACAGATAATCCCTTTGATAGGACAATCCCTCGTCAGATGATCTTTTCCACACTTCCGGCATTTGGAGGGATATGCCAAGTTTTGACCAGTCCGGTTCCCACTAGAACCTCCACTTGAACTTCCACCCATGGCTTGTTGGTGACTTCCCATTGGTCGAGAGTATGGCTTCTTCTGGAAGCGGTTAGCACTGTTATTGCCGCCTCTCCGGAATCTCGCAGCCCAAAGTTTCTATTCCTCATATCTCTAGATTGCTCCGAGCCTCTACATCACAAAGCAAGTATCCCAACGGTTGTGAGAATTCATTGATCCTCAAGGTGATCATGGCTTTCCTCGTTCGTACCTCAATCCTTCCGTGAATCTTCGGCACTTCCAAGCCTCATCCGGTTGGTTCGAAAGTAGGTCGAAAAGCGTGACAAGTTTTCGAATCTCGCTGCGTACTCACTAACGGTCATATTCCCCTGTCGCAGTTGAGGAATTCGACTCCTTCGCATGCCTTGCACTCGCAGGAAAATACTTGTCCAAGAACTTTTCTTTGAACAACTCCCAAGTAATATCTCGGTTCGCAGCTTCTAGCATCCTCCGCACTCCGTTCCACCAGTTCTCGCGTTGCCTACCAAAGATAAAAGTAGCATAATCCACCTTCTTACCCTCAGCGCAATTCATTCCTCGAAATACCTTCTCCAACTCCTTGATCCACAGACTAGCTTTGTCCGGATCAAATTCTCCTTTAAATTGAGGAGGATTTATGGCGTCGAAACTCGCTAAATTCGAGCATCAGCAGTAGCCTCTAACTGTTGAGCGGCTCGCTCTTGTTGTTGCGTAACTCTCTCTCTTGCCGTCGTGCGGCTTGCTCGGTTGTTGTGCGATGACCTCACCATCCTTTGCATCGTTGTAATAGCCTATTGCCGCCATGTCTTCCCTTCGTGCCATCTCACTTTCTCAGATTCGATTATCTGAAAACACAGAAAAGTCATTGCATTCACTAAAAATACCAAACACTACTCCTTTACGAATACCATTCAGAGAACACACAGCACAAACAAGACAGACTCAACCACAAGACCCAAAGAAACATAAACCGGGGCTCTGATACCAAGAATGTAACGCCCCTCTTCCAAGGGAACGCCACATGGTCAATTACAATGCGGAAATAAGGTTAGGTGAGTTGAGACCCGGTTCGTTTTAATAAGACGCGTATATTCACTAGATTATAGTTGGGTATTTTAATTGGCGGTTAGGTTATATATATATATATACTCTTTTTTTTTTTCTTGATTAGTAACCATATTGACGAGACATCAATGGAAATAAAAGATCAAACAGAAGTAAAACATGCATAGGAATTAACATCTCGCATCATCATATATATATATATATAAGTTTATCAAAACATTTAGTTACAAGCCTGGTACATCAAAAGCAAAGCTATACCGCCCCAAAGTATTACATACACATCCCCACGGTATCGAATTTACATGACCCCACTACAAACAAAACATCGGGCCCCCAAAATAAAATACTTGGTAGCCTTCGGTAGCTACGAGTAACATCAATCCCTCAAGTGAGGAGGAATCGTGTCGGGATCCTCTTCGGGGTCCTTCGGTCGTCCTCGGGGACTTCCTCGGGATCTTCCTCAGGATCTTCCTCATCATCGAGGAAATCACCATAGGAATAGCAGAGACACGGGACGGGGCCCGAGCTGTAGAACGAAAAGAGTCCTCTCTCGGAGTGAAGTAACGATCGCCCCACATCTCACGTATCGGTAGCTGAAACTCCAAACGTAGGCTAATGCAGCAGTAAAGACAGGTGGTTCGTGGCGTCTCCAGGCTAGTGATATCGAGACATCTCCGTGTAGACATAGCGTTCGAATCGTAGTTGATATACCAAAGACTCGCCCTCCTAAGAAAATCAGACGTACATCTCCCAAAAATCTGTGTGTACGGGGCTCCATAGTCTTCTGTGGTCGCTCAGTCAAGATAAGGCCAAAAACCAGGGAAGTTGGGAGCTTAGGTTCCTCACGGTTGTCTTCGATGAGACGCAATGTACGTATAAACGAGAAATGGAGAGACAGAAAGAAAAGAGGTAAGACATCCTTCCGTCATTACCAATTATAGCATCAAGAAACCAAACGGCGCAAAGCGCCCACATAGCATTTACAACAACAAGAATAGTAATAGACATTTAAGAGCGAGTTATGATCAAGCAAACAGTCCCAAGCAGTCATAGGTATATCAACAATATATCAATGCCAGACCATAATAATGATAAATGTAAATAATGCACGGACTCTATACACATGAGCCCTCAATAACCAAGATCCTACTCCATGGAGCTAGACACAAAACATTCGGAGAGAATGATCGGAGACATGCTAGTATCTCGTCACCATAAAAACAAGTGCTTTCCGAAAATAATCGGTCATTTTGCGCAACAAGGCTTTATACAAAGAAAGATTCTCACAAGATCTCGATATAGGATCGTGGCGGTCAGATCGTTGGTGCGTTTGCATCGGTTTGTCTCACGGCCCGGAGGGGCTACCACCGCCCTGTGAAACACCGCGCCCCAACGCCTCAAGGCCAACTACAGGACCCCACTTGTCTATTCGCACCCGCACTAAGGTGTGTTCAACTCCTAGGCAACTAGGCCTTACGACAAGTCCAACGGACAAATCACAATGCATACAGACTCTATGCATAATCATGCATGATCATTATTACATACTATTCCATCATATGTCACAATTTGCCAAAGTAAGAATTAATACCGTCAATGGTCTCTCACATGGACCCACCATAGCATAATATTGTCACTAAATAATTCAATACCTTTTTAAAACGTATTATGAATTCTTGCTTAGGTTTAGCTTTACTTACGTGGTTTGTCTCTAAAGGAATTCTCTTAGTTAACTTAAGTCCTCTTAGGTAATTTATTCATATGCCCTTTGAAGGTTATTTTAAGATTTCAAAATCTCACACTCTCGTGTTCTTCCTCGTTTATGCATCCCTAAGTAATTTCTAGTCATCCCATTTATTTATGATCAATATTCTCTATTAGTCCCAAGGTTTTGGGTGATAGGTATACATTTGAATTCGACAGAGACTATGTTTTATGAATAATTGAAGTTGCTATTCGACGAAGAATAATGTAACAGGAGGGGGAAAGAATGGGGAAAACATTTTTCTGTCGGATGGGGATTCTGTCGGACGAAGAAATCATTTGCTGTCGAATGGGGGTTCTGTCGGACGAAGAAATTATTTGCTGTCGGATGGGGGTTCTGTCGGACGAAGATCAAAACTATCGGACTCCCCAGATGGTCAGCAAAAGCCTCAATTCGACGGGTATAGGTGTCGACGTTGGAGAAAATCTCCCAAGTGTCGAACCGACGAACACTGGTAGAAATCTCTAATTTCGACGGGTCTGGGGAAATTCATCTACTCGACAGGCATTGTCTCTCGAATTCGACGATTATTGACTTTGGGGCATTTTCTTGTAAGTGTCCAGGGACTCTATTCGACGGGTTTTGGTCGGAAGATCGATCTCGACGGGCATGATCGAGGTTCATACTCGACGGATATTGACATTGTGTTTAGTGGTCGAAGATCCAAACTCGACGGATTTTCACTTAGTGTTTCTTTGGTCGAAATCTAAATTCGACGGGTTTGACATTCGACGGAAAGGGTCGGAGTCTAAACTCGACGGATTTTAACATTTCACTAAGTAGTTAGGACATCAAATTCGACAGCTTGGCCATGAGTCCTTACTCGACGGATTTTAACATTTTATTAAGTAATTGGGTTATCACGTTCGACGGGTTTTAGGTTATCACGTTCGACAGGTTTTGGGTTATCACGTTCGACAGGCTTGGGTTATCACGTTCGACAGCTTGGGTTATCACGTTCGACAGGCTTGGGTTATCACGTTCGACAGGTCTTATCATTCGACGAAATGGTCAGAAATCTTCATTCGACGGATTTTGACATATCACCAAAAGATCAGGTTATTGTATTCGACGAGTTTGGCCAGATTTCATACTATTACTAATTTCCACATGAAGTTTCCACATTCGGGCTCAACATCGTAACTATCCGAGAACAAATTGGAACTCATTCCCTTCAATATTACACATTCCAGTACATCCAGTTATATATATATATATATATGTACATTCAAACTCAAACACTCAAATAACACATATACCATACAAACAACATACAAAAGCGAGAAAGACCCTCAACAAAATCACAGACGTTCCTAAATGCTAAGAGAGGTTGAGGAGGAGTGTCTTCCTCTTACCTTAGAGAAGCACAAAGAAAGGTGCTCCTTTTGGTCGAAATGATATTGTCGGCTCCCAAGAGATCCTTAAATATTCAAGCTCACCAAAATCGAATCAAGTGTTGAAATGGATACCCATGGTCATCAAAATGACAAGTGGGTTACGAAAATGAGGAGAGATGAGGAAAAAGCTAAGGACTTTACCTTAAAGTTCCAACCTTTAAGCTTCAACCGTGGAGGAAAAGAAGATGAAGAAAACGTAGAGCTTTGAAGATGATTCCCTCAGGTGTGGTGCTTCTCCAAACACGAAATGGTGCTGGAGTGTGACGGTATTGGAGGATGAAAATATGAAGGTGGGTGGATGGTGCTGCTGGAAGGAGAAATGGAAAGAGAGAAAGATGAGTGCTACGTACAGGAGGAGGAAAATGTGTGAATTGCAGAATGAATTAAGCCCCTTAATTCAAATGTGCAGCACAAAAATGGGAGGAGAGAGAAATATTAAAAAAAATGATTCAAAGAAGCTTCCTTGAGAAGCTTCGCACGCTTCTCTACGAAGTGCATAGTAAGCTTGTCTCCTTGATTAAATACCTCTGTCAGATGATTTATTACACTAGCAGATAAAACCTCAAAATGTAGACCTCGTAAACTGTGCCCGGACTCGGGTTTAGTAAGATCCCCCGTTGACACGTTGACAGTCCAAGGTTTACCAGCCTCAGGGAAAATATTTTATTCTCCCGGCTCCACTCAGCACACACATAAAACGAAGAATATATTAAAATATTCATCATCTCCAGAAAATTCCACAAAAATTCTTAAAAATTGCAAATATTATAAAATGATCGTTTTTAACAAAATAATGAATTTTCGGGATGTTACAACACTCCCCTTCTAAAAAGAAATTTCGTCCTCGAAATTTGCATACCTTAGAATAGCTGTGGGTATTGCTCTCTCATCTTGTCTTCCAACTCTCAGGTTGCATCTCCAGTCACCTCGTTCCAGATCACTTTCACCAATGCGATTTCCTTGCCTCTTAATTGCTTTATCCCGCTATCCTCGATTCTTATAGGAGACGTCTCATAAGTTAAGTTTTCTTTTAGTTGTCGCATCAGACGGTGCTATGATATGACTTGGGTCGGGAAGGTATTTCCGAAGTTGTGACACATGAAAAACATTATGAATGTTTGAAAGAAAAGGAGGTAAGGATATTTGGTATGCTACGGGACCTACACGAGCAATGATTTGGTATGGTCCAAGGAATTTAGGAGTGAGTTTTCTAGATTTTAAAGCCCGGCCCACCCCGGTCGTAGGTGTGACTTTCAGAATACATGCTCACCTTCCTCAAACTCAAGAGGTTTTCTCCTTCGGTCTCGCATAACTCTTTTGTCGACTCGAGCCGTCCTCATCTTTTCCGAATCATCTTAACCTTCTCGGTTATCTCCGTTGTATAATCTCGGGTCCAATAGTAAGGCGCTCGCCGTCTTGGTACCAACACATAGGTGTTCGACATCGTCGTCCATACGAGCTTCATAGGGTGCCATCCCTATGCTCGAATGGTGCTTGTTGTTGTAGGTGAATTCTATCAAGGGTAGAATGTCATCCCAACTCCCGGTTGCTCTATGGTGCAAGCTCTAAGCAAATCTTCCAAAGATTGGATTGTTCTCTCCGATCGACCGTCGGCCTGCGGATGATAAGCGAGAACTAAGTTGTAATTTTGTCCCCAATGCTTCTTGCAAACTCTCCCGAAATTTGAAGTAAACCTCGGATCTCTATCAAACAATACTTGTAGGCACACCGTGCGGTCGACAATCTCTCCAATATAGATCCGAGTCAATCTCTCTAGCTTGTACTTGATGTTGATCGGAAGAAAATGTGCCGATTTCGTGAGTCGGTCCACAATTACCCAAATCGAATCATGACCTTTTCTTGTCCTTGGTAATCCAACTACAAAGTCCATTGCAATCTTGTCCCACTTCCATTCCGGAATAGATAACGGCCAAAGCAATCCCGCTGGTCTCTCGATGTTCCACTTTAGCTTTTTGACAAACCGGACAAGTAGATACACATCTAGTAACGTCACTCTTCATTCCGTGCCACCGAACAACTTCTTCAAGTCTTGATACATCTTCGTCATGCCCGGTGCATACTCGGTTGGCTTGTGTGAGCATGATTAATGATGTATTCTCTAAGTTCTTGATTCCGAGGGACACAAACTCTCCCCTGGAATCTCAAAATTCCATCCGTTCCTCTCGCAAACTCGTTTCATTTCCTTGCTTCATCTGTTCCCTCACTTCTTGTAAGAATTTGTCCTTCTTCTGCTCTTTTCTTATGCTGTCCATCAACTCGCTCGAGATGGTAACCATATTCATGCAAATCTTTCCAGGTTCTAACTTCACAAAAGACCATACATCTCTGAATTGCTCTATTAGATCCTTTTCCTTGATCATCAGGGCAGAGACACTGATCATCTTCCTGCTTAGAGCGTTTGCCACAACATTTGCCTTGCCAGGATGATACAGAAGTCGGAAATCGTAATCCTTCAGGAATTCTAACCACCTCCGTTGCCTCATGTTCAACTCCTTCTGATCATACAAATACTTCAGACTCTTGTGATCACTGAAAATATTAAACGTTGCTCCGTAGAGAAAATGCCTCCATATCTTCGAGCAAAAACTACACCGCTAGCTCCAGGTCGTGCGTCGGATAATTCTTCTCGTGCACTCGCAAGCGCCTTGAAGCATAAGCCACCACTCTTCCATGTTGCATAAGTACAGATCCTAGCCCTTGGTATGAAGCGTCACAGTACACTTCAAACTGTTCATTCGGATCGGGTAGCACTAACACCGGTGAGGTAGTCAGTCGATTCTTCAACTCTTGGAAACTTCGCTCACAGCTGTCGGTCCACTCAAAAGTTTGGTTTTTCCTTGTGAGTTGTATAAGTGGTCCAGCAATCTTGGAGAATCCCTCAATGAACCTCCGGTAATATCCCGCTAAACCCACGAAGCTTCGAATCTCTGTTGCTGACTTCGGCCTTTCCCATCGTAGTACTGCCTCCACTTTCGATGGATCCACAGCAATCCCACTCTTTGAGATCACATGACCTAGAAACTTGACTTCTTCCAGCCAAAACTCACATTTTGACAGAGTTTGGCATACAATTCTTTCTCCTTCAGAATCGAAGAACTATACGGAGGTGTTCAGATGGTCCTCCCGATTTTGAGAGTATACCAGAATGTCATCAATGAAGACCACAACGAACTTATCCAAGTAAGGTCGAAAGATTCGGTTCATGTAGTCCATGAAGATAGCTGGTGCATTCGTCACACCAAACGGCATCACCATATACTCGTAGTGACCGTATCGGGTGCGAAAAGCAGTCTTGGGCACATCCTCTGTCTTCACTCGTATCTGATGATACCCAGATCGCAGATCAATCTTGGAAAACACTGCCGCTCCCTTCAGTTGGTCCATCAAGTCGTCAATCCTCGGGAGTGGATATTTGTTCTTAATCGTCACTTTGTTCAGCTGCCGATAGTCCACACATAACCTTGAGGTGCCATCCTTCTTGCGAACTAACAGCACTGGTGCTCCCCATGGTGACACACTTGGCCTGACAAATTGCTTTTCCAAAAGCTCTTCTAGTGTTTCTTTAGCTCGGCTAACTCTGTCGGTGCCATCCGGTACGGTGTTATAGACACAAGACCAGCTCCCGTACTAAGTCGATAGCAAACTCTATCTCTCGAGCCGGTGGTAAACCAGCACACTCTCGGGAAAGACTTCGGGAAACTCATTCACCACCTGGAATTGTGTCCACATCAACCTCGTTCTCGATTTTCAAAGAAGACAAGTAGCATGTATCCGTGAGCTCCTTCTTTCAAGAGAGCTTGAATTCGGTTGGCCGTCAAAAATCTAGAATTCTCATTTATGGGAAAAACTATGGTCTTTCTCGGAACAGTCCTAACGAACATGGTTAGAAGACAACCAGTCCATCCCTAGGATAATATCTAATTGGGAAAGAGGTAAACAAATCAGATCGACCAGAAAGGATCGACCTTCAACAATCAATGGACAGTTTAGACAAACTTTGGTAGTAACTACCGGTCTATCAGTGGGGGTAGAAACAGTTAAGTCAAAAGGTAAGGACGACACAGGTAGACTCAGTTTTTGCACACAGTCATACGATATAAAAGAATGGGTTGCCCCAGAGTCATACAGTACAGTTAAAAGATTACCTTCTATGATGCCTTCTCCCTATATCAAATCTTCGGATTCGGAGGCTTCAGCTCCGCTCATAGTGTAAACTCGTCCTCCAGCTTGCGGTTTCTTGGCTTTCGCAACATTCATTGAAGGTTCGACCTTCGCTTGATTGCAGTCTCTGTAGATGTGTCCAGGTTTCCCACATCGAAAACAGATAATCCCTTTGATAGGACAATCCCTCGTCAGATGATCTTTTCCACACTTCCGGCATTTGGAGGGATATGCCAAGTTTTGACCAGTCCGGTTCCCACTAGAACCTCCACTTGAACTTCCACCCATGGCTTGTTGGTGACTTCCCATTGGTCGAGAGTATGGCTTCTTCTGGAAGCGGTTAGCACTGTTATTGCCGCCTCTCTGGAATCTCGCAGGCCCAAAGTTTCTATTCCTCATATCTCTAGATTGCTCCGAGCCTCTACATCACAAAGCAAGTATCCAACGGTTGTGAGAATTCATTGATCCTCAAGGTGATCACAGCTTTCCTCGTTCGTACCTCAATCCTTCCGTGAATCTTCTGCACTTCCAAGCCTCATCGGTTGGTTCGAAAGTAGGTCGAAAAGCGTGACAAGTTTTCGAATCTCGTCGCGTACTCACTAACTACGGTCATATTCCCCGTCGCAGTTGAGGAATTCGACTCCTTCGCATGCCTTGCACTCGCAGAGAAAATACTTGTCCAAGAACTTTTCTTTGAACAACTCCCAAGTAATATCTCGGTTCGCAGCTTCTAGCATCCTCCGCACTCCGCTCCACCGGTTCTCGCGTTGCCTACCAAAGATAAAAGTAGCATAATCCACCTTCTTACCCTCGGCGCAATTCATTCCTCGAAATACCTTCTCCAACTCCTTGATCCACAGACTAGCTTTGTCAGGATCAAATTCTCCTTTAAATTGAGGAGGATTATGGCGTCGAAACTCTGCTAAATTCTGAGCATCAGCAGTAGCCTCTAAGCGTTGAGCGGCTCGCTCTTGTTGTTGCGTAACTCTCTCTTCTTGTCGTGCGGCTTGCTCGGTTGTTGTGCGATGACCTCGGCCATCCTTTGCATCGTTGTAATAAATTTCGCCGCCATGTCTTCCCTTCGTGCCATCTCACTTTCTCGATTCAGATTATCCGAAAACACAGAAAAGTCAGTTGCATTCACTAAAAATACCAAACACTACTCCTTTACGAATACCATTCAGAGAACACACAAAGACAAACAAGACAGACTCAACCACAAGACCCAAAGAAACATAAACCGGGGCTCTGATACCAAGAATGTAACGCCCCTCTTCCAAGGGAACGCCACATGGTCAATTACAATGCGGAAATAAAGTTAGGTGAGTTGAGACCCGGTTCGTTTTAATAAGACGCGTATATTCACTAGATTATAGTTGGGTATTTTAATTGGCGGTTAGGTTATATATATATATATACTCTTTTTTTTTTTCTTGATTAGTAACCATATTGACGAGACATCAATGGAAATAAAAGATCAAACAGAAGTAAAACATGCATAGGAATTAACATCTGCATCATCATATATATATATATATAAGTTTATCAAAACATTTAGTTACAAGCCTGGTACATCAAAAGCAAAGCTATACCTGCCCCCAAAGTATTACATACACATCCCCACGGTATCAGAATTTACAGCCCACTACAAACAAAACATCGGGCCCCCAAAATAAAATATTGGTAGCCTTCAGTAGCTACGAGTAACATCAATCCCTCAAGTGAGGAGGAATCGTGTCAGGATCCTCTTCAGGGTCCTCTTCGGGGTCGTCCTCAGGGACTTCCTCGGGATCTTCCTCAGGATCTTCCTCATCATCAGAGGAAATCACCATAGGAATAGAGAGACACGGGACGGGGCCCGAGCTGTAGAACGAAAAGAGTCCTCTCTCGGAGTGAAGTAACGATCGCCCCACATCTCACGTATCGGTAGCTGAAACTCCAAACGTAGGCTAATGCAGCAGGTAAAGACGGGTGGTTCGTGGCGTCTCCAGGCTAGTGATATCGAGACATCTCCCGTGTAGACATAGCGTTCAGAATCGTAGTTGATATACCAAAGACTCGGCCCTCCTAAGAAAATCGACGTACATCTCCCAAAAATCGTGTGTACGGGGCTCCATAGTCTTTCGTGGTCGCTCGGTCAAGATAAGGCCAAAAACCAGGGAAGTTGGGAGCTTAGGTTCCTCACGGTTGTCTTCGATGAGACGCAATGTACAGATAAACAGAAATGGAGAGACAGGAAAGAAAAGAGGTAAGACATCCTTCCGTCATTACCAATTATAGCATCAAGAAACCAAACGGCGCAAAGCGCCCACATAGCATTTACAACAACAGTAATAGTAATAGACATTTAAGAGCAGTTATGATCAAGCAAACAGTCCCAGGCAGTCATAGGTATATCAACAATATATCAATGCCAGACCATAATAATGATAAATGTAAATAATGCACGGACTCTATACACATGAGCCCTCAATAACCAAGATCCTACTCCATGGAGCTAGACACAAAACATTCGGAGAGAATGATCAGGGAGACATGCTAGTATCTCGTCAGCCATAAAAACAAGTGCTTTTTCCGAGAAAATAATCAGTCATTTTGCGCAACAAGGCTTTATACAAGAAGATTCTCACAAGATCTCGATATAGGATGTGGCCGGTCGGGATCGTTGGTGCGTTTGCATCGGTTTGTCTCACGGTCCGAGAGGGCTACCACGCCCTTTGTGAAACACCGCGCCCCAACGCCCTCAAGGCCAACTACAGGACCCCACTTGTCTATTCGCACCCGCACTAAGGTGTGTTCAACTCCTAGGCAACTAGGCCTTACGACAGTCCAACGGACAAATCACAATGCATACAGACTCTATGCATAATCATGCATGATCATTATTACATACTATTCCATCATATGTCACAATTTGCCAAAGTAAGAATTAATACCGTCAATGGTCTCTCACATGGACCCACCATAGCATAATATTGTCACTAAATAATTCAATACCTTTTTAAAACGTATTATGAATTCTTGCTTAGGTTTAGCTTTACTTACGGTGGTTTGTCTCTAAAGGAATTCTCTTAGTTAACTTAAGTCCTCTTAGGTAATTTATTCATATGCCCTTTGAAGGTTATTTTAAGATTTCAAAATCTCACACTCTCGGAGTTCTTCCCTGTTTATGCATCCCTAAGTAATTTCTAGTCATCCCATTTATTTATGATCAATATTCCTCTATTAGTCCCAAGGTTTTGGGTGATAGGTATACATTTGAATTCGACAGAGACTACGTTTTATGAATAATTGAAGTTGCTATTCGACGAAGAATAATGTAACAGGAGGGGGAAAGAATGGGGAAAACATTTTTCTGTCGGATGGGGATTCTGTCGGACGAAGAAATCATTTGCTGTCGAATGGGGGTTCTGTCGGACGAAGAAATTATTTTCTGTCGGATGGGGGTTCTGTCGGACGAAGAAATTATTTGTTTGTCGGATGGGGGTTCGTCGGACGAAGATCAAAGCTGTCGGACTCCCGGATGGTCGCAAAAGCCTCAATTCGACGGGTATAGGTGTCGACGTTGGAGAAAATCTCCCAAGTGTTGAACCGACGAACACCGGTAGAAATCTCTAATTTCGACGGAGTGCCTGGGAAATTCATCTACTCGACAGGCATTGTCTCTCGAATTCGACGATTATTGACTTTGGGGCATTTTCTTGTAAGTGTCCAGGGACTCTATTCGACGGGTTTTTGGTCGGAAGATCGATCTCGACGGGCATGATCGAGGTTCATACTCGACGGATATTGACATTGTGTTTAGTGGTCGAAGATCCAAACTCGACGGATTTTCACTTAGTGTTTGCTGGTCAGAAATCTAAATTCGACGGGTTTGACATTCGACGGAAAGGGTCAGGAGTCTAAACTCGACGGATTTTAACATTTCACTAAGTAGTTAGGACATCAAATTCGACAGGCTTGGCCATGAGTCCTTACTCGACGGATTTTAACATTTTATTAAGTAATTGGGTTATCACGTTCGACAGGTTTTAGGTTATCACGTTCGACAGGTTTTGGGTTATCACGTTCGACAGGCTTGGGTTATCACGTTCGACAGGCTTGGGTTATCACGTTCGACAGGCTTGGGTTATCACGTTCGACAGGTCTTATCATTCGACGAAATGGTCAGAAATCTTCATTCGACGGATTTTGACATATCACCAAAAGATCAGGTTATTGTATTCGACGAGTTTGGCCAGATTTCATACTATTACTAATTTCCACATGAAGTTTCCACATTCTGGGCTCAACATCGTAACTATCCGAGAACAAATTGGAACTCATTCCCTTCAATATTACACATTCCAGTACATCCAGTTATATATATATATATATATGTACATTCAAACTCAAACACTCAAATAACACATATACCATACAAACAACATACAAAAGCAGAAAGACCCTCAACAAAATCACAGACGTTCCTAAATGCTAAGAGAGGTTGAGGAGGAGTGTCTTCCTCTTACCTTAGAGAAGCACAAAGAAAGCTGCTCCTTTTGGTCAGAAATGATATTGTCAGCTCCCAAGAGATCCTTAAATATTCAAGCTCACCAAAATCAGAATCAAGTGTTGAAATGGATACCCATGGTCATCAAAATGATAGTGGGTTACGAAAATGAGGAGAGATGAGGAAAAAGCTAAGGACTTTACCTTAAAGTTCCAACCTTTAAGCTTCAACCGTGGAGGAAAAGAAGATGAAGAAAACGTAGAGCTTTGAAGATGATTCCCTCAGGTGTGGTGCTTCTCCAAACACGAAATGGTGGTTTGGAGTGTGACGGTATTGGAGGATGAAAATATGAAGGTGGGTGGATGGTGCTGCTGGAAGGAGAAATGGAAAGAGAGAAAGATGAGTGCTACGTACAGGAGGAGGAAAATGTGTGAATTGCAGAATGAATTAAGCCCCTTAATTCAAATGTGCAGCACAAAAATGGGAGGAGAGAGAAATATTAAAAAAATGATTCAAAGAAGCTTCCTTGAGAAGCTTCGCACGCTTCTCTACGAAGTGCATAGTAAGCTTGTCTCCTTGATTAAATACCTCTGTCAGATGATTTATTACACTAGCGAGATAAAACCTCAAAATGTAGACCTCGTAAAGCGTGTGTCCTGGGACTCGGGTTTAGTAAGATCCCCCGTTGACACGTTGACAGTCCAAGGTTTACCAGCCTCAGGGAAAATATTTTATTCTCCCGGCTCCACTCAGCACACACATAAAACGAAGAATATATTAAAATATTCATCATCTCCAGAAAATTCCACAAAAATTCTTAAAAATTGCAAATATTATAAAATGATCGTTTTTAACAAAATAATGAATTTTCGGGATGTTACAGAAGGGTTGTGGTTGATTGCTAGGTTTGCAGGGTTGAAGATGGTGGCTGCTAGGTAAAGACAAAGACAATGACAGGGTGGCTCCGGACGTGGTTGGTTGTTGATGGAGGTTTGCGTGGTGGCAAGGATGGTGAAGCTGGTTGCCATTTCGAGCTCTGATGGTGGTAGGCAATGGTCTTAGGTGTTGCTTTGGGTAGGGGTGTAAATTAGTTTGGACGACCCGACGAACTTGAAAAAATAGAACCTAATTTGGTTCAATTCGATTTGGCTCGGGTAGTAGAGTCTGAACCAATCAGGATTGATTCGGTTCTCGGTTTCTATGATTTAGAACTTGAGCCATACCGAACCGAACCAATTAGAGTTTTTCTCTTTATTTTTTAAAATTTTTTTCTTTATGAACTCGAACCAACTCGACCCGGACCCGACATTGTTTACATGATTTTTCTTATTTTTTTCTCTATATTTTTATGAGAATGCCCTAACTCGTGGACCCGACTTGAACCAACCCACATCTCATCGGTTTGGTTTGGTTTGGGTTTCTCGACCAAAAAATGCAAAAGTCGAACTGAACTAAACCAGCCACTTATGATTAGTTTGGATTTTTTTATACACCAAACTTGAAACAAATTGACCCAATTATACCCCTAACTTTGGGGTTGAAGATGGTGGGGCGTGGTTTGGTGGGCGATGTGCAGAGGCTGTTATGGTGGTTCAGGATGGTGGCTTCATGCTGGTGGTTGTGGTAGGCTTGTTGAGCAATGACTAGTAGTGTTGATGGTGAAGGATGCAGCAGTGACAGTGACGCTGGTCCGATGGTGGTAGAGATGGTGGTGAGGAGAGCAGGTTGTAGGTTCACGGTGGAAGCTTGGTGTTATGGAGGTGTTGGCTATGTTGGTTTTAAGGTTGGATAATGGCTTTGGGGTGGTGAACAATGGTTTTGGTTGGGTGGTATTTGGTTTCTGCGAATGGTGTTTATGGGTGAAGATAGGTGGTTGTTTGAGGTGAGGATGGTGAAGGCATAGAGAATAGGGTGGAGATAATGGTCCGAATAGGTATGTGTGAAGGTTGGTTTCAACGTGAAGATGCTAGTTTTTTTTTTTTGGCTTTTCTATAAAAAGAAAAAATGATGATTGTTATGTTGCTAACTGCTCTTTTTACTTTTTTTTTACAGACCAACACTGCTAACCTTTTATCAAATTGCCGTAGTAGCTCTTCCTTCACGCTGATGCTCTTTCACCTATAAGGATTTCAAATATTTTATTTTATTTTATTTTTATGATTTTTCTTTTATTGGGCTTGGACATTGGATTAGGTTATGAGTGTTGGTCAGAGTGTTTTGGGACATAAACTTTGGGTCAAAATGGATTGGACTTGCACATAATTTTTTTTCTTTTTTTTTCATTTTAAAGAAAACAAGTTAATCACCTTAATTTTATTTATTTATTATTATTATTATTATTATTATTATTTTTGATTGGGACAAAATTAGATATTCACATTAATAATAAAAATATATTACTTCAATACTACCATTTTGGAATTTTTTTAGCTGTACTATCATTTAGGAAGGATGTTAGTGAAAAGTGAAGTCTTATACATGAATCCATTCAACTAGTTGAGCCACCACAATTGGAGAAAGAGAGAAGAGTTCTCCACTAGTCTTATTATATTTTTCTCCTTTAAAATTTATAATATAATAATATTTTCATAATTGTAAACAAAAATTATATTCGTTGATTTCAGTATCATATATACCAAGCTTCTTCTTGTTTCTTCATTCTCATGATTCTTAGCACTTTCCACAACATTCTCAAGCCAAGTAAAATAAGCATATACTTAAATATTCTGAAAATAATATTCTTAGCAATTTTATAATCATTTAAATATTATATTGATAATATTTTATTGATAATATCTCATCTAAAAATAATATTTTATTTTTAATTCATCAATGTGTATATATTTTTTATTTGCACCGATATATATAATTATTTGATGTCACGTGTTATGTTTTTACAAAATAATATAATGTAATGTAAAGTAATACTTCTATAATATGTTAGAATTTCTCTCAATAAGTTTGTGTTTAGTTTGGATTATTTGTTGGTCTAACAATTTTTTTTTTTATTTTCAGCTATTGCAAACGTTCAAACTTGTGTTTGGGTAAAATAAAAAAAGTTGTTGATGATTTTGTTTTGTACTGAAACAGTTAAAAAAAATTATCATTTGAGTTGTTTACAAAAAAAAAAGTTGTTGAAATTATTTTTAATAATGAGATATAAATATTATTTTATATTTAATTAAATAAGTTTTTTAATTATTTTATTTTATTTTAATAATTTAATACATAAAAATAATTTTTTTATATTATTTAAATAAAATAAAATAATTTAAAATTACTTTTTAATTAATATATCTAAATATAATTTTTTTATAATTAATTATAACAAAAAAATTATATAATAATTAATTATTAAAATAATCTAATTTTTAAAATTTTTCAGACACGTAACTATCAGTATACTAACAAGGATTTCAACAATAACCTGCCAGCAGAATGATTCACAACGTGACACGTGTATAAGGCTTACAAAACCGCCTTTGCGTGTCGTCCAATTCAAACGAAAGGGTCAAAAAGATTAAAGGGCTTGGGTTGCCATTCTTGGTCTCAAAGTCTCATACACATTAGTACATTACTCGGTTGGTAAGCAAACGAGAAAGGAAAATTCTAATGGTCAAAAAAACAAAAAGAAAGGAAAATTCTATTCCCAGTACACGACGTTGACGTGCCGCGTCGTTTCAACTTTGAAGAAGAAACCTCTCGTCTTCTCCTTCATTATTCATCTAACATACTTTTCAAGTGCTCTCTTTCCCCACATCACTCTCTCGTTCGAGCAGTTATTCTCCTTCTAAAACCTTCAGGTAATAACCACAGCACTCTTCTTCGTTTTTTCCAAAACGATAACCTGAATTTCGATGAACTGTGTCTCATTTCTTCGTTTCGATGCGTTTCGAATCATCGCTGATGTATTCTCTTCGATTTTTGTTTGCTATTGATGGATTCGTCATATGGATAATCTCAATTTTGATTGAATTTGGATGTTTTTTTCCCGAATTTGTTGGGGAATTTCATCATCAATGCGGAGGGATGCGTGGTTGATCGCAATTTTGCAAATATACATGTAAAATGTCGGTTCTACCTTGTATTTCAAGGATTAATGCATATTTAATATCGTCATTATCATTATTTCACTCTTAACAGATATGAAGCATTTTCTTTTCCTACAAACTTATAAATAGGTTATTGCTAGAGGTGGTTATTCATTTCAATTTTAGGATGTAAACTGAATTTTGGGTTTGGGAAATGGTCCTGTTGTTAATGAGGAGGAGTTAAAGGTTCAATAACATTCCTGAAAACAAACTGGAGAAATGTTTATTTATAGTTGTGGTAGTAGCTGAGGAAAGTGTTTGTGATTAAGAGTTATGCTGCTACTAACTAGACTTAATTTTGCCTCAATGACAAAGTTGTAGCGGATTCTTGGACTTCCCTGTTCAGTGTATATCTTATATCTGAGAAGATTATCTTACACTAAAGGCCTCTTAATATATGTCTTGGCACATGAATAATGGCTTACCGTTTTACTGAATTATGGGTTATTAAAATATCCTTTTGTTCATTATTATGAGATCTGCCTGAGAACAACGAATAATCTATATTTTTTTCATTTGTTAACTTGTGACTTTATATATTTAAGTTATTTCAAAAGCCAGGTTCGTTCACTTTTTACTCTGCCTACTTTTCTTTTTGTTATTAAATATTTCCAATTGTGTTAGGAACAATATATGTTTAAGAACATTGACTTCCAACTTTTAGGAGGTGTTTGGTATGCTTGTGTTTTGATATGAGAATATGGGTTACCATGGTACTGTGGATGTAGGGAAATTAAAGGTTCCTGCCTTTGGTATTGCAATTAAAAATCATTTAAAATATGCTTGGAATGCCCAAGAATGTGGGGGTCTTCGATTCTCAGTCATCTTACATTCCTATGTTTCAATATGATATTGGCATACCATAGCCTATTTGGTAGGAACCCAAGATATTGGAGTATATTACATACAGATGTTAAAATGTATGTATTGTGTACCGAATGTCTTCTTAGTTCTTACTCCTTAAGGATTCTAGATGTCAAGGACCAACTCTCCTAAAAACTTAAGATATTATGTGAAGGCTCATGAATGGTTTTATATTTAACTCACCCCCTCTCGCTGCCTTTTGGGCTTTCAGCGTAGACAATGTATAGGTCCACCCTATCTTGTGCTGAAATTCAACTTTTTATTTAGAAGAATAGGGTTGCAGGGATCAAACTCCTTACCAACTTGGTCATAAAATCTTTAATACCATGTTAATCACCAACTCTTCTATAAGTTTAAGCTATTGGGAGAAGGCTCATGAATAGCTTTATTACATCTCTAACACGCTCCCACATGCAAGAGCCCTTTGGGCTTGAAGCGTTGGTAATGCATAGGCCCATCTTTACCATGTGTTGAAATTCGACTTTTATTAAGAAGAATAGGGGTGGCAAGGATTGAACTCTTGACCACTTGGTCGTAAAGGCTCTAATTCCAGCTTAAGCTATTTGGTGAAAGTTCATGAATGCTTTTATATCTGACACTAGAAATATTAATTTCAATCATTTTGAGCATAGTGTTGTTTATATTGAGATATTTAATAATCTCAGAGTTGTTTTGTTCAATATGCTTACGGCTTACTAGTATTGCACTACTCTACATGCCCTTTCTGCATATTACTTGAATTCTTTTCCTCAATAATCAACTTATGGAACTTCATTTACTATACTATTAAAAAGCTTAGAGCTTATGGGCATGTGTTAATGCTTTAAATTACTTATCTTTTTTACTGGTTTTTCTTTTTGTTCTTTCTCAGTGCATTTCTAATTTGTGTTAGTACCCGACTTTCTCACTTATTGATTTGTTGGAAATATATAGTTTACAATCTAATCACTCTGCCATATCTGTATCTTTGGCCTTAAAAGTAAACTTGATTCCATGTTGTAGTTCATTTGCGAGAATGGGGTGGGGAAACATTTATGGAAGACGTGTTAGAGTATTCACAATGGCCTTAGTAGTATACCTAGATTATAAGGTGAGCTTCTTTGGTTGCTCAGGTTTTTTATTATGTTTTTTGGTTTTTTATTTATAAATAAGTCTATAGAACTTCTTTGCTTGCTTTTATTTGTCTCTGTAGGGTGTACAACAGCGAGAGAAATGGACTAGCAAATCTGGACAAGCTGCTCTGTGGGAGAAGGCTCATGAGCGGAATGCTAAGCGTGTTTTAAATTTGATATTAGAGATGGAAGGCTTGTGGGTGAAACTTGGGCAATATATGTCAACGCGTGCAGATGTGCTTCCCGCAGCTTATATACGTTTTTTGAAGCAGTTACAGGACTCTCTTCCTCCTCGCCCCCTGGAAGAGGTTTTTTTTTAAATTTTTCTTTTAAAAAAATATTTTAGTTTATTTACTAAAAGAAAAATATTATGCTTTTGGGAAATGATTTATGAGCGTTGGAAATGCTTTTTGTTCATTAATTGGCTAGTATAAGAATTCCTAGTCTTTTGTACTTCTATCTTGTAATGAAATTTGCATTTCCTCTGATGAATAATATAAATTGTCAGTTTGAACTTCACAATCCATGAACAAGAATAAGGGCTATCATTTGCTAATCTGCATGGGAATTTCAATATTTTTCTTGAGTTGGTATCACTACTAGACTTCTCAATGTAGTTTATATTTGCAAGGTGTATGGCACAATACAGAAAGAGTTGGGGAAATCAATGGACGAGCTATTTGCTGATTTTGTCAATGAACCTTTGGCAACAGCATCAGTAAGATCCTGAGGATATTTTTGCTAGTAGAGAATGATTATATAACTTAGTTTAGAATCATTATCAATTAAATATTTTTCCTTTAGTGAGTTGAGTCAATCCTATCTGAGCCATTCATTTAATGCAGATAGCGCAAGTCCACCGTGCAACTCTGCTCAACGGGCAGGAAGTGGTTGTTAAAGTTCAACACGATGGTGTCAAGACAGTCATATTGGAGGTTTGCTTGTTTTATCCTTTGGGATGTATGGATATAAAGGTAAATGGAGGCTTTCAAATGGTTTTTGGACTTACATTTTTTTCAGGACTTAAAAAATGCGAAGTCAATTGTTGACTGGATAGCATGGGCCGAGCCGCAATATAATTTTAATCCAATGATTGATGAATGGTGCAAAGAAGCTCCTAAAGAACTTGACTTCAATCATGAAGCTGGTATTTTCAGATCATTTCTAAACTTTGATGTAGTAGATCTAAATTTGTGCTTGAAAATTTCTTTGTTGTATTTTGTTGGAGCTAGATGCTTGGATTTTCAAGGAGAGGCTTTCTGTACTTAGATCTGTTGTGGACCGAAATGTTTTTATGGCTTCTCTTTGGTGTTTTGTACAGAGTTTCTTAAGGGCTTTCTTTGATTGATATGTTGAAAACTTAGTGGGCACTAGTTATTGATGACTTCTTTTCATTTTGATGAGTTGGTATTTGTTTCTTTGTTGAGGAGGATACCTTCTCCTTCATCTTTCAGCCTTTAATACAATTTTTTTTTCTTTTTATCTAGAAAAATAAGTTTTGCTGTGACAACAATTATGCATGCAAGGTCATTATTTCTAAAATATATCCTAAGTGAGTTGTACTCCTAGTTTTGGGTGGATCATAGGATAGATGTCAGCTATTCCATATCCCTTTTTTACTTTCCAAATATGACTCACTGTCATCTATCTTCTAATTTTACCTATATTGCCTTTCTTATCTAATATCAGTCCCCCATACAAAATTTATATATTATTCAGGGTTCCATTATTTCTTGGAAACTCCATTTCTTTTAGGAACTTGAATGATAGAGAGATTTATTAATTACAATTTCTCTTGCCCTTGCTAAATTTTCTTTAGTTTTCTCCTAATATGAGTAGAAGAGTTTCAAACCTTGATTTTTCTAGTGAGTATTTGTGTAAGTCATTTCTCTATTTCCTTACCCACCCTTCAAACAGAGAAATTTCTTGATAAACCCCTTTGAAAACTCAAAGCTCCTTCCAAGCTTAAGTCTTTCACCTTGTCAAGAAGCATATAGGTGGAGGCACAAGAATGGTTTTATATCTATAACACCGTCCTCATACGGTATCTCTTGAGCTTGAAGCAAAACAATGCAAATTTCCATTTTTCCTTGTGTTGAAATTTAACTTGATTATGAAGAATGTGGGCACAAAGGATCAAACTCTTGATCACTTGGTCATAGAGGCAAGAGAGGCTTTGATATTTGTTAGATAGGGCTGCACATAGGTCGGATTGGTTCGGGTTTAAGGGAAAAAAAATCCAAACCAATTAGTTGAGGTCGGGTTGGGTTGGGTCGGTTTTGGTTAAAATTTTCCAGGCAACCCGAACCGAACCAACCCGATTACAATCAGGTTGGTTCGGGTCTGGTAGTTAGGTTGCTCAAAATTTTCAAACAGAATACCGCAAGAAACTGTTTCGAAATTCAAGTGGCAGTGGAAGAGAAGATGTAAAAAATTGTTATGAGACAAAGATCCCTCCACAAAGCTGAAACAGAACTTTGGTTACATCATCCATTATAATATTTAAGCACAAAAAATATCAAAAACACAAAAGGAACACCCATTTGAGTTCACAACTTGCCCAACTTGCCCAGTATTATACAATCAACATGAACATTTGAGTATCAAGAAGGAAACATAGCATTATACACAACTTGACAATCAAGAAGGAAAAAATTGAATCCCAACTTGAAAATCAAGAACATTTGACAACCAAGAACATTTGACTATCAAGAAGGAAACACAACATGAACATTTGACGATCAAGAAGGAAAAAGATTGAATCCCAACTTGCCTAGTATTATACACAAACACAACATGACCATTTGAGTTCAAAATTGTGAGTGCCATGGTCAACAAACTCAGCTCCTTGGTCTCGCTCGACCAGGTCCTCCACCTCAAAGTGGGCCCCTTCCTACACAACCGTTCCTCCTCCTTTACCTTCACTCACATGCTCCATAGTCGCTACAACTCCAAACAGGACCTCGAAGCCTACTCGGCACACCCCAGCCACATTAGCGTCGTCAAGGGATCCATTCTCCCCATCATCGACGACATCATGGCCGTCGATTGGGTCGCCGAGGACCTTTGCGGCAACCTGGTTCTGCCGCAGGGTTCGACGATTCGAGTGAGCTTCTTCAAATTGAAGGAGAATGTGGGCGATCATGTTAGAGATGAGGTGTTGGGAGTAATAAGAGGAATTCCAGACAATTTTAAAAAAATTAGACAGCTGAGTTGCGGGAAGAATTTCTCACCAGTCAGAGCTAAAGGTTTCTCCATTGTGTCCTTCGCAGTTTTTCCATGACCAAGCCAGTTGGAGGCCGTCGTCCTTCGTCGCTTCCCTCCATCCGCTCCGAGCCACCAAGGCAGAGCCACCCACCACGATCCTGCAGATCTGCTCAGCTGTCGTGCACCATCACCACGATCCTGCAGATCGCTCAGCAACCAATGCAGAGCCACCCAAGTCGTCAAAGATCTGCTCAGATCTGTTCAGATCCTGCGAGATCTGGTCATGAAAAGAAACGAGACACGAGATTTGGTCGTGAAACGAAACGAAACGAGACGTGAGATCTGCTCAGATCTGTTCAGTGCTGTGTGAGCAGAGGTGGTGGCTAGACCTGAGACGAAACAAGAGGGTAGGTGGTCTGGTCATGAACTCAACACTGGTGGTGGCTGGGCCAAGAAGAGAGGAGGAATTCCATGAGTACAGAGGTGGTGCGCTGCTTAGGGTTAGGGGATTTGGGAATTTTGCAGAGAGAAAGGAAGGGAGAATGAAATTGAGAAAATGAAATGAGTGATCAGTTCGGGTAAGAAAGAAAACTAGAAATGAAGGTAAGTAAATACACAAAACGACGTCGTTTATTCGGGTGGTCGGGTCGGGTCATCGGGTTAGGTCACTGAATCCGTCACTCGAATCAATAAGTGGACGGGTTATTCGGGTTCTACCTGAACTGACCCGATGACCCGAACCAACCTGGATATTTTATATTGGGTCGGGTCGGGTCGGGTCATCGGGTCAACCCGGACCCGTGTGCAACCCTAGTTAGAGAATATTAAGAATATCTTTATATTATCTTAAGAGTATCTTTTATGATTTGTTTTCTTATTTAATTAGGTTATTAGTCTTATGGTTATTGGGCTTGTATTAGTGGTATAAGGATTGGCCCTAGTTATTAGTATATATAGGATAGTAGGTTATGGTATTGTATCACATCTTTTCCTATCAATAATATATTCATTGTTTCAATATTGTTGTTTTCCTCTCCTTTACTCTTCCCTAACCCTAAACCCCTAATTCTTTAATATGGTATCAGAGCGGTACCATCCACTGTGACCTGTGTGTCTACATTCCTGCTGAAATGAGTTCTCTGGAACTTTGTGTATAAGCCTTTTTGTTTGTCCTTAGCATTATTTTTCTAATAGTAAGGGCTTGTTTGGGAAAGTTGAAAATTATAGATTATGCTGATAATCGATTATTGTTATAATCGATTATAATCAATTAATTTTTATGTTTGGATGTATTAGCTGTAAAGCGATTTTAAGCTAATATGATTCGTTTGGATGATATAAAAAAGAATCGCTTTTATGCATTAAATTACTAAAATAGGTATAGAATGATTAAAAAAATTATTTGATTGAGGACAAAATAGTATTTACATATCAAAGTGTAAGAAATAATCTATAAGCTAAAATCATAAGCTTTAATCTTTAACTTATGATTATTAGCTGAAAAAAGCTTTTTTTCTGCATTGAATTTCGTGCAAAAGCTTTTTTAAAAAATAATCTTTTTATCCAAACATAATAATTATTTCACAAAATAACTTAATCCTCCAAAAACAGCTGAATGGGAAAAAATCCATCTTTCCTAAACATGCTCTAAGTGAATTTTGTGTTTTTGAGAAAAAAAATAAAGAAAATTGGTCATGTTTATGGACAGCCACACTTGGATTGCCACCTGAGCATATTCAGGCGACCCAGGGGTGGTCGCCGGAGAGGTTCAGCCACACCGGAGGAGGTTGGGTTGCTGGCAGTTTTCCGGCGTAGTTGGGTTTTGCACGTTTCGCATAGTTCTCAGGTTCTGAAGCTGCACCCACCCTCAACGTTGTTGGGTGTTTGATTTTCCAACCAATTCTGAGGTCGCCGGCGGTTTGTCGGCCAAATTTGAGGACGATATGCGGCTTTCAGGTTGAGATCGTGGTGGTGTAGGGGTTCGCGTGGTGGCTCTCACGTTTTGGCCTATGCTGATGAGAGGTGAACAGACGACAGTTTCTGTGCCGTTTTCTGGCAAGGTCTGACACTGGTGAGTGTTTTTCTGGTAGTCTGGTGGTTTTGGACGGGTTCTCTACCGCATTTGGGTGTGACTGGAATTGGAGAATGGTGAGCAGTTGACATTGACTATGATTGGTAGTGGTTGGCCGGATCTCGGGTGAGGGTTCTGGTGAGAGGTGTTTCAAATCTAATGTGACCAGAGACCCTTCTGGTTTAGCTGAATGTGAAAGGTGGCTGCTTAAAATTTCAAGGGAATTTGTGGTTCAATTGTGGTCAGAGTGGTTGAAGGAGTGTGAGCACTGGGGCTGTGCATTATGGGCTCTTGTAGAAATAATGACTAATAGTTGCACCCTGTTTTAGGGGGAGATTCATATTCTGGGTTGTCTGGATGTTGTTCTTGATGGTTTCTTGATGATGTTGCGATGGATGGGATTGTGCTGTTTGAGGCACTTGCTATTTACTTAGATTTTTCTGTTCTATCTAGTTTCTTAGTTCATCTTGTGATTTTCTTGGTGCACCTTGAGCTTGGAGGAAAGGGCTGCCCGATTGGAGGCAAAGAGCCACCATCGAGGTGGAGCTGCCCCAGAGATGTTAGAGGAAAGGGCTGCCCGTTAGATGGAGCCGCCAGGAGGAAAGGGCTATCAGCGAGGTGGAGCCGCCTTAGATTCTCATTGGCGATGGTGTTGCAAGTTTGGGAGTAGGAGTTTCCCAGTTTCTCTTCTCTCTTCTCTTCTTTTAGGACATTGGGTGGTATAGCATTGCTTCTCAGTGGATAAGCATCTTCTCTTCTTCCTTATGCCATGCTTAAATGGTTCAACATTTGCCGAGTTTCTCTTTGATAGCTTTGGATAAAAATGGGTTCTGTTATTTGTTTTATGTTTATGGGTTTGCTACTTGTAACAAACTAAAGCTTAGTAGCTTTAGCTTAAGGGAGAGTGTTACAGAATATTAAGAATATCTTTATATTATCTTAGAGTATCTTTTATGATTTGTTTTCTTATTTAATTAGGTTATTAATCTTATGGTTATTGGGCTTGGGCTTGTATTAGTGGTATAAGTATTTGCCCTAGTTATTAGTATATATAGGATAGTAGGTTATGGTATTGTGTCACATCTCATCCTATCAATAATATATTCCTTGTTTCAGTATTAGCCATTTTCCTTTCCTTTACTTCTTCCCTAACCCTAAACCCCTAATTCTTCAACAATATCATGTCAAGAACCAACTTTCCTAAAAGCTTAAGCTATTAGTTGGTTCAAGAATGGTTTTATATCTCTAATACATCTTAACAATAGTACTCAATAAGATCAATACTTGTAATATGTTGCAAATTCGAAGACCTCACAAGGCTCTCTCTCCTGAATCATCTGTTTTGTGTGTGGCTCTAGCTTTGAAACGATTGTTAGTTTGTTTTGACACCTCCCAACAGCCACTCCCGTTTGGAGTATGTTATTTGGTATTTTTGGTGAATTCTAGGCGTGCATGCTCAATTTGGATCAATTTCTTTTGATTTGCTTTAGAGGTTTTGGCAGATCTATGGAAGGAAAGACTTTATGGTTGTTTGCTTACTGCTTACTATGCTGCTCTTTGGTGTACTTTATTTGGCTTGAACGAATTGTTCATATCTTCAAGAATTCTTCTGAAACCATCTAATATGGGATAGGAGTACTCATTTGGCCTCTCTTTGGCACTCATCCCACAATCTCTTTAATGGAGCCTCTCTAAGGGTCTGTTTGAGAAACCCACTTAACTACCTCATTGTAATATGTCCAGACATCTCAGTCTCAGTGGGTTTAGTGAGTCAACCTATGTCATCTACTTGAGACACTTATTGGGATGCTGCGTTACACAACCTGAGATATCTAAAGGGAGCTCCAGGATGTGGAATACTCTAGAGAGATAATGGGCATTGTAAGGTGGAATTTTATTGTGATGCAGATTGGGCAGGATGTCCCATAGGTTGAAAATCAACAATTTAGCCATTGTGTTTTCCTTGGTTGAAATTTGATTTCTTGGAAGAGTGTCATGAGAAGAAATGTAGAGGCTGATGATAGTGAAGAAATGACTAGAATGAGTTGACGTGGAAGGGCTAGTTACAACAGAAGTACAGCTGTCCAATGGTCCAGAACTCAAGGAAAAGAAACTCAGGTGGACCATGAGAGCAAGGATGCCTAATTGGTTATTGAGAGAATTTGTGTAGTGATGCTGTGAGTGCATATATTGAGAGGATTGTGTTGAGGAGAGGTTGTTGAGAATTGTGACCAGTGTCTCCTCTCTCTCACTTTTTTTGCTCTCCTCTCCGATGTATTCTTCCTCCTCTATCTTTCTGATTCTATCTGTCTGCTCTCTGATGTTACAGACTTATTACTGATTCTACTTCAATAAAATTTCCTCAGAGTTTTTCAGTAAATTTTCTGTGTTATCTGTTTTTCCTTACCAAAGCTGTTATCGCAATGAGTAAGAGGCAAAATGTGGTGGCAAGATCAAGTGCATAATTAGATTATTGAGTGATGGCAGAGGTTACGTGTAACCTATTGTGGGTGTATTATTTACTTGATGAGATAGTGTAGCTCTAATGTGGCAATCAAGCTACAATTCACAATCTCAAATCCAGTATTTCATGAGAGGAGAAAAAGCTAGAAGCTGATTTTCATTTAATTCGATAAAAGATTTAGCAAGGTTGTATTGCCACTAGTCTCATCAGAACCGGAAAGCAACTAGCTGATGCCTTTACTAAGACACCTAATTGGAACAGAATTGATTATATTTGTCACAAGTTGGGCATGATCAACATATCAATCTTGAGGGGGAGTGTTAATGTGGTAGTTTAGTCTTTTTATAATTATTTGTACCAGAATGTGTTTTACTTGTACTACATTGGATTGTAATTACATTAGTTGTATATAAATATATAGGCCTGTGCCCATTTGATGCATGGGTTGCAAAACTATCTAACATTCCAAATAAATAAAAGTACCACAATTGGAGCCTTTGTTATGATTTCTTCTCTTGTTTGTTTGTTTGTTTTTTGGTTTGTGTGTGATTTTAACATTCTCTCTATAGACTCTTGTCTGCAATTAGGATTAATTTAATTACATTATTTCCTTTGCTATAAGTTTGTCTCTTATTAACACTTGTGTTTCTGTAGAAAACACTAGAACAGTGGCTAAAAATCTTGGCTGCAGAAACCAATATGATGGAAATATGAATGCCAATCGAGTTGATGTTTTGATCCCAGATGTAATTCAGGTATCTTCTTTCTATAAAATAATATGATTTAAATATTTATACATAATGGTGATGTTAGAAATAGGGCATCACAGAATACTAATGGAAAGATGTGTGAAACAAGTGACTCCTTTTATTTTGAAATTTTCATGAAGTCCTTATCTCTTTAAAATGGTGACATAATGCCTTTCATAATTGTTAGAGAATATTATGAATATCTTTATATCATCTTAAAGTATCTTTCATGATTTGTTTTCTTATTTAATTAGGTTTAGTTGTTAGTGGGCTTAGGCTTGTGCCAGCAGGACTAGTACTTGACCTACTTATTAGTATAAATAGGGGTATTAGATTAGTGTTTTGTATCACATCTCTTCCTATCAATAATGTTCTCAATTTACGATTGTTAGCCATCTTTGCCTTTTTTTTTTCCTTCTCCCTAAATCCTAATCTTATAATTATTCAACATGGTATCAGAGAGGTACCATCCACGGTGACCTGCGTGTCTGCGTTTTTGCTAAATTGAGTTTATAGAACTCAGTGTATATGCTCATTGTGTTTTCCCTTAACCTTATTTTTTATAGGAAGTAATTTCTGCATTTTGAAAAAAAAGAAAAGAAAAGTAGTGAAGTATGTTACGTTATTGTTGGGCAGCAGATGACTTCAAGTTAGGGCATCCGTTGTTGCTGCCATTTGAACTTTTAGGCAACTTGCAAAGGGTCACCGGTGACAGATCGGCCCAGCGCTGGGCGGAGGGTTGGGGGGTTGTTTTCGGTGATGAGGGGGAGATCGTGGTGTTTTGGGTGGTTGAGCAACGGTGGCTGTGGTTCCAGTTTTCAGGTAACCCCAACAGCGGTTGTTGGTGGATATAGGCCTGTGGTGACCTTTTGATTCTGGGTAGAGATCGGTGAGTCACGCGGTGGCTGGCAGTGGCGACACTTCCTCTCTGTTGCACACTCACGCTTTGTTTTGCGAGTTCAATTTCAGTGTTCTTGAAGGTTGCGAATGGCTGGAGGTGCTGTGTTTAGGTGCGACCAGAATCGGAGAATGGTGAGGAGTTGACATTCTTAGAATTTGAATAACTGTATATTATTTTCATCATCTGAATGTTTACAATAGAGGTAATATATATAGGTGGCTATACATTAAACTAGTCCCTAGAAAATAAGTAACATAAAACACTAAAAACAATGTCTACACTAAAAACATGAAAACGTGGGAACAAGACTAAGAGGCCACCGTTCACAAAGGCCACTGTCCAACAGAGGCCACTGCCCAACAATTCCCCTCAAGTTGGTGAATATGCATTCTCCATTCCCAGCTTGGATACAATTGTTTGAAATACTGGACTACTCAACCTTTTTATAAGTACATCAGCAAGCTGACATTGTGTAGACATATAAGGTGTACAAATTAAACCACTGTCTAGTTTTTCTTTGATAAAATGTCTGTCAAACTCAATATGCTTTGTTCGATCATGCTGTACCGGATTATGAGCTATGCTAATTGCAGACTTGTTATCACAATAAAGTCTCATCGGACCATCCCACTTGATTTTCAGATCTTCAAGAATAATCTTCAACCATAGTAGTTCACACACACCTTGAACCATAGCTTTGAATTCTACCTTTGCACTAGATCGTACTACCACATTCTGTTTTTTACTTCTCCAAGTCACTAGATTTTCATCAATAAAAATGCAATATCCTGTAGTTAATCTTCTATCCATTGGTGATCCTACATAATCAGCATCAGTGTATGCCTCAAGTACCACACCTTCATTTCTCTTAAATAAAATGTCTTTTCTTGGTGTTTCCTTAAGGTATTGTAACACTCGATATGCTACTCGCAAATGAGATTCTTTTGGACTGTGTATGAATTGACTAATCACACTTACTGAATATGCTATATCCAGTTGTGTGTGGGATAGATAAATAAATCTTCCCACTAGACGCTGATATATTGCTCTTTCAACTGCAACATCTACCTCTGCCTGTCCAAGTTTCATATTGGGATCCATAGGAGTACTTGCTGGTTTGCATGTTGTATGACCTGTTTCTTTTAGGAGATCCGTTACATACTTTTGTTGGGAGATGAATATACCTTGCCTAGAATGAGCAACCTCAATTCCAAGAAAGTATTTCAACCTTCCGAATGCTTTAATTTCCTGCTCATTGGCTAAGCACTGACTCATAATATGTTTCTCCTTAGCATTATCTCTTGTTACTATTATGTCATCAACATACACCAAGAGAGCTGTGACTCTCCCTAAAGGAGAGTGTTTAACAAACAGTGTGTGATCCCCTTGGCTTTGTTTGTACCTCATAGCCAACATAATTCTGGCAAACCTTTCAAACTACGCTCGCGGTGATTGCTTGAGGCCATACAGGGCCTTTTTCAACTTACACACAGTATTAGCATGCAAATTCTTCCCATATCTTGGTGGAACCTCTATGCAGACTTCTTCTTCAAGATCTCCATGCAAGAAAGCATTCTTGACATCAAACTGTTGTTAATCCCAACCATTATTAGCTGTCAATGCCAATAATACTGAACTGTGTTCGTCTTTGCAACCAATGCAAAAGTATCTTAGTAATCAATTCCATAAGTTTGGGTATACCCTTTGGCAACTATTCGTGCCTTATACCTTTCTATGGATCCATCTGTGTTATATTTCACAATATACACCCATTTACAGTCCACAATTTTCTTCTCTACCAGTAACTGTACTAGCTCCCAGATTTTATTATTTTCCAATGCCTCCATTTCCTCATTCATGGATTGTTTCCATTTTTCATTGGACAAAAGGCCTTGGGTAGGGTGGTAGGGATGACAATGGTATTTAGGCTTATAAGGAAGGCTTTATAGGTTGTTGAAAAATTCTCAAAGGACAAGAAGTATGCAAGAGGATATAGTGGTCGTTTTGTGCACTTTCTAGTTCTTTTTCTGATGGCTATAGGAAGACTTTGGTCACTACTATCAACATGAAATTCAGTTTTTTCTTGCAATGAAGGGTTAGAAACTGTTGTAATATATTAACATTAATATCAGATATGTACAGATACGTTTCTTATTCTTGTTTTTATTAGGGCTTATTTTTCTCCCTTATTTTTAGGATAACAATTAATAGCTTTAGTCTATATATATTGTAACATTCTCTGTACAGAAATATTCAAGGAATAATATTCATACATTCCAACATTCCTTCTTTCTATATGGTATCAGCAGCCTAGGTCGTTCCTAGGGCTTGCCTTTTTTTTTTTCTTCGTTTTGAAACCTTCTATGCTGTCTCCTTCTTCCTTTGCAGCCTTATTGTTGGCGTAAAACCACCACCAGCCACCTGTCGCCGCCTTTTTTTGCCTCACCATCGCCGCCGGACTACTTGTCGGCTTGTTTCCGGCCACCACCGAAAGGCCCATCCCAAACTGATCAGCCACGCGCCGCTTCACTGTACGCGCGTGGGAGCCACGCGCCGCCCTCCAGACCGCCGTTCACCGCGCGACCACCGCCGTTCTGCTCGTCGGCTCCTCCCCGTTACTTTTTGACCATTTTCGGGTCCAACCAGGCATGTCTACAGTAGACACCCAGTCCTCTACCATCAATACGCCGCCTCATTTGTCGTTCCAACGCCTACGGTGGCCGTTGCAGCCCTGAATCCCCATGATCTTCCAGTGTTACACTCTACTTATCACCTCAATGGTAAGAATTATCTCCAATGGGCCCAGGTTATTCGCACCACTCTCAAGGGTCGTCGGAAGTTGTCGCACATTGTCGGGGATCCTCTGAAGGCCGATGACCCACAGTTTGGCATTTGGGATGATGAAGATTCTTTGATTATGACTTGGCTATGGAACTCTATGACACCTGATATCAGTAAGAATTGTATGTTTTTTTACGCACGTGAAATTTGGGATAGTTTGAGTCAAACCTATTCTATGAAACAAGATATTCTTTGCGTGTTATGATTTAGAAAACACCATTTTTAATACCAAGCAAGGATCTCTTTCTGTCACTTGATTATTATGGTACTCGAATGGTTTATGGATTGAAGTGGATCAAAACCAGGATCTCAAGATGAAATGCACTGAGGATTCTGCTACTTTAACCAAGTTTATTGAGCGTGGACGGGTCTTTAAGTTTCTCTCTGGGTTGAATTCTGAGTATGATCCTATTCGGGTTCAGATTTTAGGTAAGGGCAAGCTTCCTTCTCTCTCCGAGGTGTTCTACACAGTTAGGGGGGAAGAGAGTCGTCGGGCGGTCATGTTGAATAATGGTAATTCCGGTGATGGTTCTGCTTTGGCCACTAGCAAAGGTCCTATTGGTGGGTTATCATCTGAAAGGCCTGACTCATCTTTTTGGAAGTCGTCTGCCAAACGTGACGAGCGCTGGTGTCCTTTTTGCAAGAAGTCTGGTCACACTAAGGACACTTGTTTTAAACTCCATGGCAGAGATAAAGTTCTTGGTCGCTCGGGGGTTTTAAAGGCAGTCAACAAAGGCAAGTTAATCGCACGGTGTCCGACTTGGTTATTGAGGGTGAAGAGGTCTCGCACCACCATCCGGGGAGGCCATTCGGCGCTTAGTAAAGCCGAGTTGGATCGTTTGCGCACTCTCTTGGACTCTATGAGTAAGCCTTCGGCACTTGTTCTCTAACCATGGTGGTAAGAATTTAAGCTCTTTTTCCTTTAATGTTTCTAGTATCGTATCCGAGGATCTCGGATTATTGACTCGGTGCTGCGATCATATGACCCCTCATCCCTCATATTTTTTCACTTACTCTAAATTATACGGTAAGCATCACATCACGGTTGCTAGTGGATCCCATGTCCCCTGTTTTAGGATGTGGTACTATTTCACTTCACCCTTCCCTTCCTTTACATAATGTGCTTCATGTCCTCATTTGTCTAATAACCTTATTTCTATTCATAAGCTTACCACAGATTTAAAGCGTACAGTGACCTTCTTTCCCTCTCATTGTGTGTTTCAGGATCTTACCACGGGGAGGACGATTGGGGTTGCTAAGGAACAGAGAGGGTTATATGTTCTACATCGGCCTCATGGTCGTACTAGTCCGATGATGTCCACATCCAATCATGCGACAAGGTCCGCTTCTGCTGCATCTCAGATATGGCTTCACCATAAACGCCTTGGTCATCCTCCTTTCAGTCTTCTTAGGTCTTTATTTCCGCAATTGTTTACCAATGAGTCTGTTGAGTCTTTTCTTTGTGATGTTTGTCAGTTTGCGAAACACCATCGTACAACTTTTTCTCCAAATAATAATAAAAGTATTGAACCTTTTGATCTTATTCATTCTGATATGTGGGGACCTTCCTCTAATTCTAATATATCTGGTGCAAAATGGTTTGTTTCATTTATTGATGACTGCACTAGGGTCACATGGATATTTCTTATGAAGGATAAATCTGAAGTATTTCAAATATTCTTGAATTTCTATCGCATGGTTCAAACCCAGTTTGGAAAATCTATAAAACGGTTACGATCTGATAATGGCAAGGAATATGTGAATCAACATTTCACAAAATTCCTTAAAGAACATGGTGTGTTACATGAGTTAACTTGTGTTGATACTCCCCAACAAAATGGGGTTGCAGAAAGAAAGAACCGTCATCTCCTAGAAATTGCAAGAGCTCTTTTATTCCAAATGTCTGTCCCTAAGTCTTATTGGGGGGAAGCTGTCTTAACTGCCGCATACTTGATAAACAGATTGCCTCCCGTGTCTTGGATGGTCTTAGTCCTGTGCAAGTCATGACTTCCTTCTTCCCTTCCGTTCCTACCATGAAGAATCTCCTGTGTCGTGTCTTTGGCTGTGTTGCCTTTGTTCATATCCATAGTCAATATCGTGATAAGTTGGATCCTAGGGCTGTCAAATGTATCTTCATAGGGTATGCACCAGACAAAAAGGGGTACAAATGTTATCATCCTTAAAGTCGTCGTGTCTATGTCTCCATGGATGTCACTTTTCATGAGTCCGAGTCTTTTCACCTTCGTCCTCAGCTTCAGGGGGAGAGTGGTCAAGAAGCTGAGTCTCTTGAGTCATCTTTTGTTCCTCTTCTGGTTGAATCTACTGAGTCATCTATCCCTCCTCGATAAAGGATGTGGCATCATCTTCTCGGTACTTGAGAGACACCTAAAGATCGATACAAGCGGGTGTATTATCGAAAAAAACCCAACCTGGTCCAACAGCAGCTTCAGTCGCCGAACCAGAGGTAAGCATTCCTGATTCTGAGCCTTTGAATAATTCTTTACATGATATTTGTGAACCTAACCCTGATGACTTGCCAATAGCCTTAAGAAAAGCCAGAAGAACTTGTGCAAAATACCCCATATCTCAGTATGTGTCCACTAAAAACCTATCAATACAGCATCGGAGTTTTATTTCAACAATAGATTCTACCAGAGTCCCTACTTCAGTACAAGAAGCATTAATGGATAAGAATTGGGTTTAAGCCATGCATGAAGAAATGAGTGCTTTAAACAAGAATGAGACTTGGGAAATTGTTGAGAAGCCGAAGGACAAAAGGATAGTTGGGTGCAGATGGATTTACACAGTGAAATATCAGTCTGATGGTACTCTAGACAGGTACAAAGCAAGGTTGGTTGCAAAAGGGTATACTCAGACATATGGGATTGATTATGAGGAAACATTTGCCCCAGTAGCAAAGATGAACACAGTCAAGGTCATTCTCTCCTTGGCAGCACACTTTGGATGGGACTTGCACCAATTTGATGTTAAAAATGCTTTTCTCCATGGGAATTTGGAAGAGGAAGTATATATGGACATTCTACCAGGATATGGACCTACTGGTGGAGGGAATATGGTGTGCAAGTTAAGGAAGGCCTTATATGGACTCAAGCAGTCTCCTCGTGCTTGGTTTGGGAGGTTCACCAATACTATGGTGTCCTTAGGTTATAGGCAGAGCCAGGGAGATCATACCCTCTTTATAAAACATTCCAAAGAAGGCAAGCTTACACTTCTTCTGGTTTATGTTGATGACATGATCATCATTGGTGACTATGAGGTTGAGAAATAGGTCTTAAAAGAAAAATTAGCTGCACAGTTTGAAATGAAGGACTTGGGGAAGCTAAAGTACTTCCTTGGGATAGAGGTTGCCTATTCCAAACAAGGCATCTTTATTTCCCAAAGGAAATATGTCCTGGATCTTCTGAAGGAAACAGGTAAGCTAGGTTGCAAAACCACAGGGGCGCCTATTGAACAAAATCACAGGATTGGAAACAATGAGGAGAGCCCAAGGGTGGATAAGACACAATATCGAGACTTGTGGGAAAAGTGATATATTTGTCTCACACCGGACGACATAGCCTATCTTTGTCGGTGTGGTTAGCCGATTCATGCATGATCCTCGTGAGAGACATATGCTAGCTTGTGAATAGAATTCTTCAAGATTTGAAGACAAACCCGGGAAGAGGACTTCTATTTCGGAAAGAACAAACATTGACCATTGAAACCTATACAGATGCAGATTATGCGGGTCGGTTGTCGACAGGCGGTCTACCTCAGGTTATTGCATGTTTTTAGGAGGAAACTTGGTGACTTGGAGAAGTAAGAAACAGAATGTGGTTGCAAGGTCAAGTGCAGAGGTTGAATTTCGAGCTATGGCACAAGGAATTTGTGAATTGTTATGGATGAGAATCATACTTGATGATCTCAGGATAAAGTATGAAGCTCCTATGAGGTTACTGTGTGATAACAAGTCGGCAATCAGCATTGCTCACAACCCTGTTCAACATGATCGGACAAAGCATATAGAGATTGATCGCCATTTTATCAAGGAAAAATTAGATGATGGCCTTATAACTACTGAGTACGTCCCTTCAGAGCACCAATTAGCAGATGTCTTCACCAAAGGGCTTCCCACAGAGCGATTTCAAAGTCTTACTTGCAAGCTGGGAATGATTGATATTCACTCACCAGCTTGAGGGGGAGTGTTGTAATATATTAACATTAATATCAGATATGTACAGATACGTTTCTTATTCTTGTTTTTATTAGGGCTGATTTTTCTCCCTTATTTTTAGGATAGCAATTAATAGCTTTAGCCTATATATATTGTAACCTTCTCTATACAGAAATATTCAAGGAATAATATTCATACATTCCAACATTCCTTCTTTCTATAGAAACTATTCCCTCATTCGAAGGCTCCGAGTTGGACTCTTGGGCTTGCACAGGTTCAGAAACAATCATCTTCCTTCTTGTGAACACCTTGCCTTTGCCATATCTCACATTCTCAAGAGCAGACTCAGCTACTGGGTTAGGAATGGTTTTGGACACAGGTTCAGACATAGGTTCAATAGTGATTTCAGGAGGAGGATTAGGGACAACAGGAAGGTCATGAGAAGGACCATTAGACACAAGAAGTAAGGACAAGTCAAGCAGGAAATCTTCCTTATCTTCCTTCATTGACTTCTCCCCCTGAAGATAAGGATGGGAAAAATAAGGCTCCTCTTCACTGAATGTAACATCCATAGAGATAGAATTTTTTGGATGGAGGGTGATGACACTTGTATCCTTTCTGGGTTAAAGAATAGCCCACAAAGACACATTTTAGAGCTCTCGGATCGAGTTTCCCCCCTGTTTGGACTGTGAATATGGACAAAAGATACACATCCTAAAATCTTAGGGACAAGATTATTAGAAGTTTGTAGATCAGGATATAAAGTGGAGAAGACATCCATTGGACTCTTGAATCCTAGGACTTTAGTGGGCAAGCGATTTATAAGATGAGTAGTTGTCAGAACAGCTTCTCCCAAAAAGACTTAAGAGACATTTCTCTGAAACAGTAAGGCTCGGGTTTTTTTCAAGAAGATGACCGTTTTTTCGATTTGCTAACCCGTTTTGTTGTGGGATATGAACACAGGATGATTCATGGATTATTCTTTCTTTTTGGAAATAATGCATAAGTGTCTGATTAAAATAGTCCTTAAAATTGGAGGTGCTGGAACTTCAGCAAAAGGCTGTGATGTGGATGGTCCCACAACTCCGAGAAGGCTAGAAAAAGCTTGGGAGAGAGTAGGAACAACAGTGCTTCCTAAAATTTGATCTCGAGTTGAAGAGTATTGTGATAGCAAACCATGAAGTGCTAGGAGTATGAAAAAGGTGCTTCTTTGTTCATACTCATTTTTTGGAGAATCTGCTGGAGGTAACAACTCGTTGAAGTCTGAAAGCGCAGCTTGAATTCTTCCCAAATAGGTTGACATACATCCTTCAAGTTTGCGGGGAGACATTTGAGACATAAGATCAGAACAAACAGCATACGTACGCTGTATGTCATTGGTGTAAAGTTCCTTTGCCTGCTTCCATACTGTATAGCATGAGATGTAAGGGCGGAAGATTTGTTTCAATGACAAGTGAATGGTTTGCTTCATCAAGCTACAAAATTGAGCATCAATCTTCTCCCATCTAGGCCTTTCAATTGCTGGGATATCCTTAGTTTTCTTTGTCAAATGGTCAGTATATCCCTGACCTAAGAGCCATAGCTTAATGTCTGAAGCCCATGTATCATAGTTGGTCACATCTAGTTTGTCAGTGGTGATTCTAGAAGAGACATAGCTAGTGAAAATAGAAGTCTCACTCTTAGAGGTGTCATTTTTGGCATCCAACTCAGTTTCATGTTTAGCCATAGTGGCTGTGAGAGAAACAAATAAGAGAGGACTTTAGGAAGAAATGACAGTGCTTAGATCTGGCCAGAGGTGGCTGAAACAGGCCGGAAAACCACTGAGAAGAGGTCTGGAGAAGGTCAAAACTCGAACAGAGTGGCGCGTTTTGCTCACGTGCTCTGGATGTGGTGGCGCGTGAAGGCCACACGCACGGACTGAGGCGGTGCATGGAGGCTCGTCCGGCGGCGTATGAGGGTGGGCTCCTGGGTTCTGGCCAGTCGGAGCCTTCTGAGTCTCCCTGAGGTCGAGTTCACTTGAAACAATGAAGGACTTGAGCAGCTGGAAGAATCACAGCAGTGGGTGCACTGTACGAACGACTGGATCTGGACGGAAGTCACCACCACTTCGTGAGAATGGTGGGTATGAGTTTAATGCTCACCACTTGTAGTGGGCAAGTGGGTAAATGCAATGGTTTGCTCCTCCCTAGCTCTAGATACCCTGTAAACATTGATGGTTGAGAGGAAAGAGAAAGGAGAGAAAAGGAGAAACCATGCTGATGGAAGTTGTGACCTAGGTCATCCTTTTGATTCTAATATATGAGTAAAAGAATAACTATTACGAAGGAATAATAGAGTAATGAAACTACTGAAATTAAAAAGACCAAAGGTAAAAGCCTGTTTATCTAACATTGACATTTCCAATCCACCCCTGTCCTTGGTTTTCACATTGGAGCAACTTCATACTACAGGTCCCTTCCTATGGTGATTTAGGTCCTCTCTGTTGTTGCCCAGATCTCTTCCTAAGGTGATTCGGGTCCTCCCTGTTGCTGCCCAGCGATGAGTTCCTCCTCCTCTGATCAGAAGGAGCAATTTACCCTTTCCAACCTTTCTATTCCATCCATCACAAGTAAGAAATTGACAGGTTCTGCCACCTATTAGTCATGGTCATCTTCTGTGAAAATTTGGTTTGCTGGACAGGGTAAGTCAAAACACCTTTCAACTACACCAAAGGATGTTCCCACAGAGAAGTCAGCCAAATGGAAACAAATTGACTCACAATTGCTCAATGTTCTTCTTTCCATTGATCCATCAATTGTGGACCTCTTCCAGCCCCTTTGAAACTTGTTATCAAGTATGGCAAGAAGCTTCTAATTGTTATGCAAATGATATCTAGCGTCTTTATTCTATTGTTTCTGACATGATAACACTGCGACAACAGTTTACCAGAATGGAAACTTTTCTTGGCAAAGCTCGTTCTTTGATGCAGGAATTCTCTGCAATGATGTCCTATGCTAAAAATCAGACCGAGCACAAGAAACAACAAGAAACATTCTTTATGGTTCTGACTTTATCATCTTTTCCATTTGATCTGGAGAATGTCCGACAACAAATTCTGACGAGTGCTAATACTCCTACATTATCCCAAACCTTTTGCAGATTACTGAATATTTCTGATATGGCATCTCCTCCTGTTTCTGCCTCCCCAACTATTCCATCAGAATCCGCAGCTCTTGTTTCTCATACTGATAATTCTAGTGGTCGCGGCCGCGGTCATGGAAGGGGATGCGGTGGTAATAGGCCTAGATGTACTTTTGCAATAAGCTGGGACACTTGGAAGAACGCTGTTGGACAAAACATGGTAAACCTGCTACTGCCAACTTCGCTCAAATTGAATAAGTTTCAACACATCTAGCTGTGACTTTCACTCCAGCAGACTATGAGGCCTTCCTTCGCTTTAAGGCCAACTCATAGCCTTCAACATCTGCCACAGTGGTTGAACAGACTGGTAATCCTGTCGCTTGTATCTCTCAATCATCTCTTGGACCCTGGGTAATTGATTCTGGTGCTTCTTATCATCTCTGTGGTAATAAAGAACTTCTTGCTTCTCTGTCCTTTTACAATTCCTTACCTTTTGTCACACTTGCAAATGGGATCAAAACTCCCGTTCTTGGCATTGGTCAAGTCCAACCATGTCCTCTCTTACCCTTAACTTTTGTTTTTTATGCCCCTGATTGCCCTTTTAATTTGATATCTGTCAGCAAATTAATTTGATCACTTGAGTGTTCAATTACCTTCACTAAAAATTCTGTTCTTGTGCAGGATCGGAATACAGGGAAGACGATTGGAGTAGGTTGTGAGTTTAAAGGGCTATATCATCTTGACATGCCAAATTCCCCAATAGCATGCACCATAACAGAATCTTCAGCTGTCATTCATAGTCGTCTTGGACATCCTAGTCTTTCCAGACTTCAGAAGATGATGCCACATATTTCTAGTTTAAAGTCTTTAGAGTGTGAATCTTGTTAAAAAGGAAGACATATTCGTACCTCTTTTTCTAGTAGTCTCAATAAAAGATGTGAGCATCCTTTTTCTCTTATCCATTCAGATGTTTGGGGACCAAGAATCGTTTTTAGTTGTTTTCCATTTTTCAAAAATTGTGTGCTGAAATTAAAAATCAATATGGTCAAACCATTCAAGTTTTATGCAGTGACAATGCATGTGAGTATTTGTCTGATCAATTTCAAGATTTCAATGCAAAACAAGGTATTTTACATCAAACAACCTGTCCTCATACTCCACAACAGAACAGAGTGGCTAAACGTAAAAATCGTCATTTGATTGAAACAGCCAGGACTTAACTCATTCATATGAATGTTCCTTTACGGTTTTGAGGGGAAGCTGTTCTTACAGCTTGTTATTTAATTAATTGCATGCCCTCCATTGTTTTGGATAACAAAATTCCTCACTCTTTATTGTTTCCTAGTACTCCAGTCTATAATATTCCTCCACAAATCTTTGGTTGTACCTGTTTTGCTCACAATCTTACTCCTGAAAAAAACAAACTCACTGCTAAAGCTTTCAAGTGTCTCATTCTTGGTTATTCTCGTCTTCAAAAAGGGTACCGTTGTTATTCTCTTGATCTAGGACGTTATTTAGTGTCTGCTGATGTCAACTTTTTTGAACAACAACCATTTTTTACTTCATCTACAGAACTTTATGAAGTAAACACTATACTTCTTGTCCCTGTCTTTGACCCTTCTCCTGTTATCCTATCACCTAGCACAGAGAGCTCATCAAGTCCTAGTCCCTCTCATGGTCCTCCATGATCCCCTATTGTCTATTGTCGTCGCCCTCGTCCATCGACTAGTACCATGCCTACTGTGGAAGATGTGCCTGATAGCTCACCACCTTCACCAATTACTTCTCTTGCTTTGGATCCTACATCAGAGAGTCCTCCCATTGCTCTTCGAAAGGGTACACGGTCTACCCATAATCCTCATCCTCTTTATGCTTTCCTGAGTTATGATCATCTTTCTACTTCATATTATACTTTTGTTTCGAATTTGTCCTCTATGTCCATTCCCAAAATCGCAGGAGAAGCACTATCTCATCTCGGTTGGCGGCAAGCTATGATTGATGAGATGTTAGCCCTACATTCTAATGCGACATGGGAATTGGTTTCTCAGCCTCCTGGTAAGTTAGTTGTTGGCTGTAGGTGGGTGTTTACAGTGAAGGTTGGTCTTGATGGCTCTTTTGATCGGTTGAAAGCTTGTTTGGTAGCTAAAGGCTACACCCAGATTTATGGCCTTGACTACAGTGACACCTTTTCTCCAATTGCCAAAATTGCTTCTGTTCGTGTACTTCTTGCCTTGGCTGCCATTCGTCACTGGCCTCTTTATCAGCTTGATATAAAGAATGCTTTTCTTCATGGTGATTTGCAAGAGGAGGTCTACATGGAGCAACCACCTGGGTTTGTTGCTTAGGGGGAGTTTGGGCTAGTCTGTAAGCTTCGCAAATCTCTATATGGTTTGACCGTTTTAGTACTGTTGTACAAACTTTTGGCCTGACCAGAAGCGAAGCTGACCACTCTATTTTCTACCGATGTCAGTCTCTTGATAAATGCATATATCTTGTTGTTTATGTGGATGATATTGTTATTACTGGTTATGATTGTGTTGGTATTGAACAGTTGAAACAATATCTATTCAAGCATTTTCAGACTAAGGATCTTGGTAAACTCCAATATTTTCTGGGTATAGAAGTTGCACAGTCTAGACATGGTATTTTTATTTCCCAGAGGAAATATGCCTTGGATATTCTTAAAGAGGCTAGTATGACAGGGTGTAAGCCTATTGATACTCCCATGGATTTCAATGTCAAACTTCTTCCAGGACGGGGAGAGCCATTATTTGATCTTGGACGATATCGGAGAATGATTGAAAAATTGAACTACCTCACAATAACCAGGCCAAATATTTCTTTTGCAGTAGTTGTGTTGAGTCAATTCCTTGACCCTATGTGACTCACATTGGGATGCTGCTGTTCGGGTACTTAGATATATCAAAGGAGCTCCCGGAAGAGGATTGCTCTATGAGGATATGGGTCATATGGAGATATGTGGTTATGCGGATGCTGATTGGGTAGGTTCTCCCTCAGATAGGCGTTCTGTTAGGAATATGGTTCTGAGATTAGAATCTTGAATTCCTAACAAAGAAAAACTCTTTCTGACAAAAGAACAATTACTGAAGAATTCCTCTTTATTGATGAATGAATCAAGAATACAAAGAAACCAAGGTAAACAACTTTACCCCAAAAAGGAGCTCTCTCCTTTTTCCCACTGGAATTTCCAGTCACTCGAAAATATTCAAAAAACTATCCTCTCAATAACAGAAGAGGTCTATTTAAAAGCATACATTCTACCTAAGCTCCTGATCACTCAATACAAACTATAACAGAATCCTAACTAACTACCCACACAGTTACAACAATATCCCGTATCCTAGCTAACTACCCACACAGTTACAACAATATCCCGTATCCCTTTTTCAGTTAACAATTATTTGTTTCTTTTTTCTTCCTATAATAAACCTGTAAAGGTTTATTATATTTAGAGTGCTTCCTGAAATCATTTTCAACAATACTCCCTCCCTCATAAACAACCTTGTCCTCAAGGTTGAAATCTGGAAACTGATTTCTTATGGAGGTGATGTCTTCCCATGTAGCTTCAGTTTCCCTTGCCATTCGATTAGCACTTGGGATGTTTCTGATCCTGAGAGATTGATTTTTCTGGTACCCAAAATCTGAAAAGGCTGGTATAACTCTGCCGTGCCTTGTAATTCAGCTGGAAGTTCAGGTTCAACTGGATGGTGTCCGGCTGCTTTCTTAAGCTGGGAAACATGAAATACTAGGTATATTTGAGCTTGCTCTGGGAGTTGCAATTTGAAGGCTACAGCTCCAATTTGTTTCAATACCAAATAGGGTCCATAATATCTAGCAGATAGTTTGGGATGTAGCTTGGTAGGCATGGAAATCTGTCTATGTGGCCTGATTTTGAGATAAACCCAATCTCCTGGCTGAATTGGAGAGATTTCTCTATGTATATTGGCATAGTGGGCCATCTGATTTTGTGCTCTCTGTAAGTGGAACTTTAGTTGTTTCAGAGCTTCATCTCTGTCCATGAGGTCTTGTGCAACTGCTTCTACTAAAGTTTCTCCAGGGATGAATCTAGCCAAAGAAGGTGGAGGTCTTCCATAGACCACTTCAAAGGGTGTGCAGTGTGCAGCACCTTGGAAACTGGTATTATACCAGTATTCAGCCCACGGTATAAACCCTGCCCAGGATTTTGGTTGCTCGGAACAGAAGCACCACGAGATAAGTCTCCAAGGTTCTGTTAAGGACCTCTGTTTGTCCATCAGATTCAGGATGGTAGGCTGTACTCATATTCAAAGTAGTTCCTTGTAATCTGAAAAGTTCCTGCCAGAAATTACTCATGAATGTAGGATCCCTGTCACTAACAATAGAGATTGGCACCCCATGTAGCCTGATAATTTCTTTAACAAAAGTCTCAGCTATGGATCTTGCAGTATATGGGTGTTTGATCAGAATGAAATGCCCATATTTACTCAGTCTATCCACTACTACAAGCACAGCATCAAAACCTTTTGATTTAGGAAGTCCCACAATGAAGTCCATGCTGATTTCTTCCCATATGGCTTTTGGAATAGGTAAAGGTTGTAGCAACCCTGCTGGAGAAGAGGCTTGATATTTACTCCTTTGACACACATGGCAGGCTGCTACAAAATCAGTGATTGTTCCCTTCATACCAATCCAGAAAAGAGATTGAGCCATTCTTCTATAAGTCCTGTATATTCCCGAATGCCCCCCCATGGGAGAAGTATGGAATTCCTGGAGTAGTTGAGGGATCCAAACTGTATTTGTTGATAAGACTAACCTGCCTTTATAGTATAATCTATCATGCTCCAATGTATATTGAGGATGTGAGTTAGGGTCTAATTGTAAGTCTTCTGAAATTTTTGCCAATAGTGGGTCCTTCTTAACTTCTTCATCGATTTCTGTAATATCAGGCCAGAAAGGCCTTGTTATTCCTTGCAGCTCCTTATCTTCATCCTTCCTAGAGAGTGCATCAGCAACTCTATTTGAAGCCCCAACCTTGTACACAATATCAAACTCGTACCCTAACAATTTCACCAACCAGTTTTGTTGATTCTGAGTTGTTATTCTCTGCTCTAAGAGGTACCTTAAACTCTTTTGATCAGTAAATACCGTGAATTTCTGTCCTAGGAGATAGGGTCTCCAATGTTGGATTGCTAGGACTAAGGCCATCAATTCTTTTTCATATACTGATTTAGAGAGGGTTGAATCTGCCAAAGCCTTGCTAAAATAAGCAATAGGTCTTTTTTCTTGTGTTAACACAGCCCCCACTCCCCTTCCTGATGCATCACATTCTATGGAGAATTTTTTTGAGAAATCTGGCATAGACAACACTGGAGCTGTAGTGATAACCTGCTGTAACTGGTTGAAAGCTTCAGTACTAGTTCTAGTCCACTTGAAATTTCCCTTCTTCAACAAATCAGTTAGGGGTCGAGCTATTTGTCCGTAATGGCAAATGAACCTTCTATAGTACCCAGTAAGCCCTAAAAATCCTCTCAAAGCTTTCAATGTCTTGGGTAATGGCCATTGCAGAATAGCTTCAATCTTTTGGGGATCCATTGATACCCCATCCTTAGAGATAATATGACCAAGGTACCCTATCTTGGTTTTTCCGAAAGTGCACTTCTTTTGATTGGCAAAGAAAGAGTGTTCTAATAATCGGGCCAGCACTTGCCTCAAATGCTTCAAATGATCCTCCCATGTTTTGCTATACACCAAAATATCATCAAAGAAAACCAAGACATACCGTCGAAGAAAAGGTTTAAGTGTGGCATTCATAGCACATTGGAATGTGGCTGGAGCATTAGTTAAACCAAACGGCATTACTAGAGATTCGTAATGCCCTTGGTGAGTTCTGAATGCTGTTTTTGGATTGTCTGGTTTGTGCATTCTGATTTGGTGATATCCAGCCCTTAAGTCTATCTTGGAGAAGTAAACCGCTCCACTCAATTCATCTAACAATTCCTCTATCACTAGGAATAGGGAATTTGTCCGGTATTGTAGCTTTGTTTAGAGCACGATAGTCCACACAAAACCTCCAACTTCCATCCTTTTTCTTGACCAAAATTACAGATTTGGAATATGGGCATTCTTGGGTCTAATGATTCTGAAGCTAGCATTTCAGCTACTTGGGTTTCTATCTCGTTTTTTACGCAAATGGGGATAACGATAAGGCCTTACGTTGATTGGATCTATCCTAGCTTTAATTGGAATTCGATGATCAATCCCTCTAGGTGGTGGCAGCCCTTTTGGTTCATGAAAAACTGCTGCAAACTCAGATAATACCTTCGTAATTGGTGGTTTGGTCTCATTGTCAGCCCCTGTTCTTCTATATCTTTTTTCTCAACAACCCAGAGCATAGACATTATGTCTATCTCCTTCTTGGTAAGTTTCTTAAGTGCCTTGGAGGAAATCACCATCTTGGTTAAGCTGGGATCTCCTTGTATGATCATACTTTGCCCTTGATGCTCGAAGGACATGCTCAAGGTCTGCCAATTTGCTTTGATATCTCCCAATGTGACTAGCCAGGCCACCCCAAGAATCAAATCAACTCCTCCTAAGTCAAACAAAAGAAATCCCCTTCCATCACATATGGCCCCAAACGCACCTTTAGATCCTTGCAGCAACCCTGAGTGGATTTTCTATTTCCATCCCCTAATCTTACATAATAGGGTTTGGTTGTCTCAATCATGAGTCCCAATTCTTGTACCAGTTTGCTGGATACAAAATTGTGACTTGCTCCACTATCTATTAAAATCAGTACCTCTTGTCCTTGTAATTCACCTTTCAATTTCATCGTTTGAGGTTGTGTCAAGCCTCCTGCTGAACATACTGAAAGGTCCATCCATTGGCACTCCACCTCAAAAACTTCTTCTTTTTGTTCCTCATTTTCGCTCTCCTCTTCCATCTTGGAAATTTCTCCATTTTCATCTCTCTGTTCATCCTCTGCCAAGATTATCACCCTCATAGTTTTTTCGGGGCAGCGGTGTCCTGGCCCAAAAGCATTCCCACAATGATAACACCTTCCTTCCTCTCTTCTCTTGACAAATTCAGCATAAGGGAGGGTTCGGGTCCCCCTGTTTCTGGAGCCTGAAAAACTCGATTTGGCCACTGAAAATGTGGAACCCTGTGAGTTCCGAGTCCCTCCATTTGAAGCTTGTCCACTGTTCGTCACCCCAGATGTCCCTGCCCGAGTTACAGCTCCACTGCCTCCCTGGAATCTAAATCCCGAACTCGTACCTCGTCCCTGCGTGTTCCCATAGCCCCGCATTTGTTTCATGACTTCTTCAACGTCACATGCTACCTCCATGGCTCGTGTAAGGTCTCTAGGATCATGTGGGCGAACCAGACTTCTGATGTCTGGACGCAGCCCAGCCAAGAAGTACCCCAATACTTGATCTCCTGCACTCGGTTTGGCTTGAGCTACCAAAAGCTCAAATTCTTGGACATATTCTTCAACTCCTCCGGTTTGCCTTAGAGAAGCCAGTCTTTCGTATACTGTTCCTCTCCCTTTTCCTCCAAACCTCCGCATCAAAGCTTCTGAAAATTCCTTCCAAGATTGGTTCTTGGATTGTTGACGCCAATATTGAAACCAATGTACCGCATTTCCCTCCATACTGATGAATGCTAGTCTTAACCTCTTTGAAGATTTAACTTGCTGCACTTCAAAGAACTTTTCAGCCCTGGCCAACCATCCCAAGGGGTCGTGTCCTTCGAAAGTGGGTAATTTCACTTTCTTGACCCAAGAACGCAGAGGTCCATCCTCATCTTCCTCATTTCGCTGGTTTCCTCTTCTCCCTCCAAGAATTTTTCATTCTTGTTCACTGAGAATGATCTCCCTCAACGGATCTTGCTTTCTTCTTTGTTCATTTGTATGTGACAAGTCTTTAATGAAATCTATATCCTGTCTTCATATCAGCCAACTTCTCTCCGTGCTCACCCACTGCTTTCTCCAAAGCTCCAACTCGGTGCTCCATGGTGATGTTGGATCCGGCAGGTCGGACCAACTTGTTAGGAATATGGTTCTGAGATTAGAATCTTGAATTCCTAACAAAGAAAAACTCTTTCGACAAAAGAACAATTATTGAAGAATTCTTCTTTATTGATGAATGGATCAAGAATACAAAGAAACCAAGGTAAACAACTTTACCCCAAAAAGGAGCACTCTCCTTTTTCCCACTGGAATTTCCAGTCACTCGAAAATATTCAAAAAACTATCCTCTCAATAACAGAAGAGGTCTATTTAAAAGCATACATTCTGCCTAAGCTCCTGATCACTCAATACAAACTATAACAGAATCCTAACTAACTACCCACACAGTTACAACAATATCCCGTATCCCGTATCCCTTTACAGGTTTATTATATTTAGAGTGCTTCCTGAAATCATTCTCAACACGTTCTACCTCAGGATACTGTGTTCTTTTTGGAGGTAATCTTATATCATCGAAAAGTAAGAAGCAAATTGTTGTTGCCAGATCAAGTGCTGAAGCCGAATATGGAGCAATGGCAGTGGCAACATATGAACTTATATGGTTGAAACAGTTACGGAAGGAATTAGGAATCTTTAAAGAGCAATCAATGAAACTTGTGTGTGATAACCAAGCAGCTTTGCATATAGCCTCAAACCTAGTATTCCATGAAAGAACAAAACACATTGAGATTGATTGTCACTTTATGAGGGAGAAAGTTCAATCCGGGGAAATTGCTACTGCTTTCGTCAACACCGATGAGCAGTTGGCCGATTTCTTCACCAAATCTCTCTGAGGTCCTCGAGTTAACTATATATATAACAAGCTTGGGGCATATGACATATATGCACCAGCTTGAGGGAGAGTGTTGGAATATTGGAAATTAGCAATAGGAGTTAATGAAGATTCATGTATAGTCAGGTTCATGTATAGTGCCATAGGAAATAGCCACGCTCATTATTTCTTGTAAATAGTAGATGTATTTAATCTCCTGATACCTATAAATAAGATGCATTCTAAGTGTTCAACACTTTTAGCACATTCAGTAAATAATATTTTCTTCCTCTAAATTCAAGTGTTACTTTATTTAGTTTTCTTTCTTTTTCCATTCCTCAGTTATAGGGATTTGATTGTGGTCCTTCTCCTGTATAAATTATAATCAGCTCTAGAGGAAATATACAAGAAAGAAATTCTCACATTTGTTCATGCTTATTACCTTATTTATCTATCCTTACAACATGTCAAGGGCAAATTTCCACTGAGTGGATAAGTGCAGTGTTTTCCATCATGTGCATGCATCTAATTATAATGCGTTTCTATTGGTACCTGAAGATTTTTTTAGGTTCAAAATGAAATGTGCTCCCTTATCATTCTTCTTTGCTTTTCTTTTCTTGTGTAATTTATCCTATTTATGTAATCTTGTTTCCGATGATAGTCTACAGAAAAAGTCCTTGTTTTAGAGTACATGGATGGCATTCGGTTGAATGATTTACAATCACTAGAAGCTTTTGGAGTAAATAAACAAAAGATTGTTGAGGAGATTACTCGTGCCTATGCCCACCAAATATATGTTGATGGGTTTTTCAACGGTGATCCTCATCCAGGTATACTCTTTCTCTCTCTTCCTCCCTCCCTCCCTCTATCTCTCTCTCTGCGTGTGCTTGTGTGCGTGCATGCTCATGCTTATGCTTGTGCATGTGTCTCTTATGTGCATATGTACGACATTTTCCAATTTGATGTAGAAGTCTTATAACTTTATCAAGGCTAAGTGAATTTTCTGTACTAGTTTTTACTTATTATTCCATGTCGTCATGAAATATTTTGGCTCTTTTACTTGAATCATTATAGGAAATTTTCTTGTGAGCAAGGAATCTCCACATCGTCCCATTTTACTTGACTTTGGGCTTACGAAGAAACTATCAAACACCATTAAACAAGCACTTGCAAAGATGTTTTTGGCATCTGTTGAGGTTGGTGCTGGCTTTTTCTGCTTTTTCATGGTTATATGGATGCTAACAAAATTATATACATTGTTAATTTAGTAGTTATGATAATTGTCGTTATCTAGAGTCTAGGATCTTAGAATTTGAAGGTTAGTTATTGGGCTCTGGCTTTAAAGAATTGGGTTTTAAATTGAGTGTTATTTCTCAGACCAAAGTTTAGATGAGTTTGTGCTAGTAAAAATTTTTGTGGTCTTGTTTTAATCATATTAAGTGATAATTTTTAGATATATTTATTTGGCTTTCACCTAATAGTAATACCTTAGGATTTTAGACATGGTGTTGAAGCCACTCTTTCACAAATTAGGCTGCACTTTGATCTTCATGACCTCCATTTTTTCCATTCTTTTAATAAGAAACTGAGGAGAACACAATGGTGGACATTGAGCTGTGCTTTGTTCCCTACAACAAGTTCGGTTCTAAGGGGTGTGTTAAGAGATGCAAATGCCATTTTCCAACCTCACCTAATAGATTAAGTTTATAGTTGGGTGATTTTGTTACACTAATGCAGTCATGGCTAAAAGTTCACAATCACCAAGTGTCTATGATTCAGGAATAAACGTTCATAATAATTTCAATTTTTTTTATTTCATTTCTATTTTTATAATTGTTTTTCACTTTTTGGTATTACAAATTTTTTAGGATTGTTATTATTGGTACAAGTTTCCCTTACTTAATGGTTGCTCCAAATGATCTTTCTAAATGATGACTGAGTATGTAAACCTTTTTGTTATAGGGGGACCATGTGGCCCTTCTGTCTGCCTTTGCAGAAATGGGGCTTAAGTTGCGTCTAGACTTACCAGAGCAGGCAATGGAGGTAACAACTATATTCTTTCGTGCGACAACACCAGCGAATGAATCCTATGTAAGTATACCTTAAGCTCCTGAAAATATACTTTCCTTGCTTTTTTCAGTTTTCAGTTGTCTAACTTCTATCTAATTCTGTCGTATTTTGCTGTTACTAAGAGAACAATGAAATCTCTGGCCGATCAAAGAACCAAAAATATGAAGGCTATACAGGAGAAAATGAACCTTGACCAAAAAGAAATGAAGCGGTTTAATCCTGTGAGTTCAGATATAAACTTGCATTTTTTGTTTCCTGTTCCAAAATTATGCTACTGGTTTCATGTTAGTACACTGATATTATATGTATTTTTTAATATTTTCAGGTTGATGCATTTCCTGGTGATATTGTAATATTTGGAAGGGTGCTTAATCTTCTAAGAGGTCTGTTGTCGCCCACTATAATACTTATTTGTTCTCCACAACCTAGTTTACTTACTTGACGTGGATGTAGGGCTTTCTTCCACCATGAATGTACGCATAGTATATATGGACATAATGAGGCCATTTGCAGAATCAGTTTTGAGTGGGTGAGTCTTTTGAATTTTTTTTTTAATTTTTTTTTCTGATATCTTCTACATGCTTGTTTCATCTGTGGCTGAACTGAGGTGCACTTGTCAGGTACATTAATAGAGGACCATCAGTAAATGATAGATGGATTTTTGATTCACCAGTCCATTCTGATGTAGAAGCCAAGCTGAGGCAACTTTTAATTGAGCTGGCAAATAATGATAAAATACTTGGAATCCAGGTGCATGTTACTATTTGTTAATTAGTACCTTGGTATGCTAAAGCTTGAGATTGCTTGCATATATGATTATTTTTCTTATGGCAAATACATACATAAATAATATGTACGTACATATATATATGTGTTATGTATAAAATAATTAGTAATTATTATCTAGAATTTGAAGTGCTGGATACATGTCCAGTTAGCTTATCTTTATAATACAGAAGATAAGGATTATACAAGTGAGAATTTACTTTAATCATTAATGATTAGAGAATGTAGAGATATAAAAACCAATCTTGGGCCTTCAATTAATAGCTTAAACTTTTGGGATAGTTGGTCCTTGAGATAGTATCAGAGCCTTTATGACCATGTGGTTAAGAGTTTGATATTTGTCATCCCATTCTTCTAAATAAAGTTGAATTTCAGCATAAGGTAGAGCTGACTTGGACATTGTCCATGCTTCAAGACCGAAGGGCTCTTGCGTAAGCAAGAGGGTGCGTGTTAGAGATATAAAAACCAATCTTGGGCCTTCACGTAACTGCTTAAGCTTTTAGGTTAGTTAGTCCTTGACACAGAAATTGTCTTTTGAGAGCTTTTGCCTTCAGTACTTCTCTCTCTCTATGTATATATTGTGAGAAGTATTTATATTCAGACTAGTATTTGTTTTAGAAATGAGTGGTTTTTATATATATTTTCCCTTCTTTATATAAAATTTGAGTTGATGAATTAAGAAAGTATCTGAGCATTTATACATATTATATATTGATCAAGAGTCTTGGAGTTAATGAAATCTATCTTTGCATTGGCATGCATTACTGGTATGATCTATTACTTTGTTGAGCTTGAGTATTCCATTTTTTTTTTAACAGATAATAATTGGTTCACCTAAGAGATGTTATTCTTTCTTTCTTTATTATTGTTGCTGTTGTTGCATTTGATGTCAAGAGTCAATAAAATAGCTCACATATATGTTCAATTGTTTAATAAATTCTGTATAATCTCTTAAGGTATGTGCCTACAAAGATGGAGAGGTCATTATTGACACTGCTGCTGGAGTGCTTGGTAAATATGATCCCCGTCCAGTTAAGCCTGATAGCCTTTTTCCAGTGTTCTCTGTTACAAAGGGTATCACAGCAGGAATGACACATTGGCTGGTTGACAATGGGTACGTTATAAGATACACTGTAAAAACGTGAATAGGTTGAACTGAATTGATACAGAACTGTACATCAGGATATAAAGACTCCATCTAGGAGGTAGAAAAGGAAACTAATCTCCCTAATGAAGAGGAAAATATTCGGCCTAATAAAGAGATTTCCTAATACAGAAGAATAATATCTTTCCTAATATAGAGGTAATAAAACTGATTCCTAAAAGTTCTCTTATCAGTTTGACTAATCAAATATAACCAAATATAGCACATAATCAAATATAATACATAAATATACAACGGTCTGCCAACACTTCCCCTCAAGTTGGCATGAAGATATCACTCATGGCAAGCTTGCCAACCAAATTCTCATGTTGTGCCTTAGGGAGTCCTTTGGTGAGAACGTCAGCTACTTGACTTGTGGTAGGTATGTAAGACATGCATATTACGCCACTGTCAATCTTTTCCTTGATGAAGTGTTTATCCACTTCTACATGCTTTGTTCTGTCGTGTAGAACTGGATTATGGGCTATAGAAATTGCAGCTTTGTTGTCACAATAGACTTTAATAGATGTTAGTGTAGAGACCTTCAATTCTTCTAGAAGTCCTTTTATCCATAACACTTCACAAAATCCATGTGCAACAGACCAAAATTGCACTACTCCTTGCAGCAACACTTTGTTTTTTGCTTCTCCAAGTGACCAAGTTGCCTCCTACAAAGGTGCAGTATCCTGAGGTAGATCTTCTATCATTGACATCACCTGCCCAATTTGCATCTGTGTAAGCCTCCACCTGGAGATGGTCTCTGTTTTTGAACAAGAGTCCTTTGCCTAGAGTTCCTTTGAGATATCACAAGATCCTGAAGACAGCCTCAAAATGAGTAGGTCCAAGTGAATGCATGAATTGGCTTACCATGCTTACTGCAAATGCTATGTCTGATCTAGTGTGTGCCAAATAGATTAATTTTCCAACTAATCTTTGATAGCGTTACAACCACTTCATTAGCTGTTGCTGCTTTCAACTTTGTATTGGGTTCGGTTGGAGTGTCTGCTGCCTTACAACCATTCATTCCTGTTTCTTTGAGAAGATCAAGAATATACTTGCATTGGTTGATGAAGATTCCCTCCTTGGATCTAGCAAATTCCATTCCGAGAAAATACTTTAGCCTTCCTAGGTCCTTAATATCAAATTTGACCTCAAGTTTCTTCTTTAGATTGTTGATTTCAAGGTCATCATCTCCAGTTATGATTATGTCCTCAACATAGACTATTAATATGGCTATTTTTCCTTTGGCGGAATGCTTGAAAAATAGTGTGATCAGCTTGGCTCTGTGAGAACCCATGTCTCCTAACAGCATTTCCAAAATGCTCAAACCAGGCTCTAGGAGACTGCTTTAGTCCATATAGAGCTTTCTTTAGCTTACACACTTTCCCCATTCCAAGCTTTTCTTCAAACTTGGGTGGCAGGTCCATATATACTTCTTCTTGCAAATCTCCATTTAGAAATGCATTCTTGACATCAAACTGATGAAGTGGCTAGTTGGAGTTAACTACAAGAGAGAGAAGTATTCTAATAGAGTTAATTTTAGCAACAGGAGCGAAAGTTTCTTGGTAGTCTATACCATGAGTCTTAAGTAAATCCTTTTGCTTCAAGTCTCACTTTGTATCTTTCCACACTTCCATCAGCTTTACACTTTACAGTAAATACTCATTTGCACCCAACTGTCTTCTTATTTGCTGGTAGATCAATAATGCTCCATGTGTGATTTTTTTTTAGAGCATCCATTTCTTCTATCACTGCTAATTTCTAATTCAGATCACTTAAGGCTTCCTGAACGGTTCTGGGAACAGACAGATTAGAAATGCGTTCAGGGAACAGACAGATTAGAAATCTTAGACACAAAAGCATTATGAGTGTTTGACAATTATCAGATTGGACATTTGGTGGAGAAATACCTGGATCAGTGGTTTTTTTGTGAAATCTTCGTCTGGCATAAACCTGAAGCTCTGATGGAGTTACTTGAGTTACTTCTTCCCCTGTCTCTGATAAAGTAATGTCTGGAAAGGTACAGGTAAGGTTTCCCAAAAATTATCTTCCTCAATAACTATGTTCTCCCCCTAAAGAGAATTTTCTGGAAAAAAGGGTTGATCCTCAACAAGAAGATGCTTTCAAAAAAAAATTTAGTAATAGGATTGAAACATTTGTACCCTCTTTTATTAGATGCATAACCAAGGAAAACACATTTTTCAGCCTTTGGATCAAGTTTGGACCTGAAAACACTTGGTATATATATAGAGCAAACGCAGCCAAAAACTTTTAGGGGAAGATCAGCAATTATCCTAGAGGTAGGAAAGAAATCTTTTAAAACCAGTAAGGGTGTTTTAAACTTCAAAACACGAGATGGAATTCTATTTATTAAGTAACAGGCAGTCAAGAGAGCATTACCCCAAAGATATTTTGGCACATTCATGGAAAACATAATGGCATGAGCAACTTCAAGAAGATGCTTATTTTTTCTTTCGGTAATGCCATTTTGTTGTGGTGTGTCACAACAAGTAGATTGATGAATGACACCTTTTTCAGATAGGAATGTGCTCGAATATTGATTGAAATACTCAATCCCATTATCAATTCTCAGAATGCCAATTTGTGTTTGGAATTGATTTCCAATCATAAGAAAAAAATCTTTAAACTGTTGTTTAACTTCATATTTTTTTTTCCAACAGATAAACCTAACATAATCTAGCGTGGTCATCAATAAAAGTCACAAACCATTTTTTTCCAGAGAGTGTTTTAACCTTGGATGGACCCCAAACATCACTATGAAACAAGTAAAAAGGATATGAAGTAGAATAAGATTTTATTGGAAAAGAAGCACGGTGATCTTTAGCTAAATGACAAGCTTCACAATGAAATTTTGAACAATCAATTTCTTTAAACAACTCAGGAAATAAGTGTTGGAGATATGGAAAACTAGGATGTCCTAATCTCCTATGCCATAACATTACTTGGTCAATGACAGAGGTTGAACTAGTACTACTCAATCCATGAGCTTTTTTATTCCAGGAGGCTGTTTCATCAAGGTAATACAGTCCATTCATTTCTCTAGCAGTTTCAATCGTCTTCCCCAAGTTCTGGTCCTGAAAAACACAAATGGAGGGAAGAAAAACAACAGTGCAGTTAGAATCCTTAGACAATTTACTGACAGAAAGAAGATTACAGGCAAGTTTTGGCACATGTAAAACATTTTTTAGAGTCATTTTTTCTAAAATTCTAATGTGGCATTTTCCTGCAACAGATGAGAAACTTCCATCAGCTATTCTAACCTTTTCAACACTAGAATACGAGTAATAGGAACTAAATAAATGAGAACAACTAGTCATATGATCAAAAGCCCCAGAATCTATGATCCAAGGACTGGTGGTTTTAAGGATAGAGAGTGCCAAAGAATTGCTACCTGTTTGTGCCACAGAATCGGTAGAAGCGTTAAGAGATGAATGAGTTTTTAGCAGTTTAAGAAGATGATCTAACTGCTCTTTGTTGAATGGCGACGATTCAGCCTCATTTGTTGTAGGTGCTTGCTGTTCACCAGTTTTGTTTGGCCTGCCAGGTCTGCCGTGCAACTTGTAGCAGGTCTCTTTGGTATGGTGTGGCTTTCCATTGTATTCACAACGCAGGTTATTTCTGTCTCCTGCTCGTTGGTGCTGAGATGTTTTACGGCTGACTTGGGCTTCAGGAATGGCTAAGGCTGACCCTTCTATAGACCCAATTGCACCTGCAGTCCTCTTACCCAGCATCACTTGTCTGCAGCTCTCTTCTCGCCATACCTTTGCAAACACTTCCCCAGTTGAAGGAAGCGGATTTCTTCCAATGATTCGACCACGGACTTCATCATATTCAACATTTAGACCTACAAGGAACTTGAAAATGCGACCAGCATCGACCATCTTTTTATAGTGGTTGCAATCCTCAGGTGATTTCCACTCATAGTCATTGAATAAGTTCAGGTCTTGCCAAATTCTTTTAAGAGAATGGAAATATTTTGTTACAAAATCCTCACCTTGGCGAATCTCCCCAAGTTGTAGGGTCAACTCGTACACTTGAGATTGATTCCCTAAATCTGAGGACATTTGTGAAACATTGTCCCACAATTCCTTGGCTGTCGAATAGTAGAGATAATCACTTATCTCTTCGGCCATGGAGTTGATCAGCCATGTCATTACCATCGAGTTCTCAGCATCCCAATTGGCATAGGTTGGGTCCTTCTTGTTAGGCTTCGTTGTGTCTCCTGTGACATAGTCGATCTTGCCTCTCCCCCTGACGTACGTACGAACAGACTGTGACCAATGAAGGTAGTTGTCGCCATTTAGTCTGATCATAGTGATTTGAATAGGGTGGTTTTCAGATGAACCTCGGGTGGCTTGAGGCTCGGATGGAGACTGCCGAGAAGTTCCTGACGTAACTTCGGACATTTTGGGAACAGGAAGGGAATTCGAAACCTAATTCTACTTTTTCTCGCTCTGATACCATAAAAAGGTGAATGGGTTGAATTAAATTGATACAGAACTGTACATCAGGATATAAAGACTCCATCTAGGAGGTAAAAAAGGAAACTAATCTCCCTAATGAAGAGGAAAATATTCTGCCTAATAAAGAGATTTCCTAATACAGAAGAATAATATCTTTCCTAATACAGAGGTAATAAAACTGATTCCTAAAAGATCTCTATCAGTTTGATTAATCAAATATAACCAAATATAGCACATAATCAAATATAATACATAAATATACAATGGTCTGCCAACAATTCTGCTATAGACAAAAACCTCCCCCTGTTGTTCCTTCTCTTTAAAACAACAAATGAATTGCCAGCTTCTCTGAAATGTCTAACAAATCGGGAATCTTCTGGCTCATCAAACAGATTGCACAAAACTGACGAAAGCAGGAAAGCAGCCACACGGCCTAAAAAAATCCCATAAGAACCACTTTTCCCAAGCTCCAAGAGACTCAAGCGAAATATCTGTCCAGATTCTTCCAAGGTGAGATCTAAAGTTTTAGCTTCAATAGCCAAACGCCTTATCCCTCCCATAGAAGCAAGAGAAGGAAGACAAGATCAGAAAACCATGTTTGGATTGAAGGTAGCTTGCTGAGGAGACTATCGGAGAGAGGACAGAACTGTAGAGATGGCACCCAGCCTTTAAAAATACAAGAATAGGTCAGAAAGTTGCTGGAGAGATGCAGGACAAGAAGCCTGAAAAGCCCGGTAAAAAATGGAGGACACACGCAGTCACGCAAGGCGCATGTAAACAGACAGAAACTTCACAACGGCGCATGTAGGCTCGTGAAGAGGAATCTAGCGGTCAAACTTCGGGAGCTGACTGGCCTGATGGTGATGCTTCTGATCGAGGTACGCCAGAGGTCTGGACCTGCGCCAGTGACGACGTATCAGAACCTTGGATCTGACTTCATCCTCTAACGTCCAAGAGAAAATTCAAAATTCTTCTTTTATACCTATGTAGTCTTAGCAAAACTGCTTGTTTTATGCATTCATTCACACTTTAATCATCTGTTGGAGTGTTATTTATGTGATTTCATTATAATAGATTTCCTCCACATTGTTCGTTTTCAGAGCTTTGCTAAACCTGAAATAAATAACTGTCTGCTTATTATCTTGCAGAAAACTAAACCTTGAAGAGAATGTCGCAAATATTTGGCCAGCATTTGGATCAAATGGGAAGGATGTCATAAAGGTCAAATATTGATATTTTCTCCCAACTGAAGTTGTGAAGCTATTATTTTTAAGAACGTTTTAATCTTCTGTTTCAGGTTCATCATGTGCTTAACCACACATCTGGTTTGCACAATGCAATGGCAGACATAACTCGAGAAAACCCTCTACTGATGTTTGATTGGGATGAATGTTTAAATCGTATTTGTATGTCAGTACCTGAGACCGAACCAGGCAAGGAGCAGTTCTATCATTATTTGTCATTTGGCTGGTTGTGCGGTGGAATCATTGAGGTACGAATGCTTGCTCTGGTGTATCAAAATTTTTAAATCTTATTCCTCTTCTGATAAATATTCTCTAATTTCATGCTTCATTAGACTTTCTGAACAAATAAGGGTAGAAAAGGATTATTTTATGTTGATTAAAAGAAAGACCAACAGAATGATAAGTTTAAGTACTTTTGTCGTGCTTGTGATGGTGTAAAATGCTATATAAGGTGATTGTCGGCAAGTCTAAGTTTGGTCCTTGAATGTGTGTATGGCTTATCTATGGAGGTGCTTATGACATCTCTTCAACGTGTTGAAGATGACAATCAGCATAGGATTATATCAATGTCATGTATTTAGATAAAATAGGATTTTTGACCTGGTTGCAATCAGTTTTAATTTATTATTCTTCACAAAGTGGCTAAACCAATTGCAAGTAAAATTTTCCTACTAATAGGATTTCTATGATGTTCTGAAAATTTATTTGGATGAAACAGCATGCATCTGGCAAGAAATTTCAGGAAATCCTTGAAGAAGCGATAGTTCGTCCTCTCCATATTGAAGGAGAGCTATATATAGGGATTCCCCCAGGCAAGTTTTTGATGAATAATTGTTTTTGTAGGGATGATATGTAATTTGTATTTGACATGCATGCATACTATGAGCTTTATTTTTTCATTTTATGTTTTTGTTTGTGTACAATCCTTGGTAGCTGGAGTAAAAGAAAATTTGTATTTTGATTTTGATTTCTGTATATATTGTAACCATGCTTCATTGCTTCTATTTTCAGGGGTGGAATCGCGTCTTGCAGCTCTGACTGTAGATACAGATGATTTAAGCAAGCTCTCAGCAATCACTGGTCGTCCTGACCTGCCCTCCACCTTCCAGCCACAGCAAATTGCTCAACTTGCAACCACTCTGCCTACTCTTTTCAATACACTGAATGTTCGCCGCGCCATCATACCAGCTGCTAATGGACATTTATCTGCCCGGGCACTTGCACGTTATTATGCAGCCCTAGCTGATGGTGGCAAGATACCACCACCTCATTCTTCTGCTTCTAAGCCAGTACTTGGAAGTCATCCCCAGATCTCCAAATTATCTTCCCAGAAATCCCCCAAAAAGCGGAAATGTATAGGACGGAAGGAAGTAAATTTGCCTTCAATAAATATTACCAAAGGTTATGAAAAAGTCTCTAGTGTCGAAGATATCCAGGATAATGAGGGCATAAGTACTAACAGAGATAGTAGCAAAATGGATAGTAATCCACGAACTCATGTTGCTGGTAAGGTATTTGGGAATCCTAGGATTATTGATGAATTCTTGGGTGCAGGAGAGTACGAGAATTTAACTTTGCCAAGTGGGAGTTTTGGCCTAGGTTTTAAGAGGTTTAGTTCTAAGGATGGGTCATCCAGTGCCTTTGGTCACTCGGGAATGGGTGGATCCACAGGGTTTTGTGATGTCACAAACAGGTTTGCTATTGCTGTGACACTGAACATGATGTCGTTTGGAGGTGTCACTGGAAAAATTGTCCAACTTGTTTGTTCAGAGTTAAGGATTCCTGTGCCAGACGATTTCCTAAGATTTGCAGTTGAGCAGAGAGGAGCAGATGAGCAATTAAATGTGGGGAGGCCTCTGATTAATTAAGGATGAAAGGTTTCCTTTACCCCTTTTTCCATCATAATTATAAGTATAATTTTTCATTTCCCTGTTGCCTTAATAATTATACAGAGTGAATCTTTAGTTTTGTTTTGTTTTCTTTTTATTTTATTTCTTTTAGTTTCTTCTTTTACTTCAGAAATCTTAGCGATACATGAAACTATCTATAACTCCTGTTGTCCCAGTAATGTATGCAATTATGTAGAGAGTTGAACTTTTAATAATTTAATCAATCGTATATACTGTGAGCATTTAGAATTTCTAATTAATGTGATTTTCTATTTTTGTTGTTAAGTGAATCTTTGAATATCAAATTGTCATGATGTTGAAAATTAAGGATATCATTATTAATTATTTTAATTGGAGATAATGCATATTCTCTCGTGGTTCGTGATAGTGAAGAATAGTCAATAACTATAATCTTACAATCTAATAAATGGATAAACTGCTATTATCATGGATCTTATTCTATGAATATGAATAATAATTGTAAGCAATCTTGTAATGATAAAGTGTTTGAATTATTAATAAACGAAAGGTAAGAAAAAATTAATCTAAATATATTGTAAGTTATATAATATAAAATCTGCCTGTATGTAACAAGAGGCAACTTATTGCTGAGTAGTTGAATGTTGCTTTTCATGCACAGGATTTGAGTTCAATTCTTGCATGGAGCCAAATTTCTCAAAATTTTTTGAGTGTTTAACTGATGCATGGTTGAATGTTGCCTGATCAAATTGGCCATAGGTCCGGTTCCAGTTAAACCACTCACGTTTTCAAAACCTTGACAAGTATATTAACTAGTACTAGTATAGAACAGCAAGCGTTGTTTGGTGTACCAAAAAATATTATTAAATTCTATTGATCAGTGTAGATATAAAAAGAATAATTATGAAATACTTTTTTATGAATTTTTTTCATATAGTATCTATCTTTTATATGTGAATTTATTTATGTAAATTCTATTGATTATGTGAATATTATTTTTTATATAGTTTAATTTTAATATACAGTTAATGTAAAGATTTTTATATCATCAACAAAGTTATACATTACTACATATGTAATTTTTAAAGTAGTTATTGTAAAAATTAAACTTTTTTAATGACATGATAATACATAATTGAATGAAAGTGTAATTTACATTGATAGTGCATTCAAATTAAATCTTTTTGTTTTAAGGTAAAAATTTAAGTTAAAATGTAATTTTTTATTTAAAAAGTACTTGCTACAACTGTAACAAAACTAATTTCACATAAATATTGAGTTTGATCCTCTAAAGTGATTAGAGTGTAAAATGAGGGATTATAATTGTTAATGAGAAAATTAAGGGTGTAGATTATTACATATGAATGATTTGTGATGTAGGTGCTTATATTTTACAAAATCTTAAACCCTTGATTTTCTCATCAATAGGTATAATCCCTCACTTTACTCTTACACCCCTTACTTTAGAGGATTAGAAGCCAATATAGGCCATAATTTGTATAAGAAGAGATACTATTGTATTTGTTGGTGTGAAAAAAGTTAAGTTAGCTTCTGCCTGCGAAGCAAAAGCAAACTCCACAATTTTACTGTTGTCCCAATATAGATTAAGCTTCACTTAAGGAAACTTTTCAAAGGGGAAACTTTCCTTTCGGTGTGGGTTCTTGAGTAACTAAATAAAGCCCTCAACTTAGTATTAAAAAACAAACAACTTGCACAATGTAACGAAACTGAATTGTATTTAAAAACATGAATCCAACAAAGTATAAGAAACGAAGCTGAAATACAAGGAAATAAATGATGCCCCAAAACAAAAAGCAAAGTAAGTTGAATAAGATAAACCTAAAAGTAGTAAGAAATATTGTAAACTTGTTGGAAATGTAAAGGAAAGTGATAAATGTAACATCCCGAAAAAAATTTGTTAGGCTTGTAATTAGCTACAAAGGTAATATATTACTTGTTTAACATGCCTGTAAAGTTTTGTGACAAATTGAGTTAGTTTAGGCACTTTGCTGTAACCCAGAGTGCGAAAAATGGCTTAAAATGACTCAAAAAATAGCGTAAACTGCTATTTGAAGGGAAAAAATGTGGATAATTTGTTTCTAGGTCATAAATGAGTTAAGTATGATGTAGTTAAAGTTTCAGGACAATCAGAGTTAATTTGGTATTTTTAGGCATATTGGTTGTACTTTTAGTGCCGGATTGACTATCAGTAGATATAAAAAAAATAAGAAAATAGTGAAACAAGAATTTTAATGAATCTTAAGATTTATGTTAAACTTGTAGGAAGTTGAAAAACAGGATTCGGTAGAATTTAAGTATTCTTAGCAGATTGAGAGTTTAGTACCACACTAATGGTTATCCTTAAGAAGCCAAGTCTAACTTGGTTTCTTATTCTTTCTTTTTTGTTTCCTACGGTTAAAGGTAGAGACAGAGGAGATAAGAAAGAGAAACGAACAAAGGGAAAGAGAAGAGGAGAAAGAAGAGGAAGAGGAGAGAAAGGAGAAGATCAAAGACAAAGGCCAAGCTTGAAGATCATCATCTTGTCTACAATAGATAGGGGATTTCTATTCATCTTTTTCCTTGTTGTTCATCTTGAATGAACTTGGGTTTCATGAATGGAATTAGGGGTTTGGATAACCAAATATGTGCTCTTGGCTTGATTCTTGATTCCAAGGTTTAAGTCAGGATAGTTTTAGCTTAGTAAGGTTTAGATAGCCATTTATGGCTTAAGATAAATCACTTTGGGTTCATTGATAAGGAGCCTAGGAAATGAGTTGAGTTAGTGTGATTTTTGGATCCAATTACATGCTTAAGTGAATTAATGGATTGTCACAGAATTATAACAAGTTTAGAGGTTGTTTTTGGTGTTAGAAATCATAAGGAAGTTGATCTTAATTGATTGGAGGTGAGATTTGTCCTAAAGGAACAAATCTCAGATTCTGCATAATCCATTCTGGGCAACTGGCACTCAGGTGCCAAGTGCTAGGCACCCAAGCGCCCACTACCCAGTAGCTTAGTTTTTGGTCTTTGCGCGACCAGCGCTCAAGCGCTGGGTAGGGAGCTCCCAGGCGCGTGAGAAGCGCTTAGGTGTTGAGCGTGAAATGCCTAGGCGCTCACAGACTAGAAAGAAAAATATGTGCAGCAGAGCATTGAACCCCCATACCCTCCGTGCTGAGCGCTTAGGCACTCATCGCATGACAGAATAGAGTTATTCTCTGCCTAGTCAGTGCTCAAGCATTGAGCAGAGAGCGCTCAAGCGCATAGAGAGCACTTAGGCGTTGAACAATAGGCGCCCAAGTGCCCGGTGTAGCTTTTACCAGAATCTTTATTAGATGTTCTGAGTTTTCCTACTTGTTAGGATCCCTTTTATATGCCTTATAAAGTGTGTTTAGACACTAATAGGGGTATTTCTTGGAGAGAAAGACCTAGTTGCATACAAGGGAAAGAAAGAAGTTTTTGGTATATCCATTGGATATGGATTACTATAGTGAGGTGTCTAGCTCCCTAGGAAACATGGTGTTGCACTAGATATCACTTGTGGAGTGATGAGAAGGTGGGATACTAGATACAAGTAAATTAAGTTTGATTGGTAATAGTAGAGTGCCATAGTGCCTAATTGGCAAGAGTAAAATGCTTTAGTGCATGAAAGCTCTCATAGAGTGAAGTGGAGGCAGTAATGTAAGGATAAAAAGTGTACTAAGTCTAGTTGGCATTGGTTAAGTGTCGTAGTGCATGAAATGCTCTTACAAAGTTAAGGTAGAGTTAGTAATGCAAAGATGGACTTAGTATAGAGTTATGTGGTGGTTATGTTAGAACTATTCCTAGAGTTGAGACAATGGAGGCGTCCACTCAGTTTTTAGTGGACTTGTCCACTTAGCTTATAGTAGACTACTTGGTAGGCTACTTGGTAGACTACTTGGTAGGCTACTTGGTAGACTACTTGGTAGGCTATAGGAGGTTACATGATTTGATAACAGACTTCCTCCCTACTTGGTAGGCTATAGGAGGTTACATATTATTGTATCAGATTCCCTCCCTACCCAGAGGAATAGTTAAGTTTCACTACACTACACTCACACTATCATACACTTTTCTTTGAGCATAATCATACATCATCTCATCATTGCATTATTTAATACTTGTTTTGATTGGAATTTGTGTTCTTGTTGTGTTTGTGTTACATTTGCCTTCGGTGGCAGTTGTATGGACGATTGTCTTGTTGATGATATCCTATGATTGTATAGGCGGTTGTTTGATAACATTGTGGTTACTATTTGACGCAAATTAAAAGTTTCAAACAAGTCTACAAACTTGATGTAGGATTAATTGTTGCATTGCGAACCCAAGTGCAGGTTGTCTCAAGTAATAAATTTCTCGGGAGTCCGAGGTCGATCCACAGGGAATTGTTGAAGATTAATTAAGGTGAAGTAAATATTTTGTTACTACAATAAAAATTATTTACTTGGGTTAAAAGATCCACTCTTGGTAAATAAAGTAAAGGTAAGATTAATTTCTTTTATAACTCAATTAGAATCCTCGCAACATGGAGCTTCCAATCGGAAAATACAACGTTAAAAGTCCAATTAAAATAATATACGTAATTATATTATGTTTCCGAAAAATATTACCACCACTTATAAATGGGTTAAAGCATTCATTGTGCCAATATTTTATCTACAACAAATCAAGAACTCCACTTTATAAGGAGAGTTTCTAACACCACCACTTGTAAATGGGTTAAAGCATTCATTGTGCCAATCTCTTGTCTACAACAAATCAAGAACTCCACTTTACAAGGAGGGTTTCTAAATTGATTGGAAACAAAATACAATACGTATAATGACCACTTGAAAATATATCATTTAAGTACAAGAGAGAAATTAATCTAACCTTATTTCATTACCAAGAGCTTCACTCTTTCACCTAAGCAAAATAAAACTTAGTTACTCATAGATAAGAAGAAAGAAAGAGAGAAGAAGAAGAAGAAGAAGAACATGACTTCAATTTAGAACAAAGGAAAATTACTACAAGAAAACCTAGTAACAAACTAGCATCATTTTGGTACATAACACCTAACACCTTTAATGATTTGCCAAGGCCCCCTTTTATAGAGGATTAGAGATACAAAATGACAAGGGGACTGAGTCATTAGTGAGTGGATGAGTGGAAAATGAGTGGAAAATGCCAAATGACTTTTGGTGAGTGAAAAATTATGGAGATTCCTTATCTATGAAATTATTTAGCTCTGAAGTCATTGAATGCATCAGAATGAGCAAATATGATCTTCATCAAAGTTGTAGGCCTGGATCATAGCTTTAAAATGGCTTTAGGTTGAGTCCAATATGATTTCTATAACTCCAGATACGTTCAAATTACTGTACACTACTCAGGCCCAGTCACAACTCCTCTGTTCTGACTTGCAAGCCTAATATTACCTATTAGGCCTCCGATTCTGGAAAAGTGTTTAACATAAACGTTGTAGATATAGGTGTCAGCTATTCATCATCAAAATTTCAACCCATTTGACAATCTCTATCCCGAAAAATGGCATGAACAGTACACATAGGTCAAGCTGTCAGGAACAACACTCTAGTTCTTGCTTCAACCCTAATTTGAGTTATCTACTCGTATGATTGGGCCTTTGAGGTATTCATGAAAGTTATAGAGCTCTCTCTTATATTTAAAATGCCATCAGATTCACCTCATTTGAACACTTACATCCCAAGATATAGCCCAAATACAGAAATAACGTAAGACGTAAATTATGCTGAAAAATTCAATTAAGTTCAATTTGAGTCCAAACTTACAAAACATAATCAAACTCAATCAATTAAGTACATGGAGAGTGTAAATAACTAAAAATGAAGGCTTATTAATGTATCAAATATGTGATCATCAAATTCTCTCACACTTAGCTTTTTGCACTCTTGGGCAAAACACACTAGACTAAAACTAAAAAAAAAAAAAAATGAAACAGACTCAAAAGTTAAACACTCTAAAAGACTTAATTTCTAATAATATTTAAAAATAAAGAGCAACCAATCATTCAAATAATCAAAACATTCATGAGGTAACATATCTTCACATCTCAAACCAACAAGTAAGGAAACTTCAATTGAAAAGCATGAGTCAAGAATGATAGATCTTCACAAGATTCACTCTCAATCCCTCAAGTGTTTAAAAGGTAGGTATTTCACTCAATTCAACCCATGAAAATTACACTACCATAAGCTTGCTTATCTTCTACTTCTCCACTACTTAGAACACATGCACACACAAATCATGAGGACTTTATTCAAGGTTGTAATGGGGTCAAGGTAAAGGAGAAGGTAATATAGATAAGACAAGTTAAATACCAAAGAGAATAAAAGAACATGAAAGCTGAGTTCAATTGACAAGCATGAAAGTTCATCCCAACTCAACCTAATACAAATTCTCTTTACATATTCTTTTTCTTTTCTTTATTGCCTTGTTGACACTCTTTTTCTTTTTTTATTTTTTTTATTTTTTTATTTTTGTTTTTTGATTTTTATTTTTATTTTTATTTTTTTGATTATTTTTTTATTTTTTACAAAAAGAACATCATATATACATTTTTTTAACCATTCAGCACACACACCCCCACACTTGTTCAAGAACTCATCGAATGACAAAGCTTATGTTCTCTTATTCCCTAAGATTAGGTAAGAACATGGTTTTTCATTTAAGGTACATAATGAGTTTGAAACAAAGAATGGTCAAATAAGCTCAAAGGGGTTAAGCAAGGGGAAATAGGCCATTTCTAATGCTTTACGTTGGCAGGAATTAGAGAATTTTCAAGAAGTCATAAGAGTGTTTGATATCATATTGAGATAATATGCTGCTAAACAAGGCTGGCTATTTGATTAAAGTAGTTATTTCAAGAAAAATGCCTCAATCATATTTACGTATGTATATGAAAATGTAGTCTAAAAAAAATCAAAGCAAGTTCTAGAGCAATAATTTCATGAGTGAAATTCACACAAGAAAGAAGAGAATGATACAAATCTTCAAACCATTCATCAATAGGCTCAAAATCTCACAAAGCATAATTCTATCATTCTTAGTCCACCAATTCAACATCCATAACCAAGCATGTGATTTTTAAGAAAGAAGACAATTAACTCAATCATGCAAATTTTCCTGAATTTGAATTGCTACTTCCACACAAACTAGTTGTCTACCCCAACTAAGATGCGTCTCAAGAGTAAAATTTACTCCTTACTCTGCCATCCTTAACTGGTTTAGTAAGTTACTAACAAACATATATACACAACAAACATATTAATACACACACTTCCTAATTTTTTATTTATTTATTTTTACACAACTATCCTTCCCCCCAACCAGATCACAACATTGTCCTCAATGTCAAAGATAGATAGGTAAATGATAGAAGATAGTACCTGTTGTTATAATTACTGAAAAGAGAAATCTCACACAAATTTAAACAGAAACAAAGTACGATAAATAAAACCAAAGCTTGTAATTATTTACATAGTTGGAGTGTCTTTGCAGGCTTTCTTTTCATTCTGCTTCCCTCACCGCTTTCTTCGGACCAATCTATCTGAGCTGTTACTGGATCAGGTTCATAAACAAAAGCTTCTAATTTATCAATCAACTCATCAACAGTAGAAGTAGAGATAAAGAGTCGTCTTGCAGAAGGTGTGACAAATTTCTATTCCACAGCATGGTCAATAAAAGATAACAAATTATCAAAGAAATTATTAACATTCAACAGACCTATGGGTTTATGGTAGATGTTCAGTTGGGCCCAAGAGACAATTTGAAAGATTTCTTCCAAAGTACCAAAACCACCAGGTAAGGCAATGAATGCATCAGAGTTTTCAAGCATTGCCTTCATTCGTCCATGCATAGATGATACTTGAATTTCCAGTCCAATTGTCTTTCCAACGATGTTCCTTCGAGTTAAAGGTTCAGGAATGACACCTAAAACTTGACCACCTCTTACAAATGCAGAAAGTGATACAACCCCCATTAACTCAAGGCAACCTCCCCCATATACTACACGAATGTTCCTCGCAGTAAGTGTTCTACCAACAGTGCTTGCTGCGTTTACAAACTCTAAACTTTTCCCATAACTTGTCCCACAAAATACACAGATATTGGCAAATCTACGAACAGAAGAAGAAGCTTCCTCCATTTCTACACCCACACTCTCTTTGAATGATTATGAGTTGCATGAAAGTGAAAAAAATGGAGTGTTTAAATAGGGAAGAGAATAGAAAAAGTAATAATAGCTCCTATATGGGTAGGTTGGCTGTTGTCAGAAAACTTTGAAATTAAGAAACACAGTTTTTTTTTTATTTTGTTATTATTTTGTTTTTTTTTATTTCAAGAAAACTATCAGGGTAAAGAAGTCTAGAAACCCCTGAAGGATCCCGTCCAAAGGATCGTCTATCCAAAACCAAAATACAACAAATTTATACAAAGATAAAATAATAATAACAAATGATGACATACTTTTATGTACAGGATTCATGGCGTATCTTTATACTACTCGTCATGAGTGCAGTAATACCAAGACGGCTCAGCCAATCTAGGCATTCTTCTCCTTCCCGCCTTTGGGATATCCCAGCCTATGCATCATCCCTCTAGTTAAAGAGAGAAAATATGAATACGATGACTAGTGACCACAGCCAGTGAGAGGTCACTGAAGAGCCCATGGCATTAAATCACAGGATCCAACTCAGAGGCATTGTCACGCGAGAATGCAAACACGGGACGCTTCTTTCTGTCCATCAGCAAGCAGAGCCCATGATTAAAACTTGGGAATACTTGTGTGGCTCTCTACAGAGCATGGCACACGAACCTTATTTACGGACCGGTGTGCGATGGTCCACTCGAGTCAATGACTGTACAGATCAGAATTTCCCCGGCCTGAAAAATATTATTTTTCCTAGCCAGGAGCAATCACACAGAATGATCAAATATGATCTCAGAACAGTCAAATTAATTTTATACACACAGAAAATGCAAAACAGTGTAATTCTGCTATTTATCATTCATATAGTCAGAATTTGGGGTGTTACAACTCTCCCCCTCTAAAATAAAGTTTCGTCCTCGAAACTTGACATACACTTAACACAAAAATGGATACTGTTCTCTAATCTTTTCTTCTAATTCCCATGTGGCTTCACCACTTACATCATTCCAAACAACTTTAACTAAAGCAATGTCCTTTCCTCGAAGCTGCTTTATCCTTCGGTCCTCAATCCTGACTGGAACTGTCTCATAGGTCAAGTTCTCCTTCAGTTGTAAAGTGTCTGGTTCGATAATGTGAGTCGGATCTGAAATATATTTTCGTAATTGTGACACGTGAAACACATTATGAAGATTTGATAAAAATGGTGGCGGCGCGACTTGATAAGCCATAGGACCTATCCGACGAAGTATCGATATGGTCCGATAAACTTCTTGAGTAAGCTTCCTTGACTTGATGACTCGTCCAACTCCAGTCATAGGTGTCACACGTAAAAATACATGGTCACCTTCTTCGAATTCCAGGGTCTTCGCCTTTTATCTCGCATAGCTCTTTTGTCGTGTCTGAGTTGTCCTCATCTTGTCTTGGATCATCTTTACCTTTTCAGTTGTCTGCTGCACAAATTCAGGTCCTATCACAGTACTTTCACCATCCTGGTACCAACACAATGGTGTCCTACATCTTCTTCCATATAAGGCTTCATAGGGTGCCATTCCTATACTCGAATGAAAACTATTGTTGTAGGTGAACTCTATCAATGGCAGAAATTCATCCCAACAACCAGTTTGCTCTAGAACACAAGCCCTCAACAAGTCCTCCAACGACTGAATTGTTCTTTCTGACTGACCATCAGTTTGTGGATGGTAAGCAGAACTCAAATGTAGATTTGTCCCCATTGCTCCTTGTAGACTAGTCCAAAATCTGGATGTGAATCGCGGATCTCGATCAGAAATTATACTAGATGGTATACCATGAAGTCTAACAATTTCATTGATATATATCTGAGCCAACTTCTCCATTGAGTACTTAATATTAATCGGTAAAAAGTGCGCCGACTTTGTGAGCCGATCAATAATTACCCATATAGAGTCGTGACCCTTCCGAGTTCTTGGTAGCCCCGTGACGAGATCCATTGTTATGTCATCCCATTTCCACTCAGGAATAGGCAAGGGTTGCAACATTCCTGATGGCCGTTGATGTTCTACCTTGGCCTTCTGACAAGTCAAACATGATGATACATATTCTGCGACATCCCTCTTCATTCCTTGCCACCAATACAACTGCTTCAAATCTTGGTACATCTTCGTGGCTCCTGGATGCATACTCAACTTGCTTCTATGAGCTTCATTCAAAATCAATTTCCTAAGTTCTGGATCATTTGGCACGCAAACTCTCCCTTTGAACTTCAAAATTCCATCAACACCTTCACTGAATTCTAATTCTGCTCCTTGACTTCTTGCTTCTTTTGCTTCTTGCAGATATTGATCACTATTCTGTCCTTCTCGTATTTTATTCATCAGTTCATTCGAGATGGTAATCATATTCAAACACATCTTCCCCGGTGTTAACTTCACAGACAATCGCATATCTCGAAATTCTTCTATCAATTCCTTCTCCTTCATCATCATAACAGAAGCATTAAGCGATTTTCTACTCAAGGCATCTGCTACGACATTCGCTTTTCCAGGATGATATTGCAACTGAAAGTCATAATCTTTCAGAAACTCGAGCCAACGCCTCTGTCTCATGTTCAACTCTTTCTGGTCGAACAGATACTTCAAACTTTTATGATCACTATACACAGTGAACATTGCCCCATATAGAAAATGTCTCCATACCTTCAACGCAAACACCACTTCTGCTAGCTCCAAGTCATGAGTCGGATAATTTCTCTCATGCACTTTCAACTGCCTCGATGCATATGCCACAACCTTACGGTTCTGCATAAGTACACAACCCAATCCTTGATAAGAAGCATCACAAGTACACTTCGAACGGTTCATTCGGATCAGGTAGAATCAACACTGGTGAAGTAGTCAGTCGTCGTTTCAACTCCTGAAAACTTTCCTCGCATGCATCAGTCCACATGAACGGTTGATTCTTTCGTGTAAGTTGGGTAAGAGGTCCTGCAATCTTCGAAAATCCTTCTATAAATCGCCGATAGTAACCGGCCAATCCGATGAAACTACGGATCTCCGATACAGTCTTCGGTCTTTCCCACTCAACAACTGTCTCTACCTTCGAAGCATCAACTTCAACTCCATCTGCCGATATGACATGCCCCAAGAATTGTACTTCGCTCAACCAAAATTCGCATTTGGACAACTTGGCATATAGTTTATTTTCCTTCAAAATCTGGAGAACCACTCGAGGTGTTCAAGATGTTCCTCCTGACTTCGAGAATAAATTAAGATGTCATCAATAAAGACAACAATAAACTTATCCAAGTATGAACGGAAAAGTCTGTTCATGAAGTCCATAAATATTGCAGGTGCATTAGTCACACCAAAAGGCATCACTTGGTACTCATAATGCCCGTATCGAGTCCGAACGCAGTCTTCGGGATATCCTCCACCTTTACACGTATCGGTGATAACCGAACGTAAGTCAATCTTAGAAAATATAGTGGCTCCTCGCAATTGATCCAAAGCAGATCATCAATTCTCGGAAGGGGATACTTATTCTTGATTGTAATCTTGTTCAATTGTCGATAATCCACACATAGCCGAGAAGTCCCATCCTTCTTCTTTACCAACAACACGGAGCTCCCAAGGTGATACACTTGGTCTCACAAATTGCTTTTCCAACAAATCTTCCAATTGCTTCTTCGGTTCGGCCAACTCTACCGGTGACATTACGTAAGGTGCCATAGATATAGGTCCAGCTCCGTGTACCAAATCAATAGAGAATTCAATCTCCCTTTCCGGTGGTAATCCGGTATATCTTCAGAAACACTTCGGGAAATTCATTCACTACAAAGATATCCTTGAACATCTTCACAAAGTGAATTTCCAAAGAAGATATCAACAAGTATCCTAGGTCTCCTTCCTTTAAACAAGCTTCCACTTGAGTAGCCGTTAAGAATTTAGAATCCTTAACCTCGGGAAAACTAACGTCTTACTCGAACAGTCAATCGAATATGGTTAGAGGATAACCAATCCATTCCTAAGATTACATTAATCTTAGAAAGAGGCAAACAAATCAAATCCACATGAAAGATTCTATCCCTAACATATATAGGGCAATTCAAGCATACTTTTGTAGTTATCACAGGTTTATCAGTAGGAGTAACTACAGTCAAATCATATGGCAATGTAGTCACAATCAATCCCAACCGCTCCACACAATCACATGCAATGAAAGAATGTGTTGCTCCCGAATCATATAACACTGTTAAAGGGTTACCTTTAATGGCACACTCCTCCAATATCAAATCCTTGGATTTAGCGGCTTCCTCCCCGCTCATAGTATACACTCGACCACCCGTCTGGGGTCTTGCAGTACGAACATTGCTCACTGATGGCTCTGCCTTCAGCGATCACAATCTCGGAAAAATGTCCAGGTTTCCCACATCTAAAACAGATCACCCCTTATCGACGGTCTCTAGTAAGATGTCCTTTCCCACACTTAAAACATTTAAGTGCGAAGTTCCATTGAGGTGCCTTACTACCACTTGAACTTCCCCAACCGATTGTTGTCGATTCGACTTCTTTCTTTGGTTTAGTGTAGGGCTTTTGTTGATAACGGTTGCCACCGCTACCTCCAATACCTCTTCCCTTTGGAACCGTGTTGGCCCAAAATGTTTAGTCCTTGCCGCCCGCCTGGTTGTCGATCTCCTCAATCTTACGGCACTTGTCCAATAACACTGAAACCGATCAATATCCACCGTCGCTAAAGCTCTCTTGATGTCAAGTCTCAATCCTTCTTCGAATTTCCTACACTTCCATTCCTCATCAGGATGCATCCTGGAAGTACCTCGAAAACTTAGACAAGTTATCGAACCTTGTCGCGTACTCGCTCACAGTCATTGCTCCTTGCCTCGGACTAAGAAACTCCATCTCCTTAGCATGTCGCACACTCATTTGGAAAACTACTTTGCCAAAAACTCCTGTCTAAAGAGCGCCATGTTACAATTCTTCCTTCACTTCAATTGATCTTCGGGCTCCCGCCCACCCCAGCTTCTCCATCTCCAACTAGCACGAACATCGCAAAGGTAAGCTTTTGCTCATCGGTACAACCCATACCATTAAATATCTTTTCTAGTTCCTTAATCCACAGATCGGCCTTCTCTGGATCAAACTCTCCATGAAACTTAGGCGGATTATTCCTTGAAATTTCGACAAGCTATGAGCATCGTCGGTTGCTCTCTGGTTCTATTTCGCTGTACAACAACTTCGGCGATCCTTTGTATTCTTTGCTATAGCTGTGACCATATTCGATTGTCATTGCGGCGTTCTCACCTTCGCTCTAGTATTAACACGCCCTCTTCCTTTTCCAGCCATTTCGTCTTTCTCAAATCAACTGGACAACACAAATAATAGTTGAAATCAATCTTCTGGTAATATGATTTCCTTTCCGACAAACAAACACAGAGAAACACGCAACTTAAACAAGATAGACCTAACCACAAACCCAAAAGACTCTAACTTGGGCTCTGATACCAACTAATGTAACACCCACCTTAGGGTGCTACATATATGTTACATAATTACTAAATTAATCTCATCTAGATAATGTACATTGTAATCAAAAATATGAAATTTAAAATTTCTTATTTACAAGAAAATAAACTTAGCAGAAAAGAAAACAGAGCAGTATCATTACAAATAATTTACATCATTATACATATCAAAGTCTCGGATATACATATACAAACTTTTAACACTTGTCATACTATAAATATTACAACTTAGTCACTCCAAAAAGTTTAAACACTATTTACATTGACATCTTTGCCCAAGTACAACTAGGCAGCTGAGCCCTCGAAGTAGCTCGGATCCTCAGATGGATCCTCCTCATACCTTCCGGGTGGGGGAATTCCAACCCGGCGTAAAGTCCGTGGAGCAAATGTCCGAGCGGACGATACAACACTGCTCTCTCGAGGGGTGCGATAGTATGCTCCCCAATGCTGCCTAATAGATATAGGAAATTCTAACTGTACATATATAGTGAGAGAAAAGTAGGGATTTCCTGACTGTAACCTACTCAGTCTAATATTTACATCACCCAAATAATAAATACTCTCTCTATCTAGGTCTTCAGTCCATGCATTGTCCCCATCAATGAAAGTCAGTCTCAGGTAACCCAAGAAGCTAGGAATCTCTACCGCCATCAGAACTCTAGGTTCTCAACAGAATCTGGATCTTTCTCTACTTCACGTTCTATGTCCGGCTCAGTGTCTTAACAATACATATACATGATACAATATATATATGCAAGAGGTGAGATTACCTATGCCAATACCAGTATGGTAGCAATGAAGATAAACAGATCTCAAAATATTATACAGACATCATACTATAATTACAGTTATACCATTAATCTTAAATATCATCATTATACCATAAATAAAAATAAGAAATACAACTATGCTATTTTTTCAATACTAAGATATTCATTAATTTAATTATCACAAACAAGAATTTACACATGATGTAAAATTACAATAATATATCCTTTATGAATGCAAATGTGAATGCAATGTACTCTGACTCGATGTCCTACTCCATGGAGCTACAACTCATGTCGGAGAGAATGACTGAAAAGATCTGTCGGCACCAACGTGCTTCAGACCACGTGCTCATTTTCTCGCACATCTAGCACATGCACGACAGTCTTTATCAAATCATGATTAGGGATAGTGTCTCGGTCCGGATCATTGGTGTGTTGCATCGGTCTAACCCACGGTGCGTAAGAGCTACCAACCTTGTCCATTGTAGGCAACCCGCACCCCAATGTCCCCAAGGTCAATCGAGAGACCTACACTACGCTTATCGCACCCACTCGGGAGGTGTAATCTCTCCTAGGCATCTTGCCTTACAGATCCTTTGGACCTTTCCAATGCATGTACTATGCACTATTCATGATTTCTACTAATATCACATATACGGGGTTCATAAAATAATTTAACGGTGATAATACGTAATTTAATCACGTAGTCATATTCTCATGTATTTTCATTCGCGACTCAATTTGTCGCCTTTTCGAATCACGTAGTGATTTTTTTCAACGTTTTCCAATCGCGTGAACATTTTTCGTACGTATTAAATCAGAATTACTGTTTTACTTATTTTAATATCAAATTTTACTGTATTTCTCTCATATTTACATTATAGTCCCTCAAAACCCATAATTTACATTTTCGTCCTTCAAAACAGAATATTTCCACTTTAGTCCCTCAAAACAGAAAATTTACATTTTAATTACATATTTCCACAGTATTTCCAATTAATTCCATTTCTCATAAAATTTACGTATAAATTTCGTACCCGTACTGTATATATTTTACATACCCATACATTATCATTTCCTTAAGCATCACAACATATAAACAAATACTGAAATAAAATCGTATCTCATAAATACTACACATACAAACCTAGAAACACAAGCGACCACATCTCAAATACGGTCCAAGCATACAGACACAATCAAACACATCTCAATACGGTTTAATCAATTCAGTCCAATCACAACGGTCAATCAATATAGTCCAAGACCCTCAAACAGTAAGTGAATGAATCCTTAGGGATTTTTCACCAAACATACCATCCTCATACTACCAAAACATGGGTGGTAAGGTAGAGTCTCCCTCTTACCTCTTGAAGACAAGCTTTGTAAGTTTTCCTCCCTTGCCTTGAGACTTTATAAATCTCCTAACAAGCCCTAAAATTTTTTAATAAAAATTAATGAAGGATCCTACAAGAATTAAGGTGAAAAACCATGGAAAAATCATGGTTAAAAAAAAATTTAAAATCAAACTTAGAATCATTAACTTAAAACTTACCTTTTTAGGAAGAAGATTGAAGAAACTTAGGACCTTGTGAAGAAGAAATGATTTTAGAGTAGAATTTAAGTTGAAGCCAACCAAGAGATAAGTATTTTAAAGGGTGAATGGTGTAAGTTTAAGATGATGACCGGTTGGAAGAAAAAGATGGAAGAGAGGTACGTGAGTTTTCTTTAGTGTTTTTGGAGAGAAATGGACTTATGCCTTGAGAAGTAAAAAGTAGAGATAAGAAAGTGAGAGCTGCTGGCCGTGTAATATTTTGGGAGATAATTTGCTTATATTTGAGAAGTGAAAAAAATGAAGATGAATACGTGAATGAGCTGCTGCCAGCCGTGAATTACTTGTGATGATAAATTAAGAATTTTATTGCATCATTATCCCTTCCATCCAGCTGCTGCCATGCTGCTGCCGTGTTGTGCCTTTGTGATAGACGTGAGTGAGCCTTTGCTTGCTTAAGTAGCCATGCATTAATTGCACAATGACTCTCTCTTCTCATTGGTTGCTCACTTGACTTTGCATGGCATTTGGACATTCAAATATTACATATAGGCTTCACATTCTATTTGGACGGTCTTTGCTTCTTTCTGGCTGGGACGTGGTTCTTTGTTTCTCTTGCTCTAAATTGTTCTTGGACCGTCCACAAGTTCTTTGTTGTTGGGCCCCAAATTTTTTGCTCCAATTCAGTTAGACCATGGCATGTTTAGGTCTTCTTGGCTGCCCAAATTTGGCATTTCTTCTTTGGGCCTCAAATTCTCTTCTTGTCCATGGTAGTTTTAGGTGAGTTTAAGTCCTTAATTCATCATTAGTTCAAGCCTAATTACTAGTTTATTGATTAGCCAATTAATTGGGTTTAATCTCCTAACCATTCTTACTTAATCCTTCTAGTACATAACTAATTTAAGTTTAACGTATTTAGCTTGTATCTAATACATTTTAATCATACATCATCACTTCTAATTATAATTAGGATATTAAAGTAAGGACTAAGTTATAACTAATCCTTAGTTAAGTTAGTTTACTTAATTGCTTAATTAGGTAATTAGGACAACTAAATTAAGGTTAATTAATTTCTTAAGAAAAAGTCAAGCAATTAATGTTGACTAAATCTTATCCATTAATCTTATCTATTGTGAATGTTACTTGATGGTTTTGTTAAGTTTTGTTTTACACCATTGATTGAATCAATGGTGAAGATTAAAACTTCTAAGTCAAGCTTCAAATCTAATGGTCCACAAGAAAGTCTAAACTTCTTTCCTTGACCAATTCTCATCGGTTAGAAAAGTCCAACCAATTGTTTTGACTATATCCTATTGGTTCACTTTAATTTTACTTACAAGAAATGTTCTAAACACTTTTTCTATTAATTACAACTTATCGGTCCAACATTCATAGCAACGATGCTATGTATGCAATTACGGATATTTATTAGTACAATATTATTTATTTTCATAGATGGATTCTAAAAATTAAAAGATTCTTTTCGAATCACTCGAGTCGAGTTTAGTAAGATCCCCGCTTCTAACCGAGACAGATCGAGAATTTCCTACAGGCACGAAAAATATTATTTTTCCTAGCCGGGAAGCAATCACACAGAATGATCAAATATGATCTCAGAACAGTCAAATTAATTTTATACACACAGAAAATGCAAAACAGTGTAATTCTGCTATTTATCATTCATATAGTCAGAATTTGGGGTGTTACAACTCTCCCCCTCTAAAATAAAGTTTCGTCCTCGAAACTTGACATACACTTAACACAAAAATGGATACTGTTCTCTAATCTTTTCTTCTAATTCCCATGTGGCTTCACCACTTACATCATTCCAAACAACTTTAACTAAAGCAATGTCCTTTCCTCGAATCTGCTTTATCCTTCGGTCCTCAATCCCGATTTGGAAGCTGTCTCATAGGTCAAGTTCTCCTTCGGATTACATACGGTGTACGGTTCGATAATGTGAGTCGGATCTGAAATATATTTTCGTAATTGTGACACGTGAAACACATTATGAAGATTTGATAAAAATGGTGGCGGCGCGACTTGATAAGCCACCGGACCTATCCGACGAAGTATCGATATGGTCCGATAAACTTGGAGTAAGCTTCCTTGACTTGATGACTCGTCCAACTCCGGTCATAGGTGTCACACGTAAAAATACATGGTCACCTTCTTCGAATTCCAGGGTCTTCGCCTTTTATCTCGCATAGCTCTTTTGTCGTGTCTCGATTTGTCCTCATCTTGTCTTGGATCATCTTTACCTTTTCTTGTTATGCTGCACAAATTCAGTCCTATCACAAGTACTTTCACCATCCTGGTACCAACACAATGGTGTCCTACATCTTCTTCCATATAAGGCTTCATAGGGTGCCATTCCTATACTCGAATGAAAACTATTGTTGTAGGTGAACTCTATCAATGGCGAAATTCATCCCAACAACCAGTTTGCTCTAGAACACAAGCCCTCAACAAGTCCTCCAACGACCGAATTGTTCTTTTCGTGACCATCGTTTGTGGATGGTAAGCGAGAACTCAAATGTAGATTTGTCCCCATTGCTCCTTGTAGACTAGTCCAAAATCTGGATGTGAATCGCGGATCTCGATCGAAATTATACTAGATGGTATACCATGAAGTCTAACAATTTCATTGATATATATCTGAGCCAACTTCTCCATTGAGTACTTAATATTAATCGGTAAAAAGTGCGCCGACTTTGTGAGCCGATCAATAATTACCCATATAGAGTCGTGACCCTTCCGAGTTCTTGGTAGCCCGTGACGAGATCCATTGTTATGTCATCCCATTTCCACTCAGGAATAGGCAAGGGTTGCAACATTCCTGATGGCCGTTGATGTTCTACCTTGGCCTTCTGACAAGTCAAACATGATGATACATATTCTGCGACATCCCTCTTCATTCCTTGCCACCAATACAACTGCTTCAAATCTTGGTACATCTTCGTGGCTCCTGGATGCATACTCAACTTGCTTCTATGAGCTTCATTCAAAATCAATTTCTAAGTTCGGATCATTTGGCACGCAAACTCTCCCTTTGAACTTCAAAATTCCATCAACACCTTCACTTGAATTCTAATTTCGCTCCTTGACTTCTTGCTTTTTGCTTCTTGCAGATATTGATCACTATTCTGTCCTTCTCGTATTTTATTCATCAGTTCATTCGAGATGGTAATCATATTCAAACACATCTTCCCCGGTGTTAACTTCACAGACAATCGCATATCTCGAAATTCTTCTATCAATTCCTTCTCCTTCATCATCATAACAGAAGCATTAAGCGATTTTCTACTCAAGGCATCTGCTACGACATTCGCTTTTCCAGGATGATATTGCAACTGAAAGTCATAATCTTTCAGAAACTCGAGCCAACGCCTCTGTCTCATGTTCAACTCTTTCTGGTCGAACAGATACTTCAAACTTTTATGATCACTATACACAGTGAACATTGCCCCATATAGAAAATGTCTCCATACCTTCAACGCAAACACCACTGCTGCTAGCTCCAAGTCATGAGTCGGATAATTTCTCTCATGCACTTTCAACTGCCTCGATGCATATGCCACAACCTTACGGTTCTGCATAAGTACACAACCCAATCCTTGATAAGAAGCATCACAGTACACTTCGAACGGTTCATTCGGATCAGGTAGAATCAACACTGGTGAAGTAGTCAGTCGTCGTTTCAACTCCTGAAAACTTTCCTCGCATGCATCAGTCCACATGAACGGTTGATTCTTTCGTGTAAGTTGGGTAAGAGGTCCTGCAATCTTCGAAAATCCTTCTATAAATCGCCGATAGTAACCGGCCAATCCGATGAAACTACGGATCTCCGATACAGTCTTCGGTCTTTCCCACTCAACAACTGTCTCTACCTTCGAAGCATCAACTTCAACTCCATCTGCCGATATGACATGCCCCAAGAATTGTACTTCGCTCAACCAAAATTCGCATTTGGACAACTTGGCATATAGTTTATTTTCCTTCAAAATCTGGAGAACCACTCTGAGGTGTTCAGCATGTTCCTCCTGACTTCGAGAATAAATTAAGATGTCATCAATAAAGACAACAATAAACTTATCCAAGTATGAACGGAAAAGTCTGTTCATGAAGTCCATAAATATTGCAGGTGCATTAGTCACACCAAAAGGCATCACTTGGTACTCATAATGCCCGTATCGAGTCCGGAACGCAGTCTTCGGGATATCCTCCACCTTTACACGTATCTGGTGATAACCAGAACGTAAGTCAATCTTAGAAAATATAGTGGCTCCTCGCAATTGATCCAGCAGATCATCAATTCTCGGAAGGGGATACTTATTCTTGATTGTAATCTTGTTCAATTGTCGATAATCCACACATAGCCGAGAAGTCCCATCCTTCTTCTTTACCAACAACACTGGAGCTCCCCAAGGTGATACACTTGGTCTCACAAATTGCTTTTCCAACAAATCTTCCAATTGCTTCTTCAGTTCGGCCAACTCTACCGGTGACATTCTGTAAGGTGCCATAGATATAGGTCCAGCTCCAGGTACCAAATCAATAGAGAATTCAATCTCCCTTTCCGGTGGTAATCCCGGTATATCTTCAGGAAACACTTCGGGAAATTCATTCACTACAAAGATATCCTTCAGAACATCTTCACAGTGAATTTCCAAAGAAGATATCAACAAGTATCCTAGGTCTCCTTCCTTTAAACAAGCTTCCACTTGAGTAGCCGTTAAGAATTTAGAATCCTTAACCTCAGGGAAAACTAACGTCTTACTCGAACAGTCAATCGAATATGGTTAGAGGATAACCAATCCATTCCTAAGATTACATTAATCTTAGAAAGAGGCAAACAAATCAAATCCACATGAAAGATTCTATCCCTAACATATATAGGGCAATTCAAGCATACTTTTGTAGTTATCACAGGTTTATCAGTAGGAGTAACTACAGTCAAATCATATGGCAATGTAGTCACAGTCAATCCCAACCGCTCCACACAATCACATGCAATGAAAGAATGTGTTGCTCCCGAATCATATAACACTGTTAAAGGGTTACCTTTAATGGCACACTCCTCCAATATCAAATCCTTGGATTTAGCGGCTTCCTCCCCGCTCATAGTATACACTCGACCACCCGTCTGGGGTCTTGCAGTACGAACATTGCTCACTGATGGCTCTGCCTTCAACTGATCACAATCTCTGGAAAAATGTCCAGGTTTCCCACATCTAAAACAGATCACCCCTTATGCTGACAGTCTCTAGTAAGATGTCCTTTCCCACACTTAAAACATTTAAGTGCGAAGTTCCAGTTGAGGCTGCCTTACTACCACTTGAACTCCCCCAACTGATTGTTGTCGATTCTGACTTGCTGCTGGTTTAGTGTAGGGCTTTTGTTGATAACGGTTGCCACCGCTACCTCCAATACCTCTTCCCCTTTGGAACCGTGTTGGCCCAAAATGTTTAGTCCTTGCCGCCCGCTGGTTGTCGATCTCCTCAATCTTACGGCACTTGTCCAATAACACTGGAAACTGATCAATATCCACCGTCGCTAAAGCTCTCTTGATGTCAAGTCTCAATCCTTCTTCGAATTTCCTACACTTCCATTCCTCATCCGGATGCATCTGGAAGTACCTCGAAAACTTAGACAAGTTATCGAACCTTGCTGCGTACTCGCTCACAGTCATTGCTCCTTGCCTCAGACTAAGAAACTCCATCTCCTTAGCATGTCGCACACTCGCTGGAAAATACTTTGCCAAAAACTCCTGTCTAAAGAGCTGCCATGTTACAATTCTTCCTTCAGCTTCAATTGATCTTCGGGCTCCTGCCCACCAGGCTTCTCCATCTCCAACTAGCACGAACATCGCAAAGGTAAGCTTTTGCTCATCAGTACAACCCATACCATTAAATATCTTTTCTAGTTCCTTAATCCACAGATCAGCCTTCTCTGGATCAAACTCTCCATGAAACTTAGGCGGATTATTCCTTCGAAATTCTGACAAGCTATGAGCATCGTCAGTTGCTCTCTGGTTCTGCTGTACAACAACTTCAGCGATCCTTTGTATTGCTGCTATAGCTGCAGCCATATTCTGATTGTCATTGCCGGCGTTCTCACCTTCTGCTCTAGTATTAACACGCCCTCTTCCTTTTCCAGCCATTTCGTCTTTCTCAAATCAACTGGACAACACAAATAATAGTTGAAATCAATCTTCTGGTAATATGATTTCCTTTCCGACAAACAAACACAGAGAAACACGCAACTTAAACAAGATAGACCTAACCACAAACCCAAAAGACTCTAACTTGGGCTCTGATACCAACTAATGTAACACCCACCTTAGGGTGCTACATATATGTTACATAATTACTAAATTAATCTCATCTAGATAATGTACATTGTAATCAAAAATATGAAATTTAAAATTTCTTATTTACAAGAAAATAAACTTAGCAGTAAAAGAAAACAGAGCAAGATTATCATTACAAATAATTTACATCATTATACATATCAAAGTCTCGGATATACATATACAAACTTTTAACACTTGTCATACTATAAATATTACAACTTAGTCACTCCAAAAAGTTTAAACACTATTTACATTGACATCTTTGCCCAAGTACAACTAGGCAGCTGAGCCCTCGAAGTAGCCAGGATCCTCAGATGGATCCTCCTCATACCTTCCAGGGTGGGGGAATTCCAACCCGGCGTAAAGTCCGTGGAGCAAATGTCCGAGCGGACGATACAACACTGCTCTCTCGAGGGGTGCGATAGTATGCTCCCCAATTGCCTAATAGATATAGGAAATTCTAACTGTACATATATAGTGACGAGAAAAGTAGGGATTTCCTTGTAACCTACTCAGTCTAATATTTACATCACCCAAATAATAAATACTCTCTCTATCTAGGTCTTCAGTCCATGCATTGTCCCCATCAATGAAAGTCAGTCTCAGGTAACCCAAGAAGCTAGGAATCTCTACCGCCATCAGAACTCTAGGTTCTCAATGAATCTGGATCTTTCTCTACTTCACGTTCTGTGTCCGGCTCAATGTCTTAACGATACATATACATGATACAATATATATATGCAAGAGGTGAGATTACCTATGCCAATACCAGTATGGTAGCAATGAAGATAAACAGATCTCAAAATATTATACAGACATCATACTATAATTACAGTTATACCATTAATCTTAAATATCATCATTATACCATAAATAAAAATAAGAAATACAACTATGCTATTTTCAATACTAAGATATTCATTAATTTAATTATCACAAACAAGAATTTACACATGATGTAAAATTACAATAATATATCCTTTATGAATGCAAATGTGAATGCAATGTACTCTGACTCGATGTCCTACTCCATGGAGCTACAACTCATGTCGGAGAGAATGACTGAAAAGATCTGTCGGCACCAACGTGCTTCAGACCACGTGCTCATTTTCTGCACATCTAGCACATGCACGACAGTCTTTATCAAATCATGATTAGGGATAGTGTCTCGGTCCGGATCATTGGTGTGTTGCATCGGTCTAACCCACGGTACAGAAGAGCTACCAACTGTCCATTGTAGGCAACCCGCACCCCAATGTCCCCAAGGTCAATCAGAGACCTACACTACGCTTATCGCACCCACTCAGGAGGTGTAATCTCTCCTAGGCATCTTGCCTTACACAGTCCTTTGGACCTTTCCAATGCATGTACTATGCACTATTCATGATTTCTACTAATATCACATATACAGGGTTCATAAAATAATTTAACAGTGATAATACTGTAATTTAATCACGTAGTCATATTCTCATGTATTTTCATTCGCGACTCAATTCTGTCGCCTTTTCGAATCACGTAGTGATTTTTTTTCAACGTTTTCCAATCGCGTGAACATTTTTCGTACGTATTAAATTAGAATTACTGTTTTACTTATTTTAATATCAAATTTTACTGTATTTCTCTCATATTTACATTATAGTCCCTCAAAACCCATAATTTACATTTTCGTCCTTCAAAACAGAATATTTCCACTTTAGTCCCTCAAAACAGAAAATTTACATTTTAATTACATATTTCCACAGTATTTCCAATTAATTCCATTTCTCATAAAATTTACGTATAAATTTCGTACCCGTACTGTATATATTTTACATACCCATACATTATCATTTCCTTAAGCATCACAACATATAAACAAATACTGAAATAAAATCGTATCTCATAAATACTACACATACAAACCTAGAAACACAAGCGACCACATCTCAAATACGGTCAAGCATACGAGACACAATCAAACACATCTCAATGAGTTTAATCAATTCAGTCCAATCACAACAGTCCAATCAATATAGTCCAAGACCCTCAAACAGTAAGTGAATGAATCCTTAGGGATTTTTCACCAAACATACCATCCTCATACTACCAAAACATGGGTGGTAAGGTAGAGTCTCCCTCTTACCTCTTGAAGACAAGCTTTGTAAGTTTTCCTCCCTTGCCTTGAGACTTTATAAATCTCCTAACAAGCCCTAAAATTTTTTAATAAAAATTAATGAAGGATCCTACAAGAATTAAGGTGAAAAACCATGGAAAAATCATGGTTAAAAAAAAAATTTAAAATCAAACTTAGAATCATTAACTTAAAACTTACCTTTTTAGGAAGAAGATTGAAGAAACTTAGGACCTTGTGAAGAAGAAATGATTTTAGAGTAGAATTTAAGTTGAAGCCAACCAAGAGATAAGTATTTTAAAGGGTGAATGGTGTAAGTTTAAGATGATGACCGGTTGGAAGAAAAAGATGGAAGAGAGGTACGTGAGTTTTCTTTGGTGTTTTTGGAGAGAAATGGACTTATGCCTTGAGAAGTAAAAAGTAGAGATAAGAAAGTGAGAGCTGCTGGCCGTGTAATATTTTGGGAGATAATTTGCTTATATTTGAGAAGTGAAAAAAATGAAGATGAATACGTGAATGAAAGTCTTGCCGCCCGTGAATTACTTGTGATGATAAATTAAGAATTTTATTGCATCATTATCCCTTCCATCCAGCTGCTGCCATGCTGCTTGCCGTGTTGTGCCTTTGTGATAGACGTGAGTGAGCCTTTGCTTGCTTAAGTAGCCATGCATTAATTGCACAATGACTCTCTCTTCTCATTGGTTGCTCACTTGACTTTGCATGGCATTTGGACATTCAAATATTACATATAGGCTTCACAATGATTCTCTTTGGCGGGCCGTCTTTCTTTCTGGCTATTTGGGACGTGGTTGTTGTTTCTGCCTTTGCTCTAAATTGTTCTTTGGACCGTCCACAAGTTCTTGTTGTTGGGCCCCAAATTTTTGCTCCAATTCGGATTAGACCATGGCATGTTTAGGTCTTCTTGGCTGCCCAAATTTGGTCTTCTTGGGCCTCAAATTTGCTTGTCCATGGTAGTTTTAGGTGAGTTTAAGTCCTTAATTCATCATTAGTTCAAGCCTAATTACTAGTTTATTGATTAGCCAATTAATTGGGTTTAATCTCCTAACCATTCTTACTTAATCCTTCTAGTACATAACTAATTTAAGTTTAACGTATTTAGCTTGTATCTAATACATTTTAATCATACATCATCACTTCTAATTATAATTAGGATATTAAAGTAAGGACTAAGTTATAACTAATCCTTAGTTAAGTTAGTTTACTTAATTGCTTAATTAGGTAATTAGGACAACTAAATTAAGGTTAATTAATTTCTTAAGAAAAAGTCAAGCAATTAATGTTGACTAAATCTTATCCATTAATCTTATCTATTGTGAATGTTACTTGATGGTTTTGTTAAGTTTTGTTTTACACCATTGATTGAATCAATGGTGAAGATTAAAACTTCTAAGTCAAGCTTCAAATCTAATGGTCCACAAGAAAGTCTAAACTTCTTTCCTTGACCAATTCTCATCGGTTAGAAAAGTCCAACCAATTGTTTTGACTATATCCTATTGGTTCACTTTAATTTTACTTACAAGAAATGTTCTAAACACTTTTTCTATTAATTACAACTTATCGGTCCAACATTCATAGCAACGACTGCTATGTATGCAATTACGGATATTTATTAGTACAATATTATTTATTTTCATAGATGGATTCTAAAAATTAAAAGATTCTTTTCTGAATCACTCAGAGTCGAGTTTAGTAAGATCCCCCGCTTCCAACTGAGACAGATCAGAATTTCCCCGGCCTGAAAAATATTATTTTTCCTAGCCAGGAGCAATCACACAGAATGATCAAATATGATCTCAGAACAGTCAAATTAATTTTATACACACAGAAAATGCAAAACAGTGTAATTCTGCTATTTATCATTCATATAGTCAGAATTTGGGGTGTTACAGTAACGCTCTTGCTCGTCCCTGAAGAGATTCCACAAACCAAGAAGTTCACGCTGCACAACTCCACAAGAATGTATTTCAAAGGTCACTAAGATATTATCTAATGACTCCTTACTCGGTCCATTCTTAATGAAGAATATTTTATCTTCTCTATTTACTGAAACCATCCCCAAATAGCGACATCGCGTGTTGCAACTCCATCGTGCACACTTGTAACAAACTTTCATTCTTTTTGCTCTTCTCCTTTTTGAAAATGAACTTTTACCGAGACCAGGCATGTATGGGACAAATGAATCTGAAGATTCACTAGCTAAACGAACCTTTGCTTCGATTATCCAGCGTATATCTTCTGGAATGCCCTTGTACATTAACAGTCTTAGTTTTTCATACCTAGCTTTGTAGATTTTGGTTAGAACATTTTTAGAAACAGAAGGAAAATGCTTTCTTAGATTTGAGAGAATGACATCCATTTTGAAGGAGAAGGAATCAGTTATTATGGGAAACTGAAAAACAAACCGACTTTAGAGTCACAGAGTACCATTATCCACCATTTAACCGGGAACTGCAAAAAGAAAGAAACAAACTTAAAATAAATTCTACTCATAACAAGGATTAGAAAGAAAATTGACAATGTTAGCAAACCAAGGCATGGAATTGACAGAAAATAAAAATTCATCGGGAAAAGAATCATTGATAGGTGTGCTATCAAAAGATGAGCCTGTTGTAAGTTTGGACAAATGATCTGCAACAACATTTTTGACTCTTTTCTTATTTTTTATTGTGACGTTGAATTCTTGAAGCAATAAGATCCACCGTATCAAATCTAGGTTTGGCATCCTGCTTAGACAGTAAATATCTAACAGCAGTGTGATCAGTGAAAATAACAGTGGAAGAACTAATTAAATAAACTCAAAATTTGTCCAATGCAAAAAATACAACAAGTAGTTCTTTTTCAGTTGTGGTGTAATTCATTTGTATACTATTAAAAGTTCGGCTTGCGTAATAAATTACATGAGGCTTACCTTCCATTCTTTGTCCTAAAACAGCACCAACGGCAAAATCACTAGCGTCACACATCAACTCAAAAGGCAAAGACCAGTCAGGAGATTGCATGATAGGAGCAGAAATCAAAAGATCGATTAATTTTTCAAAAGATTTCTGACAATCTTGGGTCCAATCAAATGGTACATCTTTTGTTAGAAGATTACATAAAAGTCTAGATATAGTACTAAAGTCTTTTACGAATCTTCTGTAAATGGTAAGATTAATTTCTTTTATAATTCAATTAGAATCCTCGCAACATGGAGGTTCCAATCAAAAAATACAACATTAAAATTCCAATTAAAATAATATACGTAATTATATTATGTTTTCAAAAAATATTACCACCACTTATAAATGGGTTAAAGCATTCATTGTGCTAATATTTTATCTACAACAAATCAAGAACTCCACTTTATAAGGAGAGTTTCTAACACCACCACTTGTAAATGGGTTAAAGCATTCATTGTGCCAATCTCTTGTCTACAACAAATCAAGAACTCCACTTTACAAGGAGGGTTTCTAAATTGATTGGAAACAAAATACAATACGTATAATGACCACTTGAAAATATATCATTTAAGCACAAGAGAGAAATTAATCTAACCTTATTTCATTACCAAGAGCTTCATTCTTTCACCAAAGCAAAATGAAACTTAGTTACTCATAGATAAGAAGAAAGAAAAAGAGAAGAAGAAGAAGAAGAACATGACTTCAATTTAGAATAAAGGAAAATTACTACAAGAAAACCTAGTAACAAACTAGCATCATTTTGGTACCTAACACCTAACACCTTCAATGATTTGCCAAGGCCCCCTTTTATAGAGGATTAGAGATACAAAATGACAAGGGGGCTGAGTCATTAGTGAGTAGATGAGTGGAAAATGAGTGGAAAATGCCAAATGACTTTTGGTGAGTGAAAAATTATGGAGATTTCTTGTCTCTGAAATTATTTAGCTCTGAAATTATTGAATGCGTCAGAATGAGCAAATGTGATCTTCATCAAAGTTGTAGGCCTGGATCGTATCTTTCAAATGACTTTAGTTTGAGTCCAATATGATTTCTATAACTCCAGATACGTTCAAATTACTACACACTGCTCAGGCCCAGTCACAGCTCCTCTGTTCTGACTTACAAGCCCAATATCACCCATTAGGCCTCCGATTCGGGAAAAGTATTCAACATAAAAGTTGTAGATATAGGTCTCAGCTATTCATCATCAAAATTTCAGCCCATTTAACAACCTCTAGCCCGAAAAATAGCATGAACAGTACACATAGGTCAAGCTGTCAGGAACAGCACTCTAGTTCTTGCTTCAACCCCAATTTGTGTTATCTACTCGTATGATTGGGCCTTTAAGATATTTATGAAAGTTATAGATGTAACGACCCGGGACTGCCTGCAGGATTGATGAGTGTCTCCACAAACCAACACGAGTCTTTTCAGCGTGCTTTGTCCTCACTCACACGCATCCTAGGAAACTTCCCAGGAGGTCACCCATCCCATAATTGCTCTAGGTCAAGCACGCTTAACCATGGAGTTCTTATGTTCTAGGCTCCCGAAAAGAAGTTGCAACTTGTTGATATGGTTACACCAAATCAATTCCTTTAAGCCATCCTCAACTATGCAGTCCCATACCTGCACAGTCTCTGAATCCCTCTCATTCCGGTGCGTATTCAGTTCATTCATGCTTACCCTATGCCTAGAAGCCTGCCAGGAGCCGCTCCTTGTCCGTGCTTCATTGCACCGGCGATCACTCCCCGCCCTCGTCGGCCCCTGGGATGTCACATGCCCACCAGCTTCCGCTTGGTTCGTCCCCGAACCACACCGTACTGGGAGAGGTCCCGTCTCTGATACCATTTGTAACGACCCGGGACTGCCTGCAGGATTGATGAGTGTCTCCACAAACCAACACGAGTCTTTTCAGCGTGCTTTGTCCTCACTCACACGCATCCTAGGAAACTTCCCAGGAGGTCACCCATCCCATAATTGCTCTAGGTCAAGCACGCTTAACCATGGAGTTCTTATGTTCTAGGCTCCCGAAAAGAAGTTGCAACTTGTTGATATGGTTACACCAAATCAATTCCTTTAAGCCATCCTCAACTATGCAGTCCATACATACCGCACGGTCTCTGAATCCCTCTCATTCCGGTGCGTATTCAGTTCATTCATGCTTACCCTATGCCTAGAAGCCTGCCAGGAGCCGCTCCTTGTCCGTGCTTCATTGCACCGGCGATCACTCCCCGCCCTCGTCGGCCCCTGGGATGTCACAATAGAGCTCTGTCTTATATTCAAAATGCCACCTATATCCCAAGATATAGCCCAAATACAAAAATAACGTAAGACGTAAATTATGCTGAAAAATTCAATTAAGTCCAATTTGAGTCCAAACTTACAAAACATAATCAAACTCAATCAATTAAGTACATGGAGAGTGTAAATAACTAAAAATGAAGGCTTATTAATGTATCAAATATGTGATCATCACTATTATTAGTTTCAGTTTGGTTTATTCATTATGAATGATTAAACATTGATTTTGGTATACTCATATTGAGAAATGTGATTTCTCACCCCGTTTATTGCCATGTAAATCCAGGTGGAAGCTCTTTAAAAGGCAAGAAGAAAAAGTATGAAGACTAGAATAGTAGTTTTGTGCTTAGTAGTTTTAAAGCTTGTATTTATTTACACTGCTTAGTTTATGTATACAATGTGCCCTTTTGAGGCAAGGATGTATGTATAACTTTTAGTTTCTGCAAGGCTCTCCATTATTGTTTATTTAAATGATATAGATTAGTATGATATTTAAGTTAGAAGTAGCATAGATAATATTACTTATCCAGGTATATGCATGGTATACTAGGTTATTGGTGTTAGGATGTTACAATAAATGACTGGAAAACTAAAAGGAAAGCTATAAAATGCTAAAAACTTAAAGGTGAAATGACTTAATATAGATTATTTTTGGTGTGATGGTTCTTGTATTCCTTTATTAGGGGCTTAAAGGCCTATTTATAGAGTTGGAGATAGAAAATTTGTAGCTTCAATGCACTTTCAGGCCTCCAAGTCCACTTTCCTTAATTGTAAGAGCTTGATCTTCATCAACTTAGTCACTTCCAACCATTACTTGATCGTGGGGCATATCCATGACAAGTTTTTAGCCAGCTTCAGTGAAGGAAATTGCCAAAAACACCTTCACTACATGTTTGAACATTGGAAGCAATCATTGTTAGCTCCAAAACCCTTTCGAAGTAATACTTCCTATTTTAGTTTTGATGCGAACTGCAACACCCTAAAAATTAATTGTTTCATCATAGATAATCATTTTATAATATTTATGATTTTTGAGAATTTTTCTAGATTTTTTCAGAAATGTCAAATATTTTAATATATTCCTTGATTTGCGTTCACATTGAGCAGAGTCAGTGTAACACCACAGAAATTATTTGTTTCGTGATGAATAGTTATTTTCTAATATTTGTGATTTTTGAGAATTTTTATGAATTTTTTTAGAAACGGTAAATATTTTAATATATTTTTCATTTTACGTACCGCTGAGCGGAGCTGGAAAAATGAAATATTTTTCCCGAGACTGGTAAACCTTGGACTATGGAAACATCGACAGAGGATCTTACTAAACCTGAGGTCGAGCACAGTTTACGAAGTTTATATTTTTTGAGATTTTATCTGATAAAATAAAATTACTGTACCATAAAATTATCTGACAGACAATAAATATTGTTTTCATTAACTGTAACTTTTGTTCAGTAGATAATAGCTCTAGCAGAGTGTTAGTCATCTGTTCTAGAATGTTTACTTTATGTAATCACACCATTTTTCACTTTATCGAGAAGCATGCGAAGCTTCTCAAGGAAGTTTCAAGGAAGTTTCCTTTCAAGCTTCTCAAGGAAGCTACACACTCTCTCTCTTTCTCCCCACACCACAAGGCCATGAAGGCCATTTTGGAGCCAAAATTTTGTTTTACCCATTATTACTTTCATTTACTAATTTTGAAATCATTTCTTACTATCAACTTCTCTCTCTACATTTTCTTCTCTCTTCTTCTCTCAAATTTTCTCCTCCTTCTCTCTACCACCACACCACATGGCCAACCTCTTTCCATGCCCTCCACCATCACAAAAATTTCAAGCAACCACATTTCCTTAATCTCCACTACATTCTAAACACCTTTCTAGTTGAAGATTTTTTGAAGAGCTTCCATCTTCATCATTTTCTTCAAGCTTCAAGTTTGAAGTTTTAGGGTAAGATTCTTGGTTCCTCACCTTCTCTTCTTCATTTTCGTGTTCAAGACCACCTTCATGACCATTTATTTTCTCTTTTTCAAGTATTGGTGTTAATTGGTTGAAGTTGAAATTTCTAGGGTTTTGAAGGAGTGAAACCGAATTCATCAAGGAGCTACAAAGGAGATTTCTTTTCTTGATTTCTCTTAGGTAAGAGGGAGATGATCCTCTTCAACCTCTATTGATAGTGAGAGACTTGATTTTGTGTTGTTTGTGAGAAACCCTTGTTAGGGTTACTCTCTATGCTGTTTGATTTTTATGCTTATGTGTTGATTTTATCTTGTTTGATGTGTTTGGTTGATTGTATATGTATATTGATGACTTTGGCTTAATTTGGATGGATTGAAAAAATGAAATGGAAATAAAAGTCCCTTACTTTCCTCATGGAGGCTCACGACCATGACCCCCAATTAGAGGGATCATGATTGAAATTTTGTGACCAAGATGAAAACATAATTAATCAAGTGAATAAGATGTAATAGAGTTAAGAAAAATTTTAGGGTTACTACCATTGAGAGGCCACAGCCTCTAGGCCATTTTAGGTCCAAAAGATGTAATTTTTAGTTAACTTTGGGAATTCAATAATCAAGTAATAAGTAGTTTATAAGGTGATGGAGAGAAATTTAATTAATAACCTAAAAGTAAAACTTAATTAATTTTATAATTAGGAATTAATTAGGGACTTATAAAATGAAAAGAACCAAGAATGAAGTTTTATCCAAAAACTTAGAGTAATTTCTAATTAAAGTAAGACTATGTGCATAAGTAAGAATGTTGAATAACTCACTCTAAATCATTCTAAAGGAATTAGAGTCAAAATTTAGTGATAGACTTATTTAATTGAAGTAATAATGATTAAATGAATAATGTGAGAGAATTTCTCTAAAAGAGAAACTTATTAAGAAGAATGTAGAAATTTAGGCATAATTCCATAATGTACCCAAAAAAGTGTAATGTATTATTCAAGGACTTAATAATGTTTATTGTGGGTCCATGAGTGAGACCAAGAATGTATTGATGCTTATCTTAGCCGAATTATGGCATGATATGGAAAGTATATTATTGTTGAATATACATGATATATGCATTGAGTCATCATGCATTGTGAAAGTCCGATGGACTGTTATTAAGGCCATGTTGCATAGGAGATTGAACACACCTTAGTGTGGGTGCGAGTAGACTAGTGTAGGTCATAATGTTGACCTTGGGGGCGTCGGGGTGTGGGTACCTTGCAATGGACAATTGGTACCTCTTCTGTCCGTGGGGCAGATCGATCCAAATGCACCGACGATCCGGACCGAGACATTGTCCTATATTGCAATCTAGTGAAAAATGTCTTGTACAATGCCTTGATGTGCACATGGATAATTTGATAATTTTAGCACTTTGGCCGCGGCAGTCGAGTTACAGACATGTCTCCTGATCTTTCTCTCTGAATGTTTGTGTCTAGCTCCATGGAGTAGGATTTTGATATCGTATGCATGTGCATAGTGAGTCAATATCTTGTCTGGAATTTAATTTTTATGATAATTGGAACTGTTACCTTATTGATGTATAACTGCCTGCAATTGTTAAGTTGTTTAATATTTGCCTCTTAATTACTGTTTATTACTCTTGAAATACTAAGTGGGCGTCCTACGCCGTTCTATTTCTTTACTGTCATAATTGGTAATGAATGTAACACCTTGAAAATTATTTGTTTCATCATAAATAATCATTTTATAATATTTACGATTTTTAGAATTTTTTTTTAGAATTTTTCAGAAATATTAAATATTTTAATATATTTCTCATTTTACGTGCACACTGAGCAGAGTTAGTGAAACAACTCGAAAAGTGTTTGTTTTGTGATGAATAATCATTTTCTAATATTTGTGATTTCTGAGAATTTTTGTGGATTTTTCTAGAAACATCGAATATTTTAGTATATTCCTCATTTTGCATGCGCGCTGAGCGAAGTCGAAAAAACAAAATATTTTCCCTGAGGTTGGTAAACTTTGAACCATGGAAGCGTCGATGGAGGATCTTACTAAACCCAAGGTTGGGCACAATTTACGAGGTTTATATTTTTTAAGATTTTATCTGAAAATACTATTTTCATTAACTGTAACTTTTGTTCACTAAATAATAGCTCTAGCAGAGTATTAACCATCTGTTCTAGAATGTTCACTTTGTGTAACCACATGACTTTTCATTTTATTGAGAAACGTGCGAAGCTTCTTAAGGAAGCCTCAATGAAGCTTCTCCCCAAACTTCTCAAAGAAGCTACACATCTTCTCTCTCCTCCCTTTCACGCTCCACGACTGCATGGCCAAATTGGGAGCCAAAATATTGACCTTTTCACTTTATCATTTTTCCATTTCTAATTTTCAAAGTCTAAAAGTTACTAACCCTTACTATTACTTCCTCTCCCTTCTTTCTCTTCTCTCTCACGTTCTCTCCATTTTTTTCTATTCACGTTTCTCTTCTCTTTTCTCTCCAAACAGTCGGCCACCCACACACACCACAATCATCTCTTCATTTTGTTTACTAAAAACTACTTCTATTTCTTACTTCTTCTCATCATCCTAAGGCTTTTCTCCTTGGTGGTCATCCCCTAAACCCATCTCCATCTTCTTCCACCATTGAAGCTCAAAGCTTGAAGCTTTAAGGTAAAAGATCAAAGCTTTTTCATTCTCCCATCTCATTTTCGTGGACCATGGTCACTTTGGTGACTATGGATACCATTTTCAAACTTTGATTTGATTTTTATGGATTTGAACACTCTAGGATTTTGAGGTGGTGGAGGATGAATTTTCAAGGGAAAAAGAAGTTGCGTTCTTTGTTCTTCTCTTAAGTAAGAGGAAGATTATTCTCTTCAACCCATTTTGGTGGTGAGAAACTCACTGTTGTGTTGATAGGGTGAAACCCATTTGTTTGAGTGATTTTGGTTGTGTTTTGATTATTTGAATGGTATGATTTTGATGTGTGTTGATGGGTCTTGGAATGTATGAAGGATGGTATAATGTTTGTGTGATTTTTTGCATTTCCCGAGGATTACATGACCTAGGCCGTGTGAGGGCACAAGGCCGTGTAATCCCAGCTGGTCAGGACGTGTTTTGCTGAACTCCAGAGGAGTACACGGCCTAGGCCATGTAATTTGACACGGTCGTGTAATCGGGGCCATGTAACTCCTTAAGGCCGTGAAATCATGGCCGTGTAACGTGCTGGTGAGAAATTGTAGGCTTTTCTAGCCCCTTGGAGGCTCATGGTCACCCTAGAGACTTGATATAAGGCTTTAGCACTAAGATAAACTTATTAAACTTAATTAATTGAATGATTAGAAGTTGATGAAGGATTCATAAAAAAGAAAGAACCAAGGATGGAAGTTTGTCTTATAGCTTAGAATAATTTTGAATAAAGAAAGAATATGAGTATGGGTGAGGTTATGAGAAACATAATGAAATTAAGGCTTAACTTTTATGATAACTATGAATGGTGTTGTGTTCACCCTTAAGGTTTGATATTGACATGATGTGGGTCCATGAATGGGGCCAATGATTGTTGGTAAACAATATGACATGTGATTTTAGACATGATATGTTGTGATTCCATATATGAATATGTATTTGTGCATTGAATCCTTATGCATTTGAATCATAATTGATATAGTCTGACATGATGAGCATGATTGAAACATGCATTGAAAATGTCCGTTGGACTATTGTTAAGGCCAAGTTGCCTAGGAGTTGAATCACACCTTTGTGCAGGTGTGAATAGACAAGTGTAGGTCACTTGTTGACCTTAGGGGCGTCGGGGTGCGGGTACCTCGCAATGGACTGTTGGTAAGTCTTCTATCTGTGGGGCAGACCGATGCAAACGCATCGACGATCCGGACTGAGACACTATCCTATATCGAGATCTGTGTAGAATGTCTTATACAATACCATGATGTGCACGTTGATAAATTGAGAATTTTAGCACTTGAAGGCATCGGCAGCCGCGATACAGACATATCTCCTGATCATTCTCTCTGACTGTTTGTGTCTAGCTCCATGGAGTAGGATTTTTGGTATCATGTGCATGTGCATAGTAAGTCGATATATCATTTGACATTTACTTATTCATATGAAAATTTAATCTGTTGTCTTATTACTATTTTAACTGCCTGTAATTGGTAAGTTGTTTACTATCTGTTTTAATACTGGTTGTTATTCCTAAAATGCTATATGGGCGCCATGCGCCATTTCGTTTCTTTATTTGCATAATAGGTAATGAATGTAGAATGTCTTACCTCTTTTCTGTATTTTTTGCTATTCTATTTTACTTATGTGATTCTCTGAAGGCATCGGCGAAGAAGGGGAAGTTCACGAGTTCCCCAGTTTCTGGCCTGATTGTGACTAGCGTTTGGATCATAACGGCACGTCCACGAGGATTTTTGGGTTATGTGCAGTTGGCTTTCCTTGGAGGTCTAGACTGCTGGCACATTAACTTCAGGTCGGATCACTGTGTCTACTTGGGAGACATGTCAGTGTCGTTAGCTTAGGGGCGTTATGATCCGCCCATCTTTACCTGCAGTGTTAGGTTACATTTAGAATTTTACATGCCCATTAGGGACATGTGGGGTGATCGTTACTACACCTCACGGGAGGATTCACTTCTTTTCACTGCCCGAGCCCCGGCCCGTAGAATGGTGGCTCCGATGAGGGTCTCTTCTGACGAAGAAGACCCTGAGGAGGATCCTGACACAGTTCCTTCTCTCTCTTCTTAGGGGCTGGTACTATCGATAGTCACTGATGGCTATCTGTGTTCTTTTTGGGGCCTTAATATTCATTTTGGGGGTCTATACATCATTTTTGGGGGCTTGTAAAGTTTAGGCTTCTTTTTGATGAGCCTTGATGTAATTAGTAACTTACAATCTGTATTTAAACGATATATATATATATATGATGTACCTATTGCATGGATGTATGCTTTAATCTTTATGTTTTTCCGCTAAGGTTTATGTTTTCTGCTCACAGTTATTACAAAAAATAAATATATATGTATATATATAACTATACATACTTGTGTATCTCTTAGAAGTGTGAGCACATTTGAATATTTCATTGATGAATAGGTTATTGAATATAAATATATACATATAATAAAAAGAAAAAAAATATTCACCATTTTTTTATATATCTATAATAAAATAAGTTTAATTATAATTTAATGAACCAGGTCTTAATTTATACTTTTATTTTTTGCATTGTATTTAATGATGTGACGTTCCTTTCCGAAAAGGGGCGTTACACTAAGTTGGTATCAGAGCCCTGATTTATGTTTTCTATGGGTCCTTATGGTTAGGTCTAACTTGTGTGTGCTGTGTGATTCTCTATAATTGGTAATCCGAAAGGATACAACTAATTCTTCATTGTGTGTTTCAATTAGTATTACTTGAAAGAACGATATGGTATGAGGCGGAGATATGGCAGCAACGATAGAGGCGATGCAATAAATAGCCGAGGTTATCGCGCAACAAATGGAGAGAGCTGCTCAATAGCAAGAAAGAACTGCTCAACAACTCGAAACTATGACTGATGTGTAAAATTTGGCGAAGTTCCTTTGCCACAACCCTCCTCAATTCAAGGGAGAATTTGATCCGAAAAAAGCTAGTTTGTGGATCAAGGAGCTGGAGAAAATCTTTAGAGGCATGGACTGTGCCAACGATAAGAAAGTGACTTATGCCGCTTTTATGCTGATTGGGGATGCTGAAGACTGGTGGAACGGAGCACAGAGAGTGTTAGAAGCAGAAAGTCGCGCAATTACTTGGGAATTATTCAAGAATAAGTTCTTGGACAAATATTTCCCCGTGAGTGCCAGGCATGCAAAGGAAATGGAGTTCCTCAGCTTGAGGTAAGTTAACTTGTCTGTCAGTGAATACGCCGCAAAGTTCGAAAGCTTATCCAAGTTTTTGACATATTTCCAGCACTATCCAGGCGAGGTGTGGAAATGCCAAAAATTTGAAGAAGGATTGAGGCACGAAGAGAAGAGGACAGTTATCACTTTAAAAATCCACCAATTTTCAGAGCTGTTGGATATGTGTTGCCAAGTGGAAACTTTAGATCAAGTTCGAGACTCAAGAAACCAAAACTTTGAAACTACCAGGTTCCAAAGAGGAGGCAGTAACAATGCAAACCGTTTCCAAAAGAAGCCTTATTCTCGACCACCGGGAAATCAATGGTAGACGTCGGGTGGAGGATCGAGTGGAGGTTCTGGTGGGAACTGAATCAGACCGAATGTGGTATCTTTGCCAAGGTGTTTGAAGTGCGGGAAGGATCACCTAACAAGGGATTGTTCCATCAAGGGGATCATCTGTTATCGATGTGAAAAACCTGGACATGTCTCCAGAGATTGCAACCAAGCTAAGGCTGAGCCTTCAGTCAATGCTACACAAGCTGCAAAGCCGCAAGCAGGAGGCAGAGTCTACACCATGAGTGGAGCTGAAGCCTCCGAATCTGAAGATTTTATACAAGGAGAGGGCACTATAGAAGGTAATCTTTTGAATGTATTGTATGACTCTGGGGTAATCCACTCTTCCATTTCCTATGACTGTGTGCGACGACTTAGTTTACCTGTGTCTTCCTTACCTTTTGACTTGACTATTTCTTCTCCCACTGATAAACCTATTGTTACTACCAAAGTCTGTTTGAATTGTCCGTTGATTGTTGAGGGTCGAATCTTTTCTGTTGATTTGATCTATTTACCCCTTTCTCAGTTAGATGTAATTTTAGAATGGATTGGCTGTCTTCCAACCATATTATGATGGATTGTTCTAGTAAAACTATAATTTTTCTCATCGATGAGGATTCTAGATTTTTGACTGCTAACCAAGTTCGAGCTTTCTTGAAAGAAGGAGCCCAGGGATACATGCTATTGTCTTCCTTAAAGGTCGAGAGCGAGGCTGATGTGAATGCAATTCTAGTGGTTAACGACTTTCCCAAAGTCTTTCCTGATGATGTACCTAGTTTACCGCCGGAGTGGGAAATAGAGTTCGTTATTGATCTTGTATCGGGATCTGGTCCCGTGTCTATAGCGCCTTATAGAAAGTCACCATCGGAGTTAGCAAAGCTTAAGAAATAATTGGAAGAGCTCTTGGAAAAGCAGTTCGTTAGGCCTAGTGTGTTACCCTAGGGAGCACCAGTGTTGCTCGTTTGAAAGAAGGATGGTACCTCTCGATTGTGTGTGGACTATTGCAAATTGAATAAGGTCACGATCAAGAATAAGTATCCACTTCCAAGGATAGACGACCTAAAGGGTCAACTGAAATGAGCAGTAGTGTTCTCTAAGATCGATATGCGATCAGGCTGCCATTAGATTCGAGTGAAGGAGGAGGATATTTCCAAGACAGCTTTTCGTACCTAATATGGTCATTACGAATATCTTGTGATGTCGTTTGGTGTAACGAATACACTTGCTATCTTCATGGACTACATGAACCGAATCTTTCATCCTTACTTAGACACATTCGTTGTTGTCTTCATTAACGACATCCTGATCTACTCTCAAAATCAAGAGGATCATGCTGAACACCTCAGTATAGTTCTCCAGATTCTGAAAGAGAAGAAGTTGTATGCTAAATTGTCAAAGTGTGAATTCTGGCTGGATGAAGTTAAGTTTTTTGGCCATGTAATCTCGAAGGAAGGGATTGCAGTAGATCCGTCAAATGTGGAAGTAGTTCTACAATGGGAACGGCCGAAGACAGTGATAGAAATCCAAAGCTTTGTGGGTTTAGCTGGATACTATCGGAGGTTTATTGAGGGATTCTCTAAAATAGTAGGACCTCTCACTCAACTCACAAGAAAGAATCAAACCTTTGAGTGGACTGATGCTTGCGAAGAAGGTTTCCAAGAATTGAAAAGACGGCTACTTCACCAGTGTTAGTTCTACCTGATCCGAATGAACCCTTCAAAGTATATTGCGATGCTTCATATCAAGGTTTAGGATCTGTGCTTATGCAAAATGGAAAAGTAGTGACTTATGCTTCGAGACAGTTGCGAGTGCATGAGAAGAACTATCTGACATATGACTTGGAATTAGCGGTTGTGGTTTTTGCCTTGAAAATATGGAGACACTTCCTGTATGGAGCGATGTTCAACATCTTTAGTGATCCCAAGAGCTTGAAGTACTTGTATGATCAAAAGGAGTTGAATATGAGACAGTGCAGGTGGTTGGAATTTCTAAAGGATTATGATTTTCAACTTCTGTATCACCCTGGAAAGGCAAACGTCGTGGCAGACGCATTAAGTAGGAAGATGCTCAATATATCAGCCATGATGATTAAGGAGAAAGATTTGATAGAGCAGTTCAGGGATGTGTGGTCTTTCGTGGAGTTAACACCGGGAAAAATTTGCATGAACATGGTCACTATCTCAAGCGAATTAATGGAAGACATCTGGGAAAAGCAGAAAATTGATAAGTTCTTACAAGAGGAAAGAGAGCTGATGAGGCAAGGTAATGCGATGACATTCGAGGAAGGAACGGATGGAATTCTAAGGTTTCGAGGTAGGTTTGTATACCCGGGGATCAAGAACTCAGAGAGTATATTCTCGAACATGCTCACACGAGCAAGTTGAGTATGCACCCGAGGATAACTAAAATGTACCAAGACCTGAAAAAGTTATTTTGGTGGCATGGAATAAGAGCGATATTACCAGATGTGTGTCTTCTTGTCTAGTTTTCCAGAAAGCCAAGGTGGAACATCAAATACTGTCAGGATTGTTGCAACCTCTATCTATTCCTAAATGGAAGTAGGATAGCATTGCGATGAATTTCGTGGTTGGATTGCCAAAGACCAGAAAAGGTTATGACTCAATATGGGAAATCATTGATCGACTCACGAAGTCATCACACTTCCTGCCGATCAATATAAGATACCCCATGGAAAGGATGACTCAGCTGTACATTGGAGAGATGATTAGGCTACATGGTGTGCCTACCAGTATTGTTTCTGACAGGGATCCAAGGTTTACTTCCAAGTTTTGGCAAAGTTTTCAAAAAGCATTGGGAACAAAGCTATGATTGAGTTTTGCTTATCATCCATAAATCGATGGGCAATCGGAAAGGACGATCCAATCGTTGGAGGATTTGCTCAAGGCTTGCGCTTTAGAACAGACTGGAAGTTAGGATGAAGTTTTACCATTGGTAGAGTTCACCTACAACAACATTTTTCATTCAAGCATAGGGATGGCACCCTATGAAGCTCTGTATGGATGATGGTGCTGAACACCTCTGTGTTGGTACCAAGACAGAGAGTGCCTTACTGTTGGACCTGACATTATACAGCAGACGACTGAGAAGGTCAAGATGATTCAGGAAAGGATGAGGACGGCTCAAAGTCGGCAGAAGAGCTATGCGGACAAGAGAAGAAAGCCTCTTGAGTTTGAGGAAGGCCAGCATGTGTTTTTGAAAGTCACGCCAACGACCGGGGTCAACCGAGTTCTGAAATCTAGAAAACTCACTCCCAATTTCCTTGGACCTTACCAAATTCTTCGTTGGATAGGTCCAGTAGCTTACCAGATAGCCTTACCATCTTTTCTTTCAAACTTTAACAATGTCTTTCATGTGTCACAACTACAGAAATATATTCTTGACTCGAACCATGTCATAGCACCGGATACAGTACAATTGAAAAAAAACTTAACCTATGAGGCACCTCCTGTAAAGATTGAAGATAGGAGAGTAAAACAACTCAGAGGAAAGAAAATCTCATTAGTGAAAGTGATCTGAAACGAAAAGACCGGAGATGCAATGTGGGAACTAGAAGACAAGATGAAGGAGCAACACTTACAACTATTTTAAGGATGAAAATTTCAAGGACGAAATTTCTTTTTAGACGGGGAGAGTTGTAACACCCCGAAAATTATATTTTTCATCATAAATAATCATTTTATAATACTTATGATTTTTGAAAATTTTTCTGGAATTTTTCGGAAAGGTCGAATATTTTAATATATTTCTCATTTTGTGTGCCCACTGAGCAGAGTAAGTAAAACACCCCGAAAAGTGTTTGTTTTGTGATGAATAACATTTTCTAATATTTGTGATTTCTGAGAATTTTTGTGAATTTTTCTGGAAATGTCAAATATTTTAGTATATTCATCATTTTGCGTGCGCACTGGGCGGAGTCAAAAAAATGTTTTCCCTAAGGCTGATAAATTTTGAACTGTGAAAGTGTCAAAGGGGGATCTTACTAAACTCGAGGTCGGGCATAGTTTACAAAGTTTATGTTTTTCGAGATTTTATTTGAAAAATAAAATCGCTGTATTGTAAAATTATCTGATGAATAATAAATACTGTTGTCATTAACTATAACTTTTGTTCACTGAATAATAGCTCTAGCAGAGTGTTAACCATCTGTTCTAGAATGTTCACTTTGTGTAACCACATCACTTTTTACTTTATTGAGAAGCGTGCGAAGCTTCTCAAGGAAGCCTCAAGGAAGCTTCAAGGAAGCTTCCTTCCAAGCTTCTCAAGGAAGCTACACATCTTCTCCCTCCTCCCTCTCACACTCCACGACTGCATAGCCAAATTGGGAGCCAAAATATTGACCTTTTCACTTTATCATATTTCCATTTCTAATTTTCAAAGTCTAAAAGTTACCAACCCTTACTATTACTTCCTCTCTCTTCTTTCTTCTCTATCTCACGTTTTCTCTTCATCTTTTTCTATTCAAGTTTCTCTTTTCTTTTCTCTCCATACAGCCGGCCACCCACACACTGTAGCATCCCAAAAATTATCTCATTCATCATAAATAGTCATTTTATAATATTTGAGGTTTTTTGGAATTTTTCTGGATTTTTTTCAAAAACGATGAATATTTTAATATATTCCTCATTTTACGTGTATACTGAGCAGAACCGATATAATGCTCCGAAAATCATTTATTTCATCACAAATAGTCATTTTATAATATTTGTGATTTTTGGAAAATTTTTTGTATTTTTTCAGAAATGTTGAATATTTTAATATATTTCTCATTTTCGTGTACACTGCACAGAGTCAGTGTAAACACTCCGGAAGTCATTTGTTTCATCGTGAATAGCCTTTTTTTAATATTTGTGATTTTTGAGAATTTTTGTGAATTTTTCTGAAAATATCAAATATTTTAGTATATTTCCCGTTTTACGTGCGCACTAAGCGGTGCTAGGGAAAATGACATGTTTTTCCTGAGGCTGGTAAACCTTGAACTGGGAATGTGTCGACGGGAGATCTTACTAAACCCGAGGTCAGGCACAGTTTACAAAGTTTACGTTTTTCAAGATTTTATCTGATAAATAAAATCTCTGTACGCACTGTTAAATAAAATTTTGCAGTACACTCTATTATCTGATGGATAATTAATACTAGCTTGTGTACTACAACAATTATCCATTGGGTAATAACTTGTAGTAAAATCCTAATTACCTTATATTTTTAACTAATAAATCACATTATCTTATCCTAATGTAATCTACTTTATGTCTAATCAAATCCTCTTTATTGAAAAATGCTATAAGCTTCTCAAATAAGCCAAGCACACTTCTCTCTCCTCCCTCACACTCCCACACGGATGCATGCACATTTTGGGGAGCCAAAAATGTGCTTCACCCAATCAATTATTCCATTCTAATTTCAAAGTCAAAAAGTCATCACCTTTTTCTCCTATTAACTTCTCTCTCTAGATTTTCTTTCTCTCTTTTCTCTCAACCACTTTCTTCTCTCTCCTCTCTCTCACCTCACCGTTGCAGCACCTAATTTGGGAGCCGAAATTACACTTCAATTAATTAAATCATTACTTTCCAATTTCAAATCCTAAAAGCTACTATCACTTTCTCTCTCTAATCTTCATCTTCTTCAAGTTTCTCCTCCTTCTCTCTACCCTCCTCCATAGCTACGAAATTGCAGCCCCCTTCTCCACCACTTTTCTTCATCTTTTCTCTTCACCAAGCTCACTTCTACACTCACCTTTACCTCCTCTACCTTCTTTATTTAAGAAGTATCTTCATTTTCCATATTCAACTCCATTTTCTCTCTTCCTCCTCTCTTCTTCCTCGTCACTACCACGAAATTTTAGCCACCATTAGAGATCATTCTCTTCACTTTTCTCTTCACAAACACCATTTCTATACTCCTCTCAACCTCCTCTACAACTTCTATTTGAAAGGGTTTCTTCAAAAAACCAACTTTTCCTCCATTGTCATCCAAGACAAAGCTTCAAGCTTTGAGGTAAAACTTCCATCCTTGTTCCTTTTTCTCTTCATTTTCGTGCTCTAGGGTCTCAATGGAGACCAAAGATCCATTCTTTACCATGTTTAATGTTGGTTCTTTGTGTTGAAAATTTTAGGGTTCTTGGAGACCCCAAAACCGAAATCACCAAGGAGGAAGTAGGAGTCATTTTCATGATTCTCCCTTAGGTAAGAGGGAGACTACTCACTTCAACCATTTATGGTGGTGAGGGAACCTTGTGTGCTTGTTGATGGAGAAATCTATCTTTGTATGCTTACTTTGTTTGAGGATTTTGCATGTTTATGTATTCTTGAATCAGATTAATGCTTGAATGGTGAATTTAAATGTGTTAGATGTGTTGAAAATGCTTGATCATGTTAGGGTTGTTAAATGGAAAATTTGGAGTTTCCTACCCTAATGTGAGGCCACGGTTTTGACTAGGATTTAGAGAATATAAATTAGTTTTTGTATACAAATAGAATGAAGCTTATGTGATTAAATGTTGAATGGTGATATTAGAATAAATGAAATGGAAAATTTGAGGGATTTCTACCCTAGGGTGTGGTCACAGTTTTGACTTGAATTATAGGGGATTGGAGTGATTTTGTGTGAACTAAAATTTAAGAGATTGTATATTAAGAGACGAAGGCATAATATGGAAAGAAATTGGAACTTGAAGACCTAATGTGAGGCCACGGTTTTAGAAGAAAATTTTAGGGTTCCTAACTTGGGAAGGGCCACGGCCTCAAGAGCCATTTAGGGCTCAACCATGTGACTTTTCACAACCTTGAGATTTAATTAATTAAGTGATTAAATGGTTAATAATGTGATGGAAGGAAACAAATTTGATAACTTAAAGGGGGTCCTTGGACTCAAGAAAGTGAATAAGGATGTGTGAGACTTGGAATAATTTTCTAAATGGATATAACCATACTTAAAATATGAAACTAAATAATTAAAAGAACTCTCCTAGTGAAAAATTTCGTTAGGAATATCAAATCGAAGTGAAACTCAAATAAATTGAACAATTAGAATTTATTGGGAATTCATAAAATGAAAATGATCCAAAAATGGAATTGTGCCATAAAACTTAGAATAATTTCTATTCAAAGGAAGATCACGGTTATAAGTAAGAACCTTGAATATCTCAATTTAAATTACTCTAATGCAACTTTGTATAATTAAAATAATAAAGATAAAAGGAATAATGTGAGAAGAACTTATTGAGAAGGGTATAGAAGGTTAAGCTTAATTTCATAATGTGCCAAAAAAAAAATTAATATGTTAATTGAGGACTAGTTGAATAAGAGGAACAAGAATTAAGAGTGTAAGGGAGACTTGAGAATCATAAGATATTTAATTAAATGAATATTATTAAGGATAAAGAGAAGAACAATGATAAAATTTTATGGGACAATGGTAAGTCCTAAATTAATCGTGAATGACGAACTTTGTAATAAATGCTACATTAAAGTGAGAATTCATAATAAACCTTGAAAGTATATTATTTCATTTAAATACCGATAATATGATCTTGTGGGTCTATGTGAGGGACCAATGATGTATTGATGCTTACTTTGGCCAAATGAGGCATATCGTGAAAAAGTATGTAATGATATACATACATGATATATGCATGAAGTCAGCATGCATTGAGAAAGTCCAATGGACTATTTGTTAAGGCCATGTTGCCTAGGAATTGAATCACACCTTAGTGCGGGTGCGAATAGACTAGTGTGGGTCCTGCTGTTGACCTTGAGGGCGTCGGGGCGCGGGCGTCTCACAACGGGTAGTCGGTAGCCCCACTGGACCGTGGGACAAACCGATGCAAACACACCGACGATCCTGATCGGGCACTGTCCTATATCGCAATCTTGTGAGAATGCCGCTGTATAGCACCTGATTGCACAAAATTGATGATTATGAATTCTGGAAGCACTTGGTCCTAGGCGGACGAGATACTGGCATGTCTCCCTGATCATTCACTCCGATGTTTGTGTCTAGCTCCATGGAATAGGAATTTGACATCATGTACATGTGCATAGTGAGTCAACACAGTACTTGACATTTAATTTATATGATAATTGGATTTGCTATCTTATTGTTGATATACTGCCTAAAATTGTTAAACTGCCTAATATCTGCTTCTCGATACTGTTCATCATTTTTGTTATTCTATGTGGGCGTCCTACGCCGTTTATGTTTCTTACTGCCATAATTAGCAATGAAGTAGGGTGTCTCACCTCTTGCTTGTACTGTCTTTGTTCTATGTAATCTCTTGGTTAAAGACTGTTGAAGGGACGTTGTTGATCTCCTGCTGGGTTTTATTTGGGTTGTTTCCCTATATTCGACAATGTTGTCTAGAAGAGGTTCTATCGGTTTCGTTAGGATCGTGTTTACTGGTGGCGCCAATGCATGGCGAGTTGATTGGGTTGGACAACGTATACGATATGTTAGAGACCTGATCCTGACCGTAAGGAGGACCCGCGATGGAGATCTTGTCTTGACACTTACTACTTCGGTACATCTGGAGTTTGCTTTGCCCATCCAGGAGCTATGGGGTGACCCGATTCACATCCTTAGAGGGAAGAGGATTCCATGGCATCAGCTGCTAGGGCACCGCCCATGGGACCGCACTTGGTCTTGTTCTCATATCTTCAGACGACCCGGGGGAGGATCCCGACGTGGATCTGATGGAGTACCCAACTCCTTAGACACGGATGTCTTATAGGTAGTTTATGTTTTTCTTCTGCATTAATTATGTTATGATGTATTTTTAATATATTTGCCTTTTTAAGTGAATCTTGATGTATTGCATTGTGAGTGGTATGAAAAATGCGCCATGCTCGGTATGCTTTAACTTAATTAATTTAGTCCTACGTACTGTGTCTTACATATATTCTGTTGAATCATATCTGTTAACGAAGACTTATGTATTATTGCATCCGTGGTTCATATTTCCTATATTCCTTTATAAAAAAAATATATTTATTCAAATTCGGAAAAGTATTATGAAGAAGTTGTAGCACGTTAAAAATTTAGTGACCGCGGTATAATGATGATTGTGCTGTAGTTATTAAATCGAGGGGTGTTACATTAGGTGGTATCAGAGCTCAGTTCATCCTGTTGAGCTGGGGTATGGACTGACTATGCTTAGACATGTTAGAAGTTTCCTTGTGTGTTGTGTACTTCCTTATCTCTTGATAGAGATGTTTGGGAAAGAAAGGCATGACTTGCCATAGGTTGAATGTTGTTAGCTACTGTTGCATAGTTACATGATATTGAGTATTGGCCTACTCAATGTGTAATGTTCTGTGTGGATGAAAAACTATGACTTCACCTAGGTGTATGAAGCGAATAGAAGTTCTTTTAGTAAGAAGCTTAGATGGTATGACTGAACTTGTTTAGGATTTGTTTTCATTTTCACCCTTGTGTGTTGTGTGACTCCTTGTGTTTGGTTTCCGAAAGGAGACAATATTGTCTGAAATGGTTACTTCTTGTCTCCATTGTGCCTGACTGTCTATTTTCGAAGGAAGACAATGGCTCGCGGGAGACGTACGCGTAGGAATGTGGAACGCAACAACAAAGGAGTGGATACGACTGTGGAAGTAATGCAAAGAATGGTTGATGTAACAACACACCAGGATCAGAAGGCCGCATGGTAACAAGAATTAGAAGTTGAGGTTTAGAATTTGTTGGAAGAAAGTCAATTTTGGGGAAACTCAGGATTGCCAAAGTTCCAAAGGAGGAATAACAGAAAGACTAATCAGCGTAAGTAGAAGCCGTATTTGCGACAACCGAGGGAGCAACAGTGACAGCAAACACATGACGAAGGTGCGAGTGGTAGTAAGTCCAATCCAACTGTGGTACCGTTATCAAGGTGTAAGAAGTGCGGAAAGGACCACTTCATGAGGGACTGTAAGATCGAAGGAATGATTTGTTTCAAGTGCGGAAAGTATGGACATGTGTCAAGGGATTGTGCTTTACATGGGATGAAGCCTCCATGTGCGATCACGGAGATAATTTGTTTCAAATGCAGAGAGCTAGGACATGTGGCGAGGAACTGTACTTCTCAAAGGATGAAGCCTTACGTCGGAGATGTATGTACTTTGAAATTGCAAGAAAAAAGGAGAGTTAATTCCTCCACCCAGACTAAAGACCGAAATGAAGAAAGGGACTGTACTATAGTGGATAACCCTGTGATTCCATTGTATGATTCTAGGGATAACCCGTTTCCTCGTGACATATGATTGTATGAGTCTATTAGGATCGTTTGTATCTATGTCACCTTTTGACTACGTTATTTCTATCTCTGCTACTAAGAACTTGTTGATGGTAGACCGAGTGACTTCCCTATCTTTTCCTTCCGATCGTTATGATGTTTCTAGTACACCTCAACTGAGAAAATTTGCCCCTGAATTTGAACCATAACGATGCGCCGAATGCAGCATGGTTAGAGAAGAACATACACTATGTGACATTTTTGTTAAGATCAAGAATGGATGGCGTAATGAATCAACTGAAGGAAGTTACTGTTTTCCCCAAGATCAGTTTGGTGTTTTGGACTATCATCAAGGTCGCTTGAAGATAGTCGATATTTCTGAAATGGATTTTTTGGACACGTTATGGGCACTACGAGTGTTTGGTAGCATCGTTCTGTGCAATGAACACGTCAGTAACATACATTGATTTTGTGAATGGGATCTTCTTCCTTGTTGAAAATGAAATTGTTATTGTCTTTGTTGGCGACATTCTAATCTATTTTAACGTTCGGAGGAACATACTGAACCTCTCGTTGTGATCCTTCAAATCCTGAAGAAGGAGAAGAAGATATGCGTGAAGTTGTCAAAGTGTGAATTCTAGTTAGAGGCAATTCAACTTTTGGGTCACATGATCTCAAAGGAAGGAGTTGCTATGGAGCTGCCGAAAGTCAAAGCAGTTCTTCGATGAGAAAGACCGACGACCGTAATAGAGATTCGTAACCAGATAGAGTTAGTTGGTTAATATGGGAGACTTGTGGTAGAATTTTTCCAATGTAGCAAGACTTCTCATCTAACTCATACAAGAGAGTCAAATTTTTGTGTGGACCGATGCATATAGGGGAAATTTTCAAGGGTTGAAGAAACACTCAGCTACCTTAACTGTGACGATGCTACTTAATCTCAATGAACATTTTGAGGTGCCTATTGATGCCTTGCGTTAGATTTTGGAACGTGAGCTTGAGCAGATAGGAGGCGTAGTAGTGTGTGCTTCAAGACAACTGAAAGCATATGAAGAGAGTTACTTTATACAAAAACTCCAAGTTAGCCATTAGGATTGCGCTGAAGATTTGGAAACATTCTACAAGGAACCATATCCACATGTATTCTAAGATAGATTAAATTTCGAGGACAAAATTTCTTTTTGAAGGGAAGAGTTGTAACATCCCGAAATTTATTTCATTCATCATAAATAGTCGTTTTATAATATTTGAGATTTTTTGGAATTTTTCTGGATTTTTTTCAGAAACAATGAATATTTTAGTATATTCTTCATTTTACGTGCATACTGAGCAGAACCGATATAACGCTCCGAAAATCATTTGTTTCATCACAAATAGTCATTTTATAATATTTTTTATATTTGGAAAATTTTCTGTATTTTTTCGGAAACATCGAATATTTTAATATATTCCTCGTTTTGCATGTACACTACGCAGGGTCAGTGTAAACACTCCAGAAGTCGTTTGTTTCATCGTGAATAGCCTTTTTCTAATATTTGTGATTTTTGAGAATTTTTGTGAATTTTTCTGAAAATATTGAATATTTTAGTATATTCCCCGTTTTACGTGCGCACTGAGCGGTGCCGGGGAAAACAAAATGTTTTCCCTGAGGCTGGTAAACTTTGAACTGTGAATGTGTCGACGGAGAATCTTACTAAACCCAATGCCGGGCACAGTTTACAAAGTTTACGTTTTTCAAGATTTTATTTGATAAATAAAATCTCTGTATGCACTGTTAAATAAAATTTTGCAGTACGCTCTATTATCTGATGGATAATTAATACTGCCTTATGTACTACAACAATTATCCATTGAGTAATAACTTGTAGTAAAATCCTAATTACCTTATTATTTTAACTAATAAATCACATTATCTTATCCTAATGTAATCTACTTTATGTCTAATCAAATCCTCTTTATTGAAAAATGCTACAAGCTTCTCAAATAAGCCAAGCACACTTCTCTCTCCTCCCTCACACTCCCACATGGCTGCATGCACATTTTGGGGAGCCAAAAATGTGCTTCACCCAATCCATTATTCCATTCTAATTTCAAAGTCAAAAAATCATCACCTTTTTCTCCTATTAACTTCTCTCTCTAGATTTTCTTTCTCTTTTTTCTCTCAACCACTTTCTTCTCTCTCCTCCCTCTCACCTCACGGTTGCAGCACCTAATTTGGGAGCCCAAATTACACTTTAATTAATTAAATCATTACTTTCCAATTTCAAATCCTAAAAGCTACTATCACTTTCTCTCTCTAATCTTCATCTTCTTCAAGTTTCTCCTCCTTCTCTCTACCCTCCTCCATAGCTACGAAATTGCAGTCCCTTCTCCACCATTTTTCTTCGTCTTTTCTCTTCACCAAGCTCACTTCTACACTCACATGGCTGCATGCACACTTCTCTCTCCTCCCTCACACTCCCACATGGCTGCATGCACATTTTGGGGAGCCAAAAATGTGCTTCACCCAATCCATTATTCCATTCTAATTTCAAAGTCAAAAAATCATCACCTTTTTCTCCTATTAACTTCTCTCTCTAGATTTTCTTTCTCTTTTTTCTCTCAACCACTTTCTTCTCTCTCCTCCCTCTCACCTCACGGTTGCAGCACCTAATTTGGGAGCCCAAATTACACTTTAATTAATTAAATCATTACTTTCCAATTTCAAATCCTAAAAGCTACTATCACTTTCTCTCTCTAATCTTCATCTTCTTCAAGTTTCTCCTCCTTCTCTCTACCCTCCTCCATAGCTACGAAATTGCAGTCCCTTCTCCACCATTTTTCTTCGTCTTTTCTCTTCACCAAGCTCACTTCTACACTCACCTTTACCTCGTCTACCTTCTTTATTTAGGAAGTTTCTTCATTTTCCATCTTCACCTCCATTTTCTCTTTTCCTCCTCTCTTCTTCCTCTTCACTACCATGAAATGTTAGCCACCATTAGAGATCATTCTCTTCACTTTTTTCTTCACAAAAACCATTTCTATACTCCTCTCAACCTCCTCTACAACTTCTATTTGAAAAGGTTTCTTCAAAAAATCAACTTTTCCTCCATTGTCATCCAAGACAAAGCTTCCATCCTTGTTCCTTTTTCTCTTCATTTTCATGCTCTAGGGTCTCAATGGAGACCAAAGATCCATTCTTTACCATGTTTAATATTGGTTCTTTGTGTTAGAAATTTTAGGGTTCTTAGAGACCCCAAAACTAAAATAACCAAGGAGGAAGTAGGAGTCATTTTCATGATTCTCCTTTAGGTAAGAGAGAGACTACTCACTTCAACCATTTATGGTGGTGAGGGAACCTTGTGTGCTTGTTGATGGAGAAATCCATCTTTGTATGCTTACTTTGTTTGAGGATTTTGCATGTTTATGTATTCTTGAATCAGATTAATGCTTGAATGGTGAAATGTGTTAGATGTGTTGAAAGTGCTTGATCGTGTTAGGGTTGTTAAATGGAAAATTTGGAGTTTCCTACCCTAATGTGAGGCCACGGTTTTGACTAGGATTTAGAGAATATAAATTGGTTTTTGTATACAAACAGAATGAAGCTTATGTGATTAAATGTTGAATGGTGATATTAGAATAAATGAAATGGAAAATTTGAGGGATTTCTACACTAGGGTGTGGTCACGGTTTTGACTTGAATTATAGGGGATTGGAGTGATTTTGTGTGAACTAAAATTTAAGAGATTATATATTAAGAGACTAAGGCATAATATGGAAAGAAATTGGAACTTGAAGACCTAATGTGAGGCCACGGTTTTAGAAGAAAATTTTAGGGTTCCTAACTTGGGAAGGGCCACGGCCTCAAGAGCCATTTAGGGCTCAATCATGTGACTTTTCACAATCTTGAGATTTAATTAATTAAGTGATTAAATGGTTAATAATGTGATGGAAGGAAACAAATTTGATAACTTAAAGGGGGTCCTTGGACTCAAGAAAGTGAATAAGGATGTGTGAGACTTGGAATAATTTTCTAAATGGATATAACCAAACTTAAAATGTGAAACTAAATAATTAAAAGAACTCTCCTAGTGAAGAATTTTGCAAGGAATATCAAATCAAAGTGAAACTCAAAGAAATTGAACAAATAGAATTTATTAGGAATTCATAAAATGAAAATGATCCAAAGGAATTGTGCCATAAAACTTAGAATAATTTCTATTCAACGGAAGATCATGGTTATAAATAAGAACCTTGAATATCTCAATTTAAATTACTCTAATGCTACTTTGAATAATTAAAATAATAAAGATAAAAAGAATAATATGAGAAGAACTTATTGAGAAGGGTATAGAAGGTTAAGCTTAATTTCATAATGTGCCAAAAAAATAAATTAATGTGTTAATTGAGGACTAGTTGAATAAGGGGAACAAGAATTAAGAGTGTAAGGGAGACTTGAGAATCATAAGACATTTAATTAAATGAATCTTATTAAGGATAAAGAGAAGAACAATGATAAAATTTTATGGGACAATGGTAAGTCCTAAATTAATTGTGAATGACGAACTTTGTAATAAATGCTACATTAAAGTGAGAATTCATAATAAACCTTGAAAAAATATTATTTCATTTAAATACTGATAATATGATCTTGTGGGTCCATGTGAGGGACCAATGATGTGTTGATGCTTACTTTGACCAATTGAGGCATATCGTGAAAAAGTATGTAATGATAAACATACATGATATATTCATGGAGTCATCATGCATTGAGAAAGTCCAATGGATTATTTGTCAAGGCCATGTTGCCTAGGAGTTGAATCACACCTTAGTGTGGGTGCGAATAGACTAGTGTGGGTCCCATTGTTGACCTTGAGGGCGTCGGGGCGCGAGCGTCTCACAGCGGGCAGTCGGTAGCCCCGCTGGACCGTGGGATAAACCGATGCAAACGCACTGACGATCCTGACCGGGCACTGTCCTATATCCCGATCTTGTGAGAATGCCACTGTATAGAGCCTGATTGCGCAAAATTGTTGATTATGAATTCTGGAAGCACTTGGTCCTAGGCGGACGAGATACTGGCATGTCTCCCTGATCATTCACTCCGATGTTCGTGTCTAGCTCTATGGAGTAGGAATTTGACATTATGTACATGTGCATAGTGAGTCAATACAATACTTGAAATTTAATTTATATGATAATTGGATTTGCTATCTTATTATTGATATACTGCCTAAAACTGTTAAACTGCCTAATATCTGCTTCTCGATACTGTTCATCATTTTTGTTATGCTATGTGGGCGTCCTACGCCGTTTATGTTTCTTACTGCCATAATTGGTAATGAAGTAGGGTGTCTCACCTCTTTCTTGTATTGTCCTTGTTCTATGTAATCTCTTGGTTAAAGACTGTTGAAGGGACGTTGTTCATTTCCTACTGGATTTTATTTGGGTTGATTCCCTATATTCGATAATGTCGTCGAGAAGAGGTTCTATCGGTTTCGTTAGGATCGTGTTTACTGGTGGCACCAATGCATGGCGAGTTGACTGGGTTGGACAGCATATACGATATGTTGGAGACCTGATCCTGACCGTAAGGAGGACCCGCGATGGAGATCCTGTCCTGACACTTACTACTTTGGTACATCTGGAGTTTGCTTTGCCCATCCAGGAGCTATGGGGTGACCCAATTCACATCCCTAGAGAGGACGAGGATTCCATGGCATCAACTGCTAGGGCACCGCCCATGGGATTGCACTTGGTCCTGTTCTCATATCTTCAGACGACCTGGGGGAGGATCCCGACGTGGATAGACACGGATGTCTTATGGGTAGTTTATGTTTTTCTTCTGCACTAATTATGTTATGATGTATTTTTAATATATTTGCCTTTTTAAGTGAATCTTGATGTATTGCATTGTGAGTGGTATGAGAAATGCGCCATGCTCGGTATGCTTTAACTTAATTAATTTAGTCCTACGTACTGTATCTTGCATATATTTTGTTGAATCATATATGTTAACGAAGACTTATGTATTATTGCATCCGTGGCTCATATTTCCTATATTCCTTTATAATATATATATATATATATATATATTTATTCAAATTCGGAAAAGTATTATGAAAAAGTTGTAGCATGCCAAAAATTTAGTGACCGTGGTATAATGATGATTGTGCTGTGGTTATTAAATCGAAAGGTGTTACACACACACCACAATCATCTCTTCATTTTGTTTACTAAAAAACTTCCATTTCTTACTTCTTCTCATCATCCTAAGGCTTTTCTCCTTGGTGGTCATCCCCTAAATCCATCTCCTTCTTCATCCACCATTGAAGCTCAAAGCTTGATGGTTTAAGGTAAAAGATCAAAGCTTTTTCATTCTCCCATCTCATTTTTCGTGGACCATGGTCACTTTGGTGACTATGGATACCATTTTCAAACTTTGATTTGATTTTTATGGATTTGAACACTCTAGGATTCTGAGGTGGTGAAGGACGAATTTCCAAGGGAAAAAGAACTTGCTTTCTTTGTTCTTCTCTTAGGTAAGAGGAAGATTATTCTCTTCAACCCATTTTGGTAGTGAGAAACTCATTGTTGTGTTGATGGGGTGAAACCCATTTGTGGGATACCCATTTGTTTGAGTCATTTTGTTTGTGTTTTGATTGTTTGAATGCATGATTTTGATGTGTGTTGATGGGTCTTGGAATGTATGAAGGAAGGTATAATGTTTGTATGATTTTTTGCATTTCCTAAGGATTACATAGCCTAGGCCGTGTGAGGGCACAAGGCCGTGTAATCCCAGCTGGTTAGGACGTGTTTTGCTGAACACCAGAGGAGTACACGGCCGTGTAATCGGGGCCGTGTAACTCCTTAAGGTCATAAAACCATGGTCGTGTAACATGCTAGTGAGAAATTGTAGGCTATTCTAGCCCCTTGGAGGCTCATGGTCACCTTGGAGACTTGATATAAGGCTTTAGCACTACGATAAACTTATTAAACTTAATTAATTGAATGATTAGAAGTTGATTAGGGATTCATAAAAAAGAAAGAACTAAGGATGGAAGTTTGTCTTATAGCTTAGAATAATTTTGAATAAAGAAAGAACATGAGTATGAGTGAGGTTGTGAGAAACATAATGAAATTAAGGCTTAACTTTTATGATAACTATGAATGGTGTTGTGTTCACCCTTAAGGTTTGATATTGACATGATGTGGGTCCATGAATGGGGCCAATGATTGTTGGTAAACAATATGACATGTGATTTTAGACATGATATGATATGGTTGTGAATCTATATATGAATATATATCTGTGCATTGAATCCTTATGCATTTGAATCATGATTGATATAGTCTGACATGATGAGCATAATTGAAACATGCATTGAAAATGTCATTGGACTATTGTTAAGGCCAAGTTGCCTAGGAGTTGAATCACACCTTTGTGCGGGTGCGAATAAATAAGTGTAGGTCACTTGTTGACCTTGGGGCCGTCAGGGTGTAGGTACCTTGCAATGGACAGTTGGTAGCTCTTCTGTCCATGGGGCAAACCGATGCAAATGCACCGATAATCTGGACCAAGACACTGTCCTATATCGAGATCTGTGTAGAATGTCATGGACAATGCCATGATGTGCACGTTGATAAATTGAGTATTTTAGCACTTGAAGGCCTCGACAGTCGCGATACAGACATATCTCCTGATCATTCTCTCCGACTGTTTGTGTCTAGCTCCATAGAGTTGGATTTTTGGTATCATGTTCATGTGCATAGTGAGTCGACATATCATTTGACATTTACTTATTCATATGAAAATTTAATCTGTTGTCTTATTACTATTATAACTGCTTATAATTGCTAAGTTGTTTGCCATTTGTTTTAATACTGGTTGTTATTATGAAAATGCTATGTGGGCGCTATGCGACATTTCATTTCTTTACTGCCATAATAGGTAATGAATGTAGAATGTCTTACCTATTTTTTGGATTTTCTGCTATTCTGTTTTACTTATGTGATTCTATGAAGGCATCGGCGAAGAAGAGGAAGTTCACGAGTTCCTCGGTTTCTGGCCTGATTGCAACTAGTACTTGCGTTTGGATCATGACAGCACGTGCACGAGGATTTTTTGGGTTATGTGTGGTTGGCTTTCCTTGGAGGTCTAGAATACTGGTACATTAACTTCAGCTCGGATCGTTGTGTCTACTTGGGAGACGTGTTAGTTTCGTTAGCTTGGGGGCATTATGATCCGCCCATCTTTACCTGCAGTGTTAGGTTACATTTAGAATTTCACATGCCCATTAAGGACATGTAGGGTGATCGTTATTATACCCCATGGGAGGATTCACTTCTTTCCACTGCCCGAGCCCCGACCCATAATTCGGTGGCTCCGATAAGGGTCTCTTCTAATGAGGAAGACCTTGAGAAGGATCCTGACACGGTTCCTTCTCTATTTTCTTAGGGGCTAGTACTGTCGATAGTCACTGATGGCTATCTGTGTTCTTTTTGGGGCCTTGATACTCATTTTGGGGGTCTGTACATCATTTTTGGGGGCTTGTAAAGCTTAGCCTTCTTTTTGATGAGCCTTGATATAATTAGTAACTTACAATCTGTATTTAAACAATATATATATATATATATATATATATATATATATGATGTACCTATTGCATGGATGTATGCTTTAATCTTTATGTTTTTACGCTAAGGTTTATGTTTTTTGCTCACAGTTATTACAAAAAATAAATATATATGTATATATATAACTATACATACTTGTGTATCTCTTAGAAATGTTAGCACATTTAAATATTTCGTTGATGAACAGGTTATTGAATATAAATATATACATATAATAAACAGAAAAAAATATTCACCATTTTTTTATACATCTATAATAAAATAAGTTTAATTATAATTTAATGAACCGGGTCTTAATTTATACTTTTATTTTCGCATTGTATTTAATGATATGATGTTCCCTTTCGAAAAGGGGCGTTACACTAAGTTGGTATCAGAGCCCTGATTTATGTTTTCTTTGGGTCCTTGTGGTTAGGTCTGACTTGTGTGTGCTGTGTGATTCTCTGTGATTGGTATTCCAAAAGGATACAACTAATTCTTTATTGTGTGTTTCAGTTAGTATTACTTAAAAGAACGATATGGCACGAGGCGGAGATATAGCAGCAGCGATAGAGGCGATGCAACGAATGGCCGAGTTTATCGTGTAGCAAACGGAGAGAGCTGCTCAACAGCAAGAAAGGGCTGCTCAACAACTCGAAGCTACGGCTGATGCACAAAATATGGCAGAGTTTCATCGCCACAACCCTCCTCAATTCAAGGGAGAATTTGATCTGGAAAAAGTTAGTTTGTGGATCAAGGAGCTGGAGAAAATCTTCAGAGGCATGAACTATGCCAACGACAAGAAAGTGACTTATGCCACTTTTATGCTGATTAGGATGCTGAAGACTGGTGGAACGGAGCACAGAGTATGTTAGAAGTAGAAGGTCGCGTAATTACTTGGGAATTATTCAAGAATAAGTTCTTGGACAATTATTTCCCCACGAGTGCCAAGCATGCAAAGGAAATGGAGGTCCTCAGCTTGAGGCAAGAAAACTTGTCTGTCAGTGAATACGCCGCAAAGTTCGAAAGCTTATCCAAGTTTTTGACATATTTCCAACACTAGCCAGACGAGGTGTGGAAATGCCAAAAATTTGAAGAAGGATTGAGGCACGAAGTGAATAGGGTAGTTATCATTTTAAAGATCCACCAATTTTCAGAGCTGTTGGATACGTGTTGCCAAGTGGAAGCTCTAGATCAAGCTTGAGACTCAAGAAATTGAAACTTTAGACTTACCAAGTTCCAAAGAGGAGGCGGTAACAACGCAAACAATTTCCAAAAGAAGCCTTATTCCTGACCACTGGGAAATCAATAGTAGACATCGGGTAGAGGATCCAGTGGAGGTTCTGGTGGGAACCGAACCAGACCGAATGTGGCATCTTCGCCAAGGTGTATGAAGTATGGGAAGGATCACCTAACAAAGGATTGTTCCATCAAGGGGATCATCTGTTATCGATGTGGAAAACCTGGACGTGTCTCTAGAGATTGCAACCAAGCTAAGGCTGAGCCTTCAGTCAATGCTACACGAGCTTCAAAGCCGCAAGCAGGAGGCAGAGTCTACACCATGAGCGGAGCTGAAGCCTCTGAATCTGAAGATCTTATACAAGGAGAGGGCACTATAGGGGGTAATTGATGCGGAATTAAAAGTTACAAACCCAAGTATAAGTTATCTCAAGTAATAAATTCTCGGTGAGTTTGAGGTCGAACCACAGAGACTTGATGAAGAAAAATTAATTAAGGTAAAGTAAATATTTTGTCACTACAAATAAAAAAGATTTACTTGGGTTAGGAGATCTACTCTCGGTAAATAAAATAAGAACAAGATTAATTCTTTTTATAACTCAATTAGAATCCACATATAACGGAGGTTCCAATCGAAAAATACATTGTTCAAAGTTCATTAAAAATTATATACGTAATTATATTATACCTCCTTTAATCATCTATTAATACCACCACTCATAAATGGGATCAAGCATTCACTGTGCCAAAATATTATCTACAACAAATTATGATCTCCATTTTACAAGGAGAGTTTCTAATACCAACACTTGTAAATGGGTTAAAGCATTCACTGTGCCAATCTCTTGTCTACATCAAATCAAGAACTCCACTTTACAAGGAGGGTTTCTAAATTGATTGGAAACAAAATACAATACGTATAATGACTACTTGAAAAATAAATCATTTAAGCACAAGAAAGGAATGAATCTAACCTTACTTTATTACTAAGAGAATCACCCTTTTACCCAAGTAAAATGAAACTTAGTTACTCATAAACAAGAAGAAAGAAAGAGAGAAGAAGAAGAAGAAGAAGAAGAAGAAGAAGAAGAAGAACATAACTTCAATTTAGAACAAAAGAAAACTACAACAACATAATAGCATGATCTTGGCCTCTAAGACCAAGACCCCTAAATGATATACTAATGGTGCCTTTTATAGAGGATTAGAGATACAAAATGACAAGGGGGCTGAGTCATTAGTGAGTGGATGAGTGGAAAATGAGTGAAAAATGGCAAATGACTTTTGGTGAGTGAAAAATTATAGAGATTATTTGTCTCTAAAATCATTGAATGCGTTAGAATGAAGTAATGTGGTCTTCATAAAATTTGTAGGCCTAGATCTTAGCTTTCAAATGGCTTTAGATTGAGTCCAATATCATTTCTATAACTCTAGATACGTTCACATTACTGTACACTACTCAGGCCTAATCGTAGCTCCTCTGTTCTGATTTACAAGCCCAGTATCACTAATTAGGCCTCAGATTATGGAAAAGTATTCAACATAAAAGCTGTAGATATGGGTCTTAACTATTCATTATCAAAATTTTAGCCCATTTGACAATATATAGCACGAGATATGGCATGAACAGTATATATAGGTTTATTTGTCAGGAATAGTACTCTAGTTCTTAATTCAATGCCAATTTGAGTTATCCAAAAGTGTTATTTAGCCTTTGAGGTCTTCATGAAAGTTTTAGAGCTCTCTCTTATCTTTCAAATGACACTAGAATCACCTTAAACATCCATCTACGGACCAAGATATAACCTAAATACAAAAATAGTGTAAGACGTAAATCATGCTGAAAAATTCAATTAAGTTCAATTTGAGTTCAAACTTACAAAACATAACCAAACTCAATCAATTAAGTGTATGAAGAGTGTAAATGACTAAAAATGAAGGCTTATTAATGTGTAAAACATGTGATCATCAGTAATCTTTTGACTGTACTGTATGACTCTGGGGCAACCCACTCTTTCATTTTCTATGACTGTATACGACAACTTAGTTTACCTGTGTCTTCCTTACCTTTTGACTTGATTGTTTCTACTCCCACTGATAAACCTGTTGTTACTACCAAAGTTTGTTTCAATTGTCCGTTGATTGTTGAGGGTTGAATCTTTTCTGTTGATTTGATCTGTTTACCCCTTTCCCAGTTAGATGTAATTTTAGGAATGGATTGGTTGTCTTCCAACCGTATCCTTTTGGATTGTTCTAGTAAAACTATAGTTTTTCCCATGGATAAGGATTCTAGATTTTTGACGGCCAACCAAGTTTGAGCTTTCTTGAAAGAAGGAGCTCAGGGATACATGCTATTGTCTTCCTTAAAGGTCGAGAGTGAGGCTGATGTGAATGTAATTCTAGTGGTTAACGAGTTTCCTGAAATCTTTCCCGATGATGTCCCTGGTTTACTGTTAGAGTGGGAAATAGAGTTCGCTGTTGATCTTGTACCGGTATCTGGTCCTGTGTCTATAACACCTTACAGAATGTCACCATCGGAGTTAGCAAAGCTTAAGAAACATTTGGAAGAGGTCTTGGAAAAGCAGTTCGTTAGACCCAGTGTGTCACCCTAGGGAGCACCAGTGTTGCTCGTCTGAAAGAAGGATAGTACCTCTCGATTGTGTGTGGACTATCGCCAATTGAATAAGGTCATGATCAAGAATAAGTATCCACTTCCAAGGATAGATGACCTAATGGATCAACTGAAAGGAACAACAGTGTTCTCTAAGATCTATCTGCGATTAGGCTACCATCAGATTCGAGTGAAGGCAAAGAATATTCCTAAGATAGCTTTTCGTACCCGATACGGTCATTACGAATATCTTGTGATGCTGTTATATATAACCAATGCACCTGCTATCTTCATGGACTACATGAACCGAATCTTTCATCCTTACTTGGACAGATTCGTTGTTGTCTTCATTGATGACATCCTGATCTACTCTCAAAATCAGGAGGATCATGCTGAACACCTCAGTATAGTTCTCCATATTCTGAAGGAGAAGAAGCTGTATGCTAAATTATCGAAGTGTGAATTCTGGCTAGACGAAATCAAGTTTTTGGGCCATGTAATCTCAAAGGAAGGGATTGTAGTGGATCCGTCAAAGATGGAAGCAGTTCTACAATTGGAACGATCAAAGACAGTGATAGAAATTCGAAGCTTTGTGGGTTTGGCTGGATACTATCGGAGGTTTATTAAGGGATTCTCTAAAATAACAGGACCTCTCGCTCAACTCACAAGAAAGAATCAAACCTTTGAGTGGACTGATGCTTGCGAAGAAGGTTTCTAAGAATTGAAGAGACGACTAACTACTTCACCAGTGTTAGTTCTACCAAATCCGAATGAACCCTTCGAAGTATATTGCGATGCTTCATATCAAGGTTTAGGATCTGTGCTTTTGCAAAATGGAAAAGTAGTGACTTATGCTTCGAGACAGTTGCGAGTGCATGAGAAGAACTATCCGACACATGACTTGGAATTAGCGGCTGTGGTTTTTGCCTTGAAAATATGGAGACACTTCCTGTATGGAGCGACGTTCAATATCTTGAGTGATCACAAGAGCTTGAAGTACTTATATGATCAAAAGGAGTTGAATATGAGACAACGCAGGTGGTTGGTGGAACGCCCCTTTTTGGGAGGGAACGCCATATTACAAATTACGATGCAGAAAATAAAAGTACAAGTTAAGACCCGATTTGTTGTATAAATATAAATTAACTTGGTTGTAATCGTGTGATTAAATTAGCGAGTATTTTGTTTTGTTACAATTAATAAAATATAGCGATAAGACATAATTGCAATAGAGAGTAAGATAGAAGTAAGCATACATCAAATCAACATACATGTACAATGATATATCATTATATTAAACTTGCTTAGTTACAACGCCTGATATGCAAAATGCAAAATTATTTATGCCCTGAAAGATCAAAGATATAAAGCCCACCAAAATAATGAAACATCAGGCCCCCAAAATGTACACTGATAGCCATCAGTAGCTATCGACAGTATCAGCCCCTGAGAGGAGAAGGAACTGTGTCAGTATCCTCGTCAGGTTCTTCCTCAGGGTCTTCCTTATCCGAGGAAACCCTCATTGGAGCCACCGAATTATGGGCCGGGGTTCGAGTAGTGGAGAGGAAAGAATCCTCCTGTGGAGTGTAATAACGATCACCCCACATCTCCTAAATAGGCAGGTAAAACTCTAAACGTAAACTGACGCTGCAGGTGAAGATGGGCAGATCATAACGCCCCCAAGCCAGTGATACCGCCACGTCCCCCAAATAGACACAACGTTCAGAACTAAAGTCAATGTGCTAGCAATCTGGACCTCTGAGGAAGACCAAACGCACATAACCCAAAAATCCTTATGGGTGGGCCGTCATGATCAACAGCAAGTGCTAGTCGTAGTCAGGCCAGAAACCTGAAAACTCATGGACTTCACCTTCTTTGCCGACGTCTTCGATGAAATACAAATATAGACGAAAATAATAGAAATACAGGAAATAGGTAAGACGTCCTACCATCATTCCCAATTATGGCAGTAAGAAACAAAATGGCGCAAGGTGCTCACATAGCATTTCAAAAAGTAATAATAATAAGCATTAAATAATAGCAATTAAATAATTAAGCAGTTCCAGGTAATTATACACCAGTAAAGTAACAGTTCCAATTATCATAAGAGTTAAATGCCAGATAATATATGGACTCATTATGCACATGCATACAATATCAAAATCTTACTCCATGGAGCTAGACACAAACAGTCGGAGAGAAAGATCAGGAGACATGTTTGCAACTCGGCTGCCGCGGCCAAAGTTCTATAACTCATTAGTTTATCCACGTGCGAATCAAGGCATTGTACAGACATTCTTCACTAGATCGCGATATAGGACAGCGTCTCAGTCTGGATCATTAGTGCGTTTACATCGGTCTGCCCCACAGACAGAAGAGCTACCAACTGTCCATAGCGAGGTACCCGCACCCCGATGCCGCTAAGGTCAACAATATGACCTACACTAGTCTACTCGCACCCGTACTAAGGTGTGTTCAATCTCCTAGGCAACATGGCCTTAACAACAGTCCAACGGACTTTCACAATGCATGATGACTCAATGCATATAACGTGTATATTCATCAATAACATATTTTCAATAACATGCCACAAGTTGGCTAAGGTAAACATCATCATATTCTTGGTCCCACACATGGACCCACATTAAATGGTCTAAAGTCCTCCAATTGTACATTACACTTTTGGTACATTATGAAATTATTTAGTGTTCTCACTTACACTCATGTTCATACTTTAATTGAAGGTCATTCTAATTCTTTTAGGTAAAGTTCCATCTTGGTTCTTTCCATTTTATGAAATCCTAAGTAAATCCTAATTGTCCAAATTAGTTAAGTTCCACTTCAATGTAGTGTTTCCTATAACATTCTTTTCATTATTAGGTCCTTACTTTAAACTTAGTCATATTTACCTAGAGAATTATTCCTAAGGTTTTACCAAGTCTTATACTTCCTTATTAGTTCCTTAGGTCCAAAGATGTTCTTTAGGTCATCCAATTGATTCCTTCCCATCACATTATTAACTACTTAATTTCTTAATTAATTAAATGTCAATGTCAAGTTACATAATTTAGTCTCATTCAGACCTAGAGGCCGTGGGCCTCTCTATGATTAGGGGTCCCAATTTTCATCCTTTTTATTATGTGTTATCCTCTTGATTAATCATGTCTTCATCTTGTTACAATTTTTCACCAAGAACCCCCACTTTTAGGGTTCAAGGCCGTGAGCCTCATGGAAGAAGGCAAGGTCATATTTGCTTCCATTCAAGTTTCCAATCCATCCAAACACATAAATATACATATTCAACTAACCAAATAACTCAAACAAATTTAGAACAACATATAGTCATAAAAGTCATACAACAAAGAATAGCCCTAAATAGGGTTTCTCATAGCCAATCACAAAACAAGGTTCGTTACTACCAATAGAGGTTGAGGAGGAGTATCTTCCTCTCACCTAGAGAAGAAAACAAGCAATGGAACTCCCTTGAAGCTCCTTGAAATTTTGGATTCACCCCACCACAAACCCTAGAAATTTCAACCTCATCAAACCAATACCAAAGCTTGAAAAATAAGAAATAAATGGTCACAAGGAAGACCTTAAAATCGAAAATGGAAGAAGAGTTAGGTGAAAACAAGAATCTCACCCAAAAGTTCCAAGCTTGAAGCTTGAAGAAGAAGATGGTGAAGATGGAACCTTTTCAAGAAATCTCTAACTAGAAGTGTGTTTAGATGATGAAGGAGATTAAGAAAATGTAGTTGGTTAGAAATTTTGTGATGGTAGAGGGAAAACAAGAGGGTTGGCCATGTGGGTGTGTAGAGAGAAGGAGGAGAAAAGAGAGGAAAATGAACGTAGAGAGAGAAGTTGATAGAAAGGTGAATGAACTTTTAGGGTTTTCTTTTTGAAATTAGAATGAATTAATTAACTAAGTGAAGCACAATTTTGGCTCTCAAATTTAGGGCTGCTGCCGTGTGGGAGAGGGAGGGAGAGAGAGAGGATGAAGCTTCTTTGAGAAGCTTGGGAGCTTTTCCAATAAAGAATGATTTGATTAGACATAAAGGAGATTACCTTTGGATAAGATAATTTGGTGATTAAGTATTAAAATAATAAGGTAATCAGGATTTTACTACAAGTTATTACCCAATGAATAATTGTTACAGTGAACAAAGTCACTATTAATTATCCAACGGATAATCGAGTGTATCGCAAAATTTTAATCAACGGCACGTACAGAGATTTTATTTATCAGATAAAACCTCAAAAAATGTAAACCTTATAAATTATGCCCGGTCTTGGGTTAGTAAGATCCCCCGTCGATGCTTTCACAGTTTAAAGTTTACGAGCTTAGGGAAAACATTTAGTTTTCTCGGCTCCGCTCAGTGCGCACGTAAAGCGAGGAATATACTAAAATATTCAATGTTTCTAGAAAAATTCTCAAAAATCATAAATATTATAAAATGATGATTTATGATGAAATAAATAATTTTTGGGGTGTTACAATTCTCCCCTTCTAAAAAGAAAATTCATCCTCAAAATTTTCATACCTTAGAACAGTTGTGGATGTTGTTCCTTCATCTTGTCTTCTAGCTCCAATGTTGCATCTCCGGTCTTTTCGTTCCATATCACTTTCACCAATGAGATTTCCTTTCCTCTAAGTTGTTTCACCCTCCTATCTTCAATCTTTACGGGAGGTGCCTCATATGTTAAATTCTCTTTCAATTGTACTGTATTCGGTGCTATGACATGGTTCGGGTTAGGAATATTTTTCGTAGTTGTGACACATGAAAGACATTGTGAAGGTTTGAAAGAAAAGGTAGTAAGGCTATTTGGTAGGCTACTGGACTTATCCGGCGAAGAATTTGGTAAGGTCCAAGAAATTTGGGAGTGAGTTTTCTAGATTTCAGAACTCGGTTGACCCCAATCGTTGGTGTGACTTTCAAAAACACATGCTCGCCTTCCTCAAACTCAAGAGGTTTCCTTCTCTTGTCTGCATAGCTCTTCTGCCAACTCTGAGCCATCCTTATCTTTTCCTGAATCATCTTGACTTTTTCAGTTATCTGCTGTATAATGGCAGGTCCAACAGTAAGGCTCTCGCCATCTTAGTACCAACACAGAGGTGTTCGGCACCATCGTCCATACAGAACTTCATAGGGTGCCATCCCTATGCTTGAATGAAAACTATTATTGTAGGTGAACTCTATCAATGGTAGAACTCCATCCCAACTTCCAGTCTGTTCTATAGTGCAAGCCTTGAGCAAATCCTCCAACGATTGGATCGTCCTTTCTGATTGCCCATCAGTTTATGGATGGTAAGCAGAACTCAGTCGTAGCTTTGTCCACAATGCTTCTTGCAAACATTGCCAAAACTTGGAAGTAAACCTTGGATCCCTGTCAGAAACAATACTGGTAGGTACACCATATAGTCTAACAATCTCACCGATGTACAGCTAGGTCAACCTCTCCATATTGTATCTTATGTTGATCAACAGGAAGTGTGCTGACTTCATGAGTCGATCAATGATTACCCATATTGAGTCATACCCTTTTCGGGTCTTCGACAATCCAACCACGAAATCTATCGCAATGTTGTCCCACTTCTATTTGGGAATAGATAGAGGTTGCAACAATCCTGACGGCCTTTGATGTTCCACCTTGGCTTTCTGGAAAACTATACAAAAAGACACACATCTCGTAATATTGCTCTTCATTCCATGCCATCAAAATAACTTCTTCATGTCTTGGTGCATTTTAGTTATTCTCGAGTGCATATTCAACTTGCTCGTATGTGCATGCTCAAGAAGATACTTCCTTAGCTCTTGATCTCTGGGTATACAAACCCTACCTCGAAACCTCAGAATTCCATCTGTTCCTTCCTCGAATGTTGTTGCGTTGCCCTGCCTTATCAGCTCTCTTTCTTCTTGCAAAAACTTATCAACCTTTTGCTTTTCTCGGATGTCTTCTATTAATTCACTTGAGATAGTAACCATATACATGCGAATTTTTCCCGGTTCTAATTCCACGAAAGACCATACATCCCTAAACTGCTCTATCAGATCTTTTTCCTTAATCATCATGGCTGATATACTAAGCATCTTCCTACTCAATGCGTTTGCCATGACGTTTGCCTTTCCAGGGTGATACAGAAGTCAAAAATCATAATCCTTTACAAATTCCAATCACTTGCGCTGTCTCATATTCAACTCCTTTTGATCATATAGGTACTTTAAGCTCTTGTGATCACTGAAGATGTTGAATGTCGCTCCATATAGGAAGTGTCTCCATATCTTCAATGCAAAAACTATAAATGCTAACTCCAAGTCATGTGTTGGGTAGTTCTTCTCATGTACTTGCAACTGTCTCAAAGAATAGGCCACCACTTTTTTTCATTCTGCATAAGCATAGCTCCTAAACCTTGATATGAAGCATCACAATACACTTCAAACTGTTCATCCAGATTAGGTAGAACTAACACTGGTGAAGTAGTTAGCCGTCTCTTCAATTCTTGGAAACCTTCTTCATAAGCATCCCTCCATTCAAAAGCTTGGTTCTTTCTTGTGAGTTGTGTGAGAGGTCCTGCTATCTTAGAGAATCCTTCAATGAATCTCTGATAGTATCCATCCAATCCCACAAAGCTTTGGATTTCTGTCACTGTCTTCGGCCGTTCCCATTGTAGAACTGCTTCTACTTTCGATGGATCCACTGCAATCCTTTCCTTCGAGATCACATGGCCCAAAAATTTGACCTCGTCCAACCAGAATTCACATTTTAACAATTTAGCATACAATTTATTCTCCTTCAGAATCTGGAGAACTATACTGAGGTGTTCAGCATGATCCTCCTGATTTTGAGAATAGATCAGGATGTCATCAATGAAGATAACAATGAATCAATCCAAGTAAAGACAAAAGATTCAGCTCATGTAGTCCACGAAGATGGCAGGTGCATTCGTTATGCCAAATGGCATCACAAGATATTCGTAATGACCGTATCGGGTACGAAAAGCCATCTTTGGAATATCCTTCGCCTTTACTCGAATTTGAAAACACTGCTGCTCCTTTTAGCTGATCCATTAAATCGTCTATCCTCGGAAGTGGATACTTGTTCTTAATTGTGACCTTATTTAGCTGGCGATAATCCACACACAATGACGTACCATTCTTCTTTTGGACTAGCAACACTGGTGCTCCCTAAGGTGACACACTAGGTCTAACGAACTACTTTTTCAAAAGCTCTTCCAACTGCTTCTTAAGCTTTGCTAACTCCGATGGTGACATTCTGTAAGGTGCTATAGACACTGGACCAGATCCAGGTACCAGATCAATCATGAACTCTATTTCTCGCTTTGACGCTAAACTAGGTACATCATCAGGAAAGACTTCGGGGAACTCGTTAACCACTGGAATTGCATTCACATCAATCTCGCTCTCGACTTTCAAGGAAGACAATAACATGTATCCCTGAGCTCCTTCTTTCAAGAAAGCTTGAACTTGATTGGCCATCAAAAATCTAGAATCTTCATCTATGAAAAAAACTATGGTTTTACTAGAGCAATCCAAAAGGATACGGTTGGAAGACAACCAATCCATTCCTAAAATTATATCTAAATGAAAAAGGGGTAATCAGATCAAATCAACAGAAAAGATTCGACCCTCAACAATCAATGGACAATTCAAACAGACTTTGGAAGTAATAACAGGTTTATCAGTGGGAGTAGAAATAGTCAAGTCAAAAGGTAAGGAAGACACAGGTAAACCAAATCATCACACACACTTATATGAAATGAAAGAGTGGGTTACCCTAGAGTCATACAGTACAGTTAAAAGGTTACCTCCTATGACACCTTCTCCCTGTATCAGATCTTCAGATTTGGAGGCTTCTTCTCCACTCATAGTATAGACTCGGCCCCCTGCCTGCGACTTTGTAGCTCGTGCGGCGTTGACTGAAGGCTCAGCCTTTGCTTGGTTGCAATCTCTGGAGACATGTCCAAGCTTCCTACATCGGAAACATATGATCCCCTTGATGGTGCAGTCTCTAGTTGCATGATCCTTATCGTACTTCAAGCATCTGGAAGGAAATGCCATACTCTGCCTGGTTCGGTTCCCTCCAGAACCTCCACTAGAACCTACACCCGACATCTATTGTTGGTTTACCGGTGGTATTGAATAAGGCTTCTTTTGGAAGCGGTTTGTGTTGTTGCCGCCTCCTCTTTGGAATCTGGTAGGTCCAAAGTTTTGATTCCTCGAGTCTTGAGCTTGATCTAGGGCTTCCACTTGGCAACATGTATATAACAACTCTGAAAATTGGTTGATTTTCAGGGTGAAAACGCTCTCTTCACCTCATGCCTCAGTCCTTCTTCAAAATTACGACATTTCTACACCTCGTCTGGCTGGTGTTGGAAGTACGTTGAAAACTTGGATAAGCTTTCAAACTTTGTGGCGTATTCATTGACTGACAAATATCATTGTCTTAAGCTGAGGAACTCCATTTCCTTCACATGTCTGGCACTTGCGAGGAAATATTTGTCCAAGAACTTATTCTTGAATACATCCCAGTTGATGGCGCGACCTTCAGCTTCTAGCACTCTCTGTGCTCCACTCCACTAGTCTTTAGCATCGCCTATTAGCATAAAAGTGGCGTAAGTCACCTTCTTATCATTGGCATAGTTCATGCCTCGAAAGATTTTCTCTAGCTCCTTGATCCATAAACAAGCCTTTTCCGGATCAAATTCTCCCTTGAATAGAGGAGGGTTATAGCGATGGAACTATGCCAAGTTTTGCATGTCAGCCGTAGCTTCGAGCTATTGAGCAGCTCTTTCTTGCTGTTGAGCAGCTCTTTCCATCTATTGGGCAATAACTTCTGCCATTCTTTGCATTGCCTCTATCACTGCTACCACATCTCTGCCCCGTGCCATATCGTTCTTTCAAGTAATACTGGCTGAAACACATAATGAAGAATTAAATGTATCCTTTCGGAATACCAATCACAGAGAATCACACAGCACACACAAGACATACCTAACCACAAAGACCCAAAGAAAACATAAACGAGGCTCTAATACCAACTTAATGGAACGCTCCTTTTTGGGAGGGAACGTCACATTACAAATTATGATACAGAAAATAAAAGTACAAGTAAAGACCCAGTTTATTGTATAAATATAAATTAACTTGGTTGTAATCGTGTGATTAAATTACCAAGTATTTTTTATTGTTACAATTAATAAAATATAGTGACAAGACATAATTGCAATAGAGAGTAAGATAGAAGTAAGCATACATCAAATCAACATACATGTACAATGATATATCATTATATTAAACTTGTTTGGTTACAACGCTTGATATGTAAAAAGCAAAATTATATATGCCCCAAAAAATCATAGATACACAGCCTACCAAAATAATGAAACATCAGGCCCCTAAACTGTACACTGATAGCCATCAGTAGGTATCGATAGTATCAGCCCCTGAGAGGAGAAGGAACCGTGTTAGGATCCTCCTCAGGGTTTTCCTCATTCGAGGAAACCCTCATTGGAGCCACCGAATTATGGGCTAGGGCTCAAGCAGTGGAGAGGAAAGAATCCTCTTGTGGAGTGTAATAACGATCACCCCACATCTCCCTAATGGGCAGGTAAAACTCTAAACATAAACTGACACTGTAGGTGAAGATGGGCAGATCATAATGCCCCCAAGCCAGTGATACCGTCACGTCCCCCAAATAGACACAATGTTCAGAACTAAAGTTAATGTGCCAGTAGTCAGGACCTCCGAGGAAGACCAAATGCACATAACCCAAAAATCCCTGTGGGCGAGCCGTCATGATCAATAGCAAGTATTAGTCGTAGTCAGGCCAGAAACCCAGAAACTCATGGACTTCACCTTCTTCGCCGACGTCTTCGATGGAATACAAATATAGACGGAAATAATAGAAATACAAGAAAGAGGTAAGACGTCCTAACATCATTACCAATTATGGCAGTAAGAAACAAAATGGTGCAAGGCGCCCACATAGCATTTCAAAAAGTAATAATAATAAGCATTAAATAACAGCAATTAAACAATTAAGCAGTTCTAGGAAATTATACACCAGTAAACTAACAGTTCCAATTATTATAAGAGTTAAATGCCAGATAATATATGAACTCACTATGCACATGCATACAACATCAAAATCCTACTCCATGGAGCTAGACACAAACAGTCAGAGAGAAAGATCAGGAGACATGTCTGCAACTCAGCTGCCGCGGCCAAAGTATTATAACTCATCAGTTTATCCACGTGCATATCAAGGTATTGTACAGACATTCTTCACTAGATCGCGATATAGGATAACGTCTCGGTTCAGATCGTTGGTGCATTTGCATCGGTCTGTCCCATGGACAGAAGAGCTACCAACTGTCCATAGCGAGGTACCCGCACCCCGATGCCGCTAAGGTCAACAATATGACCTACACTAGTCTACTCGCACCCGTACTAAGGTGTGTTCAATCTCCTAGGCAACATGGCCTTAACAACAGTCCAACGGACTTTCACAATGCATGATGACTCAATGCATATAACGTGTATATTCATCAATAACATACTTTCAATAACATGCCACAAGTTGGCTAAGGTAAACATCATCATATTCTTGGTCCCACACATGGACCCACATTAAATGGTCTAAAGTCCTCCAATTGTACATTACACTTTTGGTACATTATGAAATTATTTAGTGTTCTCACTTACACTCATGTTCATACTTTAATTGAAGGTCATTCTAATTCTTTTAGGTAAAGTTCCATCTTGGTTCTTTCCATTTTATGAAATCCTAAGTAAATCCTAATTGTCCAAATTAGTTAAGTTCCACTTCAATGTAGTGTTTCTTATAACATTCTTTTCATTATTAGGTCCTTACTTTAAACTTAGTCATATTTACCTAGAGAATTATTCCTAAGGTTTTACCAAGTCTTATACTTCCTTATTAGTTCCTTAGGTCCAAAGATGTTCTTTAGGTCATCCAATTGATTCCTTCCCATCACATTATTAACTACTTAATTTCTTAATTAATTAAATGTCAATGTCATATATAGTTACATAATTTAGTCTCATTTAGCCCTAGAGGTCGTGGGCCTCTCTATGATTAGGGGTTCCAATTTTCATCCTTTTTATTATGTGTTATCCTCTTGATTAATCATGTCTTCATCTTGTTACAATTTTTCACCAAGAACCCCCACTTTTAGGGTTCAAGGCCGTGAGCCTCATGGAAGAGGGCAAGGTTATATTTGAGTCCTTTCAGTTTCCAATCCATCCAAACACATAAATATACATATTCAACCAACCAAATAACTCAAACAAATTTAGAACAACACATAGTCATAAAAGTCATACAACAAAGAATAGCCCTAAATAGGGTTTCTTACAACCAATCACAAAACAAGGTTCCTTACTACCAATAGAGGTTGAGGAGGAGTATCTTCCTCTTACCTAGAGAAGAAAACAAGCAATGGAACTCCTTTGAAGCTCCTTGAAATTTCGGATTCACACCACCACAAACCCTAGAAATTTTAACCTCATCATACTAATACCAAAGCTTGAAAAATAAGAAATAAATGGTCCCAAGGAAGACCTTAAAAATGAAAATGGAAGAAGAGTTAGGAGAAAACAAGAATCTCACCTAAAAGTTCAAAGCTTGAAGCTTGAAGAAGAAGATGGTGAAGATGGAACCTTTTCAAGAAATCTCCAACTAGAAGTGTGTTTAGATGATGAAAGAGATTAAGAATATGTAGTTAGTTAGAAATTTTATGATGGTAGAAGGAAAACAAGAGGGCTGGCCGCGTGGGTGTGTAGAGAGAAGGAGGAGAAAAGAGAGGAACGTGAAGGTAGAGAGAGAAGTTAATAGAAAGGTGAATGAACTTTTAGGGTTTTCTTTTTGAAATTAGAATGAATTAATTAACTAAGTGAAGCACAATTTTGGCTCCTAAATTTGGGGCTGCTACCGTGTGGGAGTGGGAGGGAGAGAGAGAGGATGAAGCTTCTTTGAGAAGCTTGGGAGCTTTTCCAATAAAAAAGGATTTGATTAGACATAAAGGAGATTACCTTTGGATAAGATAATTAGGTGATTAAGTATTAAAATAATAAGGTAATCAGGATTTTACTACAAGTTATTACCTAATGGATAATTGTTACAGTGAACAAATCCAGTATTAATTATCCAATGGATAATCAAGTGTATCACAAAATTTTAATTAACAACACGTACAAAGATTTTATTTATCAGATAAAACCTCAAAAAATATAAACCTCGTAAATTATGCCCGGCCTTGGGTTTAGCAAGATCCCCCGTTGATGCTTTCACAATTCAAAGTTTCCCAGCCTCAGGTACAATATTTCATTTTCCCGGCTCCGCTCAGCGCGCACGTAAAATGAGGAATATACTAAAATATTCGATGTTTCTAAAAAAATCCAGAAAAATTCTCAAAAATCATAAATATTATAAAATGGTGATTTATGATGAAATAATAATTTTGGGGTGTTACAGTTGGAATTTCTAAAGGATTATGATTTTCGACTTTTGTATCACCTTGGAAAGGCAAATGTCGTGGCAGACGCATTGAGTAGGAAGATGCTCAGTATATCAGCCATGATGATTAAAGAAAAAGATCTGATAGAGCAGTTCAGGGATGTGTGGTCTTTCATGGAGGTAACACCAGAAAAATTTACATGAACATGGTCACTATCTCAAGCAAATTAATGGAAGACATCTGGGAAAAGTAGAAAATTGATAAGTTCTTGCAAGAGGAGAGAGAGCTGATGAGGGAAGGTAATGCGATGACATTCGAGGAAGAAATAGATGGAATTCTAAGGTTCTGAGGTAGGGTTTGTATACCCAGGGATCAAGAATTCAGAGAGTATATTCTCGAACATGCTCACACAAGCAAGTTGAGTATGCACCCGGGGATAACTAAAATGTACCAAGACCTGAAGAAGTTATTTTGGTGGCATGGAATGAAGAGCGATATTACCATATATGTGTCTTTTTGTCTGGTTTGCCAGAAAACCAAGGTGGAACATCAAAGACCATCAGGACTCTTACAATCTCTATCTATTCCTGAATGGAAGTGGGATAGCATTGCGATGGATTTCGTGGTTGGATTGTTGAAGACTAGAAAAGGTTATGACTTGATATGGGTAACCATTGATCGACTCACGAAGTCAGCATACTTCATGCTGATCAACATAAGATACAGCATGGAAAGGTTGACTCAGTTGTACAATGGAGAGATCATTAGGCTACATGGTGTGCCTACCAGTATTGTTTCTGACAGGGATCCAAGGTTTACTTCCAAGTTTTGGAAAAGTTTGCAAGAAGCATTAGGAACAAAGTTACGATTGAGTTCTGGCTGTCATCCACAAACCGATGGGTAATCGGAAAGGACGATCCAATCGTTGGAGGATTTGCTCAGGGCTTGCGCTTTAGAACAGACTGGAAGTTGGGATGAAGTTTTACCATTGATAGAGTTCACCTACAACAACAGTTTTCATTCAAGCATAGGGATGGCACCCTATGAAGCTCTGTATGGATGACGATGTCGAACTTCTCTATGTTGGTACCAAGACAGAGAGCGCCTTACTATTGGACCTGACATTATATAGCAGACTACTGAGAAGGTCAAGATGATTTAGGAAAGGATGAGGATGGCTCAAAGTTGGCAGAATAGCTATACAGATAAGAGAACAAAGCCTCTTGAGTTTGAGGAAGGCCAGCATGTGTTTTTGAAATCTAGAAAACTCATTCCCAAATTCGTTGGACTTTACCGAATTCTTCGCTGGATAGGTCCAGTAGCTTACTAGATAGCCTTACCACCTTTTCTTTCAAACCTTCACAATGTCTTTCATATGTCACAACTACGAAAATATATTCCTGACCCGAACCATGTCATAGTACCGGACATAGTACAATTAAAAGAAAACTTAATCTATGAGGCACCTCCTGTAAAGATTGAAGATATGAGAGTAAAATAACTCAGAGGAAAGGAAATCTCATTAGTGAAAGTGATCTGGAACGAAAAGATCGAAGATGCAACGTGGGAACTGGCAGACAAGATGAAGGAGCAACACCCATAACTATTCTAAGGTATGAAAATTTCGAGGATGAAATTTATTTTTAGAATAAGAGAGTTGTAACACCCCGAAAGTCATTTGTTTCATCATAAATAATTATTTTATAATATTTACGATTTTCATAAATTTTTTTAGAATATTTTGGAAACGTCAAATATTTTAATATATTCTTCATTTTATGTGCACACTGAGTAGAGCCAGTGAAACACCCCGAAAAGTGTTTGTTTTGTGATGAATAGTCATTTTCTAATATTTGGGATTTTTGAGAATTTTTGTGGATTTTTTTGGAAATGTCAAATATTTTAGTATATTCCTCATTTTGCGTGTGCACTGAGCAGAGCCGGCAAAACGAAATGTTTTCCCTGAGGCTGGTACATTTTGAACTGTGGAAGTGTCGATGGGGGATCTTACTAAACCCGATGTCGAGCATAATTTACGAGGTTTACATTTTTTGAGATTTAATCTGAAAAATAAAATTACTGTACCGTAAAATTATCTGATAAATAATGAATACTGTTTTCATTAACAGTAACTTTTGTTCACTGAATAATAGCTCTAGCATAGTGTTAACCATCTGTTCTAGAATGTTCACTTTGTGTAACCACATCACTTTTTACTTTATCGAGAAGCGTGCAAAGCTTCTCAAGGAAGCCTCAAGGAAGCTTCAAGGAAGCCTCAAGGAAGCTTTAAGGAAGCCTCAAGGAAGCTTCCTCCCAAGCTTCTCAAGGAAGCTACAAATATTCTCTCTCCTCCCTCTCACACTCCATGGCTGCATGGCCAAATTGGGAGCCAAAATATTGACCTTTTCACTTTATCATATTTCCATTTCTAATTTTCAAAGTCTAAAAGTTATTAACCCTTACTATTACTTACTCTCTCTTCTTTCTCCTCTATCTCACGTTCTCTCTTCATTTTTTTCTATTCACGTTTCTCTTCTCTTTTCTCTCCATACAGCTGGCCACGCACACACATGACAATCATCTCTTCATTTTGTTTACTAAAAACCACTTCCATTTCTTACTTCTTCTCATCATCCTAAGGCTTTTCTCCTTGGTGGTCATCCCCTAAATCCATCTCCACCTTCTTCCACCATTGAAGCTCAAAGCTTGAAGCTTTAAGGTAAAAGATTAAAGCTTTTTCATTATCCCATCTCATTTTCGTGGACCATGGTTACTTTGGTGACTATGGATACCATTTTCAAACTTTGATTTTGATTTTTATGGATTCGAAAACTCTAGGATTTTGAGGTGGTGAAGAACGAATTTCCAAGGGAAAAAGAAGTTACTTTCTTTGTTCTTCTCTTAGGTAAGAGGAAGATTATTCTCTTCAACTCATTTTGGTTGTGAGAAACTCATTGTTGTGTTGATGGGGTGAAACCCATTTGTGGGATACCCATTTGTTTAAGTGATTTTGGTTGTGTTTTGATTATTTGAACGGTATGATTTTGATGTGTGTTGATGGATCTTGGAATGTATGAAGGATGGTATAATGTTTGTGTGATTTTTTACATTTCTAGAGGATTACACGGCCTAGGCCGTGTGAGGGCACAAGGTCGTGTAATCCCAGCTGGTCAGGACGTGTTTTGCTGAACTGTAGAGGAGTACACGGCCGTGCAATCGGGGCCGTGTAACTCCTTAAGGCCATGAAATCATGGCCGTGTAACATGCTAGTGAGAAATTGTAGGCTTTTCTAGCCCCTTGGAGGCTCATGGTCACGTTGGAGACTTGATATACGGCTTTAGCACTAAGATAAACTTATTAAACTTAATTAATTGAATGATTAGAAGTTCATTAGGGATTCATAAAAAGGAAAGAATGAAGGATGGAAGTTTGTCTTATAGCTTAGAATAATTTTGAATAAAGAAAGAATATGAGTATGGGTGAGGTTATGAGAAACATAATGAAATTAAGGCTTAACTTTTATGATAACTATGAATAGTGTTGTGTTCACCCTTAAGGTTTGATATTGACATGATGTGAGTCCGTGAATGGGGCCAATGATTGTTGGTAAACAATATGACATGTGATTTTAGACATGATATGATATGATTGTGAATCCATATATGAATATGTATTTGTGCATTGAATCCTTATGCATTTGAATAATGATTGATATAGTCTGACATGATGAGCATGATTGAAACATGCATTGAAAATGTATGTTGGACTATTGTGAAGGCCAAGTTTCCTAGGAGTTCAATCACACCTTTGTGCGGGTGCGAATAGACAAATGTAGGTCACTTATTGACCTTGGGGGCGTTGGGGTGCGGGTACCTCGCAATGGACAATTAGTAGTTCTTCTATCCGTGGGACAGACCGATGCAAACATATCGATAATTCGAACTAAGACACTGTCCTATATCGAGATCTGTGTAGAATATCTTGCACAATGCCATGATGTGCACGTTGATAAATTGAGAATTTTAGCACTTGAAGGCCTCGACAGCCGCGTTACAGACATATCTCCTGATCATTCTCTCCGACTGTTTGTGTCTAGCTCCATGGAATAGGATTTTTGGTATCATGTGCATATGTATAGTGGGTTGACATATCATTTGACATTCACGTATTCATATGAAAATTTAATCTATGGTCTTATTACTATTATAACTGCCTGTAATTGGTAAGTTGTTTACTATCTGTTTTAATACTGATTGTTATACCTAAAATGCTATGTGGGCGCCATGCGCCGTTTCATTTTTTACTGCCATAATAGGTAATGAATGTAGAATGTCTTATCTCTTTTCTGTATTTTCTGCTATCCTGCTTTACTTATGTGATTCTCTGAAGATGTCGGTGAAGAAAGGGAAGTTCACGAGTTCCCCGATTTCTGGCTTGATTGTGACTAGTACTTGCGTTTGGATCATGACGACACATCCACGAGGATTTTTGGGTTATGTGCGGTTAGCTTTCCTTGGAGGTCCAGACTGCTAGCACATTAACTTCAGCTCGGATCTCTGTGTTTACTTGGGAAACGTGTCGATGTCGTTAGCTTGGGGGCGTTATGATCTGCCCATCTTTACCTGCAGTGTTAGGTTATATTTAGAATTTTAAATGCCTATAAGGGACATGTGGGGTGATCGTTACTACACCCCACGGGAGGATTCACTTCTTTCCACTGCCCGAGTCCCGGCGCGTAATTTGATGGCTCCGATGAGGGTCTCTTCTAACGAGGAAGACCCTGAGGAGGATCCTGACACGGTTCCTTCTCTCTCTTCTTAGGGGCTGGTACTGTTGATAGTCATTGATGGCTATCTATGTTCTTTTTATCGCCTTGATTTTCATTTTGGGGGTCTGTACATCATTTTTGGGGGCTTGTAAAGCTTAAGCTTTTTTTGTATGAGCCTTGATGTAATTTGTAACTTAAAATCTGTATTTAAAAATATATATATATATATATATATATATATATATATATATATATATATATATATATATATATATATATATATATATATATATATATATATATGATGTACCTATTGCATGGAGGTATGCTTTAATCTTTATGTTTTTCCGCTAAGGTTTATGTTTTCTCGCTCATAGTTATTACAAAAAATAAACATATATGTATATATATAACTATAAATACTTGTGTATCTCTTAAAAGTGTTAGCACATTTGAATATTTCATTGATGAACAGGTTATTGAATATAAATATATATATATATATATATTAGAAAAAGAAAAAATATTCACCATTTTATTTATACATCTATAATAAAATAAGTTTAATTATAATTTAATGAACCGGGTCTTAATTTATACTTTTATTTTCCGCATTGTATTTAATGATGTGACGTTCCCTTCTGAAAAGGAACGTTACACTAAGTTACTATCAGAGCTTTGATTTATGTTTTCTTTGGGTCTTTGTGGTTAGGTCTAACTTGTGTGTGCTGTGTGATTTTCTATGATTGGTATTCCGAAATGATACAACTAATTCTTCATTATGTGTTTTAGTTAGTAGTACTTGAAAGTAGAGCCGTCAAAATGGGCCAAGCCCGATGGGCCGGCCTGAATAACCCGACAAAATGGACGGGCTGGGCTAGCAAAATGCTAGCCCGAAATTAAAAATAGCCCAAATGGGCCAGCTTAAATGGGCCAGCCCGTAATGGGCTGGGCCAGCCCGACCAATTTACATTGAAAAGAGGCGGGCTGGGCTGACAAAATGCCAGCCCGAAACTTACATGGCCCGATGTGACCCAACCCAAAAATGGCCCGGCCCGAATTGGCCCGGCCCGAATGGGCCGGGCCGGCCCATTTTGACAGCTATACTTGAAAGAACGATACGGCACAAGGCGGAGATATGGCAGCAACGATAGAGGCGATGCAATGAATGACCGAGGTTATCGCGCAACAAATGGAGAGAGCTACTCAACAGCAAGAAAGGGCTGCTCAACAACTCGAAGCTACGGCTGATGCGTAAAATTTGGCGGAGTTTCGTCGCCACAACCCTCCTCAATTCAAGGGAGAATTTGATATAAAAAAGCTAGTTTGTGGATCAAGGAGCTGGAGAAAATCTTCAGAGGCATGAACTGTGCCAAAGATAAGAAAGTGACTTATGCCACTTTTATGCTGATTAGGGATGCTGAAGACTGGCGAACGGAGCACAGAGTGTGTTAGAAGCAAAAGGTCACACAATTACTTGGGAATTATTCAAGAATAAGTTCTTGGACAAATATTTCCCCGTGAGTGCTAAGCATGCAAAGGAAATGGAGTTCCTCAACTTGAGGCAAGAGAACTTGTCTGTCAGTGAATACACCGCAAAGTTTGAAAGCTTATCCAAGTTTTCGACATATTTCCAACACCAGCCAGATGAGGTATGGAAATGCCAAAAATTTGAAGAAGGATTGAAGCACGAGGTGAAGAGGGCAGTTATTACTTTAAAGATCCACCAATTTTCGGAGTTGTTGGATACATGTTGCTAAGTGGAAGCTCTAAATCAAGCTTGAGACTCAAGAAACCGAAACTTTGGACCTACCAGGTTCCAAAGAGGAGGCGGTAACAACGCAAATCATTTCCAAAAGAAGCCTTATTCTTGACCACTAGGAAAACAACAACAGACATCAGGTGGAGGATCTAGTGGAGATTCTGGTGGGAACTGAACCGGATCGAATGTGGCATCTTCGCCAAAGTGTATGAAGTGCGGGAAGGATCACCTAACAAGGGATTGTTGTATCAAGGGGATCATCCGTTATCGATGTGGAAAACTTGGACATGTCTCCAGAGATTGCAATCAAGCTAAGGCTGAGCCTTCAATCAATGCTACACGAGCTATAAAGCCGCAAGCAGGAGGTAGAGTCTACACCATGAGCAGAGCTGAAGGCTCTGAATCTGAAGATCTTATACAAGGAGAGGGCACTATAGGAGGTAATCTTTTGACTGTACTGTATGACTCTGGGGTAACCCACTCTTTCATTTCCTATGACTGTGTGTGATGACTTGGTTTACCTGTGTCTTCCTTACCTTTTGACTTGACTATTTCTACTCCCACTGATAAACTTGTTGTTACTACAAAAGTCTATTTGAATTGTCTATTGATTGTTGAGGGTCGAATCTTTTCTGTTGATTTGATCTGTTTACCCCTTTCTTAGTTAGATATAATTTTAGGAATGGATTGGTTGTCTTCCAACCGTATCCTTTTGGATTGTTCTAATAAAATTATAGTTTTTCCCACGGATGAGGATTCTAGATTTTTGATCACCAACTAAGTTCGAGCTTTCTTGAAAGAAGGAGCTCAGGGATACATGCTATTGTCTTCCTTAAAGCTCGAGAGCGAGGCTGAAGTGAATGCAATTCTAGTGGTTAACGAGTTTTCTGAAGTCTTTTCTGATGATGTACCTGGTTTACCACCGAGCAGAAAATAGAGTTCGCTATTGATCTTGTACCAGGATCTGGTCCCGTGTTTATAGCCCCTTACAGAATGTCACCATCGGAGTTAGCAAAGCTTAAGAAACAGTTGGAAGAGCTCTTGGAAAAGTAGTTCGTTAGACCTAGTATGTCACCTTGGGGAGCGCCAGTGTTGCTCGTCCGAAAGAAGGATGGTACCTCTCGATTGTGTGTGGACTATCGCCAACTGAATAAGTTCACGATCAAGAATAAGTATCCATTTCTAAGGATAGACGACCTAATGGATCAACTAAAAGGAGCAGCAGTGTTCTCTAAGATCGATCTGCGATCAGGCTACCGTCAGATTTGAGTGAAGGCAGAGGATATTCCCAAGATAGCTTTTCGTACCCGATACGATCATTATGAATATCTTGTGATGCCGTTTGGTGTAACGAATGCACCTTCTATCTTCATGGACTACATGAATCGAATCTTTCATCCTTACTTGGACAGATTCGTTGTTGTCTTCATTGACAACATCCTAATCTATTCTCAAAATCAGGAGGATCATGTTAAACACCTCAGTATAGTTCTCCAGATTCCAAAGGAGAAGAAGCTGTATGCTAAATTTTTGAAGTGTGAATTCTGGCTAGACAAAGTCAAGTTTTTGGGCCATGTAATCTCGAAGGAAGGGATTGCAGTGGATCCGTCAAAGGTGGAAGCAGTTCAACAATGGGAACGGCCGAAGACAGTGACAGAAATTCGAAGCTTTGTGGGTTTGGCTGGATACTATCCGAGGTTTATTGAGGGATTCTCTAAAATAGTAGGACCTCTCACTCAACTCACAAGAAAGACTTAAAACTTTGAGTGGACTGATGCTTGTGAAGAAGGTTTCCAAGAATTGAAGAGATGACTAACTACTTCACCAATGTTAGTTCTACTTAATCTGAATGAACCCCTCAAAGTATATTGTGATGCTTCATATCAAGGTTTAGGATCTGTGCTTATGCAAAATGGAAAAATAGTGGCTTATACTTCGAGACAGTTGCGAGTGCATGAGAAGAATTATTCGACACATGACTTGGAATTAGCGACTGTAGTTTTTGCCTTGAAAATATGGAGACACTTCCTATATGGAGTGACATTCAACATCTTTAGTGATCATAAGAGCTTGAAGTACTTATATAATCAAAAGGAGTTGAATATGAGACAACGCAGGTGGTTGAAATTTCTAAAGGATTATGATTTCTGACTTCTGTATCATCTTGGAAAGGAAAACCTTGTGGCAGATGCATTGAGTAGGAAGATGCTCAGTATATCAGCCATGATGATTATGGAAAAAGATCTGATAGAGCAGTTCAGGAATGTGTGGTCTTTCATGGAGTTAACACCAGGAAAAATTTGCATGAACATGGTCACTATCTCAAGCAAATTAATGGAAGACATCCGGGAAAAGCAGAAAATTGATAAGTTCTTACAAAAGAAAAGAAGGCTGATGAGGCAAGGTAATGCGATGACATTCGAGGAAGGAACAGATGGAATTCTAAGGTTTCGAGGTAGGGTTTATATACCCAGGGATCAAGAACTCTGAGAGTATATTCTCAAACTTGCTCACACGAGCAAGTTGAGTATGCGCCCGAGGATAACTAAAATGTACCAAGACCTGAAGAAGTTATTTTGGTGGCATGGAATGAAGAGCGATATTACCAGATGTGTGTCTTCTTGTCTGGTTTTCCAGAAAGCCAAGGTGGAACATCAAAGACCATTAGGACTGTTGCAACCTCTATCTATTCCTGAATGAAAGTGGGATAACATTACGATGGATTTTGTGGTTGGATTGTCGAAGACCAAAAAAGGTTATGACTTGATATGGGTAATCGTTGATCGACTTATGAAGTTAGCACACTTCCTGCCGATCAACATAAGATACAACATAGAAAGGTTGACTCAGCTGTACATTGGAGAGATCGTTAGGCTACATAGTGTGCCTACCAGTATTGTTTCTGATAGGGATCCAAGGTTTACTTCTAAGTTTTGGAAAAGTTTGCAAGAAGCATTGGGAACAAAGCTACGATTGAGTTCTGCTTATCATCCATAAACTGATAGGCAATCAGAAAAGACGATCCAATCGTTGGAGGATTTGCTCAAGGCTTGTGCTTTAGAACAGACTGGAAGTTAGGATTAAGTTTTACCATTAGTAGAGTTCACCTACAACAACAGTTTTCATTCAAGCATTGGGATGGCACCCTATGAAGCTCTAAATGGACGACGATGCCGAATACCTCTGTGTTGGTACCAAGACGAAGAGCGCCTTACTGCTAGACCTAACATTATACAGCAGACAACTGAGAAGGTTAAGATGATTTAGGAAAGGATGAGGACGGATCAAAGTCAGTAGAAGACTTATGCGGACAAGAGAAGAAAGCCTCTTGAGTTTGAGGAAGGCGGGCATGTGTATTTGAAAGTCACGCCAATGACTGGGGCCGGCCGAGTTTTGAAATCTAGAAAACTCACTCGCAAATTCCTTGGACCTTACCAAATTCTTCACCGGATAGGTCCAATAGCTTATCAGATAGCCTTACCACCTTTTCTTTCAAACCTTCACAATGTCTTTCATGTGTCACAACTACGAAAATATATTTCTGACCCGAACCATGTCATAGCACCAGACACAGTACAATTGAAATAAAACTTAACCTATGAGGCACCTCCTATAAAGATTGAAGATAGGAGTAAAACAACTCAGAGGAAAGGAAATCTCATTAGTGAAAGTAATCTGAAACGAAAAGACCGGAGATGCAACGTGGGAACTGGAAGATAAGATGAAGGAGCAATACCAACAACTATTCTAAGGTATGAAAATTTTGAAGATGAAATTTCTTTTTAGAAGGAGAGAGTTGTAACACCCCAAAAATTATTTATTTCATCATAAATAATCTTTTTATAATATTTATGATTTTTGAAAATTTTTCTGGAATTTTTCAAAAATGTTAAATATTTTAATATATTTCTCATTTTGTGTGCACACTGAGCAGAGCCAGTGAAACACCCCAGAAAGTGTTTGTTTTGTGATGAATAGCCAATTTCTAATATTTGTGATTTCTGAGAATTTTTGTGGATTTTTTTGGAAATCTTGAATATTTTAGTATATTCCTCAGTTTACGTGCACACTGGGCAGAGCCGAGAAAATGAAATGTTTTTCCTGAGGTTGGTAAACTTTGAACTGTGGAAGTGTTGACGGAGGATCTTACTAAACCAGAGGCCGGGCACAATTTACGAAGTTTATATTTTTCAAGATTTTATTTGAAAAATAAAATCGCTGTACCGTAAAATTATCCGATAAACAATAAATACTATTTTCATTAACTGTAACTTTTGTTCACTGAATAATAGCTCTAGCAGAGTATTAACCATCTGCTCTAGAATGTTCACTTTGTGTAACCACATCACTTTTTACTTTATCGAGAAGCGTGCGAAGCTTCTCAAAGAAGCCTCAAGGAAGCCTCAAGGAAGTTTCCTCCCAAGCTTCTCAAGGAAGCTACACATATTCTCTCTCCTCCCTCTCACACTCCACAGCTGCATGGCCAAATTGGGAGCCAAAATGTTGATCTTTGCACTTTATCATATTTTCATTTCTAATTTTCAAAGTCTAAAAGTTACCAACCCTTACTATTACTTCCTCTCTCTTCTTTCTCCTCTATCTCACGTTCTCTCTTCATCTTTTTCTATTCATGTTTCTCTTCTCTTTTCTCTCCATACAGCCGGCCACCCACACATACCACAACCATTCTTCATTTTGTTTAATAAAAACTACTTCCATTTCTTACTTCTTCTCATCATCCGAAGGCTTTTCTTCTTGGTCGTCATCCCCTAAATCCATCTCCATCTTCTTCCACCATTGAAGCTCAAAGCTTGAAGCTTTAAGGTAAAAGATTAAAGCTTTTTCATTCTCCCATCTCATTTTCGTGGACCATGGTCACTTTGGTGACTATGGATATCATTTTCAAACTTTGATTTTGATTTTTATGGATTTGAACACTCTAGGATTTTGAGGTGGTGAAGGACGAATTTCTAAGGGAAAAAGAAGTTGCTTTCTTTATTCTTCTCTTAGGTAAGAGGAAGATTATTCTCATCAATCCATTTTGGTGGTGAGAAACTCATTGTTGTGTAGATGGGGTGAATCCCATTTGTGGGATACCCATTTGTTTGAGTGATTTTGGTTGTGTTTTGATTATTTGAATGGTATGATTTTGATGTGTGTTGATGGATCTTGGAATGTATGAAGGATGGTATAAAGTTTGTGTGATTTTTTGCATTTCCAGAGGATTACACGGCCTAGGCCGTGTGAAGGCACAAGGCTGTGTAATCCCAGCTGGTCAGGATATGTTTTGCTGAACTCCAGAGGAGTACACGGCGTAGGCCGTGTAATTTTACACGGCTGTGTAATCGGCTCCGTGTAACTCCTTAAGGCCGTGAAATCATGGTCGTGTAACGTGCTGGTGAGAAATTGTAGGCTTTTCTAGCCCCTTGGAGGCTCATAGTCACCTTGGACACTTGATATAAAGCTTTAGTACTAAGATAAACTTATTAAACTTAATTAATTGAATGATTAGAAGTTGATTAGGGATTCATAAAAATGAAAGAACCAAGGATGGAAGTTTGCCTTATAGCTTAGAATAATTTTGAATAAAGAAAGAACATGAGTATAGGTGAGGTTGTGAGAAACATAATGAAATTAAGGCTTAACTTTTATGATAACTATGAATGGTGTTGTATTCACCCTTAAGGTTTGATATTGACATGATGTGGGTCCGTGAATGGGGAAAATGATTGTTAGTAAACAATATGACATGTGATTATAGACATGATATGATATGGTTGTGAATCCATATATGAATATGTATTTATGCATTGAATCCTTATGCATTTGAATCATGATTGATATAGTCTGACATGATGAGCATGATTGAAACATGCATTGAAAATGTCCATTGTACTTTTGTTAAGGCTAAGTTTCCTAGGAGTTGAATCACACCTTTGTGCGGGTGCGAATAGACAAGTGTAGGTCACTTGTTGACCTTAGGGGCGTCGGGGTGCGGGTACCTCGCAATGGACAGTTAGTAGCTCTTCTGTCCGTGGGGCAGACCGATGCAAACGCACCAATGATCCAGACCGAGATACTGTCCTATATCGAGATTTGTGTAGAATGTCTTGTATAATGCCATGATGTGCACATTGATAAATTGAGAATTTTAGTACTTGAAGGCCTCGACAGCCGCGATACAGACATATCTCCTTATTATTCTCTCCGACTGTTTGTGTCTAGCTCCATGGAGTAGGATTTTTGGTATTATGTGCATGTGCATGGTGAGTCGACATATCATTTGACATTTACTTATTCATATGAAAATTTAATCTGTTGTCTTATTACTATTATAACTGCCTGTAATTTCTAAGTTATTTACTATCTATTTTAATATTAGTTGTTATTCCTAAAATGTTATGTGGGCGCCATATGCTGTTTCGTTTCTTTACTGCCATAGTAGGTAATGAATGTAGAATGTCTTACCTCTTCTCTTTATTTTCTGCTATTCTATTTTACTTATGTGATTCTCTGAAGACGTCAGCGAAGAAGGGGAAGTTCACGAGTTTCCCGATTTCTGGCCTGATTGCGACTAGTACTTGCGTTTGGATTATGACGGCAGGTCCACGAGGATTTTAGGGTTATGTGCAGTTGGCTTTCCTTGGAGGTCTAGACTACTGGCACATTAACTTCAGCTCGAATTGCCGTGTCTACTTAGGAGACGTGTCAGTGTCATTAGCTTGGGGGCATTATGATCCGCCCATCTTTACCTGCAGTGTTAGGTTACATTTAGAATTTTACATGCTCATTAGGGACATGTGGGGTGATCGTTACTACACCCCACGGGAGGATTCACTTCTTTCCACTGCCCGTACCCCGACCCGTAATTCGGTGGCTCTGATGAGGGTCTCTTCTGACGAGGAAGACCCTGAGGAGGATCCTGACAGGGTTCCTTCTTTCTCTTCTTAGGGGCTGGTACTGTCGATAGTCATTGATGGCTATCTGTGTTCCATTTGGGGCATTGATATTCATTTTGGGGGTTTGTACATCATTTTTGGGGGCTTGTAAAGCTTAGGCTTCTTTTTTATGAGCCTTGATGTAATTAGTAACTTACAATCTATATTTAAACGATATATATATATATATATATATATCATTATCTCACGCTCACAATATATATGCATAATTTTAGATCCCTTTAAAGAGGTTAGTGAGAGAAACTCTCCCCCTTTCCCCTCTTCCAATCATGTAATTTTAATAAATCAGTTTTCTTTCTCTTTTCTCTTATCCTTTATTTTCTGTTTTATTTCTGTTTTACATCGAACTTAGTCTTTGGTTCTAATGCTTTAAATTTATATTATTGCATTGTATTCACATTCACATACCATGTAAAGCAGTCCGTCTACTCTCCTACTTTCTTTCATCCTGTCTCTTCTGCCTTTCCTGTGATCTTCCCCATTAGGCTCAATGTAAATGGTCTTGCGGTCTTCAAGTCAAAGATTAATCTTTTCCAAACTAAAATTAGATTTCTTGGTCATAATATTTATCAAGGAACTATCAATCCTATTAATCGAGTAATTGAGTTTGCTGATAAGTTTCCAAACCAACTCATTGATAAAAACCAATTACAAAGATTTCTTGGTTGTTTAAATTATGTCGTTGACTTCTTTCCTCAGCTAAGTAATCTTATCAAACCTTTACATGATCATCTGAAAAAGAGTCCTCCTCCTTGGTCAGACAATCATACAAACATTGTCAAACAGGTAAAATCTCAAGTAAGGGATCTTCTACGCCTCTATCTTCCAAATCCTCAATTATTTAAAATTGTCGAAACTGATGCCTCTGACATAGGTTATGGTGGCATTCTCAAACAGCGTGTCGCAGACAAAGAACATATCATTACATATGCATCAAAACATTGGAATCCTGCACAGCAGAATTATTCGACGGTCAAAAAAGAAATTTTAGCAATTATTCTTTGCATATCAAAATTTCAATCTAATTTATTAAATAAAAAATTTTTAGTCCGTGTCGATTGCAAATCTGCAAAAGATATTTTACAAAAGAATGGTAAAAATCTTGCTTCAAAACAAATTTTTGCTAGATGGCAAGCAATCTTGAGTGTTTTTGATTTCGACATAGAATATATCAAAGGCACCTCTAACACATTACCTGACTATCTTACCCGTGAATATTTACAGGGAAAATAGCCCCATGCCGAGATCGACGAGATCTTCTTCCTCTAGGGGAAGAGGTACTAGTAATCCACCCCTGGCAAAGCTAGCCAAATCATCTTATCAACTGGGATCTTCTACCCTTCCATCTGGGTCATCAACCCAAGTTAAAGCTGAGTCATCGACTCAGAGAAAACAATCAAAAGAAGACTATGCCATGCCAATCACAACCCTGCTAGCCCTGCAAGATCAAGGCCTAACCCATCTCCCAGATAAATCATAGAAATAGATCTTCACTGAAGAATTTGCCGAAGGAACCGACATTCAAACTATGATTCAAACCCTTAAAGGCAAAGCCATTGTAGTCAACCAACCAAAAAAGGATTTAATCGTCCAATCTCAACCAATTTCCTCCAAACCACATTACAAACCAAAAGAAAGTTTTTGGCCTGTAATCCAAATGGAACCAGAATTCTGGGATCCCAACCCAAGCAAAGTTCCTCAAAAAATTTTTCCAAATGATTTTCACTTTAAACCAGTCTCGACAAACAAAACTAGACAATTTTATGAATATATTCTTGTCGTTACTGACTCGGTCTCTCTCAAGCATTACAGGGACCCAAAAGACGAATCTTGCATAACCCATTTGACGATCCAGATTTTGAAGGTCATGACACTGACAGAATTTGGTATGAATCCAAACACTTTGAAGAAATTTTCTCAGCATTTTGACCCAATTGGGTTTAATTACTGGGATTACATGCAAGCATGGAGTAACATGTTTTGGCTCCAGAACAAGTCCAACCGCCACTCTTGGCTTATCTACTTCAAACGGAATGTCCAATATAAGTTCCCTCACTGGTTCTTGCAATGGTGGAACTTCTTTGGTCCAATCCAGCAGATTCTTCCGACAAATGTTATAGAAAGATTTCAATATTTTTTGAAGAAGTTTGATTCAGGTGATGACTTTTTTCCTATCGATCTTCACTTCTTCTCCAAACTTTCTCTTGCCTAGATATTTTCTTGGCAGTACAAATATCAGACTCATGATGGTCTCCCCAATCTCCTCCCTGCACTACAAAGATAAGCATATGCCAAATGGTGGGCTAATTTCGACGCCTCTAGAGCATCTCCCGACAACATCAAACTATGGTTTTGACAGAACCCAAAATATCTCAAGACTGCTGATGAAGCTGATTGTCAATTTTTGAATCAGAAAGCAAAAATCCTGGTTGCTATTGCTGCCTCTTCCGACAAAGCTCATCTATTCCAAAACATGGAAGATGTCCTCAGACTTTACAAAGACATGGACGTTGCTATTAGCAGAGAATCAATCCCTAAAAAATCTGGTTCTCCCTGCCCTTCAATCACCTTGTCTGAAGATTCTGCAAACCAGAATGAAGATGACTGTTATGCAATCGACCTGAAGGATAATGAATAGTCAAAATCTGTCGAACACTGTTCAAAGTCGACCTGTTCATTGTCGAATACTATTCATTATCGACCTATTCATTGTCGAACACTATTCATTGTCGACATATTCCTAGGCGAACCCTGTAGCAAGCTGCGGAAGACTACTGTTTAACACTGTTCACTGTAGCGGTGCGACTGATTACTATTTTACTATTCAATATAGCGGGACACTGTAGCGTTACTATTGTAATAGTAAAATTTTAGTCTTTAAATGGATGTCTGCCCATAATGTTAGGCATACATAATTTTTAGATCCCTTTAGAGAGGTTAGTGAGAGAAACTCTTCCCCTTTCCCCTCTTCTAATCATATAATTTTAATAAATCAGTTTTCCTTCTCTTTTCTCTTATGCTTTAATTTCTGTTTTATTTCTGTTTTATACCGAGCTTAGTCTCTGGTTCTAATGCTTTAAATTTTTATTATTGCATTGCATTCACATACAACGTAAAGCAGTCTGTCTGCTCTCCTACTTTCTTTCATCCTGTCTCTTCCGCCTTTCCCGTGATTTTCCACCTGCTCTCTAGAATCAGAGCCTGATGGGGAAGTAGGAATGTAAATGGTGGATTTAAGTTATTTATTATCTTATTGAATTGGATATTAATGTTATTATACCGATTAATCATTATTCTGCTATTGATCTTTATCTGCTTTATTTATTATCTTAACTGAACTAAAAAATAATGGTATTATTATATCTGGATCTGGATAGTACGCATCTATATATTATCTTTTCTTAACTGTAACACCCTAAAAATTTTGACTTTAGGGTAAATGACAATTATGTCCCCAATGTACTGTTTTATGCTTGTCTGTATAAAATGTTATTTTTGTTTTGTTTTTTTTTAGAGCAGAAGGAGTTTAGTAAACTCAATTCTGAAAGACACTGTTTTGAATGTTTTAATTTTTAGAATTTAACGTGCGATAAAATAATTTTGAGTATTATTTTATTACTCAAGTATAAAACTTGACAGTGGACCCGATACTGTATGTGTGGGACCCACGTATAAATAAAGTAAACAATAAGGAAATTAGGAATTTTGGACCAATAGGAACAAGACACCTAGAAGTCAAATTAATAAAGCTAAGTCAACAAAAATGGCTAAGCTAGTTAGATTAGAACTAGAATATTTAATTTAGTTAGTATAGTTACCTTAGAATCTAACTAAATTAATTACTACAACCTTAGTGTAACTAAATAGTGATAACTAGATAGTAATCTAGTTAGGCCTAACTAACTAGAATCCTAAACTAATTAAGTTAACCTAATGTAACTTGAAGTAACTAATTAATTTAATATGTAACTAAACCTACATTTAAATATATAACTAATTAGTTGGAAGAAACAAATTTAGATGGCTTTTTAAGTGGAGAATTCGGCCAAGTGAGGAGAGCAACCGAGAAGGCTCTAGATAAATGCTTATTCATGTCATGACTCATCACCATGCAACCAATAGGAATTAAGCTTATCAAGTAAGACAAAATCCTAGCCTTTGAACCATTGGATGGCCTAGATTTGTTCTTGAATTTTAACACATGCATTAAGACCATTTTCTATTCACTTCTACGGCCAACACTTCAAGTAAATACCCAATTAATTCCTTCACTCTCTCCTTCATTTTTCACCGTCCACCATTGGAGACCCAAAGAGACTATTCGGTCAAAGCTTCATTCTCCATCATCCTTTCACTCAAAATTTCTCTTTTCTTATTTTTCTACTCCTAAACATCACTATAAGACTATCTCTAGTTGAAAGCTTCTTCTACTTCTTTCATTTTCAAGCTTGAAGATCACTTTGGAGATTCTTCTTCAAAGGTAAAATTTCTTGTTTTTCAATTCTATTTTCATTTCTAAGCTTCCAAGCCATGATTGAACCATGGTATGGTTCTATTTTCTTGTATTAACCTTTAGAAAATTTTATTTATTTTCCTAGAATTCTAAAGAGCAAAATCGAAATCACAAGGGAGAGGAAAAGAAGAAATTTTCATCATTTTAGGTAAGAGGAAGACTAAAATTTAATTAAATTTAAGTGTTATTAAGAAATTTGGGTTTGATTGTATTTGTAAAATCCATAAGGATTCTTCTATGTGTTGATTTTTATAGCTTTTTATTTACTTGTTTAAGCTTTGATGCATTGTATATGTTATACATTGTATGTGTTAGATTAATGTTAGAAATGCATGAGCATTCCAAAGAATGCAAAAACCCTAGGTTCGGTCACATTATTGAATGGGAGGAATTAAAATGTTTTACAATGTTGATTAATGAATACCAAATGAATTTTTGAAGCCAATTTAAGTGTTGTTAATATTTACAAAGAAAACATAGTAATTTAAAATATTTTACAGTAATTAAAAAAATAATAATAATAAAAATATATTTTAGTGGTCTTAAATAATTTAATAATTATTATTTTTTATATAGTTAAGAAATATTTATTTGAGTAAATCAGACGAGAAAATGATTTAAAAAGCTTACGCGATTGAGAAAATAGCAAAATATATTTATGCGATTTGGAAATGTGATGTATATTGTGAAAACGGCAAGATTTTGAAAATGAAATAAAATTTCTACGCGATTGATGAAAACAGCAAATTTTTCTGTCGGGCCAAAGTGGTGGACCCGGATGTGTGGACTGTATGAGTGCGCCAAGTGGGAGCGTACTGTATTTGGAGATTTTTGCCACTGAGGACATTTATGTAATTATTTTCACTATAGAGGGCGTTTTTGACATTATTTGAAATCTGATGGCATTTTTGTAAATAATGAAAAGTTTGATGGCATTTTTGTATATAATGGAAGTTCAGTGGCATTTTTGTAAATAATGGAGATTTGATGGTATTTTTGTAAATAATTGAAAATTGATGGCACTTATATAAATAATTGAAACATGAGGATATTTTGGTAATTACGCATTTGTTCATGCATTGAGTCGTGCCAAATTGGTGATTTGATTGACGAGATGAATAACATCGTGATGTCGATGTGATAGGCATAGTGTGTTCAGTTCCTGATATGGACTTGGAGTTCATAGTGTGCACTATTCCATATGTGGACAGGAGGTAGCTCCTTCTGGGCCGTGGTGCGTGATAACACACTTATGTTCTCGACGAGCACTATCCTTAATCAAGTTTTGAGAGGACTATCGACTACTGTAGTACACAATTAATTGACTGTGTGTCTGGGTTGTGTACTATGCCATTATATTTATTTTTCGTGGGCTATAGACACAAAGTATTGACAGTGCAATAGCAATCACAACGGTCAGCTATAGACACAAAGTATTGACAGTGCAATGGCTGGTCGGGGTAGCCAAAGCTATAGACACAAAGGGTGGACAGTGTAATAGCTGGATTGGCTGGGCAGTGCTAATAGAAGTCTCATCTCATTCTCTCTGATATCTGAGTATGTGTTGTAGCTCCATGGAGTAGGAATGAGTCATTTTATACTTTGTCATATTCATTTTAAATTCATTATATTGTGTGATGAGTATTTTGAACTGCTATGGGATTTATGTACATTATGGATTTGATTTATGTTAATGTTGTATTATTATTCCATATGTGATATTTATTGGTTACTTTAAGTTGTCTTACCTCTCTATTTGTTGTATATATTGTTTGTTTTGTTTGTTGTATGTATATATATATATATATTTAGACTATGAAGAAGGGGTTGAAGAACCAGAGTTGGGCAGTGAGTACATAGCAGAGGAAGAACCACGATCCACAGATTTTCAGTCCGAAGACCCGAAGCCTTAGATCATCTCTAGTGTTAGTACTGATAGGGTGAGATGTCGACACCCGGATTTTTGGGTTTTATCAGTTTGGAATTCCACGGAGGAGCTGACAGTTGGCGCATCTATGGAGAACGTAATGTTGTCGCTTATACAGGAATTATTACTATGTCTTTGCGACCAGAGTCTGTATCTATCCCAGTTTTTGTATCAGATTTCTATGTTCAGTTAGAACTACCATTAGAAGTTCGCCGTCACTGGAACGGTCTATTTCGGACTCCCTATGAGTTTAGTGTTGTGTCTTCTGCTAGAACACTGCTTTGTTCGGACCCCTAACTATATTAGGTCCTGCAGCACCCGAGTTCCTGCTCACAGGTCTTCTGGAAGGCGTCATGTATTTATGTCATTGGAGGAATCATCCAGGAATGTTTCTCCAAGTGACTAAAAATGTATGACGTGCACTTGGGTTTGTTATCCTTTCTGATGCTGGGTTGTAAATATAAACCTTTCATGCTTTCTTTTTCTTTTGGTATGTATTTTTATTTGGGTTTGTAAATTATGTGTAAATTATTTGTACAACTTATGAAAACAAAATTTATGTAAATTTCTATATATTAGTATCTGATGGATATGTATATGATTGGATATGTATATGAATGGATATGTTTATGGATATAATGTATATTGTACAGGGGTGTGCCGATATTATCTATGTATGTGTGTATGAATAATATTTTTTTTTATATAGGTGAAATATATTGAGGATACAACTTTCATGTTTTCGAAACAAAGCAAGTATACAGGTTTTATTATTTATTTATATCAAAACCTTATAATTTAATTATTCTCGTTAATCGTTATTTTATTTTAATAACAAATGTGACACCCCCACAAGGGTGTTACATTAACTGGACAATACATAATGCTTGGTGTTAGATCTATTCTGTGGGGCTGTAGCAGTAAGACTTGGGGAGGCGGTAAGACTAATTCGACGATGTCGCCACAGGTAGTGAAGGATGAGGCACGGTGGTGACCATGGTTAAGAACTGATAAAAAAACGCGGTGGCTAACGATCCGGGTATGATCTATTAAAATTTTAATGAATTGTTCAGAAGATAATACTTAAACCAGATATAAATCAAGGTATGAATTAAGATAATTTTAAGATCTAGTTCAAAGGATAATATTTGACTTAAATATTTCAATTACAAATCTATGAAACCAAATGAGGGTAATGATATCAGGGGTTAAGTCTATATCTGTTATCTGCTGCTTATTTTCTTGTTATTTCCTTTTATTCTTGCTATTTCCTGCGTTTAATTCTTATATTCTTTCTTTATTTATATTTCTGTTTAAATCTTCTGCCATATTGCATTCTTTGTCTTCTAAACTCTCTTTCAAGTCTTCTCAATCTTCTTCTTCATCGCTCACTGAGCAACAAATTAATCCATCTACAACAAACATCCTTAATGAAGAAATTTGTTTTGAAAACATAAATCAAGACATGGAAGACTGGGAAATCCCCAAAATCCCAAATAATGAACTCTATAAAACTGAAGGACGATTCTTCAGAAGTTCTGATTACATTATCAGGACTGTAGAGAAACAAATCACCATTGAAGAAGATGATGAAGAATTTCATCTTCTCTGTTAGGAGACCTTAAAAGGTCAGGCCAACAAATACAATTATCTGCATATCGGATGTGTGTAGGTAGCTGTCAAACCTCTAATTAGAGAAGGACTAAACGCATTTGTTCTGCTTTGTCTAAGACACATAAGACATAATCAATTCCATGATTCTCTTCTAGGAACCGTTGAAACTAGCCTTGGTCATGGTCCAATCTATTTTAATTGTTATCCTAATAGGACTGCTAGTCTAAAAGACAAAAATATTAAAGACACATTATTTTTAAACATCAAAGTCTGTGGCTTAGACATGAAGCCTGGATCAATCCCTTTAGCCTTAATTTATAGGATTCAGTACAAAGTAATGAATTCTTTCTACTCAAAAGTGTTAAAACCAAAAGACAAAGGAGTAATAATGTTATTCCTAACAGACATAACAAAGGCTAATGTAGTTGTCCCAAAATAAATCCGATGGGAAGATGTAATCCTCCCTGAGAAATGGATTATAGATAAAGCAACTCCAGCTTTGCCCAGAGAAACACCTGAAATTCAGGAAATCACCCAACACCAATCAGGTAGAGTTGAATTAGCCTTTAATAGGAGAAATTCATTTAGCTCTTCTAGAACTTTTAAATCTTCATCCTCCAGATCTGAAGACTACAGATCTGCTGTCTCTAGAAAATCTTTTTCCATAATCCAATCTACTCCATCAACAATCAATCTTCGAGGACTGGATACTTCATCAAGCATCCCAAGGCCAACATACCAACGTGAAGACGAAGATGAACAGAGATCTATTCAATCTCCAACCTATTCCTCCCTTAATGATGATGTCCATGTTATCTGACTTCATTATAGATAAGGAAACCCTTAGGAAAGACTTTTATTCCGCGGAATGGACTCCGCAAAGGAAATGGTTTTTCAAAAATTTTAAGGGATCAAACAGAACTGAAATTCAAGAGAAGTTCTACGAATTTCTCAACAAAGTCAAACAACACATTCCATTCTTCAACTGGTTTCATGCCTACATGATTGAGAATGAAATTGAATATCCCTGGAGCATTGGTCTGATTGAAGATAAATCAACTAATGTTCTTACTATCTGGCATCACAAAGATGGTGAGTTAATCAAATCTGATTTTCCTCCTTCCAGTCAGTATATTATCCCAAACGTAAAAGACAAAGATAACGATCCTGTCTTAGCTTCTCCTTTCTAGACTAAAGTAGAAGATGAGCCAATAAATCCGAAAGACATTAAAAGTCTTATGGGACAAAATAATTATACAAACAAATACCTTTAAGTTTTAGGTGAAAAATTAGTCAAACAATCCATAGATAAACCTTCAACCTCGAGAACCAAAATTGATGAAACTAAACCTCCCAAGTCAATCGAAAAGCCTCTTTTAAAACCTTTTAAAGTTAGCAAACAATTAAAGAAAGTATAAAACTTTTAAACAATCCAAAACCATCTAACCAAAGTCTTATTAATGAATTCATGGATAGACTAAACCTAGTCGCCCCAGATACACAACAAACCCAAGAGTCAATGACTAGTAAATCTAAAGATAAAAATCTGATTGTTAATATAATTCGACAATCTAGTTCACAATCGGGATCTGATTACCCAGAAACTGAAACTGAGACAAATTATGTCATCAAGGTAAATCCTATAATCAGCCAAACTCTTTACTAAAAAAATCCTTTGAAACTCTACTATCAAAGAGCAACAGCTCCAGATCTACTGCTTGAAGAAAGAAATCCAAACTTCAGAAGCTTTAGCGCAAACAACATCTATGAGTGGAACATTGATGGAATGACTGAATATGCTATCATCAACACTCTTCAGCATATGACCATGGTGTTGACAGCTTATCAAACCTCGTACGACTGTCCTAAAGAACTTATTGTCAGAATCCTTGTATCAATATTTTTCGGACAGCTCAAAGGTTGGCGGGATAATTATATCTCCGCTCAACAAAAGGTGAAAATTGGCGAAGCAGTCAAGACTGATGCCGACGGGAATATAATCTTCAATGATGGGAAACTAATTCCCGACGCTGTCAACAATCTAATCTTCACAATCGCTCAACGTTTCATAGGAGATCCGTCTTTATGGAAAGAGAGGTTTGCCGAACTTCTTTCAAACTTAAAATGCAAAACTCTAGCTGACTTTAGGTGGTATAGAGACACCTTTTTGACTAGGGTTTACACTAGAGAGGATAGTCAACAGCCTTTCTGGAAAGCAAAATTTCTTGCTGGTCTTCCAAAATCCTTTGGCGACAAGGTTCGCGACAAGATCAGAAGTCAATCTCCTAATGGAGAAATCCCTTATGAGCAGTTGAGTTACGGACAACTCATTGCTTTCATCCAAAAGGTAGCCCTGAAAATCTACCAAGATGACAAGATTCAAGCCCAACTGGCCAGAGAAATGGCCCAAACTAAGTGGAACTTAGGAACATTCTGCAAACAATTTGGTCTTCCTTGTGCTAGGAGAAAGCCGAAATTAAAACCAAAACCTAATCATGTTGAAAAAACTAAATATTACAGACATAAAGCAAGCACCAAACCCAGAAGACTTAAACAAGAATTTAAGTCCAAACCACCAATCGACAATATCAAAGTCCCAAAGAAACCTATAATCTGCTATAACTGTGGTAAACCTGGTCACATTAGTAAATATTGTAGGTTAAAGAGAAAGATAAAATCTTTAAATCTTGAACCGACAATTGAAGAACAAATGAATAATTTGTTAGTCGAATCATCTGAAGAAGAGTCTGATAAAGAATCCTCTGAAGACTTAAACCAAATCCAAAATGATGATATTTCATCTGAAGGAGAATCAGATTCTCCCGAAATCAATGTCTTAACAAAGGAGCAAGATCTCCTATTCGAAGTTCTTAATTCAATTGATGATCCTCAAGATAGGAAAGTCTATTTAGAAAAGATAAAATCTTTAATGGAAGTAAGTTCTTCTAAATCTTTCAAAGAACCGATAATCCAAAATAAATATAATCTTACAGAAACACTTAGAAAACTTGAAAAGAAAACTTCTAAGAAAACTGTAACAATCCAAGACCTTCAATATGAAATTAATAGTCTGAAAATTGAAGTTAAACAACTTAAAGAACAGCAAAACTTACATCAGATTATAATATCCCAACTTCAGGATATTCAAACTGACTCTGATAAGGATACGATTCCCGAACGCAAGAGTCAAAAAAGTCAAAAGACTGAAAATCAAGTAGATGAAGAATTTTTTGCACAAATAATTAATCAAATGAAAATTCAAAAATTCTTTATTGACATAAATATCAAAATTGATGATTTTATCCTTAACACTGTCGCATTGTTTGACACAGGTGCAGATTCAAATTGTATTTTTGAAGGGATTAATCCCGACAAAGTATTTTGAAAAAATATCTGAGCAGCTTAGCACAGCAAACAGTTCAAAACTAAAAATCAAATTCAAACTTTCATCTACAATCATCGAAAACCAAGGTTTCCAAGTTAAAACTTCTTTCTTGTTAGTCAAAAATCTAAAAAATGAAGTGATCTTAGGAACACCGTTCATCAGATCACTCTTCCCTCTACAAATCACGGATGAAGGGATTACTACCCATCATCTTGGTCAAACAATCATGTTCAAATTTCTTCGGAAACCGATTCTAAGGAATCCTAACTTAATCCAATATAAACAAAACCAAATCAATTATCTAAAAGAGGAAATTTCCTTTAAAAATATTGATTCTAACCTTAGTCAATCCCAAATCCAGAAAAGGATTCAATCTCTTCTTGAATAGATTCAAAGAACAATTTGTTCAGATCTTCCAAATGCTTTTTGGGAAAGGAAGAAACATATGGTGGATTTTCCCTATGAAAAGGATTTTAATGAAAGACAAATTCCCACAAAGGTTAGACCAATTCAAATGAGTCAAGAAGTCGTTCAGTATTATCAGCAGGAGATTAAAGATCTTTTTGCGAAAGGACTCATTAGGAAAAGTAAGAGTCCATGGTTCTGTTCAGCCTTCTACGTCAACAAACAAGTTGAGATCGAAAGAGGTACTCCTCGATTGGTCATTAATTACAAACCACTGAATCAAGCACTCCGATTCTAAACAAAAAAGATCTTCTTAAAAAACTGTATTCAGCTAAAATCTTTTCAAAATTTGATATGAAATCTGGATTTTGGCAAATCCAAATCAAAGAAAGTGATCGCTACAAGACGGCCTTCACCGTACCATTGGGCAATACGAATGGAACGTAATGCCTTTTGGTCTAAAGAATGCTCCTTCTAAATTTCAAAGGATCACGAAAGAAATCTTCAATCCATACTCAAACTTTACCATCATCTACATTGATGATGTTCTTATTTTTTCTCAATCAATAGATCAACATTTTAAACACATCAACATTTTTCTTGGAGTCATTAAAAGAAATGGTCTTGCGGTCTCCATGTTAAAGATTAATATTTTCAAACTAAAATTAGATTTCTTGGACATAATATTTATCAAGGAACTATCAATCCTATTAATCGAGTAATTGAGTTTGCTAACAAGTTTCCAAACTAACTCATTGATAAAAACCAATTACAAAGATTTCTTGGTTGTTTAAATTATGCTGCTGACTTCTTTCCTCAGCTAAGTAATCTTACCATACCTTTACATGATCGTCTGAAAAAGAGTCCTCCTCCTTGGTCAGACATTCATACAAACATTGTCAAATAGGTAAAATCTCAGGTAAAGGATCTTCCATGCCTCTATCTTCCAAATCCTCAATTATTTAAAATTATCAAAACTGATGCCTCTGACATAGGTTATGGTGGCATTCTCAAACAGCGTGTCACAGACAAAGAACATATCATTGCATATGCATCAAAACATTGGAATCCTGCACTATAGAATTATTCGACGGTCAAAAAAGAAATTTTAGCAATTGTTCTTTGCATATCAAAATTTCAATATGATTTATTAAATAAAAAATTTTTAGTCCGTGTCAATTGCAAATCTGTAAAAGATATTTTACAAAAGGACGTTAAAAATCTTACTTCAAAATAACTTTTTGCTAGATGGCAAGCAATCTTGAGTGTTTTTGATTTCAACATAGAATATATCAAAGGCACCTCAAATACATTACCTGACTATCTTACTCTTGACTATTTATAGGGAAAATAGCCCCATGCCGAGATCGACGAGATCTTCTTCCTCTAGGGGAAGAGGTACTGGTAATCCACCCCTGGCACAGCCAGCCAAATCATCATATCAATCGGGGTCTTCTACCCTTCCATCTGTGTCATCAACCCAAGCTAAAGCTGAGTCATCGACTCAGAGAAAACAATCAAAAGAAGACTATGCCAAGCCAATCACAACCCTATTAGCCCTGCAAGATCAAGGCCTAACCCATCTCCTAGATAAATCACGGAAACAAATCTTCACTGAAGAATTTGTCAAAGGAACCGACATTCAAACCATGATTCAAACCCTTAAAGGTAAAGCCATTGTAGTCAACCAACCAAAAAAGGATTTTGTTACTCAAACTCAACCTATTTCCTCTAGACCTCATTACATTGCAAAAGAAAGTTTTTGGCCTGTAATTCAAATGGAACCAGAATTCTGGGATCCCAACCAAAGCAAAGTTCCTCAAAAAATTTTTCCAAACGGTTTTCACTTTAAACCAGTCTCGATAAACAAACCTCGACAATTTTATGAATATATTCTTGTCGATACTGACTTGGTCTCTCTCAAGCATTACAGGGACCCAAAAGACGAATCTTGCATAACCCATTCGACGATCCAGATTTTGAAGGTCATGACACCGACAGAATTTGGTATGAATCCAAACATTTTGAAGAAATTTTCTCAGCGTTTTGACCCAATTGGGTTTAATTACTGGGATTACATGGAAGCATGGAGTAACATGTTTTGGCTCCAGAGCAAGTCCAACCGCCACTCTTGGCTTATCTACTTCAAACAGAATGTCCAATATAAGTTCCCTCACTGGTTCTTACAATGGTGGAATTTCTTTGGTCCAATCCAGCAGATTCTTCCAACAAATGTTATGGAAGGATTTCAATATTTTTTGAAATAGTTTGATTCAGGTGATGACTTATTTCTTGTCGATCTTCACTTCTTCTCCAAACTTTCTCTTGCCTAGATACTTTCTTGGCAGTACAAATATCAGACTCATGATGGTCTCCCCAATCTCCTCCTTGCACTACAAAGACAAGCATATGCCAAATGGTGGGCTGATTTCGACGCCTCCAAATCATCTCCCGACAACATCAAACTATGGTTTCGACAGAACCTAAAATATCTCAACACTGCTGATGAAGCTGATTGTCAATTTTTGAATCAGAAAGCAAAAATCCTGGCCGCTATTACTGCCTCTTCCGACAAAGCTCATCTATTCCAAAACATGGAAGATGTCCTCATACTTTACAAGGACATAGACGTTGCTATTAGCAAAGAATCAGTCTGTAAAAAATCTAGTTCTCCCTGCCCTTCAATCACCTTGTCTGAAGATTCTGCAAACCAGAATGAAGATGACTGTTATGCAATCGACCTGAAGGATGATGAATAGTCAAAATCTATCGAACACTATTCATAATCGACCTATTCATTGTTGAACACTATTCATTGTTGACATATTCCTAGTCGAACCCTGTAGCAAGCTGCGGAAGACTACTGTTGAACACTGTTCACTGTAGCGGTGCGACTGATTACTATTTTACAATTCACTGTAGCGGGACACTGTAGCGTTACTATTATAATAGTAAAATTTTAGTCTTTAAATGGATGTCTGCCCATGATGTTAGGCATGCATAATTTTTAGATCCTTTTAGAGAGGTTAGTGAGAGAAACTCTCCCCCTTTCCCCTCTTCCAATCATGTAATTTTAATAAATCGGTTTTCCTTCTCTTTTCTCTTATGATTTAATTTCTGTTTTATACTGAGCTTAGTATCTGGTTCTAATGCTTTAAATTTTTATTATTGCATTGCATTCACATACAATGTAAAGCAGTCCGTCTGCTCTCTTACATTCTTTCATCCTGTCTCTTCCGCCTTTGTCGTGATCTTCCACCTGCTCTCTGGTATCAGAGAGCAGGTGGAAGATATCAGGGGATAAGTCTATATCTGTTACAAATGAGGGTAATGATATCAGGGGATAAGTCTATATCTGTTATTTGTTGTTTATTTTCTTGTTATTTCCTTTTTTTTCTTGCTATTTCCTGCGTTTAATTCTTATATTCTGTCTTTATTTATATTTCTGTTTAAATCTTCTGCCATGTTGCGTTCTCTGTCTTCTAAGCTTTCCTTCAAGTCTTCTCAATCTTCTTCTTCATCGCTCACTGAGCAACAAATTAATCAATCTACAACAAACATCTTTAATGAAAAAATTTGTTTTGAAAACATAAATCAAGACATGGATGACTGGGAAATCCCAAGAATCCCAAACAATTAACTCTATAAAATTGAAGGACGATTCTTCAGAAGTTCTGATGACATTATCAGGACTGTAGAGAAACAAACCGCCATTAAAGGAGATGATGAAAAATTTCATCTTCTCTGTCAAGAGATCTTAAAAGGTCAAGCTAACAAATACAATTATCTGCATATCGGATATGTGCAGGTAGCTGTCAAACCTCTAATTAGAGAAGGACTAAACGTATCTGTTCTGCTTTGTCTAAAAGACATAAGACATAATCAATTCCATGATTCTCTTCTAGGAACCGTTGAAACTAGTCTTGGCTATGGTCCAATCTATTTTAATTGTTATCCTAATAGGACTGCTAGTCTAAAAGATAAAAATATTTAAGACACATTATTTTCAAACATCAAAGTCTGTGGCTTAGACAAGAAGCCCGGATCAATCCCTTTAGCCTTAATCAATAGGATTCAGTACAAAGTAATGAATTCTTTCTACTCAAAAGTGTTAAAACTAAAAGACAAGGGAGTAACAATGTTATTCCAAACAGACATAACAAAGGCCAACGTAGTTGTCCCCAAACAAATCCGATGGGAAGATGTAATCCTCCCCGAGAAATGGATTATGGATAAAGTAACTCCAACTTTGCCCAGAGAAACACCTGAAATTCAGGAAATCACCCAACATCAATCAGGTAGAGTTGAATTAGCCTTCAATAGGAGAAATACGTTTAGCTCTTCTAGATCTTTTAAATCTTCATCCTCCAGATCTGAAGACTATAGATCTGCAGTCTCTAGAAAAACATTTTTCCATAATCCAATCTACTCCATCAACAATCAATCTTCAAGGGCTGGATACTTCATCAAGCATCCCAAGGCTAACATATCAACGTGAAGACGAGGATGAATAGAGATCTATTCAATCTTTAACCGATTCCTCCCTTAATGATGATGTCCATGTTATCTGACTTCATTATAGATAAGGAAACCCTTAAGAAAGACTTTTATTCCTCGGAATGGACTCTGCAAAGGAAATGGTTTTTCAAAATTTTAAGGGATCAAACAGAACTGAAATCAAAGAGAAGTTCTACGAATTTCTCAATAAAGTCAAACAACATATTCCATTCTTCAACTGGTTTCATGCCTACATGATTAGGTATGAAATTGAATATCCCTGGAGCATTGGTCTGATTGAAGATAAATCAACTAATGTTCTTACTGTCTGGCATCGCAAAGATGGTGAGTTAATCAAATCTGATTTACCTCCTACCAGTCAGTATCTTATCCCAAACGTAAAAGACAAAGATAACAATCCTGTCTTAGCTTCTCCTTTCAAGACTAAAGTAGAAGATGAGCCAATAAATCCGAAAGACATTAAAAGTCTTCTAGAACAGAATAAATATACAAACAAATACCTTCAAGTTTTAGGTGAAAAATTAGTCAAACAATCCATAGATAAATCTTTAACCTCGAGAACCAAAACTGATGAAACTAAACCTCCCAAGTCAATCGAAAAGCCTCTTTTCAAACCTTTCAAAGTTAGCAAACAACTTAAAGAAAGTATAAAACTTTTAAAGAATCCAAAACCATCTAACTAAAGTCTTATTAATGAATTCGTGGATAGACAAAACCTAGTCACCCCAGATATACCACAAACCCAAGAGTCAAAGACTAGTAAATCTAAAGATAAAAATTTGATTGTTAATACAATTCGACAATCTAGTTCACAATCGGGATTTGATTACCCAGAAACTGAAACTGAGACAAATTCTATCATCAAGGTAAATCCTGTAATCAGCCAAACTCTTAACTGGAAAAATCCTTCGAAACTCTACTATCAAAGAGCGACAGCTCTAGATCTGCTGCTTGAAGAAAAAAATACAAACTTCAGAAGCTTTAGCGCAAACAACATCTATGAGTGGAACATTGATGGAATGACTGAATATGCCATCATCAACACTCTTTAGTATATGACCATGGTGTCGACAGCTTATCAAACCTTGTACGACTGTCCTGAGGAAGTCATTGTCAGAATCCTTGTATTAGGATTTTTCGGACAGCTCAAAGGTTGGTGGGATAATTATATTTCCGCTGAACAAAAGGTCAAAATTGGCAAAGCAGTCAAGACTGACGCCGATGGCAATATAATCCTTAGTGATGGGAAACCAATTCTCGACGCTGTCAACAATCTAATCCTCACAATCGCTCAACATTTCATAGGAGATTCGCCTTTATGGAAAGATAGGTCTGCCGAACTTCTTTCAAACTTAAAATGCAAAACTCTAGCTGACTTTAGGTGGTATAGAGACATCTTTTTGACTAGGGTTTACACTAGAGAAGATAGTCAACAACCTTTCTGGAAAGAAAAATTTCTTGCTGGTCTTCCAAAATCCTTAGGCGACAAGGTTCGCGACAAGATCAGAAGTCAATCTCTTAATGGAGAAATCCCTTATGAGCAGTTAAGTTACGGACAACTCATTGCTTTCATCCAAAAGGTAGCCCTGAAAATCTACCAAGATGACAAGATTCAAGCCCAACTCGCCAGAGAAAAGGTCCAAACCAAGCGGGACTTAGGAACGTTCTACGAACAATTTGGTCTTCCTTGTGCTTGGAGAAAGTCGAAATTAAAACCAAAACCTAATCATATCGAAAAAACTAAATATTACAGACATAAAGCAAGCACCAAACCTAGAAGACTTAAACAAGAATTTAAGTCCAAACCACCAATCGACAATATCAATGTCCCAAAGAAACCTATAATCTGCTATAACTGTGGTAAACCTGGTCACATTAGTAAATATTGTAAGTTAAAGAGAAAGATAAAATCTTTAAATCTTGAACCGACAATTGAAAAACAAATTAATAATTTGTTTGTCGAATCATCTGAAGAAGAGTCTGATAAAGAATCCTCTAAAGACTTAAACCAAATCCAAAATGATGATATTTCATCTGAAGGAGAATCAGATTCTCCCAAAATCAATGTCTTAACAAAGGAGCAAGATCTCCTATTCGAAGTTCTTAATGCAATTGATGATCCTCAAGATAGGAAAGTCTATTTAGAAAAGATAAAATCTTTAATGGAACCAAGTTCTTCTAAATCTTTCAAAGAACTAATAATCCAAAATAAACATAATCTTACAGAAACAATTAGAAAACTTGAAAAGAAAACTTCTAAGAAAACTGTAACAATCCAAGACCTTCAATATGAAATTAATAGTCTGAAAATCGAAGTTAAACAACTTAAAGAACAACAAAACTTACATAAGATTATAATATCCTAACTTCAGGATATTCAAACTGACTCTGATAAGGATACAATTCCTGAACGCAAGAGTCAAAAAAGTCAAAAGGCTGAAAATCAAGAAGATGAAGATTTTTTTGCACAAATAATTATTCAAATGAAAATTCAAAAATTCTTTTTTAACATAAACATCAAAATTGATGATTTTATCCTTAACACTGTCATATTGTTTGACACAGGGGCAGATTCAAATTGTATTTTGGAGGGATTAATCCCAACAAAGTATTTTGAAAAAACATCTGATCAGCTTAGCATAGCTAACGGTTCAAAACTAAAAATCAAATTCAAACTCTCATCTGCAATCACCGAAAACTAAGGTTTCCAAGTTGAAACTTCTTTCTTGTTAGTTAAGAATCTAAAAAATGAAGTGATCTTAGGAACGCCGTTCATTTGATCTCTTTTCCTTCTGCAAATCACGGATGAAGGGATTACTACCCAACATCTTGGTCAAACAATCACTTTCAAATTTCTTAGGAAACCGATTGTAAGGAATGTAAACTTAATCTAATATAAACAAAATCAAATCAATTATCTAAAACAGGAAATTTCCTTTAAAAATATTGATTCCAACCTTAGTCAACCCCAAATCCAGAAATGGATTCAATCTCTTCTTGAACAAATTCAAGGATCAATTTGTTCAGATCTTCCAAACGCTTTCTGGGAAAGGAAGAAACATATGGTGGATCTTCCCTACGAAAAAGATTTCAATGAAAGACAAATTCCCACAAAGGCTAGACCAATCCAAATGAGTCAAGAACTCGTTCAGTATTGTCAGCAGGAGATTAAAGATCTTCTGTCGAGAGGACTCATTAGGAAAAGTAAGAGTCCATGGTCCTGTTTAGCCTTCTACATCAACAAACAAGCCGAGATCAAACGAGAAACTCCTCGATTGGTTATTAATTACAAACCATTGAATCAAGCACTCCAATGGATTCGGTATCCAATTCCGAACAAAAATGATCTTCTTAAAAAACTGTATTCAGCTAAAATCTTTTCAAATTTTGATATGAAATCTGGATTTTGGCAAATCCAAATCAAAGAAAGTGATCACTACAAGACGACCTTCACTGTACCATTTGGGCAGTACAAATGGAACGTAATGCCTTTTGGTCTAAAGAATGCTCCTTCTGAATTTCAACGGATCATGAACGAAATCTTCAATCCATACTCAAACTTTACCATCGTCTACATTGATGATGTTCTTATTTTTTCTCAATCAATAGATCAACATTTTAAACATATTAATATTTTTCTTAGAGTCATTAAAAGAAATGGTCTTGCAGTCTCCAAGTCAAAGATTAATCTTTTCCAAACTAAAATTAAATTTCTTGGTCATAATATTTATCAAGGAACTATCAATCCTATTAATCGAGTAATTGAGTTTGCTGACAAGTTTCCAAACTAATTCATTGATAAAAACCAATTACAAAGATTTCTTGGTTGTTTAAATTATGTCACTGACTTCTTTCCTCAGCTAAGTAATCTTATCAAACCTTTACATGATCGTCTGAAAAAGAGTCCTCCTCCTTGGTCAAACATTCATACAAACATTGTCAAACAGGTAAAATCTCAGGTAAAGGATCTTCCATGCCTCTATCTTCCAAATCCTCAATTATTTAAAATTGTCGAAACTGATGCCTCTGACATAGGTTATGGTGACATTCTTAAACAACGTGTCATAAACAAAGAACATATCATTGCATATGCATATTGGGAATTGTGGATATAACACGCAGCGAAAAACAGGGATTCCCACCGAGGATCCATGCGAAAAAGCCATAATCCGATTTTTTAAATGATTTACCTCTTGAAGCGTGAATCACCAACACCGTAATAGAAACGATGTCTCTGCGGTATCCACATGAACAGACTCACGAACGTCTAACATCCACAAAGAGGAACCTCATGTCTCTCACACAGTGCTAGCTGCAAAGAGAAGAGAAGAAACCTATCGCTCTCTCACTCACTTTTCTATAAATACGGTTAGGGTTCAGAATTGTGTCTCTTAGCAGCCCCCTTAGCAGTACTATTTATTATAGTGACTGCCTTAAGTGAGTGTGAGCAGCAGCAAGGTAAGCTGTGCAACCCTAAACCCATCTGTTATGAGTCTGGCCCATATTTGAATCCGAGTCCAACTTGGATCCATTGCTCCAATTTTAGTCTGCTCTATGTATGTGACCCTGCAAGTTCTTATTACATTGGCAGTAATATTAAAATCCCATTTTAATATTACAAGCGATGAGTGTATCTAGCAACACACATCAATTTGCTACCCAAGTAATAAGAATGTCAATGATTTGACATAACCTTTCCGTGACCAATGTTTCCGTGTTGTTTAGTCCCTTTGTCAAGATATCTAGATTGAACACAAGGCATGAAATGCGTCACCCTTGTATAGTCCAATCTTTCATTTCCTGATACTTGAGTAGACTTTGTAACAACAAATGAGATCAATATCTCATATTGACTCATTTGAGCATGGTCATGCATTTCGCAGTCTCACTCAATCAGGGGGCCCGAAGATATCGCTCCTGTTATGTAGGAGTGACAAATCCCATCTAGGTCACTCACATCCCTCTGCATGATTCGCGGTATATCCAATAACCAACATTATAATCACCTTGTTACAGATGACGTTTGATGGCATTAAAACACACAACTCCTCATGTAGGAATCGTAGTGATTTCAGGTCAAAGGACCACAAACACCATTGTCACTATGAGAATCGCTTATGACATTCACGTAATGATCCATGTAGCGTTCTCATGGTGGGTCAGTCCAGCACATCATTACTCTAATATGTATCCATCTGAAGACTTGATATCTCATATCCATGACTTGTGAGATGTGGTCATCAGTTTATGCACATACTAGTCTCAATGTATTATTGTTGTCCTAATTAACAATAATACATGACTAGGGACATTTAAGAATAGTGTTGTAACCAAAAGGATTTCACGATCAAGTCATCCACTTGATGTCTTATGGCATCAAACTTACTATTCTAAGGACTTTATTATGTTTATAAAAAAAGAACACAATAAATGAAATGCCTCATATATAAAAATAGCATAATAGAATGTGTGTAAATATAGAAAATGTATTAGCCTCTAGGGCATACACCAACAATGCATCAAAAATTGGAATCCTGCACAATAGAATTATTCGACGGTCAAAAAAGAAATTTTAGCAATTGTTCTTTGCATATCAAAATTTCAATCTGATTTATTAAATCAAAAAAAATTTAGTCCATGTCGATTGCAAATCTGCAAAAGATATTTTACAGAAGGATGTTAAAAATCTTGCTTCAAAACAAATTTTTGCTAGATGGCAAGCAATCTTGAGTGTTTTTTATTTCGACATAGAATATATCAAAGGCACCTCAAACACATTACCTGACTATCTTACCCGTGAATATTTACAGGGAAAATATCCCCATGCCGAGATCGACGAGATCTTCTTCCTCTAGGGGAAGAGGTACTGGTAATCCACCCCTGGCACATCCAGCCAAAACGTCTTATCAACCGGGGTCTTCTACCCTTCCATTTGGGTCATCAACCCAAGTTAAAGCTGAGTCATCGACTCAGAGAAAACAATCAAAAGAAGACTATGCCATGCCAATCACAACCCTGTTAGCCCTGCAAGATCAAGGCCTAACCCATCTCCCAGATAAATCATGGAAATAGATCTTCACTGAAGAATTTGTCGAAGGAACCGACATTCAAACCATGATTCAAACCCTTAAAGGCAAAGCCATTGTAGTCAACCAACCAAAAAAGGATTTAATTGTCCAATGTTAACCCATTTCCTCCAAACCACATTACATACCAAAAGAAAGTTTTTGGCCTATAATCCAAATGGAACCAGAATTCTGGGATCCCAACCCAAGCAAAGTTCCTCAAAAAATTTTTCCAAACGGTTTTAACTTTAAACCAATCTCAACAAACAAAACTCGACAATTTTATGAATATATTCTTGTCAATACTGACTCGATCTCTCTCAAGCATTACAGGGACCCAAAAGACGAATCTTGCATAACCCATTCGACGAACCAGATTTTAAAGGTCATGACACCGACAGAATTTGGTATGAATCCAAACACTTTGAAGAAATTTTCTCAGCATTTTGACCCAATTGGGTTTAATTATTGGGATTACATGAAAGCATGGAGTAACATGTTTTGGCTCCAAAACATGTCCAATTGCCACTCTTGGCTTATCTACTTCAAACAGAATGTCCAATATAAGTTCCCTCACTGGTTCTTGCAATGGTGGAACTTCTTTGGTCTAATCCAGCAAATTCTTCCGACAAATGTTATGGAAGGATTTCAATATTTTTTGAAGAAGTTTGATTCAGGTGATGACTTATTTCCTGTCGATCTTCACTTCTTCTCCAAACTTTCTCTTTGCTTGGATATTTTCTTGGCAGTACAAATATCAGACTCATGATGGTCTCCCCAATCTTCTCCCTGCACTACAAAGATAAGCTTATGCCAAATGGTGGGCTGATTTCGACGACTCCAGAGCATCTCCCGACAACATCAAACTATGGTTTCAACAGAACCCGAAATATCTCAAGACTGCTGATGAAGTTTATTGTCAATTTTTGAATCAGAAAGCAAAAATCCTGCCTGCTATTGCTACCTCTTTGGACAAGGCTCATCTAGTCCAAAACATGGAAGATGTCCTTAGACTTTACAAAGATATGGACATTGCTGTTAGCAGAGAATCAGTCCCTAAAAAATCTGTTACCCCCTGCCCTTCAATCACCTTGTCTGAAGATTCTGCAAACCAGAATGAAGATGACTGTTACGCAATCGACCTGAAGGATGATGAATAGTCAAAATTTGTCGAACACTGTTCAATGTCAACCCTTTCATTGTCGAACACTGTTTATTATCGACCTATTCATTGTTGAACACTGTTCATTGTCGACATATTCCTAGTCGAACCCTGTAGCAAGCTGCGGAAGACTACTGTTGAACACTGTTCACTGTAGCGGTGCGACTGATTACTATTTTACTATTCACTATAGCGGGACACTGTAGCGTTACTATTGTAATAGTAAAATTTTAGTCTTTAAATGGATGTCTGCCCATGATGTTAGGCATGCATAATTTTTAGATCCCTTTAGAGAGCTTAGTGAGAGAAACTCTCCCCTTTTCCCCTCTTCAAATCATGTAATTTTAATAAATCAGTTTTCCTTCTCTTTTCTCTTATGCTTTAATTTCTGTTTTATTTCTGTTTTATACCGAGCTTAGTCTCTGGTTCTAATGCTTTAAATTTTTATTATTGCATTACATTCACATATAATGTAAAGCAGTCCGTCTGCTCTCCTACTTTTTTTCATCCTGTCTCTTCCGCCTTTCCCGTGATCTTCCACCTGCTCTCTGGTATCTAGATGACTGTTACGCAATCGACCTGAAGGATGATGAATAGTCAAAATTTGTCGAACACTATTCAATATCGACCTGTTCATTGTCGAACACTGTTCATTGTTGACCCATTCATTGTCGAACACTGTTCATTATCGACATATTCCTAGTCGAACCCTGTAGCAAGCTGCGAAAGACTACTGTTGAACACTATTCACTATAGCGTTGTGACTGATTACTATTTTGCTATTCACTATAGCGGGACACTGTAGCGTTACTATTGTAATAGTAAAATTTTAGTCTTTAAATGGATGTCTGCCCATGATGTTAGGCATGCATATTAATGTTATTATCTTACTGAACTGGATATTAATGTTATTATACTGATTAATCGTTATTCTTCTATTGATCTTTATTTGCTTTATTTATTATCTTAACTGAATAAAAAAATGATGGTATTATTATATCTAGATCAGGATAGTACGCATCTATGTGTTTTCTTTTCTTAACTGGACGGTACATAATGCCTAGTGTTGGATCTATTCTGTGGGACTGTAGCAGTAAGACTTGGGGAGGCGGTAAGACTAATTCGACGATGTCGCCATAGGTAGTGAAGGATGAGGCACGGTGGTGACCATGGTTAAGAACTGATAAATAAAAGCGGTGGCTAATGATCCGGGTATGATATATTAAATTTTAACGAATTGTTTAGAAGATAATACTTAAACCAGACATAAATCAAGGTATGAAGCATGATAATTTTAAGATCTAGTTCAAAGGATAATATTTGACTTAAATTTTTCAATTACAAATCTATGAAACCAAATGAGGGTAATGATATCAGGGGTTAAGTCTATATTTGTTATCTGCTGCTTATTTTCTTGTTATTTCCTTTTATTCTTGCTATTTCCTGCGTTTAATTCTTATATTCTGTCTTTATTTATATTCATATTCAAATCTTCTGCCATGTTGCGTTCTCTGTCTTCTAAACTCTCTTTCAAGTCTTCTCAATCTTCTTCTTCATCACTCACTGAGCAACAAATTAATCCATCTGCAACAAACATCTTTAATGAAGAAATTTGTTTTGAAAACATAAATCAAGACATAGAAGACTGGGAAATCTCCAGAATTCCAAACAATGAACTTTATAAAACTGAAAGACGATTCTTCAGAAGTTCTGATTACATTATCAAGATTGTAGAGAAACAAATCACCATTGAAGGAGATGATGAAGAATTTCATCTTCTCTGTCAAGAGACCTTAAAAAGTCAAGCCAACAAATACAATTATCTGCATATCAGATGTGTACAGGTAGCTAACCTCTAATTAGAGAAGGACTAAATGCATCTGTTCTGCTTTGTCTAAGAGACATAAGACATAATCAATTCCATGATTCTCTTCTAGGAACCGTTGAAACTAGTCTTGGTCATGGTCTAATCTATTTTAATTGTTATCCTAATAGGTCTGCTAGTTTAAAAGACAAAAATATTCAAGACACGTTATTTTTAAACATCAAAGTCTGTGGCTTAGACATGAAGGCCGGATCAATTCTTTTAGCCTTAATCTGTAGGATTCAGTACAAAGTAATGAATTCTTTCTACTCAAAAGTGTTAAATCCAAAAGACAATGGAGTAACAATGTTATTCCTAACAGACATAACAAAGGCCAACGTAGTTGTCCCCAAACAAATTCGATAGGAAGATGTAATCCTCCCCGAGAAATGGATTATGGATAAAGCAACTCCAGCTTTGCCCAGAGAAACACCTGAAATTCAGGAAATCACCCAACACCAATCAGGTAGAGTTGAATTAGCCTTCAATAAGAGACATTTGTTTAGCTCTTCTAGATTTTTTAAATCTTCATCCTTCAGATCTGAAGACTATAGATCTGATATCTCTAGAATATCTTTTTTCACAATCCAATTTACTCCATCAATAATCAATCTTCGAGGACTGGATACTACATCAAGCATCCCAAGGCCAATATACCAACGTGAAGACGAAGATGAATAGAGATCTATTCAATCTCCAAGCTATTCCTCCCTTAATGATGATGTCCATGTTATCTGACTTCATTATAGATAAGGAAACCCTTAGGAAAGACTTTTATTCCGCGGAATGGACTCCGCAAAGGAAATAGTTTTTCAAAAATTTTAAGGGATCAAACAGAACTGAAATCCAAGAGAAGATCTACGAATTTCTCAACAAAGTCAAACAACACATTCCATTCTTCAACTGGTTTTATGCCTACATGATTAGGAATGAAATTGAATATCCCTGGAGCATTGGTCTGATTGAAGATAAATCAGTTAATGTTCTTACTGTCTGGCATTGCAAAGATGGTGAGTTAATCAATTCTGATTTACCTCCTTCCAGTCAGTATCTTATCCCAAACGTAAAAGACAAAGATAACAATCTTGTCTTAGCTTCTCCTTTCAAGACTAAAGTAGAAGATGAGCCAATAAATCTGAAAGACATTAAAAGTCTTATGGAACAGAATAATTATACAAATAAATACCTTCAAGTTTTAGGTGAAAAATTAGTCAAACAATCCATAGATAAACCTTCAACCTCGAGAACCAAAACTGATGAAACTAAACCTCCCAAGTCAATCGAAAAGCCTCTTTTCAAAACTTTCAAAGCTAGCAAACAACTTAAAGAAAGTATAAAACTTTTAAATAATCCAAAACCATCTAACCAAAGTCTTATTAATGAATTCATGGATAGACTAAACCTAGTTGCCCCAGATACACCACAAACCCAAGAGTCAAAGACTAGAAAATCTAAAGATAAAAATTTGATTGTTAATACAATTCGACAATCTAGTTCATAATCGGGATCTGATTGCCCATAAATTGAAACTGAGACAAATTCTGTCATCAAGGTAAATCCTGTAATAAGCCAAACTCTTAACTGGAAAAATCCTTTGAAACTCTACTATCAAAGAGCGACAACTCCAGATCTGCTGCTTGAAGAAAGAAATCCAAACTTCAGAAGCTTTAGCGCAAACAACATCTATGAGTGGAACATTGATGGAATGACTGAATATGCCATTATCAACACTCTTCAGCATATGACCATGGTGTCGACAGCTTATCAAACCTCGTACGTTTGTCCTGAAGAAGTCATTGTCAGAATCCTTGTATCAGGATTTTTTAGACAGCTCAAAGGTTGGTAGGATAATTATATCTCCGCTGAACAAAAGGTGAAAATTGGCAAAGTAGTTAAGACTGACACCGACGACAATATAATCCTCAGTGATGGGAAGCTAATTCCCGACGCTGTCAACAATCTAATCTTCACAATCGCTCAACACTTTATAGGAGATCCATCTTTATGGAAAGATAAGTCTGCCGAACTTCTTTCAAACTTAAAATGAAAAACTCTAGCTGACTTTAGGTGGTATAGAGACACCTTCTTGTCTAGGGTTTTTACCAGACAGGATAGTCAACAGCCTTTTTGGAAAGAAAATTTTTTTGCTGGTCTGCCAAAATCCTTAGGCGACAAGGTTCGTGGCAAGATCAGAAGTCAATCCCCAAATGGAGAAATCCCTTACGAGCAGTTGAGTTACGGATAACTCATTGCCTTCATCCAAAAGGTAGCCCTGAAAATCTGCCAAGATGACAAGATTCAAGCCCAACTTGCCAGAGAAAAGGCCCAAACCAAGCGGGACTTAGGAACGTTCTGCAAACAATTTGGTCATCCTTATGCTAGGAGGAAGCCGAAACCAAAACCAAAATTTGATCATGTCCAGAAAACCAAATACTACAAACATAAAGCTAGTAAAAAACCTAGAAGACTTAAACAAGAATTTAAGTCCAAACCTCCAATCGACAATATCAAAGTCCCAAAGAAACCTATAGTTTGCTATAGCTATGGTAAACCTGGTCACATTAGTAAATATTGTAGCTTAAAAAGAAAGATAAAATCTTTAAATCTTGAACCAACAATCGAAGAACAAATTAATAATTTGTTAGTTGAATCATCTGAAGAAGAGTCTGATAAAGAATCCTCTGAAGACTTACACCAAATCCAAAATGATGATATTTCATCTGAAGGAGAATCAGATTCTCCGAAAATCAATGTCTTAACAAAGGAGCAAGATCTCCTGTTCGAAGTTCTTAATTCAATTGATGATCCTCAAGAAAGGAAAATCTATCTAGAAAAAATAAAATCTTTAATGGAAGCAAGTTCTTTTAAAAACTTTAAAGAACCAATCATTCAAAACAAATACAATCTGACAGAAACACTTAAAAAACTTGAGAAGAAAACTTCTAAGAAAACTATAACAATCCAAGACCTTCAATATGAAATTAATAGTCTGAAAATCAAAGTTAAACAACTTAAAGAACAGCAAAACTTACATCAGATTATAATATCCTAACTTCAGGATATTCAAACTGACTCTGATAAGGATACAATTCCCAAACGCAAGAGTCAAAAAAGTCAAAAGACTGAAAATCAAGCAGATGAAGAATTTTTTGCCCAAATAATTAATCAAATGAAAATTCAAAAATTCTTTATTAACAAAAACATCAAAATTGATGATTTTGTCCTTAACACTGTCGCATTGTTTGACACAGGGGCAGATTCAAATTGTATTTTGGAGGGATTAATCCCAACAAAGTATTTTGAAAAAACATCAAAACAGCTTAGCACAGCTAACGGTTCAAAACTAAAAATCAAATTCAAACTCTCATCTGCAATCATCGAAAACCAAGGTTTCCAAGTTGAAACTTCTTTTTTGTTAGTTAAGAATATAAAAAATGAAGTGATCTTAGGAACACCGTTCATTAGATCTCTTTTCCCTCTGCAAATCATGGATGAAGGGATTACTACCCAACATCTTGGTCAAACAATCACTTTCAAATTTCTTAGGAAATCGATTCTAAGGAATCTAAACTTAATCTAATATAAACAAAATCAAATCAATTATCTAAAAGAGGAAATTTCCTTTAAAAATATTGATTCCAGCCTTAGTTAACCCCAAATCCAGAAAATGATTCAATCTCTTTTTGAATAGATTCAAGGATCAATTTTTCAGATCTTCCAAACGCTTTCTAGGAAAGGAAGAAACATATGGTGGATCTTCCCTACGAAAAAGATTTCAATGAAAGACAAATTCCCACAAAGGCTAGACTAATCCAAATGAGTCAAGAACTCGTTCAGTATTGTCAGCAGAAGATTAAAGATCTTCTGTCGAGAGGACTCATTAGGAAAAGTAAGAGTCCATGGTCCTGTTCAGCCTTCTATGTCAACAAACAAGCCGAGATCGAAAGAGGAACTCCTCGATTGGTCATTAATTACAAACCGCTGAATCAAGCACTCTAATGGATTCAGTATCCGATTCCGAACAAAAAAGTTCTTCTTAAAAAACTGTATTTAGCTAAAATCTTTTCAAAATTTGATATGAAATCTAGATTTTGGCAAATCCAAATCAAAGAAAGTGATCGCTACAAGACGACCTTCTCTGTACCATTTGGGTAGTACGAATGGAATGTAATGCCTTTTGGTCTAAAGAATGCTCATTCTGAATTTCAAAGGATCATGAACGCAATCTTCAATCTATACTCAAACTTTACCATCGTCTACATTGATGATGTTCTTGTCTTTTCTCAATCAATAGATCAACATTTTAAACACATTAATATTTTTCTTGGAGTCATTAAAAGAAATGGTCTTGCGGTCTACAAGTCAAAGATTAATCTTTTCTAAACTAAAATTAGATTTCTTGGTCATAACATTTATCAAAGAACTATCAATCCTATTAATCGAGTAATTGAGTTTGCTGACAAGTTTCCAAACCAACTACAAAGATTTCTTGGTTGTTTAAATTATGTCGCTGACTTCTTTCTTCAACTAAGTAATCTTATCAAACATCTACATGATCGTCTGAAAAAGAGTCCTCCTCCTTGGTCAGACATTCATACAAACATTGTCAAATAGGTAAAATCTTAGGTAAAGGATCTTCCATGTTTCTATCTTCCAAATCCTTAATTATTTAAAATTATCGAAACTGATGCCTCTGACATAGGTTATGTTGGCATTCTCAAACAGCGTGTCACAGACAAAGAACATATCATTACATATGCATCAAAACATTGGAATCCTCCACAGCAGAATTATTCGACGGTCAAAAAAGAAATTTTAGCAATTGTTCTTTACATATCAAAATTTCAATCTGATTTATTAAATCAAAAATTTTTAGTTCATGTCGATTACAAATCTGTAAAAGATATTTTACAAAAGGACGTTAAAAATCTTGCTTCAAAATAAATTTTTGCTAGATGGCAAGCAATCTTGAGTGTTTTTTATTTCGACATAAAATATATCAAAGGCACCTCAAACACATTACCTGACTATCTTACCCGTGAATATTTATGGGGAAAATAGCCCTAGGCCGAGATCGACTTGATCTTCTTCCTCTAGGGGAAGAGGTACTGGTAATCCACCCCTGGCACAGCCAGCCAAATCATCATATCAACCGGGGTCTTCTACCTTTCCATTTGGGTCATCAACCCAAGCTAAAGCTGAGTCATCGACTTAGAGAAAACAATCAAAAGAAGACTATGCCATGCCAATCATAACCCTGTTAGCCCTGCAAGATCAAGGCCTAACCCATCTCCTAGATAAATCATGGAAACAAATCTTCACTGAAGAATTTGTCGAAGGAACCGACATTTAAACCATAATTCAAACCCTTAAAGGTAATGCCATTGTAGTCAACCAACCAAAAAAGGATTTAGTCACTCAAACTCAACCTATTTCCTCCAAATCTCATTACATTCCAAAAGAAAGTTTTTAGCCTGTAATTCAAATGGAACCAGAATTCTGGGATCCCAACCCAAGCAAAGTTCCTCAAAAAATTTTTCCAAATGGTTTTCACTTTATACTACTCTTAACAAACAAAACTCGACAATTTTATGAATATATTCTTGTCGATACTGACTCGGTCTCTCTCAAGCATTACAGGGACCCAAAAGACGAATCTTGCATAACCCATTCGACGATCCAGATTTTAAAGGTCATGACAACGACAAAATTTGGTATAAATCCAAACACTTGGAAGAAATTTTCTCAACATTTTGACCCAATTAGGTTTAATTACTGGGATTACATGCAAGCATGGAGTAACATCTTTTGGCTCCAGAACAAGTCCAACCGCCACTCTTGGCTTATCTATTTCAAACAGAATGTCTAATATAAGTTCCCTCACTGGTTCTTGCAATGGTGGAACTTCTCTGGTCCAATCCAGTAGATTCTTCCGACAAATGTTATGGAATGATTTCAATATTTTTTGAAGAAGTTTGATTCAGGTGATGACATATTTCCTGTCGATCTTAACTTCTTCTCCAAACTTTCTCTTGCCTGTATATTTTCTTGGCAGTACAAATATCAGACTCATGATGGTCTCCCCAATCTCCTCCCTGCACTACAAAGATAAGCATATGCCAAATGGTGGGCTGATTTCGACGCCTCTAGAGCATTTCCCGATAACATCAAACTATGGTTTCGACAGAACCCAAAATATCTCAAGACTGCTGATGAAGCTGATTGTCAATTTTTGAATCAGAAAGCAAAAATCCTGGCTACTATTACTGCCTCTTCCGACAAAGCTCATTTATTCCAAAACATGGAAGATGTCCTCAAACTTTACAAGGACATGGACGTTGCTATTAGCAGAGAATCAGTCCCTAAAAAATCTAGCTCTCCTTGCCCTTCAATCACCTTATCTGAAGATTCTGCAAACCAGAATGAAGATGACTGTTACGCAATTGACCTGAAGGATGATGAACAGTCAAAATCTGTCGAACACTGTTCATTGTCGACCTATTCATTGTTGAATACTATTCATTGTCATCCTATTCATTGTCGAACACTGTTCATTGTCGACATATTCCTAGTCGAACCCTGTAGCAAGCTGCGGAAGACTACGGTTGAACACTGTTCACTGTAGCAGTGCGACTGATTACTATTTTACTATTCACTATAGCGGGACACTGTAGCGTTACTGTTGTAATAGTAAAATTTTAGTCTTTAAATGGATGTCTGCCCATGATGTTAGGCATGCATAATTTTTAGATCCCTTTAGAGAGGTTAGTGAGAGAAACTCTCCCCCTTTCCCCTCTTCTAATCATATAATTTTAATAAATCAGTTTTCCTTCTCTTTTCTCTTATGCTTTAATTTCTGTTTTATTTCTGTTTTATACCGAGCTTAGTCTCTGGTTCTAATGCTTTAAATTTTTATTATTGCATTGCATTCAAATACAATGTAAAGCAGTCTGTCTGCTCTCCTACTTTCTTTCATCCTGTCTCTTCTGCCTTTCCTGTGATCTTCCACCTGCTCTCTGGTATCAGAGCCTGATGGGGAAGTAGGAATGTAAATGGTGGATTTAAGTTATTTATTATCTTATTGAATTGGATATTAATATTATTATATCGATTAATCGTTATTCTGCTATTGATCTTTATCTGCTTTATTTATTATCTTAACTGAACTAAAAAATAATGGTATTATTATATCTGGATCTGGATAGTACGCATCTATATGTTATCTTTTCTTAACTGGATGGTACATAATGCCTGCTGTTGGATCTATTCTATGGGGCTGTAGTAGTAAGACCTGGGGAGGCGGTAAGACTAATTCGACGATGTCACCACAGGTAGTGAAGGATGAGGCACGGTAGTGACAATGGTTAAGAACTGATAAATAAACGGGGTGGTTAACGGTCTGGGTATGATCTATTAAATTTTAACGAATTGTTCAGAAGATAATACTTAAACCAGACATAAATCAAGGTATGAAGCATGATAATTTTAAGTTGTAGTTTAAAGGATAATATTTGACTTAAATTTTTCAATTACAAATCTATGAAACCAAATGAGGGTAATGATATTAGGGGTTAAGTCTATATCTGTTATTTGCTATTTATTTTCTTTTTATTTTATTTTAATTCTTACTATTTCCTGCGTCTAATTCTTATATTCTGTCTTTATTTATATTTCTGTTTTAATTTTCTGCCATGTTGCGTTCTTTGTCTTCTAAGCTTTCCTTCAAGTCTTCTCAATCTTCTTCTTCATCGCTCACTGAACAACAAATTAATTCATCTACAACAAACATCTTTAATGAAGAAATTTGTTTTGAAAACATAAATCAAGACATGGATGACTGGGAAATCCCCAGAATCCCAAACAATGAACTTTATAAAACTAAAGGACGATTCTTCAGAAGTTCTGATTACATTATCAGGACTGTAGAGAAACAAATCACCATTGAAGGAGATGATGAAGAATTTCATCTTCTCTGTCAATAGATTTTAAAAGGCCAAGCCAACAAATACAATTATCTGCATATCGGATGTGTGCAGGTAGCTGTCAAACCCCTAATTAGAGAAGGACTAAACGCATTTGTTCTGTTTTGTCTAAGAGACATAAGACATAATCAATTCCATGATTCTCTTCTAGGAACTGTTGAAACTAGTCTTAGTCATGGTCCAATCTATTTTAATTGTTATCCTAATAGGACTGCTAGTCTAAAAGACAAAAATATTCAAGACACATTATTTTTAAACATCAAAGTATGTGGCTTAGACATGAAGCCCAGATCAATCCCTTTTGCCTTAATCTATAGGATTCAGTACAAAGTAATGAATTCTTTCTTCTCAAAAGTATTAAAACCAAAGGACAAGGGAGTAACAATGTTATTCTTAACAGATATAACAAAGGCCAACGTAGTTGTCCCCAAACAAATCTGATGGGAAGATGTAATCCTCCCTAAGAAATGGATTATGGATAAAGCAACTCCAACTTTGCCCAGAGAAACACCTAAAATTCAGGAAATCACCCAACACCAATCAGGTAGAGTTGAATTAGCATGCAATAGGAGAAATTCATTTAGCTCTTCTAGATCTTTTAAATCTTCATCCTCCAGATCTGAAGACTACAGATCTGCTGTCTCTAGAAAATCTTTTTACAGAATCCAATCTACTCCATCAATAATCAATCTTCGAGGACTGGATACTTCATCAACCATCCCAAGGCTAACATACCAACGGGAAGACAGAGATGAACAAATATCTATTCAATCTCCAACCTATTCCTCCCTTAATGATGATGTCCATGTTATCTGACTTCATTATAGATAAAGAAACCCTTAGGAAAGACTTTTATTCCGCGGAATGGACTCCACAAAGGAAATGGTTTTTTGAAAATTTTAAGGGATCAAACAGAACTGAAATCCAAGAGAAGTTCTACGAATTTCTCAATAAAGTCAAACAACACGTTCCATTCTTCAACTGGTTTCATGCCTACATGATTAGGAATGAAATTGAATATCCCTGGAGCATTGGTCTGATTGAAGATAAATCAGCTAATGTTCTTATTATCTGGCATCGCAAAGATGGTGAGTTAATCAAATCTGATTTACCTCCTTCTAGTCAGTATCTTATCCCAAACGTAAAAGACAAAGATAACAATCTTGCCTTAGCTTCTCCTTTCAAGACCAAAGTAGAACATGAGCCAATAAATCTGAAAGACATTAAAAGTCTTATGGAACAGGATAATTATACAAACAAATACCTTCAAGTTTTAGGTGAAAAATTAGTCAAACAATCCATAGATAAACCTTCAACCTCGAGAACCAAAACTGATGAAACTAAACCTCCCAAGTCAATTGAAAAGCCTCTTTTTAAACCTTTCAAAGTTAGTAAATAGCTTAAAGAAAGTATAAAACTTTTAAACAATCCAAAACCATCTAACCAAAGTCTTATTAATGAATTCATGGATAGACTAAACCTAGTCGCCCCAGATACACCACAAACCCAAAAGTCAAAGACTAGTAAATCTAAAGATAAAAATCTGATTGTTAATACAATTCAACAATCTAGTTCACAATCGGGATCTGATTGCCCAGAAACTGAAACTGAGACAAATTCTATCATCAAGGTAAATCCTGTAATCAGCCAAACTCTTAACTGGAAAAATCCTTCGAAACTCTACTATCAAGGAGTGACAGCTCCAGATCTGCTGCTTGAAGAGAGAAATCCAAACTTCAGAAGCTTTAGCGCAAACAACATCTATGAGTGGAACATTGATGGAATGACTGAATATGCCATCATCAACACTCTTCAGCATATGACCATGGTGTCGACAGCTTATCAAACCTCGTACAACTGTCTTGAAGAAGTCATTGTCAGAATCCTTGTATCAGGACTTTCTGGACAGCTCAAAGGTTGGTGAGATAATTATATCTCCGCTGAACAAAAGGTTAAAATTGGCGAAGCAGTCAAGACTGACGTCGATGACAATATAATCCTCAGTGATGGGAAACCATGTCTCGATGCTGTCAACAATCTAATCTTCACAATTGCTCAACATTTCATAGGAGATCCGTCTTTATGGAAAGATAGGTCTGCCGAACTTCTTTCAAACTTAAAATACAAAACTCTAGCTGACTTTAGGTGGTATAGAGACACCTTTTTGACTAGGGTTTACACTAGAGAGGATAGTCAACAACCTTTCTGGAAAGAAAAATTTCTTGCTGGTCCTCCAAAATCCTTAGGCGACAAGGTTCGCAACAAGATCAGAAGTCAATCTCCAAATAGAGATATCCCTTATGAGCAGTTGAGTTACGGACAACTCATTGCTTTCATCCAAAAGGTAGCCCTAAAAATCTGCCAAGATGACAAGATTCAAGCCCAACTCGCCAGAGAAAAGGCCCAAACCAAGCGAGACTTAGGAACGTTCTGCGAACAATTTGGTCTTCCTTGTGGTAGGAGAAAGCCGAAATTAAAACCAAAACCTAATCATGTCGAAAAAATTAAATATTACAGACATAAAGCAAGCACCAAACTAAGAAGACTTAAACAAGAATTTAAGTCCAAACCACCAATCGACAATATCAAAGTCTCAAAGAAACCTATAATCTGCTATAACTATGGTAAACCTGGTCACATTAGTAAATATTATAGGTTAAAGCGAAAGATAAAATCTTTAAATCTTGAACCGATAATTGAAGAACAAATTAATAATTTGTTAATCGAATCATGTTAGACAAATTAATAATCTCCCGATAACATCAAACTATGGTTTCGATAGAAATTGACAATCAGCTTCATCAACAAAACTTGTGATGCTTTCTGATTCAAAAATTGACAATCAGCTTCATCAGCAGTCTTGAGATATTTTGGGTTCTATCGAAACCATAGTTTGATGTTGTCGGGAGATGCTCTGGAGGCGTCGAAATCAGCCCACCATTTGGCATATGCTTGTCTTTGTAGTGCAGGGAGGAGATTGGGGAGACCATTATGAGTCTGATATTTGTACTGCTTAGAAAATATACAGGCAAGAGAAAGTTTAGAGAAGAAGTGAAGATCGACAGGAAATAAGTCATCACCTGAATCAAACTTCTTCAAAAAATATTGAAATCCTTCCATAACATTTGTCAGAAGAATCTACTGGATTGGACTAAAGAAGTTCCACCATTGCAAGAACCAGTGAGAGAACTTATATTGGACATTCTGTTTGAAGTAGATAAGCCAAGAGTGGCGGTTGGACTTGTTCTAGAGCCAAAACATGTTACTCCATGCTTGCATGTAATCTCAGTAATTAAACCCAATTGGGTCAAAATGCTGAGAAAATTTCTTCAAAGTGTTTGGATTCATACCAAATTCTGTCGTTGTCATGACCTTTAAAATCTGGATCGTCGAATGGGTTATGCAAGATTCGTCTTTTGGGTCCCTGTAATGCTTGAGAGAGACCGAGTCAGTATCGACAAGAATATATTCATAAAATTGTGGAGTTTTGTTTGTCGAGACTGGTTTAAAGTGAGAACCATTTAGAAAAATTTTTTGAGGAGCTTTGCTTGGGTTGGGATCCCAGAATTCTGGTTCCATTTGGATTACAGGCCAAAAACTTTCTTTTGGTATATAATGTGGTTTGGAGGAAATGGGTTGAGATTGGATGATTAAATCCTTTTTTGGTTGGTTGACTACAATGGCTTTGCCTTTAAGGGTTTGAATCATGGTTTGAATGTCGGTTCCTTCGACAAATTCTTCATTGAAGATCTATTTCCATGATTTATCTAGGAGATGGGTTTGGCCTTGATCTTGCAGGGCTAACAGGGTTGTGATTGGCATGGCATAGTCTGTGTTTGGATGCTTACCTTTGAAGACTAGTTTTGATGATGACAAATACAAGACAAATAGAATGATGCTTATGCTTGATAAATGTGCTTAATGTGATATATTGTATCGTGCATGATATGTACCTTATCTAGTTATATTTTACTTAATAATCATGCAATATGATAGATGTAACATTCATCATATAGTATATCCAATAATGCTTTATATGAGTTATAAATGAATTAATATTGGATTTGACCTTGTGCAATGTGTTCTGTTGCATCCTACATAGAGCATATCTATTAATAATTGTTAAATGACTTATTTAGATATGTCTATGAAAGTTTTATATGCATGTCAAACTAACTAGATTATACATTTATGAATCATGCATATGAAGATATTGAATTATGAATTTGGACTAACTATGCTTGTTTAAGTGAGCAATACTTTACAGGATAGTCCAAATACTAAGGGTGAGCTTGCAACAAGAAAGCAATAGATATCTATTAAGCTCAACACAAGGAGAATGCGAATAAGCATATGTCTTTGAAGATTTGTCTTGATGATAACACACATGATGGGAAGACTAAGTCCAATATCTTTTAAGGATAGCTTTAGGACTTAGAGTCTCTTTGTTTGAGGATCTCTTTGGATATCTCCTAGTGCATGAAGATAAAACAAAAATATTTTTCTTAAACTTATACCAAAACTGTTTTGATCTTGAAAATAACTTAAAAATGTTTTGGTGTTTTTTGATAAACTTTCTGGGATGTTTTTCAAGCTTTTATAACTATTTTACAAACTGAGTTATTCGCAGAACTCATTAGTTATTCGAATAAAGCTTTATATTTTGGATGCTGCGTGACTGTGTTTTAAAGTGTTATTCGAATAACACTCTTGTTATTCGAATAAGTGTTTTCTAAAGAACTTATTTTCACATTAGCTATTCGAATAACTCATCAGTTATTCGAATAGACCCTTTTCCCAGAAGTCTGTTTTAACAAATGTTATTCGAATAAAACTATCTTTATTCGAATAACCAGTTTTCTAAAGAAAGCTTTTATGGCAGCGTTATTCGAATAACACGAAGGTTATTCGAATAACCAGTTTCAGAAATATTTTTAAAAGAACATGTTATTCGAATAGCCAAAGGCTTATTCGAATAAACACGGTAAGCACAGATACGAATATAGAAACTAATGGACACTTTTCTCGTAATAATCACGGATTTAATTACACCCAATGGCTATTTTCTTTCTGGTTCTATAAATAGAGACCGTGGGTCTCATCTGAAATAAGTCCAGCTATTTGTTTAATTTGCGCTTGCTCTGAAAAATGTGATTTACATTTTACGCCTATTTTCTGTGCTCTTTTTGCTAAAACTTTGAGATATCCTTTGAGAGCCTCTTAGCACTTCAAATTGTATAATTTGCTCTGAGTAAGAGTTTCTATCCATCTATAATTTCTATTTTTCTGTATTGAGGGTGAGGTATCCTTCAAGGTTTGTAAAGGGGGTGAGGTATCCCTCTAAGGTTTGTATAAGGGTGAGGTATCCCTGCAGGCTGAGACTTTAGCACAAGGGTAGAGTGTCTTTGTGTGTGAAAAGTGCTCTATTTTGTAATGGTAGCAAGCACCTATTGAAGCTTGTATACTTTGTGAAAAATCTCGGCTTTCGAGGACTGGACGTAGACCACAAATGGGTTAGTGGTCGAACCAGGATAAATACTGTGCCTGCTTCTCTTTTCCCTAATCTCTTTATTTTATGTAATTTATTTTATTGCACATTTATTTTTTGCTGTTCTTTATTGTTTCTTTTCTTATTCTCATTCCTTCTGTGCGTTTATTTATTAAGCTTTTAATATTCGTGTTAATTAAAAAGAGGTTTTGCGAAAAAGTTTTAATACTCAATTCACCCCCCCTCTTGAGTACTGGAAGCCACTTGGTAACAAGTGGTATCAGAGATAGACTCTTGTATAAAGAGCTTAGCAGCTTCAAGAGTATATGGCTTCTTCAAATGGTTTTTCAGAAGGATCCTCCATAAACTGACCACCCTTTTTCAATGGGGATGGTTACGCATATTGGAAGGAAAGAATGAAAATCTTCATCGAAGCTATTGATCTAGATGTTTGGGATGCTGTCGAAAACAGCGCTTTTATACCCACACATGAGGTCGATGGTGTAAGGACCGAAACACCACGAAATAAATGGTCTGATGAAGATAAAAGAAAAGTTCAATTTAATTTAAAAGCCAAAAATATGATTACTACTGCTTTAGGATATGATGAGTTTTTTAGAATTTCAAATTGTAAAACTGCTAAAGAAATGTGGGATACTTTGCAAGTTACCCATGAGGGTACTAGTGAAGTTAAGAGATCGAGAATAAATTCTCTAACTCGTGAATATGAATTATTCAGAATGAACCAAGGAGAAAGTATTCAGGAAATGCAAAAGAGGTTCACCCACATAGTTAATCATCTTGCATCATTAGGCAAAAGCTTTTCTAATGAAGATTTGATTAACAAAGTTTTGAGATGTCTTAGCAGGATTTGGCAACCCAAAGTGACAGCAATATCCGAATCGAGGGATCTGTCCACAATGACTTTAGCTACCCTCTTTGGAAAACTTCATGAGCACGAGTTAGAGTTAAGCAGATTAAGCCAAAGCGAAGGGAACGATAAAAAGAAAAAGGGATAGCGCTCAAAGCCACTTCATCAACATTCGACAATGATGATGAAAAGAATGAAGAAAGTTCAGAGAATATATAAGTAAGTGAAGAAAATCTGAGTTTGTTGGTTAAAAGGTTTGGTAAATTTCTCAGGAAAAAGGGAACACAAAGAAGACCTCCCTTCCCTCCGAAAAAGACTCACTTCAAAGGCGAAGGAACTTCATCGACCCCAACTTGCTATGAATGTGGCAAACCTGATCACATGAAAATGGAGTATCCTGTTTATCAAAAGAAGAATGAGAAGTTTGAAAAGAAACCCTTCAAAGAAAGAAAAGGAAGAAAAGCCTACATAGCGTGGGATGAAAATGACATAGACTCAACTGACAGCTCAGATAGCGAAGAGGCTCAACTATGTCTCATGGCAAAAGGAGATGAAGAAGAAAGCGAAAACGAGGTAAGTTCTAATACTTTATTGCCCTCTTATGATGAGTTACAAGATGCTTTTGAGGAACTACATGAAGAATCTTTAAAACTTACAAAAATTATTTCTTCATCTAAGAAAACAATTTCTTCTTTAGAAAATCAAACTATTGCTTTAAATAAAGAAATAGAAGAATTGAAAATTGAAAACGAAACTTTAGGAATCATTGATGCATGCACAAATCATTCTTCACATGCTTCTACTTCGTCATTTTGTTCTTCATGTCATACACTTGAAAAAGAAAATGAAGATCTAAAGAACACTCTTTCTAAATTCACCTTTGGAAGGGATAACTTAAATATCTTATTAGGAAGACAAAGAGTGGTTTTTCAAAAAGCCGGAATAGGTTATAACCCGAAAAATCAACAAAAACTCTATAAAAATTTCTTTGTGCATTCTAATGTTTCAAGTAGTCCTTTTATTAAATGTTTTTATTGTGGAAGAAAAGGATATAGTGCTTCAACATGTAATGCAAGAAAAAATATAAATACAAAAGTTGGAACGAAAATGGTTTGGGTTCCCAAGGGTACTATACCCAAAACTGCACACAAGGACCCAAGAAAGTTTGGGTACCAAAAGTTAAAAACTAAATTTGTGTTGTAGGTGTGCTTGAAAGCCAGGAGTTCAAATTGGTATCTTGATAGCGGCTGCTCCAAGCACATGACCGGGGATGACTCTAAATTCACCATGCTCATTCCTAAGAATCATGGACACGTCACTTATAGCAACAACAACAAGGGTAAAATTCTTGGAATCGGCAAAGTCAAAATCTTGGCGGAAACACATTTGGACAGTAAAGAAAAGGAAATCAAGGAGAAAGAGGATGAACAAAGACAAGAAGATTCGCAAGCTTTGGAACTTTCCAAAGAATGGCGAACTTCAAAATATCACTCCCTTGATCAAATTATCGGTGATGTATCTAAAGGTGTAAGTACTCGTAACTCCCTTAGAAATACTTGTAATCATTTAGCATTTGTTTCTCAAATTGAACCTAAGGATTTAATTGAAGCTTTTGATGATGAACATTGGATCTCAGCTATGCATGAGGAATTAAATCAGTTTGAAAGAAATCAAGTTTGGGAATTAGTTGCTAGACCTAATAATCACCCTATAATTGGAACTAAATGGGTTTTTAGAAACAAACTTGATGAAAATGGGTTAATAACTAGAAACAAAGTTAGATTGGTTGCTAAAGGATATAATCAAGAAGAAGGAATAGATTATGAAGAAACCTATGCACCTGTAACTAGATTAGAAGCTATTAGAATGTTACTTGTTTATGCTTGCATCATGGATTTCAAATTATATCAAATGGATGTCAAGAGTGCTTTTCTAAATGGTTTTATTCAAGAGGAGGTATATGTTGAACAACCTCCAGGTTTTGAAAATCATGAACTGCCCAACCATGTTTTTAAACTTAAAAAGGCCTTATATGGTTTAAAGTAAGCTCCTAGAGCTTGGTATGAAAGGTTGAGTAAGTTTCTTTTGGAAAATGGTTTTTCAAGAGGAAAAGTCGATACTACTCTTTTTATTAAAAATTAAAAGCATGACATTCTTCTTGTGCAAGTATATGTGGATGATATTATCTTCGGTGCTACTAATGAATCCCTTTGCAAAGATTTTGCTAAGTCAATGCAGAATGAATTTGAAATGTCAATGATGGGAGAATTGAATTTCTTCCTCGGACTTCAAATCAAACAAACGAACGAAGGGACCTTCATAAGTCAAACAAAATACTGCAAGGAATTGTTCAAGAGATTCAAAATGGAAAACGCTAAACATATGGCAACTCCGATGGGCACGTCTTGCTACTTGGACAAAGATGAAGGAGGTAAATCAGTAGAAATAACGAAATATAGAGGTATGATTGGATCTCTCCTTTATCTTACTGCTAGTAGGCCAGATATTATGTTTAGTGTATGCATGTGTACTAGATATTAGGCAAATCCTAAGGAATCTCACTTAAGTGCTGTAAAATGTATAATGAAATACCTAGTAGGCACTTCACAAATGGGTTTGTAGTACCCTAAGGGTGCCTCTTGTAGCCTAATAGGCTATTCTGACTCTGATTTTGCTGGGTGCAAATTGGACAGAAAAAGTACTAGTGGGACATGCCACTTGCTTGGTAGTTCTTTAGTTTCTTGGCATAGTAAGAAACAAAATAGTGTGTCTTTGTCTACCGCTGAGGCTAAATATGTTGCAGCCGGGAGTTGCTGCGCTCAAATCCTTTAGATGAAGCAACAGCTCTTAGACTACGGTCTTCAGCTTGATCACATCCCGATAAGATGTGATAACACTAGTGCAATAAATATCTCTAAGAATCCCATACTGCATTCTAGAACAAAGCATATAAAGATAAGACATCACTTTATCAGAGATCATGTACAAAAAAGGGACTGCATTCTTGAGTTTGTTGAAACATCTAAGCAACTTGCAAATATCTTTACTAAACCCTTAGCAAAAGAAGCTTTCTTTTATATTCGAGGAGAATTGGGCATAATTGATCAATCAAATATTTGAATTACTTATTTGCTTATTTATTGCTGATCATTATCATGTTTATATGCTTTTAATTTCATATACGTACATGCTTCTGTGTTAGTTTTATTCGAATAGGCAAGGCCTTATTCGAATAAACTCCTTCACTGATAGTTAAATTGTGTGTTGAACATCAGCCTTATTCGAATAGAATTCAGTTTATTCGAATAAACTGATACCTTTGCTTAACCCTGTGTGTTTTTCATCTCTGCTTATTCGAATAACACATTCCCTATTCGAATAACCAGAAGCCTTCGTTTATCAGTGTTTCTTTCTTCCCTCTGCTTATTCGAATAAGCACTTTTTTATTCGAATAACCAGCGACCTTCTTTATCAGGTTTTGGTCTTAATCTCTGTCTATTCGAATAGACCTCAGGTTATTCGAATAACCTGAACCTGTTTTTCTCAGTGTTGACTGATTGGCCTCAGTCTATTCGAATAATGCCCATAGTTATTCGAATAAACCTTTTCAGCTAAGCCAAAACACTTGGCTTTCCCAGTTGTTTTATTCGAATAGAACCATTCTTATTCGAATAAACCCTAGCTGCCACACCTCTTCAGTTTCCTACACGCCTGTCTGTTCAGCTTTCCTGCAAGGTTTATTCGAATAAACCTCAGTTTATTCGAATAAACACGGGGTTCTTTAAATAAACCCTGCGCGCCCAAAACGTTTTCACTCTCCATCTTCTCTACTCCTCACTCCTTCCTCTCAAACCTTTCACTCTCTGCGTCTTTTCCTCTCTCTCTCACCTTCCTCCATGGCTTCCTCCTCCAGCAAACGTCCTCGCACAAAGAATGCTCTAGGCAACAACCCTCTTGATCTGAGAAGGCTCTCCTCCAACGAAGAGCATCGTGCACGCTTCATCTCATACTTCTAGGAGTGAAACTTGGTTCAACCCAAGTACCTAGATCTCTCTTTCTTCCAGCGGACACCGCGGCCGACTACGACTCTCGCAAAACAGGGAGTTTTTCGGCCTCTCTCTCTCAGGGCCACCATCTATCCAGCCTTGGTGAAGATGTTCTTCGCAATCTAGCTTTCGACGGCCAGAATCTTCTTTCTGAGGTATGTGATCAGAATATCGTGATCACACCACTGGACTGGTCAACTTTGTTCGGGCTGCAGTTCTCCAGCGCCCTTGTTGAAGAGGATGACACGCCCTTCTTTGAAGACTTCAACAAACCTCAAGCAGTTGAGGACCTGCTGAAACCCGGTACTGCCCTGCCTGATAAGGGTCTCAAGGGTGGAATGCTGAAGAGCCAAGATAGGCTTCTGCATTACGCCTATGCTCACATCCTGGCTCCTCGCGGTGGAAACTACGCCTACCTCAGTGAGGAAGATGTCTTCATGTTGTGGTTCCTGAAGAATGGCCATCAGGTCAACTGGCCTGTGTTCATCATGAGGCACATGATGAGGGCCAAGGGCAAGGAGAAATCTGACTTGCCTTATGGCATTCTTGTCACAACCTTGCTGAGCAAGTATCCTCAGGTCTTGGAGACTGAGCGAGCTATTGCTATGACGCACCACAACGTCTTTGGAGCTCACACCTTACGGAAGATGAAGATGATCCAAACTGATGAAGGCTAGGTGTATCCAGATGAGGTTGCTGAGGACGAGCTTGACCCTGCTGATGCCCCTGCTGCTCCTGCTGACATACCTACTGCTGCTCCTGCTCCTGTCACTCTGGAACAGATCATGGCCACCTTGCAAGACAACATAGCGTACATGGAACATACATTCTCTATTCTGTTTGACAGAATAAAAGGCGTTGAACGTGAGGTTGTGGCACTTCGATCTGCTTCACCTGCTCCTGCACCAGCTTCTTCACCACCACCTCCGGATGCTTACTTTTAGTTTTCTTTCGTTCTTAGGCTGTTTGTCTTTGGCTTTATGTTGTTTTATTTTCTGGCTTGTGTATTTGACTCTTTATATTAATGAATAAATAATGGTTCCTGTTGATCCTTTGATATGAGTATGTCTCCTGTTATGCACTTTGATATCTGATGAGACTTACCCCACCTTTTTGCTCATGACAAAAGGGGGAGAAATATTTGATCATTTCATTTGACTTTAATTAAGAAAAGACAGGTAATTTTAAATAGGATTGGATTCAAATTGAAAGGGGGAGCTGTGCACATATCTGATATACATACATTACCTCTTATAATTAAAGGGGGGGAGTAAGCTTTTTTTACCTTTTGTGAATTTCAATTATATGCACTAACGCTTTTCTCATTGATAGTCTTATTGATAGTTTGTCATCATCAAAAAGGGAGAGAATGTGTTTGGATGCTTACCTTTGAAGACTAGTTTTGATGATGACAAATACAAGACAAATAGAATGATGCTTATGCTTGATAAATGTGCTTAATATGATATATTGTATCATGCATGATATGTACCTTATCTAGTTATATTTTACTTAATAATCATGCAATATGATAGATGTAACATTCATCATATAGTATATCCAATAATGCTTTATATGAGTTATAAATGAATTAATATTGGATTTGACCTTGTGCAATGTGTTCTGTTGCATCCTACATAGAGCATATCTATTAATAATTGTTAAATGACTTATTTAGATATGTCTATGAAAGTTTTATATGCATGTCAAACTAACTAGATTATACATTTATGAATCATGCATATGAAGATATTGAATTATGAATTTGGACTAACTATGCTTGTTTAAGTGAGCAATACTTTATAGGATAGTCCAAATACTAAGGGTGAGCTTGCAACAAGAAAGCAATAGATATCTATTAAGCTCAACACAAGGAGAATGCGACTAAGCATATGTCTTTGAAGATTTGTCTTGATGATAACACACATGATGGGAAGACTAAGTCCAAGATCTTTTAAGGATAGCTTTAGGACTTAGAGTCTCTTTATTCGAGGATCTCTTTGGATATCTCCTAGTGCATGAAGATAAAACAAAAATATTTTTCTTAAACTTATACCAAAACTGTTTTGATCTTGAAAATAACTTAAAAATGTTTTGGTGTTTTTGATAAACTTTCTGGGATGTTTTTCAAGCTTTTATAACTGTTTTACAAACTGAGTTATTCGCATAACTCATTAGTTATTCGAATAAAGCTTTATATTTTGGATGCTGCGTGACTATGTTTTAAAGTGTTATTCGAATAACACTCCTGTTATTCGAATAAGTGTTTTCTAAATAACTTGTTTTCACATCAGCTATTCGAATAACTCATCAGTTATTCGAATAGACCATTTTCCCAGAAGTCTGTTTTAACAAATGTTATTCGAATAAAACTATCTTTATTCGAATAACCAGTTTTCTAAAGAAAGCTTTTATGGCAGCGTTATTCGAATAACACGAAGGTTATTCGAATAACCAGTTTCAGAAACATTTTTAAAAGAATGTGTTATTCGAATAGCCAAAGGCTTATTCGAATAAACACGGTAAGCACAGATACGAATATAGAAACTAACAGACACTTTTCTCGTAATAATCATGGATTTAATTACACCTAACGGCTATTTTCTATCTGGTTCTATAAATAGAGACCGTGGGTCTCATCTGAAATAAGTCCAGCTATTTGTTTAATTTGCGCTTGCTCTGAAAAATGTGATTTATATTTTACGCCTATTTTCTGTGCTCTTTTTGCTAAAACTTTGAGATATCCTTTAAGAGCCTCTTAGCACTTCAAATTGTATAATTTGCTCTGAGTGAGAGTTTCTATCCATCTATAATTTCTATTCTTTTGTATTGAGGGTGAGGTATCCCTCTAAGGTTTGTATAAGGGTGAGGTATCCCTGCAGGCTGAGACTTTAGCACAAGGGTAGAGTGTCCCTGTATGTGAAAAGTGCTCTATTTTGTAACGGTAGCAAGCACCTATTGAAGCTTGTATACTTAGTGAAAAATCTTGGCTTTCGAGGACTAGACGTAGACCACAAGTGGGTTAGTGGTCGAACCAGGATAAATACTGTGCCTGCTTCTCTTTTCCCTAATCTCTTTATTTTATGCAATTTATTTTATTGCACATTTATTTTTCGCTATTCTTTATTGTTTCTTTTCTTCTTCTCATTCATTCTGTGCGTTTATTTATTAAGCTTTTGATATTCGTGTTAATTAAAAAGAGGTTTTGCGAAAAAGTTTTAATACTCAATTCACCCCCCTCTTGAGTACTCGAAGCCACTTGGTAACATAGTCTTCTTTTGATTGTTTTCTCTTAGTCGATGACTCAGGTTTAACTTGGGTTGATGACCCAGATGGAAGGGTAGAAGACCCCAGTTGATAAGATGATTTGGCTGGCTGTGCCAGGGGTGGATTACCAGTACCTCTTCCCTTAGAGGAAGAAGATCTCGTCGATCTCGGCATGGGGCTATTTTCCCTGTAAATATTCACGGGTAAGATAGTCAGGTAATTTGTTTGAGGTGCCTTTGATATATTCTATGTCAAAATCAAAAACACTCAAGATTGCTTGCCATCTAGCAAAAATTTGTTTTGAAGCAAGATTTTTAATATCCTTCTGTAAAATATCTTTTGCAGATTTGCATTCGACACGGACTAAAAAATTTTTATTTAATAAATCAGATTGAAATTTTGATATGCAAAGAACAATTGCTAAAATTTCTTTTTTGACCATTGAATAATTCTGCTATGCAGGATTCTAATGTTTTGATGCATATGCAATGATATGTTCTTTGTCTGCAACACGCTGTTTGAGAATGCCACCATAACCTATGTCAGAGGCATCAGTTTCGACAATTTTAAATAGTTGAGGATTTGGAAGATAGAGGCATGGAAGATCCTTTACCTGAGATTTTACCTGTTTGACAATGTTTGGATGAATGTCTGACAAAGGAGGAGGACTCTTTTTCAAACGATCATGTAAAGGTTTGATAAGATTACTTAGCTGAGGAAAGAAGTCAGCGACATAATTTAAACAACTAAGAAATCTTTGTAATTGGTTTTTATCAATGAGTTTGTTTGGAAACTTGTCAGCAAACTCAATTACTCGATTAATAAGATTGATAGTTCCTTGATAAATATTATGACCAAGAAATCTAATTTTAGTTTGGAAAAGATTAATCTTTGACTTGGAGACTGCAAGACCATTTCTTTTAATGACTCCAAGAAAAATATTAATGTGTTTAAAATGTTGATCTATTGATTGAGAAAAGACAAGAACATCATCAATGTAGACGATGGTAAAGTTTGAGTATGGATTGAAGATTTCGTTCATGATCCTTCGAAATTCAGAAGGAGCATTCTTTAGACCAAAAGGCATTACGTTCCATTCGTACTGCCCAAATGGTACAGTGAAGGCCATCTTGTAGGGGTCACTTTCTTTGATTTGGATTTGCCAAAATCCAAATTTCATATCAAATTTTGAAAAGATTTTAGCTGAATACAGTTTTTTAAGAAGATCTTTTTTGTTTGGAATCGGATACCAAATCCATTGGAGTGCTTGATTCAGCGGTTTGTAATTAATGACCAATCGAGGAGTACCTCTTTCGATCTCAGCTTGTTTGTTGATGTAGAAGGCTGAACAAGACCATGGACTCTTACTTTTCCTAATGAGTCCTTTCGCAAGAAGATCTTTAATCTCCTGCTGACAATACTGAACGAGTTCTTGACTCATTTGAATTAGTCTAGCCTTTGTGGGAATTTGTCTTTCTTTGAAATCCTTTTCCTAGGGAAGATCCACTATATGTTTCTTCCTTTCCCAGAAAGCGTTTGGAAGATCTGAACAAATTATTCTTTGAATCTGTTCAAGAAGAGATTGAATCCTTTTCTGGATTTGGGGTTGACTAAGGTTAGAATCAATATTTTTAATGGAAATTTCCTCTTTTAGATAATTGATTTGGTTTTGTTTATATTGGGTTAGGTTAAGATTCCTTAGAATCGGTTTCTGAAGAAATTTGAACATGATTGTTTGACCAAGATGTTGGGTAGTAATCCCTTCATCCGTGATTTGTAGAGGGAAGAGTGATCTGATGAATGGTGTTCCTAAGATCACTTCATTTTTTAGATTTTTGACTAACAAGAAAGAAGTTTCAACTTGGAAACCTTGGTTTTCGATGATTGCAGATGAAAGTTTGAATTTGATTTTTTGTTTTGAACCATTAGCTATGTAAGCTGTTCAGATATTTTTTCAAAATACTTTATCGGGATTAATCCCTCCAAAATACAATTTCAATCTGCCCGTGTCAAACAATGCGACAGTGTTAAGGACAAAATCATCAATTTTGGTGTTTATGTTAATAAAGAATTTTTGAATTTTCATTTGATTAATTATTTGTGGAAAAAATTCTTCATCTTCTTGATTTTCAGTCTTTTAACTTTTTTGACTCTTGCGTTCGAGAATTGTATCCTTATCAGAGTTAATTTGAATATCCTGAAGTTGGGATATTATAATCTGATATAAGTTTTGCTATTCTTTAAGTTGTTTAACTTCGATTTTCAGACTATTAATTTCATATTGAAGGTCTTAGATTGTTACAATTTTCTTAGAACTTTTCTTTTCAAGTTTTCTAAGTGTTTCTGTAAGATTATATTTATTTTGGATTATCGGTTCTTTGAAAGATTTAGAAGAACTTGCTTCCATTAAAGATTTTATCTTTTCTAAATAGACTTTCCTATCTTGAGGATCATCAATTGAATTAAGAACTTCAAACAGGAGATCTTGCTCCTTTGTTAAGACATTGATTTTGGGAGAATCTGATTCTCCTTCAAATAAAATATCATCATTTTGGGTTTGGTTTAAGTCTTCAGAAGATTCTTTATCAGACTCTTCTTCAGATGATTCGACTAACAAATTATTAATTTGTTCTTCAATTGTCAATTCAAGATTTAAAGATTTTATCTTTCTCTTTAACCTACAATATTTACTAATGTGACCAGGTTTACCACAGTTATAGCAGATTATAGGTTTCTTTGGGACTTTGATATTGTCGATTGGTGGTTTGGACTTAAATTCTTGTTTAAGTCTTCTGGGTTTGGTGCTTGCTTTATGTCTGTAATATTTAGTTTTTTCGACATGATTAGGTTTTGGTTTTAATTTCAGCTTTCTCCTAGCACAAGGAAGACCAAATTGTCCACAGAACGTTCCTAAGTCCCGCTTGGTTTGGGCCTTTTCTCTGGCGAGTTGGGCTTGAATCTTGTCATCTTAGCATATTTTTAGAGCTACCTTTTGGATGAAAGCAATGAGTTGTCCGTAACTCAACTACTTATAAGGGATTTCTCCATTAGGAGATTGACTTCTGATCATGTCGCGAACCTTGTCGCCTAAGGATTTTGGAAGACCAGCAAGAAATTTTTCTTTCTAGAAAGGCTGTTGACTATCCTCTCTAGTGTAAACCCTAGTCAAAAAGGTGTCCCTATACCACCTAAAGTTAGCTAGAGTTTTGCATTTTAAGTTTAAAAGAAGTCCGGCATACTTATCTTTCTATAAAGATGGATCTCCTATGAAATGTTAAGTGATTGTGAAGATTAGATTGTTGACAGCGTTGGGAATTGGTTTCCCAACACTGAGGATTATATTACCGTCGGCGTCAGTCTTGACTGCTTCACCAATTTTGACCTTTTGTTCAGCAGAGATATAATTATCCCACCAACCTTTGAGCAGTTCGAAAAATCCTGATACAAAGATTCCGACAATGACTTCTTCAAGACGGTCGTACGAGGTTTGATAAGCTGTCGACACCATGGTCATATGCTAAAGAGTGTTGATGATGGCATATTCAGTCATTCCAACAATGTTCCACTCATAGATGTTGTTTGCACTAATGCCTCTGAAGTTTGGATTTCTTTCTTCAAGCAGCAGATCTGGAGCTGTCACTCTTTGATAGTAGAGTTTCGAAGGATTTTTCCAGTTAAGAGTTTGGCTGATTATAGGATTTTACCTTGATGATAGAATTAGTCTCAGTTTCAGTTTCTAGGCAATCAAATCCCGATTGTGAACTAGATTGTCGAATTGTATTAACAATCAGATTTTTATCTTTCGATTTACTAATCTTTGACTCTTGGGTTTAGTCTATCCATGAATTCATTAATAAGACTTTGGTTAAATGGTTTTGGATTGTTTAAAAGTTTTATACTTTCTTTAAGCTATTTGCTAACTTTGAAAGGTTTGAAAAGAGGCTTTTCGATTGACTTGGGAGGTTTAGTTTCATCAGTTTTGGTTCTCGAGGTTGAAGGTTTATCTATGGATTGTTTGACTAATTTTTCACCTAAAACTTGAAGGTATTTATTTGTATAATTATTTTGTTCCATAAGACTTTTAATGTCTTTCGGATTTATTGGCTCATCATCTACTTTAGTCTTGAAAGGAGAAGCTAAGACAGGATTGTTATCTTTGTCTTTTACGTTTGGGATAAGATACTGACTAGAAGGAGTTAAATCAGATTTGATTAACTCACCATCTTTGCAATGTCAGACAGTAAGAACATTAGTTGATTTATCTTCAATCAGACCAATGCTCCAGGGATATTCAATTTCATTCCTAATCATGTAGGCATGAAACCAGTTGAAGAATGAATGTATTGTTTGACTTTGTTGAGAAATTCGTAGAACTTCTCTTTGATTTCAGTTCTATTTGATCCCTTAAAATTTTTGAAAAACCATTTCCTTTGCAGAGTCCATTCTACGGAATAAAAGTCTTTCCTAAGGGTTTCCTTATCTATAATGAAGTCAGATAACATGGACATCATCATTAAGGGAGGAATAGGTTGGAGATTGAATAGATCTCTGTTCATCTTCGTCTTCACATTGGTATGTTGGCCGTGGGATGCTTGATGAAGTATCCAGTCCTCGAAGATTGATTGTCGATGGAGTAGATTGGATTGTGGAAAAATATTTTCTAAAGACAGCGGATCTGTAGTCTTCAGATCTGGAGGATGAAGATTTAAAAGATCTAGAAGAGCTAAACGAATTTCTCCTATTGAAGGCTAATTCAACTCTACCTGATTGGTGTTGGGCGATTTCCTAAATTTCAGGTGTTTCTCTGGGCAAAGCTGGAGTTGCTTTATCCATAATCCATTTCTCGGGGAGGATTACATCTTCCCATCGGATTTGTTTGGGGACAACTACGTTGGCCTAGGTTATGTCTGTCAGGAATAACATTGTTACTCCCTTGTCTTTTGGTTTTAACACTTTTGAGTAGAAAGAATTCATTACTTTGTATTGAATCTTATAGATTAAGGCTAAAGGGATTGATCCGGGCTTTATGTCTAAGCCACAAACTTTGATGTTTAAAAATAATGTGTCTTGAATATTTTTGTCTTTTAGACTAGCAGTCCTATTAGGATAGCAATTAAAATAGATTGGACCATGACCAAGACTAGTTTCAACGGTTCCTAGAAGAGAATCATGGAATTGATTATGTCTGATGTCTCTTAGACAAAGCAGAATAGATGCATTTTGTCCTTCTCTATTTAGAGGTTTGACAGCTACCTGCACACATCCGATATGCAGATAATTGTATTTGTTGGCTTGACCTTTTAAGGTCTCTTGACAGAGAAGATGAAATTCTTCATCATCTCCTTCAATGGTGATTTGTTTCCCTACAGTCCTGATAATGTAATCAGAACTTCTGAAGAATCGTCCTTCAGTTTTATAGAGTTCATTATTTGGGATTTTGGGGATTTCCCAGTCTTCCATGTCTTGATTTATGTTTTCAAAACAAATTTCTTCATTAAGGATGTTTGTTGTAGATGGATTAATTTGTTGCTCAGTGAGCGATGAAGAAGAAGATTGAGAAGACTTGAAAGAGAGTTTAGAAGACAGAGAATGCAACATGGCAGAAGATTTAAACAGAAATATAAATAAAGATAGAATATAAGAATTAAATGCAGGAGATAGCCAGAATAAAAAGGAAATAACAAGAAAATAAACAGCAGATAACAGATATAGACTTATCCCCTGATATCATTACCCTCATTTGGTTTCATAAATTTGTAACATAAAAATTTAAATCAAATATTATCCTTTGTACTAGATCTTAAAATTATCATGCTTCATTCCTTGATTTATGTCTGGTTTAAGTATTATCTTCTGAACAATTCATTAAAATTTTGATAGATCATACCCGGATCGTTAGCCACCGCGTTTATTTATCAATTCTTAACCATGGTCACCACCGTGCCTCATCCTTCACTACCTGTGGCGACATCGTCGAATTAGTCTTACCGCCTCCCCAGGTCTTACTGCTACAGCCCCACAGAATAGATCCAACACCAGGCATTATGTACCGTCCAGTTAAGAAAAGATAACATATAGATGCGTACTATCCAGATCCAGATATAATAATACCATTATTATTTAGTTCAGTTAAGATAATAAATAAAGCAGATAAAGATCAAAGCAGAATAACGATTAATCGGTATAATAACATTAATATCTAGTTTAATAAGATAATAAATAACTTAAATCGACCATTTACATTCCTACTTCCCCATCAGTCTCTGATACCACAGAGCAGGTGGAAGATCACGGGAAAGGCAGAAGAGACAGGATGAAAAAAAGTAGGAGAGTAGACGGACTGCTTTACATTGTATGTGAATGCAATGCAATAATAAAAATTTAAAGCATTAGAACTAGAGACTAAGCTTGGTATAAAATAGAAATAAAACAGAAATTAAAGCATAAGAGAAAAGAGAAGGAAAATTGATTTATTAAAATTACATGATTAGAAGAGGGGAAAGGGGGAGGATTTCTCTCACTAACCTCTCTAAAGGGATCTAAAAATTATGCATGCCTAACATCATGGGCAGACATCCATTTAAAGACTAAAATTTTACTATTACAATAGTAACGCTACAGTGTCCCAGTACAGTGAATAGAAAAATAGTAATCAGTCGCACCGCTATAGTGAACAGTGTTCAACAGTAGTCTTTCGCAGCTTGCTACAAGATTCGACTAGGAATATATCAATAATGAACAGTGTTCGACAATGAATAGGTCGATAATGAACAGTGTTCGACAATGAATAGGTTGACAATGAATAATGTTTTACATATTTTAACTATTCATCATCCTTTAGGTCGAATGCATAACAGTCATCTTCATTCTAGTTTGCAGAATCTTCAGACAAGGTGATTGAAGGGCAGCGAGAACCAGAATTTTTAGGGACTGATTCTCTGCTAATAGCAATGTCCATGTCCTTGACAATCAGCTTCATCAGCAGTCTTGAGATATTTTGGGTTCTGTCGAAACCATAGTTTGATATTGTCGGGAGATGATCTGGAGGCATCGAAATCAGCCCACCATTTGGCATATGCTTATCTTTGTAGTGCAGGGAGGAGATTGGGAAGACCATCATGAGTCTGCTATTTGTACTGCCAAGAAAATATCCAGGCAAGAGAAAGTTTGGAGAAGAAGTGAAGATCGACAAGAAATAAGTCATCATCTGAATCAAACTTCTTCAAAAAATATTGAAATCCTTCCATAACATTTGTCAGAAGAATCTACTGGATTGGACCAAAAAAGTTCCACCATTGCAAGAACCAGTGAGGGAACTTATATTGGACATTTTGTTGAAGTAGATAAGTCAAGAGTGGCGATTGGACTTGTTCTGGAGCCAAAACATGTTACTCCATGCTTGCATGTAATCCTAGTAATTAAACCCAATTAGGTCAAAATGCTGAGAAAATTTTTTCAAAGTGTTTGGATTTATATCAAATTCTGTCAGTGTCATGACCTTCAAAATCTGGATCGTCGAATAAGTTATGCAAGATTCGTCTTTTGGGTCCCTGTAATGCTTGAGAAAGACCGAGTCAGTATCGACAGGAGATCTTGCTCCTTTGTTAAGACATTGATTTCAGGAGAATCTGATTCTCCTTCAAATGAAATATCATCATTTTGGATTTAGTTTAAGTCTTCAGAGGATTCTTTATCAGACTCTTCTTCAGATGATTCGACTAACAAATTATTAATTTGTTCTTCAATTGTCGGTTCAAGATTTAAAGATTTTATCTTTCTCTTTAACCTACAATATTTACTAATGTGACCAGGTTTACCACAGTTATAGCAGATTATAGGTTTCTGTGGGACTTTGATATTGTCGATTGGTGGTTTGGACTTAAATTCTTATTTAAGTCTTCTGGGTTTAGTGCTTGCTTTATATCTGTAATATTTAGTTTTTTCGACATGATTAGGTTTTGGTTTTAATTTTGGCTTTCTCCTAGCACAAGGAAGACCAAATTGTTCGCAGAACGTTCCTAAGTCCCACTTAGTTTGGGCCTTTTCTCTGGCGAGTTGGGCTTGAATTTTGTCATCTTGGTAAATTTTTAGGGCTACCTTTTGGATGAAAGCAATGAGTTATCCGTAACTCAACTGCTCATAAGGGATTTCTCCATTAGGAGATTGACTTCTGATCTTGTCGCGAACCTTGTCGCCTAAGGATTTTGGAAGACCAGCAAGAAATTTTTCTTTTTAGAAAGGCTGTTGACTATCCTCTCTAGTGTAAACCCTAGTAAAAAATGTGTCTCTATACCACTTAAAGTCAGCAAGAGTTTTGCATTTTAAGTTTGAAAGAAGTTCAGCAGACCTATCTTTCCATAAAGACGGATCTCCTATGAAATGTTGAGCGATTGTGAAGATTAGATTATTGACAGCGTCGGGAATTGGTTTCCTATCACTGAGGATTATATTGCCGTCAGCGTCAGTCTTGACTGCTTCACCAATTTCGACCTTTTGTTCAGCAAAGATATAATTATCCCACCAACCTTTGAGCTGTCTGAAAAATCCTGATACAAGGATTCCGACAATGACTTCTTCAGGACAGTCATACGAGGTTTGATAAGCTGTCGACACCATGGTCATATGCTAAAGAGTGTTGATGATGGCATATTCAGTCATTCCATTAATGTTTCACTCATAGATGTTGTTTGCGCTAAAGCTTCTGAAGTTTGGATTTCTTTCTTCAAGCAGCAGATCTGGAGCTGTCGCTATTTGATAGTAGAGTTTCGAAGGATTTTTCCAGTTAAGAGTTTGGCTGATTACAGGATTTACCTTGAAGACAGAATTTGTCTCAGTTTCAATTTCTGGGTAATCAAATCCCGATTGTGAACTAGAATGTCGAATTGTGTTAACAATCAAATTTTTATCTTTAGATTTACTAGCCTTTGACTCTTGGGTTTGTGGTGTATTTGGGGCGACTAGGCTTAGTCTATCTATGAATTCATTAATAAGACTTTGGTTAGATGGTTTTGGATTGTTTAAAAGTTTTATACTTTCTTTAAGCTGTTTGCTAACTTTGAAAGGTTTGAAAAGAGGCTTTTCAATTGACTTGGGAGGTTTAGTTTCATCAGTTTTGGTTCTCGAGGTTGAAGGTTTATCTATGGATTGTTTGACTAATTTTTCACCTAAAACTTGAAGGTATTTGTTTGTATAATTATTCTGTTCCATAAGACTTTTAATGTCTTTCGGATTTGTTGGCTCATCTTCTACTTTAGTCTTGAAAGGAGAAGCTAAGACAGGATTGTAATCTTTGTCTTTTACGTTTAGGATAAGATACTGACTGGAAGGAGGTAGATCAGATTTGATTAACTCACCATCTTTATGATGCCAGACAGTAAGAACATTAGCTGATTTATCTTCAATCAGACCAATGCTCCAGGGATATTCAATTTCATTCCTAATCATGTAGGCATGAAACCAGTTGAAGAATGGAATGTGTTGTTTGACTTTGTTGAGAAATTCGTAGAACTTCTTTTGGATTTCAGTTTTGTTTGATCCCTTAAAATTTTTGAAAAATCGTTTCCTTTGCGGAGTCCATTCCGCGGAATAAAAGTCTTTCCTAAGGGTTTCCTTATCTATAATGAAGTCAGATAACATGGAAATCATCATTAAGGGAGGAATAGGTTGGAGATTGAATAGATCTCTGTTCATCTTCGTCTTCACATTGGTATGTTGGCCTTATGATGCTTGATGAAGTATCCAGTCCTCGAAGATTGATTGTTGATGGAGTAGATTGGATTGTGGAAAAAGATTTTCTAGAGACAGCAGATCTATAGTCTTCAGATCTAGAGGATGAAGATTTAAAAGATCTAGAAGAGCTAAACGAATTTCTCCTATTGAAGGTTAATTCAACTCTACCTGATTGGTGTTGGGTGATTTCCTGAATTTCAGATGTTTCTCTGGGCAAAGCTGGAGTTGCTTTATCCATAATCCATTTCTCAGGGAGGATTACATCTTCCCATCGGATTGGTTTGGGGACAACTACATTGGCCTTTGTTATGTCTGTTAGGAATAACATTGTTACTCCCTTGTCTTTTGGTTTTAACACTTTTGAGTAGAAAGAATTCATGACTTTGTACTGAATCCTATAGATTAAGGCTAAAGGGATTGATTCGGGCTTCATGTCTAAGCCACAGACTTTGATGTTTAAAATTAATATGTCTTGATTATTTTTGTCTTTTAGACTAGCAGTCCTATTTGGATAACAATTAAAATAGATTGGACCATGACCAAGACTAGTTTCAACGGTTCCTAGAAGAGAATCATGGAATTGATTATGTCTTATGTCTCTTAGACAAAGCAGAACAGATGCGTTTAGTCCTTCTCTAATTAGAGGTTTGACTGCTACCTGCACACATTCGATATGCAGATAATTGTATTTGTTGGCTTGACCTTTTAAGGTCTCTTGACAGAGAAGATGAAATTCTTCATCATCTCCTTCAATGGTGATTTGTTTCTCTACAGTCCTGATAATGTAATCAGAACTTCTAAAGAATCATCCTTCAGTTTTATAGAGTTCATTGTTTGGGATTCTGGGGATTTCCCAGTCATCCATGTCTTGATTTATGTTTTCAAAACAAATTTCTTCATTAAAGATGTTTGTTGCAGATGAATTAATTTGTTGCTCAGTGAGCGATGAAGAAGAAGATTGAGAAGACTTGAAAGAGAGTTTAGAAGACAGAGAACGCAACATGGCAGAAGATTTAAACAGAAATATAAATAAAGACAGAATATAAGAATTAAACGCAGGAAATAGCAAGAATAAAAGGAAATAACAAGAAAATAAACAGCAGATAATAGATATAGACTTAACCCCTGATATCATTACCCTCATTTGGTTTCATAGATTTGTAATTGAAAAATTTAAGTCAAATATTATCCTTTGAACTAGATCTTAAAATTATCATGCTTCATACTCTGATTTATGTCTGGTTTAAGTATTATCTTCTGAACAATTCGTTAAAATTTAATAGATCATACCCAAATCGTTAGCCACCGCGTTTATTTATCAGTTCTTAACCATGGTCACCACCGTGCCTCATCCTTCACTACCTGTGGTGACATCGTCGAATTAGTCTTACCGCCTCCGCAGGTCTTACTGCTACAGCCCCACAGAATAGATTTAACACCAGGCATTATGTACCATCCAGTTAAGAAAAGATAACATATAGATGCGTACTATCTAGATCCATATATAATAATACCATTATTATTTAGTTCAATTTAGATAATAAATAAACCAGATAAAAATCAAAGGCAGATAATGATTAATCGGTATAATAACATTATTATCCAGTTCAATAAGATAATAAATAACTTAAGTCCACCATTTACATTCCTACTTCCCCATCAGGCTCGATATATATATATATATATATATATATATATATATATATATATATATATATATATATATATATATGATGTACCTATTGCATGGATGTATGGTTTAATCTTTATGTTTTTCCGCTAAGGTTTATGTTTTTACGCTCACGAGTTATTACAAAAAATAAATATATATGTATATATATAACTATACATACTTGTGTATCTCTTGAAGTGTTAGCACATTTGAATATTTCACGATGAACAGGTTATTGAATATAAATATATACATATAATAAAAAAAATATTCACCATTTTATTTATACATCTATAATAAAATAAGTTTAATTATAATTTAATGAACTGGGTCTTAATTTATACTTTTATTTTCTGCATTGTATTTAATGATGTGATGTTCTCTTCCGAAAAGGGGCGTTACAATGAATATAGGATGTCTCACCTCTTTTCTGTATTTCTACTACCTCTGTGTATATATATATGTTTCTCTGAAGACGGTGGCGAAGAAGGGGAAGTTCACGAGTTCCCTGATTTTTGGCCTGACTTCGACTAGTACCTGTTTGATCATGACGACCCGTCTGCACGACTTCTTGGGGTATGTGTGCCTGACTTTTCTCGGAGGTCTAGACTGTTGGCATATCAACTTTATCACAAACTGCTGTGTTTATCTGGGTGACGTGACGGTGTCGCTAGCTTAGGAGCGTTATGATCCGCCTATATTTACCTGTAGTGCTTGGTTGCATTTAGAGTTTTACCTGCCCATTAGGGATATGTGGGGTGAACATTATTATACCCCCACAAGAGGATTCATTCCTCTCTACTGCCCGAGCCCCGGCCCGCAACTCGGTGGCTCCGATGAGGGTCTCTTCTGATGAGGAAGACCCTGAGGAGGATCTTAACATAGTCCCTTCTCTTTCTTCTTAGGGGCTGATACTGTCGATAGTCACTAATGGTTATCTGTGTTCATTTTGGGGCCTGATGATTTATCTTTTAGTGGGATGTACATTTATGAGCTTTTGGGGCATGCATAGTTTTACTTTTTGTACATCAGGTGTTGTAACTAAATAAGTTTGATATAATTATATATATATATATATATGCATATGTATGCTGTTTGAATGTGTGGTTTACTTTTACCTTACTTTTTATTGCATTTACGTTCCGACACTATATTTTATTAATTATAACAAAAAAAATATTCGGTAATTTAATCACACGATTACAACCAAGCAAGTTTATATTTATATAATGAACTGGGTCTTAGTTTACATTTTTATTTTTCGCATCGTAAATAATGATGTGACGTCCCTTCCCAAAAAGGGGCATTACACGAACAACCTATGTTGAAATTGTTAATCTATTGCTCTTAGTACTTGAAGTAGTTTAACATATTCTTTGTAGAGTTTTTCTATTATATTAACCTATACAAGACTAATGAAGTATGAAGGAAAAAGATCAAATTCTGATTTAAGAAAGTTCAAGTGTGACTTGAGAAGATTCTTGAAGAACATGAGAAAGTTCATCATGAGAAGGTCCTGAGAAGTGTGTGAGGAAATTTAGAAAAATGAAGAATCTCCATAAGAAATAATATAAATAGCATTTCAAAGATCAGAATGAAGCTCACACCATCTAAGTTATGAAGAAGAAACATGTGTTTGATGATGGAATCAAATGATGAGAAGATTAGAGAAATTCAAGCGTGAGAAAGTTGGAAAAGAGAGTTAGTTGAGAAAGATCAGTGAGAAGATTGCTCATAAGAAAGTTCAGGGACATCATGAATTCCTGGACAACATGAGAACGTTCTTGAAGAACTTAAGAAAGTTGGTCTAAGTGCAAGACTGATAGCTGCCGAGACTATCAAATTATATCAATTTGTAAATCGATTAACCAAATTACTTGTAGTATAAGGCACAACCAGGTCAAACCCTTGGGTCACTCTAATTAAGTAGTCAGATTGAGAGATTATCAGGGGGAAAGGGTTGTAGAATTAATTAAACAGAAAGTAATTAAAAATTGTAAACATAATTAAACAAACAACCAATATAAGGAAATCAACTAATCTTAAGTTTAATCCATCCTTGATCACTAAGAATCCATTCAATTGCTAACCAAGTTCTTGGTTTTAGATCACATCAGGAAGCCTTTAGATGATCAATGAATTCTCTACTAGATAAGCATTCAAAATTTAATTAATCAAGGTTAAATGAATTAAGCACTCATATAATCTTAAATTATTCTAAAACCCATAATTCAACCAAGCTTAACAATCCATCAAATACCTCTGATGCATTGTTTAGTCTCTATAATCCTCATTAAACATGTGGTAATTGTACAATTATCACATTAACATCTAAATCAAATTAAGCAATTCAATCCATATTTAACAAAATCAAAAGAGGTAAAAAAGAAACTTGATTAACAAGTAAAAGAGAAATTTGATTTTCAATTAAATGTAAAACAATCAAAACAAGATCTCAAAATTAAACATCAAGATTGTCAATCCCTAGGATTGATTGAAAAGGCTCTATCTCTCCATGGATGGAAGGAAATAAAGTACAAAAAAGAAAGAAACCTAGAGAAAAGGGAGAGGAAGAGAGATGAAGAGAGAAAGTGCAAGCAAAAGCTACTAAAAGAAAATTAGGGTTGGATTCGTGGTTGCTGCTGCTACTTAAATAATTGTCTCTAAAATTAAAAATCCAAGTTTGCCCTTAGCTTAGGGTTAATCCTCTTCCTCTTAGCTTTAATTGAACACCTAATTTGCCTAATTTAGGCTTAGGATGATAGAATTATGCCCAGAATATTCTTAATAGCTCTCTAGACCTGTTAGCTGACTTCAAAGGGCGACAACACCACCAAAATGTCATAGTTTTGATAAGTGGTCTCATAAGAATTGAATATCTATGTCTCATATTTCCAATGGCACTGGTCTTAGCTCCATATGACTTCTACAACCTAAATTATGGCCCAATCTTTGCATATCTTCCAAGTTTTAGTGATAACATCTCTGTTATGACTTCGTGGTCCAATATGACCTACTAGACATTCGATTCAACCTTTGAGCACTTCATCGAAGTTGCATAGATTTCTCTCAAATTTTATACAAGGTAAAATTAATAATTTTTAGATGTCTATAACTCAAGTTATGCCCAAAATATAGAAATAGTGTAAAATTCTTAATAATGCTGAAAAATACAATTAAACCTAATTTGAGCCCAAACTTATAGAATGTGACCTAAACCAATCAATTAAGCATGTAAGAGGTCTAAGAGACTAAATATGAGGGTTAACTAATATATAAAAATTATGTTTATTAAAGACCTAAGAAAGTTCACATTAAGTTTAATAAAGAATGAAGAACTCTCCCAAAATATATTTGAAGAATTAACAATGTCAGAAGAGCATGATTTCTCACCTACAATTTCAAGTTCATATCAACAAAGTGAGAAGAAATCTACTTGAGAAGACTGAAGACTTGAGAAAGTTATTTGAGAATGTTTAAACTGAGAATATTCATGAAGAACCTTTCTCAAAGTCTTTAAAGAACAAATCTAGAAAGCAAAGCTAATAAGATGATCAAGATGAACTTTTAATCGAGCTACCAAAAGTGAAAGCTAAAGCTCAAAATGGTCAGCAATAGATGAGAAGCATCAGAATGGAAGATTTGAACAAGTGCTTACAAGTTGAGAAAGGTTGACTGCTAGAAGAAAAAGTTTGAAGCCTTTTTGAACAAGATCACAAGCATAAAAGAGACAAGATGTGCAAAGTCATACTTTGAAAAAATCAAGTTTAAAAGGATGAGTTTGAAAGATTTCATCTAAGCATAGTCAAAGTTAATCCAAGCCAAAGTTGAGAAAGTTTAAGTTGAGAAGGTTTGAGTTGAGAAAGTTCAAGTTGAGAAAGTTTATCACCAGCAACCTTGTCAACTATACCAAAAAACGATAACCAATATGGGAAAGTGCTCCAAATGGCTAGTAACGACTAATTTCCATGCAAAATCACTTGGGACTTGATCCTAATGGCTAGAAACATATTTCTAAGTATAAATACGACCTACCCATGAAGATTAATAAGCTTTGCATGGATTAACATCAGAAAAAGAGAAAAAGTCATATTTGAGTTCATACCCTATTTTATGTTCTCCTTGAGAGAAGAATTCTAGTTTACATCTTAGAAGCAAAGGGTAATTGAGCTTAAAAATGAAACACGCTCCTTGAGTGATTACAACGCCTATCCCTGAAGATTTGAAGGTTAGAAGCTTGAGCCTCAAGAGCATAGTGAACATATAGTTAAACCTTCTCATCTCTACCTACTTGACCTTCATTATGTTAAATCTTTAGTAGGTGTATTGTGAGCTCTTCTATACTTTGTTAATCCACTCTTTGAGTATTTTTTAGAGCTACCCAGTTGTTATAGATACCTCTTTATTGATATTGATCTTTGAGTATTGGTGGTGAGCTTGTGGGTTGTTTAAGCCACTTGAAGCTTAGTTGAGGTAGAACCTAGAGAGGCTTGATTGTAAAAGAATACTTGTTTAGAGCTTGGAGAGGCTTGACCATAAAAGAATAATTGTTTAGAGCCTAGAGAGGTTTGACTGTAAAAGAATACCCTTTGTAAAGCCTAGAGAGGTTAGTTGGTTAAAGAATACTCTTGATAGTGGAAAATCCTAGTATTTGTTAACGTAACCTCATGTGGTTTAGGAGTGAACCAGTATAAACCTCGACATTCAACTTTTCTTCCCTTACTCATTACTTATATTTATCAGTTTTATTAAGTTATTAAAGCTGAAACTAAACTTTGAAGAAAATTGAATGTGTTGGGGAAACCATTCTGATACACTTGTGATTTGAATTTAAATACTGATTTCCGAAGATCTTTAACTTAAAGATAATATAAAGGAGTAGCTACAGTTTTAAATATAACATAAACTTTCTTCGTAGTATTGATAAGGTTCTTTTCTCTCAACTAGTAAACTTTTTCACGAACTTTCTCACTTTGGTCTGATAGTTTATCTTGAATGTTCTCACTGAAATTCTGTTTCAAGTTTGAAACCTTTTCACCTCCAAGTCTAAACAACTTGAGAAAGTAATGAGAAGGCTGATTTTTCAAAAAAAAAAAAGGAATACAATTCAACCCCCTTTCTTGTGTTACTGCTAACTTAAATCACCTCCCCCATTATATTATCTCCTATTTTTTAGGGATGTCCACTACTAGACTCTACAATCCTTGCCTTTGATTTGGTCAAATTAGGTTCAACACAACTTTGTTGTCCAATGCACACCGTTTTTGGAGCTTCAACCATTTTGGGTTGTTTTCTATATAGTGCTAAACTTGCTCATGTCATTATCTCAGCCTGTGGCCTATTAGTCTAAGCCTCCAAATTTGGGTTACCAACAATGCTCCCGTAATAGTTGTTGGTTGAATTTGAATTCAACCAATTGCTAATGGATAGGAAAACTAAAAGAAAGGGCAATTTTCAAATTTAAAGTCTGCCAACAATTACATCCCAACAACCATAGCTTTCACATCGCATTTAATAATCACGCCTACTTACTCGAGTAGTTAGGGATATGATCAATTATTTTATGTAAATCCTGAACTTGTGAAGCTTAATTGATCATCTTTTCCTCTTAGTTTCCTTGCTTGCAAACCCCAACCTTTTAAAAAACTCTTCTCCTTTTAGTTCACTTTCAACTACAACAATGTATAGTGCCTTTGATTCTCAAAACCAATCCTACAATTATCTGAATGATGATTCTTCATCTTCCTTTCCTTCATTCCAACGTAAACGTAAAATTTATTCTTTTCCACCATCACCATCTCCACCCTAGGTCCAAGCGGCCATGAAAATCGTAGTTGCTATGATAGACACCGCTGGATAATCCACAACAACTAGCCAAAGCAAGTTCATTAAAAAGTTGTTCCTAATGATTACAAAACCACCGACCTGTCAGCTTGACCCTTTCAATCACTTCCTTGATAATAATGACCCTCATACCAAATAGTTTCCTAACCCCCACCGCATCTCTAATTGCATTTTGAGAGACAGTATGTTGCTGCCATAAATAGGAAAATAGAACAGCGCCCTTGGCCTCACAAAGCTTCTTCTGATAACAAAAAGTGATACAAGCACGTGAAGGAAGCTAAGGAACCTTTGTGGCACGAAATAGGGATTACCCAAGCCATTCAACTTTTCACCAAGAACCTAAAAGCTGACCTAGCTGTACTGCAATAGCTATTCTCTTCTGATCTTCTCTCTCCAACACTTTCAACTTTCTGTTCAGAATGATGACCCAAACCCTATTGGACGTTATGACTATTAGTGGGTTGTTGTCGATAAGAGAAGAATTGCTCGTCTTCTTCGATTTTTAAATTAGAGCCTATTTTGAAGTGGAGTTCAAAAGACAAATAGCTTCCTATAACAAACTCATTTCTACAAAGAATCAACCACTAGTCTTGTTAATGTTAGCTCTGGCAACCATCACCCAAGAGAGGGGGTGAATTGAGTGATTATAAATTTTTAAAAAAACTTTTGAAAAATTATGCATTTTGATATTTTCAATTAACACATGCAGCAGAATAAGTTTACAAGATACAATTATTGTAGATTACTCAAATACAACTTGGGTTATGAGATAAATCAAGCAAATAAACTAGATATCAAATTAAACTCAAGCATATATAATTAAAGCAAAAATATAAAGGAGATAGACTTGAGAGAAGAAAATGTAACATCCCGAAAATTATCTATTTCATCATAAATATTCGTTTTATAATATTTGAGATTTTTAGGAATTTTTCAGGATTTTTCCTGAAACGTTAAATATTTTAATATATTTCTCGTTTTATGTACACATTGAGCAGAGTCAGTATAACACTACAAAAATTATTTGTTTCATCACAAATAATTATTTTATAATATTTGTGATTTTTGAGAATTTTTGTGAATTTTTCCAGAGACGTCGAATATTTTAATATATTTTTTGTTTTACGTACACTGAGCAGAATCAGTGTGACACCCCAGAAATTATTTGTTTCAGCATAAATAGTTATTTTTTAATATTTTTTATTTTTGAGAATTTTTTTAAATATTTCTAGAAATATCAAATATTTTAATATATTTCTCGTTTTGCGTGCGCACTGAGCGGAGTCGGGAAAACGAAATGTTTCCCCTGAGGCTGGCAAACTTTGAACTGTGGACATGTCGACGGAGGATCTTACTAAACCCGAGGCAGGGCACAGTTTATGAAGTTTACATTTTTTGAGGTTTTATCTGATAAATAAAATTTCTGTACGCACTGTTAAATAAAATTTTGCAGTACGCTCTATTATCCAATGGATAATTAACACTGGCTTGTGTACTGCAACAATTATCCATTAAGTAATAGCTTGTAGTAAAATCCTACTCACCTTATTATTTAATTACTTTATCACCCTATTTTATCCTAAAGCAATCCACTTTATGTCTAATCAAATCATTCTTTTTAAAAAAGCTAACAAGCTTCTCAAAGAAGCCAAGCACACTTCTCTCTCCTCCCCCCCCCCCACACACCACACGGCTGCATGCTTCTACTTGGAGCCCAAAATTGTGCTTTCAAATAATTAAGTTTCCTATACTAATTTCAAAATAAAAAAGTCATCACCTTTTCTCTTATCAACTTTTCTCTCTAGATTTTCCTTCTCTCTTTTCTCTCAACCATTTTCTTCTCTCCCTCCCTCCCTCTCCCCAACACGGCTGCAGCCCCATTTTATGGAGCCAAAATTGTGTTCCATTTAATTAATCAATCTATTCTAATTTCAAAAAGAAACCCTAAAAGTTCATTCACTTTAATATCCATTTCTCTCAAAAGAAATTCTCTCCTCCTTCTCTCTAGAAAACCTATGGCCACCATACTCCTAACCCACCAATGATCACAAAATTTTCAACCAAATACATTTTCTTAACCTCATTCATCATCTAAGCACATCTCTAGTTAGTAATTTCTTGAAAAGGTTCTATTTTCATCATCTTCTCCTTCTTGCCTCAAGTTTGAAGCTTTAGGATAAGGTTCTTGGTTCCTCGCCCTCTTCTCTTCATTTTTGTGCTCAAGGTCTTCTTTATGACCATTGATCCATTCTTTTTCAAGTCCCCTTGTTGATTTAATGAAGTTATAATTTTTAGGGTTCTTGGAGGTGTGAATCTAAAAATTGCGAGGAGCTTCAAGGGAGTTCCATTGCTTGTTTTCTCCTCTAGGTAAGAGGGAGATAATCCTCTTTAACCTCTCTTGGCAGTAGGAAACTTGATTTTGTGATTGGTTGTGAGAAACCCTTGCTAGGGTTATTCTCTTTGTTGTATGACTTTTATGACTATGTGTTGTTTTTAATTTGTTTGAATTGTTTGATTGATTTAATATGTATATTGATGTGCTTGGATGGATTGGAAACTTGAATGGAAGCAAAATGACCCTTGCCCTTTTCTACGAGGCTCACGACCATGAACCCTAAGATAGGGTGTTCTTGGTTAAAATTTGTAGCAAGTTGAAGGTATGATTAATTAAAAAGGATAACATGTAATTGAATGAAAATTTGGGAATCCAAATCTTAGAGAGGCTCATGGCCTCTAGGGTTAATTATGGCCCAATTCATGTAACTTTATGCAACTATAACATTTAATTAATTAAGTGATTAAATAGTAATAATAAAGTGGAAAGAAATCAATTTGATGACCTAAAAGAAATCTTTGGATCTAAGGAACTTAACAAAATGAGAGAATTTCTCTAGAGAAGAATTTCATTGAGAAATGCTAAATTAAAGTGAGACTTTGAGAATCATAAGACACTTAATTAAATAAGTTTCATTATGAATAAAAAGAATGACTAATGGAATTAGAGGAACAAGAATTAAAAGTGTAAGTGAAATTTTGAGAATCATAAGACACTTAATAAAGAGAATGACTAAGTTTAAAGTAAGAAAGCTAATAATGAAAAGAATTTCATAAGAGACATTACATTGAAGTGGAACTTAACTAATTTGGACAATTAGGATTTATTTAGGATCTCATAAATTGGAATGAACCAAGAATGAAATTTTACCATAAAAACTTGGGGTAATTCTAATTAAAAAAATAACAATGGAGTGTGAGACTTTGAGACCCTTAGAATAATTTTCTAAGTGTGTGCGAATAAATTTACAATAAAAAACCTTAATTAATCAAGAGAATTACTCTAGGGAAGAACTTTGTAATAAATGCTACATTAAAGTGAGAATTCATAATAAACCTTAAAAGTGTATTATTTCATTTAAATACTGATAATATGATCTTGTGGGTCCATGTGAAGGACTAATGATGTGTTGATGCTACTTTGGCCAATTGAGGCATATTGTGAAAAAGTATGCAATGATAAACATACATGATATATGCATTGAGTCATCATGCATTGTGGAAGTCCGATGGACTATTTGTCAAGGCTATATTGCCTAGGAGTTGAATCACACCTTAGTGCTGGTGCAAATAGACTAGTGCAGGTCCTGCTGTTGACCTTGGGGGCGTCGGGGCGCGGGCGTCTCACAGGGGACAATTGGTAGCCTTTTTGGGCCGTGAGACAAACCGATGCAAACGCACTGACGATCCTGACTAAGACACTGTCCTATATCGCGATCTTGTGGGAATGCAGCTGTATAAAGTCTTGTTGCGCAAAACTATTATCATTCTGGGAAGCACTTGATTGTAGACTGACGAGATACTGGCATGTCTCCCTGATCATTCTCTCCGATGTTTGTGTCTAGCTCCATGGAGTAGGATTTTGATATCGTGTACATGTGCATAGTGGGTCAATATATTACTCTGTGTTTAATTTATATGATGACTGGAACTGCTATCTTATTGATGTTATCACTGCCTGGGATTGTTAAGTTATTTAATTTCTGCTTCTTGATACTGTTTATATTTCTTGTAATGCTACATGGGCGTCCTACGCTGTTTATGTTTCTTACTGCCATAATTGGTAATGAAGTTGGATATCTCACCTCTTACTTGTACTGTTCTTGTTCTATGTGATATTTGGTTAAAGACTGTAGAGGGGACGAGATTGTTTTTCTTAGACTTTATTAGGTATTGATCTCTTGCTTTCGAGGATGTCGTCAAGAAGAGATTCCATTGGGTTCGTTAGGAATGTATTCACTGGTGGTGCTAATGCGTGGCGCGTCGACTGGGCTGGATAGCGTATACGATATGTTGGAGATCTGATCTTGACCGTAAGGAGGACCCGTAATGGAGATCTTGTCCTGACACTTACTACTTCGGTACATCTGGAGTTTGCCTTGCCTATCCGGGAGCTATGGGGTGATCCAATTCACACCCTTAGAGAAGACGAGGATTCCATGGCATCAGCTGCTAGGGCACCTGCCTGTGGGACCACACTTGGTCCTGTCCTTATATCTTCAGACGAACCGGGGGAGGACCCCAAGGTGGATCCGATGGAGTACCCAACTCCTTAGACGTGGATGTCTTTATGGGTAGCTTATGTTCCCTTCTGTATTATTTATTTTAAGGTGTAATTTGAGTATACCTGCATTTTAAAGTCCAACTTGATCTATTTTATTTTGAGCAGTACGTGAAATACGCCGCACTATGTATGCTTTAAATTAATTATCTAATCCTATGAACTATATTTTGATTTTGGCTCGTTGAATTATATGTGCTAATGACGGCTTATGTATTATTTCATCTGTGGCTCATATTTTCTGTATATGCACAAAAGGTTTAATTTGGATAAATATTATTTGAAAATCGTAACATGCCAAAATTTAGTATCCGTGGTATAATGACGATTGTGTCGTGGTTATTAAATCGAGGGGTGTTATAGAAAACACAATATTTATCCTGATTCAGCCACCAACCACTTGTGGCCTACATCGAGTCCCCAAGCTTAACTTAAGATTTACTTCACTATCTCCTAGACGTCATGGGTGCTAGGAAAACCTTTCTACTAGAAAGAGCACTCCTCACACCTTGGAATACCTCAACCTTGTGCTAGAGCCTCTAACTTTTCAAGCTTCACAGGTGCTTGAAAAACCTTTACATTCAAGAGTACTCATAATACCTTTGGGATACCTCACCCTTTGTGTTTGAGCCTCACTACAAGGGATACCTCACCCTTTTCTCACTTAGGGGATACCCCACCTCCTTATAATGATTTTAAGATGAAGAGAAAGATTAGAAACTACCACAAGAGTAGATATACAACTTGAAGAGCAAAGGAATAGAAGGATTTTGCAATAAAGAGCTCAAAATTGATTTTTATGATTCAAGGATCAAATCAAGTGTTATAGAGTTGTAAATGCTTCAAACATCACTTATATATAGAGCCCAAGTGATAAAATAGCCGTTGGTAGTGTTTAGAAATGATTTCTTATGAAAAATAACTGTTTATAGCTAATGAGAGTGTTTCTGGGCTCATCCTAATCGATTATTTATGTGTTATAATAAGTTATTGCGGGTTTCGAAAATTAACTTTAAATGGTCATAACTTCTACATTTCTTATCCATTTTAAGAAAATGACTACTCATTGGAAAGTTCTTTGAGTCTATTTTCAAATGAAACGAGTTTCAGAACAAAACTCATAATATTTTTCAAAACTCAAACTTGACTATTTTTTATAGTTTTGAACTACCACCATGACTAGCTTTTCAAAACATGTTTCTTAGACATTTTAGCATGTAACAACCATTTGTAAATATTTAAAAACATATTTGAGTTCTTTTCTTGTAAAACCTCTATCTTTACATAAGAGAAAGCCTAAAAGGAAAATATACCAATTCTAGTCCTTAGGCTTCTTGATGTAATCCAAACTTCCAAAAAATTTATTCTCTTCAAAACTTGCCAATACTTGGAACATCTTATCATTTTCATTATTCTTGAGTTGAGCATAATTGTGATATTTTGTTTTCATGTTACAATGCTTACTCTTAGTACTGGACTATCTTAAAAATTATTGCTCACTTAAAACAAACATAGTTAGTCCAAATTCATAATTCAATATCTTCATATGCTTGATTCAAAAACGTATAATTCTAGTTAGTCTAACATGCATATAAGACTTTTATAAATACATCCAAATAAGACATTTATTAATTACTAATAGATGTACTCTATATAGGATGTAACAAAGAACACTTTGTACATTTTTATTTAAATAGAGCCAAATCTAATATTAATTTAATATCACTCATATAACATAATATTGGATATATCCTATAAAAGATGCTATAAAGAATATGTGTGATTCTTATATGAAATATAATAAGGTGGAGTACATGCATGCTCCAATATAATCTATTACACATATCTATAAAATCATTCTTTTTGTCTTGTATTTGTCATCATCAAAACTTAACATATTAAGTCATTGGGGCACACTTATTTCCACAATCTCCTCCTTTTTTATGATGAAAAATCACCAAAGAAAAAATATGTTGAGTAATATAGAAGAATAGATATTCGTGTAAGCATATCAAACAATAAGTCCAAGAACATATTTTTCTTTCCAATTCTCACTCCCCCTATTTGACATCAACAAAAAAGCTTAGGAAGGAAAATTAGTATTTTCTCTCCCCTTATATTTTTTTTTGGATAAAACTCATATTGCCAAAAAGAGTAGGATCATTAAATCCAAAAACTTCTTCAATTTATTCAAAACATAACTATCTCTCCCTATTTGATTCTACATATGATTCAAGAATAAAGAGAAGAAACAAGTATGCTTTCAAGATATAAAAGATTATTCATGCAAAGCTTGTAATATTTTGGCATATCAACATTTATCATATGATAACAATAAAACACTTTATGTCAATCAAGGATATAAACTAAGAGATATAAAAAACTTAAGAGCTCCCCCTTATTGAAGCACAAGATGGATAAAGTGAAATATGTATGCCAAAATTATTTAAGCACATTACCATAAAATAAAGTCAGACAAAAGATACTTATTCTTAATCCATCAATCAAAAACTATTTTAAAACTTCTCCCTCTTTCAAAAAGAATTTTACAAGAACACATTACATTTTCAAAAGCATTTTAGAAGGGTAGAGATGTTTTATATTAAAACCACATATTCCTTGAGAGAAATCAAACCCAAGTCAAAAGAACATCTGAAAGTACATATCCTCTCTTTCTCATTGAACAAAAGCCTTGAGAAAATAAAACCCTTTGAAGAGCAAGGCTTATCTTTTTGAAGTATCAAGATGGACTCTATAGAACATTTCAAAAGATTTATTTGGAAACTTTCTCAAACATTCTTTTAAGATTTAATAAAAATTTTCAAAGCAAAAGAAGAGAGTACTACATTTATAGCACATATCTAATGATTTCCAAATTTTCAAGTCATTTAGGAGGTGATAATACTTTCAAGATCTTAAGACAAGTTCAAAAGATTCTCAAGGATATGGAACTTGAAAAGCTTCTTCCAAATATGATAAAAGATTTTGCTTTAAAAAAATTAATCAAACCAAAAACTCTTTTGAAAAACAAGAGCATGATTCTCATGGTATTATACCACTAAGAAATCATAGATCAAGAGAATTATAAATATCAAACATTCACCTTGATGAAATATGCTATAGGGATCAAAGCATGTATAGAACTAACATCATCCACCCTATATGTAATGACAAAATTAGCAAGTTAATATCTAATTAGGCACTTTGTCAATGCTAAGCATACTTTTCTAGTAAGGAAAGCATCTAATCATTTAAGATCAATTTATCAATAAGTATCATACAATCCATAGCATATAAAATACCATAATAGCTTAGAGATAAATATACTTATTGAATTAGATAGAGAGTGATGCTCTTCATTTATTGGTCCTTCAATTTTGAGTTTTCTTCCTTTGAATACTTCATTCTATTGCACTAGAAGAAAGTATCCCCATGTCCCTCTTCATTCAACTTCTCTCTTTATTCATTTATGCTTGACATTTCAATATTTGATGGCTATATTTGAAGCACATAGAGACACTTGCAAAGCTAATTCTAAAAGTTCTCTAAAACATAGGTTAACATCAAATATCATTTAACCCTATTTACAAGCATAATTTAGGTTGCTATATAATGTAAAGCATGTACCACATTATCAACCATGCAATGTTAGCTCTAATGAGAACAAAAGAAGAATATATGCACTTGAATCCAAAAGTATAGTTTAAACATTTTAATGTATGATTCAAGTTTATCAAGAAACATATGATCATCATCAAAACCTATATAGGTATTTTAGGGAAAAACAATTATCATGTAAGGCATATAATATCAAGTAAGGAATTCTAGTACACACATATGCCAACCAAGAACAAAAAGTCCTTTATTGTAAAGCAAGGATTGAAAAGTCGTGGAATTATAACTTTTAAAACCATTTATTATTCATTTCAAGATATACTTCGATGTAAGAATCATTGAAGTTCAAAGACAAGTTCAAGGCACAAAAAGAATCATTTACTTCTTGTTTTCAAGATATGAATATATCAATCAATTTCATACAAGAAATCATCTAACATTTAACTTTCCAATCTCCAAGTAAGTACATAAGACAATTAAGCATCAAAGAGAAAGGATAAGAAATACTTGTGAGCATGTGAATTTCCACATTTGAACAAAGAGAAATGGTCACAAGCTCAAGAATAAAGATATTACCACAAAACATGTCATTCTAAGCAAAATGTGTGCACATCTAGCATGTTAGCATATGTAAAGACACTTTTGAGATACAATGCTGGAAAAGCACAACTTAAGGCATGTTAAGGCATAACACAACTCTCTACTTCTCCAAATATCACATGATATTCAACTTAAAGCACAAATAAGCATAAGAGATTAATATCACCAAAAGTGTACTCTGAGTTTTTTTGTAGGTGACTCCAACTTCCATACCTCAAGGTTCCTTGAGAATGTTGTGGTTCTTCATGTCATTCTTTTTATGTTTTTATCACTCTTGGAGAACTTGGACCATTTCAAATTTTTTGAATCTCAAGTGCATAGTTGTATTTCACTTTAGTGCATGCTTAAGCTAATAGTCACCCCATTGCTTCTCTTTTGGAGTCTTGAACTTTACAAGTTCTACATTTTGTACTTGAGAAGCTTTGGTTGAAGCCATCTTCCTTCTTTGACCAAAACTTCTACCATTGGGCTTTGGAAGCATTCTCCTTGATGATTTATCTTTCCTTTGACCAATTAGTCCATCCTTTTAAGAAATCTTCTGTATAATTGAAACACTAAGAGGACATTTTGGTACCCACTTCATCTTGGGTCCTTGAATGTTAGTACTAGGGCCTTTAAGATCTTTAGGAACCTATACCATACAATTTCTCATATAGCGATTTCTTCTATAATTGCATAAATGAGAAATATGCCCTAGATGACCACAAAAATTACAAACAATTGAATTTAATGATGACTTGGTCCTTCGAAGATCATCTTTGAAAAACTTAATCCTTTTGTTGTTATTACATTCTATATTATTTTGCCATAAGCCTTGCTTGAATTTTTAGGTAGAATAACATTCATTTTATTCTCATTAACAAGCATGGAACGTAAGCAATTAGAATCATTAGCTTTGACAAATTTGGAATATAAGTCCTCAAGTTGATTTTCTAAATCAATGCACTTTTCACAAGAAGTTGAGGTTTCACATTTCAAAGGCATTTTCTCATCACAAAAAATATATTCATTTTTCAAAGTCTCAATTTCATTTTCAATAGAAGAAATGTTTTCCAAATAAGATAATTTTTTCTTTTCTAAATGCGATAAACCATCATACAATTCATCATATTCACATTGTAACTCATAATAGGAAAGACTATAATCTAGTTTAGGATTATTTATGTAACGTCCCAAGACTACCTGTAGGATTGATGAGTGTCTCTACAAACTAACACGGGTCTTTTTAACGTACTTTTGTCCTCACTTACATGCATCCTAGGAAACTTCCCAAGAGTTCACCCATCCCACAATTGCTTCAGGTCAAGCACGCTTAACCATGGGGTTCTTATGTTCTAGGTTCCCGAAAAGAAGTTGTAACTTGTTGATATGGCTACGCCAAATCAATTCTTTTTAAGCCATCCTCAACTATGCAGTCTCATACCTACACAGTCTCAGAATCCCTCTCATTCTGGTGCGTGTTCAGTTCATTTATGTGTGACCCTTCGCCTAGAAGCCTGCCAAAAGCCGCTCCTTGTCCGTGCTTCATTGCACCGGTGATCACTTCTCGCCCTCGTCAGCCCCGGGACACACATGCCCACTAACTTCCGCTTGGTTCGTCCCCGAACCACATCATACTGGAGAAGTCCCGTCTTTGATACCATCTGTAACGTCCCGAGACTGCCTGCAGGATTGACGAGTGTCTCCACAAACTAACACGGGTCTTTTCAGCATACTTTTATCCTCACTCACATGCATCCTAGGAAACTTCTCAGGAGGTCACCCATCCCATAATTGCTCCAGGTCAAGCACGCTTAACCATAGAGTTCTTATGTTCTAGGCTCCCGAAAAGAAGTTGAAACTTGTTGATATGACTATGCCAAATCAATTCCTTTTAAGCCATCCTTAACTATGCAGTCTCATACCTACACAGTCTCTGAATCCCTTTCATTTCGGTGCGTATTCAGTTCATTCATGCGACCCTTCGCCTAGAGGCCTGTCAGAAGCCGCTCCTTGTCTGTGCTTCATTGTATCGGTGATCACTTCCCGCCCTAGTCGGACCTGGGACACACATAATGTAACACCCCCTCCGAAGGGTATCACATTTTAGACCAACTCTTCATAATTACTTAACTAATTTCCCAAGTTATAAAATATTTATTATTTTAATACGGGTTTCAAAATTTTTTTTTCGCAGAAAAACATAAACTGTTACAGAATTAGAGAAATACAAGATATAAGGATTGTACAAAATATAACTCGTGCATAACATAGATTCATAAAATCTCAATTACAGAAAACTTATATATTCTAAATAGAACATAATTACCATATAAAAACTTGACATGACCCAAGCCCAAAAACTTGGAGAGTAAGGTCCTAAACCTGATTTTCTCCGGAATCGTCTATAGACACGTTCTTTGGTCGAGGCGTGTCTTTACCTATAAGAGTTCAAGCAATTGACTCCGTAGTGTCTTCGCTAAACAAACTGTAAACCATGTCCAACAGTTCTCCAATAGGCATGGAGAATTCTAAGTCTACACAAGCATTATATGTAATAGTCGGAACTCCATGATGTATCTCACTCTAAATTAGGGTCACCTCTTCTACATAACTAAAACATTGAGTATTCGAGTTGGCATGTCAGGCATCAGTGCCTCCATGGAACTACGCTTGCACATAATCAGAGAAATCTCTCCTTGCCGCCATTCTAGACTAATCAAACAAAGTCAAACAACACAAACCTAAGCGATCCAACCTCGTCCTTCTTACGGGCTTTATTGAACAAAAACATAAAAACATAACAGACAAACAATACAGCAAAGAGGTGAGATCCCCTACATGAATACTAGTCTGGCAGTATAGAAAATGGCAGTAGACATACAGATATAATAATTAACATAATGTACCATATTATCATTTTACAGTAAATCATACTGGAATTTCATGAATAAATTATCATACCACAAATAAAATATCAGATAAACACAATCATCATTTTAAGATACTGATCAATAATGCATATGCACAGAGACTCAGTCCTACTCCATGGAGCTAATACACAATGTCAGAGAGAAGATCCAGAAGATATGTCTGTCACTTGGCTGCCATGGCTAAAAGTGCTAAAATTTATCAATTTATCAGAGTGTACATCAGGCATTGGACAAGACATTCTATGCTAGATCGTGATATAGGACAGTGTCTCGATTCGGATCATCGGTGCGTTTGCATCGGTCTGCCTCACAGATAGAAGAGCTACCAATTGTCCATTGCGAGGTACCCGCACCCTGACGCCCCTAAGGTCAACAAGTGACCTACACTTGTCTACTCACACCCGCACTGAGGTGTAATTCATCTCCTAGGCATACAACCTTAACCAATAAGCGAACACGCTTTTCTATACATGATGTATGAACCAAACACATATACAATAATTATTATTAAAATATTTCACATGCCCTCGCCTTCTCTTGGCGGTATCATTTTTCAACATAGTCAGGCCCAATAGCCCAACAGCAAACTGCTGTTACATTCAATCGCGTAGCGATATTATCGCATTTTCACAATCGTGGAACATTTTTCTTATGTTTTCAAATTGTGTAAAGATTTTTCAACATTTTCTAAATTGTGTAAATTATTTCTATCATATTTTAAGCTCAAAATAAGATTTTTCTTATTTAATATCAAAATGTGACTTTATTTCCATTATAATAATCCCTCTTTGCATAATATTTACAATATATTCTTGCTAAAATCAATATTTTCTATTGTTTCCTAGAAAATTGCATTTCTTTAATTTACTTAAGACATTATAGCTCAAAATTTCCTAACGCGCTTCAAAACCCATAAGGTGAGCTATACGTCAGTAAATTTCAAGTATCAACATTTATTTTACTTCATAACTTAATTATGCCTATTTTAATTCTAAAAAATAGATTACTTTCATTTTAGGTTCAAAACCTACCAAATTAATTTCTTACCATTTAAACACCTAAGTCTACACTTAGCAAAATAATTTTTGGATCTAGGTTATCAAAAGTGGCATTTTGGCCGAATTTCATATTAGGTTTCATAAATCATGTTTAATTATTTTCTATCAATTATTCATTGCAAAAATACTTAATTTAATTACTTGTCATATAATTATTAAATCCTTGATTAGGAAAATAATTTAAAACCCTTGGTTCCATTTGTGGTGTTGAGGTCGTGTGCCTCATAGGTTCTTTGGAACCTTCATACAATTTTTCCTTCATGTGAATCATATCCTAAGTTACACGAAAATTAACATGCTTTCAAAATCACATATGTAAGCGTACTATCAAAAATATAAGTATACTAAACACACATGCAAGCATAATTTCAAAGCTATAAGCATACTAATCACAAACAAAGAGAGCTTAAGCAATCAAGTGAATAAATCCTTATGGATTTTTCACCACAAACAAGCCATCCCCTCACCACCAACACTTGGTTAATGAAGTTAATCTCCCTATTACAATAGATGTAGTCCACAAGTTCTTTTTATGCCTCCTTCAAGTAGATTTTCTCCACCAAGTGATTCTTGAAAACAAAGAAAAATATACAATATTAACACCTAAGGCTTTAAACTAAAATAACCATGGATTAAAATCATGATTAGAATTTTGAAATGGATAGAAACATGAAGATTAAAGAGCTCCACCTCAAAGGCTTCAAACTTGAGCTTTGAAGAACAAGATAGTAGATGGATGATTTTGATCAAGGTCTTAACTATAAAGTGTCTTGGAATAAGGTAAGGATTCAAGATATGTGGTTGGTGTGAATTATTGAAGATTAGAGGTATGTTTTGGGGGACATGGCCATGGGGCTTGAAAGAAGAAAAGTGAGAGCTTTTGTGATGACCTTGCTTTGATAGAAAAAAATGAAGATGGGGATAGAAATGAAATGTAATCCAAGACCCCTCCTAACTAGTCATTTCCGTGGAGTGCATGGAGAGAAGAGTGAGATATTTTTGTGTTGATATTTCATGTAGATATTTTAGGAGGCATGGATATTTACTACAAGTGATAGGCATGAAAATTAAGCCTTTGAACTCTTCCATTTTGTGCCTTGGCCGTAGCTTCCTCCAAACAAAAAGGGTAGTCAAAGTTTTCACCTTCAAACTTGTTCATCCAATGGTGTAGCACCAAAAAGGTCAAAGCCACTATTATTGACTATTTCTTGGTTACTTTGATAGAATAATAGAAAAGATGAAAGGATAAATTATGTGTAGATTTTTGGTCGTCCCAAGAGCTTATGACTGTGAGCTGGTTGGAGAGAAAAAGATGATAGCTTTTTGCTGGATTTCTTTGTTAATTAATAAAAAGGTGATAGAAATGAATTAAGTGTAGATCTTTTGTCTCCAAAGGAGCTTGGCTGTGGGATTCAAGCATTCATGGAGTCCAAAGCTTGTTTAGCAAGCTTGTCTCCTATTGGTCCATAGCAAGTCAAGCCATTTTCCTTGACTAATTCTAATTAGTTAAGTGGTTAGCAAGACTTGCTTCCTATTGGTTGCCACTGTTATGGACTTTTCAATAAGTAAACTTGATTCTAATTGGTTGGTCATTTATGCTATGCAATGATGGTTCATAATTACACTTAAGATTTTTAGCTTAGATATTTTATGCTTAGATATTTTATCCTTAGATATTTATCCGTAGATATTTTACTAGGTGAGTCATCACAGAGAAGTTTCTAGAAAAAGAATGATAGGATAAGCTTGAAAGAGTAAGTAGCCAATTTGAATTTCTCTTCTTTAAGTTGAGTATCTAATTTGCCTTCTTCTTGCTTACCATTGGTCCATCACTGTGACTCATTGCCATCAAGATATTTTCTAACAAATATTACCAAATGGACAATAGCTACTGCTATTATTACTCAATGGATAATAGAAGACTCAGATACAGAAAATCTCCGTCAACTGTTCCTAGTTTCAGGTTTCATAAGTGTTACCAAGTGGCTTCCAGTACTCAAGAGGGGGGTGAATTGAGTATAAAAAATTTTCGTAAACCTCTTTTAGAGAAAACATAAATATTAAAACTATTAAATAAAAGCACAGAAATAACGAGATGTAGAAGAAAAGCTTTAAAAAAAAGAAAACAACAAAGGATAAATATGTAATAAAATAAAGTTACATAAAATAAAGAGATTAAGAAGAGAGAAGCAGGCACAGTATTTATCTTGGTTCGAACACTAACCCACTTGTGGTCTACGTCCAGTCCTTGAAACAAAAGCCGAGATTTTTCACTATGTATACAAGCTTCAATTGGTGCCTGCAACTGTTACACAAAAGAGCCCTTTTCACACATAGGGAAACTCTACCCTTGTGCTAAAGCCTCAGCCTGCAGGGATACCTCACCCTTATACAAACCTTGAGGGATACCTCACCCTTGATATAGAATAGTAGAAAATAGATAAAAAAAACTCTCACTCAGAGCAAATTATACAAATTGAAGTGCTAATGGAGCTCTCACAGAATATCTCAAAGTTTTGATCGAAAAAGAGCATAGAAAATAATTTCATGAGTTAGTGCAAGTAGAAAATAATTCAGAATGTTTGGCAATTTTAGAGATGACCCAAGACTTCTATTTATAGAGAAATTTCGAAGAAATAGCCATTGGGTATAATAAAAACTCATAAATCCCAAAACTTATTTCCATATCAGTTCGTGAAAGACCGTGTTTATTCAAATAGAGTAAAAGCTTATTCGAATAACATTGTTCATAATATCATCATGAAAAGCAAATTGATATGGGTTATTCGAATAACACTAAGTTTATTTGAATAACACTTTAAAAACAGAGTTTCAAAAGAGAAGGATTATTCGAATAACAGCTGAGTTATTCGAATAATGTTTTGATAAAAACATTTCTGAGAAACTCAGTTATTCAAATAGTGAACCTGCTATTCGAATAGCAATTTAAAAACTTCAAACTCGTAGCATGGTTTATTCGAATAGAGCAAGCTTTATTCGAATAAAACAATAAAAAATCAGTTTTGAGGAAATCATTTCAAAAACACTTAAGTTTCTTTTTAAGGCCAATTTTATCTTTTCTTTCAAAACAGTGAGATATTAAAGTGAGCTCCGTACAAAAAGACTCTAAGTCCTAAAGCTATTCTTATAAGATCTTGGACTTGGTCTTTCCATCATCTTCATTTTTGTCTTCACGTTTGTTATCATCAAAACACGTCTTCAAAGGCATATGTCCAATTACAGTAAGATCTCCCGGTCCCGCCTTGGCAATCCAAAACTTTCTGGTCTAGGAAAAAAAAATTATTTTTTCGGGCCCGCCTCAAACACACATACAGCTTAGAATAATATTAAAATAATCACAGATTCAGAAAATTCCACAAAAATTCTCAAAAATCATAAAAATTATAAAACTTATATATATTCAGAAAAAATGAAGTTTGAGCATATATTTCAAAAATAATATTAGAATAATCAAAATAATATTAAAATATTCAAAATAATTAAAAATTCACAAAAATTCACAAAAACTCAAAAATATTATAAAACGTATTTATTTTAAGGAAAATGAAAAATTAGGATGTTACAATTTACCTTAAAGTCCATTTTAGCCATATATGAAGTAGTCTCAATTTCTAGCATACTTGGCTCTTTAAGAGAATTACCATCTTCCTCATTGTTGTCCGTCAAGAATTCAAGAACATCTTCCTTCTTAATTTTGTTTTGCTTAGCCACTTATTCAAATTGAGCACCATCATCACCATGAGGCATTAAACTCATTTTATTACTTTGAAAATGTTCTTGAGGACATTTTTCAATATTGTCTTCCTCTAGAGGCTTTTGCTCTTCTTGCTCTCTATATACAACTTTATGCAAAAAATCATGTTAGAAAGATAAACAACATCAAGAGCATCCCATATATATTTAGCACCAGAGTAACTCTTAATTTTAGCATAAGTCTCATCATTTAAACAACTTCTCAAAATTTGCATAGCTCTAATGCTCAAGGTGTAACGTCCCAAAAATTTTTTGTTCCATGATAAATATTCATTTTATAATGTTTGTGATTTTTGAGAATTTTTCTAGAATTTTCTGAATTGTTTGAATATTTTAATATATTTCTCAATTTGCATGCGCACTGAGCAGAGCCGAAAAAATAAAATATTTTTCCCGAGGTTGGTAAACCTTGAACTGTGGAAACATCGACGAGGGATCTAACTAAACCCAAGGTCGGGCACAGTTTATGAGGTTTACATTTTTTGAGATTTTATCTGATAAATAAAATCATAGTATATTTTATTATCTGTGGGATAATAAAATATTATTTCTGTTAACTGTAACTTTTGTCCATTGGATAATAATTCTAGTAGATTATTTCTATTTGGTTACTTTTATGATAACATCTAAGTGACAACATCAACCTTCATTTTATCGAGAAGCGTGCGAAGCTTCTCAAGGAAGCTTCAAGGAAACTTCAAGGAAGTATCCTACCCAACACCACATTTTCCTCTCTCCTCATTTGGGCTCCACGGTGGGAGGAGAAAAAAAAGATGACAAAAGTCATCATACTTTCACTTCTCATTTCCCATTTCAAACCCATTTCACCTTTTTCTCTCTGTTTCTCTCTTCTCCCTCATGTGTTCTCTCCTCTTCTTCCTCTCTACTCCACGGTAGCCATACCAAGGGGAGGCCATTTTCACTAGCTTGTTAAACCAATCTCATTTCTTGCTTCCTCTTATCATCCTAAGACTATTCTCTTTGGGGGTCATCCCCTAAATCTTCCTTTTTTCATCTTCCACCATTGAAGCCCAAAGCTTACAACTTTTGAGGTAATGTTCTTGATCTTCATTTTCTCTTATCATTTTCATGGTCTTTGGCCACAATTGTGATCAAGGACTTTCCTTTCAAGCTTTGATTTTGGATTTCTTGGGTTTCACAGTCTTAGGGTTTTCCTGGAGGTGTTGGACGAATTTCAAGAGGCATCAAGAAGCTTGTCCTTTTGTTTTCTCCTGAGGTAAGAGGGAGATAATCATCTTCACCTAATCTTAGTGGTGAGGAAATTTCTTTGGTGTTGATGGTGAGGAATCCATTGTGGATTTTTCACTTTGTTGGTGATTACTAATAATGTTATGATTTGAATATGTTGTATGATCTTCTATGATTGATATTGTGAATCTTGATGGATTTATATGTGTCTAAATGCTCAAATATGTATATGGATTGGTACCTATTTGATTTGGAAGCTTGGATAAGCTCATTTTCATGGATTCTGGTGTAGATTCACGGGCTGTGTGGCTTTACATGGCCCAGGCCGTGTTTCACACTGGAAATACAGTTCACACGTCACAGGACAGAGGATTACACGGCCCAAGGCCGTGTAATTTTACACGGCCAAGTAATCGGGTAGTTTAGATTTTTAGGTCCTTCCAGAGGAGTACACGGCCATGCAATCTAGGCTGTGTAACGGGGCTTGGCTGTGTAATTGAGGTTGTGAGGAATAATTGGGTTTTCTAGTCCCTTGGAGGCTCACGGCCTCAATGGGCATTCACTATGAGACTTTTTAACAAGCTAGAACTTAGTTAATTAAATGAATATACACTTAATTAAGAACTCATAATGTGAAAGGATAAAGAACACAACCTTATCATAAAACTTAGAGTGAGCTTTAGATAAAGAAAGAACATGAGTGTGAGTAGGGTTGTGAGGAACTTAAAGTAAATACTCTAAGAGAGTTTAACGCAAAAACATAATGAAAATGAGGCATAACTTTTGTAACAACTTTGAATAGTATGTGTTCACCTTTGAGGTTTTAATATTGACTTAATATGAGTCTGTGATTGAGATCAAAGGTTTTGGATGAATGATTGGGCTCGATATGGCATGTGATTTTGGATAAGGTATGCTATCAGTGTGAATCTATATATGTATACATGTATGCATTGAATCCACATGCATTGAGGCATGATTGAGAAAGTCTAACATGATAAGCATGCATCAACACTGTGCTTTTGGAACCAAAGTACCAGACCAAGAAACATCAGATAGACGATTTAGTCAGATGAGGTTTGCTCTTATAACTAGAAACATCAGGTAGACGATTTAGTCAAAAACCTAGTTATCAGAGGAAACCTAAATATCAGTGGTACTATGTAGTCGTACGGACGGTTATATAATATCATTGATACAAATGGTATTGAAACAATTGTATGGACGATTGCTTTAATACTATTAGGAATGGTACAATGGAGGGTTGATCCCGTTGAATATACATTTGAGCACTATATAATTATGGCATTTTATGCCTAAGAGTGAATTAGAACTTACAAGATAGTGAGGCCTTGAATAGACCTATGGGGACGTCAAGGCGCGGTGATTCACTTGTGATTATGCTATCACATTGTATACCCCTAGCCGTGAACACTGTTGCAATGCACTGGCAGCCTGACAATCCACTATTACTTTTTGTGGCCCTGCGTAGACTGTCTATTGAGGGGGGGACAAATCTTCTGGGACGTTCATCTCTAAAAACTGAGTCTAGCTCCATGGAGTAGGAAATGAGTACATTATACATGAGGATGATTAGCATACGTATTATGCATATACATGGTCAGTTCATATATTGTCATGGTATGGTCAACATACATATTATGGAGACATAAATATTATTATATATCTATGGTGGATATCTGTTGTTATAGTGCTGTTAACATTTATAATATTGTAGAATATGTTTTCTGATGATATCTATGCTATTGATAACTTGAATATATTTATAATATTTGTATGTATAGAATGACTTCATCATTCATGTTATGTTCCTTTGCTGCCATGTTGGTAATGATGTAGGATATCTCACCTCTTGCTTGCACTATTCTTGTTCTATGTGATTTTTGGTTTAAGACTGTAAAGTGGACTAGGTTGAATCTCCTAGACTTTACTTAGTTTGACCTCCTGCGTTTGGTGAGGACAACAAGAAGGGGTTCTATGGGTTTCGTCAGGATTGTGTTCACCGGGGGTGCCAAGGCTTGGCGAGTCGATCGGGCTGGCAAGCATATACGGTATGCTGGGGATCCGATCTTGACTGTGAGGAGGATCGCGATGGAGATCCTATCCTAATTCTTACCACATCATTGCATCTGGAGTTTGACTTATCCATTAGGGATCTATGGAGTGAACCGATCCACACACTTAGAGGGGACGAGGATTCTGTGGCATCAGCTGCTAGGGCACCTGCCCGTGAGACTGTACCCTATCTTGTCTTTGTGTCTTTAGATGAACCGGGGAAGGATCCTGAGGTAGATCCGATGGAGTGCCCAACTCCTTAGTCATGGTGTTGTTATGGGTAGTTGTGTTTCTTTTGTATTACCAGTATAAGGGTTCTTTTGATTATATGTATGTTTTAAGGTAATTATCCAGTCTTATGTGCTCTATTTTGAGTATGTCTTGTTGCATTATAATTATATTTTTTTCTATAACAGTACGTGTAACTATTCATTCGTGGCTCGTATTTTCTTTATATACACAATGATTAAATTTGAAAAATTATTATTTGAGTTGTAGCATGCCAAAAATTTAGTGACCGTGGTATAATGATGATTGTGCCGTAGTTACTAAATCTAGGGGTGTTACATTAGGTGGTATCAAAGCAGTTCATCTTGTTGACCTGGGGTATGGACTGACTATGCTTAGACATGTTAGAAGTTTTTTTGTATGTTGTGCACTTCCTTGTCTCTTGATTGAGATGTTTGGCAAAGGAAGGCATGGATTACCATAGGTTGAATGTTGGTAGCTACTGCTGCATAGTTACTTGATATTGAGTATTGGCCCACTCAATATGTAATGTTCTGTGTAGATGAGAAATTATGGCTTCACCCAAGTGTATTAAGGGAATAAGAATTCTTTTAGTAAGAAGCTTAGCTGGTATGACTGAACTTGTTTAGAATTTGTTTGCATTTACACCCTTGCTGTGTTACCTATAGAATTGTTTGAGCCAATAGGTTAGAAAAGGGTAGTTAAATAAGACTTGCAAGGTTTGTGGATTGAGGAGTCCAAGAGGTTTTAGAGAATCAATTTTCTTGGGAAAAGAATACTTGGCGTGAGTATGGTTCGAGGAGCTACTTGGGAGTTAAAGATGTACAGGAGATCGTGCCATAGAAGGTAGAATGAAGGAACTCGAGTTAGAGTCTTTTGGATTTGGTGGTTAGGTATGTCTTGTTGTGTTGCGTGACTCTTTGTGTTTGGTTTTCGAAAGGAGACAATATTGTTCGAATTGCATTATTTTTTATTTTCCTCATATTTCGATTCATTTGTCCTTGAAAGGAGGCAATGGCTCGGGGTAGATGTAAGCATGTGAATGCGGGGAGTGACGATGATGATACGACTGTGACATCTAAAGTAATGCAAAGGATGGTTGATGTAACAACACACTAGGATCAGAGGGCCGCACAGCAGCAGGAATTGGAAGTCAAGGTTCATAATTTGTTGGAAGAAAGTCAATGTTGGGGAAACTCTGGATTACCTAAGTTCCAAAGGAGGAATAATAGAAAAGTTAATCAGTTTAAACAGAAACCGTATTCGCGATGACCAAAGGAGCGACAGTAGCAACAAACGCATGAAGGAAGTGCGAGTGGTAATTAATCTAATCTGACCGTGGTGTCTTTACCAAAATGTAAGAAGTGTGGAAAGAACCACTCAGCGAGGGAGTGTAAGATCAATGGGGTAATCTGCTTTAAGTGCGAAAAGCTCAGACATGTTTCTAAAGATTGTACTTCACCAAAGAGGAAATCTTCTGTTAGTGATGTGCGTGTTTCAAGACCTCAAGCCGGAGGAAGAGTCAATTCCCTAAGTGGAGCGAAAGTTTCTCAGACTGAAGACCTAAACAAGGGAGTTTGTACTATAATAGATGACCCTGTGATTTCACTATATAATTCCAGGGGTAACCTATTCCTTTATGACACCTGACTATATGAGTCCATTAGGGTCGTTTGTGTCTTCATCATCTTTTGACTAAGTTATTTCTACTTTGCCTACTAAAAACCTATTATTGATAGCCAAGTCGTTTAAATTATCCTATGACCTGTTAAAGACTGAATCTTTTCTGTTGATTGGATTTGTTTACCTTCTTCATAAATTTGATGTGATCTTGAAAAAGGATTGGTTATTTTCTAACCATGTCTTGTTAAATTGTTCCAATTAAACTTTAGTGTTTCTTAAGATATAGATTTCTAGATTTGGATCCATGAAACTCAGTCCTAATATTTATTAAACCATATCATATTCTTCGTCGGATGGCTCCAGTAGTATACCAAATAACTTCACCATCTTTTCCTTCTAACCTTTATAATGTTTCTAGTGTACTTCAATTGAGGAAATGTGTTCCTGAATTCAAACCATATCATAGTGCTGAATGCAGTACAATTAGAAAAGAACATACCCTATAAGACATTTTCTGTTAAGATCGAGGTTAGATGGCTTAGTGAATCAACTGAAGGAAGCTGCCATTTTCTCCAAGATCAGCTTGTCTTTTGGACTATCATTAAGTTCGCTCAAAGGTAGGAGACTTTTCCAAAACAACTTTTCTAATGTGTTATGGGCACTACGGGTATTTCGTAATGTCATTCCGTGTAATGAACACTTTGGTAGCATTCATCGATTACGTAAATAAGATCTTCTTCTCTGTTGAAATAGATTTATCATTGTCTTTTTAGTGATATTCTGATCTATTCTTAACATTCGGAGGAACGTATCGAACCTCTCATTGTGATTCTTCAAATCCTGAAGAAGGAGAATAAGATATGTGTGAAGTTGTCCAAGTACGAATTCTAGTTGGAGGCAGTTCAACTTTTGGGTTATGTGATCTCAAGGGAAGGAATTGCTGTGAACCCATCGAAAGTCAAAACATTTCTTCAATGGGAAAAACTGACGACCGTAACGGAGATTCGTAGCTTCATAGGATTAGCTGGTTAATATAGGAGAGTCACTGCAGAATTCTCCAAAATGGCAAGACTTCTCATCTAACTCGTACGAGAGAGTCAAGTTTGTAGGGATTGATGCATATAAGGAAAAAATTTTAGGGATTGAAGAGACACTCGACTATTTCCCCAGTGATGGTTCTGACCAAATTCCAACGAACCTTTTGAGGTGTCTCGTGATGCTTCACGTTAGGATTTAGAGCATGTGCTTATACGAATAGAAGGGGTAGTAGCGTATTGCTTCAAGATAACTAAGAGTACATGAGGAGGACTACTTTACACAAATTCAGAGCTAGTATTTGTAGTTAAATTGAAGACTTGGAGGCATTTTCTACAAGGAACAATATCCGCATGTATTTTAAGATAGACCAAATTTCAAGGACGAAATTCCTTTTCAGAAAGGAGGAGTTGTAACATCCCGAAATTTTCTTATTCCATGATAAATATTCATTTTATAATGTTTGTGATTTTTGAAATTTTTTTTGGAATTTTATGAATTGTTTGATTATTTTAATATATTTCTCAATTTACATGCACACTGAGCGGAGCCAGGAAAATAAAATATTTTCCTCGAGGCTGGTAAACCTTGAACTGTGGAAATGTCGACGGGGGATCTTACAAAACCCGTGGCCGAACATAGTTTATGAGGTTTATGTTTTTTGAGATTTTATCTGATAAATAAAATCACAGTATATTTTATTATCTATGAGACAATAAAATATTATTTCTACTAACTGTAATGATACACACTTTTTAATTGTAGCATTTGCAAACCCAAATGCAGGTTGTCTCAAGTAATAAATTTCTCGGTGAGTCCAAGGTCGATCCACAGGGAATTGTTGAAGATTAAGGTGAAGTAAATATTTTGTGACTACGGTAAAAATTATTTACTTGGGTAAAAAGATCCACTCTTGGTAAATAAAGGAAAGGTAAGATTAATTTCTTTTATAACTCAATTAGAATCCTCGCAACATGGAGGTTCCAATCGAAAAATACAACGTTAAAAGTCCATTAAAATAATATACGTAATTATATTATGTTTCCTTTAATCATCTATTAATACCACCACTCATAAATGGGATCAAGCATTCACTGTGCCAATATTTTGTCTACAATAAATCAAGATCTCCACTTTACAAGGAGAGTTTCTAACACCAACACTTGTAAATGGGTTAAAGCATTCATTATGCCAATCTCTTGTCTACAACAAATCAAGAACACCACTTTACAAGGAGGGTTTCTAAATTGATTGGAAACAAAATACAATACGAAATAAAATAATATACGTAATTATATTATATTTCCTTTAATTATTACCACCACTTGTAAATGGGTTAAAGCATTTACTGTGCTAATATTTTGTTTACAATAAATCAAGAACTCTTCTTTACAAGAGTAGTTTCTAAATTATCAGAAATAAAATATAACACGCATAATAACTACTTAAAAATATAAATCATTAAAGCACAAAAGAGGAATAAATTTAACCTTATTTTATTACCAAGAGCTTCACACTTTGACCCAAGTAGACTAAAACTTATTTACACATAAACTAGAAAAGAGAAAAAGAGAAAGAGAAGAGAAAAAAAAAGTGAAGGGAGGAGGAAGAGAGCCTGGGCACTGCCCAGAATCCCCTCTGTCTCTCCCCCCCGAATGTACCTCCAATTTGCAATTCAATTGCCTTTTTATAGGAAAATTCAAGGTTACAGTGTAATGCACAATAACCTGCATAGTTGAAACTTAATGATTAAGTTTTAAACGTCATCAATGATGTTTTTTTATTTTTTTTTCTTTTTTTTAAAATAATAATTGAGTAAATGCACATCCGTGTGTCTAATTTTCTTCATTTTTGAGAGAAGTGGTCTTCATGAAAGTTGTAGGCCTGGATATTTGCTTTAAAATGGCTTTGGGTTGAGTCCAAAATCATTCCTAGAACTCAAGATATGGTCCAATTACTGCAAAGTGTTTAGACCCGGTTTCAGCTCCTCTATTTTGACTTTAAAGCCTAATATCACCTCCAAGGAGTCCGATTATGGAAAAATGTTCAACATCAAAGTTGCAGGGAATTGTCTTAGCTTTCCTACAAGACCAAAATCACATTAATCAGATTTTTGTAACTCAAATTATAGCTAGTTTACTAAACACTTCTAAAGAGATAATTAAGGTTAATTTATGCAATAATTTATTTAATTGTCCAATTCGGCTCAAAATCATAAAATGTGTCAAAACCAACTTAATTAAGCCTAATTGAACCTTAAGAAGCTTATTGAGAGGATTATAAAATGTATAAAATACAGTGTTATCAAATTCTCCCACACTTAACTTTTGCACTCCTGGGCAAAATACAAAAGACAAAAACCAAGGAATAAAGAAAAACAACACAAACTCAAAAACTAAAAACTCCAAAGAATTCAATGACTTAAGAAGAGCAACTAGACATTCAAGGATCAAAACATTTATGAGATAACATATCTTCACATCTCAAATCAACAAGCAAGGATATTTCAATTGAAAAGCATGAGTCAAGAATGATAGATTTTCACAAGATTCACTCTCAATCCCTCAAGTGTTTAAAAGGTAGGTATTTCACTCAATTCAACCCATGAAAATTGCACTACCATAAGCTTGCTTATCTTCTACTTCTCCACTACTCAGAACACATGCACACACAAATTATGAGGATTTTATTCAAGGTTGTAATGGGGTCAAGGTAAAGGAGGAGGTAATATGGATATGACAAGTTAAATACCAGAGAATAAAAGAGTACGAGAGCTGAGTTCAATTAACAAGCATGAAAGTTTATCCCAACTCCACCTAATAAAAATTCCCTTTACATATTCTTTTCCTTTCCTTTATTACCTTGTTGACCCTCTTTTTCTTTTTACATTTTTTTTAATTTTTGATTTTTGATTTTTTTGATTTTTTTTATTTTTTTACAAAAAGAACATCATATATATATTTTTTTAACCATTCTGCACACACACCCCCATACTTGTTCAAGAACTCATCAAATGACAAAACTAATGTTCTCTTATTCCCTAAAGTCAAGTAAGAACATGATTTTTCATTTAAGGCACATAATGAGTTCAAAACAAAGAATAGTCAAATAAGCTCAAAGGGGTTAAGCAAGGGGAAATAGGCCATTTCCAATGCTTTACGTTGGTAGGAATCAAAGAATTTTCAAGAAGTCATAAGAGTGCTTGATATCATATTGGGACAATATGTTGCTAAGCAAGGTTGACTATTTGATTAAAGTAGCTATTTCAAGAAAAATGCCTCAATCATATTTATGTATGCATATGAAAATGTAGTCTCAAAAAGAATCAAAGCAAGTTCTAGAGTAACAATTCCATGAGTGAAATTCACATAAGAAAGAAGAGAATGGTACAAATGTTCAATCCATTCATCAATAGACTCAAAATCTCACAAGGCATAATTCTATCATTCTCAGTCCACCAATTCAACATCCATAACCAAGCATGTGAATTTTAAGAAAGAAGACAATTTACTCAACTATGCAAATTTCCCTGAATTTGAATTGCTACTTCCACACAAACTAGTTGTCTACCCCAACTAAGATGCGTCTCAAGAGTAAAATTTACTCCTTACTCTGCCATCCTTAATTGGTTTAGCTATTAGAAAATTGCTGACAAACATATAAACACAACAAACATAAACACACTTTCAAAAATTTTTTTTAAGTATTTTTTTTACACAACTCTACACACGACAAATATAAACACACTTACTAATTTTTTTTAATACATTTTTTTACACAACTAGTCACACAACTATCCTCCCCCCAACCAGATCACAACATTGTCCTCAATGTTAAAAAAATAGAAAGGAAAAAGATAGAAGCTAGTACCTATAACCGCAATTACTGAAAAGAGAAACCTCACACAAATATAAACAGAAACAAAGTACGATGAACAAAACCAAAGCTTGTAATTATTTAAACAATTGGAGTGTCTGAACTGGCTTGCTTTTCTTACTGCTTCCCACAACATTTCTTTCTGACCAATCTATCTAAGCTGCTACTGGATCAGGGCTGTCATAAGAAGAAGATATACAAGAAAATATATACATGTAGTTGTGATTGTGACTCACATCTTCCTCTGGTTTTACGTCCAGTAACGGCTTAAACGCCTTCTATGAGTCGAGGATAAGCTTCCCATCCAATTTTCTTATAAATTGGCAAACAGGGTCTTTTTCATTCAGATTCCCAAGACTGTGACGCGCTTACTTGCCTTTGAAGAGATTTCACAAATTAAAACATTCACACTACACAAATTCACAAGAATGCGTCTCAAGAGTCAAAAAGATTTCACCTAATGACTCTTTACTCAAGTCATTCTTTAATGAAAAATATTTTATCTTTTTTTTCTGTTTGCGGAAACCATCCACAAAGAACAACTTTGCTTGTTACAAGAAAAATTAACAATTTTGGCAAACCAAGACATGAAATTACAAATTCATTGGAAAAAAAAATCATTGATAGGTGTGATTTAAAAAAAAGTGAGCCTATTGTAAGTATGGACAAAACATTTTTGGCTCATTTTGAATTCTTGAAGCAACAAAATCCACCGTATCAACTTAGGTTTACAAAAACTTGTTGAGAAAATCGACTAGTGACCAGAAGGTCAAAATAAAGTTGAATATTTAAAAAGAAAAGGAAAACAAACACTAAGACACACAAAATTAAGAAGAAAAAGAGAAAACAAAGTTTTTTTTTGTTTTTTTTGTATTTTTATTTTGAAATGAAAGCACATGAAATTAGAATATTAGGGATCAGACTTCACTTGATTCAATAATCTATCATAGACAATAAAGTAGCTTTGGGACCTTCCTTCTAATCAATTTCTAGTCATTCAATTGATGGGGAGAATCCAGTAATTAAAAACATTTAAAGGCATAACTTTTACTCTATGGATTCTTATGGAAAAATACCACAGTTCTGTCACACAACCTATAACCTCCATTCCTAGATGATTATAAATCATGACACTTTATTATTTATAGTCTAGGTCATATGCAAACCTTTTGGGTTCTACATATACCCACTAGATCAATTTATGAGTGGCCAATTCATAAAAGCATTATGAACCATAATAAGCATTCAAATTGAATAGAAAAGAAATTGATTAAAATTTCAATCTTAATACATGTCGATTGAATTAAGTTACGTTTTCACCCTAAAAACACACAAGACAAAAGAAAAGAAAAAAATAAGAAAAATAAAAATATATACAAAGATGTGGTATAAACCAGCTACCAAATAAATTTTACAAAGGTGTGGAATAAACCAACCACCAAATAAAAAATTAAAAATTATGTGGTAGAAACCAACCACCAAATAAAAAAAAATAACAAAAGTGGGGTAATGAACCAACCACCAAATATATATATTAACACTTAGTAAATAAATATTAACAAAGGTGTGGTATAAACCAACCACCAAATAAGTTAATAAGTAAAAAAAAAAAAAGTTAGTATGCGAGATAAATTAAAATGTTAGAAGCGGGTAAAGTAAAAAGTTAGATACTTAGTAAGAAAGTTAATAAGTTAGTAAACAAAAATAAGTGACAAAAAGAAATAAATAAATAACAAAAAAAATAAATGAGAAAATAAATAACAAAAAAAAATAAAGTGCGAGAAAATAAAATACGAGAAAATAAAGTACAAAAAGTAAATTTAAGATATGAAAATCGGAGAATCGGCAAGCCGATTTTTTGCACCAACGAGAGAGAAGAGAAGAAGAAAGATTATTTCATTAATGATTGCAGATTATAGAGAGATTATGAAGAGTTTCCCCCACTAAGTTAGTACATTAGTAGTAAAAGGGAGAATTTCTCCCACTGTTAATATGTACAAGAATTAAAAGGGAGAGATTTCCTCCACAAAGTTAGTATATACAAAAATTAAAAGGGAGAGGTACCCCCACTGTACAAAAATTAAAAGGAAGAATTTCGTCTACTGTTAATATATACAGAAAATTAAAAAGGGAGATTTTCTCTCACAAAATTAGTATGTATAGAAAATAAAAGGGAGAGTTTCCCTCACTAAGTTAATATGTACAAAAAAAATAAAAGACTTAACTTTTTTTTCATTTTTTTATTATTTTTGGTTTTTTTTTCATGTGGGACAGCCTTGTCCATCATTCATTTTTTTTTCGGTGGTCACGGTGTGACCACCTTTTTCATTATTTTTTCAAGGGGGACAACCTTGTCCCCATTATTTTTTTTTTTTTGTCCTTTATTTTTTTTTTTTTTTAAATTATTTTTTTTGGTTTTTTTTTGGTGGTCACGGGTGTGACCACTTTCTTTTTTTTTTGGTTTTTTTAATTTTCATTTTTTTAATATATATAAACTTTTTTTTTATTTTTTACTTTTTTTTACTTTTTTACTATTTATACTATTCACATATTATTTACCCTATTTATATTATTCACACTATTCATTTAAATTTATTATTATTTTTTATTTTTATTTTTTTACTATTTATACTATTTACGTTACTATTCACACACTATTTACTTTTTACTATGTACAAAAATATTTATACCAGAAATTTATTCTTCAAAACAAGTCCCTGGCAACGGCGCCAAAAACTTGATGTACACTTTTTAATTGTAGCATTTGCAAACCAAAGTGTAGGTTGTCTCAAGTAATAAATTTCTTGGTGAGTCCGAGGTCGATCCACAGGGAATTGTTGAAGATTAAGATGAAGTAAATATTTTGTGACTACGGTAAAATTATTTACTTGGATAAAAAGATCCACTCTTGGTAAATAAAGGAAAGGTAAGATTAATTCATTTTATAACTCAATTAGAATCCTCGCAACATGGAGGTTCCAATCGAAAAATACAACATTAAAAGTTCATTAAAATAATATACGTAATTATATTATGTTTTCTTTAATCATCTATTAATACCACCACTCATAAATGGGATCAAGCATTCACTGTGCCAATATTTTGTCTATAATAAATAAAGATCTCCACTTTACAAGGAGAGTTTCTAACACCAACACTTGTAAATGGGTTAAAGCATTCATTGTGCCAATCTCTTGTCTACAACAAATCAAGAACTCCACTTTACAAGGAGGGTTTCTAAATTGATTAGAAACAAAATACAATACGAAATAAAATAATATACGTAATTATATTATATTTCCTTTAATTATTACCACCACTTGTAAATGGGTTAAAGCATTTACTGTGCCAATATTTTGTCTACAATAAATCAAGAACTCTTCTTTATAAGGGTAGTTTCTAAATTATCAGAAACAAAATATAACACGCATAATAACTACTTAAAAATATAACTACTTAAAAATATATGGCTTTGGTTTGAGTTTAAAATCATTCATAGAACTCAAGATATGGTCCAATTACTGCAAAGTGTTTAGACCCGGTTTCAGCTCCTCTATTTTGACTTTAAAGCCCAATATCACCTCCAAGGAGTCCGATTCTGGAAAAGTGTTCAACATCAAAGTTGCAGGGAATTGTCTTAGCTTTCCTACAAGACCAAAATCACGTCAATCAAATATTTGTAACTCAAATTATAGTCAGTTTACTAAACACTTCTAAAGAGATAATTAAGGTTAATTTATGTAATAATTTATTTAATTGTCCAATTCGGCTCAAAATCATATCAAAACTAACTTAATTAAGCCTAATTGAACCTTAAGAAGCCTAGTGAGAGGATTACAAAATGTATAAAATACAGTGTTATCATGTAACTTTTGTCCACTGGATAATAATTCTAGTAGATTATTTCTATCTGGTTACTTTTATGATAACATCTAAGTGACAACATCACCCTTCACTTTAATGAGAAGCATGCGAAGCTTCTCAAGGAAGCTTCAAGGAAGTTTCAAGGAAGTTTCCTACCCAACACCATATTTTCCTCTTTCCTCATTTGGGCTCCACGGTTGGGAGGAGAAAAAAAAAGATGACAAAAGTCATCATACTTTCACTTCTCATTTCCCATTTCAAACCCATTTCACCTTTCTCTCTCTATTTCTCTCTTCTCCATTACGTGTTCTCTCCTCTTCTTCCTCTCTACTCCACGGCAGCCACACCAAGGGGAGGCCATTTTCACTAGCTTATTAAACCAATCTCATTTCTTGTTTCCTCTCATCATCCTAAGACTATTCTCTTTGGGGGTCATCTCCTAAATCTTCCTTTTTCATCTTCCACCATTGAAGCCCAAAGCTTGAAGCTTTTGAGGTAATGTTCTTGATCTTCATTTTCTCTTCTCATTTTTGTGGTCCTTAGCCATGATTGTGATCAAGGACTTCCCTTTCAAGCTTTGATTTTGGATTTCTTGGGTTTCACCGTCTTAGGGTTTTCTTGGAGGTGTTGGATGAATTTCAAGAGGCATCAAAAAGCTTGTCCTCTTGTTTTCTCTTGAGGTAAGAGGGAGATAATCCGCTTCACCTAATCTTAGTGGTGAGGAAATGTCTTTGGTGTTGATGGTGAGGAATCCATTGTGGGTTTCTCACTTTGTTGGTGATTACTAATAATGTTATGATTTAAATATGTTGTATGATCTTCTATGAGTGTCCGTTTGGTTCTTGAAATTGAGCATGAAATTAGAGTTTAGAAGTGAAATTGGACATCTTAATTTTAATTTTTATGTTTAGAATGTCCTTTAGAATTAGAATTGTAATTCCATAAACTAATTCTGTGGAATTGAAAAATAACTAAATTAAGTCTTTCTCAATTCTTAGCCTATACTTTAAGAATTACCAATTTCATAACTTAAAAATTAAATTTTTTCTCTCTCTACATTTATTTATGAACAATCATATTTATTGATATTCTATATTTATATAGAAAATTATTTTTATTTATATAGAAATTATATTAATAGCTATTTATTTATAAAAAATTTCTTGAAAATTTTATTTATGAAAAAATGACTATTATGTTATAAAAATATTATTGTATGAATACTTTTATTAATTTTAATTTTTGTAATTAATATTTTAATGTTTAAAATAATACCTTTAAAAAATAAAATTATAATTGAATTTAGAATTATAATTTCTTATTTTACTTCTTTGACAATCCGGAACATAGAATTTAAGATTCTGGATTAATTCTAATTCTGAAAGAATTGGAATTGAAATTAAAATTCTATATTTCAATTCCAATTTCGCTATCCAAATGGACCATGATTGATATTGTGAATCTTGATAGATTTGTATGTGTCTAAATGCTCAAATATGTATATGGATTGGTATTCATTTGATTTGGAAGCTTGGAGAAGCTCATTTTCATGGATTCTGGTGTAGATTCACGGGCTGTGTGGCTTTACACGGCCCAGGCCGTGTTTCACACTGGAAATACAGCTCACACATCATAGACAGAGGATTACATGGCCCAAGCCGTGTAATTTTACATGGCTGTGTAATCGGGTAGTTCAGATTTTCAGGTCTTTCCAGAGGAGTACACGGCCCAGGCCGTGTAATGTGCCACGATCGTGTAATCTAGGTTGTGTAATGGGACTTGACTGTGTAATTGTGGTTGTGAGGAATGGTTGGGTTTTGTAGTCCCTTGGAGGCTCACGGCCTCATTGGGTACTCACTATAAGACTTTTTAACAAGCTAGAACTTAGTTAATTAAATGAATATACATTTAATTAGGAACTCATAATGTGGAAAGGATAAAGAACACAACCTTATCATAAAACTTAGAGTGAGGTTTGGATAAAGAAAGAACATCAGTGTGAGGAGGGTTGTGAGGAACTTAAAGTAAATACTCTAAGAGAGTTTAACACAAAAACATAATGGAATTGAGGCATAACTTTTGTGACAACTTTGAACAGTATGTGTTCACCTTTGACTTTTTAATATTGACTTGATGTTGGTCCGTGATTGAGATCAAAGGTTTTGGATGAATGATTGGGCTCGATATATCATGTGATTTTGGATAAGCTATGCTATTAGTGTGAATCTATACATGTATACATGTATGCATTGAATCCATATGCATTGAGGCATGATTGAGAAAGTCTAACATGATAAGCATACATCAACATTGTGCTTTTGGAACCGAAGTATCAGACCAAGAAACATCAGATAGACGATTTAGTCAGACGAGGTTTGCTCTTATAACCAGAAACATCAGGTAGACGATTTAGTAAAAAAGGACTAGTTATCAGAGAAACCCAAATATCGGTGGTACTATGTAGTCATATGGACGGTTATATAATATTATTAATGCAAATGGTATTGAAACAATTGTATAGACGATTGCTTTAATACCATTAGGAATGGTACAATGGAGGGTTGATTCCGTTGAATATGCATTTGAGCATTATACAATTATGGCATTTTATGCCTAGGAGTGAATGAAAACTTACAAGATAGTGAGACCTTGAATAGACCTATAGGGATGTCAGGGCGCGGTGATTCACTTGTGATTATGCTATCACATTGTATACCCCTGGACGTGAACACTGTTGCAATGCACTAGTAGCCTGACAATCCACTATTACTTTTCGTGGCCCGGCGCAGACTATCTATTGAAGGGGAATAGATCTTCTGGGACGTTCATCTCTGAAAAATGAGTTTAGCTCCATGGAGTAAAAAATAAGTACATTGTACATGAGGATGGTTAACATACATATTGTGCATATGCATGGTCAGTTCATACATTGTCATGGCATGGTCAACATACATATTATCGAGACATAAATATTATTATATATCTATGGTGGATATCTGTTGTTATAGTGCTGTAAACATTTATAATATTATAGAATATACTTTCTGATGATATCTATGCAATTGATAACTTAAATATATTTGTAATATTTATATGTATGGAATGACTTCGTCATTCATGTTATATTCCTTTCCTGCTATATTGGTAATAATGTAGGATATTTCACCTGTTGCTTGAACTATTCTTATTCTATGTGATTTTTGGTTTAAGACTATAAAGGGGACGAGGTTGAATCTCCTAGACTTTACTTGGTTTGACCTCTTGCATTCAGTGAGGACAACAAGAAGGGGTTCTATGGGTTTTGTCAGGATTGTGTTCACCGGGGGTGCCAAGGCTTGGCGAGTCGACCGGGCCTATAAGCGTATACGGTATGTTGGGGATTCGATCTTGACTGTGAGGAGGACCGTGATGGAGGTCCTATCCTAATTCTCACCACATCAGTGCATCTAGAGTTTGCCTTATCCATTCCGGAGCTATGGAGTGAACCGATCCACACACCTAGAGGGGACGAGGATTCTATGGCATCAGCTGTTAGGGCACTTGCCTGTGAGACCGCACCTTGTCCTATCTTTGTGTCTTCAGATGAACCGGGGAAGGATCCCGAGGTGGATCCGATGGAGTGCCTAACTCCTTAGTCGTGGCGTTGTTATGGCTAGTTGTGTTTTTTTTGCATTACCAGTATAAGGGTTCTTTTGAGTATATGTATATTTTAAGGTAATTATCCAATCTTATATGTTGTATTTTGAGTATGTCTCGTTGAATTATAATTATATTTTTTTCTATAACAGGACGTGTAATTATTCATTCGTGGCTCGTATTTTCTTTATATGCACAATGATTAAATTTAGAAAATTGTTATTTGAGTTGTAGCATGCAAAAAATTTAGTGACCATGGTATAATGACGATTGTGCCGTAGTTACTAAATCTAGGGGTGTTACACAAGGAAAAGTATTTCTTGTTATAACTATTTCTAGTTTGTTTTGATTTACAAGTAAATCCATTAAGCACAACATCCAATCAATCCAAATCAATAGATTGTGTAACACCTCAAAAATTATTTATTTCATCATAGATAATCATTTTACAATATTTATGATTTTTGAAATTTTTTTTCAAATTTTTCAGAAATATTGAATATTTTAATATATTTTTCATTTTACGTGTACACTGAGCAAAGTCAGTGAAACACCCCAGAAATTGTTTGTTTTATGATGAATAGTCATTTTTTTAATATTTGTGATTTTTAAGAATTTTTCTAGATTTTTTGGAAACATCGAATATTTTAGTATATTCTTCATTTTGCGTGCACACTGAGCAGAGTCGGGAAGACAAAATGTTTTCCCTGAGGCCGATAAACCTTGAACTGTGGATGTATTGATGGGAGATCTTACTAAACCTGAGGTCAGACACAGTTTACGATGTTTACATTTTTTGAGATTTTATCTGATAAATAAAATCTCTGTACGCACTGTTAATTAAAATTTTGCAGTACGTTCTATTATTCATTGGATAATTAATACTGGCCTTGTGCACTGTAACAATTATCTATTTGGTAATAGCTTGTAATAAAATCTTAATTACCATATTATTTTAACTATTAAATCACATTATCTTATCCTAATGTAATTTACTTTATGTCTAATCACATCTCCTTTATTGAAAAAGCTCCCAAGTTTCTCATGGAAGCTACTCATCCCTCTCTCCTCACGGCAGCGGCCCCCCAAATTTGGGAGCCAAAATTGTGCTTCTCCTAAATAATTAATCTATTCTAATTTTTAAAAACCCTAAAAGCTATCTCACTTTTCTATTCACTTCTCTCTCTACCTTCATCTTTCTCAAACTTTCTCCTCCTTCTCTCTACACCCTACCTCATGGCCACCACACTCTCAAGCCTTCAACCATCACAAAATTTTCAACCAAATACATTTTTTTAATCTCCTTCATCATCTAAACACATCTCTAGTTGGTGATTTCTTGACAAGGTTTCATCTTCACCATCTTCTTTTTCAAGCTTCAAGCTTCAAGCTTTTGGGTAAGGTTCTTGGTTCCTCACCCTTGTCTCTTCATTTTCGTGTTCAAAGTCTTCTTTATGACCACTGATCCATTCTTTTTCAAGTTTTCTTGTGGATTTAATGAAGTTGTAATTTTTAGAGTTCTTGGAAGTGTGAATCCAAAAATTGCAAGGAGCTTCAAGGGAGTTCCATTGCTTCTTTTCTTTTCTTTGGTAAGAGGAAAATACTCCTCCTCAACCTTTATTGGTAGTAAGGAACCTTATTTTGTGATTGGTTATGAGAAACCCTAGTAGGGTTACTTTCTTTGTTTGTATGATTTGTATGATTACATATTATTTTTAATTTGTTTAAGTTATTTGATTGATTGGTTATGTATATTGATATACTTGGATAGATTGGAAAACTTAAAATGGAAGGAAATGACCTAGATTCCCTCTAGGAGGCTCACAGTTTTGGGGCCCAAAATTAGGGTTCTTGATGAAAAATCATAACAAGTGGAAGACATAGCTAATCAAGTGTACAATATGTAATTAATGGAATGGAAATTTGGAATCCTAAAACTTGGAGAGGCTCACGGCCTCTATGGCTAATAATGGCCTAATCATGTGACTTCGTACAACTATGACCTCTAATTAATCAAGTGATTAAGCAAGTGGATTATGTGATGGAAGGAAATTAATTAGGTAACCAAATAGAACTCTTTGAACTTTAAGAACAAATAAGGATGTGTGAGACTTGGTAAGATTTAGAAATAATTCTTTAAGTGAGCATGACTAAGTTTAATGTAAGGAACTTAATTATGAAAAGAATTTCATAAGAAACATAACATTGAAGTGGAACTTAACTAAATTGGACAATTAAGAATTATTTAGGATTTCATAAAATAGAAAGAACCAAGAATGGAACTTTACCTAAAAGACTTAGAATGATTTTCAATTAAAGTAAGAACATGAGTGTAAGTGAGAATACTAAATAATTTCATAAGGTACCAAAAATGTAATGCACAGTTGGAGGACTTTAGACCATTTAATGTGAGTCCATGCGTGGGACCAAGAATATTATGATGTTTACCTTAGCCAACTTGTGGTATGTTATTGAAAGTATATTATTGATGAATATACATGTTATATGCAATAAGTCATCATGCAATGTGAAAGTCCGTTGAACTGTTGTTAAGGTCGTGTTTCCTAGGAGATTGAACACACCTTTGTGCGGATGCGAGTAGACTAGTGTAGGCCATATTGTTGACCTTGGGGACGTCAGAGTGTGGGTACCTCGCAATAAACAGTTGGTAGCTCTTCTGTCTGTGGGGCAGACCGATGCAAACGCACCGACGATCCGGATCGAGACACTGTCCTATATCGTGATCTAGTGTAGAATGTCTATACAATGCCTTGATGTGCACTTGGATAAACTGATGAGTTATAGCACTTTAGTCGCGGTAGCCGAGTTACAGACATGTCTCCTAATCTTTCTCTCTGACTGTTTGTGTTTAGCTCCATGGAGTAGGATTTTGGTGTTGTATGCATGTGCATAGTGAGTCCACATATTATCTGGCATCTGATTCTTATGATAATTTGAAACTATCACTTTAATGATGTATAATTGCATAGAACTGCTTAATTGTTTATTGCTGTTATTTTATGTTTATTATTATTACCTCTTGAGATGCTATGTGGGCGCTTTGGGCCATTTTGTTTCTCTTTTACCATAATTGGTAATAATGGTAGGATGTCTTACTTCTTTCCTATGTTTCTATTATTTTTACCCGTTAATAAATATGTTTCATCGAAGATGTCGGCAATGAGGGTGAAGCTCACGAATTCCCCAACTTCTGGCCCGATTGTGACTAGCACCTGCTGTTGGATCATGGCGACACGCCCACGCGAATTTTTAGGTTATGTGCATTTAACCTTCCTCGGAGGGCTAGACTGCTGGCACATCAATCTAAATTTCGATCACTGTATCTACGAGGGGGACATGTCAATTTCGCTGGCTTGGGGGCATCATGATCCGCCCATCTTCACTTGCAGCGTCAGTTTACGTTCGGAGTTTTATTTGCCCATTAGGGAGATGTGGGGTGATCGTTATTACACACCATAGGAGGATTCTTTTGTCTCCACTGCTCAAGCCCCAGCCTATAACTTGGTGGCTCCTATATTGGTTTCCTCGGATGAGGAAGACCCTGAGGAGGAACCCGAGGAGGATCTTGACACGGTTCCTTTTCCTCTTAGGGACTGATACTGTCGATAGCTACTGATGGCTATCAGTGCTCATTTTGGGGGCTTGATGTTTCATTACTTTGGTGGGCTGTATAGTTATGATCTTTTGGGGTATATTTGTATAAATTTGCTTTTTGTATATTCAGGCGCTATAACCGAACAAGTTTAATAGAATGATATATAGTTGTTCATGTATGTCGATTTGATGTATACTTTATTTCTATTTTACTCTTCATTGTAATTATGCCTTATCACTATTTTTATTAATTATAACACAAAAAAATACTCGCTAATTTAATTACACGATTATAACCAAGTAAATTTATATGTATAAAAAGAACCGGGTCTTAACTTATACTTTTAATTTTCGCATTGTAAATGACAATGTAACATTCCCTCCCAAAAAGGGGCATTACATTAAGTTGGTATCAGAGCCCCGATTTATGTTTCTTTGGGTCTTGTGATTGAGTCTGTCTTGTTTGTGCTGTGTGAATCTCTGTCTTGGTATTCCGAGTGAATACATCTAACCTTCCATGTGTTTTTCAGCTAACCTGATTTGAGAAAACAAGATGGCACGAGGTGGAGACATGGCAGCTGCTATAAAGGCAATGCAAAGGATGGCTGAAGTCATAGCATAACAGATTGAACGAGCTACTCAACAACAAGAGAGAGTTGCTCAACAACAAGAAAGGGCTGCTCAACAACTCGAACCTACTACTGACGCTCAAAACTTGGCAGAGTTTCATCGCCACAATCCTCCCCAATTCAAAGGAGAGTTCGATTCGGATAAAGCCAGTCTATGGATCAAAGAGCTAGAGAAAGTCTTCCGAGGTATAAATTGCGCTGAGAATAAGAAGGTGACTTATGCTACCTTTATGTTGGTTGGCAATGCTGAGGACTGGTGGTGCGGGGCGCAAAGAATTATGGAGGTTGAAAATCGTGAGATCACTTGGGATTTATTTAAGGATAAATTCTTGGATAAGTACTTTCCCGTGAGCACGAGGCAGACGAAGGAGATGGAGTTTCTCAACCTAAAGCAGGGGAACATGACTATTAGTGAATATGCAGCGAGATTTGAAAAATTGTCAAAGTTTTCAATGTACTTTTAGCACCAACTGAACGAAACCTGGAAGTGTCGAAAGTTTATAGAAGGACTGAGATATGAAGTGAAGAAAGCTGTTATCACACTGAAAATCAACGAGTTCTTGGAGCTGCTAGATACATGCTATGAAGTGGAAGCTCTGGAGCAAGCTAAAGATACAAGGAGGAGGAACTTTGGACCTACAAGGCTCTAAATGGGGGGGTGGCAACAATTCTAATCACTTCTAAAAGAAGCCCTATTCCCCGCCAACGGGAAACCAGTAACAGACAGTGGGTGGAAGTTCTGGTGGAGCTTCTACTGGGAACCGGACCGGCCAAAATGTGGCGTATCCCTCAAAATGCCTGAAGTGTGGGAAGAATCATCCCACGAGGGATTACACTATAAGGGGGATTATCTGTTTTAGATGTGGCAAGCCTGGCCACGTATCCTGAGACTACAACCAAGCGAAGGCTGAACCTTCAGTCAATGCTGCAAGGGCCAACAAACTGCAAGTAGGAGGACGGGTCTATACCATGAGTGGAGCTGAAGCCTCCGAGTCAAAAGACTTGATTTAAGGAGAAGGCACCATAGAAGGTAACCTTTTAATTGTACTGTATGACTCTGGGACAACCCATTCTTTCATATCTTATGACTGTGTGCTACGACTTGGTTTACCAGTGTCTACCTTACCTTTTGATCTGATTGTTTCTACCCCTACTGATGAACCAATAGTTACTATTAAAGTCTGTTTAAATTGTCCCTTGATTGTTGAAGGTTGAATCTTTTCTGTCGATTTGATGTGTTTACCCCTTTCTGAGCTAGATATAATTTTAGGGATGAACTGGTTGTCCTCCAACCATGTTCTATTAGATTGTTCAAGAAAAACCATAGTTTTCCCTGTGGATGAGGATTCTAGATACTTGACGGCCAACCAAGTTCAAGCTCTCTTGAAAGAAGGAGCTCACAGATACATGCTATTGTCTTCTTTGAAAATCGAGAGTAAGGTTGATGTGAGCACAATTCTAGTGGTGAATGAATTTCCCAAAGTCTTTCCTGAGGATGTACCTGGTTTACCACTGGCGTGAGAAATAGAATTTTCTATTGACCTTGTACCGGGAACTGGTCCCGTGTCTATAGCACCTTATAGGATGTCACCAGCAGAATTAACTGAACTTAAGGAGCAGCTAGAGGAGCTTTTGGAAAAGCAATTCATTAGACCAAGTATGTCACCTTGGGGAGCACCAATACTGCTAGTTCGAAAGAAGGACGGTTCATCAAGATTGTGCGTGGACTACAGACAGCTAAACAAAGTGACAATTAAGAATAAATATCCACTCCCAAGAATTGATGACTTAATGGACCAGCTGAAGGAGGCAGCGGTGTTTTCAAAAATTGACCTGCGATTTGGGTATCATCAGATACGAGTGAAGATGGAGGATGTACCCAAGATTGCTTTTCGTACCCGATACGGCCATTATGAGTACCTTGTGATGCCGTTTGGCGTAACAAATACACCTACCATCTTTATGGACTACATGAACCGAATCTTTCATCCTTACTTGGATAGATTCGTTGTGGTCTTCATTGATGACATCCTGGTATAATCTCAAAATCTGGAGGATCATGCTAAACACCTCAATATAGTTCTCCAGATTCTGAAGGAGAAAGAACTGTATGCCAAACTGTCAAAATATGAATTTTAGCTAGAAGAAGTTAAGTTTTTGGGTCATGTAATCTCGAAGGAAGGGATTATGGTGGATCCATCAAAAGTGGAGGCAGTGCTACAATGGGAAAGGCCTAAGTCAGTGACGGAGATTCGTAGCTTCGTAGGATTGGCCAGATATTACCAAAGGTTCATTGAGGGATTTTCCAAAATCGCAGGACTGCTTACTCAACTCACGAGGGAGAACCAGGCTTTTGAGTGGACCGATAGCTGTGAACAGAGTTTCCAAAAGTTAAAGAGACGGCTAACTACCTCGCTAGTGTTAGTGCTACCTGATCCGAATGAGCCTTTCGAGGTGTATTGTGACGCTTCATACTTAGGACTAGGATCTATGCTTATGCAACATAGAAGAGTGGTGGCTTATGCTTCAAGGCAATTGCGAGTGCATGAGAAGAACTACCCGACGCACGACTTGGAATTAGTGGCTGTGGTTTTCACTTTGAAGATATAGAGGCATTTCCTCTATGGAGTGACATTCAACATCTTTAGTGATCACAAAAGCTTGAAATATTTGTATGATCAGAAGGAGTTGAACATGAGGCAGCGGAGGTGACTGGAGTTCCTGAAAGACTATGATTTCTAACTTCTGTATCACCCCAGCAAGGCAAACGTTGTGGCAGACACCTTGAGTAGGAAGATGATTAGTGTCTCTGCCCTGATGATCAAGGAAAAGGATCTAATAGAGAAGTTCAGATATGTTTGGTCTTTCGTAGAATTGACCCTAGGAAAGATCTGCATGAACACAGTCACCATCTCAAGTGAGCTAATGGAGGACATACGGGAAAAGTAGAAGGTCAACAAGTTCTTGCAATAAGAGAGAGAGCTAATGAAGCAAGGCAACGAAACAACATTTGTGGAAGGAACAAATAGAATTTTGAGATTCCAAGGTAAAGTCTGTATTCCCCGTGACCAAGAGCTTAGAGAGTATATTCTTGACCATGCTTGCACAAGCAAGCTGAATATGCATCCGGGAATAACAAAAATGTATCAAGACTTGAAGAAGTTATTTTGGTGGCATGGAATGAAAAGTGACGTCACTAGATGTGTATTGACTTGTCTGGTTTGTCAGAAAGCTAAAGTGGAACATCAAAGACCCGCAGGATTGCTACAACCATTGTCTATTCCTGAATGGAAGTGGGACAGCATTACAATAGATTTTGTGGTGGGTTTGCCAGGGATAAGAAAAGGACATGACTCGATTTAGGTAATTGTGGACCGACTCACGAAATCAGCGCATTTCTTCCCGATTAGGTACAACCTGGAGAAACTGACCCAGCTGTATATTGGAGAAATTATTAGACTGCACGGTGTGCCTACAAGTATTGTTTCGGATAGGGATCCAAGATTCACTTCAAAGTTCTGGCAGAGTCTACAAGAATCATTATGGACAAAGTTACGTCTAAGTTCTGCTTATCACCCATAAACCGATGGCCAATCGGAGAAGACAATCCAATCATTAGAAGATTTGCTTAGAGGTTGCACCATAGAACAAACTGGAAGTTAGGATGACGTTCTACCGTTGATAGAATTCACCTACAGCAACAGTTATCATTCAAGCATAGGGATAGCACCCTATGAGGCTTTGTATGGACAGCGATGTCGGACACTTTTATGTTGGTACCAAGATGGCAAGCGCATCATTATTGGACCAGATGTTATACAGCAGACGATTAAAAAAGTTAAGATGATTTAGGAGAAGATGAGGACGACTCAGAGCCGATAAAAGAGTTATGCAGACAAAAGAAGAAAGCCTCTTGAGTTTGAGGAAGGCAAACATGTATTTTTGAAAGTCACACCTACGACTGGGGTGGGCCGGGCCTTGAAATCTAGAAAACTTACTCCAAAATTTCTTAGACCATACCAGATTATTCGCCGAGTAGGTCCAGTAGCCTATCAAATAGCCTTACCCCCTTTCCTCTCAAACATTCACAATGTCTTCCATGTGTCACAACTACGAAAATACATTCCTGACCCAAGTCATGTCATAGCACCAGACACAGTACAATTAAAAGAGAACTTAACTTATGAGGCACCTCCTGCAAGAATTGAGGATAGAAGGATAAAGCAACTAAGAGGCAAGGAGATCTCATTGGTAAAGGTAATCTGGAACGAAACGATTAGAGATGCAACATAGGAGCTGGAAGACAAGATGAAGGAGCAACACCCACAACTATTTTAAGGTATGAAAATTTCGAGGATGAAATTTTCTTTTAGAAGGGGAGAGTTGTAACACCCCGAAATTTATTTATTTCATCATAGATAATCATTTTATAATATTTATGATTTTTGATAATTTTTTTAGAATTTTTCAGAAATGTCAAATATTTTAATATATTTTTCATTTTACGTGCACACTGAGCAGAGTCAGTGAAACACCCCGAAAATTATTTGTTTTTGATGAATAGTCATTTTTCAATATTTATAATTTTTTAGAATTTTTCTAGATTTTTCTGGAAACGTCAAATATTTTAGTATATTCCTCGTTGTGCGTACGCACTGAGCAAAGCCAGGAAGACGAAATGTTTTTCTTGAGGCCGATAAACCTTGAACTGTGGATGTGTCGACGGAAGATCTTAATAAACTCGAGGTCGGACACAGTTTACGAGGTTTACATTTTTTGAGGTTTTATCTGATAAATAAAATCTCTGTACGCATTGTTAATTAAAATTTTACGGTACATTCTATTATTCATTGGATAATAAATACTGGCCTTGTATACTGTAACAATTATTCATTGGGTAATAGCTTGTAGTAAAATCCTAATTACCATATTATTTTAACTATTAAATCACATTATCTTATCCTAATGTAATCTACTTTATGTCTAATCACATCTCCTTTATTGAAAAAGCTCGCAAGCTTCTCAAGGAAGCAACTCATCCCTCTCTCCTCACGGCAGCAGCCCCCCAAATTTGGGAGCCAAAATTATGCTTCTCCTAATTAATTAATCTATTCTAATTTTTAAAAATCCTAAAAGCTATCTCACTTTTTGTAACACCTCTCGATTTAATAACCAAGGCACAATCGTCATTATGTCACGGTCACTAAATTTCGGTGTGCTAACATTGTCAAATAACAAACTTTACAAAAATATTACTCATTTCGCATACGAGGAAAAAAGGAGTCACGAATGAATAGTTACATATACAACCAATTAAAATATGAATTATAAGATGTACACAATTTACAAGATTTTAGACTGAATAATCACCTTAAAACATACATATACTCAAAATACACTTTATACAGGTAATGCAAAATAAAATATAAACTACCCATAACATATCCACGACTAAGGAGTTGGGCACTCCATTGGATCCCGAATGCGTGAAACAACTCCGGGCTCATCGGCGTAGTGGGAAATACAAAATAGAGTCCTCAATCGCAGTCCTCTTCATGGTCAAAGTCAGACCCCCAACATATCGCATACGCATGCCGGTCCAGTCGACTCACTAAGTCTTGGCACCACCAGTGAACACAATTCGAGCGAACCCAATAGAACTCCCTTCGCGACGACATCACCGGATACAGTGGGTCAAACCAAGAAAATCCAAAAGAATCCAACCTCGTTCCCACTTACAGTCTTTAACCAAAAATTGACATAGAGCAAGAAAAGTACAAGAAAGAGGTAAGACATCCTACCATCATTACCAATTATAGTAACAAGGAACCAAACGGCGCAAAGCGCCCACATAGCATTTTTGACAGCAATAATGATAATAAACATTTAGTAGCAGTTATAATCAACCAAACAGTTCCAGGCAATTATATATACATATATCAGCAATGCAACAGTTCCAATTATAATAACAATGAATGCCAGTAATTCATGGACTCACTGTGCATATGCATTCTGTAATCAAAATCCTACTCCATGGAGCTAGACATAAAACAGTCAGAGAGAATGATCAAGGAGACATGCCAGTATCTCGTCAGCCATAAAAACAAGTGCTTTCTAGAAAATAATCAGTCATTTTGCGCAATAAGGCTTTATACAACGGCATTCTCACAAGATCTCGATATAGGACTATGGCCAGTCAGGATCGTCGGTGCGTGTGTATCGGTTTGTCTCACGGTCCAGAGGAGCTACCACTGCCCTCTGTGAGACGCCCGCGCCCCGACGCCCTCAAGGCCAACTACAGGACCCCACTTGTCTATTCGCACCCGCACTAAGGTGTGATTCATCTCCTAAGCAACTCGGCCTTAACAAAGTCCAATAGACATTCTCTTTCTTTTTGTGCAATGCATGACTCAATCATGCTCCTCATGACAACTAGGTCCATCATGCTTCAAATGCATGTCATATGATTTAATAACAAGATTTGATCCCATTTACAAATCCACATCAAGCCAATAGCACATTTTAAGAATAACCACAATCCCATTCATAGTCATGATAGAAGTCAACCATTAGGTTCATTATGTTCCTCACAACCTCACCCATACTCATGTTCTTTTTGTACTCAAATTCTCACTAGTTGTAAGGCATGCTCGCATTCCTTGTTTTTCCCTGTTTATGAATCCCTAATTAGTTTCTAGTCATCCAATTATTTACGATTAATATACTTTTATTAGTCCAAAAGTCTTGAGTCCAGGAAAATACACGGCTGGAACCACCAGCAATACCACTAATTAAATTTCTAGGTGTTGGGTGATAACTTACACTCTTGAATTCGATGGAGACAATGTATTTAGTGAAACATTGAGGCTGCCATTCGACGAAAAATAACATGGCAGAAAGATGAAAGATAGGAGGACATTATATGACGAGATTGGCTAAAAATTGATTCCTGTTGAATGGAGGTTCTGTCAAACGGAGATCAAAACTGTCGATTATACTAGATGATTAGCAGAAATTTTGATTCGACGGGTGGTGTTGACGTCGGAGAAATCTCCCAAGTGTAGAACCGATGAGAACACTATGGTCAGAAACTCTAATTCGACGGATCTTGACATTCTACTCGATGAATATTGACTTTGGAGCAGTTTCTGTTAAACAGACAGAAAATCTACTCGACGGATATGTCACTCGACGAATGTTGACATTCAAACTCAATGAATATTGACTTTGGAGAAGTTTTTGTTAAAGGGACAGAAAATCTACTCGACGGGTATGTCATTCGACGGAAGTTGACATTCAAACTCGACAATTATTGACTTTGGAGAAGTTTCTGTTAAACGGACAGAAAATCTACTCAACGGGTTTGTCACTCGATGGAAGTTGACGTTCAAACTCGACAAATATTGACTTTGGAGAAGTTTCTGTTAAACGGACAGAAAATCTACTCGACAGGTATGTCACTCGACGGAAGTTGACATTCAAACTCGACAAATATTGACTTTGGAGAAGTTTCTCTCCTAAGTGGTCAGAAACTCTACTCAACGGGTTTGGCATTCTAACTCGACGGATTTGATATGAAGATTAATTTCGACGGGCATGGCCAGGGGTTCATACTCGACGGGTTTTGACATTGCACTAAATAATCGGGAAATCAAATTTGATGGGCATGGTCAGGGGTTCATACTCGACGGATTTTGACATTTCTACTAAATGGTCGGAAGATCCAATTCGACAGATATTGGTACTCTAACCCGATGGATTTTGACGTTGTGCTTAATGGTCAAAAACTCAAGTTATTACAATTTCTCACAAAGAATCCCAAAGTTTTAGTCTCAAACCGTGGCCATCCGAAAACCAATCCGACGTCACTCCTTCCATATTATACATTCCAATACATTCAGATATATCAAAACACATAAAAATAATCAAATAGCACACATAGATCACAAACAACATGTAAACAAAAATAACCCTCAATACCAAACACAGACAACGTTCCTAAATGCTAAAAGAGGTTGAGGAGGAGTATCTTCCTCTTACCTTAGAGAAGCACAAAGAAAGGCTGCTCCTTTTTGGTTAGAATTTCGTGTTCAGCTTCCTGGAAGTCCTTGAACATTCAAACTTAAAAAAATCAGAACCCAATATTGGAATGGATACCCATGGTCACCAAAATGATCGTGGGTTACGAAAATGATAAGAGAGGAAGAGAAAGTTGAGAGCTTTACCTTAAAGCTCCAACCTTTAAGCTTCAAAGATGTAAGAGAATGAAGATGAAGAAAATGGCAGAACTTTGAAGATGACTCCCTCAAAGATGATGGTCCTCCAAACACAAAGAGGGGCAAGGAGTGTGACGGTTTGAAGAACAAAATGGAGGTGTGGGTGGTAATGATATTGCTGCTGTGGAGTGAAAAGAGAAGAGAGGAAGATGAGTGAACAGTAGCTACGTATTGGGAGGAGGGGAAATGAGAGAAAAAATGAATTATGCCCCCTTAGTCAACGTGCAGCACCAAAAAGGTAGGAGAGAGAGAAAGGAGTGGTTGGAGGAAGCTTCCTAGAAGTTTCCTTGAAGCTTCCTTGAGAAGCTTTGCACAATTCTCAATAAAATGCATGGCAAGCTTGTCTCCTCAATTAAATACATCTGACAGATGATTTAATTACACTGTTAGAATTATTTTTCCCGTGAATAAAAGTTACAGCCGATGAAAATAATATTTCATTATTCATCAGATGATTTTATGATACAGTAATTTTATTTATCAGATAAAATCTTGAAAAATGTAAACCTTGCAAATTGTGCCCGGCCTCGGGTTTAGTAAAATCTCCCATCGACACGTTGACAGTCCAAGGTTTACCAGCCTCAGGGAAAACATTTCGTTATCCCGGCTCCGCTCATTGCACATGTAAAACGAGGAATATATTAAAATATTCGTCATTTCCAGAAAAATCCACAAAAATTCCCAAAAAATCATAAATATTATAAAATGATCATTTATAATGAAATAAATAATTTTTGGGATGTTACAACACTCCCCTTTAAAAAGGAAATTTCGTCCTCGAAATTCATCATATCTTAGAACAAACGCAACTGTGTTTCTTTCATTTCGTCTCCTAGTTCTCGTGTTATATCTTCAGTTGCATCAATCCGAATTACTGGCAATTAGGTTGCTTCCTTCCACTGAGTATCTTATATTAACGAGCAAAAATATGTTGACGTCATAGGCCGATCAATAAAAAAATTCTATGCCCTTTGTGTCTTCAGCCATCCAATAGTCAACTCTCTAAACAACTATACATCGCGGAGTGGCTCTATCGAACTTATTCTTCTTGCTCACTTAGTAGACAACTAAGCGTACTTTCTTCTTAAGGCATCCCTACGACATTTGCCTCTTCTGGGATTTTACTAAAATGAAAAATCAAAATCTTTCGAAACTTCTAATCATCGTCTCTGCCTCATATTCAACTCATTCCAATAGACCAAAATACCTTTGGCTCTTAAGATTACTATAGGCATTGAGAATTTCTCCCTGTAGAAAATGCTTCTAGATCTTCAATGCAACTACAAAGCTAACTCTGAGTTGATGTAAGGTAATCCTTCTCGTGTATTCTCGATTGTCTCTAAGCGTACGTTACCATTCCTTCTATTCTGATCAAGCACACGTTCCAATTTCCAATGCGAAGCTCCACTAGGCATCCCAAAAGTTCATTGGGATTTGGGCAGAATCATCTTTAGCGAAGAAATCGAGTGTCTCTTCAATTCTTGAAAATCTTTCCTTATATGCACCAATCCTATAAACTTGACTCTCATACATGAGTTTGACATGAAATCTTGCCACTTTGGAGAATTCTGCGATGAGTCTCCCGTATTAACTAGCTACTCCTATATAGCTACGAATCTTCGTTATGATCGTCCGTCCTTCCCATAAAATGTTTTGAGTTCTGATGGGTTCACAGCAATCCCTTCCTTGAGATCACGTAACCCAAAGGTTAAACAACCTCCGTCTAGAATTCGTACTTAGATACGTTTATGCATAACTTCTTCTTCTTCTTCAGGATTTTAAGAATCACTCCGAGAGATTCGGTACGTCCCTCTAAACGTCAAGAATAGATCAGAATGTCGCCAACAAGGACAACGACAAATCTGTTTTCAACAAAGGAGAGAGGCTATATTCAAGTAATCAAAGAATATTATTGAAGCGTTCATTACACAAAACGACATTACAAAATACTCGTAGTGCCCTTGACACATCAGAAAAGTTATTTTGGAGAAATCTCCTACCTTTGAGCGAACTCGATGATAGTCCAGAACATAAGTTGACCTTGGAGAAAATAGTGGCGTTCTTCAATGGATTTGTCAAACCATCTTTCCTTGATTCGAACCAATTGTCTCATAGGGTAAGTTCTCACCTAATTGTGCTGCTCTTGGCACAATGATATGGTTCAAATTTGGGAACACATTTACTCAATCAAAGTATACTAGAACGTTATGAAGGTTAAAAGAAAAATAAGGAAGTCATTTGATTTACCACTGGATTTGTCCAGCGAAGAATACGATATGGTCTAATAAAACTTAGGAGTGAGTTTCATGGATTCACATCTGGGAAATTTCTGTCTCAAGAAACACTAAGTTTCCGTTGAAACCGAATGACGAGACCCATTTTGAAAACGATTAATCTCCTTCCTGAGATCAAGCCTATTCATAAAGAGAGTAGATGATTGAATTGGTAAAAGGGTTCCAATTTCTAATAATAATAGGATAGTTTTTAAATAAACTAGTTGTAACAAGGGCAGGCTTACAAACGAGAATAGTATCATTCGAGTCAAAGGAAGTAAATACACAGACAACTCAATTCCAGAAATGAACTCTTAGAATTTCATTGGAACATTTCAACAAAATATGGCTGGAAGATAACCAATCCCTTTTGTAACATTACATCCAATTTGTAAAAGAAGTAAACAAATCAGATCAACAGAAAGACTCAGTCTTTAACATGTCATAGGACAATTTTAAACAACTTGGCTACCATCAACAAGTTCTTAGCAGCCAAAATAGAAATAACTTAGTCAAAAGATAACAAAGATACGAACATCCCTATTGGATTCCTACATTCATACGCCATAAAGAAACGGGTTACCCCCGGAATTATACAGTACAATCACAGGGTCATCCATCGTAGTACAAGCTTCCTCGCTTAGGCCATCAGTCTTGGACGTTTCTACTCCACTAGAGAAATTAACCCTCATTTCTTCGTGAGATTGTGAAGTGCGTGCATCACCAACAAAAGGCTTCGTCTTTCACGAAGTACAGTTCTTAGCCACATGTCCTAACTCTCTGCATTTGAAACAGATTACTCCTTTGATCGTACAATCCTTTGTTAGATGGTCCTTTCCACACTTGAAGCAGATTGCCCTTTTGATCGCATATGGAGGCTTTGTCTCATGTAAAACACAATCCTTGAACACATGTCCTTGCTTTCCGCACTTGAAACAAATTCTTCCTTCGATCTTACAGTCCCTCGTGAAGTGGTCCTTTCCGCACTTCTTACACATTGATAACGGTACCACAGTTGGATTGGACTTACTACTACTCGTACCTCCTTCAGGCATTTGTTGTTGCTGTTGTCCCCTTGGTCGTAGCGTATACGGTTTCTGCTTAAACCGATTGGCCTTCCTATGGTTCCTCCTTTGGAACTTCGGTAATCCAGAGTTACCCCAAAGTCGGCTTTCTTCCTTCAAATTCCAAACCTCAACTTCCAATTCCTGCTGTTGTGTGGCTCTCTGATCTTGGCGTGTAGTTACATTAACCATTCTTTGTATTTCTTTGGTTGCCGTAGTCGTGCCATCATTGTCATTCCCCGCATTCGCACGCTTACATCTACTTCGAGTCATTATCTTCCTTCAAGGACAAACAAATCAAATCATAAGGAAAATCAAAAACATTCAGTCTAGACAATATTGTCTCCTCTCAGAAACTGAACACAAAGAGTTACACAACCCAACAAGACAAACCCAAAGGACTATAACTTGAGCTCCTTCATTCTGCCTTCCGCGGCGCGATCTCCAGTAAGTCGTTGACTCCTATACAGCTCCTTGAACCAAACTTATGCCAGACACTCTTCTCCAAAGAGAATTGGCTTTTGAAAACCTCTTGGACACCTCGGTCCACAAACCTTGCAAGTCTTATCCAACTACCCTTTTTCTAACTCATAGGCTCAAACAATTCTAGAGGTAACACAACAAGGGTGTGAATGCAAGCAAGTCCTAAGAAAATTCAGTCATACCAGCTGAGCTTCTTTCTAAAAGAACTTCTATTCGCTTAATACGCCTAGGTGAAGTCATAGTTTCCCGTAGACACAGAACATTATACATTGAGTGGGCCAATACTCAATATCATGAACTATGCAACAATAACTACCAACACTCAACCTACGGCAAGCCATGCCTTCCTTTCCCAACATCTCAATCAAGAGACAAGGAAGTACACAACATACAAGAACTTCTAACATGTCTAGGCATAGTCAGTCCATACCCCAGCTCAACAAGATGAACTGAGCTCTGATACCACCTTAATGTAACACCCCTCGATTTAATAAGCAAGGCACAATCGTCATTATGTCACGGTCACTAAATTTCAGTGTGCTAACATTGTCAAATAACAAACTTTACAAAAATATTACTCATTTCGCATACGAGGAAAAAAGGAGTCACGAATGAATAGTTACATATACAACCAATTAAAATATGAATTATAAGATGTACTCAATTTACAAGATTTTAGACTGAATAATCACCTTAAAACATACATATACTCAAAATACACTTTATACAGGTAATGCAAAATAAAATATAAACTACTCATAACATATCCACGACTAAGGAGTTGGGCACTTCATCGGATCCCGAATGCGTGAGGCAACTCCGGGCTCACCGGCGTAGTGGGAGATACAGAATAGAGTCCTCAATCGCAGTCCTCTTCATGGTCAAAGTCAGACCCCCAACATATCGCATACGCTTGCCGGTCCAGTCGACTCGCCAAGTCTTGGCACCACCAGTGAACACAATTCGAGCAAACCAATAGAACTCCCTTCGCGACGACATCACCGGATACAGTGGGTCAAACCAAGAAAATCCAAAAGAATCCAACCTCGTTCCCACTTACAGTCTTTAACCAAAAATTGACATAGAGCAAGAAAAGTACAAGAAAGAGGTAAGACATCCTACCATCATTACCAATTATAGCAACAAGGAACCAAACGGCGCAAAGCGCCCACATAGCATTTTTGACAGCAATAATGATAATAAACATTTAGTAGCAGTTATAATCAACCAAACAGTTCTAGGTAATTATATATACATATATCAGTAATGCAACAGTTCCAATTATAATAACAATGAATGCCAGATAATTCATGGACTCACTGTGCATATGCATTCTGTAATCAAAATCCTACTCCATGGAGCTAGACACAAAACAGTCGGAGAGAATGATTAGGGAGACATGCCAATATCTCGTCAGCCATAAAAATAAGTGCTTTCCAAAAAATAATCAGTCATTTTGCGCAACAAGGCTTTATACAGTGATATTCTCACAAGATCTCGATATAGGACTGTGGCCAGTCAGGATCGTCGGTGCGTGTGTATCGGTTTGTCTCACGGGCCCAGAGGAGCTACCACTGCCCTCTCGTGAGACGCCCGCGCCCCGACGCCCTCAAGGCCAACTACAGGACCCCACTTGTCTATTCGCACCCGCACTAAGGTGTGATTCATCTCCTAGGCAACTCGGCCTTAACAAAGTCCAACGGATATTCTTTTTCTTTTTGTGCAATGCATGACTCAATCATGCTGCTCATGACAACTAGGTCCATCATGCTTCAAATGCATGTCATATGATTTAATAACAAGATTTGATCCCATTCACGGATCCACATCAAGCCAATAGCACATTTTAAGGATAACCACAATCCCATTCATAGTCATGATAGAAGTCAACCATTAGGTTCATTATGTTCCTCACAACCTCACCCATACTCATGTTCTTTCGGTACTCAAATTCTCACTAGTTGTAAGGCATGCTCGCGTTCCTTGTTTTTCCCTGTTTATGAATCCCTAATTAGTTTCTAGTCATCCAATTATTTACGATTAATATGCTTTTATTAGTCCAAAAGTCTTGAGTCTAGGAAAATACATGGCTAGAACCACCAGCAATACCATTAATTAAATTTCTAGGTGTTGGGTGATAACTTACACTCTTGAATTCGACGGAGACAATGTATTTAGTGAAAAATTGAGGCTGCCATTCGACAAAAAATAACATGGCAGAAAGATGAAAGATGGGAGGACATTATATGACGAGATTGGCTAAAAATTGATTCCTGTCAAATGGAGGTTTTGTCGAACGAAGATCAAAACTGTCAATTATACTAGATGATTAGCAGAAATTTTGATTCGACGGGTAGTGTTGACGTCAAAGAAATCTCCCAAGTGTCGAACTGACGAGAACACTATGGTCAGAAACTCTAATTCGATGGATCTTGACATTCTACTCGACGAATATTGACTTTGGAGCAGTTTCTGCTAAACGGACAGAAAATCTACTCGACGGATATGTCACTCGATGAATGTTGACATTCAAACTCGACGAATATTGACTTTGGAGAAGTTTCTGTTAAACAGACAGAAAATGTACTCGACGGGTATGTCACTCGACAGAAGTTGACATTCAAACTCGACAAATATTGACTTTGGAGAAGTTTCTGTTAAACAGACAGAAAATCTACTCGACGGGTATGTCACTCGACGGAAGTTGACATTCAAACTTGACAAATATTGACTTTAGAGAAGTTTCTGTTAAACGGACAGAAAATCTACTCGACGGGTATGTCACTCGACGGAAGTTGACATTCAAACTCGACAAATATTGACTTTGGAGAAGTTTCTCTCCTAAGTGGTCAGAAATTCTACTCAACAGGTTTGGCATTCTAACTCGACGGATTTGGTATGAAGATTAATTTCGACGGGCATGGCTAGGGGTTCATACTCGACGGTTTTTGACATTGCACTAAATAATCGGGAAATCAAATTTGACGGGTATGGTCAGGGGTTCATACTCGACGGATTTTGACATTTCTACTAAATGGTCGGAAGATCCAATTCGATAGATATTGGTACTCTAACCCGACGGATTTTGACATTGTGCTTAATGGTCAGAAACTCAAGTTATTACAATTTCTCACAAAGAATCCCAAAGTTTTAGTCTCAAATCGTGGCCATCAGAAAACCAATCCGACGTCACTCCTTCCATATTATACGATCCAATACATTCAGATATATCAAAACACATAAAAACAATCAAATAGCACACATAGATCACAAACAACATGTAAACAAAAATAACCTTCAATACCAAACACAGACAACGTTCCTAAATGCTGAAAGAGGTTGAGGAGGAGTGTCTTCCTCTTACCTTAGAGAAGCACAAAGAAAGGCTGCTCCTTTTTGGTCAGAATTTCGTGTTCAGCTTCCTGGAAGTCCTTGAACATTCAAACTTAAAAAAATCAAAACCCGATATTGGAATGGATACCCATGGTCACCAATGCCATTAACGTGCAGCACCAAAAAAGGAGGAGAGAGAGAAAGGAGTGGTTGGAGGAAGCTTCCTAGAAGTTTTCTTGAAGCTTCCTTGAGAAGCTTTGCACAATTCTCAATAAAGTGCATGGCAAGCTTGTCTCCTCAATTAAATACATCTGACAGATGATTTAATTACACTGTTAGAATTATTTTCCTCGTGAATAAAAGTTATAGCTGATGAAAATAATATTTCATTATTCATTAGATGATTTTATGATACAGTGATTTTATTTATCAGATAAAATCTTAAAAAATGTAAACCTCGCAAACTGTGCCCAGCCTCGGGTTTAGTAAGATCCCCCGTCGACACGTCGACAGTCCAAGGTTTACCGGCCTCAGGGAAAACATTTCGTTATCCCGGCTCCGCTCATTGCACACGTAAAATGAAAAATATATTAAAATATTTGTCGTTTCCAGAAAAATCCACAAAAATTCTTAAAAAATCATAAATATTATAAAATGATCATTTATAATGAAATAAATAATTTTTGGGATGTTACACTTTTCTCTTCACTTCTCTCTCTACCTTCATTTTTCTCAAACTTTATCCTCCTTCTCTCTACACCCTACCTCATGGCCACCACACTCTAAAGCCCTCAACTATCATAAAGTTTTCAACCAAATACATTTTCTTAATCTCCTTAATCATCTAAACACATCTCTAGTTAGTGATTTCTTGAAAAGGTTTCATCTTCATCATCTTCTTCTTCAAGCTTCAAGCTTTTAGGTAAGGTTCTTAGTTCCTCACCCTTTTCTCTTCATTTTCGTGTTCAAGGTCTTCTTTATGACTATTGATCCATTTTTTTTCAAGTCTTCTTGTTGATTTAATGAAGTTGTAATTTTTAAGGTTCTTGGAGGTGTGAATCCAAAAATTGCAAGGAGCTTCAAGGGAATTCTATTGCTTATTTTCTTCTCTTTGGTATGAGGAAGATACTACTCCTCAACCTCTGTTGGTAGTAAGGAACCTTGTTTTGTAATTGGTTATGAGAAACCCTAGTAGGGTTACTCTCTTTGTTTGTATGATTTGTATGATTACATATTGTTTTTAATTTGTTTAAGTTATCTGATTAATTGGTTATGTATATGGATATACTTGGATGGATTGGAAAACTTAAAATGGAAGGAAATGACCTAGATTCCCTCTAGGAGGCTCACGGTTTTGGGGCCCAAAATTAAGGTTCTTGATGGAAAATCATAACAAGTGGAAGACATAGCTAATCAAGTATAATTAATGGAATGGAAATTTGGAATCCTAAAACTTGGAGAGGCTCACGACCTTTATGGCTAATAATGGCCTAATCATGTGACTTTGTACAACTATGACCTCTAATTAATCAAGTGATTAAGCAAGTGGATTATGTGATGGAAGGAAATTAATTAGGTAACCAAATAGAACTATTTGAACTTTAAGAACAAATAAGGATGTGTGAGACTTGGTAAGACTTAGAAATAATTCTTTAAGTGAGCATGACATAGTTTAATGTAAGGAACCTAATTATGAAAAGAATTTCATAAGAAACATAACATTGAAGTGGAACTTAACTAAATTGGACAATTAGGAATTATTTAGGATTTCATAAAATAGAAAGAACCAAGAATGGAACTTTACCTAAAAGACTTAGAATGATTTTCAATTACAGTAAGAACATGAGTGTAAGTGAGAATACTAAATAATTCTATAAGGTACCAAAAATGTAATGTACAATTGGAGGACTTTAGACCATTTAATGTGGGTCCATGTGTGGGACCAAGAATATTATGATGTTTACCTTAGCCAACTTGTGGCATGTTATTGAAAGTATATTATTGATGAATATACATGTTATATGCATCGAGTCATCATGCAATGTGAAAGTCCGTTGGACTGTTGTTAAGGGCATGTTGCCTAGGCGATTGAACACACCTTTGTGCGGGTGCGAGTAGACTAGTGTAGGTCATATTGTTGACCTTGGGGATGTCGGGGTGCGGGTACCTCGCAATGGATAGTTGGTAGCTCTTCTGTCCATGGGGCAGACCGATGCAAACGCACTGACGATCCGGACCGAGACACTGTTCTATAAAATGATCTAGTGTAGAATATTTGTACAATGCCTTGATGTGCACGTGGCTAAACCGATGAGTTATAGCACTTTAGCCGCGGCAGCCGAGTTGTAGACATGTCTCTTGATCTTTCTCTCTGACTATTTGTGTCTAGCTCCATGGAGTAGGATTTTGGTGTTGTATGCATGTGCATAGTGAGTCCACATATTATCTGGCATCTGATTCTTATGATAATTTAAAACTGTCACTTTAATGATGTATAATTGCATGGAATTGCTTAATTGTTTATTGCTGTTATTTAATGTTTATTATTATTACCTCTTTAGATGCTATATGGGTGCTTTGCGCCATTTTGTTTCTCTACTGCCATAATTGGTAATAATGGTAGGATGTCTTACCTCTTTCCTCTGTTTCTATTATTTATGCCCATTTATAAATATGTTTCATCGAAGACGTCGGCAAGGAGGGTGAAGCTCACGAATTCCCCAACTTCTGGCCCGATCGTGACTAGCACCTGCTGTTGGATCATGGCAGCACGCCTACACGAATTTTTAGGTTATGTGCATTTGACCTTCCACGGAGGGCCAAACTACTGGCACATCAATCTATATTCTGATCACTGTATCTACGAGGGGGACGTGTCGATTTCATTGGCTTGGGGGCGTCATGATCCACCCATCTTCACTTGCAACGTCAGTTTACGTTTAGAGTTTTATTTACCCATTAGGGAGATGTAGGGTGATCGTTATTACACCCCACAGGAGGATTCTTTTGTCTACACTGCTCGAGCCCCAGCTCGTAACTCGGTGGCTCCTATGTTGGTTTCCTCGGATAAGGAAGACCCTGAGGAGGAACCCGAGGAGGATCTTGACACGGTTCCTTCTCCTCTTAGGGACTTATACTGTCGATAGCTACTAATGGCTATCAGTGTTCATTTTGGGGGCCTGATGTTTCATTATTTTGGTGGGCTGTATAGTTATGATCTCTTGGGGCATATATGTATAATTTTGATTTTTGTATATTCAGGCGCTGTAACCGAACAAGTTTAATATAATGATATATAATTATTTTTGTATGTCGATTTGATGTATACTTTATTTCTATTTTACTCTTCATTGTAATTATGCCTTATCACTATTTTTATTAATTATAACCACAAAAAAATACTCACTAATTTAATTACACAATTATAACCAAGTAAATTTATATGCATAAAAAGAATCGGGTCTTAACTTATACTTTTAATTTTCACATTGTAAATGACAATGTGATGTTCCTTCCCAAAAAAGGGCATTAGAGATTGCATATAAAACTCTATTCTAGATTTTCAATAAACAAAATGTACACCATCAAAGAATGATGGTTTATTAATTTCAAAATCTTCTATTTTAAAAAGCTTTCAATGGTTGCCAACAAGCAAGGATCATTAACTCTAAGCGGTTAAGCTTTCAACTGAGTACAAAGCTCTAATACCAGTTGTTAGCCATGACAACCATCACCCAATAGGGGGGTGAATTGGGTGATTACAAAATTTTAAAAAAACCTTTGAAAAATTATACATTTTAATATTTTCAATTAACACATGCAATGAAATAAGTTTAACAAGATATAATTATTGTAGATTACTTAAATACAACTTGGGTTATCAGATAAATCAAACAAATGAACTAGATATCAAATTCAACTTAAGCATATATAATTAAAGAACAAATATAAAGGAGATAGAGTTGAGAAAAGCAAACACAGTATTTATCCTGGTTCAGCCACCAACCACTTGTGGCCTACATCCAGTCCCCAAGCTTAACTTGAGATTTTCTTCACTATCTCCTAGACTTCATAAGTGCTAGGAAATTTTTTGTACAAGAAAAAACACTCCTCACACCTTGGGAGACCCCACCATTGTGCTAGAGCCTCTAACTCTTCAAGTCTCACAGGTGCTTGAAAATCCTTTATATTCAAGAGCACTCATAACACCTTTGGGATGTCTCACCCTTTGTGTTTGAGCCTCACTACAAGGGATACCTCACCTTTTTCTCTCTTGAGGGATATCTCATCCCCTTACAATGATTTTAAGATGAAGAGAAAGATTAGAAACTCTCACAAGAGTAGATATACAACTTGAAGAACAAAAGAATAGAAGGATTTTGCAATAAAGAGCTCAAAATATGATTTTGATTATTCAAGGATCAAATCAAGTGTTCTAGAGTTGTAAAAGCTTCAAACATCACTTATATATAGAGCCCAAGTGATAAAATAGTCATTGGTAGTGTTTAGAAATGATTTCTTATGAAAAATAGCTGTTTATAGCCATTGGGAGCATTTCTGGGCTCATCTTAATTGATTATTTACGTTTTATAATCGGTTATTGTACTTTGGTTTTGAAAACTAATTTTAAATGGTCATAATTTCCTCATTTCTCATCCATTTTAAGCAAATGACCACTTATTAAAGAGATATTTGAGTCTATTTTCAAATGAAATTTTCATAACAAAACTCAAAGTATTTTGAAAGTTATGATCAAAATAGTAATCAAAGGTCAGCTTTTCAAAACTCAAACTTGACTATTTTTCATAATTTTGAACTACTACCATGACTAGATTTTCAAAACATATTTCTTGGGTATTTTAGTATGTAAGAACCATTTATAAATATTCAAAAACTTATTTGAACTTTTTTCTTATAAAACCTTTATCTTTACATAGGAGAAAGCCTAAAAGAAAAAATATCAATTCTAGTCCTTAGGTTTCTTGATGTAATCCAAGCTTCCAAACAATTTCTTATCTTCAAATCTTATAAATGCTTAGAATATCTTATCATTCTCATTCTTCTTGAGTTGAGCATAATTATGATCTTTTGCTTTCATATTGCAATGCTCACTCTTGGTACTTGGACTATCCTACAAAGTATTGCTCACTTAAAATAAACATAGTTAGTTCAAATTTATAATTCAATATCTTCATATGCATGATTCATAAACATATAATTCTAGTTAGTCTAACATGCATATAAGAATTTCATAGACACATCCAAATAAGACATTTATCAATTACTAATAAATGTGCTCTATATAGGATGTAACAAAAGAACACTTTGTACATTTTCATTTAAATAGAGCCAAATATTAATTTAGTACCACTCATTTGACATACTATTAGATATATCCTATACAAGATGCTATAAGGAATATGCATAATTGTTATATGAAATATAACAGGGTGGAATACATGCATGCTCTAATATAATCTATTAAGAACATCTATAAACATCATTCTTTTTGTCTTGTATTTGTCATCATCAAAACTTAACATATTAAGTCATTGGGACACACTTATTTCCACAGTTAATGACTCAAAACATATTGCCTTTCTTGCTTTCCAGCTCTATAAGTATGTCATTTTTTCTAGCTCCCTCCAAGTTCTTAAGGAAACCATTCCCCTTGCGGCTGCCATAGCAAAAGGTAAGCCAATATCTCTCGACAACATTTTGCTTAGCAGCCTATACAAGGGGCATTTTTTAATCTTGTTTTTGCTGTATGAGCCCATGGCTCAATAGACTTCATTTCTAGCCCATTTTGGTTTTTGTATATATGGTTCCAAGCCTACTTCCCAAATCCTTTTCCATCTCAATCCTCTCCAGACACTCCTACTGATGATCGACAAAGGTGCTGGATTCATAGCACCTCATATACAAGCTTCCTCTTTGTAGGACTACTCCTATGAGGATATTTTTGTTTTTCTATAACCAGAAAAAGAGATCTGCCTCTGCCTTCTGCAAATACTACCTATTTGCTTTCAACCCCATAACGCTGCCAACCTAATTGCTGCCTACGAGATCTCAACATTCTGGGCGACTGTAGTGGTAAGCCATGAGCTGCTAGTAAACTACAATCTATGCGACTACTATAACCCACTTGGATTTGAAATTTATTTGCCGAACTATATGGCAAATCAGTTCGGTTTGGAGAAGCAAGTTCTTATTTCCTATGCTCATAATTTGAAAGAGAGAGTAGGAGAAAAAGATGCCATTGATGTGAATGCTTATGTCTTGAAGCATATCAAATGGGTTTTTGATGTTAACAAAGACAAAAAGAGAAGATCAAGACCAAAAGAAGAGACCAATATCAAAAGAAGGAAACCAAGAGGTATATAGATATAAGCCTTAGAAATTAAATGTAAAATGCTCTCAAGGTATCTCAATGATCATCAAATGGTTTTTCAAATGATCCTTTTAAATTAACTAACAATTCAAAGATCATTTTTTTTTGGAAAGATATGTTGATTTCAATCTTGGATTTCATAACTTAAATGTAAATCTTGTTTAAATCCAATCTCAATATGAAAAAATTGATCATTGCACTTAATTAGAGTTGAAAAATGTGTTCAAAGGTCTTGGTAATCGATTACATATAGGTTGTAATCGATTACAAGCTAAATAGAGGCCTTGTAATTGATTACATTGAGCATGTAATAGATTACAAGTATGGCAGAAGCCTTGTAATCGATTACACAAGGCCGGTAATTGATTACAAGTTAGACAGAGGCCATGTAATCGATTACACAAGGTTGGTAATCGATTACATCCTACCCAGAAAGCCAAGAACACGTTCAAATAGCCTGGTAATCGATTACCACTAGCCTGGCAATGCCTAACGGCTATATTAGATGCATTAAATGCTTGACTTTAATGTCCCCAACAACTCTTTTAATGAAAAATTGATTATATACTTGAGTTGGGGGTTCATTAATGGTTAATCTTGAACCTTGAAACATCTTTCTAACATCATACACGAAAATTAATACTAGAATTCTTTCTTGCTCTATTTTTTATGCAAATTCTTGAGATATTCTAAAAGAGCATTATAGTCCTTTAATTTGTATCATTTACTCTAGTGAGAGTTTCATTCTATCAATCTTGATTATTGTAAAGAAGAGGGTGAGGCATCCCTTGTTTAAAGAGGCTCAAGCTACAAAGGGTGAGGTATCCCAAGGTGGTGTTAAGTGCTCCAAATTGTAAAGGTTACAAGCACTTGATTCAAGCTTGGAATTTAGTAAAAAATCTCAAGTGATTGCTTGAGGACTGGACGTAAGCCACAAGTGGATTGATGGCTGAATTAGGATAAAGCTTGGTGTTTATTCTTCTAAACTCAACTCTTTAATATTGTGCACTATTTTATTGAGTTTGCTAGAATTCTATCTTGCTTGGTTGTAGTATTTGTAAGTGAAAGTGTTCATCTCATTTATTCATTCATCTCTATTAATTAAATAACTTCAACAAAAATAAGAATTCAAGTGTTTTGCGAAAGATTTGTGAACTTATTTTATATACTCAATTCACCCCCTTTTGAGTATTGAGGCCACTTAGTAATAAGTGGTATCAGAGCTAGACTCTTGTGAAAAGAGCTTAGCAGTTTCAAGAGAAGAAATGACTTCAAATGATTTTTCTAATGAAAGTTCTTCTATAAATAGACCTCCCTTTTTCAATGGGGATGGTTATGCATATTGGAAAGAAAGAATGAAGATTTTTATTGAAGCTATTAATTTATATGTGTGGGACGCCGTTGAAAATGGTGCTTTTGTTCCCACACGTACTATAAATGGTGTAAGAACTAATACACCTAGAAGTGAATGGACCAATGGGGACAAAAAGAAGGTTCAATACAACTTAAGAGCCAAGAATATCATTACCACATCCTTAGGGTATGATGAATTCTTTATAGTGTCAAATTGTAAGACCGCACAAGAAATGTGGGATACCCTACAAGTAACTCATGGGGGCACAAGTGAGGTAAAAAGATTAAGAATAAATACTCTCACTCATGAATAAGAATTGTTTAGAATGAACCAAGGAAAGAGTATTCAAGAAATGAAAAAGATATTTAAACATATCATTAATCATCTTGCTTCATTAGGAAAGACTTTTCCTAATGAGGATCTTATTAACAAAATCTTGAGAGGTTTGAGTAGGAATTGGCAACCAAAGGTGATGGCTATTGCGAAATTAAGGAATCTATCAACCATGACACTAGCCACCTTATTTGGGAAGCTTCAAGAACATGAGTTGGAGCTAAATAGGCTCAATTAAAATGAAGAACATGATAAGAAGAAAGAGAGGATTGCACTCAAAACCACCTCTTCTACAATTGAAGATGATGATGAAGATAGTGAAGAAGATACAAAAAATCTTGAGCTAAGTGAGGAGAATCTTTGTCTCATTGTGAGGAAGTTTAGAAGATTCTTAAAGAAGAAGGGATTCCAAAGAAGGCCACCCTTCCCTCAAAAGAAAGCGTTGTTGGTGTATGCCCTAGAGGTTGATCCATATGTCTGTATTTACATACATTCTATTATGCTAATTTTAATATATAAGGCAATCCATTTATTGTGTTCTATTTAATAAATATAATAAAGTCCTTAGAATAGAAAGTTTGATGCCATAAGACATTAGTTGACTTGATCGTGAGATCCCATTGGATAAAATTAGAACACTATTCTTAAATGTCCCTAGTTAAGTATTATTGTTAACTAGGACAACAATAATGCATTAAGACTAGTATGTGTATAGACTGATAACCATATCTCACAGGTCATGGATATGAGTTATCAAGTCTTCACATGGGTATATATTAGAGTAATGATGTACTGGACTGACCCGCCATGAGAATGCTACATAGATCGTTACATGAGTGTCATAAGCGATTCTCATAGTAACAATGGTATCTGTGGTCCTTTGACCTGAAATCACTACGATTTTTACATGAGGAGTTGTGTGTTTTAATACCATCAAACGTCATCTGTAACAAGGTGATTATAAAGTTGGTTATTGGATATACCGCAAATCATGCAGAGGGATGTGAGTGACCTAGATGGGATTTGTCACTCTTACATAAAAGGAGCGATATCTTCAAGCCCCCTGATTGAGTGAGACTGCGAAATGCATGGCCATGCTCAAATGAGTCAATAAGAGATACTGATTTCATTTGTTATTACAAAGTCTACTCGAGTATCAGGAAATAAATGATTGGACTATACAAGGGTGATGTATTCCATGCCTTGTGTTCAATCTAGATATCTTGACAAAGGGACAAAACGACGTGGAAACATTGGTCACGGCAAGGTTATGTCAAATCACTGACATTCTCATTACTTGAGTAGTAGCGATGTATTGCTAGATACCGCTCACTGCTTGTAACATAAAATGGGATTTTAATATTACTGCCAACGTAATGAGAACCTGTAGGGTCACACGCTTAGAGCAGACTAAAATTGGAGCAATAGATCCAAGTTGGACTCGGATTCAAATATGGGCTAGACTCATAATAGATGAGTCTAGGGTTACACAACATACCTAGCTGCTACTCACACTCACTTAAGGCAGTCACTATTATAAATAGTACTATTAAGGGGCTGCTAAGACACACATATTACAAAATCCTAGCCGCACCTATAGAAAAAGTGAGTGAGAGAGTGACAAGTTTCTTCTCTTCTCTTCGTAGCTAGCACTGTGTGAGAGATGTGAGGCTCCTCTTTGTGGATGTTGGACGTTCGTGAGTCTGTTCATGTGGATACCACAGAGACATCGTTGCTATTACGATGTTAGTGATTCACGTCACTTCCTTTTGATCACGCTTCAAGAGGTAAATATTTTAAAACTTGGATTATGGCTTTTCGCATGGATCCTTGGTGGGAATCCTATTTTTTCGCCGCGTGATGTATTCGTAATTCCCAACAAGCCTACTACAAAGGAGAAGGATCCTCAACTCCTCCAAAATGTTATGAATGTGGAAAATCGGGGCACATGAAAATGGAGTGTCTCGTGTATCATAAGAAGATGGAGAAGTTTAAGAAAATACCTTCCATAGAAAAGAAAGGAAGGAGGGCATATATAGTATGGGAGGACAATGACATGAGTTCTTCCAATAGCTCAGAGAATGAAGAAGCTCATCTTTGCCTCATGACTTAAGGAGAAAAAAGTGAAGATAGCGACACTGAGGTAACATCCTCTAACTTAGACTCTTCACCTTCTTACAATGAATTACAAGATGTTTTTCAAGAATTGCATGATGAATTTATGAGGCTTAGAAAAATGATTTTATCTTCAAATAAAATAATCTCCTTATTGGTAAACAAAGTTTCTATTTTAAACAAGGAGATTAATGAACTTAAGATTGAAAATGAAACTCTAGGACTTATTGATACTAACTCACTGTGTATAACTTGCTCCTCACATGATAACGCATCCATACCCTTACCTTGCTCATCAGGCAAAGTATTTGAAAAAGAAATTGAAGATTTAAACAACATTCTTCCAAAATTTATCCTTGGAAGAGACAACTTGAATGTGTTGTTAGGGAAACAAAAATATGTTTTCTAAAAAGCCAGTTTGGGGTATAATCCCAATAATCAATGAAAATCTTACAAAAATTTCTTTGTTTCCACAAATGCTTCAAGTAGTCTGTAACACCCTAACTTTTGGGATAATTACAAGATAGTCCCGATTTGTACTGTTTTGTGAATTCTGTGAGCAGTAAATTTAATTTGACTGTTCCGTGAGTGTACTTAACTGTTGTATGTGATTTGCTCCGACCTAAGAAAATAATAATTTTAAATTTGGATAAATCTTATTTTAATTAATTGGAGTTGGGGGATCTTACTAAACCCAATTCGATTGATATATAAATTAATAGCGTAATTTTTTGGATTTAAGCGTGCAATAAAATAATTTTATATTTTTATAATATTATTTTATATTACAAGATACCTCTTGTCTCAAAAACAAGTAAAAATCGCTTCGATTTGACCACGGATCTTTAAAAGTCTTTGTGGGACCGCGTGTAGGAAAAGCAGTCAAGCTGTCTTGTTGTACAATTTCTAACCAATGAGAGCAAGTCAACAAAGGTAGGCTTGACTTTCTAAACCAATAGGAATTGGACACCTAAGGGAGCATGTGTTTTCATTTGGACCATTGGATGAAGACTTAATGATGAAGCCTTTAATCTAAGCCATTGATCTAATCAATGGTGAGATTAGAATGATAGGTTTATGACCAAGTGATATCTACCTTAGATCTAATCTAGGGCTAAGGATTAAAGATGAACCAAGGGTTAGGATTAAGTCAACAATTGTAGGCTTGAAAATGGTTAGTAACCTAATTAAGCTTAATTAAACTAATCTAATTACTTAATTAGCATACTAAGTGAACTAGCTTAGTTATGAATTAATTATAATCTAAATACTAATTAGCTATATTAATATTGATTAAAGGATATAATATATGTTAATATGTTAGTAGTATGTTAATTAAGAATGGTTAGGATAATTAACCTAACTAATTGCCTAATTAACTAACATATAATTAGGTGTAATTGGAGGACAATTAAGACATTAAGGAGAGGAGAGAGAGCACGGTTTTGGCAGCAACAAGTGGGCTTGGAGGTGGCTTGGTTCTACATGGTTCATGAAGGATCCAACATGACAAAGCCATGTGCACCTAGTGTGAACACTTGGTGATATTTTTGCATGCAAAATTGATCACTCAACCTCCCACAAGGCACTCACACACGGCTGCTGCCCTATCTATTCACCTTTCACTTTGTTTTTCACACTTATCACATTTTAACTATCCATTTCTCTCTCTAAAAACACCAAAAACTCAAGAACACTTCTCTCCCATTTTCTCTCTCTAAATTCGGCCAGCCACCATACATGCACACCCAAGCTTTCATAATTTTATCTCACCTTATTTCTTGAACCCAAATACCATTCTAAGCATCTGTCATTCACAAACTTTTCCCAAATTCCTACTCCATCTTGCCTAAAATTCCACTTCTTGCTTACTTACTTAAGGGTAAGTTTGGTTTCTATGGTTCAAAATTGAAATTTTGATTTTTTTTAACCATGATTGTTCCATGGTTTTCCTATTTTGTACCTTGTATGAGTATTTACTAATTGTTTGAGAATTTTAGGAATTTTTTTGGAGGTCACACGAAATTTGGAGAAAAGGAAGGAATCTAACTGATTAATTTGCCTACAAGAGGTAAGAGGGAGATTTAATCTCATCAACCCTAAGTGGTGATGAGAAAATGGATTGTGTTTGTGTGTAGAATCCATAAGGATTCAGTTGTATGGTTTATTTGTGATTTTTATTGTTTTTGATTGTTTAAATGCTTTACTAATTGTGATTTTAATTTGCTATGCATGATTATAGTTTTTATTATTTTTGCTATACATGATTATAGCTTAAAATATATTGTATGTGTTTTATATGTGATTACATAAGTGTATGTATTTATAATTGTGTATTTATTTAAGTAGGATGTGAATAACACTTACGAAATGCATGAGTGTTCCAAAGAACACATTCATGGCTCACGGCCTTCTCACAAAAATAGAGAACCAAAATGTTCTCACAATTTTCTAAATCAAGGATTTAATGAACCTAGGTAAATAATAGATTATTTAAGTTAATTGTGGTCAATATGCCATTTAGTGTATAACCAAATGCCACTTTATTTTGATTTGGCCAACATGCCATTTTATTTACTAAGATAGGTTAGGTAATTGTTTTATAACATAAATTGATTTCCAAAGAATCATTGAGAAAATCAAAGGAATTAATTCTGTTCTAGAATTTTAACTTAGCGGAATTCAGTTTAAGTAAGAAATTAATCGACACTTGAAAAGTACTAACGTAGAGTTCATATTATAAAATTTGAAGTTCGTTAGTAAATTTCAAAGTGAACTTATTGGGTAAAAATAAAATAAACTATATTTAGAGGAAAACATTAAAAATACCTTATACTGATTTTATAGGCAAAATGCTGCCGAAATTTATTAAAATCAGACACATAAAATGAAAAGATTCCATACTATATTTAGAACACAAGAAAAATACATTACGTATTTTAAAAGTACTAGATATAGTTTTACCCATATTAAAAATGACAATTTTAAGCTATTCGGTTAAGAAAATGAATTAAAAATCCTACGCGATTGAGAAAATAACTCAAAAACAATTTATGACATTTAAAAATGTCAAAATATCTTTACGCGATTTAAAAACGTTTGTGAAAATGACGAGATTGTAAAAATGCGATAAAATTCTTACGCGATTGAACAATGCTGTGAGTTTTGCTGTCGGGCCAAAGTGGTGGACCCAGACATTTTGTAGTGTAGTACTGTCAGGTGGGACGTACTATACTTTGTTATCTGGTGACTAGGGGTATTTTGATAATTTTTCGTAAATATGGTAAAATTTGGATAATAGGGGTATTTTGGTAATTTTTAGCTCATGTTTAGAGTGTTGTGCCAATTTGGGTTATAATTGGTGATTGATTGACGAGGCGAATTACACCGTATTTGGTGTGATAAGCGTAGTGTGATTCATTTATGAACTTGGAGGCATTAGTGTGCGGAGAATTCCACATGTGGACAGTGGATTGCTCCTCTGGGCCGTGGTAACGGGCAACACACTAATGATCTTGACAAGCACTATTCTTAGTCAAGATCTTGAGGGGACTATTAAGTACTATGCCTGTGGTACACGATGTTTGGACTGTGTACTGCTACACGATGTTTGGGACTGTGGGCTATAGACACGATGTGTTGACAGTGCAATAGCTTGGTTGGGCAGCCATAAAGTATTATTAGTTTCTGATCGGATCATTCTCTCAGATATCCGTGTTTAGCTCCATGGAGTAGGAACGAGTCAGTGTGTGTATCATTCATCATCTGCATTTTTAATGTTCATGCATTACCTGCATTTTATTGCTTACCATAATCTGTGATAAATTGTATGATTTATTATGTATTATTGTTATATATTACCTGATATATTATGCATGATGTATTGGTATGTACTGTTGTGATAACTGTTTTGTACTGTCGTTTTCTTTATTGCCATGCGGGTGGTGATGTAGATTGTCTCACCTCTCTATATGTTTTCTCGATATTACTGTATTACTTCCGTAAAGAGTTTGAGGTAGAGGAGGATCAGCCTCTTGAGGTGCAGTACCCTGACGAGCAACAGTCGAGCGACATCTACGAGGAGGAGGAACCAGTAGATCATACCGATCGTCAAGAGTGATCAAGAGATCATGGCACTGCCAGGATTCTTCGGGTTTGTGCGACTAGAGTTTCACGGGGGTTCCAAGGCATGGCGTATGCATGCGGACCGAGGGACAGTCGCTTATGTGGGACGATTGACTGTGTCCCTATGTAGGGAGTATGACGGGGAGGTCATATTCACTACTATGCTTTATTTACATTTAGAGTTACCTTTGACCATTAGGCGTTATTGGCAGGGAGTTTTCCATGCGCCTAGTGAGCTCAGTAGCGAGTCAACTGCTCGGACTCGTGTCCGTAGTACTATGGGACCTCCAGGAGCTATGAATTATGAAGATCTTTCTGAAGATGATCCATCGGAGGATTAGAGAGCTCTGAGGTGCACTTGGGCAATATTATGTCTTAGTTTTATGTTGTCTCTTACTGTTTTATCAAATAATTGTAGATGTAAATTATGCGTATACTAAAGAAAAATCACATGTATATTATGGCGAGTTTATGTTTCTTATATTTTGTGTTCCGTGTTATTTTATTTAATGTTATAATTATAAACAGAAAAAAAAAATATATATATATACCACAAATATTATTCAAGTATCAAGTGTTTTACAACTTGGGTAAGGATTTTATTTATTTTTATTTTTCTGCATCATAAATGTGACATCCCCACAAGGGTGTTACATTAGTTGGTATCAGAGCCCAAGTTAGAGTCTTTTGGGTTTGTGGGTAGGTTTGTCTTGTTTGTGCTGTGTGAATCTCTGATATTGAACCCAGAGATATGTTTCAGTTTCTGAAAGGAAACGTTTTTGTGCGAAATCGCTACGTTTGGTTTGTTGTGTGTTGATTCTGTTTATCTTTGAAGAAAGATAATGGAACGTTATGAACATGAGCGTGTGGACATGCAACGTGATGAGGATCGTATAGTTCTAGCTAGAAGCGTGATGCACAAGGCGATTGAAGTAGTATTACAAAAGAGACAAATGATCGCTTAGCAGCAGGAACTGATAACCGAACTTCATAACTCATTAGGTTTGGAGCAGCCATCGGATGCGAGGAGCTGTAACTTAGAATCTTCAATAATCCAAAATAGAAGGAAGCGTAAGGCCAATCGTTTTTAGCTAAAAGTTGTATGTAGAACCATCGAGGAAGCAACAACGGACAAAGAAAGGAAGTACTAGTGGCAACGATTTTGGTCGGACTATGGCATCACCAATGAAGTACTTGAAGTGTGGAAAGCCTGAACACTTATTCAAAGAGTGTGATCAGCTGAAGATGGAAATTCCCGTTAATAATACACGTATTTCAAAATCTTGAAAAAAGAAGAAAGAGCCGATGCAAGAAGTGTAATGAGAATGTTCAAAGACAAAAACTTAAGAAGCGAGAAAGTCGTGTCATAGAGAGTAATCTTAAAACTGTGCTGTATAATTTGTGAGGTAACTCATTCTTTTGTGATCTGTGACTGTGTGAGTCTTTTGGAGTTATCTGTGTTCTACTCATTTTCATAAAGTTACTTCAACTCCTAAACTTGCTATTACTATTTGAGCCTGTTTAAAACTACCCAATTATAATTAGAGTTTGAAACTTTTTATTGATCGAGTTTGTCTATTTCTTTCTCAAATAGACTGAGTAAATCAATTTGAATCTATTTGTGTCTTGGTTATGGCATGATCTGACTATTTTCTACTCTTTTTTATTAAACTTGTTGTTTGTACTCAAGTTTTCTAATTCTACCCTATTTCTATTGAATATCAAATCTTTTCTGTTGATTTGATTTGTTTATCTAAAATTACATCTATTTGAGATCCTAATTTTTAACTGGATTGGTCATTTACCAACCATATCCTACTCGATTATTGCAATGCAATTTAGTATTTCTTTGACCAAAGATTTTTGGATTTGAATCTAGAAAGTTCATTTCTAAAATTATTGAACTATGTTCATTTCAAAATCTATTAGACCATCTCAAATTCTTGGTTGGACTAATCTGGTAACCTACTTAATAGTTTTATTACTTTTCCTTATGACCTCCATAGTATCTTTCATGTATTTCCATTAAGAAGGATTATTCTTGATCTAACTTATGTCATAGTATCAAATACAGTGCAATTAGAAGAAAACTTGATCTGTGAGATAGCTTCTGTTAAGACTAGAAATAGGCAAAGTAGAACAATTTCTTTTGATGAAGAAAATTTGGAATGATGTGACGACAGGGGAGCCAGAAGATCAAATGAAGGAAATCGTTGTTCGTTCCAAGATCGACTTGTGTGCTAGTTGTTATCAGATTCGCGTAAAGGTAGAAAATGTTCCAAGACAGTTTTTCAGATGCGTTGCAAGCACTATGAATATTTGGTACTACTATGAATATTCAGTACTACCATTTGGGTTAGGGAATGTTTTGGCGATGTTCATGAATTATATAAATAAGATCTTTCTTTCTCACTTAGGCAAAATTGTCATTATTGGCAATATTTTGACCTATTCTCGAAATTCAAAGGAACATGCTGAAGATCTTAATGCAGTTCTTCAATTTCTGAAGAAGAAGGAGAAGGAGTTATGCGTGAAATTAGTCAAATGCAAAATTCTGTTAGAAGCAGTTCAACTCGTGGATTTAGATTAAGTGTGGACATCGAATAGGAAGGTGGTGGCGTATACTTCAAGGCGGTGGAACTTGTATGAGAAGAATTGTTCGATTTACGTTTTTGGATATTGCGATAGTCGTTTTGCAAGGAAAACCTGAAGATATTTTCTTTCCTGTATAGTCTACGATAATTTCAAGAGCTTGAAGTACCTGTTCAATCAAGAGCGGCTTGGATATAAAACAGAGACGATAGTTAGAATTTTTAAAGGAGTTGTTGGGATGAATTTCTACCATTGATAGAGTTCATATACAATAATAGTTTCGTTCGAACATAGGAATGACACCCTGTGTGGCATTATATGGGAGACGTTGTCGAATGCCATTGCGTTGGTATCGTACTGGTGAAAGTAATATCGTAGGATCAGAAATTTTGTGGCAGACAACCAAGGAAGTGAAGATATTTCGAGATAAGATGAGGATGACTCAGACGCGACAAAAGAGTTATGCTGATGAAAGACAGAGACCGCTTGAATCCGAAGAAGGTGATCATGAATTTCTACATGTGATACCTATGACTGAAGTTAGACGAGCAATTAAGTCGAGGAAACGCACTCTGAAGTATCGGGCCGTGTTAGATATTTCATCGATAGATCCGATAGTTTATCAGATTTCACTACCACCATTCTTATCGAATCTTCATGTTGTATTTTACATATCACAACTACGAAAATATATTTCTAATCCGACTCACGTCATCGAATCAGACACTATACAATTGAAGAAGAATCTAGCCTATGAGACGTTTTCAGCCAAGATTGAAGAATCGAAGGACAAAGCAACTTCGAGGAAGGGAGATCGCATTAGTTAAACTAGTTTAGAACGATGTACTGGAGATGCTACATGGGAATTAGAGGATAGGATGAGGGAGCAATACCCTCAATTGTTTGATGTATGATGAATTTCGGGGACGAAATTCTTATTAGTAGGGGGGAGTTGTAACACCCTAACTTTTGGGATAATTACAAGATAGTCCCGATTTGTACTGTTTTGTGAATTCTGTGAGCAGTAAATTTAATTTGACTGTTCCGTGAGTGTACTTGACTGTTGTATGTGATTTGCTCTAACCTAAGAAAATAATAATTTTCTGGCCGGATAAATCTTATTTTAATTAATTGGAGCTAGGGAATCTTACTAAACCCAATTCTGATTGATATATAAATTAATAGCGTAATTTTTCATATTTAACTGTGCAATAAAATAATTTTATATTTTTATAATATTATTTTATATTACAGTACCTACTGTCTCAAAAATAGTAAAAATCTGCTTCGATTTGACCACAGATCATTAAAAGTGTTGTGGGACCCGCGTGTAGGAAAAGCAGTCAAGCTGTCTTGTGTACAATTTCTAACCAATGAGAGCAAGTCAACAAAGGTAGGCTTGACTTTCTAAACCAATAGGAATTGGACACCTAAGGGAGCATGTGTTTTCATTTGGACCGTTGGATGAAGACTTAATGATGAAGCCTTTAATCTAAGCCATTGATCTAATCAATGGTGAGATTAGAATGATAGGTTTATGACCAAGTGATATCTACCTTAGATCTAATCTAGGGCTAAGGATTAAAGATGAACCAAGGGTTAGGATTAAGTCAACAATTGTAGGCTTGAAAATGGTTAGTAACCTAATTAAGCTTAATTAAACTAATCTAATTACTTAATTAGCATACTAAGTGAACTAGCTTAGTTATGAATTAATTATAATCTAAATACTAATTAGCTATATTAATATTGATTAAAGGATATAATATATGTTAATATGTTAGTAGTATGTTAATTAAGAATGGTTAGGATAATTAACCTAACTAATTGCCTAATTAACTAACATATAATTAGGTGTAATTGGAGGACAATTAAGACATTAAGGAGAGGAGAGAGAGCACGGTTATGGCAGCAACAAGTGGGCTTGGAGGTGGCTTGGTTCTACATGGTTCATGAAGGATCCAACATGACAAAGCCATGTGCACCTAGTGTGAACACTTGGTGATATTTTTGCATGCAAAATTGATCACTCAACCTCCCACAAGGCACTCACACTGCTGCTGCCCTATCTATTCACCTTTCACTTTGTTTTTCACGCTTATCACATTTTAACTATCCATTTCTCTCTCTAAAAATACCAAAAACTCAAGAACACTTCTCTCCCATTTTCTCTCTCTAAATTCGGCCAGCCACCATACATGCACACCTAAGCTTTCATAATTTTATCTCACCTTATTTCTTGAACCCAAATACCATTCTAACCATCTTTCATTCACAAACTTTTCCCAAATTCCTACTCCATCTTGCCTAAAATTCCACTTCTTGCTTACTTACTTAAGGGTAAGTTTGGTTTCTATGGTTCAAAATTGAAATTCTGATTTTTCTAACCATGATTGTTCCATGGTTTTCCTATTTTGTACCTTGTATAAGTATTTACTAATTGTTTGAGAATTTTAGGAATTTTTTTGGAGGTCACACGAAATTTGGAGAAAAGGAAGGAATCTAACTGATTAATTTGCCTACAAGAGGTAAGAGGGAGATTTAATCTCATCAACCCTAAGTGGTGATGAGAAAATGGATTGTGTTTGTGTGTAGAATCCATAAGGATTTGGTTGTATGGTTTATTTGTGATTTTTATTGTTTTTGATTGTTTAAATGCTTTACTAATTGTGATTTTAATTTGCTATGCATGATTATAGTTTTTATTATTTTTGCTATGCATGATTATAGCTTAAAATATATTGTATGTGTTTTATATGTGATTACATAAGTGTATGTATTTATAATTGTGTATTTATTTAAGTAGGATGTGAATAACACTTACGAAATGCATGAGTGTTCCAAAGAACACATTCAAGGCTCACGACCTTCTCACAAAAATAGAGAACCAAAATGTTCTCACAATTTTCTAAATCAAGGATTTAATGAACCTAGGTAAATAATAGATTATTTAAGTTAATTGTGGCCAATATGTCATTTAGTGTATAACCAAATGCCATTTTATTTTGATTTGGCCAACATGCCATTTTATTTACTAAGATAGGTTAGGTAATTGTTTTATAACATAAATTGATTTCCAAAGAATCATTGAGAAAATCAAAGGAATTAATTCTGTTCTAGAATTTTAACTTAGCGGAATTCAGTTTAAGTAAGAAATTAATCAGACACTTGAAAAGTACTAACGTAGAGTTCATATTATAAAATTTGAAGTTCGTTAGTAAATTTCAAAGTGAACTTATTGGGTAAAAATAAAATAAACTATATTTAGAGGAAAACATTAAAAATACCTTATACTGATTTTATAGGCAAAATGCTGCCGAAATTTATTAAAATCAGACGCATAAAATGAAAAGATTCCATACTATATTTAGAACACAAGAAAAATACATTACGTATTTTAAAAGTACTAGATATAGTTTTACCCATATTAAAAATGATAATTTTAAGCTATTCGGTTAAGAAAATGAATTAAAAATCCTACGCGATTGAGAAAATAACTCAAAAATAATTTACGACATTTAAAAACGTCAAAATATCTTTACGCGATTTAAAAACGTTTGTGAAAATGACGGGATTGTGAAAATGCGATAAAATTCTTACGCGATTGAATAATGCTGTGAGTTTTGTTGTCGGGCCAAAGTGGTGGACCCAGACATTTTGTAGTGTAGTACTGTTAGGTGGGACGTACTATACTTTGTTATTTGGTGACTAGGGGTATTTTGGTAATTTTTTGTAAATATGGTAAAATTTGGATAATAGGGGTATTTTGGTAATTTTTAGCTCATGTTTAGAGTGTTGTGCCAATTTGGGTTATAATTGGTGATTGATTGACGAGGCGAATTACACCGTATTTGGTGTGATAAGCGTAGTGTGGTTCATTTATGAACTTGGAGGCATTAGTGTGCGGAGAATTCCACGTACGGACGGTGGGTTGCTCTCTGCGGGCCGTGGTAGCAGGCAACACACTAATGATCTTGACAAGCACTATTCTTAGTCAAGATCTTGAGGGGACTATTAAGTACTATGCCTGTGGTATACGATGTTTGACCGTGTCTTGCTACACGATGTTTTGGATTTGTGGGCTATAGACACGACGTGTTGACGAGTGCAATAGCTTGGTTGGGCAGACCATAAAGTATTATTAGTTTCGATCGGATCATTCTCTCGGATATCCGTGTTTAGCTCTATGGAGTAGGAACGAGTCGGTGTGTGTATCATTCATCATCGCATTTTTAATGTTCATGCATTACTGCATTTTATTGCTTACCATAATCTGTGATAAATTGTATGATTTATTATGTATTATTGTTATATATTGCCTGATATATTATGCATGATGTATTGGTATGTACTGTTGTGATAACTATTTTGTACTGTCGTTTTCTTTATTGCCATGCGGGTGGTGATGTAGATTGTCTCACCTCTCTATATGTTTTCTCGATATTACTGTATTACTTCCGTAAAGAGTTTGAGGTAGAGGAGGATCAGCCTCTTGAGGTGCAGTACCCTGACGAGCAACAGTCAGGCGACATCTACGAGGAGGAGGAACCAGTAGATCATACCGATCGTCATGACTGATCTTGAGATCTTGGCACTGCCAGGATTCTTCGGGTTCGTGCGACTGGAGTTTCACGGGTGTTCCGAGGCGTGGCGTATGCATGCGGACCGAGGGACAGTCGCTTATGTGGGACGATTGACTGTGTCCCTATGTAGGGAGTATGACGGGGAGGTCATATTCACTACTATGCTTTATTTACATTTAGAATTACCTTTGACCATTAGGCGTTATTGGCAGGGAGTTTTCCATGCGTCTTTTGAGCTCAGTAGCGAGTCAACTGCTCAGACTCGTGTCCGTAGTACTATGGGACCTAGAACTATGGGACCTCCAGGAGCTCTGAATTATGAGGATCTTTCTGAAGATGATCCATCGGAGGATTAGAGAGCTCTGAGGTGCACTTGGGCAATATTATGTCTTAGTTTTATGTTGTCTCTTACTATTTTATCAAATAATTGTAGATGTAAATTATGCATATACTAAAGAAAAATCACATGTATATTATGGTGAGTTTATGTTTCTTATATTTTGTGTTCCGTGTTATTTTATTTAATGTTATAATTATAAACGGAAAAATATATATATATATATATATATATATATATATATATATATATACCACAAATATTATTCAAGTATCAAGTGTTTTACAACTTGGGTAAGGATTTTATTTATTTTTATTTTTCTGCATCATAAATGTGACATCCCCACAAGGGTGTTATATAGTCCCTTTATCAAATGCTTTCATTGTGGGAGGAAAGGGTATAGTGCATCCACATGTAATGTTAGAAAGAACATTAACACCAAGATTGGAACTAAAAATGTTTGGGTTCCTAAGGGCATCTTGCCCAACTCTAACACACAAGGACCCAAAACAATTTGGGTGCCAAAGGTTAAATTTTGAATGTGTGTTGTAGGTGTGCTTGAAGACCAAAAGCTCAAGTTGGTATCTTGATAGTGGTTGCTCCAAGCACATGATCGGTGATGACTCCAAGTTTTCCTTTCTTATCCCCAAGAAGAGTGGTCACGTGACATATGGTGACAACAACAAATGAAAGATCCTTGGAATTGGTAAAGTTAGTAAGAACCCTTCTTCATCTATTGATAATGTTTTGCTTGTTGAAGGACTCAAACATAACTTTCTTAGAATTAGTCAACTATGTGATAAGGGGAATAGAGTAATATTTAATTCTAATTATTGCATAATTGAGGGTAAAGATGATAAGCATATTAAGTTTGTTGGTCATAGGGTCAATAATATATATATGATTAGCCTTGATGACATTTCCTGAAATGATGCTAAATGCTTTATGAGTAAAGAAAATGATTCATGGTTATGGCATAGAAGAATTGCTCACATTCACATGGATCTCTTAAACAAATTGGTTTCTAAAGAACTAGTAATTAGTCTTCCAAAGCTCGAATCTGAAAAAGGTAAACTCTATGATGCATGTCAAAAGGAAAAACAAGTAAATGTCTCTTTTAAAGCTAAAAATGTGGTTTTAACTTCTAGACCTTTACAACTTTTACACATGGATCTTTTTGATCCTTTTGGAACTATGAGCTTTAGTGGAAATTACTATGCATTAGTGATTGTGGATGATTTCTCTAGATTTACATGGACATTATTCTTGTCTCACAAAAATGATGCTTTTCAATCATTCAAAAAACTTGCCAAAGTTATTAAAAACGAAAAAGGTTTTTGTATTGCATCCATAAGAAGTGATCATGGTGGTGAATTTGAAAACCATGAATTTGAAACTTTTTGTGATAAACATGGCATTAAGCATAATTTTTTTACCCCTAGAACACCACAACAAAATGGTATTGTAGAAAGGAAAAATCGATCTTTAGAGGAAATGACAAGAACTATGCTCAATGAGGCCAACCTTCCTAAGTACTTTTGGGCAGATGCGGTTAACGCCGCTTGTTATGTTATGAATAGAGCCCTAATAAGGCTAATTTTAAAGAAAACCACATATGAATTTTACAAGAGAAAGAAGCCAAATGTTTCACATTTTTATGTCTTTGGACGTAAATGCTTTGTCTTAAATAATGGAAAGGATAACTTGGGGAAGTTTGATGCCAAATTTGATGAATGAATTTATATTGGCTATTGTATACATAGTAAGGCCTTTAGAGTTTATAATAAATGAATTATGACCATAGAAGAGTCTATACATGTTACTTTTGAAGAAACTAACCCAAATGAGCTGAGAAAGGAGTTTGTTGCTGATGTTGCAAAAATTTTAGTAAGAACACACTTAGAAAATCAAGAAAAAGTGCCCAAGAAGCAAGAAGAGAGATATCGTGATCACTCATGGCAAGAGGATTCAGAAATCTTGGATCTACACAAAGAATGGAGGACATCAAGATATCATCATCTTGACAAAAGTAATAAGTGATGTATCAAAAAGGGTAATCACTCAAAACTCTCTTAAAAATGCATGTAATCATATGACTTTTGTTTCTCAAGTTGAACTTAAAGACATAAATGAGGCCATAAATGATGATCATTGGATGTTGGCCATGCAAGATGAACTAAACCAATTTGAAAGAAATCAAAATTGGGAATTAGTTCCAAGGCCCAATGAATATCCAATTATTGGCACCAAATGGGTCTTCAAGAACAAACTTGATGAAATAGGCTTAATAATAAGAAACAAATCTAGGCTTGTAGTAAAGGATATAATCAAGAAGAATGAATAGATTATGAAGAAACTTATGCTCCTGTAGCTAGATTAGAGGTCATAAGAATGCTACTTGCATATGCATGCATGATGGATTTCAAACTTTTTCAAATGGATGTTAAAAGTGTCTTTTTAAATGATATTATATAAGAAGTGTATGTGGAACAACCTCCTGGTTTTGAAAACTTTGAATTTCCCAACCATGTTTTTAAATTGAAAAAGGCCTTGTATGGCCTAAAACAAGCTCTTAGAGCTTAGTATGAAAGGTTGAGCAAGTTCTTTTTAGAAAATGACTTTTTTAGAAGAAAGGTTGACACTACTCTTTTCATCAAACATAAAAAGCATGACATTCTTCTTGTTCAAATATATGTTGATGATATTATATTTGGTGCCACTAATAACTCTCTTTGTAAAGAATTTGCTAATATTATGCAAAGTGAGTTTGAGATGTCTATGATGGGTGAGCTCAACTTCTTCCTTGGTCTCCAAATAAAGCAAACAAAGGATGGGACCTTCATAAGTCAATCAAAATATTGCAAGGAGTTACTCAAGAAGTTTAGAATGGAGAGTGCCAAGCAAATGACTACACCAATGGGCACTTCTTGTCACTTGGACAAGGATGAAGGTGGTAAATCTGTAGAAATTACAAAATATAGAGGTATGATAGGCTCACTACTTTATCTTATAGGAAGTAGACCAGATATTATGTTTAGTGTATGCATGTGTGCTAGATTTCAAGCAAATCCTAAAGAATCACACTTAAGTGCTGTTAAAAGAATAATGAAATATCTAATAGGCACTTCACAAATAGGATTATGGTACCCTAAAGGTGCTTCTTCTAGCTTAATTGGGTATTCCGATTCTGATTTTACCGGATGTAAAATGGATAGGAAGAGCACTAGGCGGACATGCCACTTTCTTGGAAGCTCACTAGTTTCTTAGTATAGCAAGAAACAAAATAGTGTGGCATTTTCTACAACTGAAACTGAATATGTTGCAGCTGAAAGTTGTTGTGCTCAAATCCTTTGGATGAAGCAATAACTTCTAGACTAGGGTCTTAAGCTAAATCACATTCCTATAAAGTGTGATAACACAAGTACAATTAATTTATCCAAAAATCCCATTCTGCACTCTAGAACAAAACATATTGAAATAAGACATCATTTCATTAGGAATCATGTACAAAAAGGTGATTGCATTCTTGAATTTGTAGAAACCACTAAGCAATTAGCTTACATTTTCACTAAGTCATTAGCAAAAGAAACATTCTTTTATATAAGAAATGAACTTGGCATATTGGATCAATCTTGTATAAGCTGAAAACCTGCACAAATTCATCCTACTACATCATACATTACTTTTGCTGCATAATTTGAATTTTTACTACACAATATGCATTTTTTTACTGCATAATAATGGTGTTTTGATGCTAAATGCTCTTATTCTTTAATCTTTCCTAAATTCCAATACTGACTTGAGCATTGGAGGTTTTCCCAAAGTTGTTTTTGTAGGTACTCCATTATGTCAAAGTCCACCAAGAAGCTCATTCTAACAAAATAGCTTAAATTCTTGGCAAAAGTGGTAATTTTTCATAAACATGTTTTTTGGATTAAGAACTAATCAATTTGTATGCCTACATGATGTTTGAAATTAGTTTGAGACTCTTTCGATCTATTTTGAATGCTTTAAGATCAGCCCTTTATTGTTTAAAATGCAAAAAAAAAAAAAAATGAGTTTTTGTAAGTTGGTAATCGATTACAACGGTTCTATCTTAGTTGGTAATTGATTACACCAATCTTGTAATCGATTACAAAGATTTCCAGAAAGCTGGTAATTGATTATATACATTTCAGAGGGCTGGTAATCGATTACACAAACATTGTAATCGATTACATGAATTCCAAAAGAGTGGTAATTGATTACACAAACATTGTAATCGATTACACAGTAGGTTTAAAAGGTTTTTTTAGTACGGGATAGCCATTTTCACTTGAAACCTTTCATTTTCTCTCCTTTGCTCCACAACTTCTCTTCCTCTTTTCACCCCAAATCTTCATTTTATCTCCTATTTCTTAGCCAAAACACCCCATTCCACCTCTATACTTCTCGGATTACACCTCCCTTTCATAGCCCCTAATCAATTTCACTAACAAACCTCTCCATTTTCATCCCCATCTCTCTCCACACACTCTCTCTCTTTATCTAAGCCCCAACTCACGTTTTTCATAAATCTTCCACACTTCTCCATCACTAAACACCACATGGATCCATCAATGGCTGAATCTTCCTGACGCTCCAAACGCCCAAGAACAAGGGTCACCATTAGAGAATCTTCTAGAGCTCCTTCACGTGATGTCTCTGGGCTGAACCTCACACACCATTTCTCCACTATGAAAAAGGCAGAGTTATTCAGAAAGAACTTCCAATTGAGGAAGCTCATATCTCCAAGGTATCTCCCTCAATCCTTATGTTCAAGTGAACCTTTAGAGTACTTTCGGTTAATAGAAAGGTTTGGTCTGCTTGGCTTCTTTAGCATCCAAAAGGACATCTTCCCAAAGCTAGTTAGAGTATTTTATGCAAACTTGAGTTATGAAAATGGATGTCTGATTTATGAAGTTAAGAAAAAGTAAATTAAGGTCACTAGGGAAGCTTGGTGTAGGCTAACTCAGCTTGAGTATCATGGCACAACATTCTATAGGGATGAGGATGTATGGGGAAATAATTTTGAGTACAAGGCTGCATTAACCTCTCTGTTAAAGTCTGGATATGATACTCCTAGGGACAGGAAGAGGGTAATGGCCACTGGCCTAACTATGAAAATAGAGTGCTTCACTATCTAGTAGCTAGAGGATTAATTCCTCGGGGAGGGAATTACTCCCAGGTACTTAGAGATGATGTGATAGTTTTATGGGCTATGACTACAGGAAAACAAATCAACTGGCCCTATTATATCATTCAGCATATGTTGGATATAAGGAAGAGGGAGAACTCTGCTCTTCGTTATGTTATGCTAGTTACGGTCATATTACAGCACTGTAATATTTCCTTGTTTGAGGAATCAAAAGACACGAGCTCCAAGGGACCTCAATATATTGGCCTACACACACTGCACAAGCTTAAGCTGTACAAGGTCGATGATAGATGGCACTACATTGCTCATGAGAGCTATGGTCATATCCCTCATGATCCTGAGGAAGAAGATGAAGATAGAGATTTGCAGCCTCCTCCTACAGCCACCATGGAGCTTTTGCTACAAGAGATTCGTAGCTTAAAAATGGGCATGGATTGTATTGAACAAAAGGTGGATCACTTAGAGCTAAGAATGGATTACTCAAATTAGGAGTTAGCTTCTATTCGATCCTTCTTGGAAGGCCCAGGATATGTCCCGAGGCAAGCAGCTCCTGCTCCTCCTGCACCTTTTGCTTCTCCTGTTCATTCTGCCCCTCCTACCCCTCTTGCTCCCTTATCCTTTGCTGAACCTTTTGGAGCTCCTCCGGATGACGATGAGGAGATTCTAGGCTCTGCGGATGATCTTGACACCAACGACGATAACTTGGATGATGTGGTTGATGATGAAGATAGTGAGAGTGAGGCGGCTATATGACTATTTTGTCCAGTCATTATCTTCTTTTGATATGTGTTTATTTTCTTGTACGAAACTTTGGATGATTATTAATCAAAACTTGATATGTCTTTCATCATATGAAATGTTTATGGGCTGGAATGTTTATATTTATTATCCATCTTTATATCTGACATTATTTCTTTTAGTATTGTCACTATGATTGGATATTGGCTGGGCTGAATGTTTTTGGTTTGATCTTTTTAGCTAAATGCTCATGTCTTCTTTTTGATAATGTTAACGGGGGAGAAATTATTAGGGTAGTGAAATATTGCATGTGTTGTGTACAGGGGAGATTTCGTGCTTTCACATATTCTCACATATTACACATCATGCATACATTACGGGGGAGGGTTGTGCTTAATTCTCTGATAATCTTTATATGCAAATATTTCTCATTTTGTTGGATGTTTAGTTTGTCATCATCAAAAAGGGGGAGAATATGAATGTTCATGTCTTGAAGCATATCAAATAAGTTTTTGATGATAACAAAGACAAAAGGAGAAGATCAAGACCAAAAGAAAAGACCAAGATCAAAAGAAGGAAACCAAAAGGTATATAAATATAAGTCTTAGAAATTAAATGTAAAATGCTCTCAAGGTATCTCAATGATCATCAAATGGTTTTTCAAATGATCCTTTTAAATTAACTAACAATTCAAAGATCATTTTTTTTAAAGATATGTTGATTTCAATCTTGGATTTCATAACTTAAATGTAAATCTTGTTTAAATCCAAGCTTAATATGAAAGGATTGATCAATGCACTTAGTTAGAGTTGAAAAATGTGTTCAAAGGTCTTGGTAATCAATTACACATGGGTTGTAATCGATTATAAGCTAAACAGAGTCCTTGTAATCAATTACATTGAGCATGTAATCGATTACAAGTATGGCAGAAGCCTTGTAATCGATTATGTTACCAAGTGGCTTCCATTACTCAAGAGGGGGGATGAATTGAGTATAAAAACTTTTTTAACCAAACCTCTTTTTAATTAAAATAAATATCAAAAGCTTAATAACTAAATGCACAGAAAGAATGAGAAGAAGAGAATAAACAATAAAGAACAGCGTAAAATAAATGTGTAATAAAATAAATTACTTAAAATAAAGAGATTAGGGAAAACAAGAAGCAGGCACAGTATTTATCCTGGTTCGACCACTAACCCACTTGTGGTCTACGTCCGATCCTCGAAAGCGAGATTTTTCACTAAGTATACAAGCTTCAATAGGTGCTTGCTACCGTTACAAAATAGAGCACTTTTCACACACGGGGACACTATACCCTTGTGCTAAAGTCTCAACATGAGGATACCTCACCCTTATACAAACCTTGAGGGATACCTCACCCTCGATCTGATTATCGAGAAAATAGAGATGAAGAGAAACTCTCAAGCAGAGTATGTAATACAAGTTGAAGTGCTAATAGAGCTCTAACAGAAATATCTCAAAGTTTTTAAGCAAGAAGAGCGTAGAAAATAGTTTTCACAAAACAGAGTAATCGAGAAAATAGTTCGAGAATAATGGGTAATCGAAAACGTGACCCAAGCTTGCTATTTATAGGGAAAATTAGGTTAAACAGCCGTTGGGTACAATTAATGGCAATTAAAATTCTTGTCTGTTTCCATTTACGTAAACCAAGTTCCGTGTTTATTCGAATAGAGCCAAGGCTTATTCGAATAACACTCTTTTCGAAAAACTCATACAAGATGGGTTATTCGAATAACCACCCTGTTATTCGAATAACTCTGTTAAAACCAGAGTTTGTGAAAACGCACGTTTATTTGAATAAGGCCTCATCTATTCGAATAACGTGTTTAAAATGAAGTTCAGAAAGAAAGCATTTATTCAAATAACATATGAATTATTCGAATAACTCATTTCAACACAGGGTTCTGAAAACTTAGTTATTCAAATAAATCAAGGTTTATTCGAATAGCCACTTTAAAACCAGATTCTGAAAAACCTTGGTTATTCGAATAACGGGGTAGTTATTCGAATAACTCTTTTAAGAAAATAGACCATGTGTAGATGGTTATTCGAATAAGCACAGCTTTATTCGAATAACTCAGTTTAAAAGATGTTTTTCAAGGGTTACTGAGTTTAAAACAGTTTTCTCTTTTCTTTTCAAAAACAAAGAGATATTAATGTGTAAGCTCCGTACAATAGATCCTAAGTCCTAATGCTAAGCGAATATAAACTTGGACTTGATCTAAATATTATCTTCATTTATTCTTCCCGTTTGTTATCATCAAAACAAGTCTTCATAGATAAGCATCCAAACACATTCTCCCCCTTTTTGATGATGACAAACTATCAATAAGACTATCAATGAGAAAAGCGTTAGTGCATATAATTGGAATTCACAAAAAAGTATAAAAGCTTACTCCCCTTCTTTAAATAAGAGGTAATATATATATATATCAGATAAGTGCGCAGCTCCCCCTTTCAAATTCAATCCAATCCTGTCTTTTCTCAATAAAAGTCAAGTGATCAAATATTTTCTCCCCCTTTTGTCATGAGCAAAAAGGAGGGGTAAGTCCCATAAACATATAGCAAAGTGTAGAAAAGGGAACAGGCTCAAATTAATAGATCAACAGTAATTATTTATTTATGCATTAATAAAATGAGATTCAAGTACATAAGCCATAAATAAAATTACATAGAGCCAAACACAAACACCTAAGAACAAAAGAAAACTAAAAGTAAGCATCCGGAGGTGGTGGTGAAGAGGCGGGTGCGGGAGCGGGTGAAGCGGATCGAAGAGCCGCAACCTCACGTTCAACGCCTTCTATTCTGTCCAAACGGAATAGAGAAGGTATGTTCCATGTAAGCTCGGTTGTCTTGCAAGGTGGCCATGATCTGTTCCCGAGTGACGGGAGCAGGTGCGGCGGCGGGGACATCGGCGGGAGTAGCGAGGGCGGCGGGGGCATCAGCAGGGTCAAGCTCGTCCTCAGCAACCTCATCTGGGTACACCCAACCTTCATCAGTTTGAATCATCTTCATCTTTCGTAAGGTGTGAGCACCAAAGACGTTGTGATGAGTTAGAGTAATGGCCCGCTCAGTCTCTAAGACTTGAGGATACTTGCTCAGCAAGGTAGTGACGATGATGCCATAAGGTAGGTCAGATTTGTCCTTGCCCTTGGCCCGCATCATGTGCCTCATGATGAACACGAGCCAGTTGACATGATGGCCATTCTTCGAAACCATAGCATGAAGACGTCCTCTTCTCTGAGATAGGCGTAGTTTCCACCGCGAGGGGCCAGAATGTGAGCATAGGCGTAATGCAGAAGCCTATCTTGGCTTTTCAGCATTCCACCCTTGAGACCTTTATCAGGAAGGGCCAGGCTAGGCTTCAGCAGGTCTTCAACTGCTTGAAGTTTGTTGAAGTCTTCAAGGAATGACGTGTCATCCTCTTCAACAAGGGCGCCTGGGAGAAGCTGCGGCCGAACGAGTTGACCGGTCCGGTGGTGTGATCACTATGTTCGATCACATACCTCGAAAGGAGATTACATTTGTCGAAAGCCGATTGCGAAGAACATCTTCACCAAGGCTGGATAGATGGTGGCCCGGTCAGAGCAAAGCTGAAGAACACCTTGGTTTTGCAGCAGGGTCAGGAAGTCGAAGCCGCGGTGCTGTTGGAAAAAGGAAAGATCTAGATACTTGTGTTGAACCAAGTTTCACTCCCAGAAGTGAGAGATGAAGCGTGCACGGTGCTCTTCATTGGAGGAGAGCCTTCGAAGGTCAAGCGGGTTGGTGCCTGGAGCATTCTTCGTGCGAGGACATTTCTGGAGGAGGAAGCCATAGAGAGAGAGAGAGAGAGAGGAAGCAGATAGTGAAAGGTTGGAGAGTGAGGAGTGAAGAGTCAGAGAAGAGAAGAGAAGATGGAGGGTGAAAGGCTTTGGGCGCGCAGGGGTTTATTTAAAGAACCCGTGTTTATTCGAATAAACAGAGGTTTATTCGAATAAACCTGCGAGAAAGGTGAATAGACAGCGCGTAGAAAGCGAAGAGGTGTGGCGGCTAGGGTTTATTCGAATAATAGGTGTTTTTATTCGAATAAAATGACTAGGAAAGCCAAGCGTTTTGGCTAATTTGGAAAGATTTATTCGAATAACTATGGAGTTATTCGAATAGGCGAGACCCATCAATCAAGACCGATAAAAACAAGGTTCGGGTTATTCGAATAACACTGGGGTCTATTCGAATAGACCGAGATCAATATGAGACCGATAAAAACAGGGTATTTGGTTATTCGAATAAAAAGGGTTTATTCGAATAAGCGAGAAACGAGAAAAGAAATCTTGAGAAACACGGGTTTGGTTATTCGAATAGGGAAGATTTTATTCGAATAGCGAGAGATGAACAACACACAGTAAGCAAAGGTATCAGTTTATTCGAATAAACCTGAATTCTATTCGAATAAGGCTGATATTCAAAAATAAGCAGAGAAGGAGTTTAGTCGAATAACGCTTTGTTTATTCGAATAAAAACTCACACAGAAGCATATACATATAAAATTAAAGGCATACAAACATGATAATGATCAGCAATGAATAATCAAATAAGCAATTCAAATATTTGATTGATCAATTATGCCCAATTCTCCTCGAATATAAAAGAATGCTTCTTTTGCTAAGGGTTTAGTAAAGATATCTGCAAGTTGCTTAGAAGTTTCAACAAACTCAAGAATGCAGTCCCCTTTTTGTATATGATCTCTGATAAAGTGATGCCTTATCTCTATATGCTTTGTTCTTGAATGCAGTATGGGATTCTTAGAGATATTTATTGCACTAGTGTTATCACACCTTATCGGGATGTGATCAAGTGAAAGCCAGTATTCTAAGATTTGTTGCTTCATCCATAGGATTTGAGTAGCGACAACTCCGGCATTGCAACATATTCGACCTCAGCGATAGACAAAGCCACACTATTTTGTTTCTTACTATGCCAAGAAACTAAAGAACTACCAAGCAAATGGCAAGTCCCACTAGTACTTTTTCTGTCTAATTTGCACCCAGCAAAATCAGAGTCAGAATAGCCTATTAGGCTACAAGAGGCACCCTTAGGATACCATAAGCCCATTTGTGAAGTGCCTACTAGGTATTTCATTATTCGTTTGTGACACTTAAGTGAGATTCCTTAGGGTTTGCTTGATATCTAGCACACATGCATACACTAAACATTATATCGGCCTACTAGCGGTAAGATAAAGGAGAGAACCAATCATACCTCTATATTTCGTTATTTCTCTTGATTTACCTCCTTCATCTTTGTCCAAATAGCAAGACGTGCCCATTGGAGTGGCCATATGTTTAGCGTTTTCCATTTCAAATCTCTTGACAATTCCTTGCAGTATTTTGTTTGACTTATGAAAGTCCCTTCGTTTGTTTGTTTGATTTGAAGTCCAAGGAAGAAATTTAATTCTCCCATCATTGACATTTCAAATTCATTCTGCATTGACTTAGCAAATTCTTTGCAAAGGGATTCATTAGTAGCACCGAAAATAATATCATCCACATATACTTGCACAAGAAGAATGTCATGCTTTTTATTTTTAATAAAAAGAGTAGTATCGACTTTTCCTCTCGAAAAACCATTTTCCAAAAGAAACTTGCTCAACCTTTCATACCAAGCTCTAGGAGCTTGCTTTAAACCATATAAAGCTTTTTTAAGTTTAAAAACATGGTTTGGTAGTTCATGATTTTCAAAACCTAGAGGTTGTTCAACGTATACCTCCTCTTGAATAAAACCATTCAGAAAAGTGCTCTTGACATCCATTTGATATAATTTGAAATCCATGATGCAAGCATAAGCAAGTAACATTCTAATAGCTTCTAGTCTAGCTACAGGTGCATAGGTTTCTTCATAATCTATTCCTTCTTCTTGATTATACCCTTTAGTAACCAATCTAGCTTTGTTTCTAGTTATTAATCCATTTTCATCAAGTTTGTTTCTAAAAACCCATTTAGTTCCAATTATAGGGTGATTATTAGGTCTAGCAACTAATTCCCAAACTTGATTTCTTTCAAACTGATTTAATTCCTCATGCATAGCTAGGATCCAATGTTCATCATCAAAAGCTTCAATTAAATCCTTAGGTTCAATTTGAGAAACAAAAGCTATGTGATTACAAGTATTTCTAAGGGAGTTACGAGTACTTACACCTTTAGAAACATCACCGATAATTTGATCAAGGGAGTGATATTTTGAAGTTCGCCATTCTTTGGGAAGTTCCAAAGCTTGCGAATCCTCTTGTCTTAGTTCATCCTCTTTTTCCTTGATTTCCTTTTCTTTCTTGTCGGTGTGTTTCCGCCAAGATTTCTGCAACATCATCAACAACAAGATCCTTTCTCGATCCACTTTGGTCAGTTTCATCAAATGCAACATGTATAGATTCTTCAATAGTCATAGTTCTTTTATTGTAAATGTGAAAAGCTTTACTATGATTTGAGTAGCCAAGAAATATACCTTCATTAGACTTAGCATCAAACTTGCCTAAATTATCTTTTCCATTATTTAAAACAAAACATTTGCAACCATAAACATGAAAGTGTGAGACATTTGGCTTTCTTCCCTTATATAACTCATATGGGGTTTTCTATAAAATAGGCCTTGTAAGAGCCCGGTTCATTACATAACAAATTTGTACTTACAAAGACATACGCCCAAAAGTATTTAGGAAGAAGCGACCTCATTAAGCATAGTTCTCGCCATTTCTTCTAAAGAACGGTTTTTCCTCTCTACAACTCCGTTTTGTTGCGGAGTTCTAGCAGAGAAATTATGATTAATGCCATGTTCATCACAGTAATTTTCAAAAACATTGTTTTCAAATTCGCCACCGTGGTCACTTCTTATAGAGGATATTTGAAAACCTTTTTCATTTTGAATAACTTTGGCAAGTCTTTTAAAAGCTAGAAATGCATCATTTTTATTTGCAAGAAATAAAGTCCATGTAAACCTAGAAAAATCATCCACAATCACTAAAGCATAGTAATTCCCACCAAAGCTCATAGTTCTAGAAGGTCCAAATAGATCCATGTGCAAAAGTTGTAAAGGTCTAGTGGTAGAAACTATATTTTTCGCTTTAAAAGAGACCTTTATTTGTTTACCCTTTTGACATGCATCACATAATTTATCTTTTATAAAATTAAGCTTGGGTAGTCCAATTACTAGCTCTTTAGAGACCAACTTCTTTAAGTGATCCATGTGAATGTGTGCAATTCTCCTATGCCATAACCATGAATCATTATTCTTACTCAAAAGACATTTCGCATCATTTGAAGATATGTAACACCCCAAATTCTGACTATGTGAATAGTAATAGCAGAATTACACTGTTTTACATTTTCTGTGTGTTATAAAAATAATTTGACTGTTCTGAGATCATATTTGATCATTTTGTGTGATTTGCTCCGAGTTAAGAAAATAATAATTTTAAATAGGAAAAAATCTTATTTTAATTAATTAAAGGGGGATCTTACTAAACCCAATTGATTGATATATATATTAATCTCGTAATTTTTAGAATTTAAGCGTGTAATAAAATAATTTTATATTTTTATAATATTATTTTATTCAACGATACCTCTTGTCTCAAAAGCAGTAGAAAAATTATTTGTGGACGAAAAAGTTCGTGGGGCCCACGTTTAGCGTAACTTGATCAAGCAATGTCTTGTTGTCTGAGAAAGTTAAACCAATAGGAAATGATCAAAATAGGTAGGCTTGACTTTCTAAACCAATTAGAAATAGTCAACAAAAGAAGCATTGACTTCTTTGTGAGCAGTTGGATTTTAAAGCTTACTTTAGAAGCTTTAATCTTAGCCAGATTGATCTAATCAATGGTGAGATTAGAAGGATAGTTTTATGACCAAGTGATATCTACCTTAGATGTGATCTATGGCTAGGATTTAAAGATGAATCAAGGGTTAGGATTTAGTCAAAGATTGTAGGCTTGAAAATGGTTAGTAACCTAATTAAGCTTAATTTGACTAATCTAATTACTTAATTAGTAAACTAAGTGAACTAGCTTAGTTATTAATTAATTATAATCTAAATACTAATTAGATATACTAATATTAATTAAAGATTATAATATATGTTAATATATACTAAATTAATTAGTTATGTGACTAGTATGTTAATTTAGTTTGGTTAGGATAATTAACCTAACAAATTACCTAATTAACTAGCATGTAATTAGGACTAATTTGGAAACAATTAAGCTATTAAAATGGAGGGGGCTGCACGAAATTGGGGCTGCAACAAGGAGGCAAGTGGGCTTGAATCTACAAGGTTCAAGAACCATCCAACATGACATAAGCCATGTGCACCAAGTGTGAACACTTTAGGATATTTAGCATGCAAATTCATTCACTCAACCTCCCTAAAACAGCTCACACGGCAGCTGCACTCCATATTCACTCTTCGTTTTCTATTTCACACTTATCACAAATCAAAGCATCTACTTTCTCTCCAAAAAGCTATCAAGAACCAAGCACACTTTCCTTTCTCTTTTTCTCTCTATATTCGGCCAAGACTACTACATGTACTACCAAACTTCTATAATTTTTTCCTATCATATTTCCTAAAGCCAAATACCATTCTAAGCATCTTTCATTCACAAAGTTTTCCCAAATTCCTACTCTATCTTGCCTAAAATTCCACTTCTTGCTTACTTACTTAAGGGTAAGTTTGGTTTCTATGGTTCAAAACTGAATTTTTAATTTTTCTAACCATGATTGTTCCATGGTTTTTCAATATTGTACCTTGTATGTGTTTTTACTAATTGTTTAAGAATTTTAGGGATTTGTTTGGTGGATAGTACGAATTTGAAGGAAGGAAGGAGAACCAACCGATTAAAATTGTCTACAAGAGGTAAGAGGGAGATTTAACCTCACCAACCGAGTTTTGGTGGTGTGAGGATGGTTTTGTACGGTGAAAAATCCATAAGGGTTCTTCACCGATTATTTGATTGTGTTTGAGATGTGTTTGATTGAGTTTTTATGCTTGCATGTGTGATTAAATGCTTAAGGCTTTGATATTATGTGTGTATGTGAAATTTATGAAAGCATGAGATTGTATGTGTAAATTAGGATGTGAATAACATGATTAATCGTTTGTATGTGTACTCCAAAGAGTATTGAGGCATACGGCCATACAATGGAAAAAGGACCAAAGTCCTTACACTGATGAATTAAAATGAGAACTGAGACATTTAAATGAATCGAGAAAAAATTGAGTATGGTAAAATAAAATGATTTTATGAGTAGCAAAGAAAAGAAATAATGATTTTTGAAAACAATACCATTTACTAATTTTTAGAGGAGTTATACCTGCAAATTTTTATAAAAAAAAAGGACTAAATTATAAATTTTCTCAAAAAGAGGGGCCATAGTATAAATATTAATTTTTGAGGGGTCATAATGTAAATATTATTTTTAGAGGGGTCAAACTATAAATATTTTATAAAGGAGGGATGATTTTGTAAATATAAATTTGATGAGGGACTTTTTAAGTAAATATTAATTTATGAGGGACTTTTCTGTAAATATTAAATTTTGAGGGACTATTTGGTAAATATGGATTTTATGAGGGGTTGTTTTGTAAATATGAGTTTTGAGAGACTAAAGTGTAAATATAGAAAATGAAGCTAATTTTGGTATTAAAATGAGAAAAATAGTATTTTGGATTTAAAACGTAAGAAAAATATTTACGCGATTGAAAAACGTTGAAAAGTCACTACGCGATTTTGAAAAGGCGGCAGAATTGAGTCGCAATTGAGAAAATGCGAAAATATGACTACGCGATTAAAATACAGTAATAGTACTGTTATATTACTGTGTGGACCCCGATTATGTGATATAAATTGGAAATATGAATAGTGCATGGTACATGCATTGGAAAGGTCCAGATGAATTTGTATGAGGCTAGTTGCCTAGGAGAGACTACACCTCTTGAGTGGGTGCGATATGCGTAGTGTAAGTCACTCGTTGACCTTGGGGGCATTGGGGTGCGGGTTGCCTACAATGGGCAGATGGTAGCTCTTCTGTACCGTGGGTTAGGACCGAGCAACACACCAATGATCCGGACCGAGACACTATCCTTAATCAAGATCTGATAAAGACTGTCGTGTATATGCTGGATGTGCAAAACTGAGCACGTGGTCCAAGGCATGTTGGTACCGACACTTCTTTTCGATCACTCTCTCCGACTTGAGTTGTAGCTCCATGGAGTAGGAAATTGAGTCTGTGTGCATTCATATAATGATAGAGGGTATTATCGTAATTTCTGTTTATGATAATTGATTTATTGATTATTAATGATGCCATGATTGTAATTATTGTGTATTACATGTTTTGTGATAATATTGATGTTAGTGGCATAAGTGTAATTACGGTATGATAAGCGTATGAGATATTGTATGTGTTTATCTTCATTCTTGCCATCTTGGTATTGGCGTAGGTGATCTCACCTCTTTATATGCATGTTTGGTATTATATTTATATTTGTTAAGACGTCGAGCAAGAAACAGAGCGACAAGTGAGGAGGAGCGATTCTGCGAGGACGTCGAGTTCGAGGAGATGCGGATGCCTAGTTTCCTTGGCTACTGGGCGATATCCATTGGAGGAGATGAGGCATGGATTTGTAGATTTAGAGGAGAGAGTATCTATTATAGAGTTTAAAATATCTATTAGACAATATTAAGGAGCTTACTATCGTACTCTAGTACGGTTAGTATTGTGTCGTCTGCTTTCGGACACTTGTCCGTAGAAGCGCACATCATGATGGATTCCTATGTCTTGAGGAATCGAGGAGGACCCATCGAGGGTTCTATTTGTCTAGTAAGATTTGGGCTATATGTTAGTTTTAAAGTTTAAAGTTTAAATACTTTGGAAGTCTAGTACGTAAAATAATCAAGTGTGTGATACTAAAGGTATGTATATATATATATGATGTAAATTTTATGTGACCTTGTTGTTATGTTTTTATTTTCTCGCTAAGTTTATCTTATTATCATCAAGAAATTTTATAACTCGTATTTATAATACAAGCACGATTTTAATTGAAGGGTAATTTGGTAATTAAGTAACATAAAGTGTGGCGCCCTAAGGAGGGTGTTACATTAGTTGGTATCAGAGCCCAAGTTAGAGTCTTTTGGGTTTGTGGTTAGGTCTGTCTTGTCTAAGTTGTGTGATTCTCTGTGATTGTTTTCCGAAAGAAAAACAATATTGTTTGAAGACCGATCTTCACTTTTCTTTGTGTTGTTGATCGATTGAATAGGACGAAATGGTGGACGTGGAAGAGGACGCATGAATGCGAGGGCAGTATTTGGAAATGCCAATGACGATAATCGAATATGGCTGCAGTATGTAGCAAAGACAATGCAACGAATGGCCGAGGTTGTTGCACAATGACAAAACCAAAGAGCACATGACGATGCTCATAGCTTGTCGAATTTCGGAGGAATAATCCACCGAAATTTCATGGAGAATTCGACCCGAGAGAAGGCGATATGTGGATAAAGGAACCGGAAAAGATATTTGAGGGCATGGGTTGTAATGATGAGCGGAAGCTTACTTTCGCCACATTCATGCTAGTCGATGACGGAGAGGCTTGGTGGACGGGAGCCGGAGGTTAATCCAAGTGAAGGGAGAGTTGTGACATGGCGCTCTTTAGGCGAAGTTTACGGGAAGTATTTCCCAACCGGTGTTCGACATGCTAAGGAGATGGAGTTCCTTAGTACGAGGCAAGGGCGATTGTAAATGAGTACTGTGACAAGGTTCGAAAGCTTGTCTAAGTTTTCGAGGTACTTCCAAATGCATCCAGATGAGGAGTGGAAGTGTAGGAAGTTTGAAGAGGGGCTGAGGCTTGACATCAAGCGAGCTTTAGCAACTGTGGATATTGATCAGTTTCCGGTATTATTAGATAAGTGCCGAAAGGTCGAGGAGATTGATCATCTGAGAGAGGCTAGAAATAAGAATTTTGGACCAGCACAGTTCCAAAGGGGGAAGAGTAGCGGTGGCAACCGTTACCAGTAAAAACCATATACTAAACCAGCAGTAAGTCAGAATCGGCAACAATCGTTTGGGGGAAGCTCTAGTGGTAGTAGAAGCAGTTTCAACTGGAACTTCTGCACTTAAATGTTTTAAGTGTGGGAAAGGGCATCTCACTAGGGACTGTCAGCACAAGGGAGTGATTTGTTATCGATGTGGGAAGCCTGGACATTTCTCAAGGGAGTGTGATCAGCAAAAGGCGGAGCCATCAGTGAGCAATGTTCGTACTGCAAGGCCACAGGCGGGTGGTCGAGTGTATACTATGAGCGGGGAAGAAGCCGCTAAATCCGAGGACTTGATAATGGAGGAGTGTGCTATTGAAGGTAATCCTTTAACAGTATTATATGATTCGGGAGCAACACATTCTTTCATTGCATGTGATTGTGTGGAGCGTTTGGGATTAGCGTGACTACATTGCCGTATGATTTGAGTGTTAGTACTCCTACCGATAAACTGTGATAACTACAAGAGTATGCTTGAATTGCCCTGTATCTGTTAGAGATAGAATCTTTCATGTGGATTTGATCTGTTTGCCTCTTTCCAAGATTAATGTAATCTTGGGAATGGATTGGTTGTCTTCCAATCATATCTTGATAGACTGTTCGAATAAGACATTAGTTTTTCCTGAGATTAAGGATCCTAGATTCTTAACGGCTACGCAAATGGAGGCTTGTTTGAAGGAAGGAGATCAAGGGTACTTGTTGATGTCTTCTATGGAGATTCATTGTGAGGATATTTTAAAGGATATTTTCGTAGTGAATGAGTTTCCTGAAGTATTTCCTGAAGATATACCTGGAATACCGTCGGAAAGAGAGATTGAATTCTCTATTGATTTGGTACACTGGAGTGGACCTATATCTATGGCGCCTTATCGGATGTCGCCGATAGAGTTGGCGAGCTTAAGAAGCGATTGGAGGATTTGTTGGAGAAGCGGTTTGTGAGACCAAGTGTATCACCTTGGGGAGCTCCGTATTGTTGGTAAAGAAGAAGGATGGGACTTCTCGTCTATGTGTAGACTACGGCAATTGAACAAGATTACAATCAAGAACAAATATCCACTACCAAGAATCGATGATTTGATGGATCAATTGCGAGGAGCCGCAATATTTTCTAAGATTGATTTGCGTTGGTTATCACCAGATACGTGTAAAGGTGGAGGATATCCCGAAGACTGCGTTTCGGACACGATATGGGCATTACGAGTATCAAGTGATGCCTTTTGGTGTGACTAATGCACTGCAATATTTATGGACTTCATGAATCGGATTTTCCGTTCATACTTGGATAAGTTTATTGTTGTCTTTATTGACGACATCTTGATTTATTCTCGAAGTCAGGAGGAACATGTTGAACATCTCAAAGTGGTTCTCAGATTTTGAGGGAGAATAAGTTGTATGCCAAGTTGTCCAAATGTGAGTTTTGGTTGAGCGAAGTACAATTCTTGGGGCATGTCATATCGGCGGATGGAATTGAAGTTGATCTTTGCAAAGGTGGAGACAGTTATTGAATGGGATAGACCATAGAAGGCGTATCGGAGATCCGTAGTTTCATCGGATTGGCCGGTTACTATCGACGATTCATAGAGGGGTTTTCAAAGATTGCGGGACCTCTTACCCAACTTACACGAAAGAATCAACCGTTTACATGGGTGAAGCATGTGAGGAAAGTTTTCGGGAGTTGAAACGACGGTGACTACTTCACCGGTTTTGATTCTACGATCCGAATGAACCTTTCGAGGTGTATTGTGATGCTTCGTATCAAGGATTGGGTTGTGTACTTATGCGAACCGTAAGGTTGTGGCATATGCGTCAAGGCGATTGAAAGTGCATGAGAGGAATTATCCGACTCATGACTTGGAGTTAAGCGGCAGTGGTGTTTGCGTTGAAGGTATGGAGACATTTTCTCTATGGGGCAACGTTCACTTGTTTTTAGTGACCATAAAAGTTTGAAGTATCTGTTTGACCGAGAAAGAGTTGAACATGAGACAAAGGCGTTGGCTCGAGTTTCGAAGGATTATGACTTTCGGTTACAATATCATCCGGGAAGGCGAATGTCGTAGCGGATGCTCTAAGTAGGAAAGCACTTAATGCTTACTTGTTATGATGATAAAGGAGAAGGAGCGATAGAAGAGTTTCGAGATATGCGATTATCGTGAAGTTGACAGGGAAAGATATGTTTGAACATGATCGTTATTTCGAATGATTTGATGGATAAAATACGAGAAGGGCAAAACAGTGATCAGTATTTGCAAGAAGCGAAGGAAGCAAGAAGTCAAGGAGCGGAATTGGAATTCAGCGAAGGTGTTGATGGAATTTTGAAGTTCAAATGGAGAGTTTGTGTACCAAACGATCCAAAACTGAGGAGATCAATTTTGGATGAAGCTCATCGAAGCAAATTGAGTATGCATCCAGGAGCCACGAAGATGTACCAAGATTTGAAACAGCTATATTGGTGGCAAGGGATGAAGAGGGATGTAGCAGAATATGTATCATCCTATTTAATTTGTCAGAAGGCCAAAGTGGAACATCAGAGACCATCAGGAATGTTGCAACCTTTGCCTATTCCTGAGTGGAAATGGGATGACATAGCAATGGATTTCGTAACTGCACTGCCGAAGACTCGGAAGGGTCACGATTCTATATGGGTAATTATTGATCGGCTTACAAAGTCGGCGCATTTTTTACCGATTAATATTAAGTACTCAATGGAGAAGTTGGCTCAAGTGTACATCAATGAAATTGTCAGACTTCATGGTGTACCATCCAGTATAATCTCTGATCGAGATCCGTGATTTACATCAAGATTCTGGAACAGTTTGCAAGAAGTGATGGGAACGAAGCTACGTTTGAGTTCTGCTTACCATCCACAAACAGATGGTCAGTCAGAAATGACAATTCAGTCATTGGAGGACTTGTTGAGGGCTTGTGTACTAGAGCAAACTGGTTGTTGGGATGAATTTCTACCGTTGATAGAGTTCACCTACAACGATAGTTTCCATTCGAGCATAGGGATGGCACCCTATGAGGCATTATATGGAAGAAGATGTAGAACGCCGTTGTGTTGGTACCATGATGGTGAAAGTACTGTGGTAGGACCCGAGTTTGTGCAACAGACTACTGAGAAAGTGAAAATGATCCAAGATAAGATGAGGGCAACTCAGACGCGGCAAAAGAGTTATGCAGATAAAAGACGAAGACCGCTTGAATTTGAAGAAGGTGACCATGTATTTCTACGTGTGACGCCTATGACTGGAGTTGGACGAGTAATCAAGTCGAGGAAGCTTACTCCGAAGTTTATTGGACCGTATCAGATACTTCGTCGGGTAGGTCCGATAGCTTATCAGATTGCACTACCACCGTTCTTATCAAATCTTCATAATGTATTTCACGTATCACAACTGCGGAAATATATTTCTGATCCGACTCATGTTATTGAGCGGACTTTGTACAACTAAAGGAGAATTTGACCTATGAGACATTTAGACGAATTGAAGATCGAAGAGTTAAGCAACTTCGAGGAAAGGACATCGCTTTAGTTAAAGTGGTATAGAATGATGTAAGTGGTGAGGCTACATGGGAGTTGGAAGAGAAGATAAGAGAAGCAAGTATCCATTTTTATTTTGAATATGTATGTCAAGTTTCGAGGACGAAACTTTATTTTAGAGGGGAGAGTTGTAACACCCCAAATTCGACTATGTGAATAGTAATAGCGAATTACACTTGTTTTACATTTTCTCGTGTGTTATAAAAATAATTTGACATTACGAGATCATATTTGATCATTTTGTGTGATTTGCTCGAGTTAAGAAAATAATAATTTTAAATAGGAAAAAATCTTATTTTAATTAATTAAAGTGGGGATCTTACTAAACCCAATTGATTGATATATATATTAATCTCGTAATTTTTAGAATTTAAGCGTGTAATAAAATAATTTTATATTTTTATAATATTATTTTATTCAACAGTACCTATTGTCTCAAAAACAAGTAGAAAAATTATTTGTGGACCCGAAAAAGTTCGTGGGGCCCACGTTTAGCGTAACAGTCAACTGTGCTGACTGTACAGAAAGTTAAACCAATAGGAAATGATCAAAATAGGTAGGCTTGACTTTCTAAACCAATTAGAAATAGTCAACAAAAGAAGCATTGACTTCTTTGTGAACCGATTGGATTTTAAAGCTTACTTTAGAAGCTTTAATCTTAGCCGATTGATCTAATCAATGGTGAGATTAGAAGGATAGTTTTATGACCAAGTGATATCTACCTTAGATGTGATCTATGGCTAGGATTTAAAGATGAATCAAGGGTTAGGATTTAGTCAAAGATTGTAGGCTTGAAAATGGTTAGTAACCTAATTAAGCTTAATTTGACTAATCTAATTACTTAATTAGTAAACTAAGTGAACTAGCTTAGTTATTAATTAATTATAATCTAAATACTAATTAGATATACTAATATTAATTAAAGGTTATAATATATGTTAATATATACTAAATTAATTAGTTATGTGACTAGTATGTTAATTTAGTTTGGTTAGGATAATTAACCTAACAAATTACCTAATTAACTAGCATGTAATTAGGACTAATTTGGAAACAATTAAGCTATTAAAATGGGGGCTGCACGAAATTGGGGCTGCAACAAGGAGGCAAGTGGGCTTGAATCTACAAGGTTCAAGAACCATCCAACATGACATAAGCCATGTGCACCAAGTGTGAACACTTTAGGATATTTAGCATGCAAATTCATTCACTCAACCTCCCTAAAACAGCTCACACGGCAGCTGCACTCCATATTCACTCTTCGTTTTCTATTTCACACTTATCACAAATCAAAGCATCTACTTTCTCTCCAAAAAGCTATCAAGAACCAAGCACACTTTCCTTTCTCTTTTTCTCTCTATATTCGGCCAAGACTACTACATGTACTACCAAACTTCTATAATTTTTTCCTATCATATTTCCTAAAGCCAAATACCATTCTAAGCATCTTTCATTCACAAAGTTTTCCCAAATTCCTACTCTATCTTGCCTAAAATTCCACTTCTTGCTTACTTACTTAAGGGTAAGTTTGGTTTCTATGGTTCAAAACTGAATTTTTAATTTTTCTAACCATGATTGTTCCATGGTTTTTCAATATTGTACCTTGTATGTGTTTTTACTAATTGTTTAAGAATTTTAGGGATTTGTTTGGTGGATAGTACAATTTGAAGGAAGGAAGGAGAACCAACCGATTAAAATTGTCTACAAGAGGTAAGAGGGAGATTTAACCTCACCAACCGAGTTTTGGTGGTGTGAGGATGGTTTTGTACGGTGAAAAATCCATAAGGGTTCTTCACCGATTATTTGATTGTGTTTGAGATGTGTTTGATTGAGTTTTTATGCTTGCATGTGTGATTAAATGCTTAAAGTTTTGATATTCTGTGTGTATGTGTAATTATGAAAGCATGAGATTGTATGTGTAAATTAGGATGTGAATAACATGATTAATCGATTGTATGTGTACTCCAAAGAGTATTGAGGCTTACGGCCATACAATGGAAAAAGGACCAAAGTCCTTACACTGATGAATTAAAATGAGAACTGAGACATTTAAATGAATCTGAGAAAAAATTGAGTATGGTAAAATAAAATGATTTTATGAGTAGCAAAGAAAAGAAATAATGATTTTTGAAAACAATACCATTTACTAATTTTTAGAGGAGTTATACCGCAAATTTTTATAAAAAAAAAGGACTAAATTATAAATTTTCTCAAAAAGAGGGGCCATAGTATAAATATTAATTTTTGAGGGGTCATAATGTAAATATTATTTTTAGAGGGGTCAAACTATAAATATTTTATAAAGGAGGGATGATTTTGTAAATATAAATTTGATGAGGGACTTTTTCGTAAATATTAATTTATGAGGGACTTTTCTGTAAATATTAAATTTTGAGGGACTATTTGGTAAATATGGATTTTATGAGGGGTTGTTTTGTAAATATGAGTTTTGAGAGACTAAAGTGTAAATATAGAAAATGAAGCTAATTTTGGTATTAAAATGAGAAAAATAGTATTTTGGATTTAAAACGTAAGAAAAATATTTACGCGATTGAAAAACGTTGAAAAGTCACTACGCGATTTTGAAAAGGCGGCAGAATTGAGTCGCAATTGAGAAAATGCGAAAATATGACTACGCGATTAAAATACGTAATAATAGTCTTGTTATATTCTTGTGTGGACCCCGATTATGTGATATAAATTGGAAATATGAATAGTGCATGGTACATGCATTGGAAAGGTCAGATGGATTTGTATGAGGCTAGTTGCCTAGGAGAGACTACACCTCTTGAGTGGGTGCGATATGCGTAGTGTAAGTCACTCGTTGACCTTGGGGGCATTGGGGTGCGGGTTGCCTACAATGGGCAGATGGTAGCTCTTCTGTACCGTGGGTTAGACCGACGCAACACACCAATGATCCGGACCGAGACACTATCCTTAATCAAGATCGATAAAGGCGTCGTGTATATCTTTGGATGTGCAAAAGCGAGCACGTGGTCCAAGGCATGTTGGTGACACTTCTTTTCGATCACTCTCTCCGACTTGAGTTGTAGCTCCATGGAGTAGGAAATTGAGTCTGTGTGCATTCATATAATGATAGAGGGTATTATCGTAATTTCTGTTTATGATAATTGATTTATTGATTATTAATGATGCCATGACTGTAATTATTGTGTATTACATGTTTTGTGATAATATTGATGTTAGTGGCATAACTGTAATTACGGTATGATAACTGTATGAGATATTGTATGTGTTTATCTTCATTACTGCCATACTGGTATTGGCGTAGGTGATCTCACCTCTTTATATGCATGTTTGGTATTATATTTATATTTGTTAAGACGTCGAGCAAGAAACAGAGCGACAAGCTGAGGAGGAGCAGATTCCTGCTGAGGACGTCGAGTTCTGAGGAGATGCAGATGCCTAGTTTCCTTGGCTACCTGAAGCTGATATCCATTGGAGGAGATGAGGCATGGACTGTAGATTTAGAGGGAGAGAGTATCTATTATAGAGTTTAAAATATCTATTAGACAATATTAAGGAGCTTACTATCGTACTCCTAGTACGGTTAGTATTGTGTCGTCTGCTCGGACACTTGTCCGTAGAAGTGCACATCATGATGGATTCCTATGTCCGAGGAATGCGAGGAGGACCCATCCGAGGGTTCTCATTGTCTAGTAAGATTTGGGCTATATGTTAGTTTTAAAGTTTAAAGTTTAAATACTTTGGAAGTCTAGTCTGTAAAATAATCAAGTGTGACAGTACTAAAGGTATGTATATATATATATGATGTAAATTTTATGTGACCTTGTTGTTATGTTTTTATTTTCTGCTAAGTTTATCTTATTATCATCAAGAAATTTTATAACTCGTATTTATAATACAAGCACGATTTTAATTGAAGGGTAATTTGGTAATTAAGTAACATAAAGTGTGGCGCCCTAAGGAGGGTGTTACAAGATATATCATCAAGACTAATCATATAGATGTTGTTTACTCTATGACCAATGAATTTAACATGCTTGTCATTTTTATCTTCAATTATGCAACAGTTTGAATCAAATATGACTTTATTTCCTTTATCACATAATTGGCTAATATTGAGTAAGTTGTGTTTCAAGCCTTCAACAAGCAGCACATTTTCAATGGAAGAGTTAGGGTTCTTACCGACTTTGCCGATTCCAAGAATTTTACCCTTGTTATTATCGCCATAAGTGACGTGTCCATGATTCTTGGGAATAAGTACGGTGAACTTTGAGTCATCCCCGGTCATGTGCTTGGAGCAGCCGCTATCAAGATACCAATTTGAACTCTTGGCTTTCAAGCACACCTACAACACAAGTTTAGTTTTTAACTTTTGGTACCCAAATTTTCTTGGGTCCTTGTGTGTCAGTTTTGGGTATAGTACCCTTGGGAACCCAAACCATTTTTGTTCCAACTTTTGTATTTATGTTTTTCCTTGCATTGCATGTTGAAGCACTATGTCCTTTTCTTCCCCAATAAAAACATTTAATAAAAGGGCTACTTGAAATACTAGAATGCACAAAGAAGTTTTTATAGAGTTTTTGTTGATTTTTCGGGTTATAACCTATCCCGGCTTTTTGAAAAACCACTCTTTATTTTCCTAATAAAATATTTAAGTTATCCCTTCCAAAAGTGAATTTAGAAAGAGTATTCTTTAGATCTTCGTTTTTTTTTTCAAGTGTATGACATGAAGAACAAGAAGAGGAAGTAGAAGCATGTGAAGAATGATTTGTGCATGCATCAATGATTCCTAAAGTTTCGTTTTCAATTTTCAATTCTTCTATTTCTTTATTTAAAACAAGAATTTGTTTTTCTAAAGAAGAAATTATTTTCTTAGATGAAGAAATAATTTTTGTGAGTTTTAAAGATTCTTCATGTAATTCCTCAAAAGCATCTTGTAACTCATCGTAAGAAGGTAATAAAGTATTAGAATTTACCTCGTTTTCACTTTCTTCTTCATCTCCTTTTGCCATGAGACACAGTTGAGCTTCTTCGCTATCTGAATTATCGGTTGAGTCCATGTCGTTTTCATCCCATGCTATGTAGGCTTTTCTTCCTTTTCTTTCCTTGAAGGGCTTCTTTTCAAATTTTTCCTTCTTCTTTTGATAACCTGGGCACTCCATTTTCATGTGACCGGGTTTGCCACATTCATAGCAAGTTGGAGTCGATGAAGTTCCTTCGCCTTTGAAGTGTGTCTTTTTAGGAGGGAAGGGAGGTCTTCTTTGCATTCCCTTTTTCTGAGAAATTTACCAAACTTTTTAACCAACAAACTTAAATTTTCTTCACTTACCTCAACGTTTTCGAGCCTTCTTCATTTTCTTCATCATCATTGTCGATTAATGAAGAGGTGGCTTTGAGTCTTGTCCCCTTTTTCTTTTTATCATTCTCTTCGCTTTGGCTTAATCTCGCTCAACTCCAACTCGTGCTCGTGAAGTTTTCCAAAGAGGGTAGCTAGAGTCATTGTGGACAGATCCCTCGATTCGGATATAGCTGTCACTTTGGGTTGCCAAATCCTGCTAAGACATCTCAACACTTTGTTAATCAAATCTTCATTTGAAAAGCTTTTGCCTAAGGATGCAAGATGATTAACTATGTGGGTGAACCTCTTTTGCATTTCCTGAATGCTTTCTCCTTGGTTCATTCTAAATAGTTCATATTCACGAGTTAGAGAATTAATTCTCGACCTCTTAACTTCACTAGTACCCTCATGGGTAACTTGCAAAGTATCCCACATTTCTTTAGCAGTTTTACAATTTGAAATTCTAAAAAACTCATCATATCCCAAAGCAGTAGTAATAATATTTTTGGCTTTTAAATTAAATTGCACTTTTCTTTTGTCTTCATCAGACTATTTATTTCGTGGTGTTTCGGTCCTTACACCATCGACCTCATGTGTGGGTATAAAAGTGCCGTTTTTGACAGCGTCCCAAACATCTAGATCAATAGCTTCGATGAAGATTTTCATTCTTTCCTTCCAATATGCGTAACCATCCCCATTGAAAAAGGGTGGTCGGTTTATGGAGGATCCTTCTGAAAAACCATTTGAAGAAGCCATATACTCTTGAAGCTGCTAAGCTCTTTATACAAGAGTCTAGCTCTGATACCACTTGTTACCAAGTGGCTTCCAGTACTCAAGAGGGGGGGTGAATTGAGTATAAAAACTTTTTTAACCAAACCTCTTTTTAATTAAAATAAATATCAAAAGCTTAATAACTAAATGCACAGAAAGAATGAGAAGAAGAGAATAAACAATAAAGAACAGCGTAAAATAAATGTGTAATAAAATAAATTACTTAAAATAAAGAGATTAGGGAAAACAAGAAGCAGGCACAGTATTTATCCTGGTTCGACCACTAACCCACTTGTGGTCTACGTCCAGTCCTCGAAAGCCGAGATTTTTCACTAAGTATACAAGCTTCAATAGGTGCTTGCTACCGTTACAAAATAGAGCACTTTTCACACACAGGGACACTATACCCTTGTGCTAAAGTCTCAACCTGCAGGGATACCTCACCCTTATACAAACCTTGAGGGATACCTCACCCTCGATCTGATTATCGAGAAAATAGAGATGAAGAGAAACTCTCAAACAGAGTATGTAATACAAGTTGAAGTGCTAATAGAGCTCTCACAGAAATATCTCAAAGTTTTTAAGCAAGAAGAGCGTAGAAAATAGTTTTCACAAAGACAGAGTAATCAGAAAATAGTTCAGAATAATGGGTAATCGAAAACGTGATCCAGGCTTGCTATTTATAGGGAAAATTAGGTTAAACAGCCGTTGGGTACAATTAATGGCAATTAAAATTCTTGTCTGTTTCCATTTACGTAAACCAAGTTCCGTGTTTATTCGAATAGAGCCAAGGCTTATTCGAATAACACTGTTTCTGAAAAACTCATACAAGATGGGTTATTCGAATAACCACCCTGTTATTTGAATAACTCTGTTAAAACCAGAATTTATGAAAATGCACGTTTATTCGAATAAGGCCTCATCTATTCGAATAACGTGTTTAAAAGGAAGTTCAGAAAGTAAGCATTTATTCGAATAACATATGAATTATTCGAATAACTCATTTCAACACAGGGTTCTGAAAACTTAGTTATTCGAATAAACCAAGGTTTATTCGAATAGCCACTTTAAAACCAGATTCTGAAAAACCTTGGTTATTCGAATAACGGGGTAGTTATTCGAATAACTCTTTTAAGAAAACAGACCACGTGTAGATGGTTATTCGAATAAGCACAGCTTTATTCGAATAACTCAGTTTAAAAGATGTTTTTCAAGGGTTACTGAGTTTAAAACAGTTTTCTCTTTTCTTTTCAAAAACAAAGAGATATTAATGTGTGAGCTCCGTACAATAGATCCTAAGTCCTAATGCTAAGCGAATATAAACTTGGACTTGATCTAAATATTATCTTCATTTATTCTTCCCGTTTGTTATCATCAAAACAAGTCTTCATAGATAAGCATCCAAACACAGATTACACAAGGCTGGTAATCGATTACAAGTCAGACAGAGGCCATGTAATCGATTACACAAGGCTGGTAATCGATTATATCTTGCCCAGAAAGCCAAGAACACGTTCAAATAGCCTAGTAATCGATTACCACTATGGTGTAATCGATTACCACTAGTCTAAAAATGCCCAACGACTATATTAGGTGCATTAAATGCTTGACTTTAATGTCCCCAATGGCTCTTTTAATGAAAAATTGATTATACACTTGAGTTGGGGGTTTATTAATGGTTAATCTTGAACCTTGAAACATCTTTCTAACATCATACACAAAAATCAATCCCTGAATTCTTTCTTGCTCTATTTTTTATACAAATCCTTGAGATATTCTAAAAGAGCATTCTAGAGTTTCAATTTGTATCATTTCCTCTAGTGAGAGTTTTATTCTATCAAACTTGATCATTGTAAAGAAGAGGGTGAGACAACCCTCCAATTTGTAAAGGGTGAGGCGTCATTTGTTTGAAGAGGCTCAAGCTACAAAGGGTAAGGTATCCCAAGGTAGTGTTGAGTGCTCCAAATTGTAAAGGTTACAAGCACCTGATTCAAGCTTGAAATTTAGTGAAAAATCTCAAGTGATTGCTTGAGGACTGGACGTAAGCCACAAGTGGATTGGTGGCTGAACCAGGATAAAGTTTGGTGTTTGATCTTCTAAACTCAACTCTTTAATATTGTGCACTATTTTATTGAGTTTGCTAGAATTCTATCTTGCTTGGTTGTAGTATTTGTAAGTGAAAGTGTTCATCTCATCTATCCATTCATCTCTATTAATTAAATAGCTTCAACAAAAATAAGAGTTCAAGTGTTTTGCGAAAGATTTGCGATCTTATTTTATATACTCAATTCACCTCCCCTCTTGAGTACTGAGGCCAGTTGGTAACAATTGATTCCCACCCCAAAACTTGCTTTAGTCTTGTCTCATTGAGATACATCTCGGTCAGAAAAGTTTAGTCAATGGTGGGAACGAGCTTCGACTTCTTAGTTCACTTCTCTTATTATTGATCGGCTAGCTGCAATTTTAATCTAGTTTCGACTCAACCTAAGAAGAGGAAAGCTTCCACCAAAAGCACAATAAAAGACAGAGAAAAGGAAAAAGAAAAAGGTATATCACTTAGTCCCTGGCTTTTCTTTAGCTCACTACTTTCAACTTTTGTTTCCAAATAAATTTTCTTGCCTTCTTAATAGAACCTATTACAATTACTGTTAATTGAGGTGATTCCTCCCCAAACCAACCACCACCAAAGAAATCTCATCTTCGTTCCTCTGCTTGAGTCCAATCTGCAGCAATGGCTTCAAAGGTAATCTCTTAGCTTTTCTAATTGTATTCTTATTTTTTTGCATTCTAGTTGTTACGACATAAATTCTTTTTTTGGCTTTTCAGGATTCTAGCTGAGATCCAGAAGGTACAGCCAAGAAGGCTTCAAAGTCCACCAAGAGAAGGTTGGTTATCTCCCTTACTGAATTCAAAATTTCTATTGTGGCCATAATTGAGAAGTAATTACCTCATCCTTCTCATCCTTCTGCAACCCAAAAGCCACTTACTGTGTCACTAAGCTGCTTTGCCCTCAACATCAAAAATGAAGAAATATGAAAATATTTTACAGAGAGGAAGTCTCCTGCCTTTTTAAAGCTCTGAATGCTCCTTGCCTAACTGACATTTAATGAAATATGTAGCTTATTGAAGAGTTCCTTAGTTCCCTTTTTCCAGCACAATCTCCTGAACAAGACTATTTCCACTCAGCCTTCAAATCTTTAATCATCCTTGAACAACCATTGGGCTTGAGCAAGGAGGGTCCTAGAGTTATTTTCCAAGCTCTCTACCAAGTTCAATCATCTACAACTAAAAAGGAAGTTAGCTTGCAATCAAATATAATTAACCAAAAAAGAATTGCAGAATTAGCAAGAGCTCTATTTTCATTCCAAGGACATAATGAAAAGGTACTAAAAAATTGAAGCTTTAGACCAAGACTACTTGAGCTAAATTGCCAAAGCCAAGCAGGATCTACCTGAAAAGAGGATGCAAATTAAGCAACTGTGAGCTAAAGTTAAACTACTAGAGCCGCATCTTAACTCTTTACAATCCAAACGCAATCGACTTCAAGATGAAGTGCATAAGCTTTTCACTGAGAACTAAGCTATTGAGAGTGAACAAGAGGTGGTGAAGACTTAGGGTGAATTTAAAACTGAATTCTTACAAGTGAAAGCTGTAATATCCTCTCTAACCAATTAGTCTTAATTAGGGTTATAAAAATTCAGTAACTCTTGTAAGAGTTACCTGTTAACTTTCGTAACCTTTTTAAGAAAGTTGGGTTATTTTGCTATAACACAGAGTATGGAAAGTAGTTGATAATAACCCAAAGAGTAGCATAAACTACTAGAACAAGGGAACTAAATATGAAGAATTTATTTTTAGGTCACAAATAAATAGAATATAATGTGGTTAATTTAGAAGAATTAACTGAGACAATTTAGTATTTTTGGTAACACTAAGTGAGTGTTTAAGGGCCAAATTAAATAGGCAGATATCTTGAAAAATTATGAGAATTTGAGAAGATATTAAGTAAAGAATAGAGAATTTACTAATAATGAGAACAAGTTAAGGTGGATACCTATAAGCTTATTAGTTCATTCTCTTAAGGTTTAATGTAACTTGAGGAAGAGTAATAGAACTTCAGTGATAGTTTTAGGTGTATGAAAGATTATGAAATGATGGGAATAGGATTGAAATGAATCATAAGATTTTTCATAACACCTATGGAAATTAGAAAACTTGGTAATGAGAGATTAAAGTATCCTTAAGAGATATAAGATTTCCAGTTAATTACCAAAATCACAAGATATTTCAGTTTTCCTTCTTTCCACTACCCCTTCACTGTTTCATTGACTTTCTTCTTTTCTTTCATCTTATCTCACTATTCACTCACTCTCACACTTTCTCTTCATGTCTGCAACCAGAGAAAGAAAAGAAAAAGAAAGAAAAGGAAGAAAGGAAGAGGAAAGAAAAGGGGAAGGAAAGCAAGGAGCATCCATAGCCTACTGTAATGCCCCGAAATTTCTTTCTTTATCTGTTATATGTGCTTTTGTAATTTATGATTTTTGTAAATTTTTATGAATTCATTAGGTGACCTTGATTATTTTATTATATTTCTTGATTTATGTGTGTATTAAGTGGGGCCGGAAGAATAAAATATTTTTCTGAGGCCGGAAAGCTTTGGACTGTGGAAGCATACTGGGGGATCTAACTAAACCTAAAGCTAGACATAGTTTACAAAGTTTTCAATTTTTGAGATTTTATCTGACAGATAAAATTTGGATACACTCTATTGTCCATTGGACAATAGATACTGGCTTTATTAACTGTGACTTTTACCCATTAGGTAATAGCTTTTAGTAAAGTGCTAGTCATCTTTTCTAGAGTGTTCTCTTTATGTGACATCATCCATGTGACATCACTTAGATGACATCAGTTATTGACATTTCTAAAAGGTGAAACCAAGCTTTCTAAAGAAGCTTCATCAAAGCTTGTTGGAGAAGCCTCTTTTCTCTCTCCTTGGGATAGCCACACAGTTTGGAGGGAAGGAAAAGATGACCACTTTGTCATCTTTTCACAAAAGCTTCATCTCACTTTTCATTTCAAAAAGTTTCTACCTTTTCTCTCACTTTTCTCTTCTCTCATTTTTCTCTTATTCTCTTCTTCCATTTTCTCTCCCTACCTCACGGTCACCACCCAAAAACCCACCATCTCATTTTCTTTGATCTCACTCATCTACATCCTTGAATCTACATATTTTCTTAAGACCATTTGGTGTGGAGATCTTGACTTATTCATCACTTTTCAAGTATTTCTTCAAGTTACGGTTTGGAGACTTCTAAGGTAAAGACTTCTCCTTTTTCATTCTTCTTTCCAAGACCTTGATTTTTATCCATAGTTATTATTTTCTAAGTAAAAAATGTTGATTCTTGGCTATATCATTTTCGATTTTCAAAAGGCTCTTGGAAGTGGAAGGTTGCTTCAAAAAGTCCTTCAAGAAGTGGTTGGATATCTCCTAAGGTAAGAGGGAGATTAACCTCATCAACCACTCATAATGGTGAGGAGCGAATTCATTTGTGGGTGATAAAATCCATGTGAGGATTTATTTACCATGATTGTATGATTTTGTGATTTGTGATTATATGTTTTATGTGATTTTCTTGCTTTGAAATAATGCATGAACTTGTTATAGCATGAATGTGATGTTTAAAATTATGTTGTACGCTTTGAATTGTGCTAGAAAGGAAAAGTGTTTGGGTCCCAATACCCATTGTAGCTCACGGCCATGTTGTGGAAAGATAGGATTTTCGAGGCTAAAATATTTTATTGAACAAGAGCTTAGATGATTAGGTAGCGAGAATATGATTTGTGACTTTACAAGTTGAAGAAGGAAATAAACAGAGTTTTTACCATTGAAAGAATTGATTTTTGGGCCATGGTATTTAATAATGGGGTGGAAAAGCAATTTGGAGACTTAAGGTATTTTAGTTAAGATGATTTTGATAAGTTGAATAGAAAGGATTTTATTTAGAATTAGAATGATGGAAGTCTTGGAAAGAATGTTAGAAAATATTATCTAGATGATTTGGTGACTAAATTAGGATCAAAGGATTTATAAGTAAAAAGAGAAGATGATCACAATGTTATAATTTGAGGAGTAATGACTTTTGGCTATATCAATGGAAGTAATTTTTAGGGATAATTGGAACGATGAAAATGATTTATTAATGGTGAATCTAGTTGGTTTAATGATAAAAAAATTTAACTAAGAACTTATAAGATAGTAATGGAAAAGAATAAAATTTATCATTAAGCAAAAGAGTGATTTCTAGCTGATGCGGATTAAAAGTTACAATCCCAAGTGCAGGTTGTTTCAAGTAATAAATTTTTGGGAATCTGAGGTCGATCCACAGGGAATTGATGAAGAAAAATTCTTTAACGTAAAGTAAATATTTTGTCACAATAATAAAAGTGATAAAAACTTAGTCACAAACAAAAAAGATTTATTTGGGTTAAGAGATCCACTCTTGGTAAATAAATTAAGGACAAGATCAATTCTTTTTATAACTCAATTAGAATCCACGCATAATGGAGGTTCCAATCAAAAAATACAACATTCAAAGTTCATTTAAGATTATATATATAATTATATTATGATTTCTTTAATCATCTATTAACACCACCACTTATAAATAGGATCAAGCATTCATTGTGCCAATATCTTGTCTACAACAAATCAAGATCTCCACTTTACAAGGAGGGTTTCTAAATTGATTGGAAACAAAATACAACACATATAATGGCTACTTGATAATATATCATTTAAGCACAAGAAAAAGATTAATCTAACTTTATTTCATTATCAAGAGCTTTACCCTTTCACCCAAGTCAAATAAAAATTAGTTACTCATAGACAAGAAGAAAAGAAGAGAGAAGAAGAAGAAGGACATAACTTCAATTTAGAATAAAAGAAAACTACAACAAGATAAACAAACAACACAATAACATGATCTTAGCTTCTAGGACCAAGACTTCCTAAATGATCAGCTAAGGCTCCATTTTATAGAGGATTAGGGATACAAAATGACAAGGGGGCTGATTCATGAGTGAGTGGACAAGTGAAAAATGCCAAATGACTTTTGATGAGTGAAAAATTATGGAGATTCTTTGTCTCTGAAATTACTCAATTCTGAAGTCATTGAATGCATCAGAATATTGAAAAGTGGTCTTCATGAAAGTTGTATGCCTAGATCTCAACTTTCAAATGCCGCCAAAATTACCTCAAAAGGCCATCTACAGTCCGAGATATGGCCTAATTACTGCACTGTATTTAGGCCCAGTTATAGCTCCTCTGCTCTGACTTCCAAGCCCAATATGACCTCTAAGGAGTCCGATTTGAGTCTTTTTTTTTCATGAAAGTTGTAGATATGGGTCTTAACTTGAAGATACCAAAATGTCAACCCAACCTAGATCTTACAGCTCGAGTTATGCTCTGATTACTACAAACTATTCAGGTTCCAATCATAAAACTTGTATTCTAAATTCCATGCCCAATTAGTTCCACTAAATGTCCAACTTTAACCTCAACCACTCATGAAAGTTGTAGAGCTCTCTTTTATCTTTCCAACAAGGTAAAATACATAATTTTTAGACATCTAGAACTCAAGATTTGGTCAAAATACAGAAATAGTGTAAGACGTAAATCATGCTGAAAAAATCAATTAAGTTCAATTTGAGTCTAAACTTACAAAACATAACCAAACTCAATCAATTAAGTACATGGAGAGTGTAAATGACTAAAAATGAGAGTTTATTAATGTATAAAATATGTGATTATCACTAGCCATGGTATTGAGGGATAGGATTGAGAATTAAGTTTGAAACCTAAAGTAATTCATTTAAGAGGATTTTAATAAGGAAGATGGGAAATGTTTCATTAAATTAAAAGTGATGGAAGTTTGGAAAGAATATTAGCAAATGATATTTTGAGGAGTTTTAACAATGAAAACTGAAGGTATTTTAAGGTCTAGGGAAAGGAAAGGAATTTATGAAATCAAGATAATGAATGATGATTTTCTGAATTATGCGATAAAGATACCTTGTGACTGAAAAGGACAGCAGTGTGCTATCGAGCCAACGTATTGGACCCGAGAATGTCAATGATTGACTTAGGCCTGTTGTGGCTCCTTTGGTGGAACTTATGTTATTTCATGATTATTGCTTTACCCATATCATGTTATCATGCATTGTGAAAGTAAAAGTCTTGATGACTTTGTTGTTGAAGCTGTATGCCTAGGAGATCAATTACACCTTAGTGCGAGTACGATAGGCATAGTGTACGTCATGTGTTGACCTTGGGGGCATCGGGGTGCGGGTTTTCCACAATGGCTAGCCGGTAACTCCCCTGTGCCGTGGATCAGACCGATGCAAACGCATCGATGATCTGGATCGAGACACTATCCCTAATCATGATCTGGTGTAGACTGTCTTGTATAAAGCCGTGTTGCGCAAATTGAGAAATTGAGAAATTATAGCACTTGATTTGAGGCTGATGAGATACAGACAGGACTTCTAGATCATTCTCTCTGAAATTGTGTTTAGCTCCATGGAGTTGGAAAAGGGTGCATTGTGCACAAGAATGGTCAGCATACACATTGTGCATATACATAGTCAGTGTACATCATGTCGTGGCATAGTCAGTGTGCATATTGTGGTAGCATTGCCAATATACTTATTATTATGATATGGTCAATATTCATGTGTTTGATGTACTTTGTTGAATTATCTATCAGTTGATAATATGATTATATCTGTTGTTCTGTGATATTCCTGTATTAACATAATCATATCTACTGCTCTTTGGCATGACTATATATATATGGATGGCACTATTATCATTACTGTTCCTTGCTGCCATGCTGGTATTGATGTAGAGGATCTCACCTCTTTATTGTCTTGTGCTGTTGTCCTGTTATTTTTATGTTCTTAAGAAGACTGCGATGGTGGCAAGGCAAGATCTATGAGGTTTTGTTAGGCTATAGTTTCATGGAGGCATAGACGCGTGGAACATTCATTGGGACACAGGGCGTATTCAGTATGTCAGAGATGTCACCTTATTTTTTAGTATGACCCGGTTTGGGGCTGCTACGTTTACTGTGGACGTAACTATTTGCTTGGAGTTTGATTTGCCCTTCAGGGAGTTATGGGGTAATCATAGAACTATCCCTAAGGAGGACTCTATAGAGTCGACTACTCGAACTTTCGTTCATGGTGATGTGCCCTTTTTGGGGGTTTTGTCCATCAGGGATCCCGAAGAGGATTTGGAGGAAGATCGGGTGCAGGACCCTACTCTTCAAGTGTTTGGACTTAGGCTAAGTTTAGTTTTTATATGGTAGTCATCCCTGTCTTTTGGAACTATGTTTTTGTGTAATTAAGTTGTTACTAATTTGTGTTATGAATATGATATGTGTGCTATTCAGTTCTCATATTTTGTGTTTCTCTATTTTTGTAAGTTTAGGCTTTTCGCGAAAAAGAAATTATAAAACTCGTGTTTTATAACATTAAATATTTTATAACTTAGGTAAAGATAATAAAAGGAGTTAGTAGGAAATGTAATGCCCTTCGAAGGGGGTGTTACACCTACCGTCATCTTCAGGAGTTGAGGTAGGGGTGTTTGTCCATACTCTACCCTTTTCTATTTTCTACATCTTGTTGATGATGCATGATGCTTGTTTAACATGGTAGAAAATGGGTTTTTGTAAGGTTTTTCCATAGATTGAGATCGTGAACTTGGTTAGAAGTTGAGAAGAAGGGTAGGAATGGTTTGAGATATGTCTAATAGTGATTTAGAGTATAAAAGCATCCATAAAACTCCATTACCTTGTGTTGAAGAAATATAGGTTTTTGGGATGAGAGATTTAACATACTTATTCTTGTGACACTAGTTGAGTGATTTGAGAATATGTATGAGAATATAGTAGGTTTAGAGACCATGAATAAGGTTGGAAACCATCTAGGACCTAAGTTTGAGGGTCCAACTTTGGTTAGAAACTCATTGGAACAGGACATCTGAGTTTGATGTTAGGCGCCCAAGATGGGAGTGCCTAAGCACCCAAGCCTAGAGAGTAGAAACAAGATTGGGTGCTGTGAGCACCTAAGCACCCAATGTCAAATAAAACAGGGGAAGTTTACTGTCATCATACGCCTAAGCGCTGAGAAAGTGAGCGCCTAAGTGCCCATGTATAAAACTTCCTAGGCTTTTTTATGTTGAGGAATTAGAGTTTCTTACTTGTAGGGGATCTTTTATGCATGCTTTTTAGTATGAGTTGAGACACTAATAAGGATATTTTATGGAGAAAATAACCACCTAGCCCATGTATAAAAGAATTGGACTTTGTGCATCCAATGATAGTGGATTAACATAGGTAGAGTGCTAATCATTGAAGAGCAATGATGTTGCACTTGATATCACTTATGATGTGATAATGTGGTGTACTAGATGTTAGTATACTGAGTTTGTTTGGCATAGTTAGCCTATCATTATGCATGAGTTACTCCTTTATGGTGAAAGTTGAGCTTAAGGTGCATGAATGATAGTTGTTTCCCTTATTTGCTAAGGTTGAGTTGTGAAGGTAACGTAGAAACATGAATAAATCCTTTATAAGATACAGTGAGCTGAGAGTGCATGTTCGCTAGATTTTGTCAATTCACTTAGTTAGAGTGGACCTTGTGATGAGTTTTTTGGTGTGTGTATATGAGATGAATATAACACTGCATAATTTCACACATTTGTTATTCCTATATATTTGTAACCTTATATGATGTGCACAATCATTTGGCCAGAGGATTGTAGATATGTCTAAGAATTCTTGAATAAGGACTAGTCCTAGATTCTTAGAGCGTGTAGGCTCCTAAGGCTAGGGTTACCAGTATTATGAGTTGGTATTAGTACTCTCATTGTTGTGAGAAGGAACAATCCACTCATTACCAGGTAGTGTTAAGAGGTTGTTGCCCTACTACCTAGAAAGAATACAAGGAATCGGGTTCCTGAGAATAGTCAAGTTTCATAAAATTGCACAAACACTATCATAATACATTTCATGAGCATAATATTAGGACATACCTTAGGCATAATCATACGACATAACATTAGCATTTGCATTTCAATGACAATTGTATAGGCGATTGTCTTATCTATGGGATTATGGTTTGCTTGGGAATATTACATAGAGAGAGTATGTAAATGTTTGGTAATGAGTAGTGGCTCATGTACTAGTTGTAAACACATTCTGATGTAAATGGATTTTTTTATTCATTGTGAATGGATAATTATGCGATAATTACACCATGTTTTGTAAATGAATGATCTGTCTATCTCGGGAAGAGAAAGGACTATTTTGGCTTATGCCACCTTTATACTGAGAATTGTGAATTCTCAGCCCATTTGTTGATTCCATGATAAATATAGGTTGTAGGCCTTCAAAGGGAAAAAGAAAAAGCAGAAGGACTAGTATAGTTTATTTGCTTTTAAACGCAAAAATTGTATTTATTATATTTGTTTTGGTTTATATAAAGGTTTATGTATTACAATATGCTCTTTTGAGGCAAGGTTTGTGTATATATATATATATATATGATCTTTTCTTTCTCTCATGGCTCTTTATAATAACATGTGTGGTTATTACGAATCTAATTTGATGTTTTTAGTTTAGAAGTGACATTGCTAATACTATTTATCTAAATATGTTCTAGATATACCAGGGTAATGGTATTAGGATGTTACAAAAGCGGCCAAGCAGTTTAAAGAACAACCAGTTTTAGAAGCAGGGCAAGCAAATGTTGTGATTGAAATTGTAGCTCCAATGGAAGATTGGCTGGGAACCCTTGAACCTACCGAGGACCTTGTTGAATTGTATGAAACACAACTTGAGCCGACATTGGACCTCAACCTAAAGAGTTTCCTAAAGCTTAGCTTGCCATTTCATATTTCTGACTTTGGAGTAACTTTAATATTAGTATTTTGGTTATACAGTCGGCCTGTGGCTACAAGTTGTTAGAATTTGGAACTTGCTTTTTTGAATTAAATAGCTGTTGTTTTAGCTTTTCTGTAGTTGGCTGCTCACTTTAGTTATTTTCAGCTTTTAGGACCCATTCCCTTCCTCCCATATGGAAGGATAATATAATTTCAAGTATTTACCGTTAATGCTCTTTGTGTGTTCTTTCCCATTTATCTTCATTAATCCATAAGTACCTGTGGCTAACACTTGAATAACTTGGAAAAGACTTTCTTAATTAGCTGACCATTTTCTAAATCCTTGTTCTTTTGCTCCAATGGGTAAAAAAGCTTTCCACACTAAGTCCCCTTCTTTGAACTTATGTGGCCTCACTTTTCTATTATAACTTGAAGCTACCTACAACTTGTTAGCTCGAATTCTTTCTAAGGCTAAAAGTTGACTTGCATCCATTTTTTTCTAATTCATGTGCATTGATTGTATATACTCTTCCAAGCTAAGGGCATTATGTTTTTCTACTTGCATAGACTGCGTAGCTATCTTAAGTGATATTACTGCATCATGGAAGTAAGGCAACTTGAAGGGGGTAGCTGCAATAGCAGTTTTCTTGGAAGTTCTAGACTCCTAGAGGATTTCTAGTAGAGTTTCCCAATTCCTTGGTTTGTCCTGAATATGCTTTTTGATTAAGCTGATAATGATATTATTGGTAGCTTCAACCTGACCATTTGCTTAGGCATAATAATGAGAAGAATATATCATTTTAATCCCAAATTGCTCTGTAAAAGCTAATACTTTATCACCGGTGAACATTTTTCCTTAACCGAATGTGATATTTGTGGGATGCCAAACCAAAACAAAATATGCTCTTTTATGAAGTCAATTATCTCCTTTTGCATAACATTCTTTAAAGGCACAACTTCCACTTATTCGCTCTTTGCTTACCGCAAGTGCACGGGTCGCACTTGTAGTTTAGCTAGGAGTCAGATATCATTCCCACGAGGAAAAAACATTAAATTAAATGCTAAGAATAAACCAATAATTCAAGTACATCTATTCAATGTTACCAAGTAGCCTCAATACTCAAGTGGGGGGGGTGAATTGAGTATGAAAGCTAAGTTCGCAAATCTTTCACAAATCGTTTGATAAACAATTTTCGTTGAAGCTAATTGATGATTAGAGATGATTGGATATAAAAGATAAACACTTTCACTTATAAATGCAATAGCCAAAGGTACCAATATTCAAGCAAATCAATAAAACAGTACTTAATGTGAAGAGAAGGGTTTAGAGAAAATAAACACAATAATTTATCCTGGTTCGATCACTAATCCACTTGTGATCTACGTCCAGTCCCCAAGCAACAACTTGAGATTTTCCACTATATCTTCAAGCTTCAATGGGTGCTTGACAACCACTACAACCTTGAGCACTCAACACTTTGGGATACCTCACCCTTGGAGCTTGAGTCTCTTCAACTAAGGGATACCTCACCCTTTACACTTTTGGAGGGATGCCTCACACTCTTTACAAAGCAATAATGATAGATTGAATGAAGCTCTCAATAGAGCAGATGATTACAAATTGAAGTTCTAATATGCTCTCAAAGATTTTTCACGTTTTTAACAAAAAAACAGAGCAAGAAGTGGATTTGAGGATTGATTCACGTTTGGAAGTATTGATGATCAATTTTTAGTTCAAGGTCAACCTCAAATGAAGACCCAACTTTGGTATTTATAAGTTTCTCAATTAAAAGAGCCGTTGGGGTGGTTTGGGCATGCATTTAATGCATTTAATATAGTCGTTGGACGTTGTCAGGGTTCGTGTAATCGATTACACAACTTATGTAATCAATTACATTGTTGTTCCAACGTGTTCTTGGCTTTCTGGGCTCTGTGAAATCGATTACATTATTGGTGTAATCGATTACATGGCTTCTGACTTTGCTTGTAATTGATTACAATATCTATGTAATCGATTACATGACTTCTGACTTGCTGTGTAATCGATTACAATATCCATGTAATCGATTACATGACTCTTTGAACGTGTTCTTGCCTTTCTGGGCTTGATGTAATCGATTACATATATTGTGTAATCGATTACATGGCCTCTGACTTGCTTGTAATCGATTACATTGATCATGTAATCGATTACATGGCTTCTGTTTGCTGTGTAATTGATTACAAACATCATGTAATCGATTACATTGGCTTTTGAACACATTTTTCAAGTCCAATAAAGCTTGTAAGCCATTTCTAATACCTCAAGACACTTGATTAAACATAAATCCTTTTAAGAGTGTTAGATTTAAGATTGAAACACAAGTTTTCTTGAAAGCCATGTTTAACTTTGAAATTTCTCACTTATTTTGAAATGATATATTGAAAAACCATTTGAGAAATCTTGAGAGCATTTAACATTAATGTTCTAAGTCTTATAACTACATAAACCTCTTGACTTCTTTCTTTGATCTTGATTTTTCCTTTTGTGCTTGATCTTCTCTTTTGCACTTGATCTTCGCTTTTGCCTTTGTTATCATCAAAAACCATTTGATATGCCTTAGAGACATAAGCATTCACATTCTCCCCATTTTTGATGATGACAGACTAATCATAGGAAAAAGAAAGAGTTTTTGCAATTGTATATAATAGACATTTAAGCGCAATGCTCCCCCGGAGTTTATGCATGATATTGGGTTAGATTTTGCATATGAAAAGCTTAAGAGCTCAAAAGCTCAATAACTCCCCCATACTCATGCAACCTTTAATTAGATTTCATTTCATTTTTCCTTATTTTCTCCCCCGTTGGCATTATCAAAAAGACATAAGCATTTAAAGAAAAAATGGACAGCATAACAACTATATTTCATGATTCCCCAAATTTTGCCAGAACAAGAGATCCAACGATTAATCAGTCCAATCAATATTATCAAACAGCCAAATATTCAAAGCGAAAACAAGTTCAAATATTATTAATCAGCATGTACAAGGGAACTTATCACAACCAATAGCCAATAACGAAAAAAAACCATAAATGTATACCAATGTAATATAATCAGAGTCAAAACAAAATAAATACAAGGTAGTTATCAAAACAAAAAGCATCAAGGCAATAAGCCATGATCACTATCAGTGGCCTCACTGTCACAAAAGACATCACCCTCTGGATCCACAGCAGTGTCTCCTAGATCATCGTTATCATCGCTGGGCTCAAGATCGTCGTCAGAGTCCAGAAGCTCCTCATCATCAGCAGGGACTCCAGATGGACCAGCGAAGGACAGGGGAACCGGAGAGGCAGAGGATGTGGGAGGTGCAGCAGCAGCGTTCTGAGGAATAGGAGGTCCACCCAAGAGAGATCGAATGGAGGCAAGCTCCTTATCTGAGTAGTCCATCCTCAGCTCAAGATGGTCAATCTTCTGCTCTATATGATCCACGCGTGTGTTTACATTAGCGCTCAGGTTGTGCATTTCTTGGAGCAGGAGATCAAGAGTAGTAGGAGTGGGAGCAGGAGCAGGGGCAGGATGCTGAGCCTCCTCATCATCGTCACTATCTGGATCGTGATGGATATGACCAAAAGTGCCATGAGCGATGTAATGCCACTTATCATCCACCTTATAGAGCTGGAGCTTCTTCAGGGTATGCAGGCTAATGGATTGTGGTCCCTTCGAGCTGGTGTCCTTAGATTCCTCAGCCAGCGAAATGTGACAGTGCTCTAGGATTGTGGTTACCAACATGGCGAATGGGAGAGCAGAGTTCTTCTTTTTCTTGACATCCAGCATATGCTCTAAAATGTAATAACCCCAGTTAATTGGTCGCCCGGTGGTCATTGCCCATAAGGCCGCCACATCATCCTTGAGGACTTGGGAGTAATTCCCTCCCCTAGGAATCAATCCTCGGACCAAAAGGTAGTGGAGAACCCTATTCTCCATAGTGAGGCCAGTGGCCATGATTCTTCATTTAGGATCACTAGGGGGGAGTAGCCAGTCCTAATTAAAGAGAGAATAGCAGCCTTATGCTCAAACTCATGCCCCCAAACATTGGCATTCCCACAGAAGTGAGCTCCATCAGGAGTGAGCTTCGTTAGCCTATACCATTCAGCCATTGTTAACCTTATTTGTTACTTTTTCACTTTAGAGATGATACAATTATCCTCAATTTTCAGGTTCGCATAAAAGACTCGCACAAGGTTAGGGTAGATAGCTTTCTCTATGCTCAGGAAACCTAACAAGCCTAAATTTTCTATGGTTCTAAAGCTTACTAAAGGTTCACTCTCACAGAAGGTGATGGAAAGATACCTGGGAGAGATGATCTTGCGAAGCTGGAAGTTCTTCCTGAACAACTCAGCTCGCTTTACAGTGGAGAAGTGTCTCGTGAGGTCCAGGCCAAAAATGTTACGTGAAGAACCACCAGAAGACCTCCAACGACAGCCTCTGTTCTTGGGCGCTTTGAGCGATGAGAGGATTCAGCCATTGATGAGAAGGAGTAGAGTGGGATGAGTGGTAAATGGTTGGGGATGAGTGAGGAGAGAGAGAGGGACGAGGTTAGGGCAGAGAAATGGAGATGGGGTTCGTGAGAGAAGATGGGGAGATTTGGGTGAGGGATGTGAGGAGATTTGGAGAGATGGGCTGTGTGGAGAGGGGTTTTCCGAGATTGAGAGAGGTGAAATGAGGGATTTTAATGGAGATTTGAGTGAGAAATAAGAGATTTTGAGTTTTGAGAGGTTTGGGGTGCGTGAGAGCAGAAGAGGAGGACGAAGAAGATGAATAGGTTCTGAAAAATGAGCTCTACGCGCGTCAGAAACCCTTAAAAAAATACCCTGTGTAATCGATAACATTAAGTGTGTAATCGATTACATGCATTCTGGTGGGTATGTAATCGATTACATTTTTGGTGTAATCGATTACATGCTTTTTGGGAACCTTGTAATAGATTACATAGTTGATGTAATCGATTACCTGAGTTCTGAGTTAATTGTAATCGATTACAAAAGGTGTGTAATCGATTACATACGTGACAGAACCTGTGTAATCGATTACAAAGGCATTGTAATCGATTACCAGCACTCTTTAACTCAGATTTTGCATTCCAAACAGCATATAATCAACTTTAATCCATCCAAATCAGTTCCAAAGCAACTTAGATCAATTCAAATCATCATTCAAACATATAATCTAATCATATTATGATTCAACTCATATAATTGATCAAAATTACCATTTTTACCAAGAATTTCACCATTTTGGGTGAAATTTTGAGGATGTTGAGTTGCTTGGGAGTCTTGGGCATGAGGGAGCATTTGCAAAACAACTTAGGAGAAATCTTCAACGCTTAAGTCAGTATTGGATTCAAATATGATGAAACATTCAGATATTATACAGCAATTTGGCATAATTATGTAGAAAAATGCAAGTTTATGCATTAGTTTTAGGATTATGCAGCAAATATTTAACTTATGCATGATTGATCCAATATGCCAAGTTCATTTCTTATATAGAAAAATGCTTCTTTTGCTAGGGGTTTAGTGAAAATGTCAGCTAGTTGCTTAGTGGTTTCTACAAACTCAAGCATACAATCACCCTTTTGAACATGATCTCTAATGAAATGATGTCTTATTTCAATATGTTTAGTCCTAGAATGCAAAATGGGATTTTTGGACAAATTGATTGCACTAGTATTATCACATCTTATGGGGATGTGATCAAGCTCAAGGCCATAGTCCAAGAGTTGTTGTTTCATCCAAAGGATTTGAGAACAACAACTCCCAGCTGCAACATATTCAGATTCAGCTGTAGACAAAACCACACTATTTTGCTTCTTGCTATGCCAAGAAACTAGTGAGCTTCCAAGCAAGTGGCATGTCCTACTAGTGCTCTTTCTATCCATTTTGCACCCATCATAATCAGAATCGAAATACCCAATAAGACTACATGAGGCACCTTTAGGGTACCATAAACCCATTTGTGATGTGCCTATTAGATATTTCATTATTCTTTTAACAGCACTTAGGTGTGATTCTTTAGGATTAGCTTGATATCTAGCACACATGCATACACTAAACATTATATCAGACTTACTTGTAGAGAGATAAAGGAGTGAGCCAATCATACCTCTATATTTCGTAATTTCTACCGATTTACCTCCTTCATCCTTGTCCAAATAGCAAGAGGTGCCCATAGGAGTAGCCATATGCTTGGCATTGTCCATTTCAAACTTCTTGAGCAGCTCCTTGCAATACTTGGATTGGCTTATGAAAGTTCCTTCTCTTGTTTGCTTGATTTGGAGACCAAGGAAGAAATTCAGCTCACCCATCATAGACATCTCAAACTCATTTTGCATAATATTTAAAAATTCTTTACAAAGAGAGTTGTTAGTAGCTCCAAATATAATGTCATCAACATAGATTTGAACTAGAAGTATGTCATGCATTTTATGTTTTATGAAAAGGGTAGTGTCAACTTTGCCTCTAGAAAAACCTTTTTCTAAAAGGAATTTGCTCAACCTTTTATACCATGCTCTAGGAGCTTGTTTTAAGCCATACAAGGCCTTTTTCAGTTTAAAAACATGGTTGGGCATTTCAAAATCCTCAAAACCAAGATGTTGTTCTACATACACTTCTTCTTGTATAAAACCATTTAAAAATGCACTTTTGACATCCATTTGATAGAGTTTGAAATCCATGATGCAAGCATATGCAAGTAGCATTCTAATGGCCTCTAACCTAGCTACGGAAGCATAAGTTTCTTCATAGTCTATGCCTTCTTCTTGATTATATCCCTTAGCTACAAGCCTAACTTTATTTCTTATTATTAAACCCGTTTCATCAAGTTTGTTCCTAAAGACCCATTTGGTGCCAATTATAGGATGATCATTGGGCCTTGGAACTAATTCCCAAACTTGATTTCTCTCAAATTAGTTTAGTTCTTCTTGCATAGCCAAGATCCAATGCTCATCATTTATGGCCTCATTTATATCTTTAGGTTCAACTTGAGAGACAAAGGCTAGGTGATTACATGCATCTCTAAGTGAGTTTCGAGTGATTACCCCTTTTGATACATCACCTATCACCTTGTCAAGAGGATGATATCTTGAAGTTCTCTATTCCTTGGGTAGGTCCAAGATTCTGAATATTTTTGCCATGAGTGATTAAGGAGTCTCTCTTCTTGCTTCTTGGACTCTTTCTCTTGATTTTCCAAGTGTGTTTTTGCCAAGATTTCTGCAACATCATCAACAAGCTCCTTTCTCAGCTCATTTGGGTTAGTTTCATCAAATGCAATATGTATGGACTCTTCTATGGTCATAGTTCATTTATTGTAGACTCTAAAGGCCTTACTATAAATAGAATAACCAATGAATATTCCCTCATTAGATTTTGCATCAAACTTCCCCAAGTTATCCTTTCCATTATTCAAAACAAAGCATTTACATCCAAAGACATGAAAATGTGACACATTAGGTTTTCTTCCTTTGTACAATTCATATGGGGTTTTCTTTAAAATTGGCCTTATTAGGGCTCTATTCATAACATAACAAGTGGTGTTGACCGCATCCGCCCAAAAGTACTTAGGAAGGTTGGCCTCATTGAGCATAGTTCTTGTCATTTCTTTTAAAGATCGATTTTTCCTTTCTACAACACCATTTTGTTGTGGTGTTCTAGGGGCAGAAAAATTATGCTCAATGCCATGTTCATTACAAAAAGTTTCAAATTCATGATTTTCAAATTCACCACCATGGTCACTTCTTATGGATACAATACAAAAACCTTTTTCTTTTTGGATAACTTTGGCAAGCTTTCTAAATGATTGAAAAGCATCATTTTTGTGGGCTAAGAATAATGTCCATGTAAACCTAGAAAAATCATCCACAATCACTAATGCATAGTAATTCCCACCAAAGCTCATAGTTCTAGAGGGACCAAAAAGATCCATGTGCAAAAGTTGTAAAGGTCTAGAAGTTGAAACTATGTTTTTAGCTTTAAAAGAGACCTTTACTTGTTTTCCCTTTTGACATGCATCACAAAGTTTGTCTTTTTCAAATTTGAGCTTTGGAAGACTAATTACTAGTTCTTTAGAAACCAATTTGTTTAAGTGATCCATGTGAATGTGAGCAATTCTTCTATGCCATAACCATGAATCATTTTCTTTACTCATAAAGCATTTAGCATCATTTGAGGAGATATCATCGAGACTAATCATATAAATATTATTGACTCTATGACCAACAAACTTAACTTGTTTATCATCATTTCCTTCAATTATGCAACAAGAAGAATCAAATATAACTCTATTGCCTTTATCACACAGTTGACTAATACTAAGCAAATTATGTTTAAGTCCTTCAACAAGCAAAACATTATCAATAGATGATGAAGGGATCTTACCAACTTTTCCAATTCCAAGAATCTTCCCTTTGTTGTTATCACCATATGTGACATGGCCATGTTTCTTGTGTGTAAGGGAGGAGAACTTGGAGCCATCATCGGTCATGTGCTTGGAGCAACCACTATCAAGATACCAACTTGAACTCTTGGTCTTCAAGCACACCTACAATACACATTTAAGTTTTAACCTTTGGTACCCAAATTGTCTTGGGTCTTTGTGTGTTAGAGTTAGGCATGGTACCTTTAGGAACCCAAACTCTTTTTATTCCAACCTTAGTGTTTATGTTCTTTCTAACATTGCAAGTTGATGCACTATGCCCTTTCTTACCACAATGAAAACATTTGACAAAGGGACTACTTGAGGTATTTGAGGAAACAAAGAAGTTCTTATAAGACTTTTGATGATTGTTTGGATTAAATCCCAAACTGACTTTTTGAAAAACACATTTTTGTCTCCCTAATAATACATTCAAGTTGTCTCTTCCAAAAGTGAATTTTGCAAGAGTGTTATTCAAATCTTCAATTTCTTTTTCAAAAACTTTGCATGATAAACAAGGTAATGATATGGATGTATTATCATGTGAGGAACAAGTCATGCATAATGAATTAGCATCAATGAGTCCTAAAGTCTCATTTTCAATTTTAAGCTCATTTATCTCCTTAGTTAAAATAGAAACTTTGTTTGCTAATAAGGAGATTATTTTATTGGAAGACAAAACCATTTTTGTGAGCCTTAAAGATTCATCATGCAATTCTTGAAAGGCATCTTACAATTCATCATAAGAAGGTGAAGGTTCTAGGTTAGAAGAGGTTACCTCGGTGTCGCTTTCTTCACTTTCTTCTCCTTGAGCCATGAGGCAAAGATGGGCTTCTTCATTCTCCGAATCGTCGGAAGAGCTTAAGTCATTGTCCTCCCAAGCTATATATGCTCTTCTTCCTTTCCTTTCCTTAGAAGGCCTTTTCTCAAACTCCTCCATCTTCTTGAGATACATAGGACACTCCATTTTCATGTGTCCCGGTTTTCTACATTCATAGCATTTTGGAGGAGTAGAGGATCCTTCTCCTTTGTGATACACTTTCTTTTGAGGAAATGGTGGTCTTCTTTGAAATCTTTTGTTCTTTAGGAATCTTCCAAATTTTCTTACAAGGAGACTAAGATTCTCCTTACTTAGCTCAACACTTTCACCATCCTCTTCACCATCTTCATCATTATCTTCAATTGTAGAGGAGGTGGCTTTGAGTGCGATTCCCTTCTTCTTTTTATCATACTCTTCATTTTGATTGAGCCTATTTAGTTCCAGCTCATGTTCTTGAAGCTTCCCAAATAAGGTGGCTAGAGATATTGTTGATAAATCTCTTGATTCCGCAATCGCCGTTACTTTGGGCTGCCAATTCCTGCTTAGACATCTCAAGACTTTGTTAATAAGATCCTCATTAGGAAATGTTTTTCCCAATGAGATAAGATGATTAACAATATGAGTAAACCTCTTTTGCATATCTTGAATGCTCTCACCTTGGTTCATTCTAAATAATTCGTATTCATGAGTGAGAGTGTTTATTCGAGATCGTTTTACCTCACTAGTACCTTCATGAGTTACTTGTAGGGTATCCCACATTTCTTTTGCGGTCTTGCAATTTGACACCCTAAAGAACTCATCATACCCCAAGGATGTGGTGATGATGTTCTTGGCTCTCAAATTGTATTGAACCTTCTTTTTATCAGCATCGGTCCATTTATTTCTAGGTGTATTAATTTTCACATCATCCTTAATTTGTGTTGGGACAAAAGCACCATTTTTAACGGTGTCCCACACATCTAAGTCAATAGCTTCAATGAAAATTTTCATCCTTTCTTTCCAATAGGCATAACCATCCTCATTGAAATAAGGTGGTCTGTTTATAGAAGAACCTTCATTTGAAAAAACATTTGAAGCCATCACTTCTCTTGAAGCTGCTAAGCTCTTTATACAAGAGTCTAGCTCTGATACCACTTGTTACCAAGTGGCCTCAATACTCAAGAGGGGGGTGAATTGAGTATGAAAGCTAAGTTCACAAATCTTTCGCAAATCGTTTGATAAACAATTTTCATTGAAGCTAATTGATGATTAGAGATGATTGAATATAAAAGATAAACACTTTCACTTATAAATGCAATAGCCAAAGGTACCAATATTCAAGCAAATCAATAAAACAGTACTTAATGTGAAGAGAAGGGTTTAGAGAAAACAAACATAATAATTTATCCTGGTTTGATCACCAATCCACTTGTGATCTACGTCTAGTCCCCAAGCAACAACTTGAGATTTTCCACTATATCTTCAAGCTTCAATGGGTGCTTGACAACCACTATAACCTTGAGCACTCAACACTTTGGGATACCTCACCCTTGGAGCTTGAGTCTCTTCAACTAAGGGATACCTCACCCTTCACACTTTTGGAGGGATGCCTCACCCTCTTTACAAAGCAATAATGATAGATTGAATGAAGCTCTCAATAGAGCAGATGATTACATATTGAAGCTCTAATATGCTCTCAAAGATTTTTCACGTTTTTAACAAAAAACAAAGCAAGAAGTGGATTTGAGGATTGATTCACATTTGGAAGTATTGATGATCAGTTTTTAGTTCAAGGTCAACCTCAAATGAAGACCCAACTTTGGTATTTATAAGTTTCTCAATTAATAGAGCCATTGGGGTGGTTTGGGCATGCATTTAATGCATTTAATATAGCCGTTGGACGTTGTCAGGGTTCGTGTAATCGATTACACAACTTATGTAATCGATTACATTGTTGTTCCGACGTGTTCTTGGCTTTCTGGGCTCTGTGTAATCGATTACATTATTAGTGTAATCGATTACATGGCTTCTGACTTTGCGCGTAATCGATTACAATATCCATGTAATCGATTACATGACTCTTTGAACGTGTTCTTACCTTTCTGGGCTTGATGTAATCGATTACATATATTGTGTAATCGATTACATGGCCTCTGACTTGCTTGTAAACGATTACATTGATCATGTAATCGATTACATGGCTTCTGTTTGCTGTGTAATCGATTACAAACATCATGTAATTGATTACATTGGCCTTTGAACACATTTTTCAAGTCTAATAAAGCTTGTAAGTCATTTCTAACACCTCAAGACACTTGATTAAACATAAATCCTTTTAAGAGTGTTAGATTTAAGATTGAAACACAAGTTTTCTTGAAAGCCATGTTTAACTTTGAAATTTCCCACTTATTTTGAAATGATATATTGAAAAACCATTTGAGAAATCTTGAGAGCATTTAACATTAATGTTCTAAGTCTTATAACTACATAAACCTCTTGACTTCTTTCTTTGATCTTGATTTTTCCTTTTGCGTTTGATCTTCTCTTTTGCACTTGATCTTCGCTTTTGCCTTTGTTATCATCAAAAACCATTTGATATGCCTTAGAGACATAAGCATTCACATTGAAGAACTTATAAATTGGAGTATTCATGTATTTGTTAATTATAAAAACTTAAAAACTATTATATTAATGTGAGAGTTGATAATTCAAGAATAGGGATTCCTTTTTCACTTCTTATTTTAATTGATATCAAGTAATCCTTATGAGCAATATAAACGAAATGGCTAGGTTAGCTTGGGAATCACAATTAGTTAAAAGCCTATGTCTAGGTCAATTAACCCCACTTCCATTACCTAATTCACTATGTTTCCATGAGAACTAGAGTAAATCCACTCATTAAGATCTATTCCCAACTAATTACTATGCATGGTCAATAGGTATATTCCTATCCTATTAACGAATCATCGCATCCAACCCAATTGAATGAAATAGAACATGCATCAATCATACACATGATCTTAAACCCAAATTCCTATGTCTAGGTTCATTAGATTTAAACAAATCAATTGAAAGTTGATCAGACTATCAAAGCATTAAGTACTATATAACTGAACCAAAGCCAAATCATGTATATAACTCAAAGGATTACAAGTTTAATCAACATCCATAGGAAGATCCAAAGAAAAACCCTATAACAGCCTAGCCAGTCATGACAAACAAAAATACAACAAGATTAATCATAGTCTTGGAGATGGAGATAAGAAAGGAGAAGAAAAAGGAAGAACAAAGCTTAGGGAGATGATCCTTCAAGCTTCAATCCTCCACCAAGGTGAAGAAGGCTTCCAATCTTAGCTAATTCTACTTCTTTTCTATCAAAAAACTCGTAACCCTAGCAGCTGAAACCTATTTCTAATTAATTCCCCTAAAAAATGGGTACAAACATATATATAGGTTGAATAAAATTGTCACGCCGCAGCGTGCATACAATTAGGTCATTGGCGCCTGAGGCGCCCACTTTTCAACGTTGCGACGCTCCAGCCTCAGGTTTTATGTATTGAAGCAAGGGAACGCCGCGACGCCACCAATCCATATAGTGGCGCTGGGTGCTAATCTTCACTTTTAACCTTCTCTTAGGCTTACTGGTCCAAAGCTACTATAATTTCTTCATTTCCATTCTTCATTTGACACCTGCGTATAACAAAGAAAGTATCAATTCATTAAATTATGCAAATGTACTCAATTTGATCATAGTTTTGAAAGTATTTGCTCAGGATCACAGTGGAAGCCAACAGAATGAAATCAGATATAAATGATGCTAAAACCTTCCATTACTGCTTACGAACAAGGACTAATCATGCCATAAAGCACAGATATAGGGCACAAATAACTACACTTTGTGTAGTTATCGCAACCCCAAACCTAGATTTTTGCTAGTCCTCAAGTAAAACAAAGTACATTCATAAAGATCAACATAACAACCTATTTTCAGCCATTTTTTAACATTCCACTTTCACTTAACTGAAGCTAGTATATGATGAGTGCATAAACCTCAAAGAATACATATACCTCAGAATCAGTTTCACGCATACACAATCCTCATCATGCTAACATTCATAGCTTCCTTTCATTCAAGATATTCTTCCAAAAATCATGCAAGAAAAACCTCTTCCATTCAATTCAAATTCACCCAAATGAGGTTATAAACATACACATGAACATAATTCATAGAATCCACAAGATTGTAATACAACTCTCTCTCCACTAATGTAAATCATGCAAGATTGAGGATCAAAAGGGCCTTTATTAGCTTATAATGTCAGGCCAAGGGTACTGGATAACAGAATAAAAAGATAGGATTAAACACAAACATTGAGAAACATAAATACGATATTCCAATTCATGAGCCAATAATGATATTAGCAGGGTATTTAACAATGAGATCAGAAAACTTGCCAGAACCACTTTGATGCTTTTCGACTTTACTTCACTTTTGCTTTTGCTTTTCTTTTTCATTCATTTGTTTTTTTCTTTCTTTTTCTTTTCTTTTGCAAAGCAATAATTTTTTTTTTCTTTAACTGCATCTGGTTCCTTCAGGCTTATTTTGTACTGAATATTCATACCCCTAATCATAAGACTCACTTCAAGAAATAACATATATAATGCACTCAACAAACAAAGAAGGTAGGAAGAAAATGTAATGTTTTCACATGCATTAGAACGGTTAACAGGTTAACGATTACAATGGTTATGAAAAATAATAAGGCCAAACAGTATAAGGCTTCAAAATAGGACCTAAGGATATCATCATACCAGGTAAGCTTGAAAGGCTCAATCGATCCCAACAATGCCCTAATCATTTCCTCAATCATGCACAACCTAGGATTTCGCCTCAAGAGAGTTGACAAACAATTTCTAGGATAATCAAATTTTTCACATGTATCATTCATTAACTTTCTCTAGGCAAACATTCTTATCCTTTCCAAAGTTCATAAAGCATGCAATTGGGAAACTCACCATGCATAAAAAGAAACTAGAATGCTTCAGCATGCACCAAAGATTGCATATAGATCCACAGAAAAATGAAGGTCAATTTGCATCCACTTCTATCATTGGACAATCATACACACTAGCTTTTGAGCAACATGATGTTCTTCACATTTTCAACATCATACAACATGTTTTCAAACAAAATAACTCACAATGTGAAAGGGAACGACAATTGTATCTTAAATGGATTTTTCATCAAAATTTCAAGATAACTTCTCCTATAGTTAATATTTAAGCTAAAATACTAAAACATATACAAACACTTCAAAAAGAAATATAAAACTAACAAACATGCATAATACTAAAACATATGCACATAAACATAATAATTTGAAAATATAATACTATTACATATTTAGTCAAAACATAAATCTAAAGACACCCCCCAAACTTGAGGGAAACAGTGTCCTCACTGTACAAAAGATAGATACATATATATCGAAAAAGAAATACAATGAAAAAAACAATGCCCTGAATGCACAACTAAAAGGATGGATTATCACTATCAGGGCCCTCTGCAGCAGAACCATCATCGTCCTCATCCTCATCCTCATCACTATCAGGGACCTCTGCAGCAGGTGCACAAGAAGGACCAGCCTGGGAGGGAGCAGCTACTGATGTGGGTGGGAAGGAAGGAACTAGATAGTCAGCCAGCGGCAGCCCAAGACGCTGCGCCATCCACCGCTGCGTCTGCATCTAGTACACTAAAATAGCCTCCATCCGGGCATGCTAATCAGAATCATCAGTAGGTGCGGCCTAGGATAGAGCTACTGCCTCAGGTGCTAGAGCTGGTGCTGGTCGAGGCTCCCCACGAGCCTGTTGCAGTGGGAGGCGCCCCCACTCTCTCAATAAAAATGTCGTTCAGTGGCTGCCGAACGTCTGTAAGCTCCTCATGAGGTCCCTAGCGGACCTGATGTTGGCTGCATAATGAGTGAATGAGAAAGGGGAAGAATAAGCTCCGATACTCCCGAGCAGACCTCAGAATCTGATGGAAGATGAGCGCGACAACATCAATAGAGCGACCCTCCATGATGGCATAAATCAGTATGGCACAATCTCTGGTAACCTCTGAGAGGTTAGCTGATGGTAGGATGCGCGTACTAATAAAATGATACTATGCCCGGGCCTCTGGGGTCAGATGATTGCGCGCAAAGTACCGAGGCCTGTTAGTCTGGATGCTCATAGTCCACATCACAAGCTAAGACTCAGCCAAGTATATCCGAGTCGTGACCACATTAACATCAATACCCTCCTCCAGCTCCCAGCGATAAAATTCAGTATAATAAAAAATCTCTAGGGGTGGAGGAAGTTCCAGTGCAGCACGAATAGTCGATGGAGAGAATGAGACCACACGACCTCTAACTCTGACTGTTGTGCCCCCCTCACCAAGGAAAGCTGTATTCGCGTAGAATTCATGAACTATAGGTAATACTGCTGAGGACTCCGGATGCTGGCAAATGTACTCCAGTTCAGGTGGTTCAAGCGCCTCTCCAGCTCCGGATGTAAAGTGCGTGAAAATGCGAAGCCACGCTCCAGAATGAGTGGTCGAGTGATGAGAGTCGAGTACCTCTCAGCAGCCTCGGCTGAGATAAATCTCCTCCGGTCAAAATCAGCAGGAGGGGTAGAAGACTCCCTTGGCTGCCGGTTGGATGAGCCACGATGCATAACTCGCCCTCTCTTTGGAGCCATAACTTGAAATAGAATTGTCAAAAATCAGATTGGATAATAAAAAGCATTGAACATATTGAAAGATGAACAATTCTGTCAAATTTTTAAACTCAGCGCCACGACATGCCATTATAGCACCGCAGCGCTCAAAATTTAACTCAGCACCACGACATTCAAACTAACGTCGTGACACTCAACCTGTTCAGACTCACGCCGCGGCATTCCACTTAACATCGTGGCACACAGCCCTGAATTTTCCAGATGCGCAGGCCTCAGTGTGTCCAATCCAACCCAGCATGCAATTCTAGCATTATTTAACACTAAAACTAAATAAAATCTAAGAATAACTAACTAACTAAAGCTATTTAACAAATTAAGAAACAAAAATTAAAAACAGAGACCCAAAACAACGGAAGAAAATAGGAAAATTAAACTAATAATTGATAAAAATCTAAAAATAATTAGATACATACCTTAATGGAGGCAAATGTATGGTGAAAAAGGGATGAAAAAGCAGAGATACACAGAAAACTTGAAAGAGAGAAGAGAGAAAAGGAAAGTGAGAGAAAAAAGGAAAGTGCAATGAGGAGAACCAAGTGTCTGTGAATAAAACCATCACCGCCCATTCGCGCCGCGGCGTGCAACAATCGGCGTGAATTAATTCCCTCCTAATTTGATTATTTAAATTATTACTATTTACTAATTACTATTTACCCCCCCTTTTAAAAAAAAAAAACTTACGCACATAACGCCATGACATGAGGATCTGTTATGTCGCGGTGCTGTGCTCACAGGTTTCTAGCCCAAATCAACTTCACACCGCGGCGTGTTAAGGTTAACGCCGTGGCGCTATCAGCCTAGCTGCATAATTTTGCAGCAAAATGAATCCTGCCCAGACTTAAGGCCAAAATTGGTCTCCAACACCTGCAAAACTTGTCCAGAGTATTTATTTACAAATTGGACCACAAAAACATGCTGAAAATGTTAAATCTACTTATCAAGCTATTTAAAAACTTAAAGGAAAAGAAACAAACCCTTGGGTTCCTTCCCAAGAAGGGCCTAATTTATAGTCCTGACAGGACTTTGGTGAATTCAAGCTGGAGCTGATAGTGTGAGGGAGGACTTCTCCCTGTCAATTTCTCCTCCAAAATAAGGTTTTAGGCGCTGGCCGTTAACCTTAAAGCTTGTTGATCCATCCAGTGGGGCTACTTCCACTGCTCCATGGGGAAACACCTTTATCACCACAAAGGGTCCCGACCACCTTGATTTAAGCTTTCCAGGGAAAAGTTTAAGCCTGGAATTATAAAGGAGAACTTGCTGGCCTTCAGTAAATCCTTTCTGGACTATTTTCTTGTCATGCTAAAATTTGACCTTCTCCTTATATACTTTTGCATTCTCATAGGCTTGTAGCCTAAATTCATCTAGCTCATTGAGTTGCAAAAGTCTATTCTCACCGGCAGCTTATAAATTGAAGTTGGGCCATTTTATTGCCTAATAAGCACTATGCTCAAGCTTAACCGGTAGGTGGCATGCTTTCCCAAACACCATCTTATACGGAGACATCCCAATTGGGCCCTTATAAGCAGTCCTATAAGCCCATAGTGCGTCATCTAACTTCCTTGACCAATCCTTTCTAGTTGGACACACTGTCTTCTCTAAGATCCACTTTATTTCTCGGTTAGAGACTTCTACTTGCACACTTGTCTGTGGGTGATAGGGAGTGGCGACCCGATGCTTCACACCATACTTGGCTAAGAGGGCTTCAAAGTAATTGTTACAAAAATGTGACCCTCCGTCACTGATGATGGCTCTAGGTGTTCCAAACCTGGTGAAGATTTGCTTCTTCATAAAGCCAATTACTACCTTTGAATTATTGGTAGAAAATGCGCATGCCTCCACCCATTTGGACACGTAGTCCACAGCCACAAGTATGTATTGATTCCCAAAGGAGGGAATAAAGGGACCCATGAAGTCAATGCCCCATACATCAAAGATCTCAACTTCGAAAATGAAGTTAAGAGGCATCTCATTTCTTCTGGAAATGTTTCCAGACTTCTGGCACCGATCACATCGTTGCACATGTGAATTTGCATTCTTAAATATCGTTGGCCAATAAAAGCCAGATTAGAGCACCTTCGCTGCCGTCCTAGCACAACTGTAATGTCCACCATATGCAGAAGCATGACATTCGTTTAGGATTTGCTCCACTTCTTCCACGGGTACACATCTCCTCAATATCTGGTCAGAGCACTGCTTAAACAAAAATGGCTCATCCCAAATGTAGTGCCTAACATCGTACAAGAATTTCTTCTTCTGATGAGAGGTTAAATCAAGAGGCAGCACACCACTTACAATATAATTCACCATGTCTGCATACCATGGACAAGATTTAGTGGTGGCTACAAATAACTGCTCATCCAAAAATGTTTTCCTGATTATGATCGGTTCAACTTGAGTTTCTTCATTCTCAAGTCTCGAAAGGTGGTCTACCACTTGATTTTTTCGCACCTTTCTTATCCCTAATCTCCAGATCAAACTCTTGTAGAAGTAAAACCCATCTAATCAATCGAGGTTTGGCATCTTTCTTGCTCACTAAATACTTTATGGCAGAGTGATCTGTATACACTATCACTTTGGTCCTTACCAAATAAGCTCTGAACTTGTCAAACGCAAACACAACTGCTAGCAGCTCTTTCTCCATTGTTGTGTAGTTCAGTTGGGCATCGTTAAGTGTCTTGCTCGCATAATATATAGAGTGGAACACCTTATCCATTCTCTGTCCTAACACTGCACCCACAGTATAATCGCTGGCGTCGCACATAAGCTGGTAAGTGCCAATCTGGAGTAGTAATTACTAGTGCTAAGACCAGTCTCTTCTTCAGCTCCTGAAATGCAACCTGGCATGAATCATCAAAGGTAAACTAGATGTCTTTCTCCAGAAGGTTGCAAAGAGGCTTGGCTATCTTAGAAAAGTCCTTGATGAACCTCCGATAGAAACCCACATGGCCAAGAAACTGCGGATTCCTTTCATTGCATTAGGTGGAGGAAGCTTATCTATTACCTCAATCTTTACCTTATCCACCTCCATTCCTCTAATAGAAACGTTATGGCCAAGGACTATTCCTTTTTGGACCATAAAGTGGCATTTTTCCCAGTTCAGGATGAGGTTGGTTTCTTCACACCTCTTTAGCACGGATGATAAAGTTTGCAAATAGCTATTGTAATCATCCCCAAACACTGAAAAGTCATCCATAAACACTTTCAAGCCATGCTCTATCATGTCTGCAAAAATGGCCATCATGCAACATTGAAAGGTTGCAAGAGCGTTGCATAATCCAAAAGGCATCCTACGAAACGTAAATGTACCATAGGGACAAGTAAAAGTTGTCTTCTCTTGGTCCTCAGGCGCTATGGCAATTTGGTTATATCTAGAATAACCATCCAAGAAGTAGTAATAAGCCTTTCCTGCTAGCCTATCCAACATCTGGTCTATGAACGGAAGTGAAAAATGGTCCTTCCTAGTGGGCTTGTTCAGCTTGCGGTAGTCCATGCATACCCTCTAGCCTGTGACTTTACGAGAGGGAATCAACTCATTGTTTTCTCTAGTGACTACCGCCATGCCACCTTTCTTGGGAATGCATTGAATCGGTGAGACCCAAGGGCTATCAGAAATAGGATATATTATGCCTGCATCCAGCCACTTGATCATTTCCTTCCTCAACACTTCTTTCATAATCGGATTGAGCCTCCTTTGATATTTCATAACTCTATTTTGATTATCCTCTAACAAGATCTTGTGCATACAGATAGAAAGGCTAATGCCTTGTATATCAGCAATAGTCCATCCAATAACATGTTTATATTGCCTTAGCACACAGAGAAGTTTATCCGTTTGATCGTATGAAAGGGATGATGATATAATAACCGGGAGAGTAGAGGTTGCTCCTAAATATGCATACTGCAAATGATTGGGCAGAGGCTTCAATTCAAGCCTCGGAGGTTCCTTAATGGAAGGCTTAGATGCCTTCTTACTTGCTTTGGACTCCAAGGTTTCAAACCTGGGTGGCTGATATTGCCTAGGGACTGCTTCTAAGTGCTTAATAAAATCTGACACTTCGTCCCTAAGCTCTTCATCATTACCAGTTGATGAAGCCAATGCCACAGCAAGGGAGTCTTATTGGATATTGACTTGGAACGAGTCATTAATGATGTTATCCAATATCGCGACATAAGAACACTATTCCTGATCTTGAGGAAACTTAATTGCTTTGAATATATTGAAGGTTACCTCTTGATCTTGAACTCTCATTATTAGTTCACCTTTTTGTACATCAATGAGCGTTCTCCCTGTGGCTAGAAATGGCCTGCCTAGGATCAATGGGACCCTTTGATCTTCTTCCATATCCAGAATCACAAAGTCCGCAGGGAATATGAATTTGTCCACTTTAACCAGGACATCTTCCACTATTCCCCTTGGATACGTATAAGAACGATTGGCGAGCTAGAGGGTTACGGATGTGGGCTTGCATTCCCCTAAACCTAACCTCTGGAATATGGATAGGGGCATGAGATTAATGCTTGCCCCCATATCACATAATGCTTGGCCCATGAAATTCTCTCCTATGGCATAAGGGATAGTAAAGCTTCCCAGATCTTTCAGCTTTGGGGGAAGCTTTTGTTGCAAAACGGCACTGCATTCCTCAGATAGTGCCACCGTTTCAAACTCACCCAGCCTACGTTTCTTAGACAAAATATCCTTCATGAATTTAACGTAGCTGGGTATCTGTTCCAAGGCTTCAGCAAAAGGGATGTTGATATGCAATTTCTTGAAGACTTCCAAGAATTTCTTAAACTGCTCATCCATCTTATGCTTGATTTGCCTACTAGGAAAAGGTAGAGGATGCACATAAGGTCTATTCTCCACTTTCTTGTCCTCGGGCTTCCTTTGGACTATACCTTTATCCTTTTCACTTTCCTCAGCTTTCTTGTCCTCCACCTCCTTGTGGTCTATTTCGCCTTGGTCTTGCTTCTCGGTTACTTCATCTTCCAATAATATTGTCTTTGGATTACCCATAATGTCTTTGCCACTCCTCAGTGATATGACCTTACAGTCCTCATTCGAGGCACCTTTTGGATTATTAACTGTGTTGCTTGGGAAGGTGCCTTGGGGTCTGTTATTGATCGTATTCGCCAGCTGTCCCACTTGTGTTTCTAATGCTTGCATCGAAGCCGTTTGGCTTTGAATAATGGAATCATTCTTTGCTAAGTGAGCATCTATCCTTGCCATGTGGGAGTCGGTCTTAGTGATGAAAGCATCATTCTTGGCCATCAACTGCATGAACATATCCTCCAAGGTAGGCTTCCTTTCTTGCATTGGTTGTCTCTGTTGAGCTGGGAACCCAGGAGGGTTATACTGATATTCATTTCCAGGAGTATTGGAGGAGGAAGAAGGTCCTTGGTTGTCTCTCCAGGAGAAATTGGGATGGTTCCTCCATACTGGATTGTACTGATTTGCATAAGGGTTGTTCTGGGGTGGCCGATAGTTGCTAACATATTGAGCAGATTCTGAAATGAAAGTGCATCTATCGGTTGCATGATTGTCCCTGCATCGGTCACATAGAACAAAAGTGCTTTGATGTGGGCTTGCCCCCAAACTATCCAATTTATTAGCAATTAATGCCACCTGAGCGGAAAGTGATGTGATGGCATCAACATCATGCACTCTTGCTGCTCTTCTTGGAGACTGCCATTGATAGCTATTGGCCGCTAATTCCTCCAAAAGCTCAAAGGCATCATTAAAAGATTTACTCAACAAAGAACCACCAGCTGCAGCATCTACTATTGGACGGTGATGATGTAACAAACCCTTGTGGAAAGAATAAATTTGGTGCCATGGTGGGATCTCATGATGTGGGCACCTTCTCAGAAGATCTTTGTATCTCTCCCAAGCTTCATGCAGAGATTCGAATTCAGTCTGGCTGAATGAGGTGATATCATTCACCATTTCCGCAGTCTTAGCAAGGGGGAAATATTTGTTCAAGAACTTGGTACAAACCTCCGCCCATGTTGTAATGGATCCTGCTGGAAGAGAATGTAACCAACTTTTGGCTCTATCTCTTAGTGAGAAAGGGAAGAGTCATAAGCGAATGGCATCGTCAGAAATGCCATTATGCTTGAACGTGTAGCAAATCTCCAGAAAGTTTGAGAGATGCGCATTTGGGTCTTCTTTGGATAAGCCGTCAAACTGTACAGAAGTTTGAATCATTTGGATTATGGCCGGCTTTATCTCAAAAGTATTTGCCCGGATGGCAGGACGTCTAATGCTGGATTGTAAATTATCCATTTGAGGAGTAGCAAACTCCCTCAATGGTCTGGAGCAACTATTGTCCTCCAATTGAAGCGTGGCGTTATCTTCTGCCATCTTTTAATGAATTACCTGAACAATTAAGATTAAGAAAAATTAAATCAATATGAACAAAAGAAACTTGAACTAGAGATACTTAAATTCGTTGTTTATATTAGCTAATCTAAATTTAAACTGTTTAATTCCCTGGCAAAGGCGCCAAAAACTTGTTCACTCTTTGCTTACCGCAAGTGCACAGGTCGCACTTGTAGTTTAGCTAGGAGTCAGATACCATTCCCATGAGGAAAAAATGTTAAATTAAATGCTAAGTATAAACCAATAATTCAAGTACGTCTATTCAAGAACTTATAAATTGGAGTATTCATGTATTTGTTAATTATAAAAACTTAAAAACTATTAAATTAATGTGAGAGTTGATAATTCAAGAATAGGGATTCCTTTTTCACTTCCTATTTTAATTGATAACAAGTAATCCTTATGAGTAATATAAACGAAATGGCTAGGTTAGCTTGGGAATCACAATTAGTTAAAAGCCTATGTCTAGGTCAATTAACCTCGCTTCTATTACCTAATTCACTATGTTTCCATGAGAACTAGAGTAAATCCACTCATTAAGATCTATTCCCATCTAATTACTATGCATGGTCAATAGGTATATTTCTATTCTATTAACGAATCATCGCATCCAACCCAATTGAATGGAATAGAACATGCATCAATCATACACATGATCTTAAACCCAAATTCCTATGTCTAGGTTCATTAGATTTAAACAAATCAATTGAAAGTTGATCAGACTATCAAAGCATTAAGTACTATATAACTGAACCAAAGCCAAATCATGTATATAACTCAAAAGATTGCAAGTTTAATCAACATCCATAGGAAGATCCAAAGAAAAACCCTATAACAGCCTAGCCAGCCATGACAAATGAAAATACAACAAGATTAATCATAGTCATGGAGATGGAGATAAGAAAGGAGAAGAAAAAGGAAGAACAAAGCTAAGGGAGATGATCCTTCAAGCTTCAATCCTCCACCAAAGTGAAGAAGTCTTCCAATCTTGGCTAATTCTGCTTCTTTTCTATCCAAAAACTTGTAACCCTAGTAGCTGAAATCTATTTCTAATTAATTCCCTTAAAAAATGGGTACAAACGTATATATAGGCTGAATAAAACAGTGTCACTCCGCGGCGTCCAACATGTCACGCTGCGGCGCGCATACAATTAGGTCACTGGCGCCTGAGGCGCCCACTTTTCAATGTTGCGGTGCTCCAGCCTCGGGTTTTATGTACTGAAGTAGGGGAACGCCGCGATGCCACCAATCCAGGTTACGACGTTGGGTGCTGATCTTCACTTTTAACCTTCTCTTAGGCTCACTGGTCCAAAGCTACTTCAATTTCTTCAGTTTCATTCTTCATTTGAGACCTGCCTATAACAAAGAAAGTATCAATTCATTAAATCATGCAAATGTACTCAATTTGATCATAGCTTTGAAAGTATTTGCTCAGGATCACAGTGGAAGCCAACAGAATGAAATCAGATATAAATGATGCTAAAACCTTCCATTACTGCTTCCAAATAAGGACTAATCATGCCATAAAGCACAGATATAGGGCACAAATAACTACACTTTGTGCAGTTATCACCAACCACTTTGTGAAATAGTCAGTTGCTACAAAGATGAAGTAGTGTTTCTTTGATGAAGGAAGATAAATTTTCTTGATAATATCCTTTGCCTAGTTATGAAATGGCTAAGGTTTGATAATAGGACTGAGCTCAATAATGGGAACATGTTGCAACTACCTATGCTTATGACAGGGTTGACAGCTTCGAGCATACTACATGCAATCCTTTACAATGATAGGTCAATAAAAGCCATGACGATGTAGCAATCATAACATCTTTGGTCTGGCCTGATGCGCTCCACAAAGTCCTTCGTGGACTTCACCCATAGCTCTTATGGTATCGACAAGACCCAAACGTGTAATAAGTAGTCCTTCTAAGCTCTTTTTATATAGTTTACCTTCCATGAAGCCATGTGGATTGGCTAAGGGGTCCTGTACCTCTAAGCAAGGTTGTTCGGCTAAGAAATTAGCCAGAGCTTGGCCTTTTACTACCCTTAGGGGGTATACTCTATATCGAAAGAATTTAGCTTCATTTCCCACTTAGTCAGTTTGCTTTGAAAGACTAACTAAAACAAAAGATACTTAATAATATTTATTTCTGAAAGCACCAAAATAGTTCTCAGCAACAAGTAATATTCTGACTTTGTACAAGTATAATACAAAGATAAATATAGCTTTTCAAGCGGGGTGTATCTAGTTTCTACATCAGTCAATATTTTGCTAAGATAAAAATTGAACCTCTTGGTGCTGTGTTCTGCATCTTGGGCCAAAAATGTAACACCCCTCGATTTAATAACTATGACACAATTGTCATTATACCACGGTCACTAAATTTTGGCGTGCTACAACTCAAATAATAAGTTTTCCAAATTTAATCATTTTGCATATGAGGGAAATATGAGCCACGAATGAATAGTTACATATTCTGTCATTTGAAAATATGATTTAATAAGATATACTCAATTTACAGCACATATAAGACTGGTTAATTTCCTTAAAACATACATATACTCAAAATAGCCTTTATACAGGTAATGCAAAAGAAAATATAAACTACCCACAACAACGCCACGAATAAGGAGTTGGGCACTCCATTGGATCCATCTCGAAATCCTTCCCCGGTTCATCTGAAAATACAAGGACAGGGCAGGGGCGGTCTCTCGGGCAGGTACCCTAGTAGCTAATGCCATAGAATCCTCGTCCTTTCTAGGTATGTGAAGCAGATCACTCCATAGCTCTCGAATGGATAAACTAAACTGCAGAAGCACTGATGTGGCGTGAATCAGAACAACATCTTCATCATGGTCCTCGTCACGGTCAAGATTGGAATCCCCAACATGTCATATACACTTATCGGCCCAGTCAACTTGCCAAGCCTTGGCACCCCCAGTGAACTCAATCATGACAAAACCAATAGAGCCCCTTCTTGTTGTCCTCACCGAACGCAGGAGATCAAACCAAGTAAAATCTAGGAGATTTAACCTCATCCCCTTTACCGTCTTTAACCTAAAAAAAATCATATAGAACAAGAATAGTGCAAGCAAGAGGCGAGATATCCTACATCATTACCAACATGACAGCAAAAGAACATAACACGAATGACGAAGTCATTCCATATATACAGATATTACAAATATGTTCAATTTATCAATTGCACACACACACACACACACACACACACACACACACACACACACACATATATATATATATATATATATATATATCATCAAAAAAGTATATCCCGCAATAATATAACTACCATAACAACAGATATCCACCATAGATATACATAAGTAATAATTAAGTCACCACAATATGTATGTAGACCATGCCATAACAATGCGTGAACTGACCATGCATATGCACAATCCATATGCTGACCATCCTCATGTACAATGTACTCATTTCCTACTCCATGGAGCTAGACAAAAACATTCGGAGAGAATGATCAGGAGATATGTCTGTATCGCGACTGCCGAGGCCTTCAAGTGCTAAAATTCTCAATTTATCAACATGTACATCATAGCATTGTACAAGACATTCTACACAGATCTTGATATAGGACAGTGTCTCGGTTCGAATCATCGGTGCGTTTGCATTGGTCTGCCCCACGGACAGAAGAGCTACCAACTGTCCATTGCAAGGTACTTGCACCCCGACCCCCTCAAGGTCAATAAGAGACCTACACTTATCTATTCGCACCCACACCAAGGTGTGATTCAACTCCTAGGCAATATTGCCTTAACAATAGTTTAACCATCGTTGTACCATTCCCAATGGTATTGAAGCAATTCGTCCATACAATTGTTCAATACCATTTTCATCAGTGATATTATATAACCGTCCATACGACTACATAGTATCACTATTAACTAGGTTTCCTTTGATAACCAGTCCCATCTGACTAAATCATTTACCTGATGTTTTGGGTTATAAAGGCAAACCACATCTGACTAAATCATCTACCTGATGTTTCTTGGTCTGGTACTTCGGTTCCATAATCACAATGTCAATGCATGCTTCAATCATGCTCATTATGTCAGATTGTATCAATCATGTCTCAATGCATATGGATTCAATGCATATATATATATATATATATATATATATATATATATATATTCACAATGATAGTATAACTTATCCAAATTCACATACCATATAGAGCCCAAACATTTATCTAAAAGCTTTAATCCTAATCACAGACCCATATCAAGTCAATATTAAATCCTCAAAGGTGAACACAAACTATTCAAAATTGTTACCAAAGTTATGCCTTAATTCCATTATGTTTTTGCGTTAAACTCTCTTAGAATATTTACTTTGAGTTCCTCACAACCCGCCTCACACTCATGTTCTTTCTTTATCCAACCTCACACTAAGTTGTATAATAAGGTTGTGTTCATTATCCTTTCCACATTATGAATTCCTACTTAAGTTCCTATTCATTTAGTTAGCTAAGTTCTAGCTTGTTATAAAGCCTCACAATGAGTTCCCAATGAGACTGTGAACCACCAAGGGACTAGAAAAATCAAACAATTTTTCACTACCCTTGATTTCACGGCCATGTTAAGTTTCATAGCCTGGAGTACATGGCTATGTCAAATTTCACAGCCGAGGCCGTGTACTCCTCTGGAAGAACCAAAAACGTGCAAAAATGGAGATGCCTGATTACATAGCCGTGTAACACTCTGTCTTGCATTTTTAGTTATGTTTCTAGTGGGGAACATGGCCTGGGTCGTGTAAATCCACGCAGCCCATGAATTTACACCAGAAACCATGAAAATGAGCTTCTCCAAGCTTCCAAATCGAATGGGTACCAATCCATATACATATTTGAACATTTAGACACATATAAATCCATTAAAATACTCAATAACAAGCATAGAAAATCATACCACACAATCAAATCATAACATTATTAAAAATCACAACAAAGTGAGAAACCCACAATGGATTCCTCACCATCAACACCAAAGACATTTCCTCACCACCAAGATTAGGTGAAGAGGATTGTATCCCTCTTACCTCAAGAGAAGACAAGAAAAGGAACCTTCTTGGTGCTTTTCTTGAGATTTTCGTCCAAGACCTCCAAGAAAACCCTAAGATGGTGAAACCTAAGAAATCCAAAATCAAAGCTTGAAAAGGGAGTTCACAATGGTGACCAAGGATCACGAAAATGAGATGGAGAAATGGAAAAGCTATGAAGATGGATTTAGGGGATGACCTCCAAGGAGAAGAGTCTTAGTATGATGAGAGGAAGCAAGAAACAAGGTTGGTTGAGCAAGAAAAGCTTGGTTGCATATCAATGGTGGTGTGGCCATGTGAATGGAGGAAAAGAGAAGAGAGAGCTCGTGGGGGAGAGAGGAAGAGAGAGAAGAGAGAAAATGTGAAGAGAGAGAAAGGTGAAATGGGCTTGAAGTGGGAAATGGAAAGTGGAAATATAATGACTTTTGTCATCTTTTTCTCGTCCCAGTCGTGGAGCCCCAAATGAGGAGACTCCTTGAGAAGCTTTGCACGCTTCTCGATAAAATGAAGGGTGTTGATATCACTTAGATGCTATCATAAAAGTGATCTGTAACATCCTGAAAATTATTTATTTCATTATAAATAATCATTTTATAATATTATAATTTTTAGGAATTTTTGTGGAATTTTCTGGAAAATTTGAATATTTTAATATATTCTTCGTTTTATGTGCCCATTGAGCGGAGCCGGGAAAATAAAATATTCTCCTGAGACTGGTAAACGTTGGACTGTGAAAACGTCAACGGGAGACCTTACTAAACCCGAAGCTGGACACAGTTTGCGAGGTTTGCGTTTTACGATATTTTATCAGATAAATAAAATCATTGTATCATAAAATCATCTGATGAATAATAAAATATTAATTTCATCAGCTGTAACTTTTATTCACTGAGAAAATAATTTTAACAGTGAAATTAATCATCTGTCAGATGTATTTAATCAAGGAGATAAGCTTACTGTGCACTTTATCGAGAAGCGCGCGAAGCTTCTCAAGGAAGCTTTGAGGGAAGTTTCTAGGAAGCTTCCTCTTCAACTACTATTCACTCTTGTGAATGCTTATGTCTCTAAGGCATGTCGAAAGGTTTTTGATGATAACAAAAGCAAAAGAGAAGATCAAGCACAAAAGGAAAAATCAAGATCAAAGAAAGAAGACAGAAGGTTTAATTAGTTATTTAGAATTAGGAGATTAATGTTAAATGCTCTCAAGATTTCTCAAATGGTTTTTCAATATATATGATTTCAAAATAAATGGGAAATTTCAAATATAAACATAGCTTTCAATAAAACCTAAGTTTAAACTTTAAATCTAACACTCTTAAAAGGATGTATGTTTAATCAAGTATCTTGAGGTGTTGGAAATGACTTACAAGCGTTATTAGACTTGAAAAATGTGTTCAAAGGCCAATGTAATCGATTACATAATGTTTGTAATCGATTACACATCAAACAGAAGGTCTGTAATCGATTACATTGTAAATGTAATCGATTACAATCAAGTCAGAGGCTATGTAATCGATTACACAAAGCCCAGAAAGGCAAAGAACACGTTCGACAAGAAATGTAATCGATTACATTGATGTTGTAATCGATTACAAACAAAGTCAGAAGCCATGTAATCGATTACACAATATATGTACTCGATTACACAAAACCCAGAAACTCAAAGAACACGTTCGACGAGCCATGTAATCGATTACATGGATATTGTAATCGATTACACAGCAAGTCAGAAGTCATGTAATCGATTACATAAGCATTGTAATCTATTACAAGAAAAGTCAGAAGCCATGTAATCGATTACCTAAAGAATGTAATCGATTACACAGAGCCTAGAAAGTTTAGAAAACGTTGGAACAATAATGTAATCGATTACCTGAGATATGTAATCGATTACACGCATCCTGACAACGTCCAACGGCTATATTAAATGCATTAAATGCATGCCCAACTACCTCCAACGGCTCTATTAATTGAGAAACTTATAAATACCCAAGTTGGGTCTTTGTTTACGGTTGACCTTGAATTAGAAACTGATCATTATACTTCAAAACGTGAATCAATTCTTAAAATCATTTCTTGCTCTGTTTTCTGACTAAAAACGTGAAAAATCTTTGAGAGCATATTAGAGCTTCAATTTGTAAACACTTGCTCTAGAGAGAGCTTCTTTTATTTCAATCTTATACATTCTGATTAGTGAGGGTGAGGTATCCCTTGGAAAATAGAGGCTCAAGCTTTTGGGTGAGGTATCCCATTCTGTTGAGTGCTCAAGGTTGTAGTGGTTTTTCAAGCACCCATTGAAGCTTGAAGATATAGTGGAAAATCTCAAGGTGTTGCTTGGGGTCTGGACGTAGATCACAAGTGGAGTAGTGATTGAACCGGGATAAACGATTTGTGTTTGTTTCTCTAAACTCTCCTCTGTTTATCTTTGTGCACCTTTGTTTCATTGTTTTATTTGGATATTGTCTCCTTGGCTATTACGTTCATTAGTAAAAGTGCCTAACTCATCTATTCAATTATCTCGATCATTCAATAGCTTCAACGAAAATTGATTGTCAAACGATTTGCGAAAAATTTGTGAACTTATTCTTAACTACTCAATTCACCCCCTCTTGAGTATTGAGGCCACTTGGTAACAAGTGGTATCGAGCTAGACTCTTGTATAAAGAGCTTAGCGACTTCAAGAGAAGTGATGGCTTCAAATGGTTTTTCAAATGAAGGTTCTTCTATAAATAGACCTCCATATTTCAATGGGGATGGTTATGCCTATTGGAAAGAAAGGATGAAAATTTTTATTGAAGCTATTGACTTAGATGTGTGGGGACGCTTGATTGAAAATGGTGCTTTTGTCCCTACACAAACTAAGGATGGTGTAACAATTAATACACCTAGAAGTGATTGGACCGATGATGATAAAAAGAAGGTTCAATATAATTTGAGAGCCAAGAACATCATCACCACATCTTTGGGGTATGATGAATTCTTTAGGGTGTCAAATTGTAAGACAAAAGAAATGTGGGATACCCTTCAAGTAACTCATGAAGGTACTAGTGAAGTAAAAAGATCTCGAATAAACACTCTTACTCATGAATATGAATTGTTTAGAATGAATCAAGGTGAGAGTATTCAAGATATGCAAAGAGATTTACTCATATTGTTAATCATCTCATCTCATTGGGAAAGACATTTCCTAATGAGGATCTTATTAACAAAGTCTTGAGATGTCTAAGCAGGAATTGGCAACCCAAGGTAACGGCGATTGCAGAATCAAGAGATTTATCAACCATGTCTCTAGCCACCCTATTCGGAAAACTTCAAGAGCATGAGCTGGAACTAAGTAGGCTCAATCAAAATGAAGAACATGACAAAAAGAAGAAGGAATTGCACTCAAGGCCACCTCTCCCTTACTTGAAGATGATGATGAAGATGGAGAAGAGGATGCTGAAAATATTGAGCTAAGTGAGGAGAATCTTAGTCTCCTTGTGAGAAAATTCGGAAGATTCTTGAAGAAAAAGGGATTTCAAAGAAGACCACCGTTTCCTCAAAAGAAAGCATATCACAAAGGAGAAGGATCCTCCACTCCTCCAAAATGCTATGAATGCGGAAAACCGGGGCACATGAAAATGGAGTGTCCTATATATCTCAAGAAGACGGAGAAGTTTGAGAAAAGACCCTCCAAGGAAAAGAAAGGAAGAAGAGCATATATAGCTTGGGAGGATAATGACTTAAGCTCTTCCGATGATTCAGAAAATGAGGAAGCCCATCTTTGCCTCATGGCTCAAGGAGAAGAAAGTGGAGAAAGCGACACCGAGGTAACCTTTTCTAACCTAGAACCTCCACCTTCTTATGATGAATTACAAGATGCCTTTCAAGAATTGCATGATGAATCCTTGAGGCTCACAAAAATGATTTTGTCTTCCAATAAAACAATCTCCCTATTGACAAAGAAAGTTTCTACTTTAACCAAGGAGATAAATGAACTTAAAATTGAAAATGAGACTTTAGGACTCATAGATGCTAATTCATCATGCATGATTTGTTCCTCACATGATAATGCATCCATATCATTACCTTGTTTATCATGCAAAGCTTTTGAAAAAGAAATTGAAGACTTGAACAACACTCTTGCAAAATTCACTTTTGGAAGAGACAACTTGAATGTGTTGTTAGGAAGACAAAAATGTGTTTTCCAAAAAGCCGGTTTAGGATTTAATCCAAACAACTATCAAAAATCTTATAAGAACTTCTTTGTTTCCTCAAAAACTTCAAGTAGCCCCTTTGTTAAATGTTTTCATTGTGGTAGGAAAAGGCATAGTGCATCCACTTGCAATGTTAGAAAGAACATAAACACCAAGGTTGGAATCAAAAGGGTTTGGGTCCCTAAAGGCACCATACCTAATTCTAACACACAAGGACCCAAAACAATTTGGGTACCAAAAGTTAAATCTTGAATGTGTGTTGTAGGTGTGCTTGAAGACCAAGAGCTCAAGTTGGTATCTTGATAGTGGTTGCTCCAAGCACATGACCGGTGATGGCTCCAAGTTCTCCTCCCTTACACACAAGAAACATGGTCATGTCATATATGGTGACAACAACAAAGGGAAGATTCTTGGAATTGGCAAAGTTGGTAAGATCCCTTCATCATCTATTGATAATGTCTTACTTGTTGAAGGACTTAAACATAATTTACTTAGTATTAGTCAATTGTGTGATAAAGGAAATAGAGTTATATTTGATTCTTCTTGTTGTATAATTGAGGGAAAGGATGATAAGCAAGTTAAGTTTGTTGGTCATAGGGTCAATAACATATATATGATTAGTCTTGATGATATCTCCTCAAATGATGCTAAATGCTTTATGAGTAGAGAAAATGATTCATGGTTATGGCATAGAAGAATTGCTCACATTCACATGGATCACTTAAACAAATTGGTTTGTAAAGAACTAGTAATTGGTCTTCCAAAGCTCAAATTTGAAAAAGACAAACTTTGTGATGCATGTCAAAAAGGAAAACAAGTAAAGGTCTCTTTCAAAGCTAAAAACATAGTTTCAACTTCTAGACCTTTACAACTTTTGCACATGGATCTTTTTGGACCCTCTAGGACTATGAGCTTTGGTGGGAATTACTATGCATTAGTGATTGTGGATGATTTTTCTAGATTTACATGGACATTATTCTTGGCTCACAAAAATGATGCTTTTCAATCATTTAGAAAACTTGCCAAAGTTATCCAAAACGAAAAAGGTTTTTGTATTGCATCCATAAGAAGTGATCATGGTGGTGAATTTGAAAATCATGAATTTGAAACTTTTTGTGATGAACATGGCATTGAGCATAATTTTTCTGCCCCTAGAACACCACAACAAAATGGTGTTATAGAAAGGAAAAATCGATCTTTAGAAGAAATGGCAAGAACTATGCTCAATGAAGCCAATCTTCCTAAGTACTTTTAATGATGCGGTTAACACCGCTTGTTATGTTATGAATAGAGCCCTAATAAGGCCAATTTTAAAGAAAACCCCATATGAATTGTACAAAGGAAGGAAACCTAATGTGTCACATTTTCATATTTTTGGATGTAAATGCTTTGTTTTGAATAATGGAAAAGATAACTTGGGGAAGTTTGATGCAAAATCTGATGAGGGAATATTCATTGGTTATTCTATTCATAGCAAGGCCTTTAGAGTCTATAATAAACGAACTATAACCATAGAAGAGTCCATACATGTTGCATTTGATGAAACTAACCCAAATGAGCCGAGAAAGGAACTTGTTGATGATGTTGCAGAAATCTTGGCAAAGACGCACTTGGAAAATCAAGAGATAGAGTCCAAGAAGAAAGAAGAGAGACTCCTTGATCACTCATGGCAAGAAGATTCTAAAATCTTGGATCTACCCAAGGAATGGAGGACTTCAAGGTATCATCCTCTTGACAAGGTGATAGGTGATGTATCAAAAAGGGTAATCACTCGAAACTCACTTAGAGATGCATGTAATCATCTAGCCTTTGTCTCTCAAGTTGAACCTAAAGACATAAATGAGGCCATTAATGATGAGCATTGGATCTTGGCCATGCAAGAAGAACTAAACCAATTTGAGAGGAATCAAGTTTGGGAATTAGTTCCAAGGCCCAATGATCATCCTATAATTGGCACCAAATGGGTCTTTAGGAACAAACTTGATGAAACGGGTTTAATAATAAGAAATAAAGCTAGGCTTGTAGCTAAGGGATATAATCAAGAAGAAGGCATAGATTATGAAGAAACTTATGCTCCCGTAGCTAGATTAGAGGCCATTAGAATGCTACATGCATATGCTTGCATCATGGATTTCAAACTCTATCAAATGGATGTCAAAAGTGCTTTTTTAAATGGTTTTATACAAGAAGAGGTGTATGTAGAACAACCTCCTGGTTTTGAGGACTTTGAAATGCCCAACCATGTTTTTAAATTGAAAAAGGCTTTGTATGGCTTGAAACAAGCTCCTAGAGCTTGGTATGAAAGGTTGAGCAAATTTCTTTTAGAAAAAGGCTTTTCTAGAGGTAAAGTTGACACCACTCTTTTCATAAAACACAAAATGCATGACATTCTTCTAGTTCAAATCTATGTTGATGACATTATATTTGGAGCTACTAACAACTCTCTTTGTAAAGAATTTTCAAATATTATGCAAAGTGAGTTTGAGATGTCCATGATGGGTGAACTCAACTTCTTCCTTGGTCTACAAATCAAGCAAACAAGAGAAGGAACATTTATAAGCCAATCCAAGTATTGCAAGGAGCTGCTCAAAAAGTTTGGAATGGACAATGCCAAGCATATGGCTACTCCTATGGGCACCTCTTGCTATTTGGACAAGGATAAAGGAGGTAAATCGGTAGAAATTACAAAATATAGAGGTATGATTGGCTCACTCCTTTATCTCACTTTGCAAGTAGGCGATATAATGTTTAGTGTATGCATGTGTGCTAGATATCAAGCTAATCCTAAGGAATCACACCTAAGTCTTTGTTAAGAGAATAATGAAATATCTAATAGGCACATCACAAATGGGTTTATGGTACCCTAAGGGTGCCTCATGTAGTCTTATTGGGTACTCGATTCGATTTTCTTTGGATGCAAAATGGATCGAAAGAGCACTAGTGGGACATGCCACTTGCTAGGAAGCTCACTAGTTTCTTGGCACAAAGAAGAAACAAAACAGTGTGGCATTGTCCACACGGTGAAAGTGAATATGTTGCGGTGGGAGTTCTTTGTGCTCAAGTCCTTTGGATGAAACAACAACTCTTGGACTATGGTCTTGAGCTTGATCACATTCCCATAAAATGTGATAATACTAGTGCAATTAACTTGTCAAAAAATCCCATTTTGCATTCTAGAACTAAGCATATTGAAATAAGACATCATTTCATTAGAGATCATGTTCAAAGAGGTGATTGCATACTTGAATTTGTTGAAACAACTAAGCAATTAGCTGATATTTTCACCAAACCCCTTGCAAAAGAAGCATTTTTCTACATTAGAAATGAACTGGGTATATTAGACCATTCATGCATAAATTAAATATCTGCTGCATAATCCTAAAACAAATGCCTAAGCTTACGCTTTTTTACGCATAATTATGCCACATTGCTTGCACAATCTCTGAATTTTCATTATATATTTGAATCCCATACTAACTTGAGCGTCGGAGGTTTCCCCTAAATTATTTTGCAGGTGCTCCCTCATGTCCAACTTTGACAAGAAATTCAACAAATTTCACCAAAAAGGGTGAAATTCTTGGTAAAAATGATAATTTTGATCAATTATATGAGTTGAATCATAATATGATTAGTCTATATGCTTGCATGATGATTTGAATTGATTTAAGTTGCTTTAAAACTGTTTTGGATGGATTAAAATTGATTATATGCTGTTTGGAACGCAAAATCTGAGTTAAAGAGTGCTGGTAATCGATTACAATGCCTTTGTAATCGATTACACAGGTTCTGTCACGCATGTAATCGATTACACACATCTTGTAATCGATTACAAATAACTCAGAACTCAGGTAATCGATTACATCACCTATGTAATCGATTACAAGGTTCCCAGAAAGCATGTAATCGATTACACTAAAAATGTAATCGATTACATACCCACCAGAATGCATGTAATCGATTACACACTCAATGTAATCGATTACACAGGGTTTTTTTTTTTTTTTTAAAAGGTTCCTGACGCGCGTAGAGGTCATTTCTGTTTGGCCCTGTTCATCTTCCTCGTTCTCTCCTTCTGCTCCCACGCACCTCAAATCTCCAAATCTCTCTTTTCTCCCTCAAATCTCCATCAAAACCGGTAATTTCACCTCTCTCAATCTCGAAATCTCCTCTCCACATAACCCACCGATCAAATCCCCTCACATCCCTCATCCAAATCTCCCCATCTTCTCTCACGAACACCCTCTCCACTTTTCTGACCTAATTTCGTCCTCTCTCTCTCTCCTCACTCATCCCCAACCACTAAACACTCAATCCTTGCTTCTCCCTCTCATCAATGGCTGAATCCTCCCATCGCTCGAAGCGCCCAAGAACAGGGGCTGCTATTGGAGGTTCCTCTGGTGGCTCTTCACGCAATATCTCTGGCCTGGACCTCACGAGGCACTTCTCCACCGTGAAGAAAGCTGAGTTGTTCCGGAAGAACTTCCAGCTTCGCAAAATCATCTCTCCCAGGTATCTACCCATCACCTTCTGCGAGAGTGAACCCTTAGAGAGCTTTAGGACAATAGAAAACTTAGGCTTGCTGGGATTCCTGAGTATAGAGAAGGCCATCTACCCTAATCTTGTCCGAGTATTTTATGCTAACCTGAAGGTTGAAGATAATTGCGTCATCTCTGAAGTGAAAAAGCAACAAATCAGGCTAACCATGGCAGAGTGGTATAGGCTCACCAAGCTCACTCCTGATGGAGCTCAGTTCTGTGGAAATGCCAAAATCTGGGGGCATGAGTTTGAGCACAAGGCTGCTCTTCTTTCCTTGATTAGGACTGGCTACCACCTCCCCAGTGATCCTAGACGCAGAATAATGGCCACTGGCCTCACTATGGAAAACGGGGTCCTCCACTACCTCTTGGTTCGTGGATTGATTCCCGAGAGGAGGAATTACTCCCAAGTCCTCAAGGATGATGTAGTGGCATTATGGGCAATGACCACGGGGCACCCAATAAAGCGGGGATACTATATTCTAGAGCATATCTTTGGACATCAAGAAAAAGAAGAACTCGCTCTCCCCTTCGCTATGTTAGTCACCACAATCCTTGAGTCTTGTCGCATTTCGGCCGACCGAGGAGTCCAAGGACACCACTCAAAGGGACCCCAATCAATTGGGTGCATACTCTGAAGAAGCTTCAGCTCTACAAGATGGAGGATAGGTGGCATTACATTACTCATGGCACATTTGGCCATATCCATCACGATCCAGACAGTGATGATGAGGAGGCTCAGCACCCTACCTCTGCTCCTGCTCAAGCTTCTCTTGATCTTCTGCTCCAAGAAATGCGCAATCTGAGCGCCAACGTAAACACACGCATGGATCATATAGAGCAAAAGATCGACCATCTTGAGCTGAGGATGGACTACTCAGACCAGGAGCTTGCCTCCATTCGTTCCCTCCTACGTGGACCTCCTGTTCCTGAGAGTCCTGCTGCTGCTGCCCCCCACATCCTCTGCCCCTCCGGATCCCATATCCTTCGCTGGTCCATCCGGAGTTCCTGCTGATGATGAGGAGCTTCTGGACTCTGACGACGATCTTATGCCCAGCGATGATGACATTGAACTAGGAGACTCTGCTGCGGATCCAGAGGGTGATGTCTTTTGTGACAGCGAGGACACTGATAGTGATCCTGGCCTTATGCCTTGATTTGTTTTTCCACCTTGTACTCATTTTGTTTTTAACTCTGATTATATAAAATTGGTATACCTTTATGGTTATCTTTTGATTATTGCCTACTGGTTGTGACATATTTATTTGTACATGCTGATTATTAATACATAAACTTGTTTTCACTTTGAATGGTTGGCTGTTGGAATATTGCTTGGACTGATCTTTGTAGCTTTTCTGTTATGGCAAACAATTGGGAATCATGAACTATAATTGTCATGCTGTCCATTTTTTTTAAAAATGCTTATGTCTTTTTGATAATGCCAACGGGGGAGAAAATAAGGAAAAATGAAATGTAATTAATGGTTGCATGAGAAATTAAAGGTTGCATGAGTACGGGGGAGTTATTGAACTTTTAAGTTATTAAGCTTCTCATATGCAAAATCTAACCCAATATCATGCATAATCTCCGGGGACAGCATTGTACCTAAATGACTATGATACACAAATGCAAAAACTCTCTCTTTTTCCTATGATCAGTTTGTCATCATCAAAAAGGGGGAGAATGTGAATGCTTATGTCTCTAAGGCATGTCGAAAGGTTTTTGATGATAACAAAAGCAAAAGAGAAGATCAAGCACAAAAGGAAAAATCAAGATCAAAGAAAGAAGACAGAAGGTTTAATTAGTTATTTAGAATTAGGAGATTAATGTTAAATGCTCTCAAGATTTCTCAAATGGTTTTTCAATATATATGATTTCAAAATAAATGGGAAATTTCAAATATAAACATAGCTTTCAATAAAACCTGAGTTTCAACTTTAAATCTAACACTCTTAAAAGGATGTATGTTTAATCAAGTATCTTGAGGTGTTGGAAATGACTTACAAGCGTTATTAGACTTGAAAAATGTGTTCAAAGGCCAATGTAATCGATTACATAATGTTTGTAATCGATTACACATCAAACAGAAGGTCTGTAATCGATTACATTGTAAATGTAATCGATTACAATCAAGTCAGAGGCTATGTAATCGATTACACAATATATGTAATCGATTACACAAAGCCCAGAAAGGTAAAGAACACGTTCGACAAGAAATGTAATCGATTACATTGATGTTGTAATCGATTACAAACAAAGTCAGAAGCCATGTAATCGATTACACAATATATGTACTCGATTACACAAAACCCAGAAACTCAAAGAACACGTTCGACGAGCCATGTAATCGATTACATTGATATTGTAATCGATTACACAGCAAGTCAGAAGTCATGTAATCGATTACATAAGCATTGTAATCGATTACAAGAAAAGTCAGAAGCCATGTAATCGATTACCTAAAGAATGTAATCGATTACACAGAGCCCAGAAAGTTCAGAAAACGTTGGAACAATAATGTAATCGATTACCTGAGATATGTAATCGATTACACGCATCCTGACAACGTCCAACGGCTATATTAAATGCATTAAATGCATGCCCAACTACCTCCAACGGCTCTATTAATTGAGAAACTTATAAATACCCAAGTTGGGTCTTTGTTTACGGTTGACCTTGAATCAGAAACTAATCATTATACTTCAAAACGTGAATCAATTCTTAAAATCATTTCTTGCTCTGTTTTCTGACTAAAAACGTGAAAAATCTTTGAGAGCATATTAGAGCTTCAATTTGTAAACACTTGCTCTAGAGAGAGCTTCTTTTATTTCAATCTTATACATTCTGATTAGTGAGGGTGAGGTATCCCTTGGAAAATAGAGGCTCAAGCTTTTGGGTGAGGTATCCCATTCTGTTGAGTGCTCAAGGTTGTAGTGGTTTTTCAAGCACCCATTGAAGCTTGAAGATATAGTGGAAAATCTCAAGGTGTTGCTTGGGGACTGGACGTAGATCACAAGTGGAGTAGTGATTGAACCAGGATAAACGACTGTGTTTGTTTCTCTAAACTCTCCTCTGTTTATCTTTGTGCACTGTTTCATTGTTTTATTTGGATATTGTCTCCTTGGCTATTACGTTCATTAGTAAAAGTGCCTAACTCATCTATTCAATTATCTCTGATCATTCAATAGCTTCAACGAAAATTGATTGTCAAACGATTTGCAAAAAATTTGTGAACTTATTCTTAACTACTCAATACACCCCCCTCTTGAGTATTAAGGCCACTTGGTAACAACTCTCTCTCCTCCCTCACATTGTGCAGCACGGTTTGGGGGTAATATCACATTTATTCCCCCCCCATTTTTTCTCATTCACGCTGGTCACTCTCCCTCACGTCTACTCTCATTTTCCTTCTCCTCCTCTTCTTCCACCACACACTCCATTGTTGAACTTTCAAGCTTTCTGTACTCAAGCTAACATAAACCACTATTTCACCTCACCATCTTCAAGTTTTCTTCTTGGTGGAGTTCTTCATTATTCCTCCATTTTCGTATCTCCACAGCCAGCATCAAAGCTTGGAGCTTTAAGGTAAAGCTCTCAACTTTCTTCTCTTTTCTCCCCATTTTTGTATTCTATGGTCACATTGGTGACTATGGATGCCATTTCCACCCTTTGATCTTTATTTTTATGGATTTGAACACCAAGGTTTCTGTGGTGGTGAGGCACGAAATCTCCCAACAAAAAGGAGCTTACTTTTCCATGTTCTTCACTAAGGTAAGAGGAAGATTATTCTCTTCAACCTGTTTTGGTAGTGAAAAACTTTCTGTTTGTGATTGATTGTGAGAGAACCTGTTGAAGGTTACCTCTGTTTACATGTGGTTTATAATGAGTTTGTGCTTTTAGATTGCTTGTTTGTGTATGCTCATTTATCTGAATGGATTGAAATGTAAAACATGAAGAAAATAACGTCAGATTGGTTCTCGGATGGCCACGGTTTTGAGCCCAGAAATTGGGGAGTCTTGTGAATAATTATAACAATCTGAATTCTAATCATTTAGTGCAATGTCAATTTCTGTCGAGTAGGATGCCCATATCCGTCGAGTAAGAATTCTGACCATTTAGTGGAGATACTTCTCCAATGTTAATTTTTGTCGAGTTGGGATGTCCCTATCTGTCGAGTAAGAATTCTGACCATTTAGTGGAGATACTTCTCCAAATATCAATTTCTGTTGAGTTAGAATGCCCATATCCGTTGAGTAAGAATTCTGACCATTTAATGGAGACACTTCTCCAATGTCAATTTTCGTCAAGTAGAATGTTAACATCCGTCGAATGGGATACTAATATCCGTGGAGTAAGAATTCTGATCATTTAGTGGAGACACTTCTCCAATGTTAATTTTCATCGAGTAGGATGCCCATATCCGTCGAGTAAGAATTCTGACCATTGAGTGGAGATACTTCTCCAAATGTCAATTTCCGTCGAGTTAGGATGCCCATATCCATCGAGTAAGAATTCTGACCATTTAGTGGAGACACTTCTCCAATGTCAATTTTCGTCGAGTAGAATGTTAACATCCGTCGAATGGGATGCTAATATCCGTCGAGTAAGAATTCTGACCATTTAGTGGAGACACTTCTCCAATGTCAATTCCCGTCGAGTTAGAATGCTAAAACCCGTCGAGTAAGAATCTCTGACCATGTAATAGAGATACTTCTCCAAATCCGTCGAGTAGAGTTCCTGACTATTTAGTAGAGAAATTTCTCCATACCCGTCGAATTTGATCTTCTGCCAATATCCGTCGAATCCAGAATTAAAATTTAGCACCTAACACCTTGTGATAAAATTAATGGGAATAGGATGCAAGGATTAGTAAATTTGAAGACTTAACTGAAAACCTTGAGATTCATAAATTTTAAAGAACCAAGAAGGACGGTCTACCTTATAAATAGAGCAATATTTGGAATAAAGGAAGAACAAGAGTGTGAGAAGGGCTGTGAGGAACTTAGACTAGATATTCTCAGAGAGTTGAACGCGAGAACATAATGGACCTAAAGCATAACTTACATAGTGACTTTGAATAGCATGTGTTCATCTATGAGATTTTAGTATTGATTCGTTATGGTGTGTGAATTTAAATAGGTTATGCTATCATTGTGAATACATATATATATATATATATATATATATATATATATATATATATATATATATATATATATATATATATATATATATATACATATGTATGCATTGAATCCATGTGCATTGAAACATGCATTGTCATTGTGACATTGGGCCGACGAACTGGACCCTGGAAACATCTGATAGACTACTGAGTCTGATGTGATTTGAGTTCATTGGATATGCAATTGAGCATTATACAGTTATGGCGTGTTATGCCTAGGAGTGGACGAGGACTTGCAGGATAGTGGGGACTTTTTAGACCTAGGGGATGTCAGGGCGCGGTGTTTCACCTGTGATCCGGTTATCACCTTATATATATATACCCCTGGCCGTGAAACACTGTTGCAACGCACTGGCTGCCCGACAAAGCACTATTACTTTCCATGGCCCGGTGTAGACTGTCTATTGAGGGGGGACAGATCTTCTGGGGCGTTCATCTCCGAAAACTTTGAGTTTAGCTCCATGGAGTAGGAAATGAGTACGTTGTACATGAGAATAGTCAGCATACGCATTGTGCATATGCATGGTTAGTCCACATATTATCATGGCATGGCTAACATACATATTGTGGAAATATAAATACTGTTATATATCTATAGTGAACACTTGTTGTTATAGTGCTGTTGATAATTGTATTATCGTGATATATATTTTCTGAAGATATCTATGCAATTGATAACTTGGACATATCTGTAATATCTGTATGTGTGGAATGACTTCGTCATTCGTGTTATGTTTCTTTGCTGCCATCATAGGTAATGAAAGTAGAATGTCTTACCTCTTTTCTGTATTTGTTGTTATTCTATATGATTTTTGGTTAAAGTCTAAAAAGGGGGTGAGGTCGAATCTACTAGAGATATTGGTTTTGATTTTCTGCATTCAGTAAGGCCATCTTGAAGGGACCCTATTGGTTTCGTCGTATTTGAGTTCACTGAAGGTGCTAGGGCTTGGCGAGTCGACTGGACCGATAAGAGTTACGTGATTTATTGGGAATCTGACCTTGACCGTGAAGAGGACTGCGATGGAAGACCTTATCTCGTATTTCTCACTACACCAGTGTGCCCGGGGTTGTCTTACGCATTCAGGATCCGAGGGAGTGCCCAACTCCTTAGTCGTGGATATGTTATGGGTAGTTTATATTTTATTTTGCATTACCTGTATAAAGTGTATTTTGAGTATATGTATGTTTTAAGGTGATTATTCAGTCTAAAATCTTGTAAATTGAGTACATCTTATAATTCATATTTTAATTGGTTGTATATGTAACTATTCATTCGTGGCTCCTATGTTCCTCATATTGCGAAATGATTGATATTTTTGTAAAGTTTGTTATTTGACAATGTTAGCACGCCGAAATTTAGTGACCGTGACATAATGACGATTGTGCATTGATTATTAAATCGAGGGGTGTTACATTAAGGTGGTATCAGAGCTCAGTTCATCCTGTTGAGCCGGGGTATGGACTGACTATGCTTAGACATGTTAGAAGTTTATTTATATGTTGTGTACTTCCTTGTCTCTTGAATTGAGATGTTAGGAAAGGAAGGCATAGCTTGCCATAGGTTGAGTGTTGGTAGCTACTGTTGCACAGTTACATGATATTGAGTACTGACCCACTCAATGTGTAATGTTCTGTGTCTACGAGAAACTATGACTTCACCAAGGCTTATTAAGGTAATAGGAATTCATTTAGAAAGAAGCTCAGCTGGTATGACTGAACTTGCTTAGGATTTGTTTGCATTTATACCCTTGTTATGTTACCTCTAGAATTGTTTGAGCCATTGGGTTAGAAAAGGGGTAGTCGAATAAGACTTACAAGGTTTATGGACTGAGGTATCCAAGAGGTTTTCAAAAATCGATTCTTTTTGGAAAAAAAAAGTAAAAGTATTTGGTGTAAGTTTGGTTCGAGGAGCTACGTAGGAGTCAAAGACTTATAGGAGATCGCGCTGCAGAAAGCAGAATGAAGGAGCTCAAGTTATGATCTTTTGGGTTTGTCTCGATTGGGTTGTGTGACTTTATGCGTTTGGTTTCCGAAAGGAGACAATATTGTTTGGACTGAATGCTTTTGATTTTTCCTTATGGTTTGATTTGTTTGCCCTTGAAGGAAGCCAATGACTCGGAGTAGACATAAGCGTAAGAATGCGGGGAGTGAAAATGATGGTACAACTGCAATAGCTGAAGAAATGCAAAGAATGGTTGATGTAACAACACACCAGGATCAGAGGGCCGCACAATAGCAGGAATTGGAAGTTGAGATCTAAAATTTGATGGAAGAAAGACAACTTTAGGGTAACTTTGGATTACCAAAGTTTCAAAGGAGGAATAACAGGAAGACCAATCGGTTTAAGCAAAAACCGTATACACTACGATCGAAGGAGCAATAGCGACAGCGAACGCATGAAGGAGGTGCGAGTTGTAGCAAGTCTAATTCAGCCGTGGTACCGTCATCAAGATGTAAGAAATGCAGAAAGGACCACTTAACAAGGCATTGCATGATCGAAGGAATAATTTGTTTCAAGTGCGGAAAGCAAGGACATGTGTGGAGGGATTGTGCTTTACATGGGACGAAGCCTCCATATGCGATCAACAGGGCAATCTGCCTCAAGTGCGAAAAGAACCACATAACAAAGGACTGTGAGATTGAAGGAGTAATCTGTTTCAAGTGCGGGAAGCAAAGACATGTGGCGAGGAACTGTATTTCGCAAAGGATGAAGCCTTACATTGCGGATGTGCGTACTTCGAAATCTCACGAAGAAGGGAAAGTTGATTCCTCTACCCAGACTGAAGATCGAAATGAGGAAAGGGACTGTGCTACAGTGGATGACCCTGTGACTTCATTGTATAATTCCGGGGGTTACCCGTTTCTTTATGACATATGAATATATGAATCCAGTAGGGATATTCGTACCTTCATTATCTTTTGACTAAGTTGTTTCTATTTTGGCTACTAAGAACTTGTTGATGGTAGCTAAGTTGTTTAAATTATCCTATGACCTGTTAAAGACTAAATTCTTCTGTTGATCTGATTTGTTCACTTCTTTTACAAATTAGATGTAATGTTAACGAAGGGATTGGTTATCTTCCAACCATATCCTGTTGAAATATTCTGATGAAATTCTAAGAGTTCATTTATGGAATTGAGTTATCTGCGTATTTACTTCCTTTCGACTCAAATGATACCATTCTTGTTTGTAAGCCTGCTCTTGTTGCATCAAGTTTATTTTAAAACTATCCTAATGTTGTTAGAAAATTGGAATCCTTTTTCCAATTCAATTATCCACTTTATGAATAGGCTTGATCTCAGGAAGGAGATTAATCATTTTCTAAATGGGTCTCGTCATTCAATTTCAACAGAAACTTAGTGTTTCTTGAGACAGAAATTTCCTAGATGTGAATCCATGAAACTCACTCCTAAGTTTTATTGGACCATATCGTATTCTTCGCTGGACAGATCCAGTGGTAAATCAAATGACTTCCTTATTTTCCTTTTAACCTTCATAACGTTCTAGTATACTTCGATTGAGTAAATGTGTTCCCAAATTTGAACCATATCATTGTACCAAGAGCAGCACAATTAGGTGAGAACTTACCCTATGAGACAATTGGTTCGAATCAAGGAAAGATGGTTTGACAAATCCATTGAAGAACGCCACTATTTTCTCCAAGGTCTGCTTATGTTCTGGACTATTATCGAGTTCACTCAAAGATTTGTCGTTGTCCTTGTTGGTGACATTCTGATCTATTCTTGACGTTTAGAGGGACGTACCAAATCTCTCGGAGTGATTCATAAAATCCTGAAGAAGAAGAAGAAGTTATGCGTAAACATATCTAAGTACGAATTCTAGTCGGAGGCAGTTCAACCCTTGGGTTACGCAATCTCGAGGGAAGGAATTGCTGTAAACCCAACAGAACTCGCAACATTTCTCTAATGGGAAAGACCGACGACTATAACAAAGATTCGTAACTATATAGGATTAGCTGATTAATATGGGAGACTCGTCACAAAATTCTCTAAAATGGCAAGACTTCTCATCTAACTCATACATGAGGGTCAAGTTTTGTATGGACTGATGTATATGAGGGAAATTTTCAAAAATTGAAGAGACGATGATTAAAAGTTCCGAAAGATTTTGATTTTTTGTCTTGGTAAAATCCCAGAAGAGGCGAATGTCGTAGTGGATGCCTTAAGAAGAAAATAAGCTTAGTTGTCTACTAAGTGAGCAAGAAGAATAAGTTCGATAGAGCCACTCCACGATGTAAAGTTGTTTAGAGAGTTGGCTGTTGGATGGCTGAAGACGCAAAGGGCATAGAATTTTTTTTATTGATCGGCCTATGACGTCAACGGGTTTTTGCTCGTTAATATAAGATGCTCAGTGGAAGGAAGCAACCTTATTACCGGTGATTTGGATTGATGCAGCTGAGGATACAACACGAGAACTTGGAGACAAAATGAAAGAAACACAGTCGCGTTTGTTCTAAGATATGATGAATTTCGAGGATGAAATTCCTTTTTAGAAGGGGAGTGTTGTAACATCCCAAAAATTATTTATTTCATTATAAATAATCATTTTATAATATTTATAATTTTTAGGAATTTTTGTGGAATTTTCTGGAAAATGTTGAATATTTTAATATATTCTTCGTTTTGTGTGCCCATTGAGTGGAGCCGGGAAAATAAAATATTCTCCTGAGGCTGGTAAACTTTGGACTGTGAAAATGTCGACGGGGGATCTTACTAAACCCGAGGCTGGATACAGTTTGCGAGGTTTACATTTTACGAGATTTTATCTGATAAATAAAATCATTGTATCATAAAATCATCTAATGAATAATAAAATATTATTTTCATCAGCTGTAACTTTTATTCACTGAGAAAATAATTCTAACAGTGAAATTAATCATCTGTCAGACGTATTTAATTAAGGAGATAAGCTTACTGTGCACTTTATCGAGAAGCGCATGAAGCTTCTCAAGGAAGATTTGAGGGAAGTTTCTAGGAAGCCTCCTCTTCAACTACTATTCACTCTCTCTCCTCCCTCACATTGTGCAGCACGGTTTGGGGGTAATATCACATTTATTCCCCCCCCCCCATTTTTTTCTCATTCACGCTGGTCACTCTCCCTCACGTCTACTCTCATTTTCCTTCTCCTCTTCTTCCACCACACACTCCATTGTTGAACTTTCAAGCTTTCTGTACTCAAGCTAACATAAACCACTATTTCACCTCACCATCTTCAAGTTTTCTTCTTGGTGGAGTTCTTCATTATTCCTCCATTTTCGTATCTCCACAGCCAGCATCAAAGCTTGGAGCTTTAAGGTAAAGCTCTCAACTTTCTTCTCTTTTCTCCCCATTTTCGTATTCTATGGTCACATTGGTGACTATGGATGCCATTTCCACCCTTTGATCTTTATTTTTATGGATTTGAACACCAAGGTTTCTGTGGTGGTGAGGCACGAAATCTCCCAACAAAAAGGAGCTTGCTTTTCCTTGTTCTTCACTAAGGTAAGAGGAAGATTATTCTCTTCAACCTGTTTTGGTAGTGAGAAACTTTCTGTTTGTGATTGATTGTGAGAAAACCTGTTGAAGGTTACCTCTGTTTACATGTGGTTTATAATGAGTTTGTGCTTTTAGATTGCTTGTTTGTGTATGCTCATTTATCTGAATGCATTGAAATGTAAAACATGAAGAAAATAACGTCGGATTGGTTCTCGGATGGCCACGGTTTTGAGCCCAGAAATTAGGGAGTCTTGTGAATAATTATAACAATCTGAATTCTAATCATTTAGTGCAATGTCAATTTCTGTCGAGTAGGATGCCCATATCCGTCGAGTAAGAATTCTGACCATTTAGTGGAGATACTTCTCCAATGTCAATTTTCATCGAGTTGGGATGTCCCTATCTGTCGAGTAAGAATTCTGACCATTTAGTGGAGATACTTCTCCAAATGTCAATTTCCGTTGAGTTAGAATGCCCATATCCGTCGAGTAAGAATTCTGACCATTTAGTGGAGACACTTCTCCAATGTCAATTTTCGTCGAGTAGAATGTTAACATCCGTCGAATGGGATGCTAATATCCGTCGAGTAAGAATTCTGACCATTTAGTGGAGACACTTCTCCAATGTTAATTTTCGTCGAGTAGGATGCCCATATCCGTCAAGTAAGAATTCTGACCATTTAGTGGAGATACTTCTCCAATGTCAATTTCTGTCGAGTTGGGATGCCCATATCCGTCGAGTAAGAATTCTGACCATTTAGTGGAGATACTTCTCCAAATGTCAATTTTCGTCGAGTTAGGATGTCCATATCCGTCGAGTAAGAATTCTGACTATTTAGTGGAGACACTTCTCCAATGTCAATTCCCGTCGAGTTAGAATGCTAAAACCCGTCGAGTAAGAATCTCTGACCATATAATAGAGATACTTCTCCAAATCTGTCGAGTAGAGTTCCTGACTATTTAGTAGAGAAATTTCTCCATACCCGTCCAATTTGATCTTCTGCCAATATCTGTCAAATCCAGAATTAAAATTTAGCACCTAACACCTAGTGATAAAATTAATGGGAATAGGATGAAAGGATTAGTAAATTTGAAGACTTAACTGAAAACCTTGAGATTCATAAATTTTAAAGAACCAAGAAGGACGGTCTGCCTTATAAATAGAGCAATATTTGGAATAAAGGAAGAACAAGAGTGTGAGAAGGGCTGTGAGGAACTTAGACTAGATATTCTTAGAGAGTTGAATGCGAGAACATAATGGACCTAAAGCATAACTTACATAGTGACTTTGAATAGCATGTGTTCATCTATGAGATTTTAGTATTGATTCGTTATGGTGTGTGAATTTGAATAGGTTATGCTATCATTGTGAATATATATATATATATATATATATATATATATATATATATGTATGTATGTATGTATGCATTGAATCCATGTGCATTGAAGCATGCATTATCATTGTGACATTGGGCCAACGAACTGGACCCTGGAAACATCTGATAAACTACTAAGTCTGATGTGATTTGAGTTCATTGGATATGCAGTTGAGCATTATACAGTTATGGCGTGCTATGCCTAGGAGTGGACGAGGACTTGCAGGATAGTGGGGACTTTTTAGACCTAGGGGATGTCAGGGCGCGGTGTTTCACCTGTCAACTGGTTATCACCTTATATATATATACCCCTGGCCGTGAAACACTGTTGCAACGCACTGGCTACCCACAAAGCACTATTACTTTCCATGGCCCGGTATAGACTGTCTATTGAGGGGGGACAGATCTTCTGGGGTGTTCATCTCCGAAAACTTTGAGTTTAGCTCCATAGAGTAGGAAATGAGTACGTTGTACATGAGAATAGTCAGCATACGCATTGTGCATATGCATGGTTAGTCCACATATTATCATGGCATGGCTAACATACATATTGTAGAAATATAAATATTGTTATATATCTATAGTGAACACTTGTTGTTATAGTGCTGCTGACAATTGTATTGTCATGATATATGTTTTCTGAAGATATCTATGCAATTGATAACTTGGACATATTTGTAATATCTGTATGTGTGGAATGACTTCGTCATTCGTGTTATATTTTTTTTGCTGCCATCATAGGTAATGAAAGTAGAATGTCTTACCTCTTTTCTGTATTTGTTGTTATTCTGTATGATTTTTGGTTAAAGTCTGAAAAGGGGGCGAGGTCGAATCTACTAGAGATATTGGTTTTGATTTTCTGCGTTCAGTAAGGCCACCTTGAAGGGACCCTATTGGTTTCATCGTATTTGAGTTCACCGAAGGTGCTAGGGCTTGGCGAGTCAACTGGACCGACAAGAGTTACGTGATTTGTTGGGAATCTGACCTTGACCGTAAAGAGGACTGCGATGGAAGACCTTATCTCGTATTTCTCACTACACCGGTGTGCCCGGGGTTGTCTTACGCATTCAGGATCCGAGGCAGTGCCCAACTCCTTAGTCGTGGATATGTTATGGGTAGTTTATATTTTATTTTGCATTACCTATATAAAGTGTATTTTGAGTATATGTATGTTTTAAGGTGATTATTCAGTCTAAAATCTTGTAAATTGAGTACATCTTATAATTCATATTTTAATTGGTTGTATATATAACTATTCATTCGTGGCTCCTATTTTCCTCATATTGCGAAATGATTAATATTTTTGTGAAGTTCGTTATTTGACAATGTTAGCACGCGGAAATTTAGTGACTATGACATAATGACGATTGTGCATTGGTTATTAAATCGAGGGGTGTTACATGATCAGATAGAAATAATCTGCTAGAGCTATTATTCAGTGGACAAATGTTATAGTCAGCAGAAGTAATATTTTATTATCCCACAGATAATAAAATATACTGTGATTTTATTTATCAGATAAAATATTAAAAAATAAAAACCATGTAAACTGTATCCAGTCTCGGGTTTGGTAAGATCCCCCGTCGACGTTTCTACAGTTCAAAGTGTTTTAGCCACAGGGAAAACATTTTATTTTCCCAGCCTAGCTCAGCGCGCACATAAATCAAGAAAAATATTAAAATAATCAAATAATTCAGAAAATTCTAGAAATTTTTTCAAAAATTATAAATATTATAAAATGATTATTTATCATGAAATAAGTAATTTTTGGGATGTTACAACTCTCCCCTTCTAAAAGGAATTTCATCCTTGAAATTAGTTATACCTTAGAATAAACGCGGCTATTGTTCTTCTATTTCGTCCTCTAGTCATCAGGCTGCATCTCTAATTGCATCAATCAAGATTACCGGTACCAAGGACACTTCTTTCCATTGAGTACCCCCTTTGATTGGGCGAGAACTATTCTGACTACACATTCAACTCATCCAGTTCGGATAAATATTTCAGATTCTTGTGATCGCTGTAGACATTGACAGTTACTCCTTGTAGAAAATGCCTCCATATTTTCAATGCACTACAATTGCTAATTTCGAGTTTGTGTAGAGTAGTTCTTCTTATGTGCTCTCGGTTGTCTTGAAGCATACGTTACCACCTTCCCATTCTGCACAAGCACACATCCTAAACCTTAATGTAAAACATCATAAACTTATTTGGGATCGCGATGTAGTCAGTCGTCTCATTGACTTTTAAAAACTTTCTTCACACGCCTTAGTCCATAGAAAAGCTTGATTCTTTCTCATAGGCTAAGTGGGAGGTCCTGCCATCTTGGAAAACCCTTTTGATGAATCATCACTAATAACCGATTAATCACACGGAACTACGAACCCGTGTTACGGTCTTCGGCCTTTCTCGTTGAAGAGCTATTTCACCTTTCAATGAATCCATAGCAACTCCTTCCCTTGAGATCACGTGACCCAAAAATTGAATTGCCTTTAACTTGAATCCGCACTTGAACAACTTTATGAGTAACTTGTTTTTCTTCAGAATTTAAAGAATCACGAGGAGAGATTCGGTATATTCCTCTGAACTTCAGGAGTAGGTCAGAATGTCGTCAACAAGGACAACGACAAGTCTGTCTCCATCGAGAAGAGAGATCCAATTCATGTAACCGATGAATACTACCAAAGTGTTCCTTGCACGGAACGACGCTACTAAACACTTGTAGTGCCCATAACGTGTCAGAAAAAAAAATTGTTTCAGAAAAGTCTCCTACCTTTGAGCAAACTTGATGATAGTCCAGAACACAAGCTGATATTAGAGAAAACAGTGGCTTCCTTTAGTTGATTCATTAAGCCATCTATCCTTGATCTTAACAGAAAACATCACATAGGGTATGTTCTTTTCTAATTGTACTATATTCGGCACGGATCTATCTGATGGAGAATTTGACATGGTTCAACAAAATTTTGGGATGAGCGTCATGGATTTAGATCCAAAAATCTCTATCTCAAGAAGCATAAAGTTTGATTGGAATAATTTAACAAGATATGGTTGGAAAATAACCAATCCATTTTCAATATTACATCTAATTTATGAAAGAAGTAAACAAATCAGGTCAATAGAAAAGATTCTATCTTTAATAGGTCATAGGATAATTTAAACAACTTGGCTACCATCAATAAGTTCTTAGTAGCAGAAGTAGGGATAACTTAGTCAAAAGATGATGAAGATACAAATGACCCTACTGGATTTATACAGTCATACGCCATAAAGAAATGGGTTACCCCAGAATTATACAGTAAAATCACAGGGTCATCTATCGCAGTACAAGCTCCTTCGTTTAGGCCTTCAGTCTAAGAGACTTTCGCTTCACTTGAGGAATTAACTCTCCCTTTTTCATGAGATTTTAAAAGTAAATACATCTCCAATGGAAGGCTTCATCCTATGCAAGGTATAATTTCTAGCCACATGTCCTGGCTTTTCGCACTTGAAACAAATTATTCCTTCAATCGTACAGTGTCTTGTTAAGTGGCCTTTTCCATACTTGAAGCAGATTACTCACTTGATCTTACACTCCCTCGTTGAACGGTTCTTTCCACCCTTCTTACATTTTGGTAAAGATACCACAGTCGGATTGGATTGATTTCCACTCGCACTTCCTTCATGTGTTTGCTGTCGCTGTTGCTCCTTCGGTTGTCGTGTATACAGTTTCTGCTTAAACTAATTAACCTTTCTATTATTCCTCATTTGGAACTTAGGCAATCCAGAGTTTCCCCAAAATTGACTTTTTTCCAACAAATTCTGAACCTCGACTTCCAATTCTTACTGTCGTGCGGCCCTCTAATCCTGGCGTGTTGTTACATCTACCACTCTTTGCATTTCCTCTGCTGCCGCAGTCATATCATCATCGTCACTCCCCTCATTCATATGCTTACGTCTACCCCGAGCCATTTCTTTCCTCCAAGAACAAATAAATCAAAACATAAGGAAAGTCAAAAGCAATCAATTCAAACATTATTGTCTCCTTTCGAAAACCAAACACAAAGAGTCACACAACACAGTAAGACAAACCTAACCACCAAACCCAAAATACTCTAACTTGAGCTCTTTCATTCTGCCTCCTATGGCGCGATCTCTTATAAGTCTTTAACTTCCGTGATGTCTTCGATCAAGTCATGGAATATTGTATTCATAGCTTGTTGATATGTGGCCCCAGCAATATTACTACCCATTCAAATGTGCATATTGCCCCCAGGCATCTGAACATTGTTTTGGATACATCAGCATGGGCTACAAACATAAAGGTAATATCTCATGGGTAATATAGCTAGAGTAGCCATCCATTCAAGGTAATATTTCATGCGAAGAACCATCTACAAACACATTGGCTATGGACATGGTATACTCATCTTTGGGTATCACCATGTTCAAGTCTTTAAAGTCTACGCCTATCTGCAGCTTCCTATTTTTCTTCACAATTGGCATATGACGAGCTTTGAACTTAATCAAAATTGTAACCGAGTTATACCTATGGCTTGTAGCATAGCAAAAAACACTGGATCGTCTCTCAGGGGTTTTTAATATAATTTGATCATATCAAGCTAAAATAAGGGGAAGGATTTGAGTGTTGGGAATTGCAAATACATCACGCAGCGAAAAAAATAGGATTCCCACCGAGGATCCTTGCAAAAAGCCATAATCCAAGTTTTTTAAATTATTTACCTCTTGAAGCGTGATCAAAAGGAAGGACGTGAATCACCAACACCGTAATAGAAATAATGTCTCTGCGGTATCCACACGAATAGACCTATGAACGTCCAAGGTCCGCAAAGAGGAGCCTCACGTCTCTCACACAGTGATAGCTGCGAAGAGAAGAGAAGAAACTTGTCACTCTCTCACTCACTGTTTCTATAGGTACGGCTAGGGTTCTAAAATTATGTATCTTAGCAGCCCCTTAGCAGTACTATTTATAATAGTGACTACCTTAAGTGAGTGTGAGCAGCAATAAGGTAAGCTGTGCAACCCTAGACTCATCTATTATGAGTCTAGCCTATATTTGAATTCGAGTCCAACTTGGATCCATTGCTCCAATTTTAGTCTACTCTATGTGTGTGACCCTGTAAGTTCTCATTACGTTGGGAGTAATATTAAAATCCTATTTTAATATTACAAGCAGTGAGCGATATCTAGCAACACATCGCTGCTACCCAAGTAATAAGAATGTCAGTGATTTGACATAACCTATCCGTGACCAATGTTTCCATGTCATTTAGTCCCTTTGTCAAGATATCTAGATTGAACACAAGGCATGGAATGTATCACCCTTGTATAGTCCAATCATTTGTTTCCTGATACTCGAGTAGACTTTGTAACAACAAATGAAATCAATATCTCATATTGACTCATTTGAGCATGGTCATGCATTTCGCAGTCTCACTCAATCAGGGGGCCCGAAGATATCGTTCCTGTTATGTAGGAGTGACAAATCTCATCTAGGTCACTCACATCCCTCTACATGATTCGCGATATGTCCAATAACTAACTTTATAATCACCTTGTTATAGATGACATTTGATGGCATTAAAACACACAACTCCTCATGTAGGAATCGTAGTGATTTCAAGTCAAAGGACCACAAACACCATTGACACTCACGTAATGATCCTTGTAGCATTCTCATGGTGGGTCAGTCCAGTACATCATTACTCTAATATGTACCTATGTGAAGACTTGATATCTCATATCCATGACCTGTGAGATGTGGTCATTAGTCTATGCACATACTAGTCTCAATGTATTATTGTTGTCCTAATTAACAATAACACTTGACTAGGGACATTTAAGAATAGTGTTCTAACTAAAAGGATCTCACGATCAAGTCATCCACTTGATGTCTTATGGCATCAAACTTACTATTCTAAGGACTTTATTATATTTATAAAAAAAACACAATAAATTAAATGCCTCATATATTAAAATAAGCATAATAGAATGTATGTAAATACAGACAAATGTATCAGCCTCTAGGGCATACACCAACATTGAGAACTCAGAATATGTAAATAATAGAATTAAAGTGAGAAATTCAATTAAAAGAGTAATTAATTCAGAAACCTATCCGAAATTGGGTTGATTCCATCATAGATCATTTAACGAGCATTTGAAGTACATTTGAATGGTTAATTTGGATTTAACTGAAATCTCTACATTAAATCCAGAATTCAAACTAGATAATCATCTAGAATTTAATTAACAACTGACACACAAATTTGTAATCACACAATTCATGTTAGATCTATGTTAATTTGATCTCTGAATTCAAATAACCTAGGCACAAGTTAGTAACCTAACCTCTGTAATTTCGTGATTAATTCAGATCAATCGATCCTAAATCCCATCATAATTCTCAATCTTAAATCAAGACCCATTCAGATCAAATACAAACAGAACCACCATTCATGCATTCAAGATCAATAAGAAGAAGAAGAATCCAAATGCAATTCGAACACAAAAACAGAACCAAGATCTCAAGAATCCAAACCACAATTTCTTCAAGAATCTCTAAATTGATTATAGAAGTTTAGCTCTCTATAGTTATCACCATTAAGGAGCTTGAGGAAGAAGGAAGAAGAAGAGAGGAAGATCTAGATCTAGAGAGAGAATGAAAAGTGTAAAATGAGAATATGCCTCGGTTCTGTGCTTCTAACCTTATACTACCCCCTAATTTGGCCTTATATCATTAGAACCCCATTAGTTACAAAGCTAGATCCATCATGAGTAATTAGGTCTAAACCCCATCTTAATTGGAGGTTTACAACTCAAGGTATAGACAAATCATTCTCAAAGGGTCTTTGATTCCGTTGGTTGACTTCAAGGGATGAAAACTTCATCGAAACATCGTAGTTTAGAAAAGTGATCTTCATATGAATTTAAGATATATGTCTTAGATTTCTATCAGTTTCAAGCCCATATCACATCTACAGCCCAAGTTATGCCCTGATTAGTACACACTGCTCGGGTTCCAGTGACAGAACCCGTGTTCTCACTTCTAGGCTCAATTAGCTCCACTAGATGTCTGATTTAGCCTTGGAGCTCTTCATGAAAGTTGTAGAGCTCTCTCTCAAATTTCCTATAAGGTATGATGTATAGTTTTTAAACATCTAGAACTCAAGATATGGCCAAAATACAGAAATAATGTAAAATCTTAATAATGCTAGAAAAGATCAATTAAGCCCTATTTGAGTCCAAACTTACAAAATATGACTAAGCTCAATCAATTAAGTACATGGAGAGTGTAAATGACTGAAAATGAGGGTTTATTAATGTATAAAATATGTGATTATCAGCATAATATTTACAAGCCATTTTCTGCATCTGGAAATTCTAATAAAGCCAGCTCATAATAGGCTCTCAACTTCTTCCTTGATCTTCAGGATCAGCTCTGATGCCAATCTATATGTGGCCTACTTGCAAGGCTTAGCTCCGGGTCTGAGAGGCAATCAGTGGTCAATCAAGCTTTGAGCTAGGGCCGACATCTCATAGAAATCCTATGCGATGTAATCACTGTTAGGAATTGCGGATCAAAATATCTCGCAGTGGAATAATAGGATTCCCACACAGGATCCATGCGAAAAGTCCATAATCCGAGTTTTTTTTTAATTTACCTCTTGAAGCGTGATAAACACAAGCGAGGTGAATCACCAACACCGTAATAGCGACGATGTTTCTGCGGTATCCACACGAACAGACTTGCAAAAGGAGTCACGCCTCTGTTTCGCGGTGCTAGTGCGAATAGAAGAGAAGAAGAACCTTTCACTGTCTCTCACTCACTTTCTTAGGTGCGGCTAGGGTTGTCATGTAACATCTATATCAGCCCCCTTAACAGTACTATTTATAATAGTGGCTGCCTTAAGTGAGTGTGAGCAGTAGCAAGGTAAGCTGTGCAACCCTAAAACCCATCTGTCATGAGTTAGGCCCACAATTGAATCCGAGTCCAACTTGGATCCTTATTGCTCCAATTTAGTCTGTTCTAAGTGTGCGACCCTGCAGGTTCTCATGACGTTGGTAGTAATATTAAAATCTCATTTTAATATTACAAACAGTGAGCGGTATCTAGCAACACATCACTGCTACCCAAGTAATGAGAATGTCAGTGATTTGACATAACCTTTTCGTGATCAATGTTTCCGTGTAGTTTAGTCCCTTTGTCCAGATATCCAGATTGAACACAAGGCATGGAACGTGTCACCCTTGTTTAATTCAATCTTCAGTTTCCTGATTCCCGAGTAGACATAGTAATAACAAATGAGATCAATATCTCATATTAACTCATTTGAGCATGGCCATGCATTTCATAGTCTCACTCAATCAGGGGGCCCGAAGATATCACTCCTGTTATATAGGAGGGACAAATCCCATCTAGGTCACTCACATTCCTCCACATGCATCGCAATATGTCTAATAACTAACTTTATAATCATCTTGTTACAGATGACGTTTGATGGCATTTAAAACACACAACTCCTCATGTAGGAATCGTAGTGATTTTGGTCAAAGAACCACATACACCATTATCACTATGAGAATCGCTTATGACACTCACGTAACGATCCACGTAGCGTTCTCATGGCGGGTCTGTCCAATACATCATTACTCTAATATGTATCCATGTGTAGACTTGATATCTCATATCCATGACCTGTGAGATGTGGTCATCAGTCTACGCACATACTAGTCTCAATGCATTATTGTTGTCCTAATTAACAATAATACTTGACTAGGGACATTTAAGAATAGTGTTGTAACCAAAAGGATCTTACAATCAAGTCATCCACTTGATGTCCTATAGCATCAAACTAACTATTCTAAGGACTTTATTATGTTTATCAAAAAAGAACACAATAAATGAAATGCCTCATATATAAAATAGCATAATAGAATGTATGTAAATACAGAAAATGTATTAGCCTCTAGGGCATACACCAACAATCACTATGCTCCTGAAGTGACTTAATTAACTTCTCTTTGAGCCCTTCCTCCAATAAGTTGCTAATAAAGGTTATTCTTGGTATATTGGTTATGCCTAAGTTAACTTCCACTAAGGAATCTTAGGTCTCCATAGTCTTCACATCCTCCTATAATGAAGATTTTGTCAACTTCCTCAGGCACTGTCGAAATTACCTTATTCTTTGCACTATAAACGACTAACCTGTCCTTCAAGTCTTTGATAGCTTCTATCTAAACGATTTATGTTTCACCTGGAATTCTTCATAAGTCCATTCAATGAAGCTATCTTCTCTAAAAGGCTCCTGCATTAAGTCAGATAAAGTAGTTAGATATAGGGAATAAAACCAAGCTTTAACCATACTTAGCTTAGTTCCAAAAAGTTTATTATCTGCCTTAACCACCTCCACCTCATTGCCACTCTAGTATATGATAATTTGATGCAAGGAGGAGAGGATACACTGATTGGCATGAATCTTGTCATGCCCCAATAGTAAGGTATAGGTGGCCTTGGCATCAACGACAAAGAAAGCAATTGTAGAGGTTCAGCTTCCAATAGTAAGCTCTAAGGAAATTATGCCTTTAGCCATTATAAGCTCCACTAGTAAAGTTTGCCATTTGCATATTAGTGGAAACTAAGTCGACTTCTATTCTCCCTAGCTTTCTCAATGTTATCATCAGCATTATGTTCAAGGCATTCACATATACCCTGATATAGAGTGGCTTTAGATGTCTAGCCATGGCTTCCCTAGGCTTTTCAAACATAGCTTTGGCTACCTGCTTCAGATATTCATCAGTGGATAAAGTAATCCATTCAACTTCAGAGGCCAACATATCCCCTTATAAGCAATTAGCTTAGTCTTCTTTGGGGGAGAAATCAACCAGAAGTATGCTAATCATGTCAACTTCCATATACTCTTCTAATAATTCCTATAAGTATAATGCTTTTGGAATGTTAATAAGCTCTGCTTCATTCTTAAGAAGCTACTGCAACTCCAAATCTATCAGGTCTTCTTCAGTAAGTGACTTTACAGCTTGCTGCTGGATTAATTGAAGTTGTAACTCTTTTTTTCCATTTTTACGCTCATTTTTAGTTGCTATAGCTCCATTTTGAATCTGCTCCTTCTCAAGAAACTTTTTCAGTGTCTGCTCTAAAGCCTGCTTCTAATTGTTGCATTCTGCAGCACTTATTGCAACTTCCTTATGAGCCCATCTTGGCTAATTTTTATCCTTATCTAGCATCTGCAACAACTTCTTTCATATCTTCATAGCTTTCTTACATTTCCACCTTCTTCTTTGGGCCTTGGTGAAACCCCTATTATAGCCTCTTAAAGTTTGTAGTCTTAGTAGCCTTTAGGTATTAATTAATGACCTATTCTTTAACGTTCACATCTGCTATTGGCTTCACTATCCTGGGGGGTCATCTTGTCACTAAAGAAATATGTAAGCTCATTGTCCCATTGACAAGGGGGTAGTTTTCTACTTGTTTCTCAACAAAAGGCAAATTATCAGTAGTAACACAAGGTTGAGGACCTAGTTTTTTTTATTGCGTTGCTCTGGAATGTGTCTTTTTTGGGTAAAACCATGTTTGATAGTTTGTTTACTATCCCCGGGCTCTTCGGTATCTAGGTGAGCCTTGCCTTGTAGTAACTCATGTTGCTGAAACATTGCTTCCCATGTTTAGAAGCGTAATCTTATTGATACCAGGCTATATTGGGAATAGGTTCATATCCACAGCCATCTCTAAGGCTCCTTTGCCTGTTAGCTTAAACCTTCCTTCCTTAATGGCCTTTTGTAAAGCGTTTCCAAAAACAATGTAATTATTAGTGTAATGGTTGTATGAATTATGCCACTTACAGTATTTTTTTTCCTTTGATGTCTTTTAATTTTAAAACACAATGACTCTCAGGTAGCCGAATATACTTATTTTTTAGTAGGAAATCAAAGATCTGATCGGCTTTGGTGATATCAAAGAGATAATTCTCTTTAGCTTCATCCCATTCTTTCTCCTTAGCCTTCAAAGCACTTAGTGTCAGGCAAGTATAAGTTAACCCCTTGACTATCTCCACTACACTAATCTCTCCTTCCTCATCAGGTATGTATTCTTCATTATGGGGTACTTAGAATATCCAGCTAATAAGATAGCATGATGGCCTTTATCAGCTCTTCAAGACCTGTTCCTTTCCTTATCCTTGATCCACATCTCATAAAGAATAGCCCTTGAAGTTAGCTAAGGCAAAGCCACAAAATTAGTGAGAATCATTCGCTCTTTTAAGAAGTCAAGCATACCTTCAATAGATATATTCACTCTCTAGCAGAGGAGGGTAGAGCTTTGGCTTCTTTGAACCTTTCTAGGTAATCGGCCACCAATTCATTTAGCCTTTGCTTTAACATAGCCAAATCGACTGTGGAGAACTCTGGCTATACTTTATAAAAATAATCATGAAACAATCACTCCATCTTATTCCAACTCTAGAAGGAACTAGGTGGCAAGTTAGTGTACCACTTGTGAGCTAGTTTAGTCAAGGATAATGGAAACAATTGAAGCCAATAGAAATCATTCTGGATAAGTTCACCATATTTAGCATTAAACTGGCTAATATGTTCCAAGGCGGTCTAACCATCTTCCCTAGAGAATGTATAAAATTCTGGGTATTTATAGCCCTTCGTCAAAAAGGTCACGTTGTCAATCCACTCAGGTTAAGGCATCTTGTAAATAGGCCTTTTGTTCAGCTTCAAGATAATGCCAAAATCTCTTTTCAGAATATTGATAATTTGGTTTGGATCAATATTCAATGAGGGCCTAGTTTTGGTAGTTTGGGTATAGAAAGGCAGTTGATTTGACCTTGCTTTAGGGGTCGATGCATAGTAAGGAGTCTGATTATACTCTTGTGCAATTGTTGGAGCATAAGGCTCTAAAGTAGGTGTCTCTTATGGCAGAGGTATAGCAACAAGCTATACACACGACTGAGTAGTTGATTAATATGGGATATAACCTTTGGCTACTAGTTACCAGGTATGCGTATTCCCAGTAAATTGAGTGGACAAATTTGGCTAATAAACCAAAATACCACTAGTACTTCCAAGACTTGTCATCGACCTATGGGCTATATGACCCTAACCATATTGTAATTAAGATGTTGTAGGCCTCAGTGTTAGCATAGAATAACTGGGTTAGCCCACCGGCATCTGAGAAGGTTGAGTGCTTTTAGGAGCTTCCATTGGCTGCTAAAGAGCCACAGTAGCTGTGGCTGCAGGAACACCGGGAATTGCAGTCATTTGCCACATTGTTGACATAGGGTAAGCTACTAGTTGCGTGACTGAACAGGGACCTCCCATCATTGGTTGATTGTATTGAGGAAAAGCTCCCTAGTCTATGTCCCTAGCCTCTCTTTCTCTATTTCTATATACTTCATTTATGATGGGAGGCTTTAAAACTTCTACTACTTGAGTTATCATCAACGGGATAATCTCACCCTGGTTAATCTGATACAATGATGAACCTGCAAAAATTTATATTTGTATGGTTTAAAATTTTAGGTTTTCATTTTCTTTTAATTTTTTTGATTTAGTTTTATTTTCAAGTTTTATTATATTTTTAGTATTTTAATTGTGTTCTTATTATGTGTTTTTATGTGTCTTTGTTAAGTAATTGCATATGGAGAATATTAGACATTTAAAGAAGCAATAAAAGGAAGAAAATCTATTCAGAAGCCCAGCGCTTGAGCGCTGGGTCAGCACCGCTTAAGCATGTAGAAGGATTCTAGATTAGTAGGCCAGCGCCTGAGCGCTGGACAGTCAATGCTTGAGCACTGAACATGTAACTGAGCACGTTAGTTTCTTATAAATAAGAAAGTTACGTCAAATTCAACACACACTTGGAGACACTTGGACATTCTTCAGCAGCCATCAAGGAGAGAAGCGACGATACAAACCCTAAAGTGGTGTGGGCACAATTAGGCTTGAAGATTAAAGATTTTCTTTATCCTTTCCACTCATCCTCTATGGACTTTGTCAAATCATTATCTCTCTTTCATTCTTCATCCAAGTGTAACTAATTTTCCCTTGTTAGGGTGATAATGGATCTTGTTCTTAGATGATGTAAATTCTTTTATGGGTTTAATCAATGTTTCTATTTCATGATTTATGTGTTTATCTCTTTTCTTAATGCTTTTATAAATTTGGCCAATTTGGGAATGATTTTTGGGTTTATGTATGATTTGGAAAAATTTACATGAACCTAGAACTTGTGATAAATACTATAATTTTTGCAATCGCTAAGAATAGACGTTGTGGGTTATGTGGTCTTTCTTTTAATTTCCTCGTTCTTGATAATGTGTTTCTACTTGGGATTTGACTAAGGGATTAGTTAATCCTAAATAGTGTAAGAGGATTAATATACCAAGGGATTAAATATTGATTAATTTTAGGAATTGACCATGAATTATTGGAATAAGACTTGATTAAACCAATATTTGATTTTGTATTTAAAGAGTTCAAGTGAAATTTGACCTTTAACATTTTCATATTATTATTTTTCAACTCAACCCAATTAATTAAATTTTACTTTTGTTATTTTTGTTTATTCTTTCTTTTTATTATTTTTACTAACTCTCTTTTTGATAACTTGAATAGTGTCGATTTGGTGAATTTAGTAATTAATAACTTAATCCTCATGAGACGATACTTTTACTCTTTATTACTTTTGCGATTCGGTACACTTGTCAATTTTACAACAAGTTTTTAGCGTCACAGTCGGGAATTATTGTTATTAATATTAAATAGTAGTTAAAAAGACACTAATAGACGCTTATTTTTCTTATTTAATTTTATTTTTATTTATTTATTTTTATTTTTATTTATTTATTTTTATTTCTATTTATTTAATTTTATTTTAAATTTTTTCTTTTGATTCATTCTTGTTTTTTATTTTCTTTGTTTATTTTTATTAGTCATTTATTTTTTTATTTTTTTCTTCTTTACTTCACTCTGGTTTGCTTGTTTATGCAAGGTTCTTTGGAGTTAGAAGAATTACTCTTTGATCTAGAGATAACAAGAACAGAAAGAGCAATTAGAAAAGCAATTAAAGAAGGAAAAAGAATTGAAGAAGAAAAGATGGCTGAGAATGCTAATGCACAGAGCAGACGCACTTTAGCTAATTATGCTACTCCATCTTCTGAAAATGTCTCAACCAGTATTGCGCAACCTGCTATCCAAGTAAACAATTTTGAGATTAAACCAACTCTTCTATAGCTGGTGCAACAGAATCAGTTTGGGGGAGGTTAAGCAGAAAATCCAAACTTGCACATTGCTAACTTATTGCAACTTTGTGATACTGTCAAATATAATGGAGCTAGTGATGATGCCATCAAATTAAGAATTTTTCCATTTTCTTTAGAGGCAAAGTCAAGAGCTGGCTACAAGCCTAGCCTTAAGGAAGCATCTCCACTTGGGATGATCTGGTTAGTAAGTTCCTCACTCGGTATTTTCCTTCATCAATGTTTGTGAAGATAAGGAGTGAGATTGCTTGCTTTATTCGAAATTAAGGAGAATCTCTCTATGAAGCATGGGAAAGATTTAAGGATCTATTTAGAAAATGTCCTCATCATGCTTTCAAAGTTTGGCAGAAGGTACAGATCTTTTACAATGGTTTGAATCATTCCACAAGACTTATGATGGATGCATCTATAAGTGGATCTTTGAATACTAAGACTCTTGAAGAGGCACAAGAGTTGTTTGAGACTATGGCTACTAATGAATATCAGTTGCCTAGTGAAAAAGTAGTAGCCAAACAGAGAGTTATGGAGCTTGGTACTCTTGATGCTTTATGGAGCTTTTTTCATTCATTTTTCCTTTTTTTTTAGTAATAAACTAATAACTCCAGCGAATAAAGTTATTTTACTTGAATTGGAATGTTCATGTGCATGATATTCTTAAGTTTTTAAGTCCAAATGTTTAATTCATGCATGATTTTGATGATTAAAGTTTCCAGTCTCAAATGATTAAGAATTGAATATCTAATGATCTTATTTGAGAAATTTGGATGGATCCTGGTTTCACGAACTTTATCATTATTTTGATGCCGGTATTTAAGATGAGAATGTCTTGAAAGAGATAAGGGAAGTGAAGAGAAGTTTAAAATGGAAGAAAGCTTGAAAGGAGGATAAGTTAACAAGCCACGCCTAGGCATGAAAAAGCCACGCCTAGGCGTGATACTCTCGGGTTTGCAGGAAAATCAGACAGAGATACCCACTCATAGGCGTGGGTAAGTGGCACCTAGGCGTGGGTTGCCCATGCCTAAGCATGGAAAGGTTGTGCCTAGCTGTGGGAAGTAAGTGGACAGTACATGTTTTGTTTTCATGCCTAAGCGTGGAAAAGCTACCCCTAGGCGTGGAAAAAGCTCAAGTCTACAAAATTAGCCTTTTTATCTGACTTTGGAGAGCATTGGAGACACACTTTTGGTTTTTTTCTAAAAATAGAGTTCAAAAGAGAAAGTGAAAGGAGGATATTTCTACATGGAACGGAGGAGAATCAAATGAAGAATCAAGATCAAGGGAGGAAGATAAACCTTGGATTCTCTCCAATTTGTTCACTCTTTCCCTTTTCTCTCTTGTTTTATAATTTGATGGATTCCATGATTGTATTTGTTATTCCTTCTCTTTTGATGTGTAACTAAACTTTAATCTAGGCGGCTCTCTAGGATCTTGCTATGAATATGAATTTTTTGTAATTCCTTTGGGTTTCTATCAATGAATTTGGTTTTGTTCTTCTATACCTATGCTTAATGCTTGTTCTTGATTGGCCATCAATTACATGATTATAGTATTCTCAATTGAACTAGACATAGGGAATTAGGAATATGGACATGATATGGTTGACGCATGTCAATTACATTTAAGTTATTTGGGTGTGTTGATTAGCTAATGGGATGAACACATACCCTTTGGCCATGCATAGCAAGTGTTTGAAACTTGGTCTTAATGAGTGATTTTTATGCTATTTCATATGGACATATAGTGGTTTGGGTAAGTTTCATATAGGTAATTGACCTAGATATAGGCTTTTATCTATAATCAATTTCTGCTAGCAAAATCAATTCTTTGGTAGATGCTCTTGAATTGTAAAAATTCATTGAAATAACAAGTGAATAGGGACCCCTAAACTTTATTCATACTTATCTCTCTTTTGCGAAGTTGGTTTTTGGTTCATCTTATTTTATTTATTTTAAGTTATTATTTTCATTTAAAACCACCTTCATAATTCGATTGCTTGGATAAGATCTTTGTGAAAAGTGATTAGGTTTTAGCATCTTCCTAGTTATCAATCCATTAGGACATGATACTTAACTCTCATTATATTACTTGTCGACCCCTGCACTTACAAATCTCAAACAAGTTTTTGGCGCCGTTGTCGAGGATTGAGCTTACATTTAGTGTTATTCCTTATATTGATTCACAACTCTTATTTCAAGTTTTGTTTGTTTGTTTGTTTGTGTTTTTCAGGTGCTTGGCTCTTATATGCAAATGACTCAAAGTGTATCTCAATTTCTTTATGATCGTGAGATCGAGAGTACCTTTCATAGATTGCTAAGAGAATAGCAAGTGCAAGGGCAAGCACTAAATTTTGACAACGAATCTGAGATGGCGAAAGAAACGAATGTTGAAAGATTGTTGAGGGAGTATACCACTCCAAATGCTCTAGATATTCAATCTAGCATTAGAAAGCCATTTGTATAAGCATAGACTTTTGAGATCAAACCCGCCATTATCCATATAGTTCATAATACTTTACAATTTACGAATCTACCCCATGAAGATTTCAATGCTCATCTAGCCAATTTTTTGGAAATCTGTGATACCTTCAAGCACTAGGGGATGACTGATGATGCAACTCGCTTGAGGCTCTTTTCATTCTCTTTGAGGGATAGGGCCAAGGTTTGGCTTCAATCCTTACCTAAACATTCCATCACTACTTGGGAGGAACTAGCATAAACGTTTTTGGACCGATTCTTCCCTCCCATAAAGTCAATGAAGTACAGAAATGATATCTTGTCCTTCAAGCAATTTGAGGGAGAAACTTTATATGAGGCATGGGAGCAATTTAAGGAGTTGCTAAGGAAGTGCCCCCATCATGGTATAACAAAATGGATGTTAGTTTATACTTTCTATAACAGCTTCACAACATCCATTCAATCTATAATTAATACAGTAGCATGAGGGGCTCTCATGAGCAAGATTGTAGATGCGTCATACAACCTTTTGGAGGAAATGGCCACTAATAACTATCAGTGGCCAGCAGAGAGGGTTACTCCTAGTAGAGTGGTAACCGGTATACATGAAGTTGATGCTCTCACATCACTTTCAGCTCAAGTGGCAGTACTATCCAAGAAGTTTGACACCATGACAGTCAATTCAGTGGTAAGCGGAGCCAATATCTCAGCTAAGATTTGTGATTATTGTGGGAACCGTCACTTTACTGCAAGTTGCACAGCTATCCTGGAGAGTGCACAATATGCAAGTCAGTTCCACCAACCTAGTCACAATAATGTTTTTGGTAACACTTATAACTCTAGTTGGCGGAACCATCCTAATCTTTCCTGGGGCAAAAATTCTTAAGGTTCTTCTTCTTCTTATTAGCCCAAAGAAGCACCCCGTGCCCCTCTAAGTTTCCAACAACAGAGCTCCCCTCGAGCCTAATTTTTAATTTCAATTTCCAACTTGGAGAGGATGTTTGCACAATTCATGACTAGCTAACAAAAAGATATGACTAAAATTGATTCAAGGCTTGCCTCCCATGATGCTTTAATGCAAAGCCAAGTAGCTTCCTTGAGGAATCTTGAGACTTAAGTTAGCAAACTTGCCCAAGCTCTAAACAATAGGCCCCCAGGAAGTTTCCCAAGTGACACCATCAACAATCCTAAGGGTGCTTCTAATGAGCATTGTAAGGCTATTTCATTGAGGAGTGGGAAGGAAATAAAAGGGAATCCCAAGACTAAGCTACTTGAAGAAGAAGACAAGATGGCAAAAGATGGAGTGGTTGTAAGCAATAAGGTTGAGAAAAATGAGGAATTTACAAAGAGGAAGGCGGAGGACAAGAAGAAGGAGGACACGCCTTATACACCACCTCCACATTTTCCTAATCGGCTAGCTAAGCAAAAACTTGATGCTCAATTCCAAAAGTTTATGGAGATTTTCAAGAAACTTCACATTAACATACCATTTGCTAAGGCTTTGAAACAAATGCCTAGTTATGTAAAGTTCATGAAGGACATCTTGTCCAAGAAGAGAAGACCTGGGGATTATGAGACTGTAGCTCTCACAGAGGAGTGTAGTGTCATCTTACAAAATAAGCTACCTCCCAAGTTGAAAAACCCTAGAAGCTTCACCATTCCATGCACCATTGGTAGTCAATTCATTAGTAAAGCTTTGTGTGACCTTGGGGCAAGCATAAACTTGACACCCCTATCTATTTTCCAAAGGTTAGGTTTAGGGGAGGTGAAGCCAACTTCGGTTACTTTGCAATTAGCCGACCATTCCCTCACTTATCCTAAGGGAGTCATAGAAGATATCTTGGTCAAGGTAGACAAGTTAATTTTCCCAGTTGATTTCATCATCCTAGATATGGAGGAGGACTGTAATGTACCATTGATTCTTGGGAGGCCTTTCCTAGTTACCAGTAAAACTATGATTAATGTACAAAAAGGTAACCTTTAATATTTACAATGCCATGAAATTCCCAAATGATCATGAAGAATGCTCCTACTTAGGTATGATTGATCAAGTAGTCAGTAAAGCATTTCATAATTGTTTTACTGATGATTCCCTTGTTATATCTTTGTCATCCATAAATGATTACATAGAAAGGGATGATGTTATGGGATGTATTAAGCTACTTGATTTTTCAAGAATCCAAGCTTTGAACCCAAGTTCTTGATTGCAAAGTCCAGCCAAGACTACAAATAAGGCGCTTCTTGGGAGGCAACCTAACTTCTTAACTTTATCTCTTAGCTTAGGACAATTTTATACACGATTGAGGAAATTTTCTATATAGTTTAAATATGTTTTTGATAGCTTTATAATGTGTGTTTTCTATTTTTATGTCTTGTCAATTTTACACAATGTTAATAATGTGTCTTGAATGTTTTTGTGAGAGAGGAAGCTGTGGTAGAGCCAAGAAAATGGGATTTAATGTCTATTTTTGCAAAATTTTGCAGTTAGGGCTCCACGCCTAGGCGCCACAGTCTCGGCTTCTTAGGTTGAAATTTCCAGAGAATGTCACACCTAGGCATGACTTTACCATGCCTAGGCATGATATCTCTGCCAAAAAAATAATAATAATAAATAAAAAATAAAAAATAAAAAAATAAAAAAATTATAATGTATAAAAAAAATATGGACTGCCTAAGAATATTTTTAAAGTGATAAGTTGTGCTTGGAAATAGGTTGAGCTATTGCATGCCAGAGTCCTTATTTGAGTATCCATGATTGCGTGGTTTAAGATTTGCCTCATTGCTTGGGAAATCACATGCAAAAATTCAAATTTTGTACTTACACTTATTGCTATAATGGTGTGTGAGTGTAATTCCCTTTTGTATGTGTGGTAGATTTTGGAATGTGAATGGATTACAAGATTAGAGAAAATTTATGAAAGGCATATGTATAATCAATTTGCATCTTAGAAGCTTGTTTGACTCTCTTTCGAGGCAAAATCCAAGGCGATACATTTTTAAGGAAATGACTAGGGCACTTGTTTAGATCGATTGAGCCTTTTCAAGCCAACTTGAATTGAATGATATCCCTAGTTCCCTTTTGAAGCCTGGTGTGTGTGTGTGTGGCTTAAAATTTTCCTTCTTTAATCCTCATTTTTTCCACCCCTTCTTATGAAAAATCTTTTTACCCTTATCACATGTCCCTTATTGAATGCATGATTAGGCATTTTTGTTGATTTGAGCCAAATAATTTTGCATTGTTCAAAAGAGAAGAAATCAATTGGGAACCAACTCTTAAAAAAAATCACGCCTTGGTGTGATGGGATTGCTGCACAAAATATAGCCCCATTCTGCAAGGAAAATAAACATATACATTTGTTCTTCCAAAAAAAAAAGAAAAAAAAAGAGAAAAGGAGAAGAAAAGAATAAAAAGTGTTAGTTTTTCATATTGGATCTTCTATTTGCATTTTAATTATTTGGCTTGAATCAATGAACTTGTGTGATTATGTGTTTAATATTTGATTTTAGATCCTTCCCCTCCTTTCTTAACTAATACCTAGGCCTCACATTACAAGCTTAAAAGACCCTAATGATCTTTGATTATGTGTTGCCTACATTAGTGGAGAAAGGGATGAAAGACATTCTTATGAGAGTGTATGTGCATTTTATAAATTCATCCAACTTGTTTTTCATGATTAGGAAAGGATCTTAAACACATAAATTTGGGAAATCATTCATGCATAAAAATTGCATTCAAGGGTAATCATGATAGTTGGAATTTGTCTTACATGTGTGGACCATGTTGAAAGGTTGAGAAGTAATTCGTGAGAGTATGAATGAAAATTGGAAATTGGCAATGCTCTAGTTCAAATTGTTCCGTGATTTTTGTGATTGATTGTGTCTATTCTTCCCTTGCTTGACTTAGTTTGCTCGAGGACTAGCAAATCTTTAGGTTTAGGGTTGTGATAACTCTAGGGAATGAAGTTATTTCACTTAAATTGGAATGTTCATGTACATGATATTCTTGATTTTTTAAGTCCAAAGGTTCAATTCATTTATGATTTTGATGATTAAAGCTTCTTGTCTCAAATGATTAAGAATTGAATATTTAATGATTTTATTTGAGAAATTTGGATGGATCCTAGTTTCATAAACTTTATTATTGTTTTGATGCAAGTATTTAATATGAGAAGGTCTTGAAAGAGATAAGGGAAATGAAGGGAAGTTTGAAATGGAAGAAAGCTGATATGCGTAAAATACACTAAGAGCAAGTGCACTCTATTGCTAAGTAATATAGGACTTGAGTCCTAGCTATCGATTTCACGAGGAATAAATGGTAATTACTATATTCATAAAATCTTTTGTTATTTAGACAATCAGAAGTGAAGAGAAATTCAAATTAAAAATAGGAAACAAATAAAGGAAAATAATGAATAATCAAACAAAGAATAAATAATCAATAAGAGAGAGACTAGGACACAAGGTTCATTTGAATCTAATTATTCATATTTTCTTTCATTTATGATGTAAGGTAGTTCTTTTGCCAATATTCTCTTACCTGCTATTGAATCCTAATGGTCATGGATGAAATAATATTCTATTCCTAAATTAAATCACCTATTTGGTCATTTAGTTGAATTAATTAGGAATGCATTAAGCTTCAATTCAATAGATGAACTAGCATACCTGTCAATTCCATTAGTAGGAAAAATTGATGTTTGGTCATTCACCAATCTAATTCTAGGCTTACCATATAGATCTACTCATTAAATGCGGATAGTCACCAGTCAAACAATGAATTAAAACATGCCAAAAGTGATCAAGTTATGATAAGAATACAAGCAATATGATAAACCCTAAAAGAAATTACCTTAATTAAATTAGAAATTAAACCCAAATAATTTAGAAAACAAGATCCCCCATAGCCCTAGCTATGGGTTTAGCTACTCATGTTCAATAGAGGGCTATGGGTTTAGCTACTCATGTTCAATAGAAACAAACTCATATCAAGATACAAACCCATGGAAAGAAAACCCAAAGAAAGGGGAAAACTAGAAGGAAAGAGAAATCAAAACCCCTTTAATGGAGATTATGATCTTCAAGCCTTCAAGAATCAAATCCTCCCTTGAAAATCATCCTCCTAAGTCTGTTGTCGCGAAACCACTCTCTCAGGATTAGGGATTTTTTGTGTGATGTGTAAAGTGTGTTGAATTTGGCATAACTTCTTATATTATTGAAAACAACGTCCTCTGATACGCAACCAATGCCTAGGCGCTAGCTTCCTAGAGCTCAAGCACTGAGCCACTAAACCAGGGTCGCGCACTGTTACATTCTGCGTGCTCAGGCACTCCTCCCTAGTGCTCAGGAGCTGAGACACTGAAGTTATGCTGCTGGATATGCTTTAGGCGCATAGGCGCTCCAACACCAGCGCTCAAGCGCTAGTCGCCTGATGAAAAAATCATATTTTCCTTGCTTCTTTGAATGTCCAGTCTTCTCCATGTGTAATTACTTGACAAAAACACAAAAAATAAATAATAAAAACACAATTAAATAATACTAAAAATATAACAAAACTTACTAACAAAGTTCAATCAAAAGTATGAAAATAACATGAAAAACTAAAGAATTGAACCGTAAAAATATGAGATATTGACGGTTCATCAAAAGCTTGAAAGGAGCATGAGTTGACAAACCACACCTAAGCATGAAAAAGCCACACCTAGGTGTGATACTCTCGAGCTTGCAGGAAAATAAGACAGAGGCACCCACGCCTAGGCATGGATAAGTGGCGCCTAGGCGTGGGTAAGTGGCGCCTAGGTGTGGGTTGCCCACGCCTAGGTGTGGGAAGCAAGTGGACTATAGGTGTTTTATTTTCATGCCTAGGCATGGAAAAGCTACAACTAGGCGTGGAAAAAGCCCAACTCCACAAACTTTTTGTCTGACTTTAAAGAGTATTGGAGACACACTTTTGGTTTTTTCTAAAAACAGAGTTCGAAAAAGGAAGTGAAAGGAGAAGATTTCTGCTTGGAAAGGTGGAGAATCAAGTGAAGAATCAAGATCAAGGGAGGAAGGTCAAGCTTGGATTCTCTCCAATTTGTTCACTCATTCAATTTTCTCTCTTGTTTTGTAATTTGGTGGATTCTATGATTGTATTTTTTGTTCCTTGTCTTATGTGTTACCAAGTGGCCTCAATTACTTAAGAGGGGGTGAATTGAGTATATAAGATAAGTTCGTAAATCTTTCACAACATACTTGAATTCTTATTTTCGTTGAAGCTATTTGATTAATAGAGATAAATGGATTGATGAGATAAACACTTTTACTTACAAATACAATAATCAAGCAAGATAGTATTCAAGCAAACTCAATAAAATAGTGCACAATATTAAAGAGTTGAGTATAGAAGAACAAACACTGAGCTTTATCCTGGTTCAGCCACCAATCCACTTGTGACTTACGTTCAGTCCTCAAATAATCACTTAAGATTTTTCACTAAATTTCAAGCTTGAATCAAGTGCTTATAACCTTTACAAATTAGAGCACTCAACACCACCTTGGGATACCTCACCCTTTGTAGCTTAAACCTCTTCAAACAAGGGATATCCCACCCTTACAATTTTGAGGGATACCTCACCCTCTCTATTCAGATTATACAAAGGAGTAGATGAATAGAAACTCTCTCAAAGAGTAGATGATACAAATTGAAGCTTATGGGTATTGAAGATTCTTAATTTCTAAGCTAAAAAATAGAGTATGATGAGTATGATTATGGAAATACTAATTTTATGCTCAATAATGATTCTCAGATTGTTAGTCTTAGTTTTTCTAACCCTTCATTAATGTCCAACACTTAGATTTATAGTTAAGGGCAAATGATAGCCATTGGGAGTAGATGAGAGCATTAAATGCTCTTTAATATAGCCGTTGAACGTGCTTCTTCTCTTTTTCAGATAACAGGCTTAATCGATTACCCAAAGTTCCTAATCGATTAGGGGCTCTTTTAAGCTCAAAACATATGTTTCTGTTTTATTGAATAATCATTGAGGGTCATATCTTAATCGGTTAGGACTTAACAAAATTGGTTTCTGTGAGAGTGAATAACCGATTAGGCCTATATCCTAATCAGTTAGGACTTAAGGAATTTTGCTTTTGAGAAAGCAAATACATGATTAGGGCTATAACTTAATCGGTTAGGCCCTGTTTTGAAACAAAAGGGGATGCTTCTGTTTAATCAAATAATCAATTAAATAACTTACCTAATCGGTTAGACATATAAAACATAAAGAGGCAATGCCTTTGTTCGTATCACTTTCATCGATTAGAAGTTGTTCCTAATCGATAAGAGACAATAGAAATTGGCTTCTTTAAAATGCAATAATCGGTTAGGTGGCTATACTAATCAGTTAGGACCTTATGCTTTTGACTCTTGTGAGGGGTTTTTCTTAGGATAGATTTCAAACGTGGTTTTCAAAGACATTTTACCTAATCTTAAAAATATCTTAACAGATGTGAGTCCTTATTTTGTGAAGCATATTTGATTTGAGTAAGAAAACAATTTATGAGCTTAGTGCGAATCCTTCAAGTACCTTTACACAAGTTCTAAAGCCTATATTCTAGACTTGATGCTCTTTGGGATTGTCTTGTGCATTTGCCTTCCTTTCTTTAGTTTGTTATCATCAAAACCATTTCTTGAATCAATGTTAATCACATTCTCCCCCTTTTTGATGATGACAAACAACTATTGAGAAAATGTTAGTTCAAATAATAATTGGAATTCATAACAGGATTTAGAGACTTACTCCCCCTCTATTTTTCAAGGGGTGATTGAATCAAAGATGCACAGCTCCCCCTTTGTTTTAGAATTCCAAGATCATAAAAAAAAATTCAATTATTTGACCTTCTTTTCTCAAAAAAACAAAAGCCTATCCTTCTCCCCCTTTTGTCATGATCAAAAAAAGAGTTGGAATAGATAACCAGTAATAATCTAGTCACAATGGAAGCATATCCAGTAATCCATTCATAAACAGACACATGCAAGTTCATACGACATTATCCAAAACAAGCATTCAAACCATGTCCAATATGCCAATTAAACAAGCCATGGTTCTAAGATAACTTGCATAATTGAAAACATAATATGAAAACATTAGAGTCATAGCTAAGCATAATATCCAAAACATAATTGTAAGCAAAGTAGACAATGTCAGAAACTATGCTATAAATGAAATAGATATTCCATGCCTAAGCCCCATGATCCTCTGGCACTGGGTAACGATGCTCGAGCCTATCCAAGTGATCCTCCATAGCACTTAAGCGATCGAAGATGACTAAGTTGCTGTGGTCCTGGTAAGTTCTAAGATCCACGATGGTAGCAAGAATACGTACGTGTTTCACTTGTTGCTTCTGGGATGCTACTTACTGCTGGTGCCTCCTCCAAAGGAATGTCATCCGGATCAGCAGGAATGTCTTCTTGTGGTGCTACTGCCACACGTCCATGACCATAAATCCATTCATCATTTACTTTCTTCACATACATTCGATTGAGAGAGGTAAGTCCAAACTTGTGGGAACCCATTGTATTCACGATTCCATCATCCCCTAAGGGGACCTTATATTGGTCTAGAATTCGAACAACTAATAGGGTATAAGAAAGATCCATAACTGCCTTTTCTTTAGGTTTTGTAACACCCCAAATTCTGACTATGTGAATAGTAATAGCAGAATTACACTGTTTTACATTTTCTGTGTGTTATAAAAATAGTTTGACTGTTCTGAGATCATTTTTTATCATTTTATGTCATTTGCTCCGAGTCAAGAAAATAATAATTTTCTGACCGGGAAAAATCTTATTTTAATTAATTAGAGTGGGGATCTTACTAAACCCAATTGATTGATATATATATTAATCTCGTAATTTTTAGGATTTAAGCGTGTAATAAAATAATTTTATATTTTTATAATATTATTTTATTCAACAGCATACTCTCTTGTCTCAAAAACAAGAGAAAAATTATTTGTGGACGAAAAAGTTCGTGGGGCCCACGTTTAGTGTAGCAGTCAACGATTCTGACTGGATAGAAATCTAAACCAATAGGAATTAGTCAAAATAAGTAGGCTTGACTTTCTAAACCAATTAGAATGAGTCAACAAAAGAAGCATTGACTTCTTTGTGAACCATTGGATTGTAAAGCTTACTTTAGAAGCTTTAACCTTAGCCGTTGATCTAATCAATGGTGAGATTAGAATGATAGTTTTATGACCAATTGATATCTACCTTAGATGTGATCTATGGCTAGGAATTAAAGATGAATCAATGGTTAGAAATAAGTCAAAAATTGTAGGCTTGAATTTGGTTAGTAGCTAATTAAGCTTAATTTGACTAATCTAATTACTTAATTAGCAAACTAAGTGAACTAGTTTAGTTCTTAAGTAATTGTGATCTAAATATTAATTAGATATCCTAATATTAATTAAAGGTTATAATATATGCTAATATATATTAAATTAATTAGTTATATGATTAGTATGTTAATTAAAATTGGTTAGGATATTTAACCTAACTAATTCTCTAATTAGTTAGTATGTAATTAGGAGTAATTTGGAAACAATTAAGTCACTAAAAAGATGGAGGGCTGCACGGTTTTGGGCTGCAACAAGGAGGCTTGGATGGCTTGATTCTACAAGGTTCTTGAAGCCTCCAACATGACATAAGCCATGTGCACCAATGTGAACACTTTAGGATATTTTAACATGCAAATTCAATCACTCAACCTCACTAAAAGTTCACTCACGGCAGCAGCATGTCTTTTTACATTTCACTTTCATTTGTTACACTTATCACAAAATCAAGCATCCGTTTTCTCTCCAAAAACTACCAAGAACCAAGCACACTTTTCTTTTCTTTCTTTCTCTCCATATTTGGCCAAGATCACCACCTACACTACCAAATCTCTATAATTTTTTCTCATCACATTTCCTAAACCCAAATCTCATTCTAAACACTTTTCATTCACAAAGATTTTCCAAAAAACTACTCTAGCTTGTCCAAAATCCAACCTTTTGCTTACTTACTTAAGGGTAAGTCTTGATTTTATGGTTCAAAATTGGATTTCTAATTTTTCTAACCATGATTGTTCCATGGTTTTTCAATATTAAACCTTGTTTGTGTTTTTACTAATTGTTTAAGAATTTTAGGGATTTGTTTGGGTGATTGCACAAATTTGAAGGAAAGGAGGAGAACTAACCGATTAAATTGTCTTCAAGAGGTAAGAGGGAGATTTAACCTCACCAACCAGGTTTTAGTGGTGTGAGGATGGTTTTGTACGGTGAAAAATCCATAAGGGTTCTTCACCGATTATTTGATTGTGTTTGTGTTATGTTTGATTGTGTTTCTGTGCTTGCATGTGTGATTAAATGCTTAAAGCTTTAATATTCTGTGTGTATGTGTAATTATGAAAGCATAGGACTGTATGCATAATTTAGGATGTGAATAGCATGAGAAATCGATTGTATGTGTACTCCAAAGAGTACCGAGGCTCACGGCTATACCATGGAAAAAGGACCAAAGTCCTTACATTGATGCATTAAAATGAGAACTGAGCGATTTAAATGAATTTGGAAAAAAAATTGAGTATAGTAAGGTAAAATGATTTTTGTGGGTAGTAAAGAAAAGAAATAACGATTTTTTAAAAACAATACCATTTACTAATTTTTAGAGGAATTATACGGCAAATTTTTATAAAAGAGGGACTAAATTGCAAATTTTATCAAAATGAGGGGCCATGGTATAAATACTTATTTTTAGAGGGGTCATATTGTAAATATTATTTTTAGAGGGGTCAAATTATAAATATTTTATAAAAGAGGGATGATTTTGTAAATATGAATTTTTTTGAGGGACTTTTTCGTAAATATTAATTTTATGAGGGACTATTTTGTAAATAGTAATTTTTGAGGGACTATGACGTAAATATATTAATTTTTGAGGGACTAATATGTAAATATGAGTTTTGAGGGACTAGTGTGCAAATATGAAAAATAAAGCCAATTTTAGTATTAAAATGAGAAAAATAGTATTTTTTATTTAAAACGTAAGAAAAATATTTACGCTATTTGAAAATATTGAAAAATCGCTACGCGATTTTGAAAAGGCGACAGAATTGAGTCGCAATTGAGAAAACGCAAAAATATGACTACGTGATTGAAATACAGTAATTATACTGTTAGATTATTGTGTGGGACCCGATTATGTGATATGAAATAGAAATGTGAATAGTGCATGGTACATGCATTGGAAAGGTCCGATGGACTGTATGAGGCTAGTTGTCTAGGAGAGACTACACCTCCTGAGTGGGTGCGATATGCGTAGTGTAAGTCACTCGTTGACTTTGGGGGCATTGGGGTGCGGGTTGCCTACAATGGGCAGTTGGTAGCTCTTCTGTGCCGTAGGTTAGACCGACGCAACACACCAATGATCTGGACCGAGACACTATCCTTAATCAAGATCTGATAAAGACTGTTGTCGTGTATATGCTGGATGTGCAAGACTGAGCACGTGGTCCGAGGCATGTTGGTACCAACAATTCTTTTCGATCACTCTCTCCGACCTGAGTTGTAGCTCCATGGAGTAGGAAATTGAGTCTATGTGCATACATATAATGATAGAGGGTATTATCGTAATTTCTGTTTATGATAATTGATTTATTGATTATTGATGATGACATGACTGTAATTATTGTGTATTACATGTTTTGTGATGATATTGATGTTAATGGCATAACTGTAATTATGGTATGATAACTGTATGAGATATTGTATGTGTTTATCTTCATTACTGCCATATTGGTATTGGCGTAGGTGATCTCACCTCTTTGTATGTATGTTTGGTATTATATTTATATTTGTTAAGACGTCGAGCAAGAAAAAGAGCGAGAAGCTGAGGAGGAGCAGATTTGTAACACCAACCTTAGGATGTCACATTTATGTTACAAAATTACCAAATTACCCTTATTTTAGATTACGTACTTTGTAGGGAAAAATACGAGTTGCAAAATTTCTTAATAACAAGAAAATAAACTTAGCAGAAAATAAAACATCACAGCATCATTACAAATAATTTACATCATTTATACATATCCAAGTCCTTTGTTATACATACACAAGTCTTTCACACTATCATACTGTAAATATTACAAACTAGTCATTCCAAAATTTTAAACATTATATACATTGACATCTTGCCCAAGTACTACTAGGCAGCTGAACCCTCAGAAGTAGCCGAACCCTCAAATGGGTCCTCCTCAGATTACCCAGGTGGGGGAATTCCAACTCGACGTAAAGTCCGGGGAACAAATGTCCGAGCGGACGATACGACACTACTCTCTTTAAGGGTGCGATAGTATGCTCCCCAGTGCTGCCTGATGGATATAGGGAACTCTAATTGTACATAAATAGTAACAGAAAAGTAAGGGTTCCCTGACTGTAGCCTACTCAATCTAATATTGACATCTCCTAGATAATATATACTCTCTCTCTCTCAAGATCTTCGGTCCATGCCTCGTCCCCTTCGATGAATGTTAGTCTCATGTAACCCAGAAAACTAGGGATCTCCACCGCCATCAAAACTCGAGGTTCTCAACGGAATCTGGACCTTCCTCTGCTTCTCGCTCTACGTCTGGCTCAATGTCTTAACAACACATAAACATAATACAACATATGCATACAAGAGGTGAGATCACCTACGCCAATACCAGTATGGTAGCAATGAAGATAATCACATTCAAAATATCATACAGTTGTCATACTATAATTACAGTTATGCCACTAACATTATATATCATAATTACACAGGAAATAAAACAAGAATTACGATTATGCTATTTTCAATGCTCAAGTATTCAATATTTCAATTATCATGAGCAAGAGTTACACATGAACAAGAATTATAATAATAATATATCCTCTATGTATGCAAATGTACACTGACTCAATATCCTACTCCATGGAGCTACAACTCAAGTCGGAGAGAATGACCGAAAAGATCTGTCAGCACCAACATGCTTCAGACCACGTGCTCAATTTCTGCACATCTAGCATATGCACGACAGTCTGTATCGATTCATGATTAGGAATAGTGTCTCGGTCCGGATCATTGGTGTGTTGCATCCCTAACCCACGGTGCAGAAGAGCTACCAACTGTCCATTGTAGGCAACCCGCACCCCAATGCCCCCAAGGTCAACAAGTGACCTACACTACGCTTATCGCACCCACTCAGGAGGTGTAGTCTCTCCTAGGCAACTTGCCTTACACAGTCCTTCGGACCTTTCCAATGCATCTACTATGCACTATTCACAATTTTCATTAATATCACATATGCAGGGTTCATATAATAATTTAACAGCATTATTACTATAATTTAATCGCGTAGTCATATTTTCGTATTTTGTCTCACGACTCAATTCTGTCGCCTTTTCAAATCACGTAGTGATTTTTCAATGTTTTCCAATCGCGTAAATATTATTATTATTATTATTTTTATACGTTTTGAATCAGAATTTCTGTTTTACTTATTTTAATACTAAAATTCATTTCATTTCCTCATATTTGCAAAATAGTCCCTCACAATAGAATAATTACTTTCTTGTCCCTCAAAACATATGAATTACATTTTAGTCCCTCAAAATTTATATTTACATAATGGCCCCGTATTTATATAATTTTTTTACAATTTAGTCCTCATAATCACACATAATTTTTTTATGCATTCTAAATTACACACACATACATAACATCAAGTCTATAAGTATTTCATCACACATGCTAACATTGAAATAAGTTACACATAACACAAATACTACACATACAAGCATAAAAACACAATTCTATACATCACAAATACACCCCAAAGACCTCAAACAATAGGTGAATGAATCCTTGTGGATTTTTCACCGAACAGAACCATCCTCACACCACCAGAACTTGGTTGGTGAGGTTGAATCTCCCTCTTACCTCTTGAAGACAAGCTTTCTAAGCTCTCCTCCTTTCCTTGAAATTTTGTTAACCTCCTAAACAAACCCTAAAATTCCAAGAAAATTAGTAAATGCACATACAAGAATCAAGATTGAAAAACCATGGAGAAATCATGGTTAGCAAAATTAAAAAAAATCAAACTTTGAATCATTGAATCAAAGCTTACCCTTTAGGGAAAGGTTGGAGTTTTGAACAAGATAGGATAGGTTTGTGACAAAACCTTGTGAAGGAGAAGTGGTTAGAATATAATTGGAGTTAAAACAAGACCAAGAGATAAATTTTTAAAGGCTTGATAGTGTGGTTTTCAGGTGGTAGCCGATTGTGGAGAAAGAAGATGGAAGAGAAGTTTACTTGATTTCTTGGTACTTTTGAGAGAAATACAACTTATGTATGATAAGTAGAAAAGATGAAAGGTGGGGACGTACAAGAAGGCTGCTGGCCGTGTGAGTGGCTTGTGAATTGGAAAGGATTTACTTGAGCAATTATCCAAATCTTTAAATGCACATTTCTAGCTGCTGCCGTGAGTGACTTGTGAGAGTAAAATAAAGAGATTTACTTGAGTAATTATCCATTACTTTACAGCTGCCTTGAGTGACTTGTGAGGATAAAATAAAGAGAATTACTTGAATAATTATCCAACTTTACAATTTCTTCTATTGCCGTCTTTGCCTTGAGTGACCGTGAGTGACTTGTGAGGAAATAATAAGAAATTTACTTGAGTAAGTATCCAAAGTTTAAATGCACATGGACAATCACTTTTCATTGGTCACCAACTTGACTTTGCATGGCTTTGGAGTGTTCAAATATCACGTAGAAGCTTCTCCATTCTCTATTTGTTGAAGCGTGGTCATTTGCTCCTCCATTCTCGCTTTGAACCGTGTAGCTTAAGTGAGGTTAGGGTCCTTAATTTGTTGTTAATTCAAGCCTAATTACTAGTTAATTGATTAGCTAATTAATTAGGTTTAATTTCCTAATCATTCTTACTTAATCATCCAATTATATAACTAATTAGTTTAACATATTTAGCATGTATCTTAACCTCTAATTAGAATTTGGATATTAAAGTAAGGATTAAATTATAACTAATTACTAGTTAAGTTAGTTTACTTAGTTTCTTAATTAGGCAATTAGGTCAACTAAATTAAGGTTAATTAGTTCCTAAGCAAAAGTCAAGCCATTATTGTTGACTCAATCCTATCCATTGAAAATCAACTTGATTACCTATCCATTGATCTCATCTACGGTGGATATTACTTGGTGATTTTGTTAGGATTCGTTTTACACCATTGATCAGATCAACGGTGAAGATCAAAGCTTCTAAATCAAGCTTCAAATCTAATGGTCCACAAGGAAGTCTAAGCTTCTTTCCTTGACCAATTCTCATTGGTTAGAAAAGTCCAACCATTTATTTTGACTATTTCCTATTGGTTCATTTTAATTTTGGTTACAAAAAAATATTCTAAGCACATTTTTTGTCAGTTAAAACTTAGTGGGTCCAAAATTCATAGTAACGGCTGCTATAAATATAACCACAGATATTTATCAGTACAATATTTTTGTTTTTATATATAGATTCTAAAAATTAAAAGATTCTTTTCTGTGTCACTCAGATTCGAGTTTAGTAAGATCCCCCGTCTCCACATGAGGCAAATCAGAATTTCCCCGGCCTAAAAATTATTATTATTATTTTTTCCTGGCCAGGAGCAAATCATACAAAATGATCAAATATGATCTCAGAACAGTCAAATTATTTTTATAACACACAGAAAATACAAAACAGTGTAATTCTGCTATTTCTTTAACTAATGCAATGTCCTTTCCTCGAAGCTGCTTTATCCTTCGATCTTCAATCTTGACTGGAACCGTCTCATAGGTCAAGTTCTCCTTTAGTTGTACAGTGTCTGGTTCGATAATGTGAGTTGGATCTGGAATATATTTCCGTAGTTGTGATACGTGAAATACATTATGAAGATTTGAGAAAAACGGTGGTAGTGCAACTTGATAAGCTACCGGACCTATCCGACGAAGTATCTGATACAGTCCGATAAACTTGGGAGTAAGCTTCCTCGACTTGATTACTCGTCCAACTCCAGTCATAGGCGTCACACGTAAAAATACATGGTCACCTTCTTCAAATTCCAGTGGTCTTCGTCTTTTATCTGCATAGCTCTTTTGTCGCGTCTGAGCTGTCCTCATCTTGTCTTGGATCATCTTCACTTTCTCAGTTGTTTGCTGCACAAATTCAGGTCCTACCACAGTACTTTCACCATCCTGGTACCAACACAATGGTGTCCTACATCTTCTCCCATATAAGGCTTCATAGGGTGCCATCCCTATACTCGAATGGAAACTATTGTTGTAGGTAAACTCTATCAATGGCAGAAATTCATCCCAACAACCAGTTTGCTCTAGAACGCAAGCCCTCAACAAGTCCTCCAACGACTGAATTGTTCTTTCTGACTGACCATCAGTTTGTGGATGGTAAGCAGAACTCAAATGTAGATTGGTTCCCATGGCTTCTTGTAGACTAGTCCAAAATCTTGAGGTAAATCGCGGATCTCGATCAGAAATTATACTGGATGGTACACCATGAAGTCTAACAATTTTATTGATGTATATCTAAGCCAACTTCTCCATTGAGTACTTAATATTAATCGGTAAAAAGTGCGCCGACTTTGTAAGTCGATCAATAATTACCCATATAGAATCGTGACCCTTCCGAGTTCTTGGTAGTCCGTGACGAGATCCATTGCTATGTCATCCCATTTCCATTCAGGAATAGGCAAAGGTTGCAACATTCCTGAAGGTCTCTGGTGTTCTACTTTGGCCTTCTGACAAATTAAACAGGATGATACATATTCTGCGACATCCTTCTTCATTCCTTGCCACAAATACAACTGTTTCAAATCTTGGTACATCTTCGTGGCTCCTGGATGCATACTCAACTTACTTCTATGAGCTTCATCCAAAATCGATCTCCTAAGTTCTGGATCGTTTAGTACACAAACTCTCCCTTTGAACTTCAAAATTCCATTTATACCTTCGCTGAATTCCAATTCTGCTCCTTGATTTCTTGCTTCCTTTGCTTCTTGCAGATATTGATCACTATTCTGTCCTTCTCGTATTTTATCCATCAGATCATTCGAAATAGTGATCATATTCAAACACATCTTCCCCGGTGTCAACTTCACAGATAATCGCATATCCCGAAATTCTTCTATCAATTCCTTCTCCTTCATCATCATAACAGAAGCATTAAGGGATTTTCTACTCAAAGCATCCGCTACGACATTCACCTTTCCGGGATGATATTGTACCTGAAAGTCATAATCTTTCAGAAACTCGAGCCAACGCCTTTGTCTCATGTTCAACTCTTTCTGGTCAAACAGATACTTCAAACTTTTATGGTCACTAAATACAGTGAACGTTGCCCCATAGAGAAAATGTCTCCATACCTTCAACGCAAACACCACTGCTGCTAGCTCCAAGTCATGAGTCAGATAATTCCTCTCATGCACTTTCAACTGCCTCGACGCATATGCCACAACCTTACGGTTCTGCATAAGTACACAACCCAATCCTTGATACGAAGCATCACAGTACACCTCGAAAGGTTCATTCGGATCAGGTAGAATCAAAACTGGTGAAGTAGTCAGTCGTCGTTTCAACTCCTGAAAACTTTCCTCACATGCTTCAGTCCAGGTAAACGGTTGATTCTTTCGTGTAAGTTGGGTAAGAGGTCCTGCAATCTTTGAAAACCCTTCTATGAATCAAGATGTCATCAAGATGTCATCCATAAAGACAACAATAAACTTATCCAAGTATGAACGGAAAATTCTGTTCATGAAGTCCATAAATATTACAGGTGCATTAGTCACACCAAAAGGCATCACTTGGTACTCATAATGCCCATATCGAGTACGAAACGCAGTCTTCGGGATATCCTCCACCTTTACACGTATCTGGTGATAACCAGAACGTAAGTCAATCTTAGAAAATATGGTGGCTCCTCGCAATTGGTCCAGCAGATCATCAATCCTCGGTAGGGGATACTTATTCTTGATTGTAATCTTGTTCAGTTGCCGATAGTCCACACATAGCCGAGAAGTCCCATCCTTCTTCTTTACCAATAACACTGGAGCTCCCCAGGGTGATACACTTGGTCTCACAAATTGCTTTTCCAATAAATCTTCCAATTGCTTCTTCAGTTCTGCCAACTCTACTGGCGATATTCTGTAAGGTGCCATAGATATAGGTCCAGCTCTAGGTACCAAATCAATAGAGAATTCAATCTTCCTTTCCGGCGGTAGTCCCAGTATATCTTCAGGAAACACTTCGGGAAATTTGTTCACTACAAGATATCCTTCAAAACATCTTCACAGTGAACCTCCAAAGAAGATATCAACAAGTACCCTAGGTCTCCTTCCTTTAAACAAGCTTCCACTTGAGTAGCCGTTAAGAATTTAGAATCCTTAACCTCAGGCAAAACTAACGTCTTACTCGAATAATCGATCAGGATATGGTTAGAGGATAACCAATCCATCCCTAAAATTACATTAATCTTGGAAAGAGGCAAACAGATCAAATCCACATGAAAGATTCTATCCCTAACACATACAGGGCAATTCAAGCATACTTTTGTAGTTATCACAGGTTTATCAGTAGGAGTAACCACAGTCAAATCATATGGCAATGTAGTCACAGTCAATCCCAAACGCTCCACACAATCATATGCAATGAAAGAATGTGTTGCTCCCGAATCATATAAGACTGTTAAAGGGTTACCTTTTATGGCACACTCCTCCATTATCAAGTCCTCAGATTTAGCGGCTTCCTCCCTGCTCATAGTATATACTCGACCACACCCTGTGGCCTCGCAATACGAACACTGCCCACTGATGGCTGCCTTCGACCGATCACAATCTGCGGAAAAATGTCCGGGCTTCCCACATCTATAACAGATTACCCCTTATATTGACAAAGTCCCTCGTAAGATGTCCTTTCCCACACTTAAAACATTTAAGTGCGAAGTTCAGTTGAAAGCGCCTTACCACCACTTGAACTTCCCCCAACCGATTGTTGTTTATTTCGACCTCCTATTTGGTTTAATGTATGGTTTACGGTGATAACGGTTGCCACCGCTACCCCTTCCTCGTTGGAACCGTGCTGGTCCAAAGTTCTTAGTCCTTGCCGCCCGTTGGTTATTGATCTCCTCAATCTTGCGGCACTTGTCCAATAACACCGGAAACTGATTAATATCCACTGTCGCTAAAGCTCTCTTGATGTCAAGCCTTAACCCCTCTTCGAATTTCCTACACTTCCATTCCTCATCCGAATGCATCTGGAAGTACCTCGAAAACTTAGACAAGCTTTCGAACCTTGTCTGCGTACTCGCTCACGGTCATTGCTCCTTGCCTCGGACTAAGGAACTCCATCTCCTTAGCATGTCGCACACTCATTTGGAAAATATTTTGCCAAAAACTGTCTAAAAAGTTGCCATGTTACAATTCTTCCTTCGACTTCAATTAATCTTCGGACTCCTGCCCACCAGGCCTTTCCATCACCGACTAGCACAAACGTCGCGAAAGTAAGCTTACGCTCATCAGTACAACCCATACCATCAAACATCTTCTCTAGTTCCTTAATCCACAAATCAGCTTTTTCTGGGTCAAATTCTCCATGAAACTTAGGCGGATTATTCCTTGAAATTCTGACAAGCTATGAGCATCGTCAGTTGCTCTCCGATTCTCTTTGTACAATAACCTCAGCGATCCTTTGTATTGCTGCTACAGCTGCAGCCATATTCTGATTGTCATTGTCGGCGTTCTCACATTCTGCTCTATTATTAACACGCCCTCTTCCTCGTCCAGCCATTTCTCAAATTAACTGGACAACACAAACAATACAAATAAGAGTTGAAGTCAATCTTCCAATAATATCGTTTCCTAAAAGAAACAAACACAGAGAATCACGCAACTTAAACAAGGCAGACTTAACCACAAACCCAAAAGACTCTAACTTGGGCTCTGATACCAACTAATGTAACACCCACCTTAGGATGTCACATTTATGTTACATAATTACCAAATTACTATTATTTTAGATTACGTACTTTGTAGGGAAAAATACGAGTTGCAAAATTTCTTAATAACAAGAAAATAAACTTAGCAGAAAATAAAACATCACAGCATCATTACAAATAATTTACATCATTTATACATATCCAAGTCCTTTGTTATACATATACAAGTCTTTCACACTATCATACTGTAAATATTACAAACTAGTCATTCCAAAATTTTAAACACTATATACATTGACATCTTGTCCAAGTAGTACTAGGCAGCTGAACCCTCAGAAGTAACCAAACCCTCAAATGGGTCCTCCTCAGATTCTCCGGGTGGGGGAATTCCAACTCGACGTAAAGTCCGGGGAACAAATGTCTGAGCGGACTATACGACACTACTCTCTCTAGGGGTGCAATAGTACGCTCCCCAGTGCTGCCTGGTGGATATAGGGAACACTAATTGTACATAAATAGTAACAGAAAAGTAAGGGTTCCCTGACTGTAGCCTACTCAATCTAATATTGACATCTCCTAGATAATATATACTCTCTCTCTCAAGATCTTCGGTCCATGCCTCGTCCCCTTCGATGAATGTTAGTCTCATGTAACCCAGAAAACTAGGGATCTCCACCGCCATCAAAACTCGAGGTTCTCAACGGAATCTGGACCTTCCTCTGCTTCTCGCTCTACGTCTGGCTCAATGTCTTAACAACATATAAACATAATACAACATATGCATACAAGAGGTGAGATCACCTACGCCAATACCAGTATGGTAGCAATGAAGATAATCACATTCAAAATATCATACAGCTGTCATACTATAATTACAGTTATGCCACTAACATTATATATCATAATTACACAGGAAATAAAACAAGAATTACGATTATGCTATTTTCAATGCTCAAGTATTCAATATTTCAGTTATCATGAGCAAGAATTACACATGAACAAGAGTTATAATAATAATATATCCTCTATGTATGCAAATGTACACTGACTCAATATCCTACTCCATGGAGCTACAACTCAAGTCGGAGAGAATGACCGAAAAGATCTGTCGGCACCAACATGCTTCAGACCACGTGCTCAATTTCTGCACATCTAGCATATGCACGACAGTCTGTATCGAATCATGATTAGGGATAGTGTCTCGGTCCGGATCATTGGTGTGTTGCATCGGTCTAACCCACGGTACAGAAGAGCTACCAACTGTCCATTGTAGGCAACCCGCACCCCAATGCCCCCAAGGTCAACAAGTGACCTACACTACGCTTATCGCACCCACTCAGGAGGTGTAGTCTCTCCTAGGCAACTTGCCTTACGCAGTCCTTCGAACCTTTCCAATGCATGTACTATGCACTATTCACAATTTTCATTAATATCACATATGCAGGGTTCATATAATAATTTAACAAACATTATTCTTTGTAATTTAATCGCGTAGTCATATTTTTGTATTTTCTCTTGCGACTCAATTGTCGCCTTTTCAAATCACATAGTGATTTTTCAATGTTTTCCAATCGCGTAAATATTATTATTATTATTTTTTTTATACGTTTTCAATCAAAATTTCTGTTTTACTTATTTTAATACTAAAATTCATTTCATTTCCTCATATTTGCAAAATAGTCCCTCACAATAGAATAATCACTTTCTTGTCCCTCAAAACATATGAATTACATTTTAGTCCCTCAAAATTTATATTTACATAATGGCCCCGTATTTATATAATTTTTTACAATTTAGTCCTCATAATCACACATAATTTTTTTATGCATTCTAAATTACACACACATACATAACATCAAGTCTGTAAGTATTTCATCACACATGCTAACATTGAAATAAGTTACACATAACACAAATACTACACATACAAGCATAAAAACACAATTCTATACATCACAAATACACCCAAAGACCTCAAACAATAGGTGAATGAATCCTTGTGGATTTTTCACCGAACAGAACCAACCTCACACCACGTAACTTGGTTGGTGAGGTTGAATCTCCTCTTACCTCTTGAAGACAAGCTTTCTAAGCTCTCCTCCTTTCCTTGAAATTTTGTTAACCTCCTAAACAAACCCTAAAATTCCAAGAAAATTAGTAAATGCACATACAAGAATCAAGATTGAAAAACCATGGAGAAATCATGGTTAGCAAAATTAAAAAAAATCAAACTTTGAATCATTGAATCAAAGCTTACCCTTTAGGGAAAGGTTGGAGTTTTGAACAAGATAAGATAGGTTTGTGACAAAACCTTGTGAAGGAGAAGTGGTTAGAATATAATTGGAGTTAAAACAAGACCAAGAGATAAATTTTTAAAGGCTTGATAGTGTGGTTTTTAGGTGGTAGCCGATTGTGGAGAAAGAAGATGGAAGAGAAGTTTACTTGATTTCTTGGTACTTTTGAGAGAAATACAACTTATGTATGATAAGTAGAAAAGATGAAAGGTGGGGACGTACAAGAAGGCTGCTGGCCGTGTGAGTGGCTTGTGAATTGGAAAGGATTTACTTGAGCAATTATCCAAATCTTTAAATGCACATTTCTAGCTGTACTGCCGTGAGTGACTTGTGAGAGTAAAATAAAGAGATTTACATGAGTAATTATCCATTACTTTACAGCTGCCTTGAGTGACTTGTGAGGATAAAATAAAGAGAATTACTTGAATAATTATCCAACTTTACAATTTCTTTCCGTCTTTGCCTTGAGTGACCGACCGTGAGTGACTTGTGAGGAAATAATAAGAAATTTACTTGAGTAAGTATCCAAAGTTTAAATGCACATGGACAATCACTTTTCATTGGTCACCAACTTGACTTTGCATGGCTTTGGAGTGTTCAAATATCACGTAGAAGCTTCTCCATTCTGCTGTTGAACTGTGGCTGCTCCTCCATTCTGCTGCTGAACCGTGTAGCTTAAGTGAGGTTAGGGTCCTTAATTTGTTGTTAATTCAAGCCTAATTACTAGTTAATTGATTAGCTAATTAATTAGGTTTAATTTCCTAACCATTCTTACTTAATCATCCAATTATATAACTAATTAGTTTAACATATTTAGCATGTATCTTAACCTCTAATTAGAATTTGGATATTAAAGTAAGGATTAAATTATAACTAATTACTAGTTAAGTTAGTTTACTTAGTTTCTTAATTAGGCAATTAGGTCAACTAAATTAAGGTTAATTAGTTCCTAAGCAAAAGTCAAGCCATTATTGTTGACTCAATCCTATCCATTGAAAATCAACTTGATTACCTATCCATTGATCTCATCTACGGTGGATATTACTTGGTGATTTTGTTAGGATTCGTTTTACACCGTTGATCGGATCAACGGTGAAGATCAAAGCTTCTAAATCAAGCTTCAAATCTAATGGTCCACAAGGAAGTCTAAGCTTCTTTCCTTGACCAATTCTCATTGGTTAGAAAAGTCCAACCATTTATTTTGACTATTTCCTATTGGTTCATTTTAATTTTGGTTACAAAAAAATATTCTAAGCACATTTTCTGTCAGTTAAAACTTAGCGGGTCCAAAATTCATAGTAACGGTTGCTATAAATATAACCATAGATATTTATCAGTACAATATTATTGTTTTTATATATAGATTCTAAAAATTAAAAGATTCTTTTCTGTGTCACTCAGATTCGGGTTTAGTAAGATCCCCCGTCTCCACATGAGGCAAATCAGAATTTCCCCGGCCTAAAAATTATTATTATTATTTTTTCCTGGCCAGGAGCAAATCATACAAAATGATCAAATATGATCTCAGAACAGTCAAATTATTTTTATAACACACAGAAAATACAAAACAGTGTAATTCTGCTATTACTATTCATATAGTCAGAATTTGGGATGTTACAACTCTCCCCTTCTAAAATAAAGTTTCGTCCTCGAAACTTGACATACACTTAACATAAAAATGGATACTGCTCTCTAATCTTCTCTTCCAGCTCCCATGTGGCTTCACCACTTACATCGTTCCAAACTACTTTAACTAATGCAATGTCCTTTCCTCGAAGCTGCTTTATCCTTCGATCTTCAATCTTGACTGGAACCGTCTCATAGGTCAAGTTCTCCTTTAGTTGTACAGTGTCTGGTTCGATAATGTGAGTCGGATCTGGAATATATTTCCGTAGTTGTGATACGTGAAATACATTATGAAGATTTGATAAAAACGGTGGCAGTGCAACTTGATAAGCTACCGGACCTATCCGACGAAGTATCTGATACGGTCCGATAAACTTGGGAGTAAGCTTCCTCGACTTGATTACTCGTCCAACTCCAGTCATAGGCGTCACACGTAAAAATACATGGTCACCTTCTTCAAATTCCAGTGGTCTTCGTCTTTTATCTGCATAGCTCTTTTGTCGCGTCTGAGCTGTCCTCATCTTGTCTTGGATCATCTTCACTTTCTCAGTTGTTTGCTGCACAGATTCAGGTCCTACCACAGTACTTTCACCATCCTGGTACCAACACAATGGTGTCCTACATCTTCTCCCATATAAGGCTTCATAGGGTGCCATCCCTATACTCGAATGGAAACTATTGTTGTAGGTGAACTCTATCAATGGCAGAAATTCATCCCAACAACCAGTTTGCTCTAGAACGCAAGCCCTCAACAAGTCCTCCAACGACTGAATTGTTCTTTCTGACTGACCATCAGTTTGTGGATGGTAAGCAGAACTCAAATGTAGATTGGTTCCCATGGCTTCTTGTAGACTAGTCCAAAATCTTGAGGTAAATCGCGGATCTCGATCAGAAATTATACTGGATGGTACACCATGAAGTCTAACAATTTTATTGATGTATATCTAAGCCAACTTCTCCATTGAGTACTTAATATTAATCGGTAAAAAGTGCGCCGACTTTGTAAGTCGATCAATAATTACCCATATAGAATCGTGACCCTTCCGAGTTCTTGGTAGTCCCGTGACGAGATCCATTGCTATGTCATCCCATTTCCATTCAGGAATAGGCAAAGGTTGCAACATTCCTGAAGGTCTCTGGTGTTCTACTTTGGCCTTCTGACAAATTAAACAGGATGATACATATTCTGCGACATCCTTCTTCATTCCTTGCCACAAATACAACTGTTTCAAATCTTGGTACATCTTCGTGGCTCCTGGATGCATACTCAACTTACTTCTATGAGCTTCATCCAAAATCGATCTCCTAAGTTCTGGATCGTTTAGTACACAAACTCTCCCTTTGAACTTCAAAATTCCATTTATACCTTCATTTGAATTCCAATTCTGCTCCTTGATTTCTTGCTTCCTTTGCTTCTTGCAGATATTGATCACTATTCTGTCCTTCTCGTATTTTATCCATCAGATCATTCGAAATAGTGATCATATTCAAACACATCTTCCCGGTGTCAACTTCACAGATAATCGCATATCCAGAAATTCTTCTATCAATTCCTTCTCCTTCATCATCATAATGAAGCATTAAGGATTTTCTACTCAAAGCATCCGCTACGACATTCACCTTTCCTAGGGATGATATTGTACATGAAAGTCATAATCTTTCGAAACTCGAGCCAACGCCTTTGTCTCATGTTCAACTCTTTCTGGTCAAACAGATACTTCAAACTTTTATGGTCACTAAATACAGTGAACGTTGCCCCATAGAGAAAATGTCTCCATACCTTCAACGCAAACACCACTGCTGCTAGCTCCAAGTCATGAGTCGGATAATTCCTCTCATGCACTTTCAATCGCTCGACGCATATGCCACAACCTTACGGTTCGCATAAGTACACAACCCAATCCTTGATACGAAGCATCACAATACACCTCGAAAGGTTCATTCGGATCGTAGAATCAAAGCGGTGAAGTAGTCAGTCGTCGTTTCAACTCCTGAAAACTTTCCTCACATGCTTCAGTCCAGGTAAACGGTTGATTCTTTCGTGTAAGTTGGGTAAGAGGTCCTGCAATCTTTGAAAACCCTTCTATGAATCAAGATGTCATCAAGATGTCATCAATAAAGACAACAATAAACTTATCCAAGTATGAACGAAAAATTCTGTTCATGAAGTCCTTAAATATTACAGGTGCATTAGTCACACCAAAAGGCATCACTTGGTACTCATAATGCCCATATCGAGTACGAAACGCAGTCTTCGGGATATCCTCCACCTTTACACGTATCTGGTGATAACCAGAACGTAAGTCAATCTTAGAAAATATGGTGGCTCCTCGCAATTAGTCCAGCAGATCATCAATCCTCGGTAGGGGATACTTATTCTTGATTGTAATCTTGTTCAGTTGCCGATAGTCCACACATAGCCGAGAAGTCCCATCCTTCTTCTTTACCAATAACACTGGAGCTCCCCAGGGTGATACACTTGGTCTCACAAATTGCTTTTCCAACAAATCTTCCAATTGCTTCTTCAGTTCTGCCAACTCTACTGGCGATATTCTGTAAGGTGCCATAGATATAGGTCCAGCTCTAGGTACCAAATCAATAGAGAATTCAATCTTCCTTTCCGGCGGTAGTCCCAGTATATCTTCAGGAAACACTTCAGGAAATTTGTTCACTACAAGATATCCTTCAAAACATCTTCACAGTGAACCTCCAAAGAAGATATCAACAAGTACCCTAGGTCTCCTTCCTTTAAACAAGCTTCCACTTGAGTAGCCGTTAAGAATTTAGAATCCTTAACCTCAGGCAAAACTAACGTCTTACTCGAATAATCGATCAGGATATGGTTAGAGGATAACCAATCCATCCCTAAAATTACATTAATCTTGGAAAGAGGCAAACAGATCAAATCCACATGAAAGATTCTATCCCTAACACATACAGGGCAATTCAAGCATACTTTTGGAGTTATCACAGGTTTATCAGTAGGAGTAACCACAGTCAAATCATATGGCAATGTAGTCACAGTCAATCCCAAACGCTCCACACAATCATATGCAATGAAAGAATGTGTTGCTCCCGAATCATATAAGACTGTTAAAGGGTTACCTTTTATGGCACACTCCTCCATTATCAAGTCCTCAGATTTAGCGGCTTCCTCCCTGCTCATAGTATATACTCGACCACCTGCCTGTGGCCTCGCAATACGAACACTGCCCACTGATGGCTCTGCCTTCGACTGATCACAATCTCTGGAAAAATGTCCAGGCTTCCCACATCTATAACAGATTACCCCCTTATATTGACAGTCCCTCGTAAGATGTCCTTTCCCACACTTAAAACATTTAAGTGCAGAAGTTCCAGTTGAAACTGCCTTACCACCACTTGAACTTCCCCCAACTGATTGTTGTTTATTCTGACCTCCTGCTGGTTTAATGTATGGTTTCTGTTGATAACGGTTGCCACCGCTACCCCTTCCTCGTTGGAACCGTGCTGGTCCAAAGTTCTTAGTCCTTGCCGCCCGTTGGTTATTGATCTCCTCAATCTTGCGGCACTTGTCCAATAACACCGGAAACTGATTAATATCCACTGTCGCTAAAGCTCTCTTGATGTCAAGCCTTAACCCCTCTTCGAATTTCCTACACTTCCATTCCTCATCCGAATGCATCTGGAAGTACCTCGAAAACTTAGACAAGCTTTCGAACCTTGCTGCGTACTCGCTCACAGTCATTGCTCCTTGCCTCAGACTAAGGAACTCCATCTCCTTAGCATGTCGCACACTCGCTGGAAAATATTTTGCCAAAAACTTCTGTCTAAAAAGTTGCCATGTTACAATTCTTCCTTCAGCTTCAATTAATCTTCGGACTCCTGCCCACCAGGCCTTTCCATCACCGACTAGCACAAACGTCGCGAAAGTAAGCTTACGCTCATCAGTACAACCCATACCATCAAACATCTTCTCTAGTTCCTTAATCCACAAATCAGCTTTTTCTGGGTCAAATTCTCCATGAAACTTAGGCGGATTATTCCTTCGAAATTCTGACAAGCTATGAGCATCGTCAGTTGCTCTCCGATTCTGCTGTACAATAACCTCAGCGATCCTTTGTATTGCTGCTACAGCTGCAGCCATATTCTGATTGTCATTGTCGGCGTTCTCACATTCTGCTCTATTATTAACACGCCCTCTTCCTCGTCCAGCCATTTCTCAAATTAACTGGACAACACAAACAATACAAATAAGAGTTGAAGTCAATCTTCCAATAATATCGTTTCCTAAAAGAAACAAACACAGAGAATCACGCAACTTAAACAAGGCAGACTTAACCACAAACCCAAAAGACTCTAACTTGGGCTCTGATACCAACTAATGTAACACCCACCTTAGGATGTCACATTTATGTTACATAATTACCAAATTACCATTATTTTAGATTACGTACTTTGTAGGGAAAAATACGAGTTGCAAAATTTCTTAATAACAAGAAAATAAACTTAGCAGAAAATAAAACATCACAGCATCATTACAAATAATTTACATCATTTATACATATCCAAGTCCTTTGTTATACATATACAAGTCTTTCACACTATCATACTGTAAATATTACAAACTAGTCATTCCAAAATTTTAAACACTATATACATTGACATCTTGTCCAAGTACTACTAGGCAGCTGAACCCTCAGAAGTAACCAAACCCTCAAATGGGTCCTCCTCAGATTCTCCGGGTGGGGGAATTCCAACTCGACGTAAAGTCCGGGGAACAAATGTCTGAGCGGACTATACGACACTACTCTCTCTAGGGGTGCAATAGTACGCTCCCCAGTGCTGCCTAGTGGATATAGGGAACTCTAATTGTACATAAATAGTAACAGAAAAGTAAGGGTTCCCTGACTGTAGCCTACTCAATCTAATATTGACATCTCCTAGATAATATATACTCTCTCTCTCAAGATCTTCGGTCCATGCCTCGTCCCCTTCGATGAATGTTAGTCTCATGTAACCCAGAAAACTAGGGATCTCCACCGCCATCAAAACTCGAGGTTCTCAACGGAATCTGGACCTTCCTCTGCTTCTCGCTCTACGTCTGGCTCAATGTCTTAACAACATATAAACATAATACAACATATGCATACAAGAGGTGAGATCACCTACGCCAATACCAGTATGGTAGCAATGAAGATAATCACATTCAAAATATCATACAGCTGTCATACTATAATTACAGTTATGCCACTAACATTATATATCATAATTACACAGGAAATAAAACAAGAATTACGATTATGCTATTTTCAATGCTCAAGTATTCAATATTTCAATTATCATGAGCAAGAATTACACATGAACAAGAGTTATAATAATAATATATCCTCTATGTATGCAAATGTACACTGACTCAATATCCTACTCCATGGAGCTACAACTCAAGTCGGAGAGAATGACCGAAAAGATCTGTCGGCACCAACATGCTTCAGACCACGTGCTCAATTTCTGCACATCTAGCATATGCACGACAGTCTGTATCGATTCATGATTAGGGATAGTGTCTCGGTCCGGATCATTGGTGTGTTGCATCAGTCTAACCCATGGTACAGAAGAGCTACCAACTGTCCATTGTAGGCAACCCGCACCCCAATGCCCCCAAGGTCAACAAGTGACCTACACTACGCTTTTCGCACCCACTCAGGAGGTGTAGTCTCTCCTAGGCAACTTGCCTTACGCAGTCCTTCGAACCTTTCCAATGCATGTACTATGCACTATTCACAATTTTCATTAATATCACATATGCAGGGTTCATATAATAATTTAACAGCATTATTACTGTAATTTAATCGCGTAGTCATATTTTTGTATTTTCTCTTGCGACTCAATTCTGTCGCCTTTTCAAATCACATAGTGATTTTTCAATGTTTTCCAATCGCGTAAATATTATTATTATTATTTTTTTTATACGTTTTCAATCAAAATTTCTGTTTTACTTATTTTAATACTAAAATTCATTTCATTTCCTCATATTTGCAAAATAGTCCCTCACAATAGAATAATCACTTTCTTGTCCCTCAAAACATATGAATTACATTTTAGTCCCTCAAAATTTATATTTACATAATGGCCCCGTATTTATATAATTTTTTTACAATTTAGTCCTCATAATCACACATAATTTTTTTATGCATTCTAAATTACACACACATACATAACATCAAGTCTGTAAGTATTTCATCACACATGCTAACATTGAAATAAGTTACACATAACACAAATACTACACATACAAGCATAAAAACACAATTCTATACATCACAAATACACCCCAAAGACCTCAAACAATAGGTGAATGAATCCTTGTGGATTTTTCACCGAAACGAATCTCAACCTCACACCACCGAACTTGGTTGGTGAGGTTGAATCTCCTCTTACCTCTTGAAGACAAGCTTTCTAAGCTCTCCTCCTTTCCTTGAAATTTTGTTAACCTCCTAAACAAACCCTAAAATTCCAAGAAAATTAGTAAATGCACATACAAGAATCAAGATTGAAAAACCATGGAGAAATCATGGTTAGCAAAATTAAAAAAAATCAAACTTTGAATCATTGAATCAAAGCTTACCCTTTAGGGAAAGGTTGGAGTTTTGAACAAGATAAGATAGGTTTGTGACAAAACCTTGTGAAGGAGAAGTGGTTAGAATATAATTGGAGTTAAAACAAGACCAAGAGATAAATTTTTAAAGGCTTGATAGTGTGGTTTTTAGGTGGTAGCCGATTGTGGAGAAAGAAGATGGAAGAGAAGTTTACTTGATTTCTTGGTAGTTTTGAGAGAAATACAACTTATGTATGATAAGTAGAAAAGATGAAAGGTGGGGACGTACAAGAAGGCTGCTGGCCGTGTGAGTGGCTTGTGAATTGGAAAGGATTTACTTGAGCAATTATCCAAATCTTTAAATGCACATTTCTAGTTACTATAGTGAGTGACTTGTGAGAGTAAAATAAAGAGATTTACATGAGTAATTATCCATTACTTTACAGCTGCCTTGAGTGACTTGTGAGGATAAAATAAAGAGAATTACTTGAATAATTATCCAACTTTACACTTGCTGCCGTGCTGCCTTTGAGTGACCGTGAGTGACTTGTGAGGAAATAATAAGAAATTTACTTGAGTAAGTATCCAAAGTTTAAATGCACATGGACAATCACTTTTCATTGGTCACCAACTTGACTTTGCATGGCTTTGGAGTGTTCAAATATCACGTAGAAGCTTCTCCATTCTATTTGTTGAACCGTGGCTGCTCCTCCATTCTGCTGCTTGAACCGTGTAGCTTAAGTGAGGTTAGGGTCCTTAATTTGTTGTTAATTCAAGCCTAATTACTAGTTAATTGATTAGCTAATTAATTAGGTTTAATTTCCTAACCATTCTTACTTAATCATCCAATTATATAACTAATTAGTTTAACATATTTAGCATGTATCTTAACCTCTAATTAGAATTTGGATATTAAAGTAAGGATTAAATTATAACTAATTACTAGTTAAGTTAGTTTACTTAGTTTCTTAATTAGGCAATTAGGTCAACTAAATTAAGGTTAATTAGTTCCTAAGCAAAAGTCAAGCCATTATTGTTGACTCAATCCTATCCATTGAAAATCAACTTGATTACCTATCCATTGATCTCATCTACGGTGGATATTACTTGGTGATTTTGTTAGGATTCGTTTTACACCGTTGATCGGATCAACGGTGAAGATCAAAGCTTCTAAATCAAGCTTCAAATCTAATGGTCCACAAGGAAGTCTAAGCTTCTTTCCTTGACCAATTCTCATTGGTTAGAAAAGTCCAACCATTTATTTTGACTATTTCCTATTGGTTCATTTTAATTTTGGTTAAAAAAAATATTCTAAGCACATTTTTTGTCAGTTAAAACTTAGTGGGTCCAAAATTCATAGTAACTTGCTATAAATATAACCACAGATATTTATCAAGTACAATATTTTTGTTTTTATATATAGATTCTAAAAATTAAAAGATTCTTTTCGTGTCACTCGATTCGGGTTTAGTAAGATCCCCGTCTCCACGTGAGGCAAATCAATTTCCTACTAAAAATTATTATTATTTTTTCCTGGCCAGAGCAAATCATACAAAATGATCAAATATGATCTCAGAACAGTCAAATTATTTTTATAACACACAGAAAATACAAAACAGTGTAATTCTGCTATTACTATTCATATAGTCAGAATTTGGGATGTTACAACTCTCCCCTTCTAAAATAAAGTTTCGTCCTCGAAACTTGGCATACACTTAACATAAAAATGGATACTGCTCTCTAATCTTCTCTTCCAGCTCCCATGTGGCTTCACCACTTACATCGTTCCAAACTACTTTAACTAATGCAATGTCCTTTCCTCGAAGCTGCTTTATCCTTCGATCTTCAATCTTGACTGGAACCGTCTCATAGGTCAAGTTCTCCTTTAGTTGTACGATTGTCTGGTTCGATAATGTGAGTTGGATCTGGAATATATTTCCGTAGTTGTGATACGTGAAATACATTATGAAGATTTGATAAAACGGTGGTAGTGCAACTTGATAAGCTACTGGGACCTATCCGACGAAGTATCCGATACGGTCCGATAAACTTGGGAGTAAGCTTCCTCGACTTGATTACTCGTCCAACTCCGGTCATAGGCGTCACACGTAAAAATACATGGTCACCTTCTTCAAATTCCAAAGTGGTCTTCGTCTTTTATCTGCATAGCTCTTTTGTCGCGTCTGAGCTGTCCTCATCTTGTCTTGGATCATCTTCACTTTCTCAGTTGTTTGCTGCACAAATTCAGGTCCTACCACAGTACTTTCACCATCCTGGTACCAACACAATGGTGTCCTACATCTTCTCCCATATAAGGCTTCATAAGGTGCCATCCCTATACTCGAATGGAAACTATTGTTGTAGGTGAACTCTATCAATGGCAGAAATTCATCCCAACAACCAGTTTGCTCAAGAACGCAAGCACTCAACAAGTCCTCCAACGACTGAATTGTTCTTTCTGACTGACCATCAGTTTGTGGATGGTAAGCAGAACTCAAATGTAGATTGGTTCTTATGGCTTCTTGTAGACTAGTCCAAAATCTTGAGGTAAATCGCGGATCTCGATCAGAAATTATACTGGATGGTACACCATGAAGTCTAACAATTTCATTGATGTATATCTGAGCCAACTTCTCCATTGAGTACTTAATATTAATCGGTAAAAAGTGTGCCGACTTTGTAAGCCGATCAATAATTACCCATATAGAATCGTGACCCTTCCGAGTTCTTGGTAGTCCCGTGACGAGATCTATTGCTATGTCATCCTATTTCCATTCAGGAATAGGCAAAGGTTGCAACATTCCTGAAGGTCTCTGGTGTTCTACTTTGGCCTTCTGACAAATTAAACAGGATGATACATATTCTGCGACATCCTTCTTCATTCCTTGCCACCAATACAACTGTTTCAAATCTTGGTACATCTTCGTGGCTCCTGGATGCATACTCAACTTACTTCTATGAGCTTCATCCAAAATCGATCTCCTAAGTTCTGGATCGTTTGGTACACAAACTCTCCCTTTGAACTTCAAAATTCCATTTATACCTTCGTTGAATTCCAATTTTGCTCCTTGATTTCTTGCTTCCTTTGCTTCTTGCAGATATTGATCACTATTCTGTCCTTCTCGTATTTTATCCATCAGATCATTCGAAATAGTGATCATATTTAAACACATCTTCCCCGGTGTCAACTTCACAGATAATCGCATATCCCGAAATTCCTCTATCAATTCCTTCTCCTTCATCATCATAACAAAAGCATTAAGGGATTTTCTACTCAAAGCATCCGCTACGACATTCGCCTTTCTGGGATGATATTGTAAGTGAAAGTCATAATCTTTCAGAAACTCGAGCCAACGCCTTTGTCTCATGTTCAACTCTTTCTGGTCAAACAGATACTTCAAACTTTTATGGTCACTAAATACAGTGAACGTTGCCCCACAGAGAAAATATCTCAATACCTTTAACGTAAACACCACTGCTGCTAGCTCCAAGTCATAAGTCGGATAATTCCTCTCATGCACTTTCAACTGCCTCGACGCATATGCCACAACCTTATGGTTCTGCATAAGTACACAACCCAATCCTTGATACGAAGCATCACAGTACACCTCGAAAGGTTCATTCGGATCAGGTAAAATCAAAACTGGTGAAGTAGTCAATCATCGTTTCAACTCCTAAAAACTTTCCTCACATGCTTCAGTCCAGGTAAACGGTTGATTCTTTCGTGTAAGTTGGGAAAGAGGTCCTGCAATCTTTGAAAACCCTTCTATAAATCGTCGATAGTAATCGACCAATCCGATAAAACTACGGATCTCCGATACAGTCTTCGGTCTTTCCCACTCAACAACTGTCTCCACTTTCGAAGCATCAACTTCAATTCCATCTGCCGATATGACATGCCCTAAGAATTGTACTTCGCTCAACCAAAACTCACATTTGGATAACTTGGCATATAGTTTATTTTCCTTCAAAATCTGGAGAACCACTCTGAGGTGTTCAACATGCTCCTCCTAACTTCGAGAATAAATCAAGATGTCATCAATAAAGACAACAATAAACTTATCCAAGTATGAACGGAAAATTCTGTTCATGAAGTCCATAAATATTGCAGGTGCATTAGTCACACCAAAAAGCATCACTTGGTACTCATAATGCCCATATCGAGTATGGAACGCAGTCTTCGGGATATCCTCCACCTTTACACGTACCTGGTGATAACCAGAACGTAAGTCAATCTTAGAAAATATGGTGGCTCCTCGCAATTGGTCCAGCAGATCATCAATCCTCGGTAGGGGATACTTATTCTTGATTGTAATCTTTTTCAGCTACCGATAGTCCACACATAGCCGAGAAGTCCCATCCTTCTTCTTTACCAATAACACTGGAGCTCCCCAGGGTGATACACTTGGTCTCACAAATTACTTCTCCAACAAATCTTCCAATTGCTTCTTCAGTTCTGCCAACTCTACTCGCGGCATTCTGTAAGGTGCCATAGATATAGGTCCAGCTCCAGGTACCAAATCAATAGAGAATTCAATCTCCCTTTCCAGCGGTAGTCCCAGTATATCTTCAGGAAACACTTCAGGAAATTCGTTCACTATAAGATATCCTTCAGAACATCTTCACAGTGAACCTCCAAAGAAGATATCAACAAGTACCCTAGGTCTCCTTCCTTTAAACAAGCTTCCACTTGAGTAGCCGTTAAGAATTTAGAATCCTTAACCTCAGGGAAAACTAACGTCTTACTCGAACAATCGATTAGGATAAGGTTAGAGGATAACTAATCCATCCCTAAAATTACATTAATCTTGGAAAGAGGCAAACAGATCAAATCCACATGAAAGATTCTATCCCTAACACATACAGGGCAATTCAAGCATACTTTTGTAGTTATCAAAGGTTTATCAGTAGGAGTAACCACAGTCAAATCATTTGGCAATGTAGTCACAGTCAATCCCAAACGCTCCATCACATGCAATGAAAGAATGTGTTGCTCCCGAATCATATAACACTGTTAAAGGGTTACATTTTATGGCACACTCCTCCATTATCAAGTCCTCAGATTTAGCGGCTTCCTCCCTGCTCATAGTATATACTCGACCACCCGGCTGTGGCCTCGCAATACGAACACTGCCCACTGATGGCTCTGCCTTCGACTGATCACAATCTCTGGAAAAATGTCCAGGCTTCCCACATCTATAACAGATTACCCCCTTATGCTGACAGTCCCTCGTAAGATGTCCTTTCCCACACTTAAAACATTTAAATGCAGAAGTTCCAGTTGAAACGCCTTACCACCACTTGAACTTCCCCAACTGATTGTTGTTTATTCTGACCTCCTGTTGGTTTAATGTATGGTTTCTGTTGATAACGGTTGCCACCGCTACCCCTTCCTCGTTGGAACCGTGCTGGTCCAAAGTTCTTAGTCCTTGCCGCCCGTTGGTTATCGATCTCCTCAATCTTGCAGCACTTGTCCAATAACACCGGAAACTGATCAATATCCACCGTCGCTAAAGCTCTCTTGATGTCAAGCCTTAACCCCTCTTCGAATTTCCTACACTTCCATGCCTCATCCGGATGCATGTGGAAGCACCTCGAAAACTTAGACAAGCTTTCGAACCTTGCTGCGTACTCGCTCACAGTCATTGCTCCTTGCCTCAGACTAAGGAACTCCATCTCCTTAGCATGTCGCACACTCGCTGGAAAATATTTTGCCAAAAACTTCTGTCTAAAGAGTTGCCATGTTACAATTCTTCCTTCAGCTTCAATTAATCTTCGGACTCCTGCCCACCAGGCCTTTCCATCACCGACTAGCACAAACGTCGCGAAAGTAAGCTTACGCTCATCAGTACAACCCATACCATCAAACATCTTCTCTAGTTCCTTAATCCACAAATCAGCTTTTTCTGGGTCAAATTCTCCATGAAACTTAGGCGGATTATTCCTTCGAAATTCTGACAAGCTATGAGCATCGTCGGTTGCTCTCCGATTCTCTATTTGTACAATAACCTCGGCGATCCTTTGTATTGTATTGCTACATACTGACCATATTCGATTGTCATTGTCGGCGTTCTCACATTCTCGCTCTATTATTACACACGCCTCTTCCTCGTCCAGCCATTTCTCAAATTAACTGGACAACACAAACAATACAAATAAGAGTTGAAGTCAATCTTCCAATAATATCGTTTCCTAAAAGAAACAAACACAGAGAATCACGCAACTTAAACAAGGCAGACTTAACCACAAACCCAAAAGACTCTAACTTGGGCTCTGATACCAACTAATGTAACACCCACCTTAGGATGTCACATTTATGTTACATAATTACCAAATTACCATTATTTTAGATTACGTACTTTGTAGGGAAAAATACGAGTTGCAAAATTTCTTAATAACAAGAAAATAAACTTAGCATAAAATAAAACATCACAGCATCATTACAAATAATTTACATCATTTATACATATCCAAGTCCTTTGTTATACATATACAAGTCTTTCACACTATCATACTGTAAATATTACAAACTAGTCATTCCAATATTTTAAACACTATATACATTGACATCTTGCCCAAGTACTACTAGGCAGCTGAACCCTCAGAAGTAGCCGAACCCTCAAATGGGTCCTCCTCAGATTCCCCGGGTGGGGGAATTCCAACTCGACGTAAAGTCCGAGGAACAAATGTTCGAGCGGACGATACGACACTACTCTCTCTAGGGGTGCCATAGTATGCTCCCCGGTGCTGCCTGATGGATATAGGGAACTCTAATTGTACATAAATATTAACAGAAAAGTAAGGGTTCCCTGACTGTAGCCATCTCAATCTAATATTGACATCTCCTAGATAATATATACTCTCTCTCTCAAGATCTTCGATCCATGCCTCGTCCCCTTCGATGAATGTTAGTCTCATGTAACCCAGAAAACTAGGGATCTCCACCGCCATCAAAACTTGAGGTTCTCAACGGAATCTGGACCTTCCTCTGCTTCTCGCTCTACGTCTGGCTCAATGTCTTAACAACACATAAACATAATACAACATATGCATACAAAAGGTGAGATCACCTACGCCAATACCAATATGGTGGCAAAGAAGATAATCACATTCAAAATATCATACAGCTGTCATACTATAATTACAGTTATGCCACTAACATTATATATCATAATTACACAGGAAATAAAACAAGAATTACGATTATGCTATTTTCAATGCTCAAGTATTCAATATTTCAATTATCATGAGCAAGAATTACACATTAACAAGAATTATAATAATAATATATCCTCTATGTATGCAAATGTACACTGACTCAATATCCTACTCCATGGAGCTACAACTCAAGTCGGAGAGAATGACCGAAAAGATCTGTCGGCACCAACATGCTTCAGACCACGTGCTCAATTTCTGCACATCTAGCATATGCACGACAGTCTGTATCGATTCATGATTAGGGATAGTGTCTCGGTTCGGATCATTGGTGTGTTGCATCAGTCTAACCCACGGTACAGAAGAGCTACCAACTGTCCATTGTAGGCAACCCGCACCCCAATGCCCCCAAGGTTAACAAGTGACCTACACTACGCTTATCGCACCCACTCAGGAGGTGTAGTCTCTCCTAGGCAACTTGCCTTACACAGTCCTTCGGACCTTTCCAATGCATGTACTATGCACTATTCATAATTTTCATTAATATCACATATGCAGGGTTCATATAATAATTTAACAGCATTATTACTGTAATTTAATCGCGTAGTCATATTTTCATATTTTCTCTCGCGACTCAATTCTGTCACCTTTTCAAATCACGTAGTGATTTTTCAATGTTTTCCAATCGCGTAAATATTATTATTATTATTATTTTTATACGTTTTGAATCAGAATTTCTGTTTTACTTATTTTAATACTAAAATTCATTTCATTTCCTCATATTTGCAAAATAGTCCCTCACAATAGAATAATTACTTTCTTGTCCCTCAAAACATATGAATTACATTTTAGTCCCTCAAAATTTATATTTACATAATGGCCCCGTATTTATATAATTTTTTACAATTTAGTCCTCATAATCACACATAATTTTTTTATGCATTCTAAATTACACACACATACATAACATCAAGTCTGTAAGTATTTCATCACACATGCTAACATTGAAATAAGTTACACATAACACAAATACTACACATACAAGCATAAAAACACAATTCTATACATCACAAATACACCCCAAAGACCTCAAACAATAGGTGAATGAATCCTTGTGGATTTTTCACCGAATAGAACCATCCTCACACCACCAGAACTTGGTTGGTGAGGTTGAATCTCCCTCTTACCTCTTGAAGACAAGCTTTCTAAGCTCTCCTCCTTTCCTTGAAATTTTGTTAACCTCCTAAACAAACCCTAAAATTCCAAGAAAATTAGTAAATGCACATACAAGAATCAAGATTGAAAAACCATGGAGAAATCATGGTTAGCAAAATTAAAAAAAATCAAACTTTGAATCATTGAATCAAAGCTTACCCTTTAGGGAAAGGTTGGAGTTTTGAACAAGATAGGATAGGTTTGTGACAAAACCTTGTGAAGGAAAAGTGGTTAGAATATAATTGGAGTTAAAACAAGACCAAGAGATAAATTTTTAAAGGCTTGATAGTGTGGTTTTCAGGTGGTAGCCGATTGTGGAGAAAGAAGATGGAAGAGAAGTTTACTTGATTTCTTGGTACTTTTGAGAGAAATACAACTTATGTATGATAAGTAGAAAAGATGAAAAGTGGGGACGTACAAGAAGGCTGTTGGCCGTGTGAGTGGCTTGTGAATTGGAAAGGATTTACTTGAGCAATTATCCAAATCTTTAAATGCACATTTCTAGTCTGCTGCGTGAGTGACTTGTGATAGTAAAATAAAGAGATTTACTTGAGTAATTATCCATTACTTTACTGCTGCCTTGAGTGACTTGTGAGGATAAAATAAAGAGAATTACTTGAATAATTATCCAACTTTACAAGCTATTTGCCGTGTCGTTTGAGCCTTGAGTGACCGTGAGTGACTTGTGAGGAAATAATAAGAAATTTACTTGAGTAAGTATCCAAACTTTAAATGCACATGCACATGGACAATCACTTTTCATTGGTCACCAACTTGACTTTGAATGGCTTTGGAGTGTTCAAATATCACGTAGAAGCTTCTCCATTCTATTTGTTGAACCGTGGCTTTTGGCTCCTCCATTCTGGCCGCTTTGAACCGTGTAGCTTAAGTGAGGTTAGGGTCCTTAATTTGTTGTTAATTCAAGCCTAATTACTAGTTAATTGATTAGCTAATTAATTAGGTTTAATTTCCTAACCATTCTTACTTAATCATCCAATTATATAACTAATTAGTTTAACATATTTAGCATGTATCTTAACCTCTAATTAGAATTTGGATATTAAAGTAAGGATTAAATTATAACTAATTACTAGTTAAGTTAGTTTACTTAGTTTCTTAATTAGGCAATTAGGTCAACTAAATTAAGGTTAATTAGTTCCTAAGCAAAAGTCAAGCCATTATTGTTGACTCAATCCTATCCATTGAAAATCAACTTGATTACCTATCCATTGATCTCATCTACGGTGGATATTACTTGGTGATTTTGTTAGGATTCGTTTTACACCGTTGATCGGATCAACGGTGAAGATCAAAGCTTCTAAATCAAGCTTCAAATCTAATGGTCCACAAGGAAGTCTAAGCTTCTTTCCTTGACCAATTCTCATTGGTTAGAAAAGTCCAACCATTTATTTTGACTATTTCCTATTGGTTCATTTTAATTTTGGTTACAAAAAAATATTCTAAGCACATTTTCTGTCAGTTAAAACTTAGAGGGTCCAAAATTCATAGTAACGGTTGCTATAAATATAACCACAAATATTTATCAGTACAATATTTTTGTTTTTATATGTAGATTCTGAAAATTAAAAGATTCTTTTCTGTGTCACTCAGATTCGGGTTTAGTAAGATCCCCCGTCTCCACATGAGGCAGATCAGAATTTCCCCGGCCTGAAAATTATTATTATTATTTTTTCCTGGCCAGCAGCAAATCATACAAAATGATCAAATATGATCTCAGAACAGTCAAATTATTTTTATAACACACAAAAAATACAAAACAGTGTAATTCTGCTATTACTATTCATATAGTCAGAATTTGGGGTGTTACAAGATTCTTACTGAGGACGTCGAGTTCTGAAGATATGCAGATGCCTAGTTTCCTTGGCTACCTGAGGCTGACATTTATTGGAGGAAATGAGGCATGGACTGTAGATCTAGAGAAGGAGAGTATCTATTATATGGGAGACCTAAATATTAGGTTGAGTAGGCTACATTTAGGAAACCCTTACTTTTCTGTCAATATTTATGTACAACTAGAATTCCCAATATCTATTAGGCAGTATTGGGGAGCTTACTATCGTACTCCCAGTGCGATTAGTATTGTGTAGTCTGCTCAGACACCTGTCCATAGGACTGCACCTCATGATGGATTCCAGTATGCTGAGGAATCTAAGGAGGACCCATCTGAGGGTTCTGCTATCTAGTAGGACTTGGGCAGTATAATAGTTTAAATTAAAGTTTAAATATTTTGGAAGTCTAGTTTGTAAAATATTTAAGTACGACAGTACTAAAGGCTTGTATGTATATATATGATGTAAATTATGTGTGACATTGTTGTTATGTTTTTATTTTCTGCTAAGTTTATCTTATTATCATCAAGAAATTTTATAACTCATATTTATAATACAAGCAAGATTATTAATTAAAGGGTAATTTGGAAATTAAGTAACATAAAGTGTGGCGCCCTGAGGAGGGTGTTACATTAGTTGGTATCAGAGCCCAAGTTAGAGTCTTTTGGGTTTGTGGTTAGGTCTGTCTTGTCTAAGTTGTGTGATTCTCTGTAATTGTTTTTCGAAAGAAAAACAATATTGTTTGAAGACTGACCTTCACTTTTCTTTGTGTTGTTCAGTCTGATTGATAGAGCGAAATGGCAGGACGTGGAAGAGGACGCATGAATGCGAGGGCAGCAGCTGGAAATACCGACGACGATAATCAGAATATGACTACAGCTGTAGCAGCAATACAACAAATGGCTGAGTTTGTTGCACAGCAGAATCAAAGAGCACATGATGATGCTCATAGCTTGTCCGAATTTCGGAGGAACAATCCACCGAAATTTCATGGAGAGTTCGACCCAGAGAAGGCTGATATGTGGATAAAGGAGCTGGAAAAGATATTTGAAGGCATGGGTTGTACTGATGAGCGGAAGCTTATTTTCGCCACGTTCGTGCTAGTCGGTGACGGAGAGGCTTGGTGGGCAGGAGCCCGGAGGTTAATCCAAGCTGAAGGGAGAGTTGTGACATGGCAGCTCTTTAGGCGAAGTTTATGGGGAAGTATTTCCCAGCCGGTGTTCGACATGCTAAGGAGATAGAGTTCCTTAGTACGAAGCAAGGGACGATGATTTGTTGTAAGTGAGTACGTAACAAGGTTCGAAAGCTTGTCTAAGTTTTCGAGGTACTTCCAGATGCATCCAGATGAGGAGTGGAAGTGTAGAAAGTTCAAAGAGGGGCTGAGGCTTGACATCAAGTGAGCTTTAGCAACTGTGGACATTGATCAGTTTCCAGTATTGCTAGATAAGTGCCGAAAGGTCGAGGAGATTGATCATCTGAGAGAAGCTAGGAATAAGAATTTTGGACCAGCACGGTTCCAAAGGGGGAAGAGTAGTGGTGGCAACCGTTACCAACAGAAACCATATACTAAACCAGCAGTAAGTCAGAATCAGTAACAATCGTTTGGGGGAAGCTCTAGCGGCAGTAGGGCAGTTTCAACTGGAACTTCTGCACTTAAATGTTTTAAGTGTGGGAAAGGACATCTCACCAGGGACTGTCAGCATAAGGGGGTGATTTGTTATCGATGTGGGAAGCCTGGACATTTCTCTAGGGAATGTGATCAGCAAAAGGTGGAGCCATCAGTGGGCAGTGTTCGTACTGCAAGGCCACAGGCGGGTGGTCGAGTGTATACTATGAGCGGGGAGGAAGCCGCTAAATCCAAGGACTTGATAATGGAGGAGTGTGCTATTGAAGGTAATCCTTTAACAGTATTATATGATTCGGGAGCAACACATTCTTTCATTGCATATGATTGTGTGGAGCGGTTGGGATTAACTGTGACTACATTGCAGTATGATTTGAGTGTTAGTACTCCTACTGATAAGCCTGTGATAACTACAAAAGTATGCTTGAATTGCCCTGTATCTGCTAGAGATAAGATCTTTCATGTGGATTTGATCTGTTTGCCTCTTTCCAAGATTAATGTAATCTTAGGAATGGATTGGTTATCTTCCAACCATATCTTAATAGACTGTGCTAGTAAGACATTAGTTTTTCCTAAGGTTAAGGATCCTAGATTCCTAACGGCTACGCAAGTGGAAGCTTGTTTGAAGGAAGGAGATCAAGGGTACTTGTTGATGTCTTCTTTGGAGGTTCAATGTGAAGACGTTTTGAAGGATATTTTCGTAGTGAATGAATTTTCTGAAGTGTTTCCTGAAGATATACCTGGAATACTGCTAGAAAGAGAGATTAAATTCTCTATTGATTTAGTACCTGGAGCTGGACCTATATCTATGGCGCCTTATCGGATGTCACCAGTAGAGTTGGCAGAGCTTAAGAAGCAGTTAGAGGATTTGTTGGAGAAGCAATTTGTGAGACCAAATGTATCACCTTGGGGAGCTCCAGTGTTGTTGGTAAAGAAGAAGGATGGGACTTCTCGTCTATGTGTAGACTACCGACAATTGAACAAGATTACAATCAAGAACAAATATCCACTACCAAGAATCGATGATCTGATGGACCAATTGCGAGGAGCCGCAATATTTTCTAAGATTGATTTACGTTCTGGATATCACCAGATACGTGTGAAGGTGGAGGATATTCCGAAGACTGCGTTTCGAACACGATATGGACATTACGAGTATCAAGTGATGCCTTTTGGTGTGACTAATGCACCTGCGATATTTATGGACTTCATGAACTGGATTTTCCATTCATACTTGGATAAGTTTATTGTCGTCTTTATTGATGACATCTTGATTTATTCTCGAAGTCAGGAGGAGCATGCTGAACATCTCAGAGTGGTTCTCCAGATTTTGAGGGAAAATAAGTTGTATGCCAAGTTGTCCAAATGTGAATTTTGGTTGAGCGAAGTATAATTTTTGGGGCATGTCATATCGGCGGATGGAATTAAAGTTGATGCTTCAAAGGTGGAGACAGTTGTTGAATGGGAGAGACCGAAGACAATATCGGAGATCCGTAGTTTCATCGGATTGGCCAGTTACTATCGACGATTCATAGAAGGGTTTTCAAAGATTGCAGGACCTCTTACCCAACTTACACAAAATAATCAACCGTTTACATGGACTGAAGCATGTGAGGAAAGTTTTCAGGAGTTGAAACGACGACTGACTACTTCACCGGTTTTGATTCTACTTGATCCGAACGAACCTTTCGAGGTATATTGTGATGCTTCGTATCAAGGATTGGGTTGTGTACTTATGCAGAACCGTAAGGTTGTGGCATATGCGTCGAGGCAATTGAAAGTACATGAGAGGAATTATCCGACTCATGACTTGGAGTTAGCAGCAGTGGTGTTTGCATTGAAGGTATGGAGACATTTTCTCTATGGGGCAACGTTCACTACTTTTAGTGACCATAAAAGTTTGAAGTATCTGTTTGACCAGAAAGAGTTGAACATGAGACAAAGGCGTTGGCTCGAGTTTCTGAAAGATTATGACTTTCAGTTACAGTATCATCCCAGGAAGGCGAATGTCGTAGCGGATGCTTTAAGTAGGAAAGCACTTAATGCTTCTGTTATGATGATAAAGGAGAAGGAACTAATAGAAAAGTTTCGGGATATACGATTATCTGTGAAGTTGACACCGGGAAAGATATGTTTGAATCTGATCGTTATTTCGAATAACTTGATGGATAGAATACGAGAAGGGCAAAACAGTGATCAGTATTTGCAAGAAGCAAGGGAAGCAAGAAGTCAAGGAGCAGAATTGGAATTCAACAAGGGTGTTGATGGAATTTTGAAGTTCAAGGGGAGAGTTCGTGTACCAAACGATCCAGAACTGAGGAGATCAATTTTGGATGAAGCTCATCGAAGCAAGTTGAGTATGCATCCAGGAGCCACGAAGATGTACCAGGATTTGAAACAGCTATATTGGTGGCAAGGAATGAAGAGGGATGTTGCAGAATATGTATCATCCTGTTTGATTTGTCAGAAGGCCAAAGTGGAACATCAGAGACCATCAGGAATATTGCAACCTTTGCCTATTCCTGAGTGGAAATGGGATGATATAGCAATGGATTTCGTAACTGCACTGCCAAAGACTCGGAAGGGTCACGATTCTATATGGGTGATTATTAATCGGCTTACAAAGTCAGTGCACTTTTTACCGATTAATATTAAGTACTCAATGGAGAAGTTGGCTCAAGTGTACATCAATGAAATTGTTAGACTTCATGGTGTACCATCCAGTATAATTTTCGATCGAGATCCGCGATTTACATCAAGATTCTGGAACAGTTTACAAGAAGCGATGGGAACAAAGCTACGTTTGAGTTCTGCTTACCATCCACAAACAGATGGTCAGTCAGAAAGAACGATTTAGTCATTGGAGGACTTGTTGAGGGCTTGTGTTTTAGAGCAAACTGGTTGTTGGGATAAATTTCTACCGTTGATGGAGTTCACCTACAACAATAGTTTCTATTCGAGCATAGGGATGGCACCCTATGAGGCATTATATGGGAGAAGATGTAGAACACCGTTGTGTTGGTACCATGATGGTGAAAGTACTGTGGTAGGACCTGAATTTGTACAGCAGACAACTGAGAAAGTGAAGATGATCCAAGACAAGATGAGGACAACTCAGATGCGATAAAAGAGTTATGCATATAAAAGACGAAGACCGCTTGAATTTGAAGAAGGTGACCATGTATTTCTACGTGTGACGCCTATGACTGGAGTTGGACGAGTGATCAAGTCGAGGAAGCTCACTCCGAAGTTTATTGGACCATATCAGATACTTCGTCGGGTAGGTCCGGTAGCTTATCAGATTGCACTACCACCGTTCTTATCAAATCTTCATAATGTATTTCACGTATCACAATTACAGAAATATATTTCTGATCCGACTCATGTTATTGAGCCAGACACTGTACAACTAAAGGAAAACTTGACCTATGAGACATTTCCAATCAAAATTGAAGATCGAAGGGTAAAGCAACTTCGAGGAAAGGACATCGCATTGGTTAAAGTGGTATGGAATGATGTAAGTGGTGAAGCCACATGGGAGTTGGAAGAGAAGATAAGAGAGCAGTATCCATTTTTATTTTGAATATGTATGTCAAGTTTCGAGGACGAAACTTTATTTTAGAGGGGAGAGTTGTAACACCCCAAATTCGACTATGTGAATAGTAATAGCGAGTAATTACAACTTTGTTTTACATTTTTACGTGTGTTATAAAAAGAGTTTGACTGATTACGAGATCATTTTTGATCATTTTGTGTGATTTGCTCCGAGTTAAGAAATAATAATTTTCTGACCGGAAAAAATCTTATTTTAATTAATTAGAGCTAAAGGATCTTACTAAACCCAATTCTGATTGATATATATATTAATCTCGTAATTTTTAGGATTTAACTGTGTAATAAAATAATTTTATATTTTTATAATATTATTTTATTCAACAGTACCTACTGTCTCAAAAACAGTAGAAAAATTATTTGTGGACCCAAAAAAGTTCGTGGGGCCCACGTTTAGTGTAGCAGTCAACGATTCTGACTGGACAAAAATCTAAACCAATAGGAATTAGTCAAAATAAGTAGGCTTGACTTTTTAAACCAATTAGAATGAGTCAACAAAAGAAGTATTGACTTCTTTGTGAACCATTGGATTGTAAACCTTACTTTAGAAGCTTTAACCTTAGCCGTTGATCTAATAAATGGTGAGATTAGAATGATAGTTTTATGACCAATTGATATCTACCTTAGATGTGATCTATGGCTAGGAATTAAAGATGAATCAATGGTTAGAAATAAGTCAAAAATTGTAGGCTTGAATTTGGTTAGTAGCTAATTAAGCTTAATTTGACTAATCTAATTACTTAATTAGCAAACTAAGTGAACTAGTTTAGTTCTTAAGTAATTGTGATCTAAATATTAATTAGATATCCTAATATTAATTAAAGGTTATAATATATGCTAATATATATTAAATTAATTAGTTATATGATTAGTATGTTAATTAAAATTGGTTAGGATATTTAACCTAACTAATTCCCTAATTAGTTAGTATGTCATTAGGAGTAATTTGGAAACAATTAAGTCACTAAAAAGATGGAGGGCTGCACGGTTTTGGGCTGCAACAAGGAGGCTTGGATGGCTTGATTCTACAAGGTTCTTGAAGCCTCCAACATGACATAAGCCATGTGCACCAATGTGAACACTTTAGGATATTTTAACATGCAAATTCAATCACTCAACCTCACTAAAAGTTCACTCATGGCAGCAGCATGTCTTTTTACATTTCACTTTCATTTGTTACACTTATCACAAAATCAAGCATCCATTTTCTCTCCAAAAACTACCAAGAACCAAGCACACTTTTCTTTTCTTTCTTTCTCTCCATATTCGGCCAAGATCACCACCTACACTACCAAATCTCTATAATTTTTTCTCATCATATTTCCTAAACCCAAATCCCATTCTAAACACTTTTCATTCACAAAGTTTTTCCAAAAAACTACTCTAGCTTGTCCAAAATCCAACCTTTTGCTTACTTACTTAAGGGTAAGTCTTGATTTTATGGTTCAAAATTGGATTTCTAATTTTTCTAACCATGATTGTTCCATGGTTTTTCAATATTAAACCTTGTTTGTGTTTTTTCTAATTGTTTAAGAATTTTAGGGATTTGTTTGGGTGATTGCACAAATTTGAAGGAAAGGAGGAGAACTAACCGATTAAATTGTCTTCAAGAGGTAAGAGGGAGATTTAACCTCACCAACCAGGTTTTGGTGGTGTAAGGATGGTTTTGTACGGTGAAAAATCCATAAGGGTTCTTCACCGATTATTTGATTGTGTTTGTGTTATGTTTGATTGTGTTTCTGTGCTTGCATGTGTGATTAAATGCTTAAAGCTTTAATATTCTATGTGTATGTGTAATTATGAAAGCATGAGACTGTATGCGTAATTTAGGATGTGAATAGCATGAGGAATCGATTGTATGTGTACTCTAAAGAGTACCGAGGCTCACGGCTATACCATGGAAAAAGGACCAAAGTCCTTACACTGATGAATTAAAATGAGAACTGAGTGATTTAAATGAATTTGGAAAAAAAATTGAGTATAGTTAGGTAAAATGATTTTTGTGGGTAGTAAACAAAAGAAATAACGATTTTTGAAAAACAATACCATTTACTAATTTTTAGAGGAATTATACGGCAAATTTTTATAAAAGAGGGACTAAATTGTAAATTTTATCAAAATGAGGGGCCATGGTATAAATACTTATTTTTAGAGGGGTCATATTGCAAATATTATTTTTAGAGGGGTCAAATTATAAATATTTTATAAAAGAGGGATGATTTTGTAAATATGAATTTTTTTGAGGGACTTTTTCATAAATATTAATTTTATGAGGGACTATTTCGTAAATAGTAATTTTTGAGGGACTATGACATAAATATATTAATTTTTGAGGGACTAATATGTAAATATGAGTTTTGAGGGACTAGTGTGCAAATATGAAAAATAAAGCCAATTTTAGTATTAAAATGAGAAAAATAGTATTTTTGATTTAAAACGTAAGAAAAATATTTACGCGATTTGAAAACATTGAAAAATCGCTACGCGATTTTGTAAAGGCGACAGAATTGAGTCGCAATTGAGAAAATGCGAAAATATGACTACGCGATTGAAATACAGTAATTATACTGTTAGATTATTGTGTGGGACCCGATTATGTGATATGAAATAGAAATGTGAATAGTACATGGTACATGCATTGGAAAGGTCCGATGGACTGTATGAGGCTAGTTGCCTAGGAGAGACTACACCTCCTGAGTGGGTGCGATATGCGTAGTGTAAGTCACTCGTTGACTTTGGGGGCATTGGGGTGCGGGTTGCCTACAATGGGCAGTTGATAGCTTTTCTGTGCCGTAGGTTAGACCGACGCAACACACCAATGATCCGAACCGAGACACTATCCTTAATCAAGATCTGATAAAGACTGTTGTCGTGTATATGCTGGATGTGCAAGACTGAGCACGTGGTCCGAGGCATGTTGGTACCGATAATTCTTTTCGATCACTCTCTCCGGCCGAGTTGTAGCTCCATGGAGTAGGAAATTGAGTCATGTGTGCATACATATAATGATAGAGGGTATTATCGTAATTTCTATTTATGATAATTGATTTATTGATTATTGATGATGACATGACTGTAATTATTGTGTATTACATGTTTTGTGATGATATTGATGTTAATGGCATAACTGTAATTATGGTATGATAACTGTATGAGATATTGTATGTGTTTATCTTCATTATTGCCATACTGGTATTGGCGTAGGTGATCTCACCTCTTTATATGTATGTTTGGTATTATATTTATATTTGTTAAGACGTTGAGCAAGAAAAAGAGCGAGAAGCTGAGGAGGAGTAGATTCCTGCTGAGGACGTCGAGTTCTGAAGATATGCAGATGCCTAGTTTCCTTGGCTACCTGAGGCTGACATTTATTGGAGGAAATGAGGCATGGACTGTAGATCTAGAGAGGGAGAGTATCTATTATATGGGAGACCTAAATATTAGGTTGAGTAGGTTACATTTAGGAAACCCTTACTTTTCTGTCAATATTTATGTACAACTAGAATTCCCAATATCTATTAGGCAGTATTGGAGAGCTTACTATCGTACTCCCAGTGCGATTAGTATTGTGTCGTCTGCTCGGACACCTGTCCGTAGGACTGCACCTCATGATGGATTCCAGTATGCTGAGGAATCTGAGGAGGACCCGTCTGAGGGTTCTACTGTCTAGTAGGACTTGGGCAGTATAATAGTTTATATTAAAGTTTAAAGTTTAAATATTTTGGAAGTCTAGTTTGTAAAATATTTAAGTACGACAGTACTAAAGGCTTGTATGTATATATATGATGTAAATTATGTGTGACATTGTTGTTATGTTTTTATTTTCTGCTAAGTTTATCTTATTATCATTAAGAAATTTTATAACTCGTATTTATAATACAAGCACGATTATTAATTGAAGGGTAATTTGGAAATTAAGTAACATAAAGTGTGGCGCCCTGAGGAGGGTGTTACAAGTTTCATCATGTAATGCATGATGTAATAAGGCTAGTTAATATTCACACGTCTTTTGAGTGCCCATATCAAGAAAATATCTTCTTCTTCAACCAAGGCATAGTTGCTTTCCCTTGGTACAAGGATGTGTGTGACTATGAAGTGAAGAAGACGATCCTATAAATTCAGAACACCAGCACTAAAAGATTTTTTTGGCACTTGGGTTCCTGGTTGTAGCGTGTTTGCGACAGCTTGGTCTCGATCAAAATCCTCCCATGAATTGTAATTGTCCACAGGGAGTTGGTCTCCGGAATAAGTGAGACCAAACATGGTAGTCTACTGACTTGGTTGCACAATAATTCTATGTCTTTTAAACTCATAAACTAAATTTTCACCAACAATAAATTACAGAAGTAAACTTTTGTAGGTTGTTGCAGATATTGGCAAGTGCACCAAATCGACAAAAGTAATAAAGAGTGAGCAGAGTATCGTCCCACGAAGATTAAGTTATTAATTACTAATTTCACTAAAAATAACACTTTTTAAGCTAACAAAAAGAGAGTTGGTAAAAATAATAAAAAGAAAGAATGAACAAAAATAACAAAAGCCAAATTTAATTAATTGGGTTGAGTTGGAAAAACAATAATATGAAAAGGTTAGGGGTCAGATTTCACTTGAACTCTTTAAATGCAAAATCAAAAATTAGTTTAATCAAGTCCTATTCCAATGATTCATGGTCAATTCTCAAAATTAATCAATATCCAATCCCTTAGTATATTAATCTTCTTACACTATTTAGAATTAACTAATCTCTTAGTCTAATCCCAAATAGAAAAGCATGATTAAGAATGAAAGAATTAAAAGAAAGACCACATAATCCACAACGTCTATTCCTAGGGATTACAGAAATTATGGTGTTTATCACAAGTTCTAGGTTCATGCAAATTTTTCCAAATCATAAATAAACCCAAAAATCATTCCCATATTGGCCAGATTTAAAAAAGCATTAAGAAAATAGATAAACACATAAATTATGAAATAAAAACATTAATTAAACCCATAAAAGAATTTATATCATCCAAGAACAAGATTCGTCATCACCCTAACGAAAAAGGGTTTAGTTGCACATAGAAAAAGAAGAACACGAAGGGAAGAATATGACAAACTCCATTGTAGAAAGGTGGAAAGGTTGAAGAAAATTCCTAATCTTCAATCCTAATTACGCCCACACCACATTAAGGTTTATGCCTCTTGACGGCTGCTCGTTCTGAGCAAGTGTTTAAGAGTATGTAAAAAGTGTGTTGTATTTGCCAAAAATTTCTTATTTAAAAGAAATTCAAGATGCAGTTTACGCGTTCAGCACTCAAGCGCTAAGTTTCCAGCACTTAGACGCTGGCACACTAATTAGGAAACCCATCTGCGCGCATTGCGCGCTTAAGTGGTGATGGCCCTGTGTTCAAGCGCTGGGTCTGAATTATTTTTCTTATTTTTTTCTGCTCCTCAAATGCCCAATCTTTTCCATATGTAATTACCTACAAAAAAATACATAAAAACATGTAATAAGAACACAATTAAAATAATAAAAACATAACAAGACTTGAGAATAAAACTAAATAAAAAAGATTAAAAAAATGAAAACCCAAGATTTTTAACTGTAAAAATATGAATTTGTAAAACTTCATCATAGGTTCAATGTAGAAATACCCGGGGTTGGTTGGTGGTGATAAGGGTTTTCAACCCATGGAATTCTAGGAGCTCTGTAAGATATGTGAATCTGTCTCTGTTGAAGAAGTCCCAATCCATGTACTTGGGTTGAATGAGACGTCGCACATGAAAGTACAATGTGTATGCCTTCATTTGATCCCTGTTGGAAAAGTACCTCCCAATGTTGAGGCTAATTGAAAAATCTCAGTCAGGAGGTGAAGTGGATGGTGGCAGAGATACATTGGGATTTTTGGTGCGAGGGCGTTTGTGGTGAGAAGAACTGCTTGCCATGGTGGAAGAACGGAGGCTAGGACACAGTCGAGGAGAGACAAAATGAGAGGAAGGTGAAAAATTTGGAGAAGAACTGCTTGCAAGAGTGTTGTTTAAATCTTCAATTTCTTTTTCAAATGCTTTGCATAATGAGCAAGGTAAGGGTATGGATGTGTTATCATGTGAGGAGTAAGTCATGCACAATGAGTTAGCATCAATAAGTACTAAGGTTTCATTTTCAATCTTAAGCTCATTAATTTCCTTGTTTAAAATAGAAACTTTATTTACCAATAAGGAGATTATTTTATTTGAAGATAAAACCACTTTTGTGAGCCTCATAGATTCATCATGTAATTCTTGAAAAGCATCTTGTAATTCATTATAAGAAAGTGAAGAATTTAAGTTAGAGGATGTTACCTCGGTGTCGCTATCTTCACTTTCTTCTCCTTGAACCATGAGGCAAAGATGGGCTTCTTCATTCTCTGAACTATCGGAAAAACTCATGTCATTGTCCTCCTGTGCTATATATGCTCTCCTTCTTTTCTTTTCTTTAGAAGGTCTTTTCTTAAACTTCTCCGTCTTCTTATGATACACAGAACATTCCATTTTCATATGCCCCGGTTTTCCACATTCATAACATTTTGGAGGAGTTAAGGATCCTTCTCCTTTGTGGTAAGCTTTCTTTTGAGGGAATGATGGCCTTCTTTGGAATCCCTTCTTCTTTAAGAATCTTCCAAACTTCCTCACAAGAAGACTAAGATTCTTCTCACTTAGCTCAAGATTTTCTTCTTCACCATCTTCATCATCTTCTTCAATTGTAGAAGAGGTGGCTTTGTGTATAATCCCCTTTCTTTTTCTTATCATGCTCTTCATTTTGATTGAACTTATTTAGCTCCAACTTATGTTCTTGAAGCTTCCTAAATAAGGTGGCTAGCATCATTGTTGATAGATTCCTTGATTCCGCAATAGCCGTCACCTTTTGTTGCCAATTCCTACTCAAACATCTCAAGATTTTGTTAATAAGGTCCTCATTAGGAAAAGTCTTTCCTAATGAAGTAAGATGATTAATGATATGTGTAAAACTCTTTTGCATTTCTTGAATACTCGCTCCTTGGTTAATTCTAAACAATTCATATTCATGAGTAAAAGTGTTTATTCTTGATCTCTTTACCTCGCTTGTACCCTCATGAGTTACTTGAAGGGTATCTCACATTTCTTGGGCAGTCTTACAATTTGACACCCTAAAGAATTCATCATACCCCAAAGATGTGGTAATGATGTTCTTGGCTCTCAAATTGTATTGTACCTTCTTTTTGTCCTCATCGGTCCATTCACTTCTTGGTGTATTAATTCTTACACCATTTATAGTACGTGTAGGGACAAAAGCACCATTTTCAATGGCGTCCCACACATCTAAATCAATAGCTTTAATAAAAAATTTCATCCTTTCTTTCCAATATGCATAACCATCCCCATTGAAAAAGGGAGGTCTATTTATAAAAGAACTTTCATTTGAAAAACCATTTGAAGCCATTTATTCTCTTGAAGCTGCTAAGCTCTTTACACAAGAGTCTAGCTCTGATACCACTTGTTACCAAGGGGCCTCAATTACTCAAAAGGGGTGAATTGAGTATATAAGATAAGTTCGTAAATCTTTTGTAAAATACTTGAATTCTTATTTTCGTTGAAGCTATTTGATTAATAGAGATAAATGGATAGATGAGATAAAAACTTTCACTTACAAATATAACAATCAAGCAAGATAGTATTCAAGAAAACTCAATAAAACAGTGCACAATATTAAAGAGTTGAGTTTAGAAGAACAAACATCAAGCTTTATCTTGGTTCAGCCACCAATCAACTTGTGGCTTACGTCCAGTCCTCAAGTAATCACTCGAGATTTTTCACTAAATTCCAAGCTTGAATTAGGTGCTTGTAACCTTTACAAATTAGAGCAGTCAACACCACCTTAGGATATCTCACCGTTTGTAGGTTGAGCCTCTTCAAACAAGGGATACCTCACCCTTACAATTTTGAGGGATACCTCACCCTCTTTATTCAGATTATACAAAAGAGTAGATGAATATAAACTCTCTCAAAGAGTAAATGATACAAATTGAAACTTATGGGTATTGAAGATTCACACTTTCTAAGCTCAAAAATAGAGTATAATGAGTATGATTATGGAAATATGAATTTTATGCTCAATAATGATTCTCAGATTGTTGGTCTCAGTTTTTCTAACCCTTCATTAATGCCCAACACTCAGATTTATAGTTAAGGGTAAATGATAGTCGTTGGAGGTAGATGAGAGCATTAAATGCTCTTTAATATAGCCGTTGAACGTGCTTATTCTCTTTTCCAGATAACAGGCTTAATCGATTACCCAAGGATCCTAATCGGTTAGGGGCTATTTTAAGCTCAAAACATATGTTTTTGTTTTATTGAATAACCGATTAGGGTCATATCCTAATCGGTTAGGACTCAACAAAATTGGTTTTTGTGAGAGTGAATAACCAATTAGGCCCATATCGTAATCGGTTAGGATTTAAGGAATTTTGCTTCTGAGAAAACAAATAACCGATTAGGGTTATAACCTAATCGGCAAGGCCCTATTTTGAAACAAAAGGGGATGCTTCTGTTTAATCAAATAATCGATTAAATAACTTACCTAATCGGTTAGGCATATAAAACATAAAGAGGAAATGCCTCTGTTCGTATCACTCTAACCGATTAGAAGTTGTTCCTAATCGGTTAGGGACCATAGAAATTGGCTTCTGTAAAATGCAATAATCAGTTAGGTGGCTATACTAATCAGTTAGGACCTTGTGCTTTTGACTCCTGTGAGGGGTTTTTCTTTGGATAGCTTTCAAACGTGGTTTTCAAAGACATTTTACTAATCTTAAAAAACTATTTTAACATATGTGAGTCCTTATTTTGTGAAGCGTATTTGATTTGAGTAAGAAAATAATTTATGAGCCTAGTGTGAATCCTTCAAGTACCTTTACACAAGTTCTAAAGCCTATATTCTAGACTTGATGCTCTTTGGGATTGTCTTGTGCATTTGTCTTCCTTTCTTTACTTTGTTATGATCAAAATCATTTCTTGAATCAATGTTAATCACATTATGATGTGTAACTAAACTCTAATCTAGGGGCTCTCTAGGATCTTGCTATGATTATGAATATTTTGTAATTCCTTTGGGTTTCTATCAATGAATTTGGTTTTGTTCTTCTATACCTATGCTTGTAACACCCACCTTAGGTATCACATTTCAAACCAACTTCTTATAAAATCCTTACCCAAGTTATAAAATATTTAATATTATTAAATTATGGATTTCAAAATTCCTTTTTGCGAATAACATAAACTTTACTGAATTAGAAAAACACAAGATATAAAGACTGGATTAAATACATCTCTCATATATAACGTAGATTTGTAACATCTTCATTACATAAAACTCACGTATTCTAAATAAAACATAATTACCATATAAAAACTCGACCTGGCCCAAGTTCACAACACCTAAAGACATAAGTCCTTCTCAGAAGACAAATTCCCGAGCTGGGAATGTCTCGACAGATAGAAATCCGAGCAAGTGATATCTCGGAGTCCTCCCTAGGAGTATAGTGAAGATCATTCCACAATACTCTATATACTCTGAGTCCCAATGGACACGCCAAGCAACAGCGCGTTCAAGAAACTGTAGTCTAAAGAAATCTAGCTGATCTGTCCTTGTCGCCATTGTAGTATTCATAGATGTAAGCATAAAATAGAAATAGACAGAACAATACAGCAAAGAAGTTAGATCCCCTACATCGCATACTAATATGGCAACAAAGAAATGACACGAACAATAAAGTCATTCCATACATACAATCCATAGATTAATATAAAACCAGTAGATATACTCATAACATATAATAGATAAACAATCCAATAAACTTGTAATACAATATCAGACATAATGATAATATCATAATCATATTATATCACAATAATACTATATCATGACAGTATGAAATGCTGACTATGCATATGCATGATGTGTATGCTGATCATCCCTATGCACAATGTAACTAGTTCCTACTCCATGGAGTTAAACTCAATTTCAGATATGAATGTTCCAGAAGATCTGTCTCCCCTCAATAGACAGTCTAATGCCGGATAATGAAAAGAAATAGTGCTTGTCAGGCTGCCAGTGCGTTGCAGTTGGTTGATCACGACCAGGGGTATATATATATATATATATATATATATATATATATATTGTGATAGCATAATCACAAAGTGCATCACTGTGCCCTGACATCCCCCAAGATCTGGTCCAGATCCACTATCCTACGAATTCCCGTTCACTTTTTAGGCATAAAACGCCACAACAGCCACCGACTATATAATGCTCAAATGCATATCAAACTACCATTGTACCGTTCCCAATGATATTAAAGCAACTGCCTATACAATTGTCCAATACCATTAGTATCAATGATATTATATAACCGCCCATACAACTACATAATACCAATGATCCACTCGGGTCCAGAACTTTGGTTCCACAAGCACAATGCTAAAACACAATTGCTTAGGCATAGTACGTTAGCCATACAGCAAAACTCGCTGTTCCTCTCAATCGCGTAGCGATATTATCGCATTTTCACAATCGCGTAACACTTTAGTTACATTTTCAAATCGCGTAATGATTTTTCAACATCTTCTCAATTGCATACCCAAAAATCACTATTTTTAAATAGTGTTAAGAGTTTTTCTACGTATTTTCAATCGCATAAAATATTTTTAACATATTTTAAGCTCAAATTAAAACTTTTCTCATTTATTTTCAAAATCTGACTTTAATTCCAATATTTCTTTAATAATTCATATATAGGTAATAATTCCAACATTTTCTCATTATAAATAGTATTTTCTACTATTTTTCACAAAATAACATTTCTTTAATTAACTTGGAATATTACAGCTCGAAATTCCCTAACGCGCTTCAAAACCCAAAGGGTGAGCTATACGTCAATAAATTTCAAGTTTTAACTTTTATCTTACTTAATAACTTATTTACACTAATTTAATTCTAAAAATTTGTTTACTTTCTTTCTAGGTCTAAAAACCTATCAAATTATTTTTGTATTAATCAAATACCTACGTTTACACTTAGTAAAATAATTTTGAATCTAAGACATTAAAAATGGCATGTTGGTCAAAATTTCATTGTAGGTTTTCAAATCACATTTAATTATTTTCTATCACTTTATTCTTTACAAAAACTCTTAATCCAATTTCTTATCTTTAAATCATTTAATTCATAATTAGGAAAATAATTTAGAACACTTGGCTCCCATGGTGATGTTGAGATCGTGAGCCATCAATTGGTCATTGGAACCAAAATTCTTTCTTTTCTCATGTAATTTATAGTATGCAACATATATCAATCATCAAAACTATACCATAAACATTTCATACATACTATCAAGATCACATATCATCATATATATTCAAAAATCAACCATAACAATTCCATGCATATTATCACATCATATAAAAATGCATAATCAAGTAAACACAAACCAATAACCACACAATCGAGTGAATAAATCCTCACATGAATTTTTCACTCACAAACACAAACAATCCATTCCTTCACCACCACATATGGCCGATGAGGTTAATCTCCCTCTTACCTGATGTGTAGCTTCCTAAGCTCCTTGTAAAACTCCCTTTGCATCAATCTTTCACCACCAAATATATCTTAGAATCAAAACAAACACATAAAAATTAGTATCTAAGGCTTGATTAAGATGACCATAGATCAAACATGGTCTTAGGATTCCAATAATCAAGTAAGAAATCAAGTTTCAAGATTTTTACCTTGAAACCCTAGAACTTAAATCCAAGAATCAAGCTTGAAGATGATTAATTTAGACTAAAGTCTCAACATCAAAGAGTCTTAGAATGATGTGAGGATTCAAGAAGTATGGTTGGTTTAAATTAAACAAACTTGGAAGGTAATTTTAGGGTGGTTGGCCGTGAGCTACACAAGAAGAAAAAAAAGTAAGAGTTTTTGTGTTCTTTGCTAGATGGAAGGATGAAGATGAATGAATCTTGAGAAGTTCACAACATGAAAGTTGCTTGGATTAATAAAAGGATTCAAGATATGATGTTAGATGAAATTATGCAAGTTTGGAGATAGGTTTTGAGGGTGGTGGCCAAATTCTTCAAGAAGAGAGAAGATGGAGTTCTTTTGTGTTTGTTCTTGGTATTCTTGAATGAGAGAGAATGGAGAGAAAGCTTAAGTCACAAAGTGTTGGAAATAAAAGTGAATATCCTATTTCTCTAAGCCTTGGCCGTGTAGGTGAGTGAATGGAGAGATAGAAGCTTGTTTAGCAAGATAGAAAACTATCACATGGCATAGGTCATCAAGTGGTCACCGATTGGTCATAAAGACCATTCAAGAACATGCTAGAATAACCTAATAACTATGTGGCTCAATGGAAAGCTAACTTAGTTTTGATTTCAATTAGTTTCTAGTTACATCTAGTTTAGGTAGTTAGTTCAATCAAGCTAACTTAGTTAGGTTATTTAGTTACATAACTAACTATCTAGTTACTTTATTAGATCATGCATTTGTCATGCATTGATCATCCTTCTAGAAAAACCCTAGATATTTTCTTGTAACCATAGACTCCAAGCATTAGTCAACTTAGTTAGTTCCATTTAGTTACTACTTAGGCTATTTAAAGTAACTAAGTTAGATTATTTAGTTTCATGCTAACTAGTCTAACAACTTTTGTTGACTTCGTCTCCCAACCATTGATTTAATCTAAGGTAGATATCCTAAGCTTCCTTATCAAGTTTGCTCTCACACCATTGATTAGATCAATGGTGAGGATCGAAGGCTTCTTCATCAAGTTTCCATCCAACGGTTTAAAACAAAGTCCATGCCACTAAACTTGACCAATTCCTATTAGTTAGTCATAAAGCTAGGTAATGATGGTTCATAATTACACTGAAGATATTTAGCTTAGATATTTTCTGCTTAGATATTTTCATTCAGATATTTTCCAAAAGATATTTTCATCTAGATATTTTACGTAGATATTTTTCTAAGATATTTTATCCTTAGATGTTTATCTGTAGATATTTTGCTAGGTGAGTCATTGTTTCTACAAGTTTCTAGAGAAAGAATAATACGATGAGGTTGAAAAAGTAAGTAGCCAATTTGAATTTGTCTTCTAGCTTGAGTAGTCAATTTGAATTTCTCCTCTTCAAGTTGAGTATTCAATTTGCCTTCTTCCTGCTTAACATTGGTCCATCGCAATCAAGATATTTTCCCGAAGATATTGCCCAATGGACAATAGCTATTGCTATTATTACACAATGGATAATAGAAAACTCAAATAAAGAAAATCTTTGTCACCTGTTTCCAGTTTCGAGTTTAGTAAGATCCCCTGATTCCGCCTTGACAGTCCGAAACTTTCTAATTCAGGAAAAAAAATTATTTTTCTAGGCCCACCTCGGGTCCTCCCTAGGCCCACACATATCTCAAAATAATATTAAAATAATCACAAACTCAGAAAATTTCACAAAAATTCTCAAAAATCATAAAAATTATAAAACTCATCTATTTTCAGAAAAAATGAAATTCGGACATACAATTCAAAAATAATATTAAAATAATTAAAATAATCAAAATACTTAAAAATTCCCAAAAATTCACAAATATTATAAAACGTATTTATATCAAGAAAAATAAAATATCAGAGTGTTACAACTCTCCTCCTCTAAAAAGAATTTCGTTCTCAAAATTTCTCTTACATTTAAAACAAAAGAGAATATTACTCTTTTAGGATGATCTGATGAATGCTCACAAGAGTTTGAGCATTTGATCTTTGCCATGGCAATTTTCTCCAATTGCCCTTGTGATCTCCTCTTCCTCCCCCTTCTTCTTCTTCTCCTTCAATTCTTGATCTTAAAATACGCCTACAATCGAAATCGTTTGTGCAAGCATTGCAAAACACATGCTCGATCCCTTTCAGCCAACTTCCTAAGCCTTGCCTCAAAGGTGATGAAGTTTCTATCAAAATTCTAGAAAGCGAGTATTTGGCAGGGTTGGAGGTTTGCAAGAATCACCTTCATAGAAGGCTTCTATTATAAAAAGGTTCCACACCATTAAAGGTGGCTGATTTGCAATGTAAGCTTCTAAAATTATGGAACAAACTCAGGCCACGGGAACTCATATCTTTGGGGAAAGGCTTTTTTGAGTTTTCTTTTTCCTCTTTGGAGGATTTGCGCAGTGTTTTAGCTATCGAAATATGGAATCTTGACCCTGGGAATTTGAGAGTATTTTCTTGGACCAAGGACTTCAATCCTTATGCCTTGAAACAAACTAATGCTCAGGTTTGGGTGAGATTCTTTGGATTGCCACAAGAATATTAGCGTCCTAGGATTCCTTTTGCTATTGCTGGTGGATTGGGGGTTCCGATTTATTTAGATGAAGCCACCAATAAGAAAACCTTTGGCCATTTTATAAGGATGCTTATCGATTTAGACCTGACTTCACAACTTAGAAGTAAAATCTTGGTTGAGTGGGATAATTATACTTTTTTTTCTAATATTGAATATGATAGGTTTCCAGATTTTTGAACTTCATGCCAATTAATTGGGCACTCTTTGGCCAATTGCTTTAAATCTAAAGGCATGGAGATGAAAGATGATCTTGTCAATTTTAGAAAGGTTTATGTTCCTAAAGATGTTTTAAATGATTCATCCAAGAATATGGTTCAAAAGGGTGAAAAGAATGATATCAATGATGTTATGGCTGAACAACACAATAATCCTGAAGCCTTAGTTAATCTTCAAGAGGGTCCAGCTATCTGTCCTGATCAACAAGCTTATGCACAAAGCAAAGTGATTGGGAATGAGAATTCCTTTAAAACAACAGGTCTCAGATGGTGATCCACATGCTAATAATAATAATAATAATAATAAGGATCAAGCTATGGATCCTGTTTATGGTCCAGATATGGTAATTAGAGGTACGAATTCTGCCTTTGTGCCTGAAATTGTAGGGTTGAGGAGGAATCAGATGCAGAGATTATTTATGATGAGACTGAGGTAGAATTGCAGAACAAAACTGACTCTGATTTGGATATTCATGACTTTGTTCCTGAATCACAAATCATTGTTGCTGGTGAGCCTAATTCAGGTAAGGATCTGTCCACTCCCTTGAGTCTGTCAAACTGAGCTTAAAAGGATTTGGAAGTGGTTGGAAAATTCTAGAGCTCTAAGGTGGATCAGGAATTAGAGCCTAAAAATGAAGCTGGCAGATAAAATGTAGAGGTTGAGGGTAATGCTTTTAAATACCTAGTTTATGATGGCTTTACTAAGGTAATGTCTAAATCTCAAATTAAAAAATTAAAGAAAAGGCAAAATGAACAGCATAAACCTGTTGTGGTTAGAAATATTAGGTCTAAAGCAGGCCTCCATACTGTTTCTCAATGAAGGTCATCTTTTGGAATGCTAGAGGTATAGCTAACCATGACACTAGGTTAGTTTTGAAAAACATGATTTTGAGTAATAAGCCAGATTTTGTTTTGGATGTTGAACCTTGGATTGATTTTTGTATTTCCCAAATTCGTTTTGGTCCAATCTGCATCTTAAAGTTTTTACTTTTAATGTTAGAGATTCCTTAGCTCCAAATCTATGGTGTATCTATGATATCGACATGTCACCTACTCTGATTACTTCTTCTGCACAATAAGTAACATATTCAGTTATCAAAGACAATCAGCCCCTTTATTTCACTACTATTTATTAGGAATTGTGGTTATATCACGCAGTAGAAAAAATAGGATTCCCACCGAGGATCCATGCGAAAAGCCATAATCTGAGTTTTTAAATTATTTACCTCTTGAAGCGTGATCAAAAAGGAAGGACGTGAATCACCAACACCGTAATAGAAATGATGTCTCTGCGGTATCCATATGAACAGACTCAAGAACGTCCAACGTCTACAAAGAAGAGTGTCACGTCTCTCACACAGTGCTAGCTACGAAGAGAAGAGAAGAAACTTATCGCTCTCTCACTCACTTTTCTGTAGGTATGGCTAGGGTTTCGTAATTATAATTCTTAGCAGCCCCTTAGCAGTACTATTTATAATAGTGACTGCCTTAAGTGAGTGTGAGCAGCAGCAAGGTAAGCTGTGCAACCTTAGACCCATCTGTTATGAGTCTGGCCTATATTTGAATCTGAGTCTAACTTAGATCCATTGCTCTAATTTTAGTCTGCTCTATGTGTGTGACCCTGCAGGTTCTTATTACGTTAGCAGTAATATTAAAATCCCATTTTAATATTACAAGCAGTGAGCGGTATCTAGCAATACATTACTGTTACCCAAGTAATAAGAATGTCAGTGATTTGACATAACCTTTCCGTGACCAATGTTTCTGTGTTGTTTAGTCCCTTTGTCAAGATATCTAGATTGAACACAAGGCATGAAAAGCATCACCCTTGTATAGTCCAATCATTCATTTCCTGATACTCGAGCAGACTTTGTAACAACAAATGAGATCAATATCTCATATTGACTCATTTGAGCATGGCCATGCATTTCGCAGTCTCACTCAATCAGGGGGCTCGAAGATATCGCTCCTGTTATGTAGGAGTGACAAATCTCATCTAGGTCACTCACATCCCTCTGCATGATTCGCGGTATGTCCAATAACTAACTTTATAATCACCTTGTTATAGATGACGTTTGATGGTATTAAAACACACAACTCCTCATGTAGGAATCGTAGTGAGTTCAAGTCAAAGGACCACAAACACCATTGTCACTATGAGAATCACTTATGACACTCACATAATGATCCATGTAGTGTTCTCATGGTGGGTCGGTCCAGTACATCATTACTCTAATATGTACCCACGTGAAGACTTGATATCTCATATCCATGACCCATGAGATGTGGTCATCAGTCTATGCACATACTAGTCTCAATGTATTATTGTTGTCCTAATTAACAATAATACTTAACTAGGGACATCTAAGAATAGTGTTGTAACTAAAAGGATCTCACGATTAAGTCATCCACTTAATGTCCTATGGCATCAAGCTTACTATTCTAAGGACTTTATTACGTTTATTAAAAAAGAATACAATAAATGAAATGCCTCATATATAAAATAGTATAATAGAATGTATATAAATACAGAAAATGTATTGGCCTCTAGGGCATACACCAATAATCTCCCACTTGCACTAGAACCAATCAGGCATATATCTAATGCCTAAGACCTAGTGTGACCTTCATGCTTCTGCTGTGCAAGAGGCTTCGCTAGTGGATCAATAATGTTATCATATGTTGGTACTCTGTATATATTCACATCTCCTCTATTGATGATCTCTCGAATGAGATGGAAGCGCCTAAGTATATGTTTGGATCGCTGGTGAGATCTAGGCTCCTTAGCTTGTGCAATGGCTCCATTATTATCACAATAGAGGTCCACTGGGTCCACAATGCTAGGAATAGAGCTAAGTTCAGTAATGAAGTTCCTGATCCAAACGGCCTCCTTTGCTACATTGGAGGCAACAATATACTCAGCCTCTGTGGTAGAATCGGCGACTGTCTCCTGCTTTGAACTCTTCCAGCTCATAGCCCCACCATTTAGGCAAAAAACATAACCCGGTTGCGATCTAGAGTCGTCCTTATCGATTTGGAAGCTAGCATCAGTGTAACCTTTTACAACTAGCTCTTCCTCGCCTCCATATACCAAGAATGAATCCTTAGTCCTTCTTAAGTACTTAAAGATGTTCTTGATAGCAGTCCAGTGACTCTCACCGGGATCAGGCTGGTACCTACTCGTCATGCTCAAAGTATACGAGATGTCTGGTTAAGTACATAACATGGCATATATGATAGATCTAATTGCAGATGCATATAGAATCTTGCTCACGCGATCCCTCTCATCCTGGGTGGAAGGGGATTGAGCCTTAGATAGGCTTACACCATGTGACATAGGCAAGAGTCCTTTCTTGGATTCATGAATGTTAAATCGTCTTAACACTTTATCTATGTATGTACTCTGACTTAGGCCAAGTAGTTTCAGTGATCTATCTCTATAGATCCTGATACCTAATACATAGGTGGCTTCGCCCAAGTCCTTCATAGAGAAGTAGTTCCCTAACCAAGTCTTTACGGACTGTAGGGTAGGGATGTCATTTCCAATAAGTAGTATGTCATCCACATACAATTCCAGAAAGACAATAGTGCTCCCACTAATCTTCTTGTAGACACAAGATTCTTCTTCATTCGTGATGAAACCAAACTATTTTATTGTATCATCAAAACGAAGATTCTAGCTTCTGGAAGCGTTCTTCAATCCATAAATAGATCATTGCAACTTGCATACTTTTCTAGCATCCTCTGGAGTGGCAAAACCCTCAGGTTGTGTCATGTATACATCCTCCAATAGATTTCCATTAAGGAAAGCAGTTTTAACATCCATTTTCCAGATTTCATAATCATGGTATGCTGCAATAGCAAGCAAGATCCAAACAGATTTAAGCATCGCAACTGGGGAAAAAGTTTCATCATAGTCTACACCATGAATTTGTTTGAGACCTTTAGCCACCAATCGTGCCTTAAAGGTATGCACATTACCATCTATGTCGGTTTTCTTCTTGAAAACCCACTTGCACCCAATCGGTTTTACCCCTTCAGGTAGGTCAACTAAGGTCCATACCTGGTTGGCATACATGGAATCCATTTCAGATCTCATGGCCTCAAGCCATTTCTCAGATTTTGGGCCAATAATGGATTCTTGGTAAGTCATAGGCTCATCTTGATCCATGAGCAATACGTCACCTTTTTGGGTCATGAGAAATCCATATCTCTCTGGTTGATGACGTATCCTGTTAGACCTACGCAGGTCTTGTGCTATTAGAGCAGGTTGCTGTTCCACAACATTTTGTGGAGGCTGCTCTTTTTCTACCATTGGTTCATTGCTGCTTTGTGAAACTTAAACTTCTTCAAGTTCTACTTTCCTCCCATTAATTCCTTTGGAGATAAACTCCTTTTCTAGAAATACAACAGTCCGTGCGACAAACACTTTGCCCTTGGTAGGATTATAGAAAAAGTATCCATTGGTTTCCTTTGGATACCTCACAAAGAAGCATTTACCTGATTTAGGTTCAAGCTTATCAGAAACTTGATGTTTTACATAAGCTTCACAGCCCCAAATCTTCAAGAAAGACATACTGGGTCGTTTCCTAGTCCATATCTCATATGGTGTCTTCTGAACCATCTTAGATAGAACACGGTTAAGTGTGAAAGTTGCTGTTAACAGAGCATGTCCCCAGAAGGAGCCTGGAAGGTTTGCATGACTCATCATGGATTGGACCATGTCCAACAAGGTCCGGTTCCTCCTTTCAGAGACACCATTCCATTGTGGTGTTCCTGGTGGAGTGAGTTGAGATATTATCCCACACTCTTTTAGATGATCATCAAACTATTGGCTTAAGTACTCTTCTCCTCGATCTGATTGAAGGATTTTAATACTTTTGCTAAGTTGGTTTTGTACTTCATTCTTGAACTCTTTGAACTTTTCAAAGGATTCTGATTTGTGCTTCATAAGATATACAAATTCCTATCTACTAAAATCATCAGTAAATGTAATGAAGTATTGAAAATCACCCCTAGTGAGTGTGTTTAGTGGCCCACATACATCACTATGTATAAGGCCTAAAAGATCACTAGCCCTTTCACCTTGTCCAGTGAATGGGGCCTTTATCATCTTCCCCAATAAACAAGATTCACATGTCTCATATGACTTGAAATCAAACGAGTCCAAGAATCCATCTTTATGGAGTTTGGAGATGCATTTCTCATTTATATAGCCCAAACGATAATGCCAGAGAAAAGTTGGGTTTAGAACATTTGATTTAAACCTCTTTGTATTTATGTTATAGACAGGAGTTTCGAGATCAAGTACATAAAGTCCATTACTCAATTATACACTACCATAAAAAATATCATTCATATAAATGGAATAACACTTGTCCTTTATAATAAAAGAAAAACCTTTCTTGTCCAAACAAGAAACAAAAATGATATTCCTGCTAATAGCAGGCACAAAATAGCAGTTCTCTAACTCTATTACAAGCCCAGTGGGCAAAGATAATAAATAAGTCCCTAAAGCTAATGTAGCAACCTTTGCTCCATTTTTCACTCGTAAGTCGACTTCGCCCTTCGTCAATGGTTTACTGCTCTTTAGAGCCTGCACATTTACACAAATGTGATATCCTTATCCAGTATCTAATACCCATGATACAGAAGTAGATAAATTGACTTCAATAACAAAAATACCTGAAGTGGAAGTCTTACTTCCTTTTTTCTTTTTGAGCTCCTCTAGGAACTTGGCACAGTTCCTCTTCCAATGTCCGGTCTGACCACAATGGAAGCATGTACCTTCCTTAGCCACTCCACCCACTGGTTTCAAGCTAGAAGTGTTGGGCTTGGACTTATCCTTGCCCTTGCCCTTCCAGTTATCCTTAGACTTTTTCTGCTATTTCTTACCCTTATTCTTTTGGACCATCATTATGGCCTTCCCTTTGCCTTTGTTAATGTTCTGCTCAGCAGTTCTCAACATGCCTAACAGCTCTGGTAGTGATTTATCAATCTCATTCATGTTGTAGTTCATGACAAATTGACTAAAACTTTCTGGCAACGATTGTAGGACAAAGTTAGTGGCTAACTCTTGGCCCAAAGGAAAACAAAGTCTCTCTAGGTTTTCAATGTACCCAATCATCTTGAGTATATGAGCACCAACAGGGCTTCCTTCTACCAGCTTGCATTGAAACAGTGCTTTAAAGACCTCGAATCTCTCATGCCTGGCCTGCTCTTGATAGAGCTTCTTAAGGTGTACGATCATATCGTATGCATCCATGTTCTCATGTTGCTTTTGGAGCTCAGAGTTCATGGTGGCCAGCATTAGACATCCGATGTCCAAGGTATCATCTTGATGCTTCTTATAAGCATCTCTTTCAGTTCTAGGGGCATTAGCAGCAGGTGGCTCAAGAATAGGCTATTCTAAAACATACAGCTTTTTCTCTTGCTTGAGGACAATCCTCAAATTCCTATACCAGTCTAGAAAATTCGTTCCAGACAATTTGTCCTTCTCAAGGACGGATCGCAATGATAAAGTACTCGATGTGTTTATTGCCATGATAATCTATTAATAGAAATATGCAAAATATAAGTATCATGCCATAAACATATTTAATGAGGTCTTTTAATTAAATATGTCTCCCACTATTTTATTCAAGTCAATGACCCTCAACATTGACTCGAAAAATCCAATCGTAAGATTTCCTAGTGGGCCAAGATCCATATTTCACCTAATTTTGAGTCAGCTTTGGCTGATCACCCAAAATTTAGTTATTTAGGTAGGAAACACTTTCTAATTACATCACATGTAACTCTTGGATAGTTGGGTGAATAACACTTATTTAAATCCATCTAATGGACTAAAGCCCAACTTCATGCCTCTAAGCCTTCAATCCTATTGAAATGGCCTAGTTAAGTCAGACCCAATAGTTGGCAGTTGGATATTACCTTTATCCCATCGCGTCTTACTAATATAGATAAAGGCATCCTGCTTTGGTAGACCTGCACTTGATCGATACTAGCCTTGACGAGTACCACACATTGGAAGGCATCACATAATGACTTAATATTTGCTTTGAGAGAATTTTTATTATTATTATTATTAGATCTCACCATTTATTAAACTGTTTATCATACCATAAACATTATTCATGCATCTCATACATAAAAAGCATATAATAAAAGTGATATGGTTATGGCCCCTAAGGATGTAGCATAAAGAAAGCCAGCTTCACCAAGCATCTCCCACCAACGTCCTCACTTGATGCTGTCTTCTTGCCTCCATATCATAATTACATTATATAGAAACCTCTTTTACATTAGAGGGGAGTTAGGTGAGAAGAGAATGTACAATCAGAATGTAGAGAGAAAGACACGACACGCAGGTCATATTTTATAAAACCAAAAAGCATAAAAGGAGGACTAAGGCCATAACCATGCACCATGCATCTTAATGGACATACAAACTCAAAACAATAATACACTATTATTTTCAGGAGTTATAAAATTGGATTGAAAATATCGCACTTTCAAAAAACACACTACGCAGAGCTGAATCTCTTATGCCTTCCTTGAACCCTTGTGCCGCGCAAAACCCTAAGCCCGAACAACATGAACACTTCATGTGCCACTGGGAATCCTTGCACCGTCGTTCAACACTTGAACCTCTGGCGCCTCCTTGATGGCTTGACATCAACACTTGATGCTGCTGCCGCAAAAGAAGAATAGGGTTTCCAAAACCCCTTGCGCCGTGCCTCTTGTGCAGAAACAAGGATTTCATAACCCTTGCTGCCGTAAACCAAGAACAAGGTTTCCTAAACCCTTGCACCTCGCATTAAGAATAAGGATTCCATAACGCTATATGTATCACATACATACCAGAAAGCTTCGCAAAAATATACATCTTAAAACAAAATGATTTTCACAAAATATATGAACATCTTCATGGGTTTTTGAAAACAACATCACGGTTTTGCATACAACATAAGAAACAGAATATGTTTTCGCAAAGGGTTTCATACGGATTTCAGAAATAACATATTAAAGATCATATTTTTTATCAAAAACAAGAACTGAAAACATGTTATCTCATGTAATCGAAAACAGAAAACTGAATCATGGTTTCACAAGACGCTCTGATACCACTGTTCGGAATTGCGGTTATATCATGCAGCAGAAAAAATAGGATTCCCACCGAGGATTCATGCAAAAAGCCATAATCCGAGTTTTTAAATTATTTACCTCTTGAAGCGTGATCAAAAAGGAAGGATGTGAATCACTAACACCGTAATAGAAACGATGTCTCTACGGTATCCACACGAACAGACTCACGAATGTCCAACCTCCGCAAAGAAGAGCGTTACGTCTCTCACACAGTGCTAGCTACGAAGAGAAAAGAAGAAACCTATCGCTCTCTCACTCACTTTTCTGTAAGTGCGGCTAGGGTTTTGTAATTGTAATTCTTAGCAGCCCCTTAGCAGTATTATTTATAATAGTGACTGTCTTAAGTGAGTGTGAGCAGCAGCAAAGTAAGCTGTGCAACCCTAGACCCATCTGTTATGAGTCTGGCCCATATTTGAATCCGAGTCTAACTTGAATCCATTGCTCCAATTTTAGTCTGCTCTATGTGTGTGACCCTACAGGTTCTTATTACGTTAGCAGTAATATTAAAAACCCATTTTAATATTACAACCAGAGAGCAGTATCTAGCAACACATCGCTGCTACCCAAGTAATAAGAATGTCAGTGATTTGACATAACCTTTTTGTGACCAATGTTTTCGTGTTATTTAGTCCCTTTGTCAAGATATCTAAATTGAACATAAGGCATGGAATGCGTCACCCATGTATAGTCTAATCATTCATTTCCTGATACTCGAGTAGACTTTGTAACAACAAATGAGATTAATATCTCATATTGACTCATTTGAGCATGGCCATGCATTTCGCAGTCTCACTCAATCAAGGGACCCGAAGATATTGCTCTAGTTATGTAGGAATGACAAATCCTATCTAGGTCACTCACATTCCTCTGCATGATTCGCGGTATGTCCAATAACCAACTTTATAATCACCTTGTTACAGATGACATTTGATGGCATTAAAACACACAACTCCTTATGTAGGAATCGTAGTGAGTTCATGTCAAAGGACCACAAACACCATTGTCACTACGAGAATCACTTATGACACTCACGTAACGATCCATGTAGTGTTCTCATGGTGGGTCAGTCCAGTACATCATTACTCTAATATGTACCCATGTAAAGACTTGATATCTCATATCCATGACCCGTGAGATGTGGTCATCAGTCTATGCACATACTAGTCTCAATGTATTATTGTTGTCCTAATTAACAATAATACTTGACTAGGGACATTTAAGAATAATGTTATAACCAAAAGGATCTCATGATCAAGTCATCCACTTGATGTCCTATGGCATCAAACTTACTATTCTAAGGACTTTATTATGTTTATCAAAAAGAACACAATAAATGAAATACCTCATATATAAAATAGCATAATAGAATGTATGTAAATACAGAAAATGTATTGGCCTCTAAGGCATACACCAACACTGTTTATGCTGCAACTACCTATATCCAGAGAAGATCTCTTTGGCAGGAGTTGATTATGCTCCAGCATTTCTTTGATGGCCCTTGGTGTTATTTGGGGGATTTCAATGCTGTTATTGGCTCTCATGAGTAGAGGGGAAGAAGGCTGCCATCCAGTATTGCCTGCAATGAATTTAAAGCATGGTCTGATGCTTGTAACCTGATTTATTTGCCTACTGTTGGTGCTGCTTTCACATGGACTAACAGAAGAAGGGGAATAGCCTGTACTGAAAGGAGATTGGATAGAGTGATTTGTAATGATGCTTGGCTCAGTTTTTGGTAGGGCTCTACTTGTTGCACTCTTCTAAGGCATAAGTTTGATCACCATCCTATTATGTTGAAGCTTTTAAAGAATGTTAGTTCATTCAGTTCTTCTTTTAAGTTCTTAAAAATATGGTCTTCTCATATGGATTGCCATAAAGTGATTACTGATTCTTAGAAGAAGGAAGTCTCTGGTTGTCCAATGTTCATTTTGGCTCAAAAACTGAAAAACCTTAAAGCAATTTTAAAGGTTTAGAATCAAGAGGTCTTCGGGGATGTGCATGAACAAGTGGACTCAACTTTGCATAATCTGGAAGCTATCCAAGATTTAATGTCAAGTGAAGGCTGTTCTGATGATCTGCTGGTTCAGGAACAGAATGCTCAATCAGAATTAAATAAAGCTTTGCATTTTCAAGAGCTCTTTTGGATGGAAAAGGCCAGAGTGGATTGGCATACAAGTAGGAACAGAAACATAACCTATTTTCACAAATTGGCAAAAGTTAGGCAGGTTTCAAAGAGGATTACTTTATTGAAAAATGGGATGAGCTGCTGGATAGTTAGACAGACATTGAAGCATATATTCTGAAATATTGTGAGGATTTATTTTCTTCTGACAATGCTTGTATTGATGATGGTTTAATTGAGGAGGTGATCAGGCCTCTAGTCTCTGAAACTGACAACAAAGTGTTAGTAGGAATGCCATCTTGGGATAAAGTAAGGAATGTTGTTTTTGGTATGAATATGAATGGTGCCCCTGGACTAGATGGATTTGGTGGTTTCTTTTTCTAGAACTATTGGGATATTATAGGGACAGATGTCTTCAACTCTATTATATAGTTCTTTAAACAAGGCTGGCTTCTCCCTAACTTAAATTCCAATACAGTGGTGCTCATTCCCAAATCTTCCAATGCTGATTCTATTTCTCAATATAGAACTATTGCCCTTGCCAACTTCTAATTTAAAATAATCACCAAGCTTCTAGCTGAGAGACTTGCCTGTATTGCTCCAAAGATAATCTCTCAAAATCAAAGAGGGTTTGTTAAGAATAGGCAGATAACAGATTGCATATGTGTAGCTTCTGAAGCTGTCAATTTGCTGGATAAAAGGTGTTTTAGTGGGAATGTTGCTTTGAAAATTGATATAAGGAAAGCCTTTGACACTATGGATTGGAACTTTCTCCTTAAATCCCTATATGCCTTTAGTTTTGATCCACTGTTCTGCAAATGGATTAATACCATTCTACATTCTGCTAAAGTGTCCATCATTGTCAATGGTCATAGTGAGGGTTTCTTCTCTTGCAAGATGTGTGTTAGGCAAGGTGATCCACTATCTCCTCTCCTTTTTTGCATTGCTGAGGATGTTTTGAGTAGGGCTTTAACAAAGCTGGTTGAGGAAGGTCATTTAAAACCTATGTCTAGTCCTAAAGGATACACAGTCCTCTCTCATGTACTATATGAAGATGATCTTCTCATTTTCTACAAGAGGACAAAAAGGAATCTAGAGAACCTGATGAATTGTTTGAATAGATACAGTTGCTCTTCTGGCCAGTTTATCAACAGGGATAAATCAATGATTTATAATAGTTCCATAGCAGCTAACAGATTTGCTCGCATAGTTAATATGCTAGGATTTAGTATTGGTCAGCTTCCCTTTATTTAGCTTAGAGTTCCTTGTTTAAGGGCATGCCAAAAAAACTCTACCTTCAACCTCTGGCTGACAAAATCAAGATAAGTTTGGCATCTTGGAAAGGCCTCCTACTATCTACAATGAGGAGGGTGCAGCTTGTCCAGTCAGTAATTCATAGTACGTTGCTGCATTCTTTTAGGGTATATGTCTGGCCTAAAGCTCTTTTAAAAATGGTGGATAAATGGCTAAGGAATTTCATATGGTCAGGAGATGTTATGACAAGGAAATTGGTTACAGTCAAATGGTCCTCTGTCTGCTTCCCCAAAGAAGTTGGTGGTTTAGGCATAAGATCTCTCACTGGTATTAACAAGGCTTCTCTTCTTAAACTCTATTGGGAATTGATTGTCTCAGATCAATAATGGGCCAAACTGTTGAGAGCAAGGGTGTTTGCTAATAATAACTTTATAACTCAGTACATATCTTCCTTTATTTGGGCTGGTTTGAAGGAATACACTAATATAGCTATCAGGAATTGTAAATGGATCATTGGTGATGGCTGCACTACCAATTTTTGAACAAATAATTGGTTATCCAAGCCTATTGTGAACTTTCTTAATATCACTCTCCATCTCCATCATTTGCTTCAAGCTCGAGTAAGGTACTTTATTCATGATGGTAGCTTGGTCCTGCCTGATTATGTTCTGCATAGGTTTGCTTCTCTAGCTACTGAATTTAGATAGTATGCTCTTCCAATTGAGTCTTTTCATGATGTACAGGTTTGGTGTCCTGATGATTCTGGTAAACTCACACTTAAAGGAGCTTATAACATGATGAATTGTGTTGTTTCTATAGTTCCTTGGGGCAAGGCTATTTAGTGCAATGTTGTGCCTCCCTCAAGATCTTTTTTGATATGGAAAATCATCCATAACAGATTTCCTACTGATGACACTCTCAGGAAAAGAGGTTTTTACATGGTTTCAATTTGCTGCCTCTATGGTGCTCTAGCAGAGAATAAAAAGCATTTATTCTTTCAATGTAAATTTGCAACTGAGTTATGGAATTGGTTTGCTTCATGCCTAGCAATTCACATTACTCACAACTCTATCCATTCAATTTTGGAAATCTGACAGTTGCACTGGAGTTCTCAAGTTAAAGATATTGTAATTTCTGGTGTTGCCAATATTCTATGGTTCATTTGGTTTTGCAGGAATTAATCTAGATTTGAATCCAAAGCAACCACTTCTCGAGCAGCTATTAACAGGATCATGGCCAACATTGCTTTGGCTGGAAATTTGTCAAAAGGTCATTTCTGCTCCAATGTTGCAGAGAGTTCTATTCTGCAGAAGTTTTCTGTTGTTTCTAAGCTAGCTAAAGCCCCAGATATCAATGAGGTAATATGGAAGGCCCTTAGCTACAACTGGCTAAAATGCAATACGGATGGCTCATCAAAGGATGTTCCAGGAGCTACTGCTTGTGGTGGGATCTTTCGAGATAGGAATGCTACTGTTGTAGGATGCTTTGCCTTGAATTTGGGAGTTTCTTTTGCTTTCTATGCCAAAATTATGGGAGCTATTCTTGCAATTGAAATAGCATTCAAGAAGGGTTGCATCACATTTGGCTTGAATGTGATTCAAGTTTGGTTATTACTGCTTTTTCCAACTCCTTCATAGTTCCTTAGAGCCTAAAAAATAGATGGTTAAATGCTTTAGTGTATTCCAAAAAGATGAATTTTGTATTTTTCTCATGTTTTTAGAGAGGGAAATTCTTGTGCAGATTTGATAGCCAATCATAGTATTTCTATTGATGGCATGATTTAGTGGGATTCTATTCCTTCTTTCTTAAAGGATGAAGTTTTTAGAAATAGATTTGGAATTCCAAACTATAGGTTTAGATGATTCTATCATGGGTCAGGTTTATGCCCCCCCATGATTTTTGTATTCTTTTTTTTTCTCTTTATTAATAATATTTTGGTATAGTGCAAATGATAGATAATGCTTGAGGTGCCAACCTAGTTAGGATGTCTTGCATTATAGTGATGCCCTTGCATACCAATTTTGCTTAAAAAAAAAAAAGCTCCCCTGTAGCATCTCTAGTTACATCGTTTCCAAATCACCTTTCTATTTCTCTTGAATTTCCTCTATCAAACTATTCGAAACTGTAAACGTGTTCAAACAAATTCTCCTTAACCATCATAGCATATATACTAAGTATATTCTCTACTTAAGACATCTGCCACGATATTTGTCTTTTCGGAAGGACATTGAAGTTAAAAATCATAGTCTTTCCAAAAATTCTAACTATTGTATTCTGATCGGACAGGTACTCGAAGCTCTTGTAATTGATGTAGACATCGTAGGTTGATCCATAAAGAAAACGTCTCCAAATTTTCAACACAAAAATGACTATCGCAAATTTCAAAATGTGAATTGGATAATTCTTCTCATGCACGTTTCACTGCCTTGAAGTATACGTCACAATTTTTCTATTTTGCATCAACACGCGACCTTAATCCAAAAGTTGAACTTCCTTTACCATAATTTGCACTTGGACAGCTTTGCGTATAACTTCTTCTTCTTCAGAGTTTTGAAAAACCGCATCAAGATGTTTAGTATGTTCCTTCGGACTTCAAGAATAGATCAGGATATCGCTAATAAGGACAATGACAAATCTGTCTTAGAACATCTTCTACTTTCACATGAACCTGATGATAATCAGAATGCAAATCAATCTTGAAGAAAACAACGATGCCCTTCATTTGATCTTCTAGCTCCCTTATTGTATCTCCCATCACATCGTTTCAAATTACCTTCACCAAGGTAAGTTGTTTCACTCGCCTATCCTGAGTCTTAACAGAAAATGTTTCATAGATCAAGTTCTTTTCTAATTGTACTAGATTTGGTACCATGACATGGGTTGAATCAAGAATATATTTTCTCAATTGAAATACATCGAAGACACTGTGAAAGTTAGAAAGAAAAGTGATAAGGCTATTCGGTAGATTACCAGATCTATCCAACAAATAATTTGATATGGTCCAATGAATTTAGAAATGAACTTTCTAGATTCAAATCCAAAAATCTCAGTCTAGGGAAACACTAAAATTTTACTAAAATAATATAACAATATCACAGGATATGGTTGGAAGATAATCAATCTTTTCATAACATCATGAACTCAAATAGACGTGATTTTAGACAAGCAAATCAAATCAATGGAAAAAATTTGATCTTTAACAGAAACAGGGTAGATTTAGAAAACTTGAGTATAAACAACAAGTTTAACAAGAAGAGTAGAAATACTCAGATCAAAAGATAACAAAGACACGGATAACTCAAATCGATTTACTTAGTCTATTTGTAAAAGAAATAGACAAACCAAATCAACAGAAAAGTTCTGATCTCGAAGAATAATAGGATAGTTTTAAACATGCTTTGAGTAGTAATAGCAAGTTTAAAATTTGAAGTAGCACTATTCAAGTCAAAAGGAAACAAAAATACAGATAACCCAAATAGTTCACACAGTCACAGACCATAAAAGAATGGTTTACCTTGCGAGTTATACAGTCCAATTTTAGGATTACTCTCTATGGCATAGCTTCCTTGTTCTTAAATTTTTATATTTGAATGCTTTCATTTCACTCTTTGTATTAACTCTTTCTTCTACTTGAGATCTCGAAATATGTGCATTATTAACGGAAGATTCTGTCTTTGATTGTGTACAGCCTCTAGAAATGTGTACGGGCTTCCCACATCTGAAACAAATAATTCCTTTAATCGTACATTCCTTTGTCAAATGAGTCTTTCCACACTTGAAGTATTTTGGCAATGATGCCATGGTCTGACAAATTCGTTGCCACTAACACTTCCTCCTTTTATTCGTTGTTGCTTCCCCGGTGGTTGTGTATATGGCTTTTGCTGAAATCGATTGATCTTACACTTCCTTCTCTTTTGAATCCTAGTTATTCTAAAGTTACAGCTTCTTACATCTTGAGACTGCTCCAACACTAACAAGTTTTGAAGTTCGGTTATCAATTCCTGCTGCTGAACGATCCTCTAACTCTGTTGTACCGCTACGTCAGTCATCCTCTGCATTACACTTCTAGCTACGACTTTTCGATCATCATCACTTCTCACGTCCACATGCTTACGCCTACCGCAATCCATTGTCTTTCTTCAAAGACAGATAAATCAAAACATGAAGAAACCAAACGTAACCATTTCAATCAACATTGTCTCCTTTCGGAAACCAAACAATATATCTCTGCGTTTAGTGTCAAAGAAACACACAGCACAAATAAGACAAACCTACCCACAAACCCAAAAGACTCTAACTTGGGCTCTGATACTAACTAATGTAACACCCACCTTAGGTATCACATTTCAAACTAACTTCTTATAAAATCCTTACCCAAGTTATAAAATATTTAATATTATTAAATTACGGATTTCAAAATACCTTTTCGCGGATAACATCAACTTTACTGAATTAGAAAAACATAAGATATAAAGACTGGATTAAATACATCTCTCATATATAACATAGATTCATAATATCTTCATTACATAAAGCTCACGTATTCTAAATAAAATATAATTATCATATAAAAACTTGACCTGACCCAAGTTCACAACACCTAAAGATATAAGTCCTTTTCAGAAGACAAATTCCCTAGCTGGGAATATCTTGACGGATAGAAACCCGAGCAAGTGACATCTCGGAGTCCTCCCTAGGAGTATAGTGAAGATCATTCCACAATACTCTATATACTCTGAGTACCAATGGACACGCCAAGCAGCAGCACCTTCAAGAAACTGTAGTCTAAAGAAATCTAGTTGATCCCTCATTATCGCCATCGTAATCTTCACAGATGTAAGCATAAAATAGAAATAGACAAAACAATACAACAAAGAGGTGAGATCCCCTACATCGCATACCAATATGGTAGCAAAGAAAAGACACAAACAACAAAGTCGTTCCATACATACAATCCATAGATTAATATAAAACAAGCAGATATATTCATAACATATAATAGATAAACAATCTAATAAACTTGCAACACAACATCAGACATAATGATAATATCACAATCATATTATATCACAATAATACTATATCACGACAGTATGAAATGCTGACTATGCATATGCACGATGTGTATGCTAACCATCCCTATGCACAATGCAACCAGTTCCTACTCCATGGAGTTAGACTCAATTTCAGGGATAAATGTTCCAGAAGATTTGTCCCCCCTCAATAAACAGTCTAACCGGATAATGAAAAGAAATAGTGGTTATCGGGCTTCCAGTGCGTTGCAGTCGGTTGATCACGGCTAGGGGTATATATATATATATATATATATATATATATATATATATATATATATATATTGTGATAGCATAATCACAAAGTGAATCATCACGCCCTAACATCCCCCAAGATCTAGTCCAGATTCACTATCCTACAAATTCCCGTTCACTCTTTAGGCATAAAACGCCACAACAGCCACTGGCTGTATAATGCTCAAATGCATATCAAACTACCGTTGTACCATTCCCAATGATATTAAAGCAACTGCCCATACAATTATTCAGTACCATTAGTATCAATGATATTATATAATCACTCATACAACTACATAATACCAATGATCCACTCGGGTCCAAAACTTCGGTTCCACAAGCACAATGCTAAAACACAACTGCTTAGGCATAGTACATTGGCCATACAGTAAAACTCGTTGTTCCTCTCAATCGCGTAGCGATATTATCGCATTTTCACAATCGCGTAACACTTTAGTTACGTTCTCAAATCATGTAATAATTTTTCAACATTTTCTCAAACGCATAAAGATTTTAAATCGTTTTCTCAATAATGTACCTAAAAATCACCGCTTTTAAATCGCGTAAGAGTTTTTCTACGTATTTTCAATCGCATAAAATATTTCTAACATATTTTGAGCTCAAATTAAAACTTTTCTCATTTATTTTCAAAATCTGACTTTAATTCCAATATTTCTTTAATAATTCATCTATAAGTAATAATTCGAACATTTTCTCACTATAAATAGTATTTTCTACTATTTTTCACAAAATAACATTTCTTTAATTAACTTGGAATATTACAGCTCGAAATTCCCTAACGCGCTTCAAAACCCAAAAGGTGAGCTATACGTCAGTAAATTTCAAGTTTTAACTTTTATCTTACTTAATAACTTATTTACACTAATTTAATTCTAAAAATTAGTTTACTTTCTTTCTAGGTCTAAAAACCTATCAAATTATTTTCGTATTAATCAAATACCTAAGTTTACACTTAGTAAAATAATTTTGAATCTAAGACATTAAAAATGGCATGTTGGCCGAAATTTCATTGCAAGTTTTCAAATCACATTTAATTATTTTCTATCACTTTATTCTTTACAAAAACTCTTAATCCAATTTTTTATCATTAAATCATTTAATTCATATTAAGGAAAATAATTTAGAACACTTGGTTCCCATGGTGATGTTGAGGCCGTGAGCCATCAATTGGTCATTGGAACCAAAATTCTTTCCTTTATCATGTAATTTATAGTATGCAACATATATCAATCATCAAAACTATACCATAAACATTTCATACATACTATCAAGATCACATATCATCACATATATTCAAAAATCAACCATAACAATTCCATGCATATTATCACATCATATAAAAATGCATAATCAAGTAAACACAAACCAATAACCACACAATCGAGTGAATAAATCCTCACATGGATTTTTCACTCACAAACACAAACAATCTATTCCTTCACCACCACATATGGCCGATGAGGTTAATGTCCCTCTTACCTGATGTGTAGCTTCCTAAGCTCCTTGTAAAACTCCCTTTGTATCAATCTTTCACCACCAAATATATCTTAGAATCAAAACAAACACATAAAAATTAGTATCTAAGGCTTGATTAAGATGACCATAGATCAAACATGGTCTTAGGATTCCAATAATCAACTAAGAAATCAAGTTTCAAGATCTTTACCTTGAAACCCTAGAACTTAAATCCAAGAATCAAGCTTGAAGATAATTGATTTAGACTAAAGTCTCAACATCAAAGAGTCTTAGAATGATGTGAGGATTCAAGAAGTATGGTTGGTTTAAACTAAACAAACTTGGAAGGTAATTTTAGGGTGGTTGGCCATGAGCTACACAAGAAAGAAAAAAGTAAGAGCTTTTGTGTTCTTTGCTAGATGGAAGGATGAAGATGAATGAATCTTGAGAAGTTCACAACTTGAAAGTTGCTTGGATTGATAAGAGGATTCAAGATATGATGTTAGCTAAAATTATGGAAGTTTGGAGATAGGTTTTGAGGGTGGTGGCCGAATTCTTCAAGAAGAGAGAAGATGGAGTTCTTTTGTGTTTGTTCTTGGTACTCTTGAATGAGAGAGAATGGAGAGAAAGCTTAAGTCACAAAGTGCTGGAAATGAAAGTGAATATCCTATTTCTCTAAGCTTTGGCCGTGTAGGTGAGTGAATGGAGAGATAGAAGCTTGTTTAGCAATATAGAAAACTATCACATGGTCTCACATGGCATAGGTCATCAAGTGGTCACCGATTAGTCATAAAAGATCATTCAAGAACATGCTAGAATAGCCTAGTAACTGTATGGCTTAATGGAAAGCTAACTTAGTTTTGATTTCAATTAGTTTCTAGTTACATCTAGTTTAGGTAGTTAGTTCAATCAAGCTAACTTAGTTAGGTTATTTAGTTACATAATTAACTATCTAGTTACTTTATTAGATCATGCATTTGTCATGCATTGATCATCTTTCTAGAAAAACTCTAGATATTTTCTTGTAACCATAGACTCCAAGCATTAGTCAACTTAGTTAGTTCCATTTAGTTACTACTTAGGCTATTTAGAGTAACTAAGTTAGATTATCTAGTTTCATGCTAGCTAGTCTGACCACTTTTGTTGACTTCATCTCCTAACCATTGATTTAATCTAAGGTAGATATCCTAAGTTTCCTTATCAAGTTTGCTCTCACACCATTGATTAGATCAATGGTGAGGATCGAAGGCTTCTTCATCAAGTTTCCATCCAATGGTTTAAAACAAAGTCCATGCCACTAAACTTGACCAATTCCTATTAGTTTGTCATAAAACTAGGTAATAATGGTTTATAATTACACTTAAGATATTTAGCTTAGATATTTTATGCTTAGATATTTTTACTTAGATATTTTCATTCAGTTATTTTCCAAAAAGATATTTTCATTTAGATATTTTACGTTGATATTTTTCTGAGATATTTTATCCTTAGATATTTATCTGTAGATATTTTACTAGGTGAGTCATTATTTCTACAAGTTTCTAGAGAATGAATAATAAGATAAGGTTGAATGAGTAAATAGCCAATTTGAATTTGTCTTCTAGCTTGAGTAGTCAATTTGAATTTCTCCTCTTCAAGTTGAGTACTCAATTTGCCTTCTTCCTGCTTACCATTGGTCCATCACTTTGACTCATTGCTATCAAGATATTTTCCTGAAGATAGTACCCAATGGATAACAGCTACTGCTATTATTACATAATGGATAATAGAAAACTCAGATAAAGAAAATATCCATCAACTGTTCCCAATTTTGGGTTTAGTAAGATCCTCCGATCCCATCTTGATAGTCCGAAACTTTCTGATCTAGGAAAAATTTTTATTTTTCTAGGCTCGCCTCGGGTCCTCCCCGGGCTCACACATATCTCAAAATAATATTAAAATAATCACAAATTCAGAAAATTTCACAAAAATTTTTAAAAATCATAAAAATTGTAAAACTCATATATTTTCAGAAAAAAATAAAATTCAGACATACAGTTTAAAAATAATATTAAAATAATTAAAATAATCAAAATACTTAAAAATTTCCAGAAATTCACAAATATTATAAAACGTATTTATATTAAGAAAAATGAAAAATTGAAATGTTACAATGCTTAATGCTTGTTCTTGATTGGCCATCAATTACATGATTATAGTATTCTCAATTGAACTAGACATAGGGAATTAGGAATATGGACATGATATGGTTGATGTATGTTCAATTACATTCAAGTTTTTTGGGTGTGTTGATTAGCTAATGAGATGGACACATACCTTTTGGCCATGCATAGCAAGTGTTTGAAACTTGGTCTTAATGAGTGATATTTATACTATTTCACATGGACACTTCATGGTTTAGGTAAGTTTCATATGGGTAATTGACCTAGACATTGACATTTATCTATAATCAATTTCTGCTACAAAATCAATTCTTTGGTAGATGTTCTTGAATTGCAAAAATTCATTGAAATAGCAAGTGAATAGGGACCCCTAGACTTTATTCATACTTATCTCTCTCTTGCGAAGTTGGTTTTTGGTGCATCTTATTTTATTTATTTTAAGTTGTTATTTTCATTTAAAACCACCTTCATAATTCGATTACTTGGATAAGATCTTTGTGAGAAGTGATTAGGTTTTAGCACCTTCCTAGTTATCAATCCCTTGGGATATGATACTTAACTCTCATTATATTACTTGTCGACCCATGCACTTGCGGATCCCAATCATAAACCATTGAAAACAAAAGCAATCCTTAGTGACTTTTCAATCAACACATCAAATGCTCCAAAGAATCCAACCTAATTATTCAATTAGGTATTGAAAGAAATTAGTTTCAGTGTCAAATAGGGCAACTAATGGATTATTTTATTAATACAACTCTGAAAGTCAAGAAAGAATTAAGCCTAATTACCTTAATCATATTCAAGTATGTATATGAATCATTAAAGTCTCAACAAGATATCAAAACAAGTTTTAGCGCGTATCAATCAAAAGAAATCTCAGTCCAGAAGAAAAATAGGATTGTATTTATGAAAAATCCAATCATTAAAACTCAAAACTCACTTTTTAGTTAAGTTTATAAAAAAAATAAATGCAAGCATACATGACTAATTTCTAACTAAGATGCTAAATTTCACTTTACTTCATTGAAAAAGATTACTTCACACAAAATCAGCTCATAAGTAATGGATACCCTTTTAAAACATATCTCTATTAACTCAATATTAATTCAAGCAATAAACACACAATTCCTTCTTGATTACTAGCAATACTCAAGTGTTCATCAATTTATTATGCAATTTTTTTTCAGGAGTACCCCCTACACTTAAGATTTACATTGTCCTCAATGTGGAAGAAAAAGAAATAAAGGGGTAAAGAAAATAGCAACACAACCTGATGAAAAGTGATACAATGTCAGGCAGAGAAGAAGCATAAGAGTCAGCACTGCAACAAAATCTAAAAAATCCCAATTTTTTTCAAAATAAATGAGTAGAATCTAAAAGAAAAACAAAACAAAAAATTAACAATAAAAATAACAAAAATATTTAAATGCAAAGACTAAGAGAAAGGATAGAAACACAAGTTGCCTCCTATGAAGTGCTAAGTTATAGTCATTAGCTTGACATTGTCTTTTATTCAGGTAAATCAAGGTGGCTTAAAGCAAGAGAAATAGGATGACACCTTCTTCTTTTCAAAACAGTGTTCCCATCCTTCGTCAGTGGCCTTGGGAATGATTCCAATAGCATTTTGAACTTGATAAGAGCTTGGTTGTCCAAATTACGCCTTGATACTGCTGGGCCATGGTGATTTCAATCGATCAACAGATGAATGACCAATTAGTAATGGAGCATGAATCATAGAAGGACCTTTGTCTAGTTCAACAACTTGAGTTTTAGGAAGGTCAACATCCACATTGTATGATGGTGGGGGGTCTTTGATAGCTAAAGCTTTCAGCTTCTTAGCTTGAATGATATTGATAGAGGCATGGAGATTTGACATTAGGGAAGATTTAGCCTCCCTAAAGACATTGATGGTCACATAATCTCCATCAACTCTTAAGATAAGCTCACCTCGAGGTACATTAATCACAACACCTGATATTTCCAGAAACGATCTTCCAAGAATGAGAGTCCTCTTCCACATCCAGCACCACAAAATCAAATAGGAAAATGAATTTGTCCATATTCATCAAACCATCCTCCACCACATCGCACGGGTAAATGATGGATCTATTGGCCAACTGTATAGAAATGTCGGTGGGCTTTGGTTCCTGCATTTCCAATTTCTTAAAAATAGAGAAAGGCATCAAATTAATACTAGCACCTAAATCACATAGTACTTTCTTAAAATAAGAGTTACCAATAGAGTAAGGAATAGTAAAACTCCCTGGATTTTTTAATTTTGGTGGTAGTTTCTTCAAGAGAATGGCGAAACACAGTTAAATACAGTGTTACACAGTTCTTTAAACAAGGTTGGCTTCTCCCCAACTTAAATTCAAATACAGTGGTGCTCATTCCCAAATCTCCCAATGTTGATTCTATTTCTCAATATAGACCTATTGCCCTTGCCAACTTCTAATTTAAAATAATCACTAATATTCTAGCTAAGAGACTTGCATGTATTGCTCCAAAGATAATCTCTCAAAATCAAAGAAGGTTTGTTAGGAATAGGCAGATAACAGATTGCATATGTGTAGCTTCTGAAGCTGTCAATTTGCTGGATAAAAGGTGTTTTGGTGGGAATGTTGCTTTGAAAATTGATATAAGGAAAGCCTTTGACACTATAGATTGGAACTTTCTCCTTAAATCCCTGCATGCCTTTAGTTTTGATCCACTGTTCTGCAAATGGATTAATACTATTCTACATTCTGCTAAAGTGTCCATCCTTGTCAATGGTCATAGTGTGGGTTTCTTCTTTTGTAAGAGGGGTGTTAGGCAGGGTGATCCACTATCTTCTCTCCTTTTTTGCATTGCTGAGGATGTTTTGAGTAGGGCTTTAACAAAGCTGGTTGAGGAAGGTCATTTAAAACCTATGTCTAGTCCTAGAGGATACACAGTCCCCACTCATGTACTATATGCAGATGATCTTCTTATTTTCTGCAAGGGGACAAAAAGGAATCTAGAGAACCTGATGAATTATTTGAATAGATACAGTTGCTCTTCTAATTAGTTTATCAATAGGGATAAATCAAAGATTTATAATAGTTCCATAGCAGCTAACAAATTTGCTTACATAGCTAATATGCTTGGATTTGGTATTAGTAAACTTCCCTTTATTTACCTTGGAGTTCCCTTATTTAAGGGCAAGCCAAAAAAACTCTACCTTCAACCTCTGGCTGATAGACTCAAGATAAGATTGGCAACTTGGAAAGGCCTCCTGCTATCTACAATGGGGAGGGTGCAGCTTGTCCATTCAGTAATTCATAGTATGTTGTTGCATTCTTTTAGGGTATATGTTTAGCCTAAAGCTCTTTTAACATTAGTGGATAAATGGCTAAGGAATTTCATATGGCCAGGAGATGTTATGACTAGGAAATTGGTTACAGTCAAATGGTCTTCAGTCTGCTCCCCCAAAGAAACTGGTGGTTTAGGCATAAGATCTCTCACTGGTATTAATAAGGCTTATCTTCTTAAACTCTATTGGGAATTGATTGTCTCAGATCAGCAATGGGCCAAACTGCTGAGAGCAAGGGTGTCTACTAATAATAGCTTTATAACTCACCACATATCTTCCTCTATTTGGGCTAGTTTGAAGGAATACATTGATATATCTCTCAGGAATTGTAAGTGGATCATTGGTGATGGCTGCACTACTAATTTTTGGACAGATAAATGGTTATCCAAGCCTATTATGGACTTTCTTAATATCCCTCCCTATCTCCATCATTTGCTTTAAGCTCGAGTAAGGGACTTTATTCATTATGGTAGCTTGGTCCTGCCTGATTCTATTCTGCATAGGTCTACTTCTCTGGCTGCTGAATTTAGACAGTATACTCTTCCAATTGAACTTTTTCCTAATGAACAGGTATGGTGTCCTTATGATTCTGGTAAACTCACACTTAAAGGAGCTTATAACATGATGAATGGTGTTGTTTCTATAGTTCCTTGGGGTAAGGCTATTTGGTGCAATGCAGTGCCTCCCTCAAGGTCTTTTATGATATGGAAAATCATCCATAACAGACTTCCTACTGATGACACTCTCTGGAAAAGAGGTTTTTACATGGTTTCAATTTGCTGCCTCTGTGGTGCTGCAGCTGAGAATACGGAGCATTTGTTCTTTCAATGTAAATTTGTAACTGAGTTATGGAATTGGTTTACTTCATGCCTAGCAATTCACATTACTCACAGCTCTATCCATTCTGTTTTGGAAATCTGTCAGTTGCACTAGAGTTCTCAAGTTAAAGATATTGTAATTTCTGGTGTTGCCAATATTCTATGGTTCATTTGGTTTTGTAGGAATCAGTCTAGATTTGAATCCAAAGCAATCTCTTCTCGAGCAGCTATCAACAGGATCATGGCCAACATTACTTTGGCTGGAAATCTGTCAAAAGGTTATTCCTACTCTAATGCTACAGAAAGCTCTATCCTGTAAAAGTTCTGCGTTGATTCTAAGCTAGCTAAAGCCCTGGATATCATTGAGGTAATCTGGAAGGCCCCTAGCTACAACTGGATGAAATGTAACTTGGCTGGCTCATCAAAGGGTGTTCCAGGAGCTGCTACTTGTGGTAGGATCTTTCCAGAAAGAAATGCTGCTGTTGTAGGATGCTTTGCCTTGAATTTGGGAGTTTTTTTTGCATTCCATGCTGAAATTATGGGAGCTATTCTTGCAATTGAAATAGCATTCAAGAAGGGTTGGCATCACATTTGGCTTGAATGTGATTCAAGTATGGTTATTGCTGCTTTTTCCAACCCCTTCATAGTTCCTTGGAGCCTAAGAAATAGATGGTTAAATGCTTTAGTGTATTCCAAAAAGATGAATTTTATATTTTCTTATGTTTTTAGAGAGGAAAATTCTTGTGCGGATTTGTTAGCCAATCATGGTATTTCTATTAATGGTATGACTTGGTGGGATTCTATTCCTTTTTTTAAAAGGATGGCATTTTTAGAAATAGAATTGGAATTCCAAACTATAGGTTTAGATGATTTTATCATGGGTCAGGTTTATGCCCCCCATGTTTTTGTATTCTTTTTTTTTTCTCTTTATTAATAATATTTTTGGTATGCTACAAATGATAGATAATGCTTAAGGTGCCAACCTAGTTGGGATGTCTTACATTATAGTGATGCCCTTGCATACCAATTTTGATAATAAAAAAAAAAAAAGAGAGAGAGAGAATGGCAAAACACTACTCATTTAAACATATCATCTTAAATTCCTCAAGCTTGTATTTGTTTGAAAGTATCTCCTTTAAGAACTTTGCATACTTGGGCATTGGAGAGATAGCTTCAACAAACAGAATGTTAATTTTCAATTTCTTGAACATATAAAAATTTGGCAAATTCCTTGTCTTCTTGAATGTTCTTGAGCCTTTGAGGGAATGAGTCTTGGCATATGGTGATAGTTCATATATTGTGTTCTACTCACTATCCTTCTTTGCCACTTTGGTTGTTCTTTCTCAACTTCTCTTTCTTTATTGTCATCTTGAATTGAGACATCTTTAGTAAGAATATCATTTTTTTTTCTCAATTCCTGATGAGCTAGGTACTTCATTCATCTATCTTTCCAAAATTTTGCCACTTCTCAGGGTAATTGCATTGACATGTTCCTTTGGATTAGGCTTAGTAGTGCCAAGCAATGTCCTCGGTGCCCTTTATGTCATCAAAGTAGCAAACTGACTAATTTGAGTTTCCATGCTCTTCATTCGGACCTCTGAATTCTGCATGTACTTCATCACAAAGTTTTCAAAATTTTGCCTCTCTTCAGGCGCTTGGAAACCTAGAGGTGGTTGCAGAGCTCTCTGTTGACCGCCCTATTAATTTCCCTATTTGAAATTAGGATTGTCCCTCCAACTAAGATTGTATGTATTGAAATATGGATTGTACTATTATCGGTTGTAATTACCAACAAAATTTACTCCTTCAGGCTTGGAGGCAAAGGGGCTACCAACTTGACAGTTTGAACTTGTATGATCCTGTTTGCCATATGCTTCACATATGATTGATGGGGCTACACTATTTGCTATCATCAAAGTCTCCACCTTCTTTGTCAATGCTTCCAATTGACTCAAAATAGCAGTAGAGGAATCAACAGCATGCAGACCAGCTTGTTTCTTAGGAACCTGGCACTTATTTTGCCATTGATAACTGTTGAGCGCCATTTCTTTAATCAATGCATGGCTTTCAGTTGGTGTTTTCCTCCGAATTGTACCTCCTGCAACAGCATCACTGAGTGAATGATTTGTAGGCGATAAACTATTGTAAAAAGTCTGTACCTGCTACCATATGGAAAATCCATGATATAGACATCCCCTCAACAACTCTTGAAAATGTTCACAAGCTTCATAGAGAGTATCCATATCAAACTGCACAAAAGAAGAAATGTCATTCTTTAACTTAGTAGATTTAGAGGGAGGAAAATGCTTAGCTAGAAACTGTTGTGTCAACTGATCCCATGTAGTGATGGAACCCCTTGGCAGTGATGTTAACCACTGACTCGCCTTGTCCCTAAGAGAGAAAGGAAAGAGTTACAATCGGATTGTATATTCTGTCACCCCATTATACTTTATAGTATTGCATAGCTGCAAGAACCTAGCCAAATGTTAATTCAGATCATTTGAAAGCAAACCACTCAACTGAACAGAAGTTTGAATCATAGAGATCAATGCTGGTTTGATCTCAAAGTTGTTAGCTGCCACAAATGGTCTTGTAATACTCCCTCCATGCCCTTCAGCCATAGGCATGGAATACTCAAGCATTGTCCACTCCACTGGGGTAGCTCGTTCTTCACAATTCCCTTCAACTGTTATCTCTCTTTCCATATTTCTTGTAGCTTCTTCAATTATATCTTTAATATGAGATTGCTTCCTTAACCTATGAGTTATTTTCTCAATTTTTGGATCAAATGTCAAATCAGGAAAGTGAGATTCAGTAAGCATAAGCAAGAAATATAAGCAGAGAGATGAAGTAACAAAAAAATTAAAAATAAAAATAAAATAAGAAATAAAATAAAAAGTGGGTCTAAATTAACTAGAGTTTTTCGCTTCTAATATTACCAAACTTATTTCCTAGCAATGGCACCAAAAACTTGATACTTGTAAAATACACTATGAGCAAGTGTACTCTATCGCAAAGTAATATAAGACTTAAGTCCCAATTGTCGATCCAACAAGAAATAAGTGGTAATTACTAGATTCATCAAACTCTTAGTTATTTAGATAATCAAAAGTGTAGAGAAATTCAAAATAAAATCAGAAAACAAATTAAGAAGAAATATGACAATCAAATAATGCCAAGATGAATCAATTAGAGAAAGAGATTAGGGCGCAAGGTTCACTTGAATCCAATTAATCATATTTTCACTCATTTATGATGTAAGGTAATTCTCTTGCTAATATTCTCTTAATTGTTATTGAATCCCAATGGTCATGGATGAAATAATATTCTATTCTTAAATTAAATCACCTATTTGGTCATTTAGTTCAATTAATTAGGAATGCATTAAGCCTCAATTCAAGAGATGGACTAACATATCCTCAATTCCATTAGTAGAAATAAATTGATATTTGGTCATTCACCAATCTAATCCTAGGTTTATCGTATAGGTCCACTCATTGAGTGCGGATGGTCTCCGGTTAAACAATGAATTCAAACATGCCAAAAGTGATCAAGTTCTGACAATAATGCAAGCAATATAATAAACCCTAAAAGAAATTACCTTAATCAAATTTGAGATCAAAAATAAGATCCCCTATATGTTAGCCATGGCAGCCATTACCCAAGAGGGGGGTGAATTGGGTGATGACTAGTTTTAATGTAACTTTGACAAATTATGCATTTTGAATCATTCAATTAATAAATACAACGGAATATGCACAATAAAGGTATGGCTATTATAGATTACTCAACTACAACTTGAAGCATATGGTAAATCAAGCAAATAAGCTAAATATCAAAGTCAACTTATTTATATATAATTAAAGCACAAATGTAAAGAAGATAGAGTTGAGAGAAGCAAACACAAGGTTTATCCTGGTTCAGCCACCAATCCACTTATGACCTACGTCCAGTCCTCAAGCAACCGCTAGAGATTTTTCACTATACCTTCAAGCTTCAATAGGTACTTGACAACCTTTACAATTGAAAGCACTTAACACACCTTGGGATACCTCACCCTTGTGCTTGAGCCTCAAACAGGGATACCTCACCCTTTACAACTTTTGAGGGATGCCTCACCCTCAAGGGATACCTCACCCTTTACCAACTTTGAGAGATGCCTCACTCTCTAAGGGATACCTCACCCTTTACTCAAGAGGGATACCTCACCCTCTTAAAACAAAGATCAAGATGAAGAGAAATAATATAAACTCTCACAAGAGTCGATATACAACTTGAAAAACAAAGTATAGATGATAGAAAATTCTCTCAAGAGTGGATAATACAAATTGAAGCTCTATGGGTATCAAGGATTCACACTTTAAAGCTCAAAATATGATTTTAATATTTCAAGGGTCAATTCTAGTGTTCTTGAGGTGTATAAGCTTCATACAACATTTATATATAGAGCCTAAGTGACAAAACGGTCGCGCTATTTGTCCAACCAAAAGACTCCAACTTTTGTCCACCGTATGTCACGTGTCATCATTTGAAATTTGAAATATGAAACTGTTCACGTTAAGAATAAGTGGTTAATACGTTATGAATAAGTGGTTAATCAGTATAAGTTTCTGGTTAATACATTCGAAATAAGTAAGTGCTTAATACGTTAAGAATAAGTGGTTAATCAGTATAAATTTCTGGTTAATACCTTCGAAATAAGTGGTTAATCTATATCAGTTTCTGGTGAATCTGAGAAAGAGTTCCTAATAATGAATAAGTGGTTAATACGTTAGGAATAAGTGGTTAATCAGTATATGTTTCTGGTAAATCCAAGAAAGAGTTCTCAATAATGAGTAAATGGTTAATACGTTAAGAATAAGTGATTAATTAATATTAGTTTCTGGTGAATCCAAGAAGTAGGAAATAAGAAACGAGAAATTAAATGGTTAATACGTTAAGAATAAGTGGTTAATCAGTATCAGTTTCTGGTGAATCCCAAAAGCAGGAAATGAAAAGCGAAAAATTAAATGGTTAATACGTTAGGAATAAGTGGTTAATCAGTATCAGTTTCTGGTGAATCCAAGAAGCGGGAAATGAAAAGCTTGAAATGAAAATATTGGCATACGGAAAAGTCAACAAACATACGTACGGAAGCATACGGTGGAGGAAAGTTGGAGTATTTTGATTGGACGAAAAACGTTTTCCGTGACAAAATAGCCATTGGTAGTGTTTTATAATGATTTTCTATGAAAACTAGCCGTTTATAGCCGTTAGAAACATTCCTGGGCACTTGGTAATCGATTACAAGCTTCGTGTAATCGATTACAAACTTTCTGGGTACTTTGTAATCGATTACACACTTCCTGTAATCGATTACACTGTTGGTGTATGCCCTAGAGGCTAATACATTTTCTGTATTTGCATATATTCTATTATGCTATTTTATATATGAGGCATTTCATTTATTGTGTTCTTTTTTATAAACATAATAAAGTCCTTAGAATAGTAAGTTTGATGCCATAGGACATCAAGTGGATGACTTGATCGTGAGATCCTTTTGGTTACAACACTATTCTTAAATGTCCCTAGTCAAGTATTATTGTTAATTAGGACAACAATAATGCATTGAGACTAGTATGTGCGTAGACTGATGACCACATCTCACGAGTCATGGATATGAGATATCAAGTCTACACATGGATACATATTAGAGTAACGATGTATTGGATAGACCCGCCATGAGAACGCTACGTGGATCGTTACGTGAGTGTCATAAGCGATTCTCATAGTGATAATGGTGTATGTGGTTCTTTGACCTGAAATCACTACGATTCCTACATGAGGAGTTGTGTGTTTTAAATGCCATCAAACGTCATCTGTAACAAGATGATTATAAAGTTGGTTATTAGACATATTGCGATGCATGTGGAGGAATGTGAGTGACCTAGATGGGATTTGTCCCTCCTACATACAGGGAGTGATATCTTCGGGCCCCCTGATTGAGTGAGACTATGAAATGCATGGCCATGCTCAAATGAGTCAATATTAGATATTGATCTCATTTGTTATTACTATGTCTACTCGGGAATCAGGAAACTGAAGATTGAATTAAACAAGGGTGACACGTTCCATGCCTTGTGTTCAATCTGGATATCTGGACAAAGGGACTAAACGATACGGAAACATTGATCACGGATAGGTTATGTCAAATCACTGACATTCTCATTACTTGGGTACCAGTGATGTATTGCTAGATACCGCTCACTGTTTGTAATATTAAAATGAGATTTTAATATTACTACCAACGTCATGAGAACCTGCAGGGTTGCACACTTAGAACAGACTAAATTGGAGCAATAAGGATCCAAGTTGGACTCAGATTCAATTGTGGGCCTAACTCATGACAGATGGGTTTTAGGGTTGCACAGCTTACCTTGCTACTGCTCACACTCACTTAAGGCAGCCATTATTATAAATAGTACTGTTAAGGGGGGCTGCTATAGACATTACATCACAACCCTAGCCGCACCTAAGAAAGTGAGTGAGAGACAGTGAAAGGTTCTTCTCTTCTATTCGCAGCTAGCACCGCGAAACAGAGGCGTGACTCCTTTTGCAAGTCTGTTCGTGTGGATACCGCAGAAACATCGTCGCTATTACGGTGTTGGTGATTCACCTCGCTTGTGTTTATCACGCTTCAAGAGGTAAATTTTAAAAACTCGGATTATGGACTTTTCGCATGGATCCTGTGTGGGAATCCTATTATTTCGCTGCGAGATATTTTGATCCGCAATTCCCAACATACACGGCTTCTGTCAACGTTGTAATCGATTATATGACTTGTGTAATCGATTAAACCATTTCTGGTTTTGAAAACTGACTTTAAAAAGTCATAACTTCTTCATTTCTTATCTGATTAAAGCAAATAACCACTCATTGGAAAGACATTTGAGTCTATTTTCATATGAAAGAAGTTTTAAAACAAAATCAAAGTATTTTGAAAGATATGATGAAAATAGTAATCAAAGGTCAGATTTTTAAAACTCAAACTTTATTTGGTCATAACTTTTTCGTTTCCTATCCGTTTAAAGCAAATGACCACTCATTGGAAAGATATTTGAGTCTATTTTCATATGAAATAAGTTTTAAAACAAAACTCAAAGTAATTTGAAAGTTATGATCAAAAGAGTAACTATATATCAGTTTTGTAAAACACAAACTTGGTTATTTTTCATAGATTTGAAATATTACCATAACTAGCTTTCCAAAACAGTTTGTTGGGCATTTAAACATTTTAGAAACACTTATAAACATGTTTAAAACTTGTTTGAGCTTAGTGTGATTCTTTTTTACCTTTACACAAAATCTAAGTCTTATAAGCTAAGCTTAAAGAGACTTGGGACTTGATCTTTGCACTTTCATTCCTTTCTTGTTTGTTATCATCAAAACCATTGCTTTAGTCAATGTCAATTATATTCTCCCCCTTTTTGATGATGACAAACATCCATTGAGAAAAGAGTTAGTTCAAATAAATTGGAATTCACAAAAGGTGTATTAGAGACTTACTCCCCCTCTATTTTTCAAGAGGTGATTAGATCAGAGATTGCACAGCTCCCCCTTAATTTTGGAATTCCAAGATCATTATATTTGTATCATTGAATTTGTACCTTGTTATTTACCTTTTCTCAATGACTCATAACTTCTCCCCCTTTTGTCATGATCAAAAAGATATACAAGATATAGATTTTGACAAAAAGAGAAGTGATAGAGCAAAACCATTGCTAAATAATGAATATTCAATAAGGAATTTAGTCAAATATGCATTATATAACCAGAATATCCATTGCAAAACATCTATTTCAAATAATGCAGTAAAACTTGGATTATGCAGAAAAAAATGTCACATTATGCAGCAAAATTAATGGCATTATGCAGAAAAATATGGCTTTTTCAAGTATAACATGATTTTCAAATTAAAATGTAAATAAGAATGAGAAAATGATGTCACCAAAAGTGTGTTCTTTGAGTTTTTGTAGGTGATTCTAACTTCCAAGCTTCAAGTCTTCATGACTCTTGGAGAACTTGGATCATTTCAAGTTTTCACTTCACTTTAGTGCATGCTTGAGCTAATAGTCACCCTATAACATAATTCAAAGCAATTTCTTTGGTATCCACCAATTTTGGATCCGTAGGGGTTAGTCATTGATCATTAATCCATTATGCTCTTATAGATATCAAATTTTTCATAGTATATAATTTGAGTACAACAAATTAAATAATTAATTATCATTAAGTACATAACCAAAAGTAAGCTTACTTTCATGATATATAGATAATTCAAATCATAGAAAACATACCTAGGCATTGTAAAATCTTATGTACCAAGATATATAACAAATTAATGAGCTATGGTACAATAAGAATTAATATAATCATGTGTTAAACAAAATATTCATATTTTACCAAGTGCACATAATTCTATCATTTACCTAAGGCCTATAAGGAATATACCTCATATTCATTGTCTTTTTAAGTGAATGTACATAAGAGGTAAAAACATTTGATACCTTGGTCTTGGTAATCAAGGAAACTCTTTTCTTTACCTATTGCTTCTCTTTTGGTGTTTTGACCTTTACAAGTTCCACATTTTGTACTTGAGAAGCTTTGGTTGAAGTCATCTTCCTTCTTTGATCAAAACTTCTAGCAATGGGCTTTAGAAGCATTCCCCTTGATGATTCCTTTTTCACTTGACCAATTTGTCCATCCTTTTAAGAAGTTTTCTGCATAATTGAAACACTAGGAGGACATTTTGGTACTCACTTCATCTTAGGTCCTCTAATGTTAGTACTAGAGCATTTAAGGTCTTTAGGAACCCATACCATACTATTTCTCATATAAAGATTTCTTCTATAATTGCATAAATGAGAAATATGTCCTGGATGACCACAAAAATTACAAACAATTGAATTTAATGATGACTTGGTTCTTTGAAGATCATTTTTGGAAAACTTAAGCCTTTTGTTGTTTTTATATTCTAAACTATTTTTGTCATAAGTCTTGCTTGAACTTTTATGTGGAATAATATTAATTTTATTCTCATTAACAAGCATAGAATGTAAGCAATTAGAATTATTTACTTTGGCAAGTTTGGAATATATGTCCTCAACTTGATTGTCTAAATCAATGCACTTTTCACAAGAAGTTGAGGTTTCACATTTCAAATGCATTTCCTTATCAAGAAAAGCATAATCATTTTTTAAAATCTCAATTTCATTTTTAATAGAGGAAATTTTTTCCAAACAAGATGATTTTTTCTTTTCTAAATTCAACAAACCATCATACAATTCATCATGTGCACATTGTAGCTCATCATAGAAAGGACTATAATATGGTTTAGCATTATTTACCTCAAAGTCCTTTTTACCCATATATGAAGTGATCTCAATTTCCAGCATACTTGGCTTTTCAAAGGAATCACCATCTTCCTCATTGTTGTCTTTTAAGGATTCAAGAGCATCTTCTTGAGGACATTTTTCAACATTGTCTTCCTTTAAAGGCTTTTGCTCTTCTTGCTCTCTATATACAACTTTATGCAAGAAATCATTGTTAGCAAGATAGATAACATCAAGAGCATCTCATATATCTTTAGCACTCGAGCATCTCTTAATTCTATCATAAGCATCATCATTTAAACCATTTCTCAAGATTTACATAGCTCTAATGTTCAAGGAAAAGCATTTCCTATCATAGGCATTCCAAGATTGTTTTGATTTGTAAGTAAATCTATCAAGCACAATATCCCACAAATCAATATCAATAGATTGCATATAAATTTCCATTCTAGCTTTCCAATAAATGAAATTCACACCACCAAAGAATGGTGGTTTATTAATGTCAAAATCTTCCATTTTGAAAAACTTGTAATGGTTGCCAAATAAACAAGGATCTTTAACTCCAAGCTGTTAAGCTTTTACCAGAGCACGAATCTCTGATACCACTTGTTAGCCTTGGCAACCATTACCCAAGAGGGGGTGAATTGGGCGATGACTAGTTTTAATGCAACTTTGACAAATTATGCATTTTGAATCATTCAATTAATAAATACAGCGGAATATGCACAATAAAGGTATAACTATTATAGATTACTCAACTACAACTTGAGGTATATGGTAAATCAAGAAAATAAGTTAAATATCAAGTTCAACTTAATTATATATAATTAAAGCACAAATGTAAAGAAGATAGAGTTAAGAGAAGCAAACACAAGGTTTATCCTGGTTCAGCCACCAATCCACTTGTGACCTACGTCCAGTTCTCAAGCAACCGCTAAAGATTTTCCACTATATCTTCAAGCTTCAATAGGTACTTGACAATTTTTACAATTGAGAGCACTCAACACACCTTGGGATACCTCACCCTTGTCCTTGAGCCTCAAACAGGGATACCTCACCCTTTACAACTTTTGAGGGATGCCTCACCCTCAAGGGATACCTCACCCTTTACCAACTTTGAGAGATGCCTCACTCTCTAAGGGATACCTTACCCTTTACTCAAGAGGGATACCTCACCCTCTTAAAACAAAGATTAAGATGAAGAGAAAGAATATAAACTCTCACAAGAGTAGATATACAACTTGAAAAACAAAGTATAGATGATAGAAAACTCTCTCAAGAGTGGATAATATAAATTGAAGCTCTATGGGTATCAAGGATTCACACTTTAAAGCTCAAAATATGATTTTAATGTTTCGAGGATCAATTCTAGTGTTCTTGAGGTGTATAAGCTTCATACAACACTTATATATAGAACCCAAGTGATAAAATTGCCATTGGTAGTGTTTTATAATGATTTTCTATGAAAACTAGTCGTTTATAGCCGTTAGAAACGTTCTTAGGCACTTGGTAATCGATTACAAGCTTCATGTAATCGATTATAAGCTTTCTGGGCACTTTGTAATCGATTACACACTTCCTGTAATCGATTACACGGCTTTTGTCAACATTGTAATTGATTACATGACTTGTGTAATTGATTACACCATTTCTAGTTTTGAAAACTGACTTTAAAATGTCATAACTTCTTCATTTCTTATCTGATTAAAGTGAATGACCACTCATTGGAAAGATCTTTGAGTCTATTTTCATATGAAAGAAGTTTCAAACAAAACTCAAAGTAATTTGAAAGTTATGATCAAAAGAGTAACTATATATCAGTTTTGCAAAACACAAGCTTGGCTATTTTTCATAGATTTGAAATATTACCATAACTAACTTTCCAAAATAGTTTGTTTGGCATTTAAACATTTTAGAAATACTTATAAATATGTTTAAAACTTGTTTGAGCTTAGTGTGATTCCTTTTTACCTTTACACAAGATCTAAGTCCTATAAGCTAAGCTTGAAGAGACTTGGGACTTGATCTTTGCACTTCCATTCCTTTCTTATTTGTTATCATCAAAACCATTGCTTTAGTCAATGTCAATTACACTATAGCCCTAGCTATAGGTTTAGCTACTCATGTTCAATACAAACAAAACCATATCAAAACACAAACCCATGGAAAGAAAACCCAAAGAAAGGCAAAAATTAGAGGGAAAGAGAAATCAAAACCCATTTTACAATGATTACAATCTTCAAGCCTTCAAGAATTGAATCCTCCCTTCGAAGTCGTCCTCCAATGCCTACTTCCGTGAAAGTGCTTCCTTAGGATTAGGGATTTTCTGCGCTCTGCATGTTCTGTTCTGTGTTGCATTATGGCATAACTCCTCTATTTAATAAAAAATCACATTATTATTATGCGATACGCGTTGCCTTCCCAGCGAGGTGCTGAGACACTGAAATAACATTGCTACATACGTTTTGGGCACTTGGGCGCTCCACTCCTAGCGCTTATGCTTTTCCTCCTTGTAAAAATGCTCAATAATGTGGTGTCTTTTCCTGCTTTCACTCCAAATTTGATAAATCCCATTTAATCTATAAAAACGAAGACAATGATAAGGATCCATCTAAAATTCATTAATAAACATAAGAAAATCACCACAATTTATCAGGTATTGGACTATAAAATATAGGCTTATCAATAATGGATTAATAACCAAAAACTAACACAAAAGGACCCAAGAAAATTTAGGTACCAAAATTCAAAAATTGAAGTTTATTGTAGGTGTGCTTGAAGGCCAAGAACTCACTGCGATATTTTGAAAGTGGCTGCTCCAAGCACAAAATCAAAAATAACTCTAAGTTATCTTTCTTGTTTCCAAGAAGCTTAGACTTGCAACTTTTAGATAAGTGGAGACTTGTGTTATGCTTTTCTAGCCTTATATGTTGAAAATGCTTCTACATGTTAATATAGTAAATAAAGTATACTCCTTATTTAAAATGAAATGTTTGATGATAATATCCTTGAGCTTGAGTTTTTGATCAATCATGACTTAAAATGAGTGTTTGTATTAGATGATTTTTATCTTGTTTTATCCCTTTCTAACATGATCTTTGGTTGACTTAAAATGGCTATGTAAGAATTAGAAATTTGTGATCATATCTTTATATTCTTACATAACATGTATACTGAAATGTCTCTCTTAATCTTTGATTTTTTTTTATATTTGGACTTATTAGTTTTAATATGCTAATTTGTTTTTTATGTTTGTATTCGAATAAGGCTTTTTTTATTCAAATGGTGAGTTCCAGTAGATATTGGAATTTGTTTCCTGATGCCTTTTATTCAAATAGCCTATATCCTATTTGAATAAATACCTCTAGTAGCCCTTTAAATCTGGGCTTTAAATGTTGTTATTCGAATAAGGGCTTATCCTATTCGAATGACATTTGGCACAAAGCCAAGTCTATTTTCCACGAGTTTATTTAAATAAAGCACCTTCTATTTGAATAAACACGGGCTATTTGAAAGGTTGTACTGCGTTTTTGCCGTATATGTTGTATAGCATCAGTGCTAATAATCAACATATGCTAAATTCTTTGTAATTGGATGGAAAATGCAAATTCTTAACCTAATATAATTGGCTAGTTTTTGAATATATGTACTTGACTAAATTGATCAATGAAATGAAATATTTTTTTGCCCTTATGAACACATTTGTTGTTTTGCTTTACTATTTTGTATTAAATTGTTGCTGAACTTGAATGAATATATTGAATATAATCAATGACTAACCTATGTGTATCCAAAATTGGTGGATACCAAAGAAAGTACTTTGAATTATGTTATAGAGTGACTATCAGCTCATGCATGCATTGAAGTGAAACACAACTATGCTACTTGAGGTTAAAAAAATTGAAATGGTCCAAGTTCTCCAAGAGTAATGAAAACATCATGAAGAATTGTAACACCCCAAAAATTGTTTGTTTTGTGAGGAATATTCATTTTATAATATTTGGGAATTCTGAGAATTTTTGTGGAATTTTTTAGAAATGTTGAATATTTTAATATATTTCTCATTTTACGTGCGCACTGAGCGGAGCTGGGAAAACAAAATATTTTTCTTGAGGCTGGTAAACTTTGAACTGTGAAAACGTCGATGGGGGATCTTACTAAACCCGAGGCTGAGCACAGTTTACAAGGTTTAAATTTTACGAGATTTTATCTGATAAATAAAATCACAAAATATTTAATTATCTGAGAGATAATAAAATATTATTTTGGCTAACTATAAATTTTGTCCACTGAGTAATAGCTCTAGTAGATTATTTCTATCTAGTTGCTTTTATGACATTATCTAAGTGACCTCACACTTCACTTTATCAAGAAGTATACGAAATTTCTCAAGGAAGCTTCAAGGGAAACTTCTAGGAAGTTTTCTCCTAACCACTCCTCTCTCTCTCCTCTCTAAGGTGCTGCACGATTGGAGGGAAGGAAAACAAAGGATATTCACATTTCATTTCTCTTATTTCTCCTCCTCTCCCTCATATACGTATCTCTTTCTTTCTCTCTTCTCCCACATGGCTGCACCCTCTCCAAGCCCTCCACCACTACCAAATTTTCAAACAAACACATTTCCTTAACCTTCACTATATTCTAAATAATCTTCTAGTTGAAGATTTCTTGAAAAGCTTTCATCTTTTCCACCATTGAAGCCCAAAGCTTGAAGCTTTAAGGTAAATGATTAAGACTTTTTTTCACTTGTCCACCTCATTTTCGTGGTCTATGGTCACTTTGGTGACTATGGATACCATTTCCATTCTTTCATTTCAATTTTTATGGATTTGAACGCCATAGGATTTTGAGGTGGTGAAGCACGAAATTCCAAGGACAAAAGGAGCTTGCTTTCTTTGTTCTTCACTAAGGTAAGAGGAAGATTATTCTCTTCAACCCATTTTAGTAGTAAAAAGCTCTTTGTTGTGTTGATGGGGTGAAACCCATTTGTGGGGTACCCATTTGTTTGAATGATTTTTGGTTGTTGTTTGATTGTTGGATAGCATGATTTTGATGTATGTTGATGGAATGGTGACTTGTTTGAGCCATAAGTGCTTGTATGATATGATTATGATGTTGTAGTTAAGGTTTGATGGTTTGGTTTGGGTTAAAATGATTTAGAGACTTTGTTTTCTGTAAATTTTCACTTTGTAATCAATTACATGGTTCATTTAATCGATTACCAAGCATCTGGAACTGTGAAATTTGTTTTTGGACAACTTGTAATCAATTACATGGCACATGTAATCGATTACAAGGCTTCTGGGTAGCTTGTAATCGATTACATGGCTTATGTAATCGATTACAAGGCTTCTGAACAGCTTGTAATCGATTACATGGCTCATGTAATCAATTACAAGACTTCTGGGCAAGATGTAATCAATTATATCCATCTTGTAATCGATTACAAGGCTTCTGTTAGGCTTGTAATCGATTACCAAGTTTGTGTAAGCGATTACCAAGCCCCAAATTTGAGGATTTTAGCCTGAAAATGATGGATTTAGAGCTCTCTAACCCTAATAACTTAAATACAAACCTTAGATCTTGAATTGAATGATTAGCATTTATTAAATTGTGAAAAAGACTATTCGTCCTAACAAATCAGATAAATGACTTTATGATTTTATTGAATCATATGCGATTGATTTATGAATTTGAACATCTATGGTGAGCATGATTTAAACATGCATTGAGAAAGATTTTACAAGAAAAGTATATCATTGTTGGATATACCTGAATATGCATTGAGTCATCATGCATCGAAAAGTCCGTTGGACTATTGTTAAGGCCAAGTTGCCTAGGAGTTGAATCATACCTTTGTGCGGGTGCGAATAGACAAGTGTAGGTCACTTGTTGACATTGGGGGCGTCGGGGTGCGGGTACCTTACAATGGACAGTTGGTAGCTCTCTTGTCCGTGAGGCAGACCGATACAAATGCACCGACGATCCAGACCGAGACACTGTCCTATATCGAGATCTATGTAAAATGTCTTGTACAATGCCATGATGTACACTTTGATAAATTAAGAATTTTAGCACTTGAAGGCCTCAGCAGCCGTGATACAGACATATCTCCTGATCATTCTCTCCAAATGTTTTGTGTCGAGCTCCATGGAGTAGGATTGTTGGTACCATATGCATGTGCATAGTGAGTTGCCATATTAGTTAACATTTACTTATTTATATGACAATTTAATTTGTTATCTTGTTATTATTATAACTGCCTGTAAATGCTAAGTTGTCTATTATCTATTTTTAATGCTGATTACTATTTCTGAAATGTTATGTGGGTATCATGTGTCATTTTGTTTCTTTACTACCATAATAGGTAATGAATGTAAAATGTCTTACCTCTTTTCTATTTTTGCTACTATTCTGTTTGTATTTATGTTCCATCGAAAACATCGGCGAAGGGGGTGAAGTGCATGAATTCCCCGATTTTTGGCCTGACTTCAACTAGCACCTACTTTTGGATCATGGCGGCACATCCAAGAAGATTTTTGGATTATGTGCAGTTGGCTTTCCTTGGGGGTCTAGACTGCTGGCACATTAACTACAGTTCGAATTGTTGTGTCTACGTGGGGGACGTGACGGTATCGCTGGCTTAGGGGCGTTATGATCCGCTCATCTACACCTGCAGTGTTAAGCTACATTTAGAATTTTACATGCCCATCAAGGACATGTGGGGTGATCGTCATTACACTCCACGGGAGGATTCATTCCTCTCCATAGCCCGAGCCCCGGCCCGTAATTCGGTGGCTCTAATGAGGGTTTCCTCCGACGATGAAGACCCTGAGGAGGATCCTGACACGGTTCCTTCCTTTTCTCCTTAGGGGCTATTTCTGTCGATAGTCACTGATGGCTATCCGTCTTTTGGGGCTTAATATTCTTTTTAGGAATTTGTATATCATTTTTGGGGGCTTGTAAAGCTTAGGTTTTTTTTTTTTTTTATGAGTCTTGATGTAATTAATGACTCATAGCCCGTATCTAAACAGATATATATATATATATATATATATATATATATATATATATATATATATATATATATATATATATATATATATATATATAAATGATGTATCTTTTGTATGGATGTATAGATTAGTCTTTATGTTTTTCGCTTACAATTAAACAAAAATACATATACATATTTATGAATCTTTTATAAGTATTAGTACTTTTGGATACTTCATTGATGAACAGGTTATTGAGTACACATATATATATCATGTAAAGAAGAAAAAAAATTCATTATTTTATTTACACAATTATAGTCAAATAAGTTTAATTATGGTTTAATGAACCGGGTCTTAATTTACAAATCTTATTTTTTCTGCATTGTATTTAATGGTGTGACTTTCCCTCCCAAAAAGGGGCATTACAAGAACCTCAACATTCTCAAGGAGCCTTAAGGCATGGAAGTTGGAGTTACCTACAAAAACTCAAAGAGTACACTTTTGGTAACATCAATCTCTTATCCTCACTTATACTTTAAATTGAATATCATGTGATATTTGGAGAAGTAGAGAGGTGTTTTTATGTCTTAACATGCCTTAAGTTATACTTTTCTAGCATTGTGTCTTGAAAGTGTCTTTATATAAGATAACATGCTAGATATGTACACACTTTGTTTGGAATAACATATTTTATGGTAATATCTTTATTCTTGAGCTTGTGACCAATTCTTTTTATTCAAATATGAAAATTCACATGCTCATAAGTAGTTCTAATCCTTTCTCTTTTATGCTTAATTGTCTTATATACTTACTTGGATATTGGAAAGTTAAAAGTTATGTCTTCTTATTTGAAATTGTTTGATATGCTCATATCTTGAAAACAATAAGTAAATGATTTATTTTGTGCCTTGAACTTGTCTTTGAACTTCAATGGTTCTTACATTGAAGTATATCTTGAAATGAATCATAAATTATTTTAATATTAGACTTTGTTATTGAATTGGATTTGTTGCTACTCTAATTTGTCTTGAATGAAAATAATATGATGAACTTGAATATAAATTGCCTTAACTCTATGCTTTCTCTTGCCCCATCTTTTTAATCATGACAAAAGGGAGAGAAAAAGCTAGAGTACTTATGATTTGAGAATATGTATTTTGAGGAAAGATAAATTATTTTAAAATGAATCTTGGGATTCCAAAAGTAAGGGGAGCTGCTTATATCTCTAAAATAAGATCACCTCTTATGAAAAAGAGGGAAAGTAAGTCTCTCTAACTACCTTGTGAACTCCAATTTATAGAACTAACTCTTTTCTCAATGGTAGTTTGTCATCATCAAAAAGGGAGAGAATGTAATTGGCTATTAGACACTGAAAACTCGTTTTGATGATAACAAACATGAAGATGATGGCAAGACCAAGTCCAAGATCTTCAAGAATAGTTTTAGGACTTAGAGTCTTTATGTAAGAAGCCTTCTAGATATCTCAAATGTTTTATAATGTGTTTGAAAAATCTCTAAACTTGTTTTTCAAGGAACCCAAATAGCACATATAGTTTCAAGGTTTTTTCCTATGTAAAAATAGAGGTTTTATAAGAAAAGTGCTCAAATATGTTTTCAAATCTTTACAAATGGTTTTCACATGTTAAAATGCTTAATAAACAAGTTTTGAAAAGTTAGTTATGGTGGTAGTTCAAAACTATAAAAAATAGTCAAGTTTGAGTTTTGAAAACTGACATTTGGTTACTATTTTGATCATAAATTTCAAAATACTTTGAGTTTTATTTTGAAACTCATTTCATTTGGAAATAGACTCAAAAATCTTTTCAATGAGTGTAATTTACTTTAAACAAATGAGAAATAAAGAAGTTATGACTATTTAAAGTCAGATTTCGAAACCAGAGTGGCTTATTCGAATAAGCACGTATTTATTCAAATAAACATCCCAGAAAATGTTACAGAACGTGTTTTTTTTAAAAATTTATTCGAATAACCAAATATTCGAATAACAAGTTCCAAAAAATACTTCTGGATGTGTTATAAGTGGATTTATTCAAATAAGACTTTGCTTATTCGAATAAACACAAGCCAGAAACACGCAATGTAACACCCCAAAATTTTTTTATTTTTTGTTATATGTGCTTTTTATAATATTTGTGATTTTTGAAAATTTTTGTGAATTATTTCGGTGATTTTGATTATTTTAATATATTTTTCATTTTGCGTGTGTGCTAAGCGGGGTCGGAAAAATAAAATACTTTTCCCGAGGCCAAAAAACTTTGGACTGTGGAAATATCGACGGGAGATCTTACTAAACCCGAGGCTGGACACAGTTCATGAAATTTTTATTTTTTGAGATTTTATCTGATAAATATAATCGCGATAACGTTTTATTATCCGTTGGATGATAAATACTATTTTTGTTAATTGTGACCTTTGTCCACTGGATAATAGTTTTAGTAGAGTATTAGTCATCTTTTTTAGAGAGCACTTTAATGACATCACCAAGATGACATCATTACCATGACATCACCCTTGACTTTTTCAAAAAATGTGTGAAACTTGTCAAGAAAGCTTTATACCAAGCTTCTCAAGGAGGCTTCACTTTTCCTCTCTCCTCCTTGGACTCCACAGAAATTGGAGGGAAAGATGACATTAATTGTCATCTTTTCACTTTACCACACATTCACTTTTCACTTTACCACACATTCACTTTTCACTTTACCATTTCAAAAAAACTAAGTTTCATCACTTTTCACTCTCACTTTTCTATTTTCTCTCTCACACTTCCTCTTCTCCACTCTTCCTCTCCATTCTCACAGTCATACACACCATTTTGGCCATCCATCTTTGTTCCCTCCAACCAACCTTGGTTCTTGAATCTCTTTGTCACTTAGAAGCTTTTCTCTTTAGTGATCATCTCTTGATTCTTCCATCTTCGTCACTTTCTACCAAGCCCTAAAACTTGAAGCTTTCAGGTAAAGTTCTTGATTTTCATCTTTTCTCTTCTCATTTTCGTGATCCTTGGTCACTTTTGTGCTCAAGGACTCCTCTTTTCAAGCTTTGGTTATTGATTGTGTGTGTTTGACTATCCAAGGGTTTCGTTGGTGGTGGTGGACGAAAATTGCAAGGAAGCATCAAGGAGCTTGCTTTCTTTTGTTGTCTTTTTAGGTAAGAGGGAGATCATCCTTTTCAACCTATCATGGTGGTGAGGAACATGTTTTTGTGTTGATGGTGAGGAATCCATGTGTGGGTTAGTCACTTTGTTGTGTGATTTTTGGTAATGTTGTTATTGGTTGTGTTGTATGACTTTAATACTTGCTATTGTGTAACTTGATGGATTTGGAAAGCATTGGATGCTTGAATGTATGTATGGAAAGCAAAGGATTCTTACCCTTTTGGTTTGGAGGCTCACGGCCAAGAGGCCCTTTGATGGGTCCAAGATGAAACTTTTGTGCTAACTTGGGACTTAAGCAATTAAATGATGAGTGGTTAGAGAGGTGATGAAAAATGTTGGATTCCTAGTCCCTTGGAGGCTCACGGCCTCATTGGCATTCAACGTGAGACTTTTGTATCAACCTAAAATGTAGTTAATTAAATGAGTAGACACTAAATTAGAAATTCATAATATGGAAAGAACAAAGAACAAAACTTTATCCTATAGCCTAGAGTGATTTTTGGGCCAAAGAAAGAACATGAGTGTGAGTTAGGTTTTGAGAAACTTAAGATAATTATTCTAAATGAGTTTGGTCTAAAACAAAGGAAAGAACTTATTTAATTAAAAGTAATAAGGATTGAATGAAAAATACTAGAGAATTTCCCTAGAGAGGATAATAGAAAAAAATAATGAAATTGAGGTGTAACTTTCATATTAAACTTTAAAAAGTATGTTTTCACCCTTGAGAGTTGGACAATAATTTGTTGTGGTTCCATAAGTGGGACTAAGGATTGTTGATAATTGATTGGGCCTAATGTGGTGTGTAATCATGGATAAGTCATACTATTATTAAATATTTGTATATATGTGCATTGAGTCATCATGCATTGTGAAAGTCTGTTGGACTCTGTTAGTAAGGCTGTATGCCTAGGAGATGAATCACACCTACGTGCGGGTGCGAATAGACTACTGTAGGTCACCTGTTGACCTTGGGGCCATCGGGGTGCGGGTATCTCACAATGGACAGTTGGTAACTCCTCTGTGTCGTGGGATAGACCGATGCAAACGCACCAAAGATCCGGACTGAGACACTATCCTATATCCCGATCTTGTGAAGAATGCCTTGTATAAGCCATGTTGCGCAATTTGTTGATATTGAAAGCACTTGATTTGAGGCTGATGAGATACAGACATGTCTCCTTAATCATTCTCTCCGATGTTGTGTTTAGCTCCATGGAGTAGGATTTTGGTACCTTGTGCATGTGCATAGTCTATCAACATATTTATCTGGCATAAATATATATGATTATAGAACTATTTCTTTTAATGATGTTATGACTATTTGTATTATCAAATTGTTTATCATCTGAATCCTGATGTTGTTTATTATGTTTGCCATGCTGTATTGCGTCCTACGCCATTTCTGGTTCCTTACTGGCATAACTGGTATTGATGTTGGATATCTCACCTCTTTTTTGTATTCTTCTATTCTGTTTATATATACGTTTCTTAAAAGACTGAGGCAAAGAAGAGCCTGAGTTTCCTGGTTTTGGGACGAGTTAGTCTTCTGCTTGGCTATGGCATCCCGGCGAGGTTTTCTTGGGTATGCCAAACTGAGGTTCCACAGAGGCGGTGACTCTTGGCAAGTCAATTAGATCACCGAGCGTTTCGTCTATGTGGGAGATGTGACTATATCTTTGGCTTGGGGTCGTTATGATCCACCTGTTTTCTTTTTTAATGTTGCTGTATCGCTGGAGTTCTACATGTCGATACGTGAGGTGTGGGGTGGTCGTGAGTATACTCCACACGAGGATTTGTTCCTATCCTCTGCACGAGCTTCTACTTATGAATTTGTTGCTCCTGTAAGGATTTCCTCTTCTGAGGAGGATCCTGAGGAGGACCCCTCTAAGGCTCCTTCTCAGTAATTTGTTGGGGGCATGATACTTTTTGTAGCCTTGGTGGCTGTCTGTATATATCTTTTTGGGCATGTAAAGCTTCTGCTTTCTTTTGCTAACTGTTGATGTATTTAATTACTTATGTTATGTATCTAAATATATATATATATATATATATAGTATGTATCTTTTGTATAAATGTATGGTTTGATCTTCATGTTGAGTTCCGCTAAGTTTATGTTTTCCACTTACAAAAAAAAAAAAGAGAATTGCTAAGTTAGGATACTTTATTGATGAACAGGTTAATACCTATAGATAAAATAAATCGGGCCTTAATAGTTTCTTTTAAGTTCCGTTTGGTGTGACGCCCTTACGAAGGGGGCGTTACACGCAACGACTATTTTCTATGCATTTAATGCTGAAATAAATGATACCCAACGACTTTTTTTCCAAGAACTATATAAATACATGCTTTTGGGTCATCTTTTACATAGCCCCAACAATCTGAAACAATTCTCTCATGTTTTAATTCGTGAATCATTCTTTTCAATCTCCTGTGCTCTGTTTTTGCTAAAAATTTGAGATATCCTAAAGAGCTTCATAGAACTTCAAATTGTATCATCTACTCTTGTGAGGGTTTCTCTTTTCTATACACTCTAATTTGTTGTAAAGAGAATGAGAAATCCCTCAAAGAATTGTAAGGATGATATATCCCTAATTGTTGAGGCTCAAGCACAAAGGGTGAGGTATCCCAGAGGTGTGTTGAGTGCTCTTGGTTGTAAAGGTTTTCAAGCACTTGTTCAAGCTTGAAGGTTTAGTGAAAAATTTCAGATGGTTTACTTGAGGACTGGACATAAGCCGCAAGTGGTTGGTGGCTGAACTAGGATAAATATTGTATTTGCTTCTCTCAACTCTATCTCCTTTACATTTGTGCTTAATTATATATGATTGAGTTGAATTTGATATTTAGTTTATTTACTTGATTTATCTCATAACCTAAGTTGTATTTGAGTAATCTACAATAGTTGTATCTTTGTTAAATTTATTTCATTGCATATGTTGATTGAAAATATCAAAATGCATAATTTCTCAAAATTGTTTTAAGCATTTGTAATCACCCAATTCACCCCCCTCTTGACTGATGGTTGGCATGGCTAACAGTGTTCCCTATACATCTGCTTTGGGAAGTTTAATGCATATAATGGTTTGTGTAAGGCTTGATATAGCTTATGCAATTAGTATCGTTAGTCATTTCTCTAATCCTAGTAGAAAGCATTGGGTAGTTGTGAAGAGGATTTTGAGATATCTCCATGGCACTTCTAGTTTGAAATTCTATTTTGTAATTGAGAAACTTATCCTTTGTGGTTATGTAGATTCAGACATAGAGGGGGATGTTGATTCTAGAAAGTCTACTTCTGGCTATTTGATTACCTTTGCAGTGGGAGCCATGGCCTGAGAATCTAGGTTGCAAAAGTGTGTTGCATTGCCTACTACCGAGGCTGAGATTAGTGCTATTACCACGGCTTGTAAAGAGTTGCTTTGGATAAAGAATTATGTGCATGAACTTGGTTTTACTCAGTGGAGGTATGTTTAGTTTTGTGATAGACAAAGTGCTATCCATTTTGGCAAGAATCCTACTTTCCATGGTAGATCTAAGCATATCCAACTTGGTTACTAGTTTGGCATTTTTCTCTACTTGAGTTAAAGGGGGAGTTTGTTTTGGATCCAACTCCAATTGGAGCCCACTTTCTTAAAGCAAATATATATATATATATATATATATATATATATATATATATATATATATATATATATATATATATATATATATATATATATATATATATATATATATAAGGTTGTGTATGTGTGTGTGTTTTAAGTTGTTGGCACATGAGACAAGAAAGAAAGGAATATAGTTTTTAAAGTGGTTTGAATCCTTATTATTCTTCCTTGTGAGAGAGCAGCCAATGAAGATGATAGGGAGGAAGCTTTTCTGAGCTAATTTTGCAACATTAGATTAGGTGGTCATTTTGTGGTCCAATCTGGATGGTTTTTTTAGTATATTGCTCTTGGCATAGTGAGTTTCCATTTGTACAATCAAAATTTTGTTTCCTCTTCTCTATCTGTTGGACTATTTAAGTGGTAGATCTTAAGCAATAATTTTTGGGGGGGTATAATGATGTCAGAATAACATATAAGGGGAGGCATGTATAATTTTCTAAAGTACTTTTATAGATTTTTTTTTAATTTTAGGAGTTGTTGTTGCTCCCTCTATCACCAATAAGATCCTCCAGTGAACTGTTTATACCCTTTTGTGGGTTTTGGACATTGTTGCTTTGTTTATTTCTAGTTTTTTTTATAGTGAGTAGAAGTTGTTGTGAGATCCTTATTTGTTAGGAGACATTTCACTATACTCATTGATCTATTATATTGGAGATTTTTATAGACTAGGTCCTAAGATTTTTACCTTTCATATTAAGGGAGTTTTTCACGTCAAAATTGTGTGTATTCTAATGTTCCTATTTTATTTTATGTATTCTAGACGATATTTATTGATGAATATTTTTGGCTTGCTATATATTTTGCTCCTCATAGATTACCTAAACCTTAAACCCTAATTCTTCAACATAGTTAATGATATAGAAGAGTGGAAGTGGGACTTTCTTCAAGCCTTAATGTCTGACAATATTTTTATTTTACTTTCCACGTTGTTCTACCTCCTCAGGAATATGATTCGGAGGATTTCCCCAGGTGATATGGTGAGAAAATAGACCATTTTTCCATTAGAACTGCTTACTCCCTCCTCATAGAGTTCAATAGAAGGGACAATTCGCCTATGTGGAGACATATTTGGCACATAGAGAGTCTAGAAAGATTACATTATTTCATGTGGCTGATGACTCATAATAAGCTCATGGTAAACCTATGCAGTCACAAATCAAGTTTATATGATCTTTTTTTATCACCACTGTATAGATAAAGTTGAGAGCACTATTCATATCTTATGCGACTGCCCCTTGGCGAGTTCAGTCTAGAATCATTTAGTTCAATCGGACAATAGAACTTGTTTCTTTGCAGGGAACATGAGCAGAGTTGGATCCATGCTAATTTAAGGTGCAACATGGATTAGGAGGAGGAGATTAACTAGTATGTGATATTGGCAAGTATGTGTTTGATGGTATGGCTTTGGCGAAAAAAGCACATATCTGATGAAGGTTTTGTGCAACCTCATAATCCATAGGAGGTTGTCATGTTATGAAGAAAAATGGTAGATGAGGCACTAGGACATTGCTTGGCTAGTGTCATTATGACATATACAATGACTTTGGAGGTGAAGTGGACTCCCCCTACGAGTCCTTGGGTTAGACGTAAGATAGATAGGGTTTCTAAATCTGATTCCTAGTTAGCTAGGTGTGGTGTGTTAGACTAAGTGTGATTAGTATTATTAGAGCATGTTGTTTAACCCAAATTGTGATCAACATTGTTATTGGGCCTGTTGTTGTTAAGCATTGCTCATATGTGAGTTTTGCTTTTGGGTCCTGTATATGGGGCTTAGCATAATGGTAGGTTTAGCCTATTCTGTTATTTTATATATATAGGAAGAGACCCCTATTCCTACTACCCTAGTGCGACAGTTGTCTCATTAAAATTGACGCATGAGCAAACTACCATGGAATAGGAATAGCCTCTCTTCTTGCCTTTCGAGATCATAATCATGAAAGTCTCATTATCTTTTTTCCAAGTATTCCTAATTACTTGAATTTGTATTGTATTGTGCATGCTGTAAATTAGGATTAAATTAATTCAAGAAGATTTGGTAAATTAATTTTGGTTCCCAAAATTACTAACAATTGGTATCGAGCAGGTTTAATCCTGATTATGGCTGACAATTTTTTTAAAAGACTTTTTGGAAAAGATTTGTATGAGACATGAACGTAAGGAAACCCAAAAAACCTATTATGAAATTCAAATTTTTTTCTTCAGTCGATTTCAAAAATTAATGTAGGGCTTTTGTAGATCGAGTTTTCTAGAGTTTAAAAAAACACGTGTGTCACATTATAATGTTCTGAATTCACTGAGAATTTCACTCAAAATTACGAAAACCCTCTTGGAACAACGAGGTATAGATCCTAGATTTTGTTGAAGTTTTTTTTCAAAATTGATTTAGGGGATCTTGTAGATCTCGTTCCGTCGATTCTAGAGATGTATAGATCTCTCAAAATTGTGGAGAATAGAGGGAGGAATCTTGAAGAAAAGCTTGCAATAGCCTCTCCGTCATGCTTGAGAAATCAGTTTTTTCATGGAATTTTTAAAAAAAAAATCAACATAAGGCTTTTATAGATCCCAACATTCTAAATTTACAGACACTGGAATAACGTAAAACCATGAAGAGATCATGGAGAAATTGCTTGCAACCCGCGACCCTTTTGTCAAAAGTGGGTAAGGAAGACAAGCTTCCTAGTCACAACCCACTCACGACACATGCACGTACTGCTCACACACTTGTCCTCTTGGCCTAAAACTTGTATTGTTATGCTCCACGCGCCCTATTTTATTTTTTGCTAAATTTTATTTCATTTTTTGTAGGCCTAAAATTATTTATTGGAATTTTTCCAAATTTTAAAATGTCAAAGTTTGTAGCGTATTCTCCAAATTTTGAGCTGAAAATTTTTATACATAATTATAATGTTGTTAGGCTTGATATACATTGTGCACTCTTGGACTTGATGTCATTTGATTATTTAAATAATTTTATTTTTGCTGTATATATAATATAGCATGATGTTAAAATTATATTATACACTCCAAGTTTTGACTAGAAATTTTTTCAGGATGATTGTAATATTATTGATAGTGTTGTAAAATCTGTACTCTTGAACTTGATATTATTTGGTCACTGAAATAATTTTCAGTGCTATTTTGTGCATAAAATGCTATGTAAAATATTGTATATTGTTATTTCTTATTATTATTTATGCAATTTTGTTTTGAGATTTATTATTTAAAATGTGACGAGCATCGAACTTAATCAAAATTGTAACTGAATTATACCTATGGCTTGTAGCATAAAAAACAACATTGGATTGTTTCTTAAGGATTTTAAATGCAATTTGATCAAAATAAGCCAAAATTGGGGGGGGGGGATTTGAGAACTTAGAATATGTAAAAATAGAATTAAAGTGAGAAATTCAATTAAAAGAGTAATCAATTCAGAAACTTATCTGAAATTAGGTTGATTCCATCATAGATTGTTCAACGAACATTTGAAGTGCATTTGAATGGTTAATTTGGATTTAACCAAAATCTCTGCATCAAATCCAAAATTCATACTAGATAATCTTCTAGAATTCAATTAACAATTGACTCACAAATTTGCAATTGCACAATTCATGTTAGATCTATGTTAATTTGATCTTCGAATTCAATTAACCTAGGTACAAATCAGTAACCTAACCTCTGTAATTCCATGATTAATTCAGATCAATTGATCCTAAATCCCATCACAATTCTCAATCTTAAATCATGACCCAATTAGATCAAACATAAACAGAATCACTATTCATACATTCAAGATCAAGGAGAAGAAGAAGAAGAAGAAGAAAAAAAAAAAGAAGAAGAGGAACCCAAATACAATTTGAACACAAAAACTGAACCAAGATCTCAAGAATCCAAGCCATAATTTCTTCAAGAATCTCTGAATTGATTGTAGAAGTTTAGTTCTCCATAGTTATCACCATAAAGGAGCTTAAGGAAGAAGGAAGAAGAAGAGAGAAAGATCTAGATCTAGAGAGAGAATGAAAAGTGTAGAATGAGAAGATACCTCGGTTCTGTGCTTCTAACCCCTATAACTACCCCTTAATTTGGCCTTACATGATTACAAAACCTATTAGTTACAAAGCTGAGTCCATTTAGAATCATTGGGCCTAAGTCTCATATCAATTAGAGGCCTACAACTCAAGTTATGTTCATATTTGACTTCCAGCTTCAATTATATGCCCAAAACGATGTATTTTAACTTAGGGGTCTTTATAAGAGTTGTAGGTTTGGGTCTTATCTTTCATTTGAGCTTGGTTGACATCCATTGCATTCTTGTAACTCAAGATATGGGCCAATGAGTGCACAGAGGTCAAGCTAACAGGATCAACATTCTGGCTCTTGCTTCAACTTCAATTTAAATTATCCAAACGTGTGATTGAGCTCCTGAGGTCAATGAAACTTGTAGATATTTGTCTTAGCTTTCCTACAAGACTAAAATCACACCAATCAGATACTCAAAACTCAGATTATAGCCAAAATACTGAACATTATCCAATAGACAAATTAACACTAATTCATGCAATAATCCCACAATGATCCAATTAGGCCCAATATCATAAAATGTGACAAAACCAATTCAATTAAGCCAAATTGAACTTTAAGACACCTAGTGAGAGGATCATTAAATTAATAAAATATATTATTATCAAATTCCCCCACACTTAACTTTTTGTACTCTTAGGCAAATCACATAAGACCAAAATTAGGGAACAAGAAAAAATAGCACAAACTCAAAAATTAAAAACTCTAAAAGACTCATTTTCCAATGACATTCAAGAATGCAAAAGTTTACAAGCAAGAAGAGCAACTAAAGATTTAAGGGAACAAAGCATTCATGAGGTAACATTTCTTTACATCTCAAACAAACAAGCAATGTATCTTCAATTGCATGAATCAAGAATGATAGATCCTCACAAGACACACTTTTAATTCCTCAAGTGTTTAAAAGGTAAGTATTTCACTCAATTCAACCCATGAAAATTGCACTGTCATAAGCTTGCTTATCTTCTACTTCTCTACTACTCAAACACATGCACACAAAAATCAAGAGGAGTTTATTCAAGATTGTAATAAGGTGAAGGTAAGGGAAGGAAACAATATGGATATGACAAGTTAAACACTTAAGAAAATAAAAGAGTATTGGAAAGGAACTCAATTGACAAACATGCAATTTTATCCCCCCAAATCCATATAATGCTCATTCTCTTTACATATTCCTTCTCTTATTTATTTATTTATTTATTTTTAATTTTCTTTCACAACCTTTCTTGCATTTATTCTTTTTATTTTTTTTTTTTTTTTTTACATTCTATTTTTTATTTTTCTTTTCATTTGGCTCTTTTTTTTTTTTTTTTCTTTTTTTTTTCCACCAAACACTTTACATATTGCACATCAAATCACACAATCCCCACACTTGAACTATTAATTACCCACAAGCAAAAAAGAGCTCCTTTAATGAAAATAAACCATTGCTCTCTCATTCCCTAAGGTAAAGTAAAACATGATTTTTCACATAAGGCAAATAATGAGCTAAGACAAATGATAGGTAAATAGGCTCAAGGGGGTTAATCAAAGGGAAATAATGCAAGGTTGGCTATTTGGCCAAAGTAGCTAATTCAAGAAAGAATGTCTCAATCATGTTTATGCATGCAAGTGAAAATACAGCCTCAAAAGGAATCCAAGCAAGTTTTAGAGTGATCAATTGACATGAGTAAAAATCACACAAGAAAGAGAAGAATGGTATAAATGATAAATTCATCCATCAAAAGGCTCAAAGTCTCACAAGGTATACATCTATCAAACTCAATCCACTAATCAAACATCCAAAACTAAGCATGTCAAATTTAAGAAGGAAGAAATTTTATTCAATCATGCTATGAACCTTGAATTTTATTTGCTTCAAACTCAAAAACTTCACAATTCTAAAATATCATTGGAAAACAATTAGGAAACACACATTTTTTCTTTAAAAACAGAAAACATAATTAAAAACAAAATCAATTAAAATTAAAAAATAAAAATAGTAGTAGAAATAGAAATAAAAAAAAATCAGTAAAAAAAATTATAAATAAAAAATAGAAATACTAAACAGTAAATTAAAAATAGAAACAAAAATTGAAAGCAGTAGCAAAAATAGAAAATAGAAACAATACTAAAAATAGCATAAAATTTATTCCATCCCCTCCCTACACTTGAATTTTACATTGCCCTCAATGTAAAGCATAGAAAAATCCAGAATACAAATGACCAAAATATTCATGGCAAGTAAAATAAAAATGTGGTAAGGGCCTCCCTCATTATCCATCTATGTAAATGGTATCGAGCAAAGCCATCACTTCCATGTTGTGCTCTTTACAATCTTCATGAAAAATGCTTAAGTCTATGCCCATTGACCTTGAACATTCTCTTTGTTGTCACATCTTGGTGTTTAACTGCACCATAAAGAAAAACATTAGTAACAACAAATGGTCCATTCCATCTAGACCTTAATTTTCTAAACATTAACCTAAGATGGGAATTATAAAGGAGAACTTTTTGACCACTTTTGAATTCTTTTCTAGCAATCATTTTATCATGGAAGGCTTTGGTCTTCTCCTTGTAAATTTTGGAGCTCTCATAGGCCTCTAGGAAGATTTCTTCAAGTTCTTGTAGTTGCAACTTTCTTTGCAATCCCGCTTGCCCTAGGTCCATGTTGCACTTCTTTACTGCCTAATATGCTCGGTGTTCAATCTCTACAAGCAGGTGGCATGCCTTTCCAAAGACAATCCGGTTAGGGGACATCCCAATTGGTGTCTTGTAGGAGGTCCTATAAGGCCATAGAGCATCTTCAAGCCTTTTGCTCCAATCCTTCATATTAGGTTGAACTGTCTTTTCAAGGATTTGCTTGAGTTCTCTATTGGAAGCTTGTGCTTGCCCATTTGTTTGAGGGTGGTATGTTGTGGAAACTTTATGCATAACTCCATATTTCTTCAATAAAGCCTCCATGTTTCGATTGCAAAAGTGTGAACCTTGATCACTAATGATGACCCTCAGAATGCTAAACCTACATAGGATGTGAGACCTAACAAAATCCACAACAACTCGAGAATCATCAGTCCGAGTGGCCTTAGCCTCCACCCATTTAGATACATAATTCACAGCAAGCAGAATGTAAACAAAACCAAATGATGCAGGAAAAGGACCCATAAAATCAATACCCTATACATTGAATATCTTACAGAACAACAAGGGTTGCTGGAGCATCTCATTCTTACGAGAAATATTCCTTGTTCTTTGGCATTGTTCATAATATTTACAAAACACATATGCATCATGAAATAGAGAGGGCCAATATAATCCAGAGTCCAAAACTTTCCTAGCAGTCTGTTGAGGTCCAAAATGGCCGCACATGCAAGTGTATGACAAAAACTAAGAATATAATAGAACTCATTATTAGGTGCATATCTCCTAATGACTTAGTCACTACAAAATCTCCACAAATAAGGGTCATCCCATACATAATATTTTGACTCACTTTTCAGTTTATCAATCTGTGCCTTAGTGAAATGTGCAGGAAGTGCTCTAGCAACCAAGAAATTAACCAAATCTGTAAACCAATGGGTGTTACCTTGCAGCTTGAAAAGCTGCTCATTAGTCAAGACATCATGGATGGGAGAAGAATCTGCCTCTCCCACAATTTGACTCAGGTGATTAGCCACTAGGTTCTCTACTCCACTCTTATCACGAATCTCAATATCAAACTCTTGGAGTAGCAACATCCACCTAATCAACTGGGGCTTTGCATCGGGCTTCTTCAGGAGAAACTTCAAAGATGCATGAGCTGAAAACACAATCACTTTAGAACCAAGCAGATATAATCAAAATTTATCTAAAGCAAAAATAATTGCTAAAAGTTCCTTTTCAGTTGTGGTGCAGTTGGCTTGTGTAGCATCTAAAGTCTTCAAAGCATAGGAGATGACATGAGGTACTTTGCCAACTCTCTGTGCAAGGACAGCTCCTAATGCAAAATTAGAGGAATCACACATGAGCTCAAATGGGAGTGTCTAATCTGGTGGCTGGATGATAGGTGTACTGGTCAATGCTCGCTTCATATGATTGAAGGCATCTAGAGCTGGCAAAATGGGTTCAACACATTGGGTTAACCCGCCAACCCGCCATTTTTTTGCTGGTTGGGTTCAAATATTGAACCCATATTCTTTTTTCAACCTGCATAACCCGCCCCGCTTAACCCGCGGGTTAAGCGGGGCGGGGGCGGGTTAGGCCGGTGGGTTGGTTCTTTTCTTTTTAAAAAAATGATAAGTAATAGTATAAATGAAAAACTCTTTGATATTATATAATTTATGTTTGAATATTTAATTAGACTATTTTAAAAATTATTTTATAAATATGTGGTTTGTAATTTTTTACCATTATTATTTATTTTTTTATAGTATTTATTGATTTTTTATATAATTTTTTTTATTTTTTAGGCGGGTTAAGTCGATTGACCCGCTAACTCATATACTTTTTCCCATTTTATCTTTTATGCGGGCCAACCCGCCAACCCGCTTTAAAGCAGGGTGAGTTAGCTCTTCTAACCCATTTCTTAAAACGGGCTAACCCACCCCGCCCCGCATTTTAGCGGGTCGGGGCGGGTTAGCCCATTTTGCCAGCTCTAAAGGTGTAACACCCCAATTTTTGGGTAAAAGACCGATGTATCCTTATTTTACTGTTTCTTGTTTTTCTGTATGAAATACAGACATATAATACTGTCTGTTATTTTATTTGACCGTTTTGAGTGTTTTGCTTCGTGATGGGAAAAAATGGAAAAATGACCATTTCATCCCGAATGTACTGTTTTTTATTTTTCTACATGATACAGTGTTTGATATTACTGTCTGTGATTTTATTTGGACTTTTTGTGAGATTTGCTCAGGACGGAAAATAATAATTTTTCGGTCGGAAAAATATTATTTTAATTAATTAGAGTTGGGGGATCTTACTAAACCCAATTGATTGATATATAAATTAGTTTTAGTAATTTTTAGAATTTAAGCGTGCGATAAAATAATTTTTAGTATTATTTTATTACTCATTATAAATTTTGATGGACTTCGATACTGTGTGTGTGCGGGACCCACGTATAAATAAAGTAACCAATAGAAACAAGAAACTTGGACCAATAGAAATAAGACACCTAGAAGTCAAACTAGTAAAGAGAAGTCAACAAAAGTGGCTTGACCATTTTGGACCATTAGATTTAATCTTGGTGGATAAGCTTGAATGATGACCATAGATTTGATAAAAGACTAGGATTGAATCTTGGTGGATAAGCTTGAATGATGACCATAGATTTGATGAATGGCTAGGATTGAATCTTGATGGATAAGCTTTGAAGATGACCAGGATTTGATCAATGGATAGGATTTAAAGATGAATCAATGGTAGGATTAAGTCAAAAGTTGTAGGTTTGACTTTAGGATTAGTAATTAATTAAGCTTAGTTTGACTAGATTAATTACTTAATTTGCAAACTAATTAAACTAGTTTAGTTATAAAATAATTATAATCTAAATATTAATTAGATGTGCTAATATTGTTTAGAGATTATAAAATATGTAATTATGTGTCTAATTAATTAGTTATGTAATTAGATAAATAATTAAGTAGACTAGTTTAATTCTTAATTAATTATAATCTAAAATATTAATTGGGAATCCTAAAATTAATTAAAGGTTATGATATATGTTAGATATATTAGTCATAAGATTAAAATGCTAATTAGGATTTAATTAGGATATTTGACCAAATAAATTTTCCTAATTGACTAACATGTAATTAAAACAAATTAAATACTTAAAATGGACTTGGAGGATACGGTTGGGCAGCAGCCTTTAGGGGCTTATTGGACAAGTTTTACAAGCTTCTTAAGCACTACAATAAAGATCTCATCTCAACCATTGAAGGAATGGAGGGTTAGGATAGTTTGCATGTGATTAAATCACTTAAACTCACCCAAATTTTTCACACGGCAGCAGTAACATGGCAGCAGCAAGGAGCAGCTGAAATGAGTGGATAAGGATGCAATAAAGTCCTTATTTTATCACCACAATTATTCACGAAGGTTAGCTAGACTTTTCACTCAAAATGAGATAAATTTCAAGTGAATTTGCTCACTTTTCACGTGTTAAAATACGGTGGGCAGCGGTGATTTATGACTTTTTTTTTTCTTCACTTTTATTTCCCAAAAATATAAGCCATTACCTCCCAAAATATACACGGTTAGCGAGCCTCCCAAAAACCCATTCATTCTTCACTTTCCTACTTACCTAATATAAGCTTATTTTCTCTCAAAGTTCCAAGGAAACTCACGCATCCTCCTCTCCCATTTTCTTTCTTTCCATTCCATTCGGTCTTCACTTCCAAACCACACCATCCAATCTTTAATCCTTCATCTCTTGATTTTATTTTAATTCAAGTTGTGCTTTAACTATTTCTTCTCCTATTTTCTTCTCTTTTATTCGGTCAATATCTCAACCCACATACTCACTCCCTTATAATTTTTATCAACACCATTACCTAAAGCCTAACACCATTCTAAGCAATTTTTATTCTCAAGGTTTTGCTAAAAAACCACTCTAGCTAGTCCAAACTCAAGCTTTTTGCTTACTTCCCTAAAGGTGAGTTTTGATTTCTTTGGTTTAAATCTTGATTTTTAATATTTCTAACCATGATTGTTCCATGGTTTTTCCATATTAAACCTTGTATGAGTTTTTACTAATTGTTTTAAATTGTTAGGATTTTGTTTGGAGGCTACCCGAAATTTCAAGGAGAAGGAGGAGACTAACCTAGGTTATTTTGCTTCAAGAGGTAAGAGGGAGATTACCCTCATCAACCATGTGTTGGTGGTGAGGAATGTTTTTGTCGTGTATGAAGAATCCATGAGGATTCGGTTTGTGTAATTGTGGTGGTTTGAATTGTTGTGGCTTGTGTTAATTATTTGATTATTTAAGTGTTTTTCGATTGGTGATTTATTTATTTTTATATGCATAATTATAGCTTTAGAATATTTTGCATGCCTATAGTGTTGAAATATGTGGCATATGTATTGTATGTGTTATTATAATGTTAGAAATGCATGAGCATTCCAAAGAATGCAAAACCCTAGGTTCGGTCATACCATTGAATGGAAGGAATTAAGGTGATTTACAATGTTTTTAATGAATATCAAGTGAATTCAAGTGAATTAGAACAAAGAAATGAATTTTGGAATTTTATTTATACTATGAGATTTCGGCCAACATGCCAAAAAGTGAGAAAAATTGGATTCTAAATAATCTAAGGTAAGTAAGCATGTTAAAGGAAATTTTATCAAAATGTTTTGATTATTAAAAATGAAATGGTCGAATTGAATTTTAGAAACTAATTTAAGTATTGTTAGTATTTACAAAGATTATACATTAATTTGAAATATTTTACAAGTAGCTTGAAAAATATTTTAAATGGTTTTAAATTGCTTAATAATTTTGTTTATTAGTCAAAAACTGTTTATTTGAGGAAAACGGAAAAGAAAATGATTTAAAAAGCTTATGCGATTGAGAAAATGATATAAAATTATTACGCGATTGAGGAAACGACAAATTATATTTACGCGATTGGAAATGTGATATATATTGTTAAACGACAAGATTTTGAAAATAAAATAAAATTTCTACGCGATTGACAAAAACAAACAAATTTTACTATTGGGCCAATGTGGTGAACCCGGATATATGAGAAGTTATGTTGCGCCAAGTGGGTGCGTATTGTGATTTGGTTTTATGAAAAGATAGTGCGCCAAGTGGGAGCGTCATTGTAATTTGAGATTTATGCCATTGAGGGCATTTACGTAATTATTTTCGCTATTGAGGGCGTTTTTATATTATTTGAAATCTGAGGGTGTTTTTGTGATTATTTAAAGTTTGATGGCATTTTTGTATATAATGGAAGTTTAGTGGCGTTTTTGTAAATGATGGAGATTTGATGGTATTTTTGTAAATAATTGGAAATTGATGACACTTATATAAATAATTGAAACCGAGGATATTTTGGTAATTACGCATTTGTTCATGCATTGAGTCGTGCCAAATTGGTGATTTGATTGACGAGATGAATAACATCGTGTTGTCGATGTGATAGGCATAGTGTGTTCAGTTCCTGATATGGACTTGGAGTTCATAGTGTGCACTATTCCATATGTGGACAGGAGGTAGCTCTTTCTGGGTCTTGGTGCGTGATAACACACTTATGATCTCGACGAACACTATCCTTAATCAAGTTTTGAGAGGACTATCAGACTGCCTGTAGTATACAATTAATTGACTGTGTGTCTGGGTTGTATGCTATGCCATTATGTTTATTTTTCGTGGGCTATAGACACAAAGTTTTGACAGTGCAATAGCAATCACAACGGTCAGCTATAGACACAAAGTTTTGACAGTGCAATAGCTGGTCGGGGTAGCCAAAGCTATAGACACAAAGTTTTGACAGTGCAATAGCTGGATTGGCTGGGCAGTACTAATAGAAGTCTCATCTCATTCTCTCTGATATCTGAGTATGTGTTGTAGCTCCATGGAGTAGGATTGTGTCACATTGCATATGTTTATATGTAGTACATTATTATCTTTTATCTGTGATCGTTTACCTATGATCTTTTATTTGGGATATTATATGTTGATATTGCATTTAATCTTTATTCTATATTATTATGATTTATTGTTATGGCATTTTATATAGTGTGAATTGTTATATCTACCCTGGTAATGTTATTGTGGTTTATTCGATTATAATATATGCTTATTAGAATTAAATTGTAAATTGATAATATGACTAAATTCATGTATTGACTGTGTGTATGGAATGATCTAGTCATTCGTATCATTCTTTGCTACCGTACTGGTAAAGGTGAAAGGGGATCTCACCTCTTTATTGTATTGTTTTGTTTGGTTTGTATTGTTTAAATTCGTGTAGTAGGCGAAGCGTATTTTGAGGCTTATTGGAGACAATATTCTGAAGATGGTGACAGCGTCAAGAAGTAATCTTCCAAGTTTCAACATGATGCCGTTGGTGAAGAAATGGAATTTTCTTTAGGTTGAGTTTTATTCTTCCTCGTTAGTGTTATTACCGTGCTATTAGTAGTAACTTTCTTTGGGTTTACTACTGTTTCTCTGAGTCTGTAATTTTCACGTTTTAATTTATTGTTGATTATTTTGTGATGTATATGGCATATGTATGTTAATCAGTTCAATCTAATTTCAATGTTACTCTTAATTTTTGGTAAGTTTATATTTCTGCGAAAAAGAAATTTTAAAATTTGTATTTTGAAACTCAAGCTTTTATAAAATAATTATAATTGGTTTAAGTTTTTATTTTAAAATGTGACGCCCTAGGGAGGGTGTTACAAAAGGCATCCTTGCACCTCAGGTCAAAGTGGAACTCCACATATTTTTACAGCAAGTTGGACAGTGGAAGGGTAATTTTACTGAAATCCTTTATAAACTACTGATAGAAACCTGCATGACTGAGGAAAGAACGAATCTCCCGTATGCATATGGAGTAAGATAGGCATGAAATGACATATATTTTTACAAGATCTACCTCAATACCCTTGCTAGATACTACATGCCATAAAACTATACCTTGCTCTACCATGAAATAACATTTCTCAAAGTTTAGAATGAGGTTAGTCTTAATGCATCTATGCAAAACTCGAGTCAAACTATCCAGACATGCATCAAATGAAGAGCTATAAATAGTAAAATCATTCATAAACACATCCATGCAACTCTTTAAAAATTCAGAAAAGATACTTACCATACACATTTGAAAGGTTCTCGGAGCATTGCACAGATCAAAGGGCATCCTCGTGTATGTAAATGTGCCAAATGGGCAGGTGAAAGTGGTCTTCTCTTAGTTTTCTGGGGATATATCAATATAAAAATAGCCTGAATATCCATCCAGGAAACAGTAATGTGATTTTCCAGCCAACCTCTTCAACATCTGATCAATGAAAGGCAAGGGAAAATGATCTTTCCTAGTGGCCTGGTTAAGCCAGCTATAATCAATGTAGACCCGCCAGCTATTCTAGATTCTTGTGGGTAGAAGCTCATTGTTCTGATTTACAACTATTATGACCCCAAATTTCTTTGGAACAACCTCACAAGGCTTACCCATTTACTATCAGATATGAGATAAATAATGTCAGCTTACAGCAGCTTGGTCACTTCCTTCTTCACCACATCCAGAATTAGGGGGTTCAGTATCCTTTGGGGTTGCCTCACTAGTTTGGTACCTTCCTCCAATAAAATCTTATGCATGCATGTGAAGGGACTAATACCAGGATTGTCTGTAAGTGTCCATCCGATGGCTTACTTATTCTGCCTCAAAAAGGCAGTAATTTTTCTTCTTATTCAGGTTGTAGATTCTTACTGACAATCACCGATAATTTTTCATCATCTCCCAAATATGCATATTTAAGGTGGTCTGGAAAAGTCTTCAACTCTAAGGATGGGGGCTTCATAATGGAAGGTAGCAAGCTATTTGAAACAACTAACTTAGTAGCATTAAATTCAACATAATTCTGCTCTCATTTTCACATGTTGCATCATTCAAGTCAGTAGCTGCATCATCACTCATAACCGCATAAATCTCAGCACATGCAGCACATGGTTCAATACCATAACTAGCACATGTATCATAGGTAACAGAATCCAGAAAGTCAGCAATATCATGGAATTCAGTATGCATATCAGCATAAGCATCATTAACCAACATCTCAATCACGTCAACATGGAAAACTGAATGCTACTCTAAGGGATGTATCATGGCATCAAAAATGTTAAATTGTACAACATCTTCGCCAAATTCCATACAAAGGGCGCCAGCATGCACATCAATCTTAGTCTTGGCAGTTTTCAAAAAAGGTCTACCTAAAATCAATGGTGACTGACTAGATGCAAATTCATCTTCCATGTTTAGAATATAAAAATCTAATGGAAATATTAACTTATTTATCCTTACCAAAACATCCTCAAAGTAATCCTACAGGATGAGTTGTGCTCCTATTTGCTAGCTGAATGATAACTCTGGTGGGCTTCAACTCTCCAATTTACAGGGATTCAAAAACTGATTTGGGCATGACATTAATTGAGACACCCAAGTCTAGCATTACATGTTCAAATCTGGAATTGCCTATCGTGTAAGGGATTATGTAAGTTCCAGGATCTTTGCATTTTTGTGGCATGCTTGGCTGAATCATTGCAGAAATATTTCTACCCATACTAATCTTCTCAGTACCCTTAAGTCTTCTCTTGTGAGTACATAACTCCTTGAGGAATTTGGCATACTTGGGTATCTACTTGATTACATCTAGGAGGGGGATATTAATTTCCACCTTCCTGAATGTCTCCGTGACTTCTCTTTCCATTTCTTCTTACACTGTCTTCTTGGACTGTGTGACCCTATTTAGGAAAGGTAGTGCAATGGCCAAGTCTGAATTCTCTGCACATTTCTTCTGTGTCATGGATTGCTATACTGAGCTATTTATTTTCTATGAATTTTGCTGTTTCTGGTTGTTGCACTGGTAGCTCAGGTTGTGGTAGACTAGGACCATTAACATCTCTGCCACTTCTCAAGGTAATGACATTCACATTGCCTCTTGGGTTATTAACTATTTGTGAAGGCAATTGGCTCGACCCTTGATTTTTTAGCTCACTCACAGTGGTTGCTAACTGCCCAATCTGAGTTTGTAGATTCTGAATGGTGGCATTGATAGTCTACTGGAACTGAATGTTGTTTGTGGCCATCTGTTTCATCAAATCTTTCAATGATGGCTCGGCTGGAGTGGCTTGGATAGATTGTTGTACAAGTTGTTGTTGTCTGAATGCAGGTGGTTGGTATTTGTTGTTAGGATCTGTAGCTTGGTATCTAAATTACTGGTGGTACTACTACTGTTGTTGCTGACTAGAATTCTCATATCTCAGGTTAGGATGGTCCCTCCAGCCAGGGTTATAAGTACTAGAAAATGGATCATATCTGGGCTACTGCTGTGACTACTGATATTGGGGTCTACTAAGAAAAATTATTACTACAGCAACAAGATAGGCTTGGATGTCAAAATTATCTTCCTGATGTGTTGGACAAGCATCTGTAGGATGAGATGGACAAGAGCAAATTCCACACACCCTTGCAGGCTCTTGTATAGAAGCTAGTACATGTTGTCTTACTGCTAATTGCTGCACTAGTGAGGTTAACTCATCAAGCCTATTTTATATTCTCTTCTGGTCTGCCTAAGCCATATGGATCTCATTTACACCTTTGCTTGGAGTTACCATTCTTGTCCTAGATTGCTGTGAATTGATAGCTATGTTAGCGATCAAGTCTCTAGCAACGGTAAGGGTCTTATCAACCAAAGCTCTTCCACTAGCAGCATCAATCATGCTTCTATCAATTAGCATTAGTCCCTCATAAAAGTATTGGATCAACAATTGATCACTGATTTGATGGTGTGGACAGCTAGAATATAACTTCTTGAATCCATCCCAATACTCATGCAAAGTTTCACCTGAAATCAGTCTGATGCCACATATGTCTTTCCTAATTGCAATAGCTCTAGAGGCAGGGAAAAACTTCTCTAAAAATAGTTTCTTCATATCATTCCAACAAGTCACAAAACCTGGTGAAAGATAATAAAGCCAATCCTTGGCTGCATCAGCAAGGGAGAAGGCGAATGCTCTCAGCTTGATGTGTTCTTCATGGATGCCTTGAGCTCTCATGGTTGAGCACACAACATGGAACTCCTTCAAATGCTTGTGTGGATCCTTACTTGCAAGTCCATGAAACTTAGGTAGCAAATGGATTAGTCCAGAATTTAATTCAAAGTCAGTATCAATATCAGGATACTGAATGCATAATGGTTGATAAGTGACATCAGGGGCAGCAAGCTCCTATTATGCATGTGATCAGCCATGGTTTCAGTGGAAACACTAGAATTAGAAGAACTACTTACTTGACTATTATCAACAAAACTAAACCTTCTACGAGTCCTACTAAGAAAATACAAGGTCCTTTCAATCTCAGGATCAAAATAAAATAAGTTATCAAAATTAGACCTAGTCATGCACCAATTAGGGCTATAGAGGTGTCAGAACACCAAAAACAAAAACAAAAAAACACAAATCTAAACTACAGAAATGGCTAGAAAAAATAAAAAAACACATCAAATGAATTTTAAAAATCATAGGACCATCACAAAATGAAAACTACACTGATTTAGATAATTATCATGCAAAGAAAATACTTCAAAAATTGAAAAAGTGGTCTAAACAATAGAATTTGGGAAAAAGAAGGATAGCCAATGAAAGAGTATCACTTTGCTCAAAATGATGATTTAACCTTGGGGACTAAGTCTCAGCTCCAAACTCCACATTCAGATTAACACTAGTCACCCCCTGCACCAAAAGAAATCACAAACTAGGTGAAAAAGTGCTAGCTAGGTATGAAACAGTGTTAGACAGTTAGGAACACGTCCAAAATGATTGAATGACACTTATAAGAAAATCTTGTAATGCAATTATCAATAAAGGTAGCAAAAGAATAATCAACAGTAACATAAGCCAATATAATAGTAACCAATGCAGCAGAATGCAATGCAACATTTATGTGATTGAACAACAGTTAATTATTAGTAAGAACAAGAGTTAGAATAGTCACTTAATATGATCAAATTGTAACTAACAATCCTCAGCAACAGCACCAAAATTTTGACGAGCGCCAAACTCAATCAAAATTGTAATCGAGTTATACCTATTGCTTGTAGTATGGGAAACAACACTAGATCTTCTCTCAATGATTTTAAATGCAATTCGATTAGATTAACCCAAAATTGGGGGAGGGATTTGAGAACTCAGAATATGTAAATAACATAATTAAAGTGATAAATTCAATTAAAAGAGCAATCAATTTAGAAACCTATCCAAAATTTAGTTGATTCCATAATAGATCATTCAACGAACATTTGAAGTGCATTTGAATCGTTAATTTGGGTTTAACCAAAATCTCTGCATCAAATCCAAAATTCATACTCGATAATCATCTAGAATTCAATTAACAATTGATACACAAATTTACAATCGCACAATTCATATTAGATCTATGTTAATTTGATCTCCAAATTCAATTAACCTAGGCACAAATTAGTAACCTAACCTCTGTAATTCCATGATTAATTCAAATTAATCGATCCTAAATCTTATCACAATTCTTAATCTTAAATTAAGACCCAATCAAATCAAACATAAATAGAATCATTATTCATGCATTTAAGAAGAAGAAGAGGATTCCAAATGCAATTCGAACACAAAAATATAACCAAGATCTCAAGAATCCAAACCACAATTTCTTTAAGAATCTCTAAATTGATTACAGAAGTTTAGCTATCTATAGTTATTACCATGAAGGAGCTTGAGGAAGAAGGAAAAAGAAGAGAGAAAGATCAACATCTAGAGAGAGAATGAAAAGTGTAGAATGAAAAGATGCCTCAGTTTTGTGCTTCTAACCCCTATAACTACCACCTAATTTAGCCTTACATCATTAGAAACATATTAGTTACAAAGCTGGGTCCATTAGGAATCATTGGGCCTAAGTCCCTTAGAGGCTTACAACTCAAGTTATGCCCATTTAAGTGACATAAACTCGTCAGCCACTCATATTTGGCTTCTAGCTTAAATTACATGCCCAAAACGACATATTTTAGCTTAGGGGTCTTCATAAGAGTTGTAGATTTGGGTCTTAAATTTCATTTGCACTTGGGCTGACATCCATTTCATTCTTGTAACTTAAGATATGGGCCAATGAGTACATAGAGGTCAAGCTGATAGGATCAACATTCTAGCTCTTGCTTCAACTTCAATTTAAATTATACAAACATGTGGTTGAGCTTCTAAGATCTTCATAAAACTTGTAGATATTTGTCTTATCTTTCCTACAAGATCAAAATCACACCAATCAGATACTCAAAACTCATATTATAGCCAAAATACTAAACACTGCCCAATAGACAAATTAACACTAATTCATGCAATAATTCCCACAATGATCCAATTAGGCCCAATATTATAAAATGTGACAAAATTAGTTTAATTAAGTCAAATTGAACCTTAAGACACCTAGTGAGAGGATCATTAAATGAATAAAATATATTGTTATCAAAATATCGTGGAGCTTTTGCGCACCTTTCATATTTGCAAGTTCGCATTTGCGGGATCAATTATGGTAAGGTATTGTTTTGTTGATATAATATTATTATTTTGTGGCATTAGGGATTATATTAATAATATGCTTACTTTATCAGTTTGTCTTTATTAATGTAATTCCTGATGATTTGTTAAAGGCATTAATTGTTATGTCCTTAGAGTTTTCAGTATCCTCTCGATACTAACTTTAGGGATATGATTTTAATGTCTGTGAGAGTTTGTTTATGTGTCATAATTCAGGACTTGTAGGAGAAATTACAATTGCATAGGAGAGCTCCATTTTGGTTATCGCTCATCTTATATTTTGATATGCTTAGCAAGAAAATCTCCCTTTAAATATTGATTATCCAACATTGATAATGAAAATTAATGTTTTAACAAAGTTGTGTGAGACCAATTATGAAGACTTGGTTAAGTCAACGAATTTATTTATGGCCGTCTTTGTTGTTGATGTTGGTCTCACTAAGAATGAACACTGTAGCCCATATGTCTTCCGCTGCGATTAGGGTAAAATATGAAAGGTTGACTCATTCAAATAAAGTTCATCTTATGACCATAAAGTATAGCATAGATAAAACCATTAAAGAGAGTATCCGTGAAGTAGATAATGCTAACCAATTTTGTAAGGCTATTGAAAAATCCAGAAGGGCCTATTACCTCTTTGTGTTGATCAACACTAAGCGTGATGGTGTGAGTAATGTTCGTGAACGCATCACGAAATTTGTGAATTACCTCAGACGAGCTAATTTTATAGAGTTTAAGAATTAGATTGAGGAGAAAGAAGTTGAAGCCCTGGCTCTAATGTGTTTTGAATCCAATCTTGTTAATGTTCCTTCTAATACTTGTTTGTTAGATATTTAGTGCAACTACTCATGTTATGATCTCATTACTGGAGTTCAAAAATAGGTGAAGGCCAAGTGAAGGAGAATTTATTATCATAGTAAGGTCCTTGAAGCAGTGTGTATAAGTGTTGTTTCCTTGAAGCTGTGTACTAGACATTCTTTAGGTTTAAAAGGCACCATCTATATGTCCTCTATAAGAAGGAACTTGTTTTTAGTTTCTACTTTAGATAGTTGCACTATCTGTTCTCTTTAATGATAAGAGAGTTTCCTTACAATATAATTATATTCTTATTAGTTCTAGAGTTTCATCTAATGGCCTTCATATGTAAAATTATTAACTTTTTTTGTTGATTAATAGCATTTAGATGTTAATGATGTTTTAGGTATAACCGTGGTGGAGTCCCTGGAGATTTTTTCTATGTTGTGGCATAGACATTTAGGCCATATCTCTAGGGAAAGAATGGAGAGGTTGATCAAGGAGAATATTCGTCATGATCTAGACTTCTTTGATTTTGATACTTGCGTTGATTACATAAAAGAGAAGCTAACTGCTTGAGCCAGGAAGCGTGGGTATCCTAGGTGTGAAGAAATACTACAGTTAATTCATATAGACTTTTGTGGGCCTATTTCTCTTATTCTTCACCACCCTCATTAACGATTTCTATAGGCATGAATAGATTAATTTATTGCATGATAAATCTGAATATTTAGATGCCTTTTAGAGCATTTAAGACCACTATTAAATTGAAATATAGTAAGAAGATCAAATGTGTGGGGTGCATGCTTAGTCATTCTTTTTTCTAGAACTCTTGTGGGGAGATGTCTTGAAGATTATTGCTTATATTTAGAATCATGTATTAAGTAAATTTGAGCTGAAGACTCCATATGAGCTTATGTCGGGCAAAAGACCTATTTTAATGTAATTTCGTGTTTGGGGTTGTAGGCAAAGAGGTGAGACCTTATAACTCACAGTTGAAGAATCTTGATTCGAGAACCATTAGTGGTTTCTTTATTACTTTTATATAGGCTAAAGGATTCTAGGTTCTATTGTCCCTCTCATATTACTAGAGTTATTGAGTCCGATTGGCTTATCTATTTTGTAGGGGGCTTAGAACATGATGGAACTCAGGAGTCGTGTGTTGTTGATTTCAGAGAAGAGCATGTTATCATTCCTACACATGTTGCTTCCTTTTCAGAGATAGTGATATCTCTTTTGGTCCATGATGATATTGTTGATATCCTTCAACAAGTTGAAAATAATGTACAAAATCTAGATGCTATTGTGGCTGCACTTAGAATATCTGAGCGATTTCCTAGATCCATCGAGTCTGCTACATTCAAGGGTTATGTTGTGTACTTGCAGGAGCATGAGTTGAATCAGTTGAGGATTCTAATCCTATTTCCTTTCATGAGGCCATGGCTAGTCCTGATAGTACACAATGGTTGTTGGCTATGGAGGATGAACTGGCTTCTATAAGAAAGAATGATGTTTTGGAATTAGTCGATTTCCCTGCTAATTATAAAACTCCTAGCTATAAATGGATTTTTAAGACCAAATGCAATGCTAGAGGTGCCAAACTTGTTAATAAAGGATATAACCAAATGGAAGGCATTGATTATAAGGAGACTTTCACTTCGATCTCTACTAAAGACTCATTTCGTGTTATGATGGTTTTGGATGCTCATTTCAATTTGGAGCTACATCATATAAATGTTAATGTATTGTGGAATAGTGGGAGCAAATTCATTATTCTTGTCTTGTATGTTGATGATATATTGTTGACCAGTAATGGTGTTGGTTTTCTGTATAAGACTAAGTAGATGTTGACAGCATATTTTGGCATAAAAGATATTGGTGATGCCTATTTCATTTTAGACATTGAGATTGACCATAATAGATTTTGTTGTATTGTTGGCTTGTCTCAGAAAGGCTACATTGAAAGAATTCTGAATAGATTCAACATAAAATCTTGTAATTCTTGTAATGCACTCATTCAAAAGGGTGATAGAATCTCTAATGCCTTAGTATCCTCAAAATGATAAACAAGTTATTGAAATGGAGAAGGTCTCATATGCTTTTGCTACTAACAGCCTCATGTATGCTTAAGCTTGTACACGTCCTGATATAGCTTATATTGTTAATGTACTTAGAAGATACTTAAACAAACTTGGTGTGGCTAATTGGTAGGCTATAAAATGTGTCATGAGGTATTTGAATGGTAGCAAAGATCATATGCCAACTTATAGGAAGTTGGATCACCTTGAGGTGATTAGTTATTCTAATTCTGATTATGTTGATTTCCTACATAACTCAAGTCCATGTTAGGATATATCTTTATGTTGGGAGGAGGAGTTGTTTCTTGGACAAGTGTCAAACAGACACTTATTGCTAATTCTACTATGGAGGTAGAGTATATAGCTTGCTATGACGCCACATATTAAACTATATGGTTGAAAAATTTGACTTAGAATTTCGTATTATGGAGAGTATTTTCAGGCCTTTTGCTGTATATTATGATAAGTCTGCCATAGTATGCTTCTATCAAATGAATATGAGCTCTAAGCGCTCGAAATGTTTTGATACAAAGTATATGTTTGTTATAGAGAAGATTCAGGAGTTCCAAACTCGTGTCAAGCATATCCCTACAAAACTTATGGTTGCAAATTCCCTAACAAATTGTCAAAGTTTTGTTGATCATGTGACCCGTATGGGTATAGTGAGGTCTTTTGATGTTTTTGGCTAGTGGGAGATTGTTTTGTGATTTTATATTGACCTCATATTTTGTTTATGTCTTGAGACTTTAAATATTTATGTTATTGTTGTTGATGTGATTGCCATATATTATCATTATTTTGTGCAATATTATTTATTCATATTATGGCATATTGTGGAGATATTTTGGACCTAGTTTCAATTGGTTATTGTGCTTAGATATTTTGTTGAATCTCAAAAAGCATATTGGCTGGATACTTGAGCCATTTTGTTGGGAATTGCACTTTGATCACATATTGGCATGCAATTTTGTTGTGTTTTCCTATTTACCCATTCACTACATTTTGTTGGATCACCGGGATATGAGTATCATAAATGTATGATATTAGTGTTCCTTCGAGCATGATTTTCTACCATTGTTGAGGTGCTTTTAGTCCTATTTTGGACCAGTGGTTGAGAGTATTAGCTCGATTTTGACATCTTATTATGGCCACATGTTGTTTGATTAATATGAAGAATTGTTTTCTTATTGAAATAAAGTAACATGACTTATGTTGTCCAAGTGGGAGAATATAAAAATAATTTTACGTTGACTAGCATAAATCATATTACAATTTTGTAAAACTCAGATTAATTAAATGTCAAAATTATTAGAGCATATTGCTTAGCCCAAATTATGATCAGTATTATTATTGGGTCCGCTGTTGTTAAGCACTGCTCATATATGAGTTTTGTTTATAAGTCCTGTATATGGGTTTACCATGATGGTGGGTAGGTAAAGGTTTAGCCCACATTTAGATTTGAATTATCTCATGTCATTTTTTTCTCATGTGGTCAAGTGAAGGAGAGAAATAGATACAAATGTATTTATTAGTAAGACTCAGTCATGATTTATAAAATTTCTTTTATAACTTTTGTGTCTATCTCTCTCCTCTACTTGATCACGTGAGAGAAAAATTGACATGAAATGATTCAAATCAAGCCCATTTTGTTATTTTATATATATAGAGAGAAAAGTCTCTATTCTTACCACCCTAGTGCGACAGTTGTCCCATTAAAATTAACACGTGAGCAAACTATCATTGAATAGGGAATAGCTTCTCTGTCCACCGTTCGAGATTATAATCATGACAGCCTTATTATTTTCTTTTTAGATATTCTTAATTACTTGAATTTGTCTTGTATTATGCATGCCGTAAATTGGGATTAAATTGATTCAATAATTTTTTCTTAATTAATTTTCGTTTGTCGCAAAATTACTAAGATGGTAGTCTCGTCTGAGATTTATATGGCAAATGGCTAGTGGGGTTCACCAGAAATCTGGGGTACACTTCGGCATATGTGGCGGAGCTTTGGGGTGCGTTGGAGGCCTTAATCTGGCTTGAAGCATGGGACATAAACAGGTTGAGTTGGAGATGGATTAATTCGGAAGTCATGGTCAAGTGTATCCAAGATAGTTCTATTGGCAGCATTGCTAGGAGGAGCTTAATGGAGAGCATCATGGATTTGTTATGGCGCGATTGGGAGGTGATTATGCATCTTACCTTTATGGAAGGTAACAAGTGCACTACTGTGTTACTCTTTCCAGTTTAAAATAATTGTTAATGTAGAAGTTTTAGTTTCTTTCAGTTCAGTTTAGAATGTTAATTATTATTATTTTCAATTTTATCCTTATCCTTAACTATCCTTATTAAATATGTTAATAACTACATGTATTTATTAATTTTGTTTTTCTAAAAGATCTCAACTAATAAAATATGATCTCTTTCTTTCATATTAAATTCACTTTTTCCTTAAAGAAAGTGTTAATAAAAAAAGAGATAAAATTAATTAAGTGATTGTATAAATGAGGTTATAGTTTTAATAAAAAGACAAATTTATTAAATTAACTTATTTTTACTATTATCAAGTTATTTAATAATTTTTTAATCTAAGTGCAAGTCCTAAGTTAACAATTATTTTGAACAAGAAGAACTAGCTAACAAGGGTTGTGCCCATCAGCCTGGATTGATGGTTTTGGATGAGACGCCTGTAGAGGTTCGTCAGCTATTATTGATAGATGTAATGGAAGTTTCTACTTCCAAAGCAGTTAGAGTGTAGTTTCTTCTTTTCTTTGGCTTTGCCCCGTCAATTCAATTCACCGCAAATAAAAAATGATGATGGACAAAGTAATAAAGTCTTGAAAAATGTTTCTTATAAATTACTCAAATGGACAATTTTAGAACAATTTAAATAAATAGTGAACATGATTCCAATTATTTATATGATAATTTTTTTCTATTATATACAGTGAGTTAAAATTTAAATTCATTACATAAGTAATAAAGATCATTATTTATTTTTTATTGATCATTACATAATAATATTTGTGTAAAATATACTGGATTCTAATTTTAACTCATTATATATAATAAAAGAAAATCATCATATAAACAATTGAAATTATCACTTATCTTAAAAATATTTATCACTTATTTAAATTATCTCAAAATTATTTATTTTAAGTTATACAAATAACATAATTGTAAAGTCTTTATATACAAACGAAATATGACAATAGAAAACACATTATTTTAATGGGCAATAACTAAAGAGGAATCAAGAAAGAAAAATGTTAGCCTTTTTCTAAAAAAATTTATTGAACGAGTTAGCATACTTATCGATGTTTGGATGGATAAATAATTTTTATTATTTTATCTTATCCAATAATTATTTTTAAATCTAACTGAATTATGTCAAAGTTTTTTACAAAACTTTCCTAACAGTCTTACATTATTCCAATAATGAGTTATACTATTAGGAAAATATTAGTCTTATATTTTTTTAGGAGTATATTATTATTTACACTTTTTTAAAAAATTGTGGTTAAGTAAGATAAAATGATAGAAAAAAATAAACATAATTAATAATATGAAAAGAAATATAAAAAATAATATGTGAGAAAAAAAAAATGATAAGAAAATGATCCTCGATACTGTTGTGTCACCAAACCGTTTTCAGGAAATCAGTCGCGGATGAGTTGTATTACTCGCTTTCCCATTTTTTATTAACTAAAATTTAACATACAATAAAAAGAAAAAAGAAAAAGAAAAAGAAACCTTTTGACACACATCATGGTAAGTATTCGTAGATGGTTTCGGGCTATTTCTAATATACACTTTTAGGGTGTATGGTGTATTTAGTGTATTTGGTATATTTTAATTATTAATTATATTAAAAAATATATTAACAACTATGATAAACGACTTGTAACTTGTTATACTATTCATCGTTATTGTTCACTATTCCTGCTGAAAATATTATTTATGTCGAAAAAAATAGTTTACACTGGAAAAAATAATGTTCATAACCGAAAAAATATTATTTACGTCGAAAAATTGTACTGTTCATAGCTGGAGTTACTACTCATGCAGTTACTATTTTATTTTTAAGTTATATAATTGTGTAAAAAATTGTCGTTAAAATAATATCAATTAAAATTATCCTAATTTTTATATTTTTTATAAATAATTGTGCATATTAAAAACTCTACAGATTTTATTGTGTGTAAATATTACTAATTAAAATGTATAGAATTTTCAGTATGCACCGTTATTTATGAAAAAATATAAGGATTAGATAATTTTAAGCGATATTATTTTTACTTGTATTATTTATACAGTTATACAATTTAAAAAAATAAACAGTATTGTTTGAAAAAAGGTGGTGGCGATAGATGGTGGTATGATGACAAGAAATGCTTGATTATTGGTTTAGCAATGATGATGGTAATGATGTGTAAAAAAATAATAATAATAAAATTAACCTGAAAAAGAAACTAACTTGAAAAAAAAATTAACCTAAAAAAAACTAACTAGAAAAAAGAAACTAACTTAAAAAAATGTTAACCTGAAAAAAAAAAAATACTTACTATTACAGAAAAAAAAAAACAAAGTATATTATACACCTAAAACTAGCGGGGAGTATAATAGCACCCGCAGATGGTTTCGTATACAAAGTCTTTCATGGAAAATAGTGTTTTCCATAACCTACAAATCTAATTAGACAAGGCGTACATAAAGTTGGATCTAATTGGATGCTACAAGTTGTGGTGGAGCGAAACCTTTACGGCCATATTTTATTCACAGAGCTCACAACAACGCTTATGACTCCATTGCTGAAATCGCTGTAACTTATATCCAAGTTTCCAAGCTCAAGAGCTGAATTCTGTCCACCAACTGTGATACTACAACCATATGAGGCATCATTGCCATGGACAGTGATGGTTGGCGAAACATGTGCCATGCGGCGCACACTAGTCGTGTTGAGTTGTGGTGGGGTGCTCAATTGACTCTGATTCTGAAGAAGCTGGTTGTTTAAGGTGGCGAAAGAGCCCCGAGTGACTATATCCTCGGTTAACTTCACCTAAAATGCAGATAGAAAATTCTTTAGTAATTATTAAATACTTGATTTGTAATTCCCTTGTACAAATTTATGGGAAAATGGGGGTAACCATGAGCCTAATTTTTAACTCTACGTTAACCAATTAGCTTGTCTTAATTCTTAATTAAGAGCACTACTCACAGAAGAAATTCAGTTCAGGGAGATTTTCAATCTTAATTCTTAATTAAGAGCACTACTCACAGAAGAAATTCAGTTCAGGGAGATTTTCCATCTATAGGTTCCTTCATTGCTAGTTCCAACTTCATTTTATTCTTTTACCAAATTATTATTTATCTTTCTTCTGTTACTAGTCGTCCATGGCTTTTGGGTCTAGCTGATTATAAGTTTAACTCTCTTCAACATGATCCCAATATACATAGAAGAACCTTATACCTTAGCTCTCAAAGCTTCGACATCTGATTTCAGCACTCGATTATTCGTATCAGCCTCACGAAATTGCTGGCTGGCATCTGTAAGCTGCTTATATAGGGTTGCATTTTCCAGCCTCAGCTGTTCAACCTGAGAAAGAAAAATTCAAAATCTCATAGTGGAAATGGAATTGCTATACAAAAATGCAATGGAAAAAGAAAATGATTGCCAGCACCATATCAAAGATCTAGTTGATTAAATTTAAAAAAAGAGAAGTACAAGATTTAGATAAATTACTTTCCTGCAACTCAAGGTCAGCTAAATGCGCTTGTTTTCTTCTTCTGGACCTCCTGGCAGACTCGCGATTGGAAACCTTCCTGCAACGGTGATAACCATGTAAAGTTGCTGGGAGTATGCATGTAAACCCATCTATGAGTTTATACCCTATTTAACTTCAAGCGCTTGAGATACCTTCTAAGGCGCTTCATATCAATAGGATTTGTGCTTTGTTCACAAGGACCTGCTTCATCATCCTCATCTGACGGCTCACGTGAGGAACCACTTGTAGTGGTTCCTTTGGTTTGATTATCTCTGCCGTTTGGTTTGTTAGCAGACACCGGGCTGCCTACTGCCCATTATGCAATTCAATCCAAAATGTTAAACTATACATAAACCAAGTTTTCTATGAGCTATATGCTCGTGTGGTGCCTTGCAAAGGGACATAATTAATATGTCAAGATGCAGGGCACATAATTAAGTAACATATGGGTGTCTGACATTGCAAAAATTGCGTGCAAGAGAACGAAACTATACATATGTATATTGTCGTAGAGTATTACCAGCACCACAAATGGATGACTGAGAATCAATAGTTGGAGATATGGTGGAATGCTTGGGAGTGTAGTTTTGGGAGCAGACAAGGCTGTTATCTGTTAGTCCACTACAAGTTGAAAATGCAGTCACCGCATCCTGCAATTATGAACGGCTGCATAAGCTTCTTGAAGGATCTCTCCCTTTCATTGACACATCAACCTTTTTCTTTTCCATTTTAAATCTTAGCAGATTTTTTGTTTTCTGACATACAAAAGGTACAAATTAAAGTAAAAAAGATAAGTAACACGGGGAAGAAACAAAACACTCCCCCTGCCAAAAGCCTTAGATGGGGCCCACTTAGATTGTGAACAATAATATTAGGACTTGATTCAGATAAATTATTGATTATATATAATTATATCATATTATCTTTACATATATTTATAAAAAAATAAAAAGAGAATATAATTTTTGATAATGAGTGAGTTTAGAATTTTTTTTTCTCTCTTCAATTTTTTATAAGTATATATAAAAATAACATAATACAATTATGTAACTAATAATATCTCCATGATTTATACGTAGTGGTGTGAAAATGAGTCAACTTAAATAATATATATCTCAAGTGGCAACTTGAGTTATATGACTATATCGTGTGAGCATATTTGAGCTATATTTAAATCTTACATGGAAGATTCCATGTATTCTATTAAATCAATCGGAAATTTCTTATTAACAAGTATATGAAAGAAAAAGATTTTAAAAGAAAGCTTGAGAAATATATAGAAAAGGTAAAAGGAAAGAACATATTGTTTTTTTTTTCCTTTTTACTAATAGAGATAATGCAGTTAGAATCTTTTTTAACTGAAATATCAGGAGAGTGGACAATCGAAGTTAAGCCTACCTTGCATAAGAATTATCTTTAAACCAGTTGTGTTATGGGTTTTTGTATAAAATAAAATTCATAATATGATCAGAATTCAATTGGATTTCTTCATTTCTTTTATTTCTCTCAAAGTAAAAAAGATAAGTAATACAGGGAAGCAACAAAACACTCCACCTGCCAAAAGCCTTTAGAAAGGGCCCACTTAGATTGTGAACAATAATATTAGAACTTTATAAAGGGTAATATGTGTGTTTTTTTTAAAACAGTATGTATCTCAAGTGACAACTTTGAGTTATATTTAGAGGTGACAAAATCAGCCGACTTAAATAGTATATATCTCAAGGGCCAACTTGAGCTATATTTGAATGTTACATTGGAAGATTCCATGTATTCTATTACACCAATCAGAAATTTTTTATTTACAAGTATATGAAAGAAAAATATTTTTAAAAAAAGCTTGAGAAATATTTATTTAGAAAAAGGTAAAAGGAAAGAACATATTGCTTTTTTTTTCTTTTACTGATAGAGATAGAGCAGTTAGAATCTTTTTAACTAAAATATCAAGAGAGTGGGGAATCGAAGTTAAGCCTCCATTGCACAGGAATTATCTTTAAATCAGTTGTGTTATGAGTTTTTGTATAAAATAAAATTGATAGTATGATCAATGGAATTCAATTGGATTTCTTCATTTCTTTTATTTCTCTTGAATGTTTGGTTGATGAAATATTTGAAGCAAATTCAACTCATTATATAGTGTACCGAGCATTTTGCCATCATAATTCGATCTGATGGAAGTAACCATAGTTTTCATGTCAGTCTACTTATAAAAACACAAAGTTATCAGGCGTTTAATGAATTAACTAGGGGTGCACATGGATTTGGTTGGGTTAGATTTCGAGAAAACTGAAGTCCATACCAATCACTTGAGGGCGGGTTGGTTGGGTCGGTTTTGACCCTAAAAAAATTTGGGTAACCTGAACCAAACTAACCAAATGTAAAATGAGTTAGTTCAGGTTAGGTAGTCAAGTTCTACCTTTTATTTTTGGTTTATAGCAATCCAATCCAACAACTAGGAAAATTCATCAAAAATAGTAAAATAAAAATAAAAAATTTTGAGAAAAAAAAAAGCAATCTAACATTGTTTGACAGTTTAGGTTTCATTCCAAGTCAATGAACAACTAACAAGAGAGGAAAGAAAGGGGATAGTGCTTGAACAACGATTGATGGTGGCCTATGATGCACAGATACAGGTACGATATGGGTATGGTATGGGAGTACAGCAATTTCTTAAAAATTAGGATACGGGTACGACAGGATACTACATAACATATATATAAAAAATCATAAAATATGTCATTTTAAATAACTTAAAGTATTAAGTATCAGTAGATAAATTATAAAAAAATCCAAAGTACACAATAAATAGTTCCATTAAATACTAAAATTATTGTTGAAAATTAAACTATTCATTATCCACAGATAATAAATGCTTCTCTAACTCCAGTTCATTAAGTGATAATGATACAACCTTAAGGCTTTCAGCACCATCAAATGACACTCATTCATCTTTAGCGAGATCCCACATTTTGCTTTCTCCACTATTATACTTTTCACTCTTCCTAGACAAAAGATAAAGATTTGTATGTACATATAATAAATCTTCAGCCCTTTTAGGATTAATCTTGTTTCTCTTCATGGAATGAATGAAAGAGTAAGTACTCCAATTCTATTCACAACATGATGATGAGCTCGGTTGTCCAAGAAGCTTCAAGGCAATGCCTTGGAGTAATGAGGCTCCAGAACCATAAGTTATCCACCACTCTTTTGGCTCTAAAAGAGCTCTATCGCTAAAGAATCTTGAAGACCAAATTCGTCTTCCAGAGAATTTAGAAAACTCTCTTGTTACCTCTCTTCTTTCATCAAAATCAGTAAAATATCTTCTTAAGCATTTTTGTCTCTCATTGGAAATCTCATGATCTCTATGTGGAGGAACTCTATTTGGTCCTTGTTGAAGCCATTATTGACTATAATACCTATCTAATAAAAAAAATTAACTAATATTAATACCATAAATGTAGCAAATTAAATTTTAAAAAATAATATTAAAAAAGAATCATTTGAATTTACCTAGGATTTAGTGAATGTACTAAGCAATGCAAGTGTGTGCAACTTTTTGTCCACCGATCAATAAGAATTTGATAAACAACACTATAGAAGGATGATGTACCTCTTTCTTCAACCATTTCATGGTAGAATATTATAGTCTTCACTTGCTCAATCATTAAGTCCCACATATCATAAATCAAGTGAAGTGTAGGCTTATCAGTATTACACAATTGAAGCATATCAAAAATAAGCCTTATGAAAGAAGGAATATAATCCACCTTGTCCCACCAAGAATCATCAAGAATCATTGCTTTCACATGTGTTGCCTTTCCAACATCATCCTCCTATAAGTGTTCCACTTCTCACTAATAACTATATTTTGGAGACCTTTGATGAGCCTTAGTCTTTTCAACATGCCTATTGTAGAAGCAAACCTTGTCTCGACAATGGAAAGTAGTTTTAAAGTCACAAACTCATTGAATATGGTAAATCTCATAGAATGATTCATGATAAATTTTCTAATAAACATAGCATCATCACTAAGTAAAGTGATCCAATGGCATTCTTCATAAACAACCTCATTCTTCTATGTGTTTCTAGCTGCACATATTTTTCAAAGCAAGATTGAGTGTGTGCACCATGCAAGGAGTCCAAAAAAATGAGGATAGTCATTTTCAATAAGAAGTCAAGCTACCTTACACATGGGGACATTATCAGTGATAATTTGGACAACTTTTCTGGATCCAACCTTTTTAACAGTGGATTTAATTAGGCCTGCTATGTAATTCTTATCTTTTATCTCCTTAGAGCCATCAATGGCCTTTAAAAATGTAGGACCTCCATCCGAAGCGGCCATAAAATTAATCAGTGGCCTCCTTTGCGCATCAGTCCATCCATCAGTTACTATACTTATTCTCTTTTCACTCCAAGTCCTTTTGATCGGTTCAAGTAATCTCTCAACATTTGCCCTTTCCCTTTGTAACAATGTAGTTCTTAGTGAATTGTAACTAGGAGGAATAAAACCAGCAATAGAATTATTTGCAGTAAACTGATATGAACTAATGTAATAAGGATTAAAGGGCAAACCGGAAGAATAAAACATCCTAGCAATTTCAGACTTAAGTTGCTCTCTAGTTCCAGCATTGAAAGCTCTATCTAAAGGGTTACCTGCCCTTCTTTTATTTCCTAACACAGATTGTGATGATTGTTGAAATGAGTCAATAATAGATGTAGGAGGAAGGGAAATATTTCTTGGTTTTCTTGATTCTTTAGCACACTTAACAACTTTTTGAATTTCAGCTAAGTATTCATCATTTATTTTTAGACATCTATCAATTCCAACACCAGTAAGTCTAAGCAAGTGAGTCTTGACTCAAGTATATGAATCATAATAATGGTTCTGGCAAAAGTTACATACCTATCCTCTATTTCTACCACCCCTAGGAGCAGAGACTTTATCTCTTATAACATAAGCCCAAAGAGGAGTAGCTATTTTTTGCTTGTCATCAACAAAAAATTTACTAATTATGTTGTTAGAACTACTATTAGGCTCAGACATTCTTAGAGATTGATCTAAAAAAATAAAAATAAAAATTTGTTAGAAACTAAAAAGTAAACCCAAAATTATAATTCATAAAATTAATCAATATCATAAAATTAAAGTCACATATTAAAATTTATCAATCATAAATTTTTTAAATATTAAAAATTATCACTAAAAAATAGAGTTAGGATAAAAATTTTAAAAATTAATAATTCCAAAACATTGAATCAATTAAAAAGTTATAAGTTTTCCAATCACAATTAAATTGCTAGTTCCAAAACGTGAGTAAACTTGAAAGTTTTTAGTTGCTGAAAAGTGAAAACAAAAAAGTTATAACTTATAACTAAAAAAGAATCATGATAAACATTTAAAAAAATTAATAGTTTCAAAAAGTCAAGAATCATGATAAACATTTCAAAATGTGTGACAGTAAAATCTGAAAAATAAAAATTTTAATATTAAATTATTAATAAAACAAAAGATAAGTGGCTTAAAAGCCATTAGCAAGCTTCACGTGTTGGGTACAACTTGTACTTGAAAGGTGCAAACTGCAAAGGAAAGTCTCTGTTTTGATGAGGAAACACTGAAACAGTAACAAAGTGAGAATCTGAGAGAGCTTCGACTAGAGAGATCGAGAGAGCTTCGACCAGGGAGAGACAATATGAGTTTCGGTGCTGCAGCGAGTTACTCCACAACCTGTCACGAACACACGCACAACAGAGGTCAGAGATAGAGGTCAGAGAGTCACTGAAAAAGTTGCAATCGCAGATCGGAGAAGGAGATCTAGAAAACCATGGGTGAATGGGAGTGTTTTGACTCAAAATATAGGGTTAAGGTGAGTTAAATAGGCTGAATCTATTTAATAAGTTTAATCTAAAAAAATTCATATTTTTCGGATTGATTTGATTCATTGGCCACTTACGCGTTTTTTGCCATTTTGGGGTGTTTTCTGAGCATTTCAGAATGTGTAAAAAAAAAAAGAGTTGTCCATACTTTTTCTGGCAATCTGTACGCGTTTTCATTTTCGGTACGTACCAGATACCAGTACGGTAGCCTGAGAGCTGTACCAGTGCTTCATAGATGGTGGCGGCTACTGGTCCTTAATGTCCAAGTGCAAAACACAAGAGGGAGCTGGTGATGTGGCTCGTCTACGGAGGAAGGTGGTTCCAGATCTAGTGATGGTAGTGCATGGTGGGTTGAGTCACTTGAGTGGTTCATGGCTAGCTGGTGGTTAGGCGACTGGTGGTTGGTCGTGGTTTATGGTAGCTTCATGGGTGGTAGGGTTGGTCACGGTGGAGGCTAGGGCACAACCAAGGGAGGTAGGTGATAACTTCGGAAAATGAAGTTATTTCACATGGCTTTGAATGTATAGGAGTATGCTTTCCTTAAATTTACATTACCCAATGGTCCAAATTCATGCATGATCTTGATTCTTTAAGCTTTGTATCTCAATCGTTTGATAATTTAATTGTTAATGCTTGTAATAAGAAATTGAGATTGATCATGGCTTGATGAGTTAAAGCATTGTTTTTGTTGCAGAGATTCAAGAAGGAAAGACCTTGGAAAGGATATGGAAGCATAGAAGAGTTCAAAATGGAGAAAGATGCAAAAAGGATGCTAGGGCAGCTAAACCACGCCTAGGCGAGCCAAATCCACGCCTAGGCGTGTTCCTCGCAGTTTATCAGGAATTTCAGGCAGAGACCACCACGCCTAGGCGTGGTAAAATCACGCCTAGGCGTGACAAGCAGAAGAAGGGCACGTGATACATAACCACGCCTAGGCGTGTTAAATCCACGCCTAGGCGTGGGGGAAACCCTGGCACGAAAATTTTACCCTCATATTCTGATTTTTGGGGGAGCGGAAAGGATTCGGTTTGGAGAGACACTAAACCACGAAGCTCAGAGAGGAAGTGAGAAGAGGAGGAACCCATTTAGATTGAAGGTGACTCAAGGAAGAATCAAGATCAAGGAAGAGGATCAAGCTTGGAAGCTCTCCATTTTTTGTCCATTCTTTCCCTTTACCTCTTGATTTGTAACTTGATGGATCATTTGATTTCATGTGTTTTCTTCTCCTTCATGATGTGTAGCTAAACCCTAATCTAGGGGCTCTCTAGGATCTTGCTATGGATTTGATTAATTTATAATTACTTGGGTATCCTTTCAATGAATTTGGTTTTGTTCATCCATATCTATGCTTAATGCTTGTTGTTGATTGGCCATCAATTGCATGATTTTAGTATTCCAATTGAACTAGAGATAGGGAGTTGTGAATATGGATATGGTATGGTTGATGTATGTTCAATTACATTCTATTGCATTGAGTGTGTTGATTAGCTAATGGGATGGACACATACCCATTAGTCATGCATAGCAAGTGTTTGATAATTGGTCTCAATGAGTGATTCTTATGTTAACCTACATGGACACATAGTGGATTAACTAGGTTTTGCATGGGTAATTGTCCTAGACATAGGCTCTTATCTATTGAAGGTTATCAGCTAACAATTATCATTTCATTGATTGGTACTTGTTGATTGCAATTATTCTTTGAAGTAGCAAGTGAATAGGGACCCCTAGGCTTTAATCATTCTCATCTTCTCTTGTGGAATTAGTGTTTGGTGTTTTCTTATTTTGTTTCTTTAAATTGTTATTTTAATTGCAACCCATTCTCACAATTCGTTTGCTTGGATAAAAATTTGTGAATTTTGATTAAGTTTAACATTCTTCTAATTAATCAATCCCTTGGGACACGATACTCTAACTCTCCTTTATATTACTTGTCGACCCGTGCGCTTATGATTTACGGATCATTACCAACAAGTTTTTGGCGCCGTTGCTTGGGGATTGAGTTTAGATTTTGTGTTATTTCTTACAATTATTCACAATTCTTATTTCAAGTTTTCTTTGTTGTTTTGTTTTGATTTTCAGGTACTTAGCTCTTGTATGCGAAGGACTCAAAGTGTATCTCGATTTCCTTACGACCCTGAGATCGAAAGGACCTTTCGTAGATTGCTAAGAGAACGACTAGTACAAGGGAAGGCACTTGAATTGGATAGTGAATCGGAGATGGCGGAAGAAGCGAATCTTTGAAAGACTCTTGAGAGAGTATGCCACTCCAAATGCTAGAGACATTCGATCTAGCATTAGAAGGCCAGCTGTTCAGGCTCAGACTTTTGAGATCAAGCCTGCTATTATCCAGATGGTGCAGAATAATTTGCAATTTGCGGATCTTCCCCATGAAGATCCTAATGCTCATTTAGCCAATTTTCTGGAGATTTGTGATACCTTCAAGCATCAAGGGATGACTGATGATGCGGCTCGATTGAGGCTTTTCTCTTTTTCCTTAAGAGATAGGGCCAAGGCATGGCTTCAATCATTACCTGAACATTCCATCACTACTTGGGAAGAGCTGGCTCAGAAGTTCTTGGATCGATTCTTTCCTCCCATGAAAGCAATGAAGTATAGGAATGACATCTTGTCCTTCAGACAATTCGAAGGAGAAACCTTGTATGAGGCTTGGGAGCGATTCAAGGAGTTGCTAAGGAAGTGCCCCCATCATGGTATAGCAAAATGGATGTTGGTTCATACTTTTTACAATAACTTGACAACCTCCATTAGATCCATAATTGATGCAGCAGCTGGAGGGGCTCTCATGAGCAAGACCGTGGATGCAGCCTACAACCTTTTGGAGGAAATGGCTAATAACAACTATCAGTGGCAAGCTGAGAGAGTGACTCCCAAGAGATCAGCAGCAGGTATTCATGAAGTTGATGCTCTTACATCTCTTACAGCTCAAGTAGCAGCTCTTTCTAAGAAGCTGGACACCATGGGAGTTAATTCTGTAGCAAGTGGAGTTAGTAACTCAGCTGAAATTTGTGATCACTATGGAGACCTTCATTCAACTGCTAATTGCACAGCTAGCCTGGAAAGTGTGCAATATGCAAATCAATTCCGTCAGCCAATTCACAACAATGTTTTGGGCAATTCTTATAATCTTAGTTAGAAGAACCATCCCAATCTCTCATGGGGTGGTCAAGTTCAAGGTCCTTCCTCTTCTTCGTATCAGAATAGGGAAGCTCCCCGTGCTCCTCCGGGTTTTCAACAACAGAGCTCCCTTCAAGCCGAAACCTCAACATCGACTTCAACATCCAATTTGGAGAAGATGTTTACTCAGTTTATGACTAGCCAGCAAGAGTACATGACTAAGACCGACTCAAGGCTTGCTTCGCATGATGCTTTGATGCAAGGTCAAGCGGCCTCCTTGAGAAATCTTGAGACCCAAGTTGGCCAACTTGCCCAAGCCTTAAGTAGTAGGCCTCAAGGGAGTTTTCCTAGTGACACCATCAACAATCCCGGAGGTTCTACCAAGGAGCATTGCAAGGCTATAATACTGAGAAGTGGGAAAGAAATTGAAGGAAATGTGAAGACCAAGCTACTTGAAAAAGAAGTGGAGGTAGCTCAAGATGAAGAAGTTGTGAGCCAAAGGGTGGAGAAGAATGAAGAGCTAGCAGAGAGGAAGGTTGAAGACAAGAAGAAGGAGGACAAGCCTTATACACTACCTCCACCTTTCCCCAACCGGCTAGCTAAACAAAAGCTTGATGCTCAATTCCAAAAGTTTTTGGATATTTTCAAGAAACTTCACATAAACATACCGTTTCTTTGAGGCTTTGGAACAAATGCCTAGTTATGTGAAGTTTATGAAAGACATTTTGTCTAAGAAGAGAAGACGGGGATTATGAGACAGTAGCTCTCACAGAGGAGTGCAGTGCCATATTGCAAAACAAACTACCTCCGAAGCTCAAGGATCCAGGGAGTTTCACCATCCCTTGCACAATCGGTGAGAAATTTTGTGGTAAGGCATTATGTGATTTGGGAGCTAGCATTAATCTCATGCCTTACTCTATTTACAAAAGACTAGGTTTGGGGGAAGCTGCACCTACTTCAATTACCTTACAGTTGGCAGACAGAACCCTCATTTACCCGAAGGGGGTTCTTGAAGATGTGCTAGTTAAAGTGGACCACTTTTTCTTCCCTGCGGATTTCGTCATACTTGATATGGAGGAAGATAGTAAAGTCCCTTTGATTTTAGGCCGACCCTTCCTTGCAACTGGAAGAACCCTTATTGATGTGGAGAAAGGAGAACTTACCATGAGAGTTCAAGATAGACAAGTTACCTTCACTATTTTCAAAGATACCAAGAGCCCTCAAGATCAAGAAGAATGTTCTGCGGTGACAGTAGCTGAAGGGAAGACATCCGAGGCAAGAGATTTAATCTGTGCTCCTGGTGCAAGTCATGAGATCTCTGCGGATGATAGGGAAGAAGTTCAACTCGCAGCAGCAATGCACGCAAGCAAGATGGTTTACTCATGCAAATCACCCATTAAGGAGGCTCTAACCATGGAGTTAAAACCTTTGCCATTTCATGCATACCATGCTTACTTTGAAGAAAAGGAGGAAGATCCTCCTCCCATAAGCACGTGCAAGTAAAACTGGAAAATAAAGTCCAGCCAAGACTATAAATAAGGCGCTTGTTGGGAGGCAACCCAATTTCCTAATCCTATCTCTTCACTTAGGATAATATTTTGCATGCTTTTTCTTTTATTTTGTAGTTTTATTTGATTTTGTTTTATTGTTTTGTTGTGTTTGATTTTCATTTGGAGGCTTTGGTTGTTCATATTAGTCCTATGCTTTTTCTTAGGTGTTTGAGAATAAGGAGGGTGTGTTTGATGCTTGGTTGTGGGGTTTTCTGGTGTTTTTTGTTTAGTATTTTGTTCCAGTAACCCATGCCTAGGCGTGGGTTTTATACGCCTAAGCGTGTCCCTCTCAGCTGCTACTTGACCCTTTTCCAGAGAGTTCCACGCCTAGGCGTGGTTTTATCACGCCTAGGCGTGGTTTTATCACGCCTAGGCGTGGTCCTCTCTGTGTTTTCAGTAGTTTTAACCTGCGAGCATCACGCCTAGGCGTGGTTTTTACACGCCTAGGCGCAGGTTTCATCCAAAAAAAATAAAAAAAAAACAAAAAACAAAAAAAAAACAAAATTCAAAAAAAAAAAAATTCCACGCCTAAGCGTGGTAATGTCACGCCTAGACGTGATGAGCCTCTGTTGCACAAAACGCAGCCCCCATTTAGCTCCTAAATCCCTAATTTCCCCCCTTCTTTCATTCCTCTCTCGCCCTTTCATTTACCATTTCTTCCTTCCCCCCCTCCAATCTCCTCACCTCTAACCCTAGCCTTCATTCCTCCAATCTTCTTCTCCACAATACCCACATCACCGTAGCCCCTTCCTCATCTTTTCTCTCTTCTTTTCTTTCCTCTCCACCGTACCTCCACCGTAACTCCACCGTAACCACCAAACCCCTCTTCCCTCTTCCTCCTCTTTTCTTCTCCACACAACCCACATTTCCACCACCACCGTAACCCCCTTTCCTCCTTCTTTCTTTTTCCTCTCCCTGTACAAACACTTCACCAACACACCACATTTCCACCGTACCCACCACACGGCCAATACACCTTCCTGCTGCTTGTTTGTGTGCTTGATTGGGGTTTCTTGCTAATTTTGGGTACCTTGTTCATTTCCCCCTCCTTCAAGGTTAGATTGCTTCTCCATTTCCTCCTCTTCCTTTTGTCTTTTGGTTTTCATGTGTTCTGTTTGTGTGTTTTGCAATCTGATTTCTTTTTATATTTGTTGATTGCTCATTAATTGCTAGTTATTGTTTACCTTTAGTTTCACAATATTTTTGATTTCCATTGGGCTTGTGGCTTGATTATTTCTGATGAACAAGACTATGTTACATGCCTATTTGTGTTAATCCTCTGCCTGTTGACATACGTGAGGTATTCCTTTAGTTTAAATCACCCTGTGGTTGTTCTTTGTATCTGTTATCAATTTTTTTTGGGTGATTGATGTGGTTTGATTCTAAGTTGTGCACTGGCTAAGCTGAGACTGGTTTGCATTGTCACTTGTTTATTTCTGATTGATTGGAACATTACTGGTTGGACCTGTTTACCTATTTCTGATTCATTTGATTTGGGGATAACCTTGGTTTGGATAGTTGGCCTTGTTGACTGTGCTGTTTAATGTGTTCCCATGAGTATTTGGTTGGCAATACTATGTTGGACCCTGCTGCAATTGCATGCTTATATTTGTACTGATTGGGATCTGATCCATCACTGCTTATTACTGAGTAGGACCCTGTTGCATGCTGTGGTATGTTGCATTATTTTTGGTTCTGCTTGCATTTTTGGTTGGTTATTGACTTGGGTTGCTTGATTGCAATGCATGCTGTCCCCTTGGACGTGGCTGTTTTTATTACAATTATTTTCAGTCTTTGCTCCAATGGTAATAACCAGCACCATCTTCTTTTTCAGGTTCCTAACCATGTCAAAGAGACAGCGCAAAACTGTTGAGGCAGAATCAAGTAACACAGAGGATGCTGAGGTAATTCCCATCTTTGACCCACAATTTTTCATATCTCAGGAAGCATATGATTACTTCTGGCTGCATTTGAAGAAAATTAACATCATCGCTGAGCGGGGATTCCATGACCTTAATGTGGTGCGATATCCAGCCATTACTAGTGCCACTAAGGAGCTCCATTGGCAACATTTTGCGGAGCATCCTGTGGACGAACCAATTGCTACAATAGTCAAGGAATTCTATGCCAATGCCTTTGCTGAAAAGCGTTCTGAAACCACTGCTAAAGTTAGAGGGAGGACAGTTAACTACTCTGTTGAGCGCATCAGCCAGGTTTTGCACCTTGGCCCTCCTCCACTGATTTGTGCGTACAAAACCTTGCAGCTGCCGGAAGAGGAGGGTGGCACACCTTTTGAAACAGTACTGGCAGCCATCTGTGACTCTACCTTTCCTGTTCAAGTGCAACGCAACGCAGATCATTCGATCCATTTCATTAAACAGGAAAGTCTGCGCAAAGAGCTGCGTCCGTGGAATCATTTTGTTTGCTCCTCATTGCTACCTACGGAGCACAGATCAGAGATTTATCCTGAGCGTGCCTACATGCTTTATGCAATTCATAATCTTCTTCAGGTGGACACCGCTCAGATCCTTTATGATCAAATCCGGCTGTGCATCACCGAAAAGCTCAAATCCTTGTTCTTTCCATTCCTCATATGTCAGCTGTGTGCGCATGCGAAGGTGCCTTGGAAGGACACTGAAGTCCGTGTGAAGCTGAAGACACCCATGACAGAACGGGTAGTGCAGACTATTATGACTGCCCAGGAGAAGCGCAGGCGAGCCCCGGTCCAGCCCCCAGTTCCAGATCCTGAGCCTGCTCCTGCACCTACACCTGCTCCTGCTCCACAGCCTGTTCCAGTTTTTGATGCCACCTGGGCACACTCCATTGAGCAGCGCCTGGATCGGCAGCAGGAGATGCTGACTACGCAGGAGATGCTGGCTTCGCTTTACCAGGGCATTCATTGGATGGCCTTGGGTCAGGGGCGCCCGATGGATGATTTTCCAGCTTTTCCACCTTTTGCAGCTCCACCAGTTCCAGCTTCACCTCCTCAGCCGCCTCCCCCACCTGGTGATGATCCAGGAGATGGGCGCAGAGGGCGATGACCTGTTGGATGAGGATGACTTGATTTGAGGCGCCGGGGCCTATTACTTTCATGCTATTTTCGCTTTGTTTTTACGTCTTGACTTTCGGCACCGTCGTCGTACTTATTGGATACATTCCTTATTTTGTATGCAAGTGGGACACTTTGCATGACTTGGGTTTGGGGAGATTTAGTACTTTCTCTGTTAATTCTTTGAATCGTTTTTGTTGATATATATGGATTACTTTCTCATTCCTTTGGTCTTGCTTTGTTTTTCCAAATTTGTGGATGTGAGTGTGCTTGATTGATTAGGATTAATGGGTGCTGAATTATGCTTTTAATTGATGAGTATGTTGAGAGGCAAGTTGAACTTATGCATGCTGGAATTTTGATTTGATTATCCAATGATTGTGTGGATCACAGATATGCCTCATTACTTGGGAAATCACATGTAAAAATTTCAAATTTTGTGCTTACACTTTTGTTATATTAGTGTATGAGTGGATTTCCCAGTTGCATGTGTGATAAATCTTGGAATATAAATGAAATGCATGTTTGGAGAAAAATTTATAAAAGGCATGTGTATAATCATTTTGCATCTTAGAAGCTTGTCTGATTCCTTTTCAAGGCGAAATCCTAGGTGATGTGTTTTCAAGGAAATGACTAGGGCAGTTCTTTGAAGCGATTGGGCCTTTCAAGCCAACCTTAACTGAATGAGTTTCCTAGTACCCCCTTTGAAGCCTAGTGTGTGTGTGTATGTGCTGCCTAATTTTTCCTTCTTTAAACTTCAATTGTCCACCCTGTTATCCCTGCATGAGAAAAATCATTTTATCCTTGATTACATATCCCTTGTTGAATGCATGATCTGACATTTTTGTTGAGTTGAGCCAAATCAATATTTGTGCATGGTAATAGAAAATCAGGATCTTTTTGGAACAAACTCTATCCAAAAAAAAAAAGTATAAAAAGAAAAGAAAGAAAAATGCGTGAGTTGCACAAAATGCAACCCCCTTTTGCAAAGGAAATAAAAAAAGAAAAGAAAAGAAAAATAGAATAAAGAGAGTTGATTTTTTTTATATATATTGGATCCTTTTTGTACATCTTGCATGCTTGGCTTGATTCAATGGGAATGTGTGATTATGTGTTTGATATTTGAATTTAATTCCTTCCCCTTCTTTCTTAACCATTACCCTTAGCCTCACATTACAAGCCTAAAAGACCCTCATGATTCTTGATCATGTGTTGCTTACATTAGTGGAGAAAGGGATGAAGGACATTCTTTTGAGAGTGCATGTGCATTTTATAAATTCATCCACCTTGCTCTTCATGATTAGGAAAGGGTTTTAAATTCATGAGCTTGGGAAATCTTTCATGCACAAAAGATGGCATTAAAGGGTGAGCATGACAGTTGAGAATTTCTTGCATGTGTGGACCTTGTTGTAAGGATTGAAATGTGATTTCTGAAGGTATGAATGATAATTGGAAGCTGGATGTGCCCTAATTCAATTTGTCTAATATTTCTTGACCTTGGGATTGGATTTTGTTTCCTTTACTTGCTTGGTTTAGTTTGCTCGAGGACTAGCAAAACTTTAGGTTTGAGGGTGTGATAACTTCAGAAAATGAAGTTATTTCACATGGCTTTGAATGTATAGGAGTATGCTTTCCTTAAATTTACATTACCCAGTGGTCCAAATTCATGCATGATCTTGATTCTTTAAGCTTTGTATCTCAATCGTTTGATAATTTAATTGTTAATGCTTGTAATAAGAAATTGAGATTGATCATGGCTTGATGAGTTAAAACATTGTTTTTGTTGCAGAGATTCAAGAAGGAAAGACCTTGGAAAGGATATGGAAGCATAGAAGAGTTCAAAATGGAGAAATATGCAAAAAGGATGCAAGGGCAGCTAAACCACGCCTAGGCGAGCCAAATCCACGCCTAGGCGTGTTCCTCGCAGTTTATCAGGAATTTCAGGCAGAGACCACCACGCCTAGGCGTGGTAAAATCACGCCTAGGTGTGGTAAAATCACGCCTAGGCGTGGTAAAATTATGCCTAGGCGTGACAAGCAGAAGAAGGGCACGTGATACATAACCACGCCTAGGCGTGTTAAATCCACGCCTAGGCGTGGGGGAAACCCTGGCACGAAAATTTTACCCTCATATTCTGATTTTTGGGGGAGCGAAAAGGATTCGGTTTGGAGAGACACTAAACCACGAAGCTCAGAGAGGAAGTGAGAAGAGGAGGAACCCATTTAGATTGAAGGTGACTCAATGAAGAATCAAGATCAAGGAAGAGGATCAAGTTTGGAAGCTCTCCATTTTTTGTCCATTCTTTCCCTTTACCTCTTGATTTGTAACTTGATGGATCATTTGATTTCATGTGTTTTCTTCTCCTTCATGATGTGTAGCTAAACCCTAATCTAGGGGCTCTCTAGGATCTTGCTATGGATTTGATTAATTTGTAATTACTTGGGTATCCTTTCAATGAATTTGGTTTTGTTCATCCATATCTATGCTTAATGCTTGTTGTTGATTGGCCATCAATTGCATGATTTTAGTATTCCAATTGAACTAGAGATAGGGAGTTGTGAATATGGATATGGTATGGTTGATGTATGTTCAATTACATTCTATTGCATTGAGTGTGTTGATTAGCTAATGGGATGGACACATACCCATTAGTCATGCATAGCAAGTGTTTGATAATTGGTCTCAATGAGTGATTCTTATGTTAACCCACATGGACACATAGTGGATTAACTAGGTTTTGCATGGGTAATTGTCCTAGACATAGGCTCTTATCTATTGAAGGTTATCAGCTAACAATTATCATTTCATTGATTGGTACTTGTTGATTGCAATTATTCTTTGAAGTAGCAAGTGAATAGGGACCCCTAGGCTTTAATCATTCTCATCTTCTCTTGTGGAATTAGTGTTTGGTGTTTTCTTATTTTGTTTCTTTAAATTGTTATTTTAATTGCAACCCATTCTCACAATTCGTTTGCTTGGATAAAAATTTGTGAATTTTGATTAAGTTTAACATTCTTCTAATTAATCAATCCCTTGGGACACGATACTCTAACTCTCCTTTATATTACTTGTCGACCCGTGCGCTTGCGGATTTACGGATCATTACCAACAGTAGGACACAACGAAAATTTTGATTTTGTTCTGGAATCGTGAATGTGAAAGAAACTTTGAATTTTTAGTAAATAAAATGAAAAAACGAATGTGTTTTGTTTTTAGGTTATCAGGTTAAATTTCTAAACTCATTATCCGAACCAATGACTAATTAATTTCATTGGGATTTCCCTTAACTAACTCAATTATCAGAATCAACTTAAAAATTTTAAATTGAATTAAGTCGAATTAATCAAGTAATTAGAGTGAATCTGACCTGTGTACATCACTAAATGAACTTTACATAAAGGAAAATGTTTTATATACGTAATGATTATTTTTTAATATGTAGAGGTGAAAATGAAAATAAATCCTTGTCTCTTGTTCATTGTTTTTCAAATCACGGGTCCATAGCTGCCAAGAGAAACTAACAAAAACAAGGCGTAGATCCTGAAGTGGTGCGTTCCCACGAGTTGTGAACACAACCTAATTATAATGAAGCAGTCCACATCAGCACGTCTTGTTCACCAAACAAGATATGCTGACGTGGCCTTCACAATTTCCTATGCTTCACCACCTTTTTCATTTGCCTTGTCGTTGTAACCAAATTCCTCCTACGTTCCTCTCCAGTACAACACACACTATCTCTCTAATCTTTCTCTTTTTTAATTAAATTTTGAGTAAAAAAATTCTACTCAAAATAAACATTCATTGAAAAACAAAATTATCGTAAACCAGGTTTCATCTTTTCAGCAACTTCCTTTCCTACTATTTTTTATTCCAAAAAAATTAAAGAACAGAATCTGTTACTTCAAAGGCAAAAATATTATTAATTATTATTATTATTAGCGTTAGGTGCAAACTAAGAGTAGTTGGTAATGGTTGATGTTATTTCATGGGTATAATAAAGTGTTTAATCAAATCACAAGAGAGAACACGGTTGCCACGTCATCCAGCGGTCCAACCCCTTGATGACGTTGCGGAAGAAGGCTGGAACGTACTTCCTGAGTGAAGAGCGGTTCCTAAATGTGAAGTGTGTGAGAGTGAGAGAGCACTAACCAGATTTTGGAAAGTGGAAGCGGCGGCGGTGCCGTTGAGGTGATTGGAACAAACGCCGCTGCCGATGAATGGGTCCGTCTTGCACGGTTTCACGTCGTCACCGTCGTCGTTCATAATCACCGATCCATTCGTTATTTCGACTCCCATCAATTTCATGAAATCTTCAAGGTTCCAATCGCCAAAGCTGGAGATTACCGACGGCGCCACCAGATCGCCGCCGTGTTTAGGCTCCATTTCACCGGAGAGACAGAGAGAGAAGTAAGGAGAGGGAGAGAGAAAAGAAGAAAAGGGATGAGAGCAGCAGCTTAACGGGTATAAATAAGGAAAGCGAAACATAGGTACGTGGCATGAGATGATTTTTTTTTTAGCAAGGTATGTTTGGATAAAAGATTTTAAAAGGTGAAGAAAGAAAATAATTATTTTTATTTATGACTAAAAAAGTTATAAAATATTTATAAAAATAAATAAATGATGAATAAAAAATTGTATTATTAGTTTTTATTTTATTTTTTTATTTAAAAAATTAAATATAAAAATTGTTTATTCTAAATAATGAATATATTCTTCTTTTTATTTCCCTAAAAATCACTCCAAAACTCCCACTCTCAAATATATCTTCAACAAAAATATGTAAAAAAATAGAATTGGACGGCACATGATGTTTAAACGTGGCAGAAAGTTTTTGACTACGTGAAATCACAAATTGCCCTGAATTTTCACGTGCAATTACTTGTTGGATTCGTGAGCAAATATGTAACAGCTTGGAGTAGAGGAGAAGTTGCACGTAAAGTGTTCCGTGTATCAGGTTAATTCGGGACTTATGAATTTTAACCCAACTTAATTTGTTAGTTTTAATTTAATTTAATTCATAAATTTTGAGTTAAGTTGAGTTCACTAGATAGATTAGATTGAAAAATACTTTAACTAACAATGTGTGCATCAGGTTAATTCGCAAACTTATGAATTTTAACTCAATTCAATTTGCTGATTTTAACCTAACCTGATTCATAAAATGTGAGTTGAGTTGGGTTCATAAGTTGGATTGTGTTAAAAAATGCTTTAACCAATAGTGTGTGAGTTGAGTAATAAGCTGGAATACGTCTAACTCGCAAAACCCGACTCATCCATGTTTTATTTTTTAGTAAAAAGTTATTTAGATGATAAAGAGTATATTTGAAAAAATAAAGAATAAAGTCAATGATTATGTCAATACATATGACATGCATGATGACATTGACTTCGATTAGTTCGACTAATTTGTTGTTTGAGTTATGACTAGTTTTATTTAATTTATTTCAGACTTAATAAGACTTATTAATTTGTTATGCACTTATTGATTTATGTTGTTTAGTTTATTAGAGATTGAGACCTATTATATTTGAGTAAGGTCGATTGAGACTTATAATATTAATTTGTTAGATTGAGACCTATTATGTTTGAGATTGAGACTTATGATGTTAATTTGTTAAATTTTGTATTTTGATTTTTTTTGAGAAATTTTTTTCTTAAAAAAATATATATATCAAACCCACGAGTTCAACTCAACTTAACCCACTCTTCAGCGAGTCGGGTTGGGTCGAGTTGAGCGAAAAAATATTTTCAATCCAACACAACCTAACTCACTGTTCTAGAGAGCGGGTCAAGTTTAAAAATACTACTAAATTCACCTAACTCACCAAGCGGACACTCCTAATTGCACGAGTCATGGCTAATTCTAACAAACTAGAATAGAACCTATTGATTATAATCATAAATTAGTGGACGGTGTGGACGGTGAAATTCTATTCATTGTATCTATGTATTCATATTACTTACACTTCTAGGACTTAGCATAGATAATTAATATTCTAGCCTGTAATCAAGTGTATATATTTTGTAGTTTCATATTGCAATAATACAGAGAGAAATACATTCAGATTTGAATTTAACTTGGTACCAGAGAGTACAGTTCGTTCCAGTTTTGCGTTCTTGGGTTTCAGCTGCTGTCAGCGCTGACCCACTAACGTCCAGTGCCCAAAGTGACACCGGGGTTCACCACAGAAGTCATCGACCGGTCGTTCGTCTGAGAGCCACCGCCGTATCAGCCGTCACGCGCTCTCACACGCCATCCTCAGCATTTTCGTTCGTCGGCGCGTGTGATCCATGCACCACCTTCCCGGCCATCGTTGATGACGCCGCTTCCACCGTCGTGTTCGCCGTCTCCTCCCAGTTCTGTTTTGCCCTGTTTGGCTTCTGGGTCTGTCGTTGAATTCCCTGTTCACCTCTGTTTGGTTTCTGTTTCTACCCTTTTGGTTTAGTCTCTGGTTTCTGGGTACTTTTCTGCCTTCTGAACTTCTTCCATGGCAGAATTTACTAAGAAGGGTCTGATCTCTTTTATGTTTTCTGGGTCCCCGATCATTACCACCGAGAAGTTGAATGGTAAGAATTATTTGAATTAGTGTAATGTTGTTAAGATATGGTTTCTGGGTCAAGGATTGTCTGACCATCTCACTAAAAAGGTTACTGACGTTGTTGAATCTGAGAAGGATGAATGGCAACGGGCAGATTATCAGCTTGTATCGTTGTTATGGCAGTCTATTGAACCTAGATTAATGGTGCATTTCCGTCTTTACAAGACATGTTGCGAAATTTGGAAGAAGGCTCAAACTGTTTATGCTAATGATATACATCGGCTATATGAGACGATTCATAGTTTGGTGACAATGCAAATGACTGATCTTGACTTGCCCTCCTATCTGAATAAAGCACAATCCATTTGTGAAGAGATTAAATTGATGCTGGTTAATGATGACGCACAAAAGATGTCGGAAAAGCTTGATAATATGCTCATGGTATTTGTTCTTCATGGCCTCCACAAAGACTTTGAACCTGTCCGGAATCAGACTCTGATAAATCCTAATATTCCTATGGTGGAGGAACTAATTGATCGTTTGCTTCGAGTTCCTTCTCCGACAGCTTCCGGCCATGATTCTTAAACAACATCCAAGTCTTCAGTTTTTGTCTCCAATTCCACTAACCGAGGAGGCCGAAGTCATGATCGTAGAGGTGGTGGTCGTGAAAGAGGTGGTAGAGGTAATCTCCACTGTTCTTACTGTAAGCGGGATGGACACACTCAAGATCGGTGCTATTCCCTACATGGATTTCCGAATAAAACTGCCAATGTAGCTCAGTCTCTTGAACCAGTTGTTAAGCACAAGATCGAGTCTGAGAAAGATCACCTACTTTCTGCCAATGAATATAAGGAGTATCTTCAGTTTAAAGCCACTTAGTAGGCTTCTTCTTCTTCGACCACCGTTGCTCTCACTGGTAATTCTACAGTTTGTCTCTCTCAATCTGCTTCTGTTAGATCCTGGATTTTAGACTCTGGTGCTTCTGATCACTTAGCTGGTAGTCCTTCTCTTTTCTCTAAATTGTCATTCCCTAAAACATCTCACAATATTACTCTTGCCGATGGGTCTAAGGCACAGGCCGCTGGTATTAGTCAAGCTTCACCTCTTCCATCATTACCTTTAAATTCAGTCTTGTTTGTACCTGGTTGTCCCTTTAATTTAATTTCAATCAGCCAAATTACTCGTACTTTAGATTATTCCATAACCTTTACTTCTGATTCCTTTCTTATACAGGACCGGAATACGGGACAGACGATTGGAGCTAGATCTAAATCACGAGGTCTCTACTACCTTCAACCTTCCTCTTCCACCATATGTGTTGTTTCCGAGTCTGCCGATCTTCTACATCGTCGTCTTGGTCATCCAAGTTTGGACAAGTTAAAGCAGATGGTCCCCTATCTTTCACATTTGAAGACCTTGAATTGTGAATTTTGTCAACTTGGAAAACATGTTAGGGTATCTTTTCCTAGTAGTATCAATAGTCGAACTATGTCTCCTTTTGATCTTGTTCATTCTGATGTTTTGGGTCCTAGTCGTGTTCCTTCTATTTCTGGATATAGGTATTATGTTACTTTCATTGATGATTTTTCAAGGTGTACTTGGCTATTTTTAATGAAAGATCGTTCTGAGTTATTTGATGTTTTTCAAGTCTTTTGTTTCGAAATAAAGAATCAGTTTGGGAAAACAATTCATGTTTTGCGTAGCAATAATGCAAAAGAATATTTTTCTGCGTCTTTTAAATCCTTTTTGAGTTCTCATGGTATTATTCATCAGTCCAGTTGTCCTCACACACCACAACAAAATGGTGTGGCTGAACGAAAACATCGTCATCTTATTGATACAGCTCGGACTCTCTTAATAAATGCTAATGCACCCTTGAAGTTTTGGGGTGATGCTGTTCTTACAGTTATTATCTGGTAAATCGAATGCCATCTTCTGTTTTGGGTAATAAAATTTTATTACTCTCTTTTATTTCCTAAAGATCCTCTTTATGCTGTTCCCCCTCGTGTGTTTGGTTCCACTTGTTTTGTTCATGATCTCTCTCCTGGTCGTGATAAATTGTCTGCTCGGGCTGTTAAATGTATCTTTCTTGGGTATTCTCAAATTCAGAAGGGATATCGATGTTATTCTCCTTCTACACATCGCTTTTATGTATCTGTAGATGTTACTTTCTTTGAGGATACCCTTTTCTTTGTCACATCAGCTACATCCGACTCTACTCCATCTTAGGTACTACTCATTCCTCTTTTTGCAACACTTGTCTCTAATCCTCAAGCTCCACAGTCATAGGATGACCGCCCGTTGCATCGATTTGGTATTACTTATGAGCGCCGGAATCCTGGAGTTCCCGAGATCACACCTATTATTGATTCTCATGATTCAGCTCCCGCTCCAATCGCTTCTCCCACTGCGGTCCCACCTGACACTTCTGTTGACCTACCTATTGCACTCCGTAAAGGTAAACGCTCTACTCTTAATCCTCATCCGCTTTACAATTTTCTAAGTTACCATCGATTATCTCTATCCCATTGTGCCTTTGTGTCTGCTTTGTCATCTATTACCATTCCTAAGAATGTTCAGGAAGCATTATCTCATCCAGGATGGTGACAGGCAATGATTAATGAGATGACTGCTTTGGAATCTAATCATACATGGACATTTGTTTCACCTCCTCCTGGAAAATCTACAGTTGGTTATCGATGGGTATTTACTATTAAAGTTGCCCTTATGGGCAGGTGGACCGATTGAAAGCTCGGCTGGTAGCAAAGGGATACACTCAGATTTATGATTTGGATTACAGTGATACTTTTTCTCGTGTTACTAAGATGGTGTCCGTACGATTGTTCTTGTCTATGGCTGCCATGAGACGCTGGCCCTTGTATCAGCTGGATATTAAAAATGCCTTCTTACATGGTGATCTGTAGGAGGAAATCTATATGGAGCAACCACCTAGGTTTGTTGCTCAGGGGGAGTCAGGTCTTGTTTGCCGGCTACAAAAATCTTTATATGGCTTAAAACAGTCACCTCTGGGAAGTTTAGTAAAGTTATTCAGTAATTTCGCATGATTCGTTGCGAGGCAGACCATTCTGTATTCTTTAAATGCTCACCGTTGAATAAACTTATTTATCTTGTGGTATATGTGGATGATATTGTCATTACAGGCGATGACCAAGAAGGCATTAAGCAATTGAAGCAATACCTGTTTAAACATTTTAAAACTAAAGATCTTGGCCGATTGCGATACTTTCTTGGGATTGAAGTAGCCCAATCAAGAACAAGTGTTGCTATTTCTCAAAGGAAATACGCCCTTGATATTCTGGAAGAAACAAGGATGCTTGATTGTAAACTTGTTGATGCTCCTATGGACCCAAATGTGAAGCTTCTACCTAATCAGGGAGAGCCTTATCCTGACCCAGGTAGATATAGAAGATTAGTTGGGAAGTTAAATTATCTCACCATGACTCGACCAGACCTTGCTTTTCCTGTCAGTGTTATGAGTCAGTTTCTCAACTCACCATGTGATAGTCATTGGAATGCGGTTGTTTGAATCCTAAGATACATCAAGGGATCACTTGGTAAAGGGTTTGTTTATATGGACAGGGGTCATACTAATATCATTGAATATACTGATGCAGATTGGGCAAGTGATGCTAGTGATAGGAGGTCCACTTCAGGCTACTGTGTGCTTATTGGAGGTAACTTGATTTCATGGAAAAATAAGAAGCAGACTGTTGTTGCAAGATCGAGCACTGAAGCAGAGTATCGTGCTATGGCTAATACTACTTGCGAACTTTTGTGGCTAAAATATTTGCTTCAAGAGTTGGAGTTTTGTGAGATAGGTCCTATGGAACTTGCTTGTGATAACCAATCAGCCTTGTATCTCTCTTCGAATCCAATTTTTCATGAAAGGACTAAACATATAGAAGTTGATTGCCACTTCATTAGAGAAAAGATCCTCTCAGGCATCATTAAGACTTCTTTTGTGGGTACTAAAGATCAATTAGCAGACATGATGATTAAGTCCTTACGAGGACCTAGGATAGCATACATATGTGACAAGCTAGTTGCATCAGACATATATGCTCCAACTTGAGGGGGAGTGTTGATTATAATCATAAATTAGTGGACAGTGTGGACGGTGAAGTTCTATTCATTGTATCTATGTATTCATAGTACTTACACTTCTAGGACTTAGCATAGATAATTAATGTTCTAACCTGTAGTCAAGTGTATATATTTTGTAGTTTCATATTGTAATAATACAGAGAGAAATACATTCAGATTTGAATTTAACTGAACCGAACCCATGCATCACATGATAATTATTTTATAAAAAAATATAAAATATAGGTGATTATTTTATAAGTTATTATAGGTGAAACAAAAGTTTTTCGTTGAGGTACAAATGTTTATTTTAGTTTTTTGAAAACGTAAAATATTAAGTTTAGGTATAATATTTTGAGAATATTTTAAAATTTTAAAAATTGTTGAAAGAGTGTTTTGAGATTTAGGAGTTGCGGTCATTACTAACTCTATTAGTCTCATCTTGTATATTATAGTAAGATTTAACACTAAAACAAAAATATTTTTATCCTATAAAAATATATCTAAAAAAAATTTTCATGCATATATATATATAATAATAATAATAATTAAAAAATAAGATAACAACAATAAAATTTAAATTCAAATTTATAATAAGTCATTAGTAGCATAATATATAAATGACACTTGTAAGAAATAATCCTAAAAATAATATATATATATATTTTTAAAAATATAATATTAAAATTCAAATATAAATTATATTAGTAACAAAATCTAGAGTTATTTATTAACAAAAGTTCACAAACTAAGACTCTCTTTTAATATGCGTAATAATAGATGATTGGTTTATAAATAAAAGTTCACAAATTAAGACTTTTTTTTATATACGTAATAATGGATGATTGGTGTATAAATGAATAACGGCATAATGTGTTGATTAGGTTAATCATCCCGCAAAGATACACAATTTCAACTAGTCTGTATAGTAAAGTTATTAATTAATTGTTGTGGCCACTTGACTTCCATTGGCTTCTTGCTCAGGGCAATTTAATTCTCTCCACAAAAAACAAACGAAACAAGGAAAAAGCAAAAACTAAAATTAAAACAAAATTCTTTTGATGTCGTCCCTCTTCTATTGGCTACCGACGGAGAAATATTAAATTTTATTAATATAGCATGCATATAAGTATCAGATGAGAACTCAATGATTGCATCCATCTCCACTGATGACTTATTGCTTTTTGTTGCCTTTATTTAGGTTTCTTACATGAATTTAGAGCTTCAAATTTAAGACTATCTACAAATTATTTAAATACCTTTTACGTACTAGTTAGGGCATAAGAGAAATTTTTATTTAAACTATAAATACTATAGGTGGGTACACCAGGTTAATTAAGATTTAATATTTTTATTAATTTTTATAAAATTAATTATGTAACATAATTATTTATAAAAATATTAAATCATGATTAGTTTGCACCCAACTAAGTACCTATGATTTAAGCAAAAATTTCTCAGTCCATAATAGCTTATAATATATAATCATTTGTTTTTTTTTTTTGGTACATATATAATCATTTGTTAGATTCTATGAATAATTATTTAAATATTGAAAATGGAAGAAATGTGGTTTATGCAGCAATCTGCCGTTACACGTCCAAATTTTCCATACTCCATAGTATAGAACTATAAATACAAAATAATTCAGGTTACTTGTAGACCAAGTAGCACTATATTAATTATTTTAAATTTTGTCAAATTGCAACACATACTGAACACAAATTATGAAAGTTAGCTCACATAAAAAAGTATAAAAGTATAAAAGTTAGCTCACAAAAAAAAGTGACGTTTATGGTGTCGGCTCCAATTAAATTTACCTTTTATAATTGATTAGCTGGTTTTTTTCAAAATCTTATTATTGTATACGTAGATATTATTAGTTAAAATTTATAAATTTTTTTATATATATAATTATTTACAAAAAAAATAAGTATAATTTAAGTCCTTTGTGTGTGAGTCTATGTATATATAAATATTAACAACTAAAACTTATAAAAAATTTTATATGTACAGTAAAAATTATATCTATTACTATTAATCAAATTACAGATAATAAATTAAGATTGTTGATTTATTTTAATAATAAATGAGCGACATATAGTTATGCAACAAGTAAACGTTTCCTTAAGAAAAATGGTATAAAAGTTAGCACAACTTCTGTCTTTTGTTTCTTCTATGAGCATAGGGCATGTCAAGAAATTAGAAAACAATAATTAATAATTAATGAAGAATTTGATGCCAAGAATATCACGAGCCATATTTACCACAGTTGGCAATCAAAACCTCAATCATGCCAAAGTTTACCCGCTTGACTACAAAGTGAAAGAGTGGTGAAGCAACATACAATGGGTACAAATCTCAGAGTGTTATGCCACTAAAATATAGCAGCCAACCAAAGCGATGAGGTCCAAATTCCAAGCCCATCAAAGCCGTGAAAACTTTACTTTTGGAAAAGCATTAAAGCCATTTTCTGCGTCTTGATGTGGCTTATGCAGAAATGGAATGCATGAAAGGCAAATAACAGGGGGCAACTGATGTTTGAGCAATTAAAAGTGGGTTTCTTAATGTGTAAGTTCTGGTTAAAGTAATGGAGTATGATTGGGACAAGCACCGACTCTAAACAAAAAAAGTTGTAACGCATATACATGCTTTATGTGTCATGTTTAAAAAAGCAGGTTAACCCCTCTCGCTTTCTCAAAGAGTTTAAAGGTAACTAGCTAGCTTTGCATTATTTGCTTATTCTAACTTCGCCTTTCCCTATTATTATCATCACGCAATACCTAACTTTCTAAAACAGACCAACCAGTTAGCTTCCACGTTAAAACCACCACGAAATAGTTTATGCAAGCGTGTCTTTGTGATATATAGGTTAGAATTATCTAATAATTATTAGTGAGTTACAATCAATTGTAGTTACAATCAATTTGTGGCTTTTAGTTTTGTTAAAAATGGAATAATTCATATGAGGATGTATTTGTAGCTCATTTATTAATTTAAGTGATCCATTAATATGGACTAAATATCTACAAGTTTGATTAGTGTCGGTTATAGTGCATGCCTTATCGCATGGGCCCATGATGGGAGGGAATTAGGATTAACTTATTTAGTTTTAAGACCTCTTTGCATTCACGGTAACACACAAAAACTTCATAACTTGTTCCATTGAGAGAGGTGACAAGGAGTGTAAATTGTAGAGGAAGTTCTAGCCTTTTCACGAGTTTCACAAGACATTGGATCAACGTGGTAATTAATTTCTAAGGGTCAAGAAATCATGTCTTTAATAAGTAAGCATTTTATCGATGTTCTAATTTTATGTAATCTTCACATGTTTTTACTTATATTTGGTATCAAAGCTTAGATTATATGATTTATGATTCGATAATATTTAATTAAACATGATAAGATGATTTGGGTTTAAATTTCTTGATATTCGTGAACATATTCTTAATATTTCAATTGTATGAATTCTATGAAATTGAAACTCAATTCTTCAGGACTTTTTGTAGAGCATGATTGTATGAGTTTATTGAGCCTTAAATTGTGTTTTTCCGTGCACTACAAAGAGAGAAATTTGAACTTAAAATTGTGGTTATGGTTCCAAACTTGATTCAAATTCTGCGTTTTTCACTCGTAATATTGCATGATTTTCATGTGTCATGCTTTCCTTTGATGTATAACAAATATCAATATTTTTATTGCAATACTTTATGGGTTTTCATGTTATCCTTTCAAACCATACCATGCATATTCACGTTACCCGCGTAACGCTTTTCATAAGGCCTTTAATCATATTGAAACTTGATGATTTTTGGGGGTTTTGATTCCAATCTCTTGGAAATCTTTTTCTGGTTTTGAACCCATATGAAAATGCACTAAGAAAGGCACTGAATCAAGTTTGAACCGAGCTCCAATGGTGGAACCCATTTTTCGCTCATGAGTTGACTCGCTAGAGGTTGAGGGAGACTTCGTCTGGCCTTACCCACTCGCGGCTTAGAGTGAGAGAGTGTGTGAAGTGTACAAATTGAATTTTTCAATTCTGCTTATTGCATTGTGTTACACTCTCTAAATCCAATATTTCAGTATGTGTTTTGTATTTTTTCCATTGCTATGAATATTTTTGTGTGAAAAATAGTAGATCATACTGAATATTTAATTATTTTTCCAACAAATATTTAGCAAAATAAAATATTGAAAATTTAATTTATCATGTTTTGAATCTTTTCATGATGCTCACTCTTCCTATTTTCTATTATAAAATTATGTACACTAAGCTTGAATTGTATGCTTAAAAATGTCCATCTGTCGAGTTGTATGGCTCTATTTGAACTGTTTAGGTGTAAGATTTTTGAGAATTCTATTAAATTAAATTCATGAACAGTAGGGGTGTAGTCTATAACTACACTTTTTTTTGAACTATGTCATGGTTTTTTTTTCTGGGCATGTAAGAGAAAATTGATTCTTGTGCAAGAATTTTTATGAATTGCTATAGGTGATTACCACTAAAGTGGGATTACTTGTATTGGTTTGTGGAAGTCCTTTGTAGTTTGAGGAATGTTTCTAGTTATTGCATGCAATTACCTGCCCAAAGGGGGTTCTTGTGTATTATAATTAGAAGCTTATATGAGAATGAAGTTATTGGGGATTGCATTAGTCTAGGAGATCTATCTGCCGAAAAGGAATATATTTTCAAACCCAGTGCATTCTCATTGATTAACTCACCTTAAGATTTTTGGATGAAGTTATTGGAGGTGCTAGAGGGTTTGTTTGCCCAAAAAGGACAAATTCTTGAACCCAGTATGTGCTCACTGATTAACTTATCTGAGGTTATAACCTTGGTTGCAATCATGGTTCCACATTCTGCCCAAAGGGGAATGTGTGATATTGTGTTGGCCTCGTAATGATAGCTTAATTTAATTTGGAGTTATATCTTGCGCTAATTGTTTATTCTAATGTATTTCTGTTTTGTCTTAAGAATGACTTTTTCCTTGAACAACTGTTGTGCTTCAATAGAAATTTTGACTGAATCAAACTATTACAAATGGAAGCAAGATTTGGACTTCTCTTTAGAAATTGCTAACCTTGACTTGGCACAACGTGAAAATAAGCCTGATGTTGTAACACTCTAATACTGATATCACAATATATCTAACATATGCAAAGATAAACAACACTAACCACGTCACTTCTTACTTACTAACATTATAATATATCCATAATAACCATAGATGCTATTATAGAGAGCCTTGAGAGAATGTAAAAAAAACATAAATTACATAGATATATATACATCATTAGCCTTAAATAGGGTATACTGTACTTCATAACTTTATGTACATAATCAAGCAAATATAATAATATACAAGGTTTGTTCTATAAGTAATAGAACTAAAACTACTTTAGTCTTTCAACTTCTTTTCTTCTTAAAAGCGGGGTCTTGACCTAGATTTGTCATAGAATAGCAAACAGGGTGAGAATTCACAAATTCTCAGTAAAAGCATCCCATAACTAAGCATTTATAATATTATAAACACAATCTTAACAATTAATGAAAAGATAAGTTACAAAGCTTTTCCATGGCTTAACTTTAGCAACTAAAGAAACCAAGCTAGGTAATTATTCATGGTTTATAAACACTAAGCTAATCATATAACATGGTCCAATTAAGGAGCCAAGCTGAATTTTACAACAGGGTCCAGTTAAGGAACCAAGTGCATATAACATGGTCCAATTAAGGAACCAAGCTGGTTTATCATGGCTCAATAGAGAACCAAGCTATTTTGTCATGGTCCAATTAAGGAACCAAGCTACATATAACATGGTCCAATTAAGGAACCAAGCTGGTTGCTTAAAGTCACACTGCCCAATATTGCCTTCCAATCTCTTATAATTTAAACCAACCATACCACTTGACTCTGAACATCATCCTAAGCATCTTTGGTGTTATGATTAAGCCTTAGTTCAACCATTTTCAAGCTCAATTTTTGAGTTCAAGTTCTAGGGTTTTAAGGTAAAGTTCTTGAAACTTGATTTCTTATTTGATTCTTGAAATTCTAAGACCATATTTGATCTATGGTTGTCTTACTCTAGTCTTGGATGTTAATATATTTGTGTTTACTTTGATTCTAAGAGCTACTTGATGGAGGAAGTTAATACAAAGGATTCCACTAGAAGCAAGGATGCTACATCTAAGGTAAGTGAGAGATTAACCTCATCAACCACTTGTGGCGGTGATGGACACGAAATTTTGGTGTGATTGTGTGATTTGTAATTATTTATTCTATGTGATTCATTGCTTTGATATTATGTATGAACTTGTTAGAGTAGAATTTTGATGCTTAAAGTATGTTGTATATCATAAATTATGCTTAAAACACTTACGTAGTATGCTTAAAAATACCAAACAGATTCAATTAGTTCTCAAATTTTAACTATACCTTATTCCACACATTTGTGACCTAGAAACAAATTCTCCAAATTTATTTCCATTAACTAAGTAGTTTAAGTTAATTCTGGAGCTAATAATAATTATTTTTCATATATAGTGTTACAACAAAATGACTAAACCAACTCAGAAAGACATAAAATTTGACCGGCATATTAAGCAAGTATTAGGCTAACTCTATAACCATATACAAGTCTAACATGTTTTCAAGGGTGTTACATGAATCATCATCCGAGACACATGTAGGGATTTCCTACTTAGTGCATCGACCACTACATTGATATTACCTGCATAGTACTTAAGCTCAAAGTCATAATCCTTTAAGAATTCAATCCATCTTCTCTGCCTCATGTTCAGCTCCTTCTGATCAAACAAGTATTTTAAGCTCTTATGATCGCTGAACAACTCAAACTAGACTCTATAAAGATAATGTCTCCATACCTTTAAGGCAAACACTACGACAACTAATTCCAAATCGTGAGTAGGGTAGTTCTCCTCATGAGGCCTCAATTGCCTTGATGCATAGGTAACTACTCTTCTATTTTGAATTAGAACACACCCTAAGGATCCATAATAACCAAAACTGGTGTAGTAGTCAACCTTAACTTAAGCTCTTGGAAATTGTCTTCACACTCTTGAGTCTAAACAAAAGTACTACTTTTCCTATTTAATCTAGTTAAGGGTAGCGCTATCTAAGAAAATCTACTGATGAATCTCCTATAGTACCCATCCAAGCCTATAAAACTCCTGATCTTGATCATAGTGGTAGGTCTCTCCCACTATAACACTCCCTCAACTTTACTAGGGTCTACTGAAATCCTTCCTTGAGAGATTGTATCTCTGTAATCCAGAACTCATACTTTGATAGTTTGGCAAATAATTTCTTTTCCTTAAGAATCTCTAAAACTGTTCTAACATGCAACTTATGCTCTTCCACTGTCTTGGAATCGATTAGGATATCATCTATGAACACTACTACAAACTTATCTAGGTAGGGTCTAAAAATCATGTTCATGTAATCCATGAACATCGTTGGTGCATTTGTCTACCCAAAGGACATCACGAGATACTCATAATGTCCATACCTAGTCCTGAAAGCAGTCTTAGGGATATCCTCTTCCCTCACTCTTATCTGGTGATATCCCGATCTTTGATATATCTTTGATAACATTGATGCTCCTTCAACCGATCCATCGGATCATTTATCCTAGGCAATAAATACTTATTCTTGATGGTTACCTTGTTCAATTGTTTATAGTCAACGCAAAGCTTTATGGTACCTTCCTTCTTCTTCACTAGTAACATAGGTGCTCCCCAAGGAGAAACACTCGATCTTATGAATTGTTTGTCTAATAATTCTTCTATTTGCTTTTTAAACTCTACTAGCTCTGGTGGTGCCATCTGTGATTGGCTATGGTACAACGAAGACTAGTTTTGATGATAACAAACATAAAGATGATGAGAAGACCACGTCTAAGAACTTCCAGATTAGCTTTAGGACTTAGAGTCTTTTTCTATGGAGACTTTTTGGATATCTCATTGTTTTTACAAGATAAGATAAAAATGGTTTTAAACTAAAATTCCAAAACTGAAAATGATATTGAAAATAAATTAAAAGGTTTTGGTGTTTTGAAAATCATCTGAGCAATTTTTTAAAAGTATTTACAAATGTTCTTTTAACAGGGTTATTCAAATCATGTTCTCTTTATTCGAATAAACCAAGCCAAGAAAAACTATCTTTTAACTGAGTTATTCAAATAACCCAAGAGTTATTCAAATAACATTTTCAAAATCCTATTGCGCACCTTTGTTTTCATAAGTGCTATTCGAATAGCACCTTTGCTATTCAAATAAAAGGTTTCTAGAATGGCTTCTTTTAAATAAGCTATTCGAATAACCCCAAAGTTATTCGAATAAACCTGTTTCTTAGAAAATATTTTAAAGCAGCGTTATTCGAATAACCCTCATGTTATTTGAATAACCCATATCAGAACTAGTTATTTAAAAACATGTTATTCAAATAACACAAGAGTTATTCGAATAAACACGGGTTATGGATTTAGAAAGAAATGACCATATTCATATTAATTATGAGAGTTAATTCTTCCAACGATTATTTTCTTCAAAGACTCTATAAATAGTGACTGTGGGTCACCTTTGAAGTTTACCCAACTATTTGAATTATTCTTTGCTTGCTTTAAAATGTGATTTATATTTTTTGCATATTTTCTTTACTTTTTTCACCCAAACTTTGAGATATCCTTAAAGAGCTTCCTACTGCTTCAATTTGTGATATTTACTCTTTGTGAGAGTTTCTCTTTATCTATTTTCTACTTCTTTGTAACGAGGGTAAGGTGTCCCTCAAGATTTGCATAAGGGTGAGGTATCCTTGAAAGTTGAGGCTTTAACACAAGGGTAGAGTTTCCCTGTATGTGAAAAGTGCTTTAGTTTATAACGGTAGCAAGCACCTATTTAAGCTTGTATTCATAGTGAAAAATCTCGAATAATTTTTCGAGGACTGGACGTAGGCCACAAGTGGTTTGGTGGCTGAACCAGGATAAATATTGTGCCTACTCTTCTCATCTTAATCTCTTTATTTACTGCAATTTATTTTTGATTGCTTAACTGTTTATTTTATGTTCCTAAGGCTTTTTATCCTCTCTTTGTATTCACATCTTTTATTAAACAGCTTAAACAAATTTTGTTTTAAAAGCATTTGCGAAAAATTTTCTATACTCAATTCACCCCCTCTTGAGTACTAGAGCCACTTGGTAACACCATACTATAGGGTGTTATAGATATAGGTCCCGTCCTAGGCGCTAAATCTATAGTAAAATCTATTTCTCTTATGGGTGGCAACTCAACTATATCACTCGGGAATACTTCTTGGTACTTTCTCACAACTGCTATATCCTCTAGGCTCTGTTCAACATCAACACTTAAGGAGAAAAGGAGAACATATCCAAGAGATCTTTTTACTAAATAGTGATTCACCTAGTTCGCATTGAGATACATTGACTCAGAAGGGATAACTTTAGTAGATATATCTGACATAAAACACAAGGGTTTTATCTGAACAGTTTAAAACCACATGGTTGGAGGACAAACAATCCATGCCAAGAATGACATCAATATCTACTAGGGGTAAATAAATAAGCTTTACAAAGAAGATCCTATCTTCTACCTTTATACAACAATCTATACAGACTTTAGAAGTTGTAACTGATTTACTGGTGGGAGTGGAAACAAATAAGTCATAAGGAAGGTTTGTCATAGGTAAACCCAGCATTTTCACACAATCACAAGAAACAAAGGAGTCAGATGCTCCTGAGTTATATAAAATAGTTAAAAGGTGATTATGGATTATGCATTTGCCTTGGATCAGATCTGACGAATGAGTCATCTCTTTATCGCTTAGAGCATAAACTCTTCTTTCAGCTTGCGGTTTAGGGGTGAACGTAACTTTGTACTTCTGTGGACAATCCTTGGCAAAGTGTTCTGGTTGTTCACACGTAAAACATATAGATTGGCCTGCCAAGCACGGTCTACCTCCATGTAGTTTCTCACATCTAGTACATTTAGGTCCCTTTGACTCCATTTGTGCTTATTTTCCTTTCTCTTTCTTTTTAAACTTCTCATCCATTTTCTTCTTCTTTGATGGTGGGGTTTCCTCCAATTGAGGTCTACTGTCATGGTCTTCAACTATTCGACATTTGTTCACCATAGTCGGGAAGTCCCGAATTTCTATAAGTCTGATGCACAATTTTTAGTTTCAAACAAGTCTACAAACTTGATGCGGGTTTAATTGTTGCATTGCGAACCCAAGTGCAGGTTGTCTCAAGTAATAAATTTCTCGGGAGTCCGAGGTTGTTCCACAGGGAATTATTGAAGATTAATTAAGGTGAAGTAAATATTTTATTATTACGGTAAAAATTATTTACTTGGGTTAAAAGATCCACTCTTAGTAAATAAAGTAAAGGTAAGATTAATTTCTTTTATAACTCAATTAGAATCCTCGCAACATGGAGGTTCCAATTAGAAAATACAACGTTAAAAGTCCATTTAAAATAATATACGTATTTATATTATGTTTCCGAAAAATATTACTACCACTTATAAATGGGTTAAAGATTTCATTGTGCCAATATTTTGTCTACAACAAATCAAGAACTCCACTTTATAAAGAGAGTTTCTAACACCACCACTTGTAAATGGGTTAAAGCATTCATTGTGCCAATCTCTTGTCTACAACAAATCAAGAACTCCATTTTACAAGGAGGGTTTCTAAATTAATTGGAAACAAAATACAATACATATAATGACCACTTGAAAATATATCATTTAAGAACAAGAGAGAAATTAATCTAACCTTATTTCATTACCAAGAGCTTCACCCCTTCACCCAAGTAAAATGAAACTTAGTTACTCATAGATAAGAAGAAAGAAAGAGAGAAGAAGAAGAAGAACATGACTTTAATTTAGAATAAAGAAAAATTACTACAAGAAAATTTAGTAACAAACTAACATCATTTTGGTACCTAACACCTAACACACTCAATGATATGCCAAGGCCCCCTTTTATAGAAGATTAGAGATACAAAATAACAAGGGGGTGAGTCATTAGTGGGTGGATGAGTGGAAAATGAGTGGAAAATGCCAAATGACTTTTTATGAGTGGAAAATTATGGAGATTCCTTGTCTCCGAAATCCTGCAGCTCTGAAGTCATTGCATTCGTTATTTTTGAACCAAGTAGTCTTCATGAAAGTTGTAGGCCTGAATCTTAGCTTTCAAATGGCTTTAGTTTGAGTCCAATATCATTTCTATAACTCCTTATACGTTCAAATCACTGCACACTGCTCAGGCCCAGTCACAGCTCCTCTATTCTGCCTTCCAAGCCCAATATCACCTTTAAGGAGTCCGATTCTGTAAAAGTGGTCAACATGAAAGTTGTAGATATGGGTCTTAACTATTTAGCATCCAAATTTCAGCCCATTTGACAACTTCGATCCCAAAAACTGTGATGAACAGTACACATAGGTTAAGCTATCAGGAAAAGTACTCTGGTTCTTGCTTCAACCCCAATTTGAGTTATCTACTCGTGTGATTGGCCTTTGAGATCTTCATGAAAGTTATAGAACTCTCTATTATCTTTCAAATGCCACTAGAATCACCCCCAAAAACCACCTACATCCTAAGATATAGCCCAAATACAGAAACAACGTAAGACGTAAATTATGCTGAAAAATTCAATTAAGTCCAATTTGAGTCCAAACTTACAAAACATAATCAAAATCAATCAATTAAGTACATGGAGAGTGTAAATGACTAAAAATGAAGACTTATTAATGTATCAAATATGTGATCATCAAATTTCTCCACACTTAGCTTTTTGCACTCCTGGGCAAAACACAAGACCAAAACTAAAAAAAACGAAACAGACTCAAAAGTTAAACACTCTAAAAGACTTAATTTAAAAATGAAGAGCAACCAATCATTCAAGTAATCAAAACATTCATGAGGTAATATATCTTCATATCTCAAATCAACAAGTAAGGATATTTCAATTGAAAAGCATGAGTTAAGAATGATAGATTTTCACAAGATTCACTCTCAATCCCTTAAGTGTTTAAAAGGTAGGTATTTCACTCAATTCAACCCATGAAAATTGCACTACCATAAGCTTGCTTATCGTCTACTTCTCCACTACTCAGAACACATGCACACACAAATCATGAGGATTTTATTCAAGGTTGTAATGGGGTCAAGGTAAAGAAGGAGGTAATATGGATATGACAAGTTAAATACCAAAGAATAAAAGAGCATGAGAGCTGAGTTCAATTAACAAGCATGAAAGTTCATCCCAACTCCACCTAATACAAATTCCGTTTACATATTCTTTTCCTTTCCTTTATTGCCTTGTTGACCCTCTTCTTTTTACATTTTTTTTATTGATATTGTTTTTATGATTTTTTTTTACAAAAAAAACATCATATATACATTTTTTTAACCATTCTGCACACACACCCCCACACTTGTTCAAGAACTCATCGAATAACAAAACTAATGTTCTCTTATTCCCTAAAGTCAAGTAAGAACATGGTTTTTCATTTAAGACACATAATGAGTTCGAAACAAAGAATAGTCAAATAAGCTCAAAGCGGTTAAGTAAGGGGAAATAGATCATTTCTAATGCTTTATGATGGCAGGAATTAGAGAATTTCCAAGAAGTCATAAGAGTGCTTGATATCATATTGAGACAACATGCTGCTAAACAAGGCTGGCTATTTGATTAAAGTAGCTATTTCAAGAAAAATACCTCAATCATATTTATGTATGCATATGAAAATGTAGTCTCAAAAAGAATCAAAGCAAGTTCTAGAGTAACAATTCCATGAGTGAAATTCACACAATAAAGAAAAGAATGGTACAAATGTTCAATCCATTCATCAATAGGCTCAAAATCTCACAAGGCATAATTCTATCATTCTCAGTCCACTAATTCAACATCCATAACCAAGCATGTGAATTTTAAGAAAGAAGATAATTTACTCAATCATGCAAATTTTCCTGAATTTGAATTCCTACTTCCACACAAACTAGTTGTCTACCCCAACTAAGATGCGTCTCAAGAGTAAAATTTATTCCTTACTCTGCCATCCTTAACTGGTTTAGTAAGTTACTGACAAACATATAAACACAACAAACATATTAATACACACACTTCCTAATATTTTTGTTTTTTTTGGGTTTTTTTTACATAATTATTATTCACACAATTATCCTTCCCCCTAACCAGATCACAACATTGTCCTCAATATTAAAAATTAAATCCAAACTGAAGAAATAATCATCAATATACATCAAAGAAATTATTGGGACAAAATTAAATAAAGTAATGGGGAGAAGTCACATACCCGAAATACTTAGACGAGAAGAGAATAACTACATCTTGACAATGGTTAGTAATGACAAAAAAAAATGAAATAAAATGAAATAAACAAGAATGTAAACATTTTTTTTGGGTTCTTTTGTTTTATAATTTTTTTTTGTTGGCTGACACTATTTACATCCCCATACAAAGGCTCCGAAATTTGGGAGGCACTTAAGCCGACTCAATAAAAACACGAAATACTAAAAACTTACCTCAGTTTAGGTAGACAGGATCGTCTACCAAAGTCTCTACTATATCTGGATCCTTCAACTCAAGTTATAGCTTTAACCACTGACCATTTACCTTCTTCCAAATTAATTTTATAAGAACAGACCAAGGGATGAACACATTTTTTATTAGTAATGCTCCAACCTTTCTTAAGAAACTCCTTAAACTTTGGTTGCCATGCCTGAGTGTCATGATCTTGAGTTTTATCAAAAATAGTAGAAATATCAACTATATGAGAGGGATTACTGATAGAATCAAACTCAGAATTGACAAGAAAATTCTCAAAGGGATCAAAATCATAGGTTGTAGAAACTCCCCTATCCATGATTGAGTCAATCATGTATGTCTGGTGGCCCTTGTCATCATTTTCTGGCTTAACAAGACTTTTTGTCACCTCAGGTTCCTTGGGTAGCTCAGCATCACTACTATCTTGATTCTTTTCCACATCCTCTAGCTCATTCACACTCAAGGAGTTCATCACTTTGGACACTTGGCTCTTTATCTCCTTGCTTTCTTCAACAACCTTTCCATTCCTAAGGGTTATCACTGACTTGACTTGATCTATTTGTTGGTTTTCTGAATTACCATCATTTAGACTGTATTAACCCTTGGGATTTAGTTGAGGTTGAGAAGGAAATTTTTCTTTCTCGTGAATGGTGAGTGCAGAAGAAAGTTTAGCAAGAGTGTCTTTTATGTCAATCATGGCTTGAGTGTTTTGATTAATAATGACATCTTGCTTTTCCATGAATGCATGCAATGTTTCTTCAAGGTCATTCCTGTATGGTGGGACAAAAGGTGCATATCCTTGAGAGAGCCCTGTTGTGCCTGAGGAGGTGGTGGTTGCATGAATTGTGCCTGATTGTTGGTCCTCCAACTGAAGTTCGGGTGATTTCTCCATCCCGGATTGTATGTATCTGAAAAAGAAGAAGTGAATGACTTTTTAAAATTATTCATTGCATTTACTTGCTCATGCACAACTTCTTTAAAAATAGGAATTTTTGGACATTTATTTGTTGAGTGTCCCAATTCATCATAAATGCTACAAATTTCTTCATTTTACACAGATTTGATTTCTTTTACTTTCCCGGATTCCATAGCTTCAATCTTTCTAGCCAAACTAGCAAACCTTGCATTTAGATCTTCTTCTTGACTAAGGTGATATTTTCCTTTACTAGCATTTACAAGGTTAGATATAATTGAATTTTCAGAAGGATTAGTACCATGCCAAGATTGAGAATTTTCAGCCAAATGGTCTAAATAGTCTAAAGCTTCTTCAGGTTCTTTATCAAGAAACTCACCATTGCACATTATTTCCATCAAATTATTTGGTTTCAGGTGTTAACCCTTCATAAAAGAAGCTTATAGTGTGCCATTTTTCAAAACCATGATGTGGGCAAGAATTCAATAAATCTTTAAAATGTTCTCAACTTTGAAAATATGCTTCATTTGAATTTTGGGAAAAATTTTGGATTTGTCTTTTCAAAGCATTGGTTTTATGTGTTGGAAATAATTTCTTCAAAAACTCACATTGCATTTCTTGCCATATGCTAATTGATCTTGGTTTCAAAGTGTTAAACCAAGTTTTTGCTTTGTCTTTCAAAGAAAAAGGAAACAATTTAAGCATAACAACCTCTTCAGTGCAAGTTTGATCATGAAAAATAATACATACTTCCTCAAATTCTTTTAAATGTAAATATGGGCTTTCAGATTCTAAACCATGGAAATTAGGAAATAAAGAAATCATACCTGACTTAAATCTAAAATTGTTAGCATTGAGTGGAAAGATAAAACATGATGGACTAGAATTTCGAGATGGTTGCAAATACTCACGCATAGTTCGTAACGGTTGATTTTCATGTTCATCATGCACACTTTCATTTTCAGCCATTGTGTTTGATGTGTGTGATTGTGATCTAGATAAATTAATATGTAAAGTACTAGGATTAACTTTAACCAAATGACCATAATTTAAATCACGATACCAATTAAGCATAAATAAGTAACTTAAAATAGAAAAGAAAATGTACAAGCTAGCAGTATAAACCGTCCATTAAATATTAACAAAGGTGTGGTATAAACTAACCACCAAATAAACATAAAAATTAAAAAAGTTAGTATACAGATAATTAAAATGTTAGAAGCAGAAAAAGTAAAAAGTTAGATAGCTGATAAAGTAAAAAGTTAGATAGTTAGTAAGTTAGTAAACAAAAAGAAATGACAAAAAATAAATAACAAAAAAAATGAGAATATAAATATAGAAAATAAAGTGCAAAAAGTAAATTACAAAAAAAAAAAGTAAAAGGGAGAGTTTCCCCCACTAAGTTAGTAAGCACAGAAATTAAAAAGGGAGAGGTTCCCCCACTAGTTAGTATGTCAGTATATATACAAATTTTTTTTATACAAAAAATTCAGTCTTCAAATCAAGTCCCCGGCAACGGCGCCAAAAATTTGATGCACAATTTTTAGTTTCAAATAAGTCTACAAACTTGATGCGGGTTTAATTGTTGCATTGTGAACCCAAGTGCAGGTTATCTCAAGTAATAAATTTCTCGGGAGTCCGAGGTCGATCCACAGGGAATTGTTGAAGATTAATTAAGGTGAAGTAAATATTTTGTTACTACGGTAAAAATTATTTACTTGGGTTAAAAGATCCACTCTTGGTAAATAAAGTAAAGGTAAGATTAATTCCTTTTATAACTCAATTAGAATCCTCGCAACATGGAGGTTCTAATCGGAAAATACAACGTTAAAAGTCCATTTAAAATAATATACGTATTTATATTATATTTCTGAAAAATATTACTACCACTTATAAATGGGTTAAGGCATTCATTGTGCCAATATTTTGTCTACAACAAATCAAGAACTCCACTTTATAAAGAGAATTTCTAACACCACCACTTGTAAATGGGTTAAAGCATTCATTGTGCCAATCTCTTGTCTACAACAAATCAAGAACTCCACTTTACAAGGAGGGTTTCTAAATTAATTGGAAACAAAATACAATACGTATAATGACCACTTGAAAATATATCATTTAAGCACAACAGAGAAATTAATCTAACCTTATTTCATTACCAAGAGCTTTACCCCTTCACCTAAGTAAAATGAAACTTACTTACTCATAGATAAGAAGAAAGAAAGAGAGAAGAAGAAGAAGAAGAACATGACTTTAATTTAGAACAAAGAAAAATTACTACAAGAAAATCTAGTAACAAACTAACATCATTTTGATACCTAACACCTAACACACTCAATGATATACCAAGGCCCCCTTTTATAGAAGATTAGAGATACAAAATGACAAGGGGGGTGAGTCATTAGTGGGTGGATGAGTGGAAAATGAGTGGAAAATATCAAATGACTTTTGGTGAGTGAAAAATTATGGAGATTCCTTGTCTCCAAAATCATGCAGCTCTGAAGTAATTACATTCATCATTTTTTAAAATAAGTAGTCTTCATGAAAGTTGTAGGCCTAAATCTTAGCTTTCAAATGGCTTTAGTTTGAGTCCAATATCATTTCTATAACTCCATATACGTTCAAATCACTGCACACTGCTCAGGCCTAATCGTAGCTCCTCTGTTCTGACTTCCAAGCCCAATATCACCTTCAAGGAGTCCGTTTCTGGAAAATTGTTCAACATGAAAGTTGTAGATATGGATCTTAACTATTCAGCATCCAAATTGCAGCCCATTTGACAACCTCTAGCCCGAAAACTGTGATGAACAGTACACATAGGTTAAGCTATCAGGAAAAGTACTCTGGTTCTTGTTTCAACCCCAATTTGAGTTATCTACTCGTGTGATTGGGCCTTTGAGGTCTTCATGAAAGTTATAGAAATCTCTCTTATCTTTCAAATGCCACTAGAATCACCTCCAAAAACCACCTACATCCCAAGATATAGCCCAAATACAGAAACAACGTAAGACGTAAATTATGCTGAAAAATTCAATTAAGTCCAATTTGAATCCAAACTTACAAAACATAATCAAAATCAATCAATTAAGTACATGGAGAGTGTAAATGACTAAAAATGAAGACTTATTAATGTATCAAATATGTGATCCTCAAGGTCGAATGGCCTTCTTGATGTCATCTCTCAGTCCTCCTTCAAATTTAATACATTTCCATTGTTCATCTGGATTAAATATGAAGTAGGAGGAGAATCTTGACAGCTCGTCAAACTTGACCACGTACTGACCCATAGACATCTCACCCTATTCCAACTTTAGGACCCCCATCTCTTTGGCATTTTGTAAACCTTTTGGGAAGTATTTGTCCATAAAGGAAGTCCTAAACACCTCCTAATTAAAAAGAATGCTTGATGCCTCAAGCAATCTCTTGGCACCTGTCCACCAGTTTTTCACTTCTCCTCTTAGCATATAAGAAGCAAAAGAAACCTTTTGTTCGTTGGAGTAAATCATTACCTCAAAGATTTTCTACATCTCACTGATCCATTCCTCCGCCTTCATTGGGTTATACTCTCCTCTGAAAGGTGGAAGGTTTGCCTTTTTGAACTCTGAAAGGTCTTGAAAGTTTTGATTCCTTCCAACTTGTACTTCCTATGCCGGTTGTACCGGTGGTGGTGCTGGTTTCTGAAGCGGGTTAACCTCCATCCTCTCCAACATCCTTGTAGTTAAAGCATATTGCTCCCTCATCGTTGCTACCATTGTTATGCATGCTTCAGCCATGTCGGTTGAACCCTCACTAGAAGTTCTATTTCATATGGTTCACCTTGGTACGCGATAATTTCTTGTATACACAGAACAATACATATTGAGTTGATCAATCTCAATATCATGTAACAGTGTGACAATAGCTAAAAAGAATCACACCAAAGGTAAGTCATGCAATTCCATTATATACCTCACTTATGAGACCAAAAAGCACAACATTGATAAACAAAATTTTCATACATTAGTTAACCTTCATATTTAGTCTATTGGACTTCTTATATGATTAATTGATTAGTTTTAGTCATAATTTATAAGTTTGGGCTAAAATTGGGCTTAATTGATTTTTCCAACATTATTAGGATTTTACATTATTTCTGTATTTTGGTCATACCTTGAGTTCTAGATATCTAATAATTATGAATTTTATCTTGTAGGAAATTTAAGAGAAAGCTCTACAACTTTGATGCAGAGCACGAAGTCTGAATCGGATGTCCAGTAGGTCAGATTAGGCCACGAAGTCAGAACATGGTGCTGCCACTAGAACTCAAGCAACGTGCACTAATTGATCCATAACTTGGGCAGTAGGTGTGGCATGGACCTGAAACTAGTGGTATTGCAAAAGCTTACACACAAAGCTCAAACTCTTATAAAGACCACAAATTGAAACTACAACATTTTGATGACATTTTGCCCCTGTGAAGTTGGCTGACGAGATCAGAGACTTGTTAAGAGTGAATTAGGCATAACTCTATTATCTAAAGCCCAAATCAAGTGATTTCAGTGACCAAGGAAAGATAAGAGGCCGAAAATTAACTTTAACTTAGGGAAAAATTAGTATTCTTAATTTTTAAGTCAGTTATTTTGTTATAAAGAGAGGATCTGAGATAGATAGAAACCCTAGCCGTTTTACTTGATTCTTCTTCCTAGAGTTTTCTCCTTTCTCTTGGTTTTCATCTTGTTCTCTTCTTTTTTTGAGTTTTTCCCTACCATTCATGGAGGGGTAAAGCCTTAAATCAATCCAAGGGATTGACATTCTTAATGATTAATTTTGAGATTCTATTTTAATCATTTACATTCAATTTTTAATCAAGTTTCTCTTATTCTTCTTCTCTTTGTTTGATTTTGATTGAATGCTTAATTTAATTAGGATTTTCATATGTTAATTGCGTAATTATCATGTGCTAAGAGAGGATTCCAAAGACTAAACAAGGCATCAAAGGTGTTTGATGAATTGTTTAGCTTGATTGGATCTTGGTTTTTAAGTTAATTTGGGTTTTAGATGGATGCTTAATTTGTCTAACCTTAATTAATTGAATTTTGGATGCTTATCTAGTAGAAGATCCATGGATCATTTTGAGGCATCTTGATGTGATCTAAGACCAAGGATTTGGTTGTTAATTGAATGGATTTATAGTGATCAATGATGGATTAAAATCAAGATCGATTAATTTTCTTGGATTAGTTATTTTGTAATTCTGTTTTCTCCAGTTAATTACTCTCTATTTCTACGTTTTAATCTTGCAAACCCCTTTTCCCCTGTTTACTAACCTCCTAATTTGATTTTATGATCTTAATCAGAGTGATTTGTGGGTTCGACCCAATGTTACCTTATATTACAAGTTATTTTGGTAAACTAGTTATAAATTGATTTAAATTTGATAGCCTCGGTAATTATCAAATTTTTGGTGCCATTGCTTGGGATTATTCTGATTTTGATCAATCTTATTAAGAGCATATTTGATTACTAATCCTTTACTAACCCCTTTGTTGTTGTGTTTTGGTGGTTTTCCAGCGAAAATGGGTGATTACAAGTCACTGGGTCACTTTGCAAAATTTTGTACTGACAAACGTACTTAGAATGAGCTTAAACTTGGTTAGTTGAAAGAAAATGACCTAATAAACAAGGATCACAGTGTTGCTACGAGGTCACCCCTAGTTTTTCAAAATTTCATCGTTTATACCACTTTTTTAAACTTTTAAAATTTTTTATTACATTTTTTAGTTTTATTTTTGTATTGTTTTCACGCTGTGGTTGCCCCATAATTTTTAAAAATCATTTGATAAGTTAATTAGATTTATTTTGGTGCATTTTTAGTGTTGTGTAGTGCATTTTGCTTGTTTGGTGTTTTTTATTTTTTTGAGCTATGAATGATGCATGACTAGGTCTCAAACTAGTTCTTTACTTGATTTTGATCCTGAGATTGATAGGACCTTCCATACATTGATTAGAACTCATAAACTTAGTGAAAAAATTGCATCTGAACTTGATTTTGACATTGAATTTGAAAGTGAACCCAAGATCTTAAGTAATTTTACAACTATGGGTGATAACATGCAGAATAGGACTCTTAAGGAATTAGCTGCTCTTAATGTAACTTACCATTCTTATCCTAATTTTAGTGCTGATTTTGAATTAAAATCTGGATTGATATACTTGTTGCCCAAGTTTCATGGTCTTGCGGGCAAGGACCCTCATAAGCATTTAAAGGAGTTCCATGTGGTATGTTCAACCATGAAGCCACAAGGGATCCGTGAGGAACACATCAAGCTGAAGGTATTCCCTTTCTCACTTACTGATGCAGCCAAGGATTAGCTGTTTTATCTTTCACCATGTTTAGTCATGAGTTGGGATGACATAAAGCAGCTATTTTTAGAGAGATTCTTCCCTGCATGTAGAGCTGCTACCATTAGAAAAGACATATATGGCATAAGGCAGATGACAGGAGAGACCTTCCATGAATATTCGGAGAGATATAAGAAGTTATGTGTAAGTTATTCTCATCACAAAATCAATGATCAATTGTTGATCCAGTACTTTTATGAAGGCTTGCTGCTAATAAACAGAAGCATGGTGGATGCTGCAAGTGGAGGTGCTTTAGTTGACAAAACCCTTACTATAGTAAGAGATTTAATAGCAAATATGGTAGCAATTGCACAACAATTTGGCACACGAGTCATTACCTCAACCATAGGAGTCAATGAGGTTCAATTGTCTCATGTTGACCAATAGAGAATGGAGCATAGACTTGAGGAATTGACTTCTTTGGTGAGACAGTTAGCAGTGGGACAATAATTACCTATGCAGATAGCTACAACTGTGTGTGGCATTTGTTCTTTTTCATCTAATCCCACAAATGCATGCCCTACACTTCAGGATGGTGGTTCTATTTTTTCATATCAAGATGTTGCTGCAGCAGATGTCTTTGCTGGTAAACCACAATTCCAGCAACAACAACAAAGATATGCTCCATTGTCCAACATATATAATCCTAGCTAGAGAGATCATCCTAACATGAGATATGGGAATGTAGCACCACAATAAAAGTACAAGCAACCCTTCCAACAGCCAGTAAGACTGCAACAGTTTCAACCTCAAGTTGGACCAAGTAGACAGCAATTTCAGAAGCCTCTGCAACTACCAAGTCTGACAGCCACAAAACCTGAGTCTTCATTTGAGGATTTGGTTAAGTAGATGGCCACCAACAACATACAATTCCAGCAGAGGACAAAGGCCACCATACATAATTTAGAAACTCAGATTGGATAATTGGCCTCTTTACTGAGTCAGCTGTAGGCCCAAGGTTCTGGCCAACTTCCTTCCCAAATAATTCCCAATTCAAAGGGGAATGTGAGTTCCATTATGCTAAGGTCTAGGAAATAAGTAGAAGTTCTAACTAAACTTCAAGCTGCAAGCAAGCATCAACTAACAGAAAAAATAATTTTTGATGAACCAACCCAAAAATCTGAGGCTCAGAAGAAATCAGTTATTGCCGATGAGTAGCAGTAGCCTGTAGTTGTAACGCCCCAAAAATTTCTTATTTGGTGATAAACACTTATTTTATAATATTTGTAATTTTTGTGAATTTTTGTAGATTTTTTTAGAAAATATTGAATATTTTAATATATTTCTCATTTTATGTGCATACTGAGCAGAACTGGTGTAACGCTCCAAAATTATTTGTTTCATGACAAATAGTCATTTTATAATATTTATGATTTTTGTGAATTTTTCTAAATTTTTTCAGGACTGTTGATTATTTTAATATATTTCTTATTTTACGTGCGCACTGAGCGAAGCTGGAAAAATAAAATATTTTTCCCGAGGTAAGTAAACCTTGAACTGTAGAAACGTTGACGGGGGATCTTACTAAACCCGAGATTTTATGAGATTTTATCTGATAAATAAAATTGTTGTACCGTAAAATTATCTGATGAACAATAAATACTGTTTCTATTAACTGCAACTTTTGTTCACTGGATAATAGCTCTAGTAGAGTATTAATCATCTTTTCTAGAGTATTCACTTTAAGAGACAATATTACTTTTCACTTTGTCGAGAAGCGCACGAAGCTTCTCAAGGAAGCTTCAAGGAAGCTTCCTACCAAGCTTCTCAAGGAAGCTACACACCCTCTCTCTTCCTCCCACACTCCACGACTGCAAGGCCATTTTGGAGCCAAAGATGTGCTTTTACTTAATTAAGTTTTCTATTCTAATTTCAAATCTCAAAGTTACCTTGATTTCTACTATCACTTTCTCTCTCTACCATTTCTCTTCTCACTTCTCCTCTCATTTTCTTCTCTTCACTTTTCTCTTCTCCTTTTCCTCTCCAAACCGCTGGCTACACACCCACCACCACCACCTCTCCATTTTTGTTTGCTCCAATTAATCACATTTCTTAAATCCTCTCATCATCCTAAGGCTTTTCTCCTTGGTGATCATATTAAAAAACTCAACTTTTCCTCTCCTCTTCCACGGCCAAAACCACCATTGTTGCCCATCCAAGCTTTTTCATTCAACCAATCTCATTTCCTACCATTTCTCATCACCTAGAACATTTTCTCTTTTGTGACCACCACCAAAATCCACCATTTTCACTTTGCTCCATCAAGCTCTAAAGTTGGAGACTTTGAGGTAAAAGTTCATGGCTTTCTCATCTTTCTATGTCATTTTCGTGATCCAAGATCACATTGGTGATCATGGATGCCTTTTTCAAGCTTTGATTGTGATTCTTGTGAGTTTGATATCCTTAGGGTTTTCTTGAGGGTGGAGGCCGAATTTTGCAAGGAGCTTTAAGGGAGTTTCTTTGCTTGTTTTCTCTTAAGTAAGAGGGAGATATTCCACTTCAACCACCCATGGTGGTGGAGGATGAATTTGTGTGTTGAAGTTGAAGGATCCATGTGTGGATTTCTCCTCTTGATTGCTTGATTTTTGATGATTTGTAATTATGTGCTTGTATGATGTTGTTACTTGATGTTGTTATATTATGTTTGCATGGATAAATTGTGATATTTTGTGTGCTTGAAATCATGTGCGAAAAATAAGGAATCTTTGCTTATGTTGAAGGAAGCTCACGGCCTTATGGTCTTAAATAATGAATCAAGAACCAAACCTTGTGTTAAAATGGAACTTAATCAATTAATTGAAGAGTTGATGGAATTCTTGGGTCTAGAGACCATGGTTGAGTGTCTTGGCTAAGAGGAGGAAAATTAGGAAAATTAGTGATTAGAATTGTGATGAATTGGAACTTAGAAGTTTAAGTGGAAAATGGATTGATTGTGGAATTAAAACAATGGATTAAGAAGATGAATATTGGATTCCATGAACTTAGGGCTCATGACCATTATGGGTAACCAAGAGGAAATTTTGTATTAAAATGGAACTTTAAATACTTAAGTGATTAGACATTCAATTAGGGATTCATAAAATAGAGAGAGAAAGGAAATGAAATTTTGCCATAAAACTATGAATAGATCTTGACTTTTAAAGGAAAATGAGTGAAAGTGAGGTTTTGAGAATCATAAGACATTTAATTAAGTAAGTTTTACTAAGAATAAAGAGAAGGACTAATTGAATTAGAAAAATAAGAATTGGGAGTGTAAGGGAGGATTTGAGAAATATAAAATACTTTTTTTGGTTAAATTTTACCAAGGACAAAGAGAAGAACAACGATAGAACCTTATGAGATAATGGTATGTCCAAAAATTGATTATGAATGACAACTTTGTTATCGGGCCCATGAGTGGGACCCCAATCTGTTGATGACTGTTTTGACTTATGGTTATGAAATGCAGGATTGAAATCCTCTATGATAGCATGCATTTGGCATTGTGCTTTTGGAATCGAAATACCAGACCCAGAAATATCAGATGGACGATTTAGTCAGATATAGTTCGCCTTTATAACCAGAAACGTCAGATAGACGAGCGAGTCAGATGGGACTGGTTATCAGAGGAAACCCAGATAATAGTGGTACTATGTAGTCGTATGGACGATTATATAATATCACTGATGAAAATGGTATTGAACAATTGTATGGACGATTACTTTAATACCATTGGGAATGGTGTGATGGAGGGTTGATCCCTTTGAATATGCATTTGCGCATTATACAATTATGGCGTTTTATGCCTAGGAGTGAACGAGAACTTACAAGATAGTGGGGCCTTGAATAAACCTATGGGGACGTCAGGGCGTGGTGATTCACTTGTGATTATGCTATCACATTGTATACCCCTGGCCGTGAACACTGTTGCAATGCACTGGCTGCCTGACAATCCACTATTGCTTTTCGTGACTCGGCGTAGACTGTTTATTGAAGGGGGATAGATCTTCTGGGACGTTCATCTCTGAAAACCGAGTCTAGCTCCATGGAGTAGGAAGTAAGTACATTGTACATGAGTATGGTCAACATACACATTGTGCATATGCATGGTCAGTTCACATATTGTCATGGCATGGTCTATATACATATTGTGGTGGCATAATTATGATTTATATATCTATGGTGGATATCTGTTGTTATAGTGCTGTTAATATTTATATTATTGTGGGATATGATTTGATGATATCTATGAAAATTGATAACTTGAATATATCTGCAATGTCTACATGTATGGAATGACTTCGTCATTCATATTATTTTCCTTCGCTGCCGTGCTGGTAATGATATAGGATATCTCACCTCTTGCTTGCACTATTTTTGTTTTATGTGATTTTTAGTTAAAGACGGTAAAAGGGGACGAGGTCGAATCTTCTAGATTTTACTTAGTTTGATCTCTTACGTTTGACAATGGCAACAAGAAGGGGTTCTATTGGTTTCGTCAGGATTGTGTTCACTGGGGGTGTCAATGCTTGGTGAGTCATCTGGGCCGGCGAGAGTATACGGTATGTCAGGGGGTTTGTTCTTGACCGTGAGGAGGACCTGCGACGAAGATCCTATACTGACTTTCACCACATCAGTGCATCTGGTGTTTGCCTTACCCATTCGGGAGCTATGGGGTGATCCGCCTCACACTCCTAAAGAGGACGAGGATTTTATGGCATCAGTTGCTAGAGCACCTGCCCGTGAGACCGTACTCTGCCCTGTTCTAGTGTCTTTAGATGAATCGGGGAAGGATCCCGAGGTGGATCCGATGGAGTGCCCAACTCCTTAGACGTGGGCGTCATCATGGGTAGTTTATATTTATTTTGCATTACCTGTATAAAGGTTCTTTTATGTATAACTGCATTTTGAAGTACAACTTGGTGTATTTTGAGCGGTATGAGCAATGCGCCGCACCATATATGTTTTAAGGTAATTATCCAGTCTTATGTGCTGTAATTTGAGTATATCTTGTTGAATTATATTTTTTTTAAACGACAGCATGTGTATCTATTCATTCGTGGCTCATATTTATTTATGCACAATGATTAAATTTTGGAAAAATTATTATTTGAGTTGTAGCATGCCAAAAATTTAGTGACCGTGATATAATGACGATTGTGCCATAGTTACTAAATCGAGGGGTGTTACATTAGGTGGTATCAGTGCAGTTCATCCTGTTGAGCCAGGTTATGGACTTACTATGCTTAGACATGTTAGAAGTTTCTTTGTATGTTGTGCACTTCCTTATCTCTTGGTTGAGATGTTTAGGAAAGGAAGGCATGACTTGCCATAGGTTGAATGTTGGTAGCTACCGTTACATAGTTATATGATATTGAGTATTGGCCTACTCAATGTGTAATGTTCTATGCGGACAGGAAACTATGACTTCACCTTGGCGTATTAAGGGAATAAGAGTTCTTTTAGTAAGAAGCTCAGCTGGTATGACTGAACTTGCTTAGAATTTGTTTGTATTTACACCTTTGTTGTGTTACCTCTACAATTGTTTGAGCCAATGGGTTAGAAAAAAAGGTAGTTAAATAGGACTTGTAAGGTTTGTGGACTGAGGCATCCAAGAGGTTTTGGAAAATCGATTTTCTTAGGAAAATAGTATCTGACGTAAGTTTGGTTCGAGGAGCTGCATGGGAGTTAAAGACTTACAGGAGATCGCACCATAGAAGGCAGAATAAAGGAGCTCAAGTTAGAGTCTTTTGGGTTTGGTGGTTAGGTTTGTCTTGTTGTTCTTTGTGTTTGGTTTTCGAAAGGAGACAATAATGTTTGAATTGATTACTTTTGATTTTTCCTTATGTTTCTATTTGTTTGTCCTTGAAGAGAAGCAATGGCTAGGGGTAGACGTAAGCGTGTCAATGCGGGGAGTGGCGATGATGGTACGATTGCGGTAGCAGAAGTAATGCAGAGAATAGCTGATGTAATAACACACCAAGATCAGAGGACCACACAGCAGTAGGAATTGGAAGTCGAGGTTCAGAATTTGTTGGAGGAAAGTCACTTTTGGAGAAACTCTGGATTGCCTAAGTTCCAAAGGATGAATAATAGAAAGGTTAATTAGTTTAAGTGAAAATCGTATTCACGATGACCGAAGGAGCGACAGAAGCAACAAATGCATGGAGGAAGTGCGAGTGGTAATAAATCCAATTCGATCGTGGTATCTTTATCAAAATGTAAGAAGTGTGGAAAGAACCACTCAATGAGGGAATGTAAGATCAAGCGGGTAATCTACTTCAAGTGCGGAAAAAGCCACTTAACAAGGGACTGTACGATCGAGGGAGTCATTTGTTTCAAATGCGAAGAGCCTGGACATGTATCCAAAGACTGTACTCAATCAAAGATGAAGCTTTCCGTTAGTGAGGTACGTGCTTCAAGACCTCAAGCAGGAGGAAGAGTTTATACCCTGAATAGGGCAGAAGCATCCCAATCTGAAGACCAAACTAAGGGAGATCGTGTCTCAGGGGGTGATCCTTTGACTATGTTGTACAACTTAGGGGGTAACCCATTCTTTTATGACATATGAATGTATAAGTCCATTAAGGTCATTTGTATCTTCATCATCTTTTGACTAAGTTATTTCTACTTCTGCTATTAAGAACCTATTGTTGGTAACTAAGCTGTTTAAATTATCCTATGACCTGTTAAAGATGGAATTTTTCATGTTGATTTGACTTGTTTACTTCTTTCACAAATTAGATGTAATATTGAAAATGGATTGGTTATTTTCCAACCCTATCTTGTTAAATTATTCCAATCAAACTTTAATTTTTCCTAAGACAGAGATTTCTGGATTTGAATCCATGAAGCTCATTCTTAAATTTTATTGGACCATATCGAATCTTTTGTCAGATAGGTTTAACGGTATACCAAATAGCTTTACTATTATTCTTTCTAACCTCCCTAATTGTTGTTCCATGCAACGAACACTTCAGTAGCATTCACCGATTACTCGAACAAGATATTTATTCCCTATTGAGACAGATTTGTCGTTATCCTTGTTAATGACATTCTGATCTATTCTTAAAGTCAGGAGGAACCTACTGAATATTTTAGTATGATTCTTCAAATCCTGAAGAAGAAGAAAAAGTTATGCGTGAAGCTGTCCAAGTGCGAATTTTGAGTGGAGGAATGTTAAATTTTAGGGCATGTGATTTCAAAGGAAAGAAATTGTAGTGGATTCGTTGAAAGCTGAACCAGTTCTTCAATGGGAAAGACCGACGATCGTGATGGAGATTCGTAGCTCTATGGGATTAACCGGTTATCATCGATGATTCATCAAAGGATTTTTCAAGATAGTAGGACCTCTCGCTCAGCTTACGAGGAAGAATCAAGCTTTTCTCTGGACCAAAGCATGTGAAGAAAATTTTCAAGAATAGAAGAGACACCCGATTATTTCGCCAGAGTTGATTCTGCTGAATTCCAACTAGCCTTTTAAGATGACTCGCGATGTTTCATGTTGGAATTTAGAACGTATGCTCATGCGGGATGGAAGGAGTAGTAGCGTATGATTCAAGACAACTGAAAGCACATGGGAAGAGTTACTCAATACAAAACTCAGAGTTAGCCTTTGTAATTGCGTTAAAGATCTGGAAACATTCTACAATGAACAATATCCGCATGTATTCTAAGATAGACTAAATTTCGAGGACGAAATTTCTTTTTGAAGGGGAGAGTTGTAATAACCCAAAAATTTTTTATTTCGTGATATACACTCATTTTATAATATTTGTAATTTTTGTGAATTTTTGTAGGTTTTTTCAGAGATGTTGAATATTTTAATATATTCTTCATTTTACGTGCACACTGAGCAGAACTGGTGTAACACTCCAAAAATTATTTGTTTTATGACAAATAGTCATTTTATAATATTTGTGATTTTTGTGAATTTTTCTAAATTTTTTCGGGACTGTTGATTATTTTAATATATTTCTTATTTTGCGTGCGCACTGAGCGGAGCCGAGAAAATAAAATATTTTTCTCGAGGCTGGTAAACCTTGAATTGTGGAAATGTCGATGGGGGATCTTACTAAACCTGAGGCTGGGCACAGTTTTACGAGGTTTATATTTTTTGAGATTTTATCTGATAAATAAAATTGTTGTATCGTAAAATTATCCGATGAACAATAAACACTATTTCTAATAACTGTAACTTTTGTTCACTGGATAATAGCTCTAGTAGAGTGTTAATCATCTTTTCTAGAGTGTTCACTTTGGGAGACAACATTACGTTTCACTTTATCGAGAAGCGCGCGAAGCTTCTCAAGGAAGCTACACACCCTCTCTCTTCCTCCCACACTCCACGACTGCAAGGCCATTTTGGAGCCCAAGATGTGCTTTCACTTAATTAACTTTTCTATTCTAATTTCAAATCTCAAAAGTTACCATCATTTCTACTATCACTTTCTCTCTCTACCATTTCTCTTCTCTCTTCTCCTCTCATTTTCTTCTCTTCACTTTTCTCTTCTCCTTTTCCTCTCCAAACCGCTGGCCATACACCCACCACCACCACCTCTCCATTTTTGTTTGCTCCAACTAATCATATTTCTTAAATCCTCTCATCATCCTAAGGCTTTTCTCCTTGGTGATCATCTTCAAAAACTCAACTTTTCCTCTCCTCTTCCACGGCCAAAACCACCATTGTTGCCCATCCAAGCTTTTTCATTCAACCAATCTCATTTCCTACCATTTCTCATCACCTAGAACATTTTCTCTTTTGTGACCACCACCAAAATCCACCATTTTCGTTTTCCTCCATCAAGCTCTAAAGTTAGAGACTTTGAGGTAAAAGTTCATGACTTTCTCATCTTTCTATCTCATTTTCGTGATCCATGATCACTTTGGTGATCATGGATGCCCTATTCAAGCTTTGATTGTGATTTTTGTGAGTTTGATATCCTTAGAGTTTTCTTGAGGGTGGAGGCCAAATTTTGGAAGAGCTTCAAGGGAGTTTCTTTGCTTGTTTTCTCTCAGGTAAGAGGGAGATATTCCACTTCAACCAACCATGGTGGTAGAGGATGAATTTGTGTGTTGAAATTGGAGGATCCATGTGTGGATTTCTCCTCTTGATTGCTTGATTTTTGATGATTTGTAATTATGTGCTTGTATGATGTTGTTACTTGATGTTGTTATATTATGTTTGCATGGATAAATTGTGATATTTTGCGTGCTTGAAATCATGTGTGAAAAATAAGGAATCTTTGCTTATGTTGAAGGAAGCTCACGACCTTGTGGTCTTAAATAATGAATCAAGAACCAAATCTTGTGTTAAAATGGAACTTAATCAATTAATTGAAGAGTTGATGGAATTCTTGGGTCTAGAGACCATGGTTGAGTGTCTCGGCGAAGTGGAGGCAAATTAGGAAAATTTGTGATTAGAATTGTGATGAATTGGAACATAGAAGTTTAAGTACAAAATGGATTGATTGAGGAATTAAAACAATGGATTAAGAAGATGAATATTGGATTCCGTGAACTTAGGGCTCACGACCATTTAGGGTAACTAAGAGGAAATTTTGTATTAAAATGGAACTTTAAATACTTAAGTGATTAGACATTCAATTAGGGATTCGTAAAATAGAGAGAGAAAGGAAATGAAATTTTACCATAAAACTATGAATAGATCTTGACCTTTAAAGGAAAATGAGTGAAAGTGAGGTTTTGAGAATTATAAGACATTTAATTAAATAAGTTTTACTAAGAATAAAGAGAAGGACTAATTGAATTAGAAAAACAATAATTTGGAGTGTAAGGGAGGATTTGAGAAATATAAAATACTTATTTTTGTTGAATTTTACCAAGGACAAAGAGAAGAATAATGATAGAACCTTATAAGATAGTGGTATGTCCAAAAATTGATTATGAATGATAACTTTGTTATCGGGCCTATGAGTGGGACCTAAATTTGTTGATGACTGTTTTGACTTATGGTTATGAAATGCAGGATTGAAATCCTCTGTGATAGCATGCATTTGGCATTATGCTTTTGGAACTGAAATACTGGACCCAGAAACATCAGATGGACAATTTAGTCAGATGTGGTTCGCCTTTATAACCAGAAACGTCAGATAGACGAGCGAGTCAGATGGGACTGGTTATCAGAGGAAACCCAGATAACAGTGGTACTATGTAGTCGTATGGACGGTTATATAATATCACTGATGAAAATGGTATTGAACAATTGTATGAACGATTGCTTTAATACCATTGGGAATGGTATGACGGAGAGTTGATCCTGTTGAATATGCATTTGTGCATTATACAATTATGGCATTTTATGCCTAGGAGTGAATGAGAACTTACAGGATAGTGGGGCCTTGAACAGACCTAAAGGGACATCAGGGTGTGGTGATTCACTTGTGATTATGCTATCACATTGTATACCTCTAGCCGTGAACACTGTTGCAACGCACTGGCTGCTTGATAATCCACTATTGCTTTTCATGGCCCGTCGTAGACTTTCTATTAAGGGGGGACAGATCTTCTGGGACGTTTATTTCTGAAAACTGAGTCTAGCTCCATGGAGTAGGAAATAAGTACATTGTACATGAGGGTGGTCAGCATACACATTGTGCATATGCATGGCCAGTTCACATATTGTCATGGCATGGTCTATATACATATTGTGGTGGCATAATTATGATTTATATATCTATAGTGGATATCTATTGTTATAGTGCTGTTAATATTTATATTACTGTGGGATATGCTTCTGATGATATCTATGAAAATTGATAACTTGAATATATCTGCAATGTCTAAATGTATGGAATGACTTCGTCATTTGTATTATTTTCCTTTGCTGCCATTTTGGTAATGATGTAGGATATCTCACCTCTTGCTTGCACTATTTTTGTTCTGTATGATTTTTAGTTAAAAATGGTAAAAAGGGACGAGGTCGAATCTTCTAGATTTTACTTAGTTTGATCTCTTACGTTCGGCGATGGCAACAAGAAGGGGTTCTGTTAGTTTCGTCAGGATTGTGTTCACTAGGGGTGTCAATGCTTAGCGAGTCGTTTGGGCTGGCGAGCATATACGATATGTTGGGGGTTTGATCTTGACCGTGAGGAGGACCTGCGACAGAGATCCTATACTGACTCTCACCACATCAGTGCATCTGGGGTTTGCCTTACCCATTCGGGAGCTATGGGGTGATCTGCTTCACACCCCTAGAGAGGATGAGGATTCTATGGCATCAGTTGCTAGAGCACCTGCCCGTGAAACTGCTCTCTGCCCTGTCCTAGTGTCTTCAGATGAACCGGGGGAGGATCCTGAGGTGGATCCGATGGAGTGCCCAATTCCTTAGATGTGGGCGTCGTCAAGGGTAGTTTATATTTATTTTGCATTACCTGTATAAAGGTTCTTTTATGTATAACTGCATTTTGAAGTACAACTTGGTGTATTTTGAGCGGTATGAGTAATGCGCCGCACCATGTATGTTTTAAGGTACTTATCTAGTCTTATGTGCTGTAATTTGAGTATATCTTATTGAATTATAATTTTTTTTAAACGACAGCATGTGTATCTATTCATTCGTGACTCATATTTTTTTATGCACAATGATTAAATTTTGGAAAATTTGTTATTTGAGTTGTAGCACGCCAAAAATTTAGTGACCATGGTATAATGACGATTGTGCATAGTTACTAAATCGAGGGGTGTTACAGTAGTGGCTCTTCCCTTTCCACGGAGAGCCATTGAGACCAGAAAGATACAAGAGGTTGAGAAGGACAGAGAGCTCCTTGAGACTTTCAGGAAAGTGGAAGTCAATATTCTATTGTTGGAGGCCATCAAGCAAATACCAAAGTATGCCAAGTTCTTGAAGGAACTGTGTACACACAAGAGGAGGCTAAAGGGCAATGAGCGAATCAACTTGGGGCAGAATGTTTCAGCCCTTATCCAGCCTATGCCACAGAAGTGCAAGGATCCAGGGACTTTTACAATTCCTTGCATAATAGAAAATTGTAGATTTGAAAATGCCAAGGTAGACTTAGGTGCTTCCATTAATGTAATGCCTATATCTATTTTTAACTCCCTTGAACTTGGTCCTTCGCAGGCTATAGATGTGGTGATCCAGCTAGCTAATAGGAGTAATGCTTACCCAGCTGGTTTGGTGGAGGATGTGCTAGTCTAGGTGAACGAGCTAATATTTCCAGTTGACTTCAATATTTTGGAGATGGAGAGCAAGTCATCATCCAACAAGATTCCCCTTATTTTAGGGAGGCCTTTCCTCAAAATAGCAAGAACCAAGATAGATGTGCATGCAGGAACTCTATCCATGGAGTTTGGAGACACTATTATTCAGTTTAACATTTTTGATGCTATGAAGCATCCTACAGAGGAGCATTCTGTTTTTCATATTAATTTTTACTTGCTAATTTAGTTAAGGAAACTTATGATGAGTTGTGTGATGAATTTCTTGATTTTATTGGTTTTAATGACTCTATCCATTGCCACTCATGTATTGATTGTGATGGTGATATGATATGTGCTATTTGTGCTGAGATTTCTACATTTTTGAGAGATGATGATTCTTTTTCTATAGATTACACAGCAGCTGATGGTATTGAAGGGTCTATCAGCAATGATCTTGATGCAGTTGTAGAATTTGAAACACATAGGGAGGTGGAGTTGAAGGTCATCGAAGGATTTTCAGAGAAGGGAGAAGAGCACCGGATGGCGGTCACTACTGTGGTGGATTTTGTGTTCGGACCATGGTTCAACATAAAAAAAATGAAAATGTAGTTGATAAAGTAAACATACTGCATTCTAGTGGTGAAGCCAAGGAAATTAACGAAGGCCAATAAGACCCTGGTGGAAGTTCTCTTGCTTCAATCTTAACTAAGTCATTACACTTCAAGCAATGTGACCCTGGTGGAAGTTTCTTCACTTGATAAGGATGTTTCTTCTCTCTCTTTTATTTTACTTGTCCTAGATTAATTGATGATAATTGATGAATGTTGTTTTCTTTTGAGCTTTTCATTGAGGACAATGTAAAATTTATGTATAGGGGAGGAATTTTAGCATTTTGTTTTTGTTGCTGTATGCCATTTTAATTTTATTATTTATACTATTTTTACTATTTTTGCTTTGTTTCTGTTTTCTATACTTAATTTCATTTTTGTTTTACTATTTTTGATTCTATTTTCTATTTCTATTTTTAATTTTTTGTTCTTGATTTTTGTTGTTTCTAATTTCTATTATTCTTGATTTCTGTTGTTTCTAATTTTTACTATTTCATTTTTTTTTTCTCGCTACTATTTTTGTTTTTTGATTTTAATTCTATTTTTGTTTTTAATTTTGTTTTCTATTTTTAAAGAAAAAATGTGTATTTTTAATTGCTTTCTAATGATGTGTTGAGGTTTATGAAGTTTATGAGTTTGAGACAATTGAAATTCAAGGTTCATAACATGATTGAATAAATTTTATTCCTTCTTGAATTTGACATGCTTGGTTATGGATGTTTGAATTGGTGGATTGAGTTTGATGGATGCATACCTTGTGAGATTTTGAGCCTTTTGATGGATGAATTTATCATTTATACCATTCTCCTCTTTCTTGTGTGATTTTTATTTTTGTCAATTGATCACTCTAAAACTTGCTTTGATTCTTTTTTAGGCTATATTTTCATTTGAATGCATAATCATGATCGAGACATTCTTTCTTGAATTAGCTACTTTGGCCAAATAGCCAACCTTGCATATTTCCCTTTAATTAACCCTCTTGACCCTGTTAGCCTATTCTTTGTCTTAGCTCATTATTTGCCTTATGTGAAAAATCATGATTTTACCTTACCATAGGGAATGGGAAAGCATTGGGTCATTTTCATTGGAGGAGCTCTTTTACTTGTGGACAATTTACAGTACAAGTGTGGGGGTTATGCAATTTGATGTGCAATATGCAAAGTGTTTAGTGGAAGAAAAAGAAAGAAAAAGAGCCAATTGAAAAAGAAAAGAAAAGAAAAGAAACAGAATAAATGCAAGAAGGTTGTGAAACAAAAGAGATCAAAAAATAAAAAAATAAAAAAGGAAAGGAATATGTAAAGAGAATGCGCATTATGTGAAATTGGGGGTAAAATTTTATACTTGTCAATTGAGTTTGTCCCCAATGCTATTTTATTCTATTGGGTATTTAGCTTGTCATATCTATATTATTTCCTTCCCTTACGTTGGTCCCATTACAAACTTGAATAAAGTCCTCTTAATTTATGTGTGCATGTACTTGAGTAGTGGAGAAGTAGAAGATAAGGAAGCTTATGGTAGTACAATTTTCATGAGTTGAATTGAGTGAAATACCTACTTTTTAAACACTTGAGGGATTAAGAGTGTATCTTATGAGGATCTATCATTCTTGATTCATGTCTTTCAATTTGAAGCTACCTTGCTTGTTGGTTTGAGATGTGAAGAAATGTTACTTCATGAATGTTTTAATTCCTTAAATCTTTTCTTGCTCTTCTTACTTGTAAACTTTTACATTCTTGAAGGTCATTGGAAAGTGAATATCTTTGAGTTTTAGTTTTTGAGTTTTTGTGTTTCTTGTCCCTTAGTTTGAATCTTTAGTTTGCCCGGGACATACAAAAGCTAAGTTTGGAGGAATTTAATAAACACAATTTTCATACATTAGTTAACCCTCATATTTAGTCTGTTGGACCTCTTATATATTTAATTGATTAGTTTTGGTCACAATTTATAAGTTTGGGCTCAAATTGGGCTTAATTGATTTTTTCAGCATTATTAGGATTTTACACTATTTCTGTATTTTAGTCAATTCTTGAGTTCTAGATATCTAATAATTATAAATTTTACATTGTAGGAAATCTTAGAGAAAGCTCTACAACTTTGATGAAGAGCATGAAGTCTTAATCGGAGTTCTAGTGGGTCAGATTGGGCCACAAAGTCAAAACACGTTGCTGCTGCTAGAACCCGAGTAGCATGCACTACTTGATTCATAACTTGGGTTGTAGGTGTGATATGGACCTAAAACTAGTGGCATTGGAAAGCTTACACACAAAGCTCAAACTGTTATGAGACCATGAATTGAAACTATAACATTTTGATGACATTTTACCCCTGTGAAGTTGGCTGACGGGATCAAAGACCTGTTAAGAGTGAATTAGGCATAACTCTCTCATCTAAAGCCCAAATCAAGTGATTTCGATGGCCAAGGAAAGCTAAGAGGCCGAAAATTAACTTTAACTTAGGGATAAATTAGTATTCTTAATTTTTAAGTCAGTTATTTTATTATAAAGAGGGGATCCAAGATAGATAGAAACCCTAGCCATTTTACTTGATTCTTCTTCCTAGAGTTTTCTCACTTCTCTTTAGGTTTTCATCTTGTTCTCTTCTTTTTCTGAGTTTTTCCCTCCCATTCATGGAGAGGCAGAGTCTTAAATCAATCCAAGAGATTGACATTCTTGATGATTAATTTTGAGATTCTGTTTTAATCATTTACATTCAATTTTTAATCAAGTTTCTTTTCTTCTTCTTCATCATCATCTTCTTCTTCTTTGATTCTGATTGAATGCTTAATTTTATTGGGATTTTCATATATTAATTGCATAATTATCATGCGCTAAGAGAGGATTCCAGAGACTAAATAAGGCATAAAAGGTGTTTGATGAATTATTTAGCTTAGTTGGATCTTCTTCTTCTTCTTCTTCTTTTTCTTGATTGAATGCTTAATTTGATTAGGATTTTCATATGTTAATTGCATAATTATCATGTGCTAAGAGAGGATTCCAGAGACTATACAAGGCATCAAAGGTGTTTGATGAATTGTTTAGCTTGGTTGGATCTTGGTTTTTAAGTTAATTTGGGTTTTGGATAGATGCTTAATTTGTCTAACCTTAATTAATTAAACTATGGATGCTTATCTAGTAGAAGATCCGTGGATCATTTTGAGGCGTCTTGATGTGATCTAAGACCAAGGATTTGGTTGTTAAGTGAATGGATCTATAGTGATCAAGGGTGAATTAAAATCAAGATCAGATAATTCCCTTGGATTGATTGTTTTGTAATTCTATTTTCTCCATTTAATTACTCTCTGTTTCTGCATTTTAATCATGCAAACCCTTTCCCCCCTGTTCACTAACCTCCTAATTTGAATTTGTGATTAGAATCAGAGTGATCTGTTGGTTCGACCCTGCTTTACCTTATATTACAAGTTATTTTGGTAAATTGATTATAAATTGATTTAAATTTGGTAGCATCGATAGTTATCACATATACAACAAAAATTTCTAGAATATGCCTAAGCATAGTCAGTCCATACCCCGACTCAATAGGATGAATTACTCTTACACTATAATATAACGCCTTAATACTGATATCACAATATATCTGACATATACAAAGATAAACAACACTAGTCACGTCACTTCTTACTTACTAACATTATAATATACCCATAACAAGCACACATGCTATTATAGAAAGCCTCGAGGGAATGTGGAAAAAAATAAATTACATAGATATATTTATACATCATTAGCCTCAAATAGGGCATACTGTACTTCATAACTTTATGTACATAATCAAGCCAATATAATAATATATAAGGTTTGTTCTATAAGCAATAGAACTAAAACTACTTCAGTCTTTCAAATTTTTTTCTTCTTTTCCTTAGCGGGGTCTTGACCTAGATTTGTCATAGAATAGTAAACGGGCTGAGAATTCACAAATTCTCAGTAAAAACATCCCATAACTAATCATTTATAACATTATAAACGTAATCTTAACAATTAATGAATAAGATAGAATACGAAGCTTTCCCATAGCTTAACTTTACCAACTAAAGAAATCAAGCTAGGTAAACCTTCATGGTTTATAAACACCAAGCTAATCATATAACATGGTCCAATTATGGAACCAAGTTGTATTTTGCAACAGGGTCCAGTTAAGGAACCAAGTGCATATAACATAGTTTAATTAAGAAACCAAGCTGGTTTATCATGGCTCAATAGAGAACTAAGCTGCTTTGTCATGGTCTAATTAAGGAACCAAGCTATATATAACATGGTCCAATTGAGGAACCAAGCTGGTTGTCTAAAGTTATACTATTGTGCTAAACATCTTACTCACATTCCAAAGGCAGTCCACTTCTTTTTGGATGCTCAAAGGTCTATACTTGTAACACATTCCCTTGAGAAATATCCCTAAAAGTGTCTTAATACACAGTAGCAAGCATACATGAGGGATTCCAACAAGTAGGGAACTCGATTTCATCAAAATAAACATCTTGACAAAATCTGGTAGTGGCGCCTAGGCGCTACTTCTCCACGCCTAGGTGTCAGCATCACAGAGCAATGCACCATTTCCTTCAGCCGTTGGCATTTACGCTCCTAAAACTTGTGCCTAAGCACCAAACTCTAAGCATTATGCAGAACTAATTCTGCATAATTGGTGCTTAGGCGCCCTAACCCTGTGCCTAATCACCGTGCTTAAGGACTACTACTAGACTGGTTCTAGACAGTGGGCGCCTAGGCGCCAGTGCACTAGAAACCAATTATACTATTTTACTGGTTCACCAACTAGTTTCTTTCCTTCATTCTATGGATTCTAAGTGTTTTTCAATCACAAAAATGGTCCTTAAATAAGCAGTAACCCTCATCCAAACTCTCAACAGCTCTAGGATGGATTTATGATTAAAATCAAAACCTTTCCATACCTATTTTCAAATTTCGACACAAGATGTTTCATGGATACTTTCGAAGATTGAAACTATCAACTATGCCTAGAACAACACAAGTTGAGCCATGAAATGAGTTTACAATAAGTTTAACTAATCCAAACAATGATAAAACCACAAAAACCCATTATTGGAACTCAAGCATGCAACACAAGCATGAATAGAAAAGAGCAAGGAAAAGATAGTGGAAACAATCACCTTTACCTCACTTGTGTAGAAGATGATCAAACATTTGCTTTGCCCTTTATCTTCCTCTTTTTTCTTTCCTCTTCCTCTTCAAATTTTCTATTTTTCTGTTGCTACTATAGTTGTTATTTTCGTGAGAAAGAAAGAGTGAAAATAGATGAGAAATAAGTGAAATATCAAAGGAAAAAGTCAAATAAGAGGGTTACAAACATGAGTGACTTGACATACTTGGGATATTTTGCAGAAACTTTATATCTCTTAAGAATACATTGATCTTACTAAATCAAGTTCCCTAACTTCTAACAGTGTTAAAATAAATCCTAGGATTCATCTCAATTCTTTTCTCACCATTTTCATAAGTTTCCATACCTGTGTCAAGTCAATCTGGTATTAAAACACTCACTCAGTGTACTTAAAAATACCAAACTAGTTCTGTTTACCTTCAAAAATTAAATACATCCTCTTCCACCTATTTATGACCTAGAAATAAACTCTCCATATTTATTTCCCTCATCTAAACAATTTATGCCACTATCTGAGTCATTTTAAGTTACTTTTCACTTTTTGTTACAACAAAATGCCTAAACTAACTCAATGCCACAAAATTAAGTACACGTGTCAAATAAGTGTTATGATACCTCTATGACTACACACAAGTCTAACATGCTAAAAAGAGGATATTACAAATGTTCCTAGTGAGGGAAGTACAACTGAGTAGAGAGAACTCTTAGCTAAGTGGGAGAAATCTAATCATCTTAGTTTAATTGCCATTAAGAGGACTATATTTGAACATCTGGTGAATGGTTTACTAGAAACATCAAATGCTAAAGAATTTATCACTGAGCTGGGTAAGAGATACCAGGTGCCTAATAATGCTGAGCCTGGATATCTAATGAAACAGTTGACAAACATGAAATATGATAACATTGAGGGTGTAATGGAATTTATTCTGAAGATGGTTCACATCCAAACCAAATTGAGAGCCCATGAAATAGACTTGAATGAAGAATTCATTGTCCCACATGCCTTTAATTGCATGGCCATTGAATTCACACAAATTAATATTGCCTATAACACCTTCGGTGAAAAATGGACCATTAACGACCTTATTCCCAAATGTGTGGCTGAGGAAGACAAACTCAAGAAAGAAAAGAGTGATATACCCCTTTTGACTTTTCATGGTAAACCCTATTCTGGAAAAGTTAATTGGAAACACAAAAATGATTCACTAGTGCTCCTAATGAGAATTAGGACTCAAAGAAATTGGGTAATGGTCAACACCACAATGTAGGAGGTCCTAAGCTACTTTCAAGAAAAGTGTCTGTTGTTTCTGGTGTAAGGGCAAAGGGCATAAGAAGAATGATTGTAGTAGATTCAAGGCTTGGTTAGAAAACAAGTAGAAATCTGGAGATAATCATTTAGTTTTTCTCTGTTTCTAGTCTAACTTAGTTGATGTCCCTATTGATTCTTGGTGGCTTAATAGTGGTTCTACAACCTATGTTGTTGTGTCTTTATAGGTGTTCAGAAACTTAAGGAAACCAAGGTTGAGAGAAAGCAAGCTAAAGGTAGGAAATGATTTTGAAGTCATGGTAGAATTAGTGGGAGATGTTAGCTTAGTTTTAGCAACAGGATATGAACTTGTTTTAAAGGATACTTTCTATATACCTTCTTTTAGGAGGAATTTGATTTATGTTTCTTATTTGGATAAACTTGTATTTAATTTTACTTTTGGTGATGGAAAGATAAATTTGATATTGAACTCCCATGTTGTTAGTTATGGTTCTTTGATGGATGGTTTATATAAATTGTCTTTGACTTCTGATAATGTTTCTTCGTCTTTAAATGTTGAGAATGTTGTCACTAAAAGGCCTAAAATTAAGGAAAAGTCCTCTTTATTATGGCACAAACACTTAGGTAATATTTCTAGGGAAAGAGTTAACAGGTTAATCAAAGATGATATTTTACAATCCTTAGACTTTGATGATTTAAGGACTTGTGTGGATTGTATTAAAGGAAAATTCACTAAGACCAAAAGGAAAGGTGTAACCAAAAGTTTATGTCTTTTAGAAATTATTCACACAGACATTAGTGGACCTCTTTCTCCTACTATTTATGGTAATAGGTATTTTATCACTTTCATTGATGATTCTTCCCGATATGGCTATTTTTATTTGATTAAAGAAAAATCTAATGCACTTGATAAATTCAAGGTTTTTAAAATTGAAGAGGAAAAACAATTAAGAAAGTTCATCAAGATAGTGAGATCTGACCATGGTGGAGAGTATTATGGTAGAGATGATGTCACAGGGAAGCATATAGGACCATTTGCAAAATACTTGCAAGATTGTGGAATTGTTTCACAATACACCATGCTTGGTAGTCTTGAACAAAATGGTGTGGCCGAAAGGCATAACTGCACACTGAAAGATATGATGAGGAGCATAATGAGTAGGTGTAACTTGCTAGAATTTCTATGGGGTGAAGCCTTGAAAACAACCCTTTACATACTTAGCAGAGTTCCTAGTAAACTAGTCCCAAAAACACCTTTTGAACTCTGGACAGATAGAAAACCCAATTTAAACCATTTTCGAGTCTGGAGTTTCCCAGCAAAAGTTAAGATTTATAATCCCTTAGAGAAAAAGACAGACTCCAAAACTAGTCATTATTTTTTCATTAGATATCTGGATCATGCGAAAAGATATAGGTTCTATTTTCCTAGCAGGGGCACTAGAATTGTGGAGTTTTTACATGATAAGTGTTTGGAGCTTGATGTGGAAGACCTTGGTGTTCCATATGATAATACTAGTATTGATTTGTATGAAACTATTTCTTTACCTTTGCTTGTTTTTGACAATAGCATCTCATTGGTTACTCTTATTGGAGTTGAACTTCCAGTTGAAAACATATTTAATCATCCTCCTATTGATAATGTGATTGATCCTTCTGCTACAGTTGATGTTTCCCAACCTACTAAGCAAGTTGAGCAAATTCCTATGCGGAGGTCAGTTAGACAGATGTGACTTGGCATTTTTTTTATGACTTTATGGTCTATATAAGTGGGGATGCTTATGATGTTGAGGATGTTATTGACATGAAGAATTATGAGGAAGTTATTTCTTGTCCTCAGTCTAATATATGGATAGATGCTATGAATGAAGAAATGCAATCTATGGCTAACAAAAAGGTATGAGAGCTTGTTGAATTACCTAAAAATTGTAGGCCAATTGGTTGTAAGTGAATCTTTAAAACAATGAAAGATTCAAAGGGTAAAATTGAAAGATTTAAAGCAAGACTTGTGGCAAAGGGCTTTACTCAAAAAAGAGGGTATTGCCTTTAATAAAACCTTTTCACATGTGTCAACTAAAGATTCCTTTAGAATTGTTATGGCACCCGTAGCTCACTTTGACTTAGAGTTGCACCAGATGGATGTTAAGACAACCTTTTTGAATGGTGATCTTAGTGAGGTATTGTACATGTAACAACCTGAGGGTTTTCAAGCAAATGGAAATAAGCACTTTGTTTGTAGTTTGAAAAAGTCCATTTATGGTTTGAAATAGGCTTCTAGACAATGGTACTTAAAATTTGATGAGATAATGACTTCTTTGCGTTTTGAAGAAAATAACGTTGATCAATGCATGTACCTTAAGGCCAATAGGAGCAAATTCATTGTTGTTGTGTTATATGTGGATGACATATTGCTTGCTAGCAATGACCTTGGTTTACTTCATGAGACCAAGCATATGTTGACAAGTTTCTTTGACTTGAAAGATCTTGGTGAAACATCTTTTGTGTTGGGAATCGAGATTCATAGAGATAGATCTCAATGTGTGCTTGGAATATCTCAAAGGGCTTACATTGATCGAGTCCTTGAGAGATTTAATATGCAGAACTGTAAACCCGAAGATATTCTAGTTGTTAAAGGTGAAATATTTAACAAAGATCAGTGTCCTAAAAATGAGTTTAAGAGAGAAGAGATGAAGGATAAACCTTTTGATAGTGCATTCGGGAGTTTGATGTATGCTCAGGTGTGCACTAGGCCTAACATTACTTTCATAGTTTTTCTTTTAGGCAGATACCAGTCTAATCCTAGGAATGACCATTGGATTACTACTAAGAAAGTGATGAGGTACTTGCAGAAAACTAAAGATTATATGATTTTCTATATAGGAGAGTTAACAACTTGGAGATAATAGGGTATACTAATTCAGATCTTATTGAATGCCCTAATGACAAGAAGTTGACTTCTGACTATATTTTCATGTTGGTGGGGGTGCGATATCCTAGAAAAGTAAGAAACAAACTTTAATTTCCTTTTCTACTATGCAAGTGAAATTTATTGCTTGTTATGTTGGTGCTACTCATGTCGTTTGGTTAAGAAATTTGGTGATAAGACTTCGTATTATGGGTTATATTGCTAGGCCATTGAGGATTTACTTTGATAATAGTGTTGCAGTGTTTTATGCTAAAAATAATAAAACTACTAGTGGTTCTAAGCACCTGGAATTAAAGCATTTGATTGTAAGGGATCTTGTGGAGAACAAATAAATAATAGTTAAGCACATTGACACAAATTCCATGTTAGCTAATCCCTTAAACAAAGAACTTAGGCCCATGGTATTTAAAAATCATGTTGAAAACATGGGCATTGTGAGTTCTTTTGATGTACTTGGTTATTAGGAGTTTGATATTTATGCTATTTCTTCTTATCATGTTGAACCTTTATTTTGGACACTTTTTTAGTGTTTGGTTGACATGTATTATTTGTTCTAAGCAATTGATTATATATATATATATATATATATATATATATATATATATATATATATATATATATATATATATATATATATATAATTTGTGTGTATCAATAGCAAAATTTTGTTGCTCGGTCTTTGTTGGGACTTATAACTCCATAAAATATAGTTATTTGTACCCTATATCTACGCTATAAAGAATGCTTAGTCCTTGTTATTCTGCATATATGGAAGGTTTTAGGCTTATATTCATTAAATTCCATTTTGATATCTTCCTATATGGTTTAGAGTAAATTATGCATATTTTGTAAGTGATTAAGTAGATTTGCAATTGTTATTGACTTGGTGATTTCTCTATTGCAGGAAGAGCTGCAAATAAGCAGATTGGTGGAAGATTTGGACCAACATTGGATGAGAAAGCCCAAGAGAAAGCCAAGTGTGAAGTTCAGCAGCTCATGCCGCAGCACAGGTATGTTAATGCCGCAGCGTGGTGCATTCCCGTGTTTCAGTAAAGAAGACCCAAGGCTAGAGCACCGTAGCGCAAAGGAACGTATGCCGCAGCATAGGTGACCTAAATTGAAGACATGTTGCAGCGTGATATGTGTGGCGCCATGGCGTGACTCTATTTTTCTGAGCCTATAAATACTATTTTATTAATTTTAGTTTAAAAAAGGCTTTTTAGTTTAGAAAAGCTGCGGCTAGGTTTGCATTTGAGGCTGAGAGGAAGTCGAAGGGAGTAAGGTTGGAGGCCATCTTCTTCATGGAGGAGGATTCAAGCATCAAAGATCACATCCATGAGCTTCCTTCCCTTTTCCCTTTATTTTCTTCTTTTTCTTTTATCATGAACATGGTTTTTGTTGTATATTTTCGTGTTCAATGAGTAGCTTAGCTGTATTAGGGATTACTTTGTATCCTTTTATGGAAATTGTTGATTTTGTACTTCTTTGAGTTTATATTAATGTTTAGTTTTGTTTAATCATATGGTTCTTAATGTTCTTGATTGTCTGATAAACTTTTAAGTGATTTGTTAAAATCTGATGAAACTAGACATAGGAATTTGGATTTGAGATCATATGTATGGTTGATGCATGTTCGATTTCATTCTCATGGTGGGATAAGTTAACTCACTAATGAGATAGAAATATACTTCTTAGCCATGCATAACAGGTGTTTGAGAATAGACCTTAATAAGTAGAGTTTGCACTAGTTTTCATAGAAACATAGTGAATTAGACAAATAAATCATGATTGATTGACCTAGACATAGGTTTTTAACTAAAGTAGATTCTCAAGCTAGCTAATCATTTGGTTAATGTTGATTTAGAGGATTGCATATTATCAGTTGAAGTAAGTGGTGAAGAAGGATTCCCTAAAACTCTAAACATTATCTTTATTTCCATTTATTGCATTTCAGTCTTTAGATCTAGTTTATATGCTTTTCCCTATTTTTATATTCTTGAATAGAATTGTTTGAGCTATTGGTTAATATTTAGCATTAAAAGTAAAGTTGTCCTCGTAGGAATGATATCCTACTCTTAAACTATATTACTTATTTGATCCGTGCACTTGCGGTCTATAAAGGGACAAACAAGTTTTTGACGCCCTTGCCGGGGAAAACAATTAATTTCTATATTGCTAATATTGACAACGAGCTTATTTAGTTCTAATTCAAGTTTTGTATAGTTCATTTTAATTTAAATTTTCAATCTTTTGTGTTTTAGGTACAATAACAATGGCAGATAACTATAGTTATATGAGGCCTTCGAGGGAATTCGTGACTCCTCAAATGGAGAATTTACAATCAAGCATAAGAAGACCTTCTATCCGTGTAAAGTTCTACTAGGACTATAACTCAGGCCCTTTTTGGGAGGGAACCCAAGTTTATGTTTTTGTCTTTACTTATTACATTAAATAGGTAGTATATTTGATTTTGTGGTTTTATTATATGTTTGTTATATAAATTGTATTTTAACTATGTAGACAAGTTTTATAGGTGTTGGAGACCCCTTTGGGGCAGGAGTTGCGGAAAAATTGTTTTTTGATGTAGAACTCTGCAGACCAACTCCTCACGCCGTGGCGTCAGCCTTGTCACGTTGCGGCGCAAAGGGCCACAGTGCATTTCTGGGTCAAAATCCAGAGAGGTAAGCACTGCGACGTGCACACATTTACGCCGCGACGTGCCTATGAAATTTAAAAATATATATATAAAAAAGATTGATGAATACTGCGGCGTATCTGTGAATACCACGACATAAGTTTGAATTTTGATGAATGCCACGACGTAGATGCTTTGCGTCATGATGTTACTGGGTTTTTTGTGTGCACCGCAACATGGCTGTTTTATGTCGCAGTGTGCAACCTTATTTTGTTTTCCTTTATTTTTCATGTTTTTCTATATTTTAGTATGCTCAGATTAACAATGTAAATATTTTTGACAAGTTTAGGTACCCTATGCACCATGTATAGTGAGAACATTGTCTCACTCTAGTTTGGGGGAGTATTATTACATGTTTTGGATATTATAATGTTGAATGTATAACATGTGATGATGTTTACTGTATACAGTCGTGATAGCCACCTTATTGTCAAGTTTCTATATTGCTTTGGCTATTACTATTGGGTTTGTGAGAAAAATATTTTTTAATTTTCAACATTATGCACATGATGTTATGCATGCTTGAATTGAGAAAGTTGGATCTATTTGAATGCATGACATGTTGCCAATTGCTGGTGTAGTTTTAGTTGTCTAATGATATAAAAGGTTGCTATTTACCCTTTACAATGAAACCATTTGCGACCATGAAGCATGTGAAATAATTTAGCCATTTTTTATGCATGATTTACATCCCACCTATATGCACGTGTAATTTGAAAATGATAAGAGTGCATGTCTAGAGAAAGTTTATGGATGTACATGTAGAGTTTCGATTATCCTTGAAATTGTTTTTAAAACTCTCTTGAGGCGAAATCCTAGATTATACATGATTGAGGAAATGATTAGGGCATTGTTTGAATTAAGCCTTAAAAGCTTACCATGACATGATTTTATCATAGGTCCCTTTCTGAATCTTATTAAATGTTCATTCCTTACCCTGTAACCATTCTAATGCACGTGAAAACATTGCATTTTCTTCCTACCATCATTGCTCATTGAGTACATGATATGTTATTTCTTGAAGTGAGTCTAGTGATTAGGGGTATTAATGCATATTCAATACAAAATGAGCTTGAAGGAACCAGATGCAGTCAAAGAAAAAAAATATTGCTTTGCAAAAAAAAATAAAAAATAAAAAAAAGAAAAGCAAGGGAATGACATAAGAAAAGAAAAGTACAAAAAGCATTGAATGGTTCTGGTGAGTTTTCTTCTTTCACTTTTGAATACCCTACTAATATCAGTTGGAGGCTCAAGTCTTGAAATAACATGTTATGTTTCTCAATGTTTGTACTGTATCCTTTCCATTTCTATTCATACGCCAATAACCATTGGCCTGACAATAAAAGTTGTTGAAGTCTCTTTTGATCCTTAATTGTGTGTGATTTACATTAGTGGAGAGAGAGTTTAGATTTAATTTTGTGAATTATATGATTCATATACATGTATGCTCATAAACTTATCCAGATGAGTATGACTTAACTAGGAGAAGTTTATCTTGCATATTTGTGGAAAATGTGAATTGCATAAAAGGATGCCTGGATTGTTAGTATGTTAAGGATTGTGTATGTGTGGAGCTAATTATGAGGTATTTGCACCTTTTTTTTAGGGTATACAATCAATATGCACTGGTTTTGGTTTAATTAGAAAATTGAAATTATGTTAGATGCTGAATAAATGTTGAGCATGATTTGTTAAGCAGGTTTACTTAGTTATACTTTGTTTTACTCGAGGACTAGCAAAAATCTAGGTTTGGGGGTGTGATAACTCTATAAAATGTAGTTATTTATGTGGAAATAAGTTTACCCCAATAGTTTAATATGTTAAGTTTTGATGATGACAAATACAAGACAAAAAGAATTATGCTTATGCTTCATAAGATGTGCTTAATAGATGACAAATGCATTACAAAAAAATATTGATCATGTTACATAGATGTGCTTGATGAGATATATTGTATCATGCATGATTATGTACTTTATCTAGTTATATTTCACTTAATAATCATGCAATGAGATATGAGTAACATTCTTCATACAATATATCCAATAATGCTTTATATGAGTTATAAATGAATTAATATTGGATTTGACTTTGTTTATATGAAAATATGCAATGTATTCTTTGTTGCATCCTATATAGAGCATATCCATTAGTAATTCATATCTTATTTGGATGTATCTATGAAAGTCTTATATACATGTTAGACTAACTAGAGTTATATATTTATGAATCATGCATATGAAGATATTGAGTTATGAATTTGAACTAACTATATTTGTTTTAAGTGAGTAATACTTTGTAGGATAGTTTAAGTACCAAGAGTGAGCATTGCAATAAGGAAGCAAAAGATCACAACTATGCTCAACTTAAGAAGAATAAGAATAAAACGATGTTCCAAGCATTTGCAAGATTTGAAGAGAATAAACTTTTGAAAGCTTGGATTACATCAAAAAGCCTAAGGACTAGAATTGATGATGACAAGATCAAGTCCAAGTTCTTCAAGAATAGCTTATCGGACTTAGATCTTATGTAAAGGCAAATGAGAATCATACTAAGCTCAAATATGTTTTAACATCTTTAAAAGTGTTTCTTACTTTCTAAAATCCCAACAGACATGTTTTGAAAAATTAGTCTTGGTGGTAATTCAAATCTATGAAAAATAGTAAAGTTTGTGTTTTGTAAAATTGACCTTTGGTTTCTCTTTTGATCATAACTTTCAAAATACTGAGTTTTGTTCTGAAACTTGTTTCATATGAAAATAGACTCAAAGATCTTTCCAATGAGTGGTTATTTGCTTTAAACGGATAAGAAACGAAGAAGTTACGAACATTTAAAGTCAGTTTTCAAAATCAGAGTGCCATAACCAATTATGGATTTCCCATAACCGATTATTCACAAAGTCAGGAGCATTTTTCATGTTTTAAAGGTCCTAACCGATTAGACCAGTTGTGTAATCGGTTATTGGGTAAAATAGAAATACAATTTTTCAATTTTCACATATCCTAACCGATTAGGCCAATTGTGTAATCGGTTATTATGAATCACAAGAGCTAAAAACTAAAGCTCCTAACGGATTAGGAAGTTCTCTTAATCAGTTATTTTAAATGCCAGGAGCCAAAACTTAAAGCCCCTAATCGATTAGCAACCTCCTGTAATCGATTAGGAGATAATTTTAGAGTCAGTTTTTGACTCCTAACCGATTAGGAGAAATGTCCTAACCGGTTATCTAGGCAACTAAAAAACACTTTTCAACAGCTCTATTTTGGCATTTAATGCCTCTTAACCACCACCAATGGCTCTAAAGTGGTTTGGGTTATAAATGAAAGTGTTTGGGCATCAAAGAAATGTTAGAGAACAATTTGAAAATCATCCTTGAACATTAAATATGTGTTTCACTATCTCTTTCTCCAATCCTCTGTTTTTGAGCTTTAAAATGTGAATCTTTGATACCCATAGAGTTTCAATTTGTATTATCCACTCTTGAGATAGTTTCTATTCATATACACTTTGATTTCCTGTAAAGAGGGTGATGTATTCCTGTTTTGAGGCTTAAGCACGAGGGTGAGGTATCCCAAGGTGTGGTGAGTGCTTTGTGTTGTAAAGGTTGTTAAGCACCTGTTCCAGCTTGAAGATATAGTGGAAAATATCAGGTGGTTCACTTGAGGACTGGACGTAGGTCACAAGTGGTTCGTGGCTGAACCAGGATAAATATTGTGTTTGCTTCTCTCAACTCTATCTCCTTTACATTTGTGCCTTAATTATATATGCTTGAATTGAATTTGATATCTAGTTTATTTGCTTGATTTATCCTGTAGCCCAAGTGGTATTTGTGAAATCTTTAATAGTTGCACTTTTGTTAAACTTATTCTGCTACATGTGTTAATTAAAAATATTAAAATGTATAATTTCTCAAATGTGTTTTAAAAACTTGTAATCACCCAATTCACCCCCTCTTGGGTGATGGTTTCCATGACTAATAATTTGTGCCCTATATCATTGCTATAAAGAATGCTTAGTCCTTGTTATTCTGCATATATAGATGGTTTTAGGCTTATATTTGTTAAATTCTATTTTGATATCTTCCTATATGGTTTAGAGCAAATTGTGCATATTTCTGTAAGTGATTAAGTAGATTTGCAATTGTTATGGACTTGGTGATTTCTCTATTGCAGGAAGTGTAACACCCCAAATTTTCTTTCTTTTCTGTTATTTGTGTTTTTATGATTTTTGTGAAATATTTAATTTATTTTGATTATTTTATTATTATTTTTGTGCTTTTGTATGTTTGAAGCGGTGCCAGCAAAATAAAATATTTTTAGGATCGAAATTTTTTTGACTATTCACGCGGGGCCAGGGGAGCTTACTAAACCCGAAACCGAGAATAGATTTCAAAGTTTTTCCTTTTCTGAGATTTTATCTGATTGATGAAATCTAGGTGCTTTCTATTATCCATTGGACAATAACCACTGGTTTTACTAGCAGTAACCTTTGTCCATTAGTTAATAGCTATCAGTAAATATCCAGTTGGATGACTAGTCATGAGCCTAGTTATAACCCTTCATCATTTCTACTCATGACTCACTTTGTTTTGAGCCAATGAGAAGGAAACTTCCAAGGGAAGCTTGTATAGAGTCAAGTTTATTAGCTATGACTCATGATGGTGAACCAATGAGGAGCAAGCTTAAAAGCAAGCTTGGAGGAGAAGCTTTGACCACTCCACACCATGAAGACTACATAGCTAAGAGGAGCTTCTAGGACAAGCTTAGGAGACCAAATTAGTTAGTTAACTCTCTTAAGTTTATCTTGTCTTGTTTAAAGAAACAAACTATCAAAAAAGCTCTCTCATTTTCTCTCTTTGCAAATTTCAGCCAACCCTTTCCAAATACTTTCCAACCTTGATCAGTCTAAACTAACCTTATATCTTGATTCTATACATAATTTGGAGACACTTTCTTGTTGTGAGTTTCTCCAAATAAATCTATTTTCAATCACTTTCTTAAAGCTAAAGTTTAAAGGTTTTTAGGTGAAGTTCTTGATCTTCATTTCTAAATTTTATTCTTAAGTTCTAGACCATAAACTTGATCCATGGTCATCTTATTTCAAGCATTAGAGCTTAATAATTATATGTTTGATTTGTTTTAAGGATCTTTTTGGAGGTAGAAGTTATTTCAAGAGGACAACAAAGGAGTTTTTGATCATCTAAAGGTAAGAGGGAGATTAACCTCATCAACCACCTTGGTGGTGAGAAACGAAATTTGTGGTTCATTGGTAAAAAATCCATGTGAGGATTTATTCACTTGTTTGTATGAATTTAATGGTTTATGCTTGTTTGCTATATGTGATTATATGTTTTTGATAGTATGCATGAAATTGCTATGGTAGGAATTGATGATTGATATGCTTTACATGCTTTGAATCATGTGTGAATGGCAAGATTTTTGGTCCCAGAGACCTTATGTGGCTCACAGCCTTTTGGCCCAAGAAGGGGTATCCAAGGCAAAAATATTTTATGGAATGAAAATCTAGATGATTAGGTGATAAGAATATGATTTATGGATTTACAAGTTAAAAAGAAGATGAACAAAATTTTATTATTTCAAAAGAGTTGATTTTCAGCCAAGATAATGGAAATAAGTTTGAAAGATGATTTGGAATTTAAACTATTTTATTTAAGAAAGTTTTTAGTAAAAGTAATGGAAAAAGATTTTTGAAAGGTTTTGATTAAATCAAAATAACGTAGATTTTGTGAAAAATGTTAGAAAATATCACTTAGAGGAGATTTGGTAAGAAAATATTGGAATTAAGGTTCAAATTTTATATTAAACATAGAAAGTCTCAAAATTAAGATTAGAATGTCAATAAACATTTTACACAATTAAAAAGTATCGATAAAACCTCACGCGATTCAAAAACGTGGATTTTTTAGTTACGTGATTAAGAAAATGTTTTAAAATCTTTACGCGATTGAAAAATGATGTGAAAATGTTACGCAATTTAGACTCGTAACAAGAAGTGTTACGCATTTGTGATAATACAGTAAAAATGCTTTGCGTTTGAGAAAAATAGCAGATTGTTGTCGGGCTGACGTACTGGACTTGGAGACGTCAGTTAACGATTTAGCCTAGTGGTGGTTTATTTTTACATAAAAATCACATAGTTATTAATTATTGATCTATGAAGTTATTCGATCTTGCATTGTGAAAGTCGTAGTGACTTTGTTTGTAAAGGCTGTATGCCTAGGAGATTTAATTACACCTTAATGTGGGTGCGAATTGCGTAGTGAAGGTCAATGACTGATATTGGGGTGTCGGGGCGTGGGTATCCCACAAGTGGCCAGTTAGTAACTCTACTGTGCCGTGCTGACTGATGCAAATGCACCGATGATCTCGATGAAACACTATTCCTATTCTCGATCTGGTGTAGAATGCCTTGTATAAGCCATGATGCATAAGTTGATAACATTGAAGCACTTGATTTGAGGCTGACGATATACAGACATATCTCCCGATCATTCTCTCTGATGTTGGTTTTAGCTCCATAGAGTAGGGGTCGGTTCATTGTACATATACATAGTCAGTAAACATGTTGGTGTGATATAATTTTGTTGAATTTATTTAAAATAGCATAACTATAATTGTTAATTTTGTACTATATGGCTTTATTGTTATTACTGTTTCTTTACTGCCATATTGGTTTATGATGTAGAGGATCTCACCTCTTTATGGTATTATTCTATCTGTTTTGTTTTATGTTTATGATCTATGAAGAATGCGATGGCGACAAGGCAGGATCTTCTGGGTTTCGTTAGGGTACAGTTCCATGGAGGCACCGATGCATGGCGCGTCCACATGGATACTGAGTGCATAGAGTATGATGGAGATATTGCGCTATCTTTGAGTAGGACCCGCCATGGGGTTACTACTTTTTCTTTTAATGCTATTATTTGTCTTGGGTACTATATGCTTATTAGGGATTTACGGGGTGATCTTCATTACACTCCTAGGGAGGATTCCGAGGTATCTTCTGCTCAGACTCCCGTCCGTCGAGACATACCCCGACTGGGGAATTTGTTTGCTGAGGATTCAGAGGAGGATCCAGAGGTGGATCCATTGGAGGACCTTTCCCTCCAGGTGTTTTGAACTTGGGCCTGTTTAGGTTTTGTTACGATAATTGTATTTATGCTTTTTGGTATGTAAGTCTTACATATTTCATGTTCTTAGAAAACTATATATATATATATATATATATATATATATAGTTTTCTAAGAATTCTTTAAGACTTGTGTTCTCTATATTCTATTAAGTTTATATTATCCGCGAAAAGAAATTTTGAAACCCGTATTTTATAATATTAATTTTTTTATGACTTGGGTTTAGTTTTAAAAATCATTAGTTTGAAATGTAATTCCCTAAGGAAGGTGGTACATTAGTTGGTATCAAAGGCCAAGTTTAGTCTGTCGGGTTTGTGGTTAGGTCTGTCTTGTTTGTGCTGTGTGTTTCTCTGTGTTTTGGTTTCCAGAAGGAGACAATATTATTTGAAATAATTATACTTAGTTTACTTTGTATTTTGATTAGTCTAACATTGAAGAAAGATAATGGTTCGAGGTAGAGGTGCGCATGTGGACACGAGACGTGACAATGATAGTACAGTAACAATGTAGAGAATGGCTGACACAATAGTACAACAAAATCAAAGGGCTACTCAACAACAGGAAGCAACAGCCACGACTCAGAATCTATTAGAGTTTCACCGCAATAATCCACCACAGTTTAAAGGCAAATTGGTTCCGAAGAAAGTGAACCTTTGGATTAAGGAGTTGGAGAAAGTCTTTAGAGGAATAGGATGCACAGACGAAAGGAAAGTAACTTATGCTACTTTCATGATCATTGGAGATGGTGAGGACTAGTAGGCAGGAACTCAATGATTGTTGGAAGCTGAAGGAAGATTTATCACATGGGAAGTCTTCTAGAGCAAATTTCTAGAGAAGTATTTTCCAGCTAGTATAAGGCATGCCAAGGAGACTGAGTTCCTTGGACTAAAGCAAGGGGGAATGACTGTCAGTGAATATGCTGCTAGGTTTGAAAGCCTATCAAAATTCTTAAGATACTTTCAACTCCAGCCCGATGAGGAGTGGAAGTGCCAGAAATTCGAAGAAGGTTTGAGACATGATCTGAAGTGAGCAGTGCTACCTTTGGGGATAGAGCAATTTCTAGCTTTGTTGGACAAGTGTCACCGAATCGAAAAGTTGGATCAGTCTCGGGATACGAGACCCCATAACTTTGGACCATCTTGATTCCAAAGGGGGGGGGTAATAGTAATGTCAACTGATTCCACCAGAAATTGTATTCAAGGCCATTGGGGAATCAACAGCAATGCAAACATATGGAGGAGGTACTAGTTGCAGTAAATTCAATCAAACTGTGACATCTTCACCAAAATGTTTGAAGTGTGGAAAAGATCACTTGACAAAGGAGTGTGCGATCAAGGGAATAATTTATTTCAGGTGCAGGAACATTTCCAGAGACTGTACTCAACCAAAGATGGAGCCTTCCATTAGTAATGTATATGTGTCAAGACCTCAAGAAAGAGGGAGAGTCTATACCATGAGTGGATCAGAAGCCTCCCAATCCGAAGATCTAATCAAGGGAGATTGTGCAATAAGAGGTAAGCCTTTAACTCTACTGTATGACTCAAGGGCAACCCATTCTTCTATTGCCTATGACTATATGAATCAATTAGGATTGTTTGTGTCTTCATTACCATTTGATTTGATAATTGCTACTCCCACTGCTAAACCTATTATTACTACTTAAGTCTGCTTAAACTGTCTTATTACTGTTAGAGATCAGAACTTTCCTGTTAATTTAATTTGTTTACCTCTTTCACAAATAAACATGATTTTAGGAATGGATTGGTTATCTTTTAACCATATCCTGTTAGATTGTTCCAATAAAACTTTAGTGTTCCCTGAAACTGAGATTTCTAGATTTTTGACGGCTAACCAAGTTAAAGCTTCTTTGAGGGAAGGAGCTCAAGGATACATGTTACTGTTTTCCTTAGAGGTCAAGGGTGAGACCAATGTGAATACTATTCTTGTAGTCAATGAGTTTCTTGAGGTTTTTCCTGATGATATACTTGGACTACCACCGGAATGAGAGATAGAATTTTCTATCGATCTTGTACCAGGATTTGGTCCTATATCCATGGCACAATACCAAATGTCACCTTCAAAATTAGCTAAGCTAAAGAAACAGTTGGAAGAAATGTTGGGAAAGTAGTTTGTGAGACCTAGTGTATCACCATCGGGAGCACCAATGTTGTTAGTAAAGAAGAAGGATGAAACTTCTCACTTATGTGTGGATTATCGCCAGTTGAACAAGATCACGTTCAAGAACAAATATCCACTTCCGAGGATAGATGATTTGATGGATCAACTGAAAGGAGCCGTTGTTTTCTCTAAGATCGATTTACATTCTAGTTATCACTAGATTCGCATAAAAGTTGATGATGTTCCTAAGACGGTGTTTCGAACCTGTTATAGGCATTATGAATATCTAGTGATGCTGTTCGGAGTGACGAACGATCCTATAATATTCATGGATTACATGAATATGATCTTTTGTCCTTATCTAGACAGATTTGTCATTGTTTTTGTTGGTGTATGCCCTAGAGGCTAATACATTTTCTATATTTACATACATTCTATTATGCTTTTTTTATATATGAGGCATTTCATTTATTGTGTTCTTTTTGATAAACATAATAAAGTCCTTAGAATAGTAAGTTTGATGCCATAGGATATCAAATGGATGACTTGATCGTGAGATCATTTTGGTTACAACACTATTCTTAAATGTCCCTAGTCAAGTATTATTGTTAATTAGGACAACAATAATACATTGAGACTAGTATGTGCATAGACTGATGACCATATCTCACGGGTCATGGATATGAGATATCAAGTCTTCACATGGGTACATATTAGAGTAATGATGTACTGGACTAACCCACCATGAGAATGCTACATGGATTGTTACGTGAGTTTCATAAGCGATTCTCATAGTGACAATGATGTTTGTGGTCCTTTGACCTGAAATCACTACGATTCCTACATGAGGAGTTGTGTGTTTTAATGCCATCAAACGTCATCTGTAACAAGGTGATTATAAAGTTAGTTATTGGACATACCGCGAATCATGCAGAGGGATGTGAGTGACCTAGATGGGATTTGTCATTCCTACATAACAGGAGCGATATCTTCGGGCCCCCTGATTGAGTGAGACTGCGAAATGCATGGCCATGCTCAAATGAGTCAATATGAGATATTGATCTCATTTGTTATTACAAAGTCTACTCGAGTATCAGGAAACCAGTGATTGGACTATACAATGGTGACGCATTCCATGCCTTGTGTTCAATCTAGATATCTTGACAAAGGGACTAAATGACACGGAAACACTGGTCACGAAAAGGTTATATCAAATCACTGATATTCTTATTACTTGGATAGCAGCGAAGTGTTGCTAGATACCGCTCACTGCTTGTAATATTAAAATGGGATTTTAATATTACTACCAACGCAATAAGAACCTGCAGGGTCACACACATACAGCAGACTAAAATTGGAGCAATGGATCCAAGTTGGACTCGGATTCAAATATGGGCCAGACTTATAACAGATGGGTCTAGGGTTGCACAGCTTACCTTGCTGCTGCTCACACTCACTTAAGGCAGTCACTATTATAAATAGTATTGCTAATGGGCTGCTAAGAGATATAATACAGAACCCTAGCCGCACCTACAGAAAAAATGAGTGAGAGAGCACAGGTTTCTTCTCTTCTCTTCGCATCTAGCACTGTGTGGGAGACGTGAGGCTCCTCTTTGCGGACGTTGGACGTTCGTGAGTCTGTTCATGTGGATATCGCAGAGACATCGTTTCTATTACGGTGTTAGTGATTCACGCTTCAAGAGGTAAATCTTTTAAAAACTCGGATTATGGCTTTTTCGCATGGATCCTCGGTGGGAATCCCTATTTTTCACTACGCATTGTATCCGCAAAAAATTCCCAACAGTGGTATCAGAGAGTCTTGCGAAACCATGATTCGGTTTTCTATTTTCGTTTACATGAGATAACATGTTTTCTGTTATTGTTTTTGACAAAAGATATGATCTTTAATATGTTATTTCTGAAAATCGTATGAAACCCTTTGCGAAAACATATTCTGTTTCTTATGTTGTATGCAAAATCGTGATGCTGTTTTCAAAACTTCATGAAGATATTCATATGTTCTGTGAAAATCGTTTTGTATTAAGATGTATATTTTTGTGAAGCTTTCTGGTATGTATGTGATACGAACAATGTTATGGAATCCTTATTCTCAATACGCGGCGCAAGGGTTTAGGAAACCTTGTTCTTGGCTTGCGGCAGTAGGGGTTATGGAATCCTTGTTTCTACATAAGAGGCGCAGGGCAAGGGGTTTTGGAAACCCTATTCTTATTTTGCGGCAGCAGCATCAAGTGTTAATGTCAAGCCACCAACGAGGCGCCTGAGGTTCAAGTGTTGAACGACGGCGCAAGGGTTCCCTGCGGCACATGAAGTGTTCATGTTGTTCGGGCTTAGGGTTCCTCGTGGCACCCTCGTGCTACCTCAGCGTAGTGTGTTATTTGAAAGCGCAATATTTTCTATCCTTTTATAACTCACGAAAAATAATTATGTATTATTGTTATGAGTTTATATGTCCTTTGTGATGCATGGTGCATGGTTATGGCCTTAGTCCTTTTTTTTATGCCTTTTTGGTTTTAATAAATATGACCTACGTGTCGTGCCTTTCTCTCTACATTCTGATTGTACATTCTCTTCTCACCTAACTCCCCTCGAATGTAAAAGAGGTTTCTATATAATGTAATTATGGTGTGGAGGCAAGAAGACGGCATCAAGTGAGGACGTTGATGGGAGATGCTTGGTGAAGCTGGCTTAGTTAATGCTACTCACTTAGGGGCCATAACCATGTCACTTTTATTATATGCTTTTATGTTTGAGATGCATGGATAATGTTTATGGTATGATAAACAGTTTAATAAATGGTGAGATCTAATAATAATAATAAAAATTCCCTCAAAGCAAATATTAAGTCATTATGTGATGCCTTCCAATGTGTGGCACTCGTCAAGACTAGTATCGATCAAGTGCAGGTCTGCCAAAGCAGGATGCCTTTATCTATATTAGTAAGACGCGATGGGATAAAGGTAATATCCAACTGCCAACCATTGGATCTGACTTAACTAGGCCATTTCAATAGGATTGAAGGCTTAGAGGCATGAAGTTGGGCTTTGGTCCATTAGATGTACTTGAATAAATGTTATTCACCCAACTATCCAAGAGTTACATGTGATGTAATTGGAAAGTGTTTCCTACCTAAATAACTGAATTTTGGGTGATCAGCCAAAGCTGACTCAAAACTAGGTGAAATATGGATCTTGGCCCACTAGGAAATCTTACGATGGGATTTTTCGAGTCAATCGAGGGTCATTGACTTGAATAAAATAGTGGGAGGCATATTTAATTAAAAGACCTCATTAAATATGTTTATGGCATGATACTTATATCTTGTATATTTCTGTTAATAGATTACCATGGCAACAAACACATCGGGTACTTTATCATTGCGATCCGTCCTTGAGAAGGACAAGTTGTCTGGAACAAATTTTCTAGACTGGTACACGAATTTGAGGATTATCCTCAAACAAGAGAAAAAGCTGTATGTTTTGGAATAGCCTATTCCTGAGCCACCTGCTGCTAATGCCCCTAGAACTGAAAGATATGCTTATAAGAAGCATCAAGATGATGCCTTGGACATCGGATGTCTAATGCTGGCTACCATGAACTCTGAGCTCCAAAAGCAACATGAGAACATGGATGCATACGATATGATCGTACACCTTAAGAAGGAAGCCTTGTTGGTGCTCATGTACTCAAGATGATTGGGTACATTGAAAACCTAGAGAGACTCGATTTTCCTTTGGGCCAAGAGTTGGCCACTGACTTAGTCTTGCAATCGTTGCCAGAAAGTTTTAGTCAATTTGTCATGAACTACAACATGAATGAGATTGACAAATCACTACCAGAGCTGCTAAGCATGTTGAGAACTGCTGAGCAGAACATTAACAAAGGCAAAGGGAAGGCTATAATGATGGTCCAAAAGAATAAGGGCAAGAAACAGCAGAAAAAGCCCAAGGACAACTGGAAGGGCAAGGGTAAGGATAAGTCCAAGCCCAGCACTTCTGGCTTAAAACCAGTGGGTGGAGTGGCTAAGGAAGGTACATGCTTCCATTGTGGTCAGACCGGACATTGGAAGAGGAAGTGTGCCAAGTTCTGGAGGAGCTCAAAAAGAAGAAGGAAGTGAGACTTCCACTTCGGGTAATTTTGTTATTGAAGTCAATTTATCTACTTCGCATCATGGGTATTAGATCTTGTATGTGGATCTCACATTTGTGTAAATGTGCAGGATCTAAAGAGCAGTAGACCATTGACGAAGGGCGATGTCGACCTACGAGTGGGAAATAGAGCAAAGGTTGCTGCATTAGCTGCAGGGACTTATTTATTATCTTTGCCCACTGGGCTTGTAATAGAGTTAGAGAACTGCTATTTTATACCTGCTATTAGTAGGAATATCATTTCTGTTTCTTGTTTGGACAAGAAAGGTTTTTCTTTTATTATACAGGACAAGTGTTGTTCCATTTATATGAATGATATTTTTATAGTAGTGCACAATTGAGTAATGGACTTTATGTACTTGATCTCGAAACGCCCATCTATAACATAAATACAAAGAGGTTTAAATCAAACGATCTGAACCCAACTTTTCTCTGGCATTATCGTTTGGGCCACATAAATGAGAAACGCATCTCCAAACTCCATAAAGATGGATTCTTGGACTCATTTGATTTTGAACCATATGAGATATGTGAATCTTGTTTATTGGGGAAGATGACAAAAGCCCCATTCACTAGACAAGGTGAAAGGGCTAGTGATCTTTTAGGCCTTATACATAGTGATGTATGTGGGCCACTAAACATAGTCGCTAGAGGCGATTTTCAATACTTCATTACTTTCACTAATGATTTCAGTAGATATGGATTTGTATATCTTATGAAGCACAAATCAGAATCCTTTGAAAAGTTCAAAGAGTTCAAGAATGAAGTACAAAACCAACTTGGCAAGAGTATTAAAATCCTTCGATCAGATCGAGGAGGAGAATACTTAAGCCAACAGTTTGATGATCATCTGAAAGAGTGTGGGATAATATCTCAACTCACTCCACCAGGAACACCACAATGGAATGGTGTCTCTGAAAGGAGGAACCGGACCTTGTTGGACATGGTCCGATCCATGATGAGTCATGCAAACCTTCCAGGCTCCTTCTGGGGACATGCTCTGTTAACAGCAGCTTTCACACTTAACCGTGTTCCATCTAAGACGGTTCAAAAGACACAATATGAGATATGGACTGGGAGACGGCCCAGTATGTCTTTCTTGAAGATTTGGGGCTGCGAAGCTTATGTGAAACGTCAAGTTTCTGATAAGCTTGGACCTAAATCAGATAAATGCTTCTTTGTGGGGTATCCAAAGGAAACCAAGGGATACTTTTTCTATAATCCTACCGAGGGCAAAGTGTTTGTCGCACGGACAGCTGTGTTTCTAGAAAGGGAGTTTATCTCCAAAGGAACCAGTGGGAGAAAAGTAGAACTTGAAAAAATTCAAGTTTCACAAAGCATCAATGAACCAATGGTGGAAATAGAGCAGCCTCCACAAAATGTTGTGGAACAACAACTTGCTCTAGTAGCACAAGACCTGTGTAGGTCTAACAGGATACGTCATCAACCAGAGAGATATGGATTTCTCATGACTCAACAAGGTGACGTATTGCTCATGGATCAAAATGAGCTTGTGACTTACTAGGAAGCCATTATTGGCCCAGAATATGAGAAATGGCTTGAGGCCATGAGATCTAAAATGGATTCCACGTGTGCCAACCAGGTATAGACCTTGGTTGACCCACCTGAAGAGGTAAAACCCATTGGGTGCAAGTGGGTTTTCAAGAAGAAAACCGACATGGATGGTAATGTGCATACCTTTAAGGCGCGATTGGTGGCTAAAGGTGTAGACTATGATGAGACTTTTTCCCCAGTTGCGATGCTTAAATCCGTTTGGATCTTGCTTGCTGTTGCAGCATACCATGATTATGAAATCTGAAAAATGGATGTCAAAACTGCTTTCCTTAATGGAAATCTTCTCGAAGATGTGTACATGACACAACCTGAGGGTTTTGCCACTCCAGAGGATGCTAGAAAAGTATGCAAGTTGCAACAATCTATTTATGGATTGAAGCAAGCTTCCAGAAGCTGGAATCTTCATTTTGATGATACAATAAAATAGTTTGGTTTCATTAAGAATGAAAAAGAATCTTGTGTCTACAAGAAGGTTAGTGGGAGCACTATTGTCTTTCTAGTATTGTATGTAGATGACATACTACTTATTGGAAATGACATCCCTACCCTACAGTCCGTAAAGACTTGGTTAGGGAACTACTTCTCTATGAAGGACTTGGGCGAGGCCACCTATGTATTAGGTATCAGGATCTATAGAGATAGATCACTGAGACTGCTTGGCCTAAGTCAGAGTACATACATAGACAAAGTGTTAAGACGATTTAACATGCATGAATCCAAGAAAGGACTCTTGCCTATGTCACATGGTGTAAGCCTATCTAAGGCTCAATCCCCTTCCACCCAGGATGAGAGGGATCGCATGAGCAAGATTCCATATGCATCTATAATTGGATCTATCATGTATGTCATGTTATGTACTCGGCCAGACATCTCGTATGCTTTGAGCATAACAAGTAGGTACCAGTCTGATCCCAGTGAGAGTCACTAGACTGCTATCAAGAACATCCTTAAGTACTTGAGAAGGACTAAGGATTCGTTCTTGGTATATGGAGGCGAGGAAGAGCTAGTTGTAAAAGGTTACACTGATGCTAGCTTCCAAACCGATAAGGACAACTCCAGATCACAATCGGGTTATGTTTTTTGCCTAAATAGTGGGGCTGTGAGCTGGAAGAGTTCAAAGTAGGAGACAATCACTGATTCTACCACAGAGGCTGAGTATATTGCTGCCTCCAATGCAGCAAAGAAGGCCGTTTGGATCAGGAAGTTCATTATTGAACTTGGCACTATTCCTAGCATTGTGGACCCAGTGGACCTTTATTGTGATAATAATGGAGCCATTGCACAAGCTAAGGAGCCTAGATCTCACCAGCGATCCAAACATATACTTCGGCGCTTCCATCTCATTCGAGAGATCAACGATAGAGGAGATGTGAAGATATGCAGAGTACCAACAGATGATAACATTGCTGATCCACTTGACGAAGCCTCTTGCACTGCCAGAAGCATGACGGTCACACTAGGTCTTTAGGCATTAGATATATGCCTGATTGGCTCTAGTGCAAGTGGGAGATTATTGGTATATGCCCTAGAGGCCAATACATTTTCTGTATTTACATACATTCTATTATGCTATTTTTATATATGAGGCATTTCATTTATTGTGTTCTTTTTGATAAACATAATAAAGTCCTTAGAATAGTAAGTTTGATGCCATAGGACATCAAGTGGATGACTTGATCATGAGATCCTTTTGGTTACAACACTATTCTTAAATATCCCTAGTCAAGTATTATTGTTAATTAGGACAACAATAATACATTGAGACTAGTATGTGCATAGACTGATGACCATATCTCACGGGTCATGGATATGAGATATTAAGTCTTCACATGGGTACATATTAGAGTAATGATGTACTGGACTGACCCACCATGAGAACGCTACATGGATCGTTACGTGAGTGTCATAAGCGATTCTCATAGTGACAATGATGTTTGTGGTCCTTTGACCTGAAATCACTACGATTCCTACATGAGGAGTTGTGTGTTTTAATGCCATCAAACGTCATCTGTAACAAGGTGATTATAAAGTTGGTTATTGGACATACCGCGAATCATGCAGAGGGATGTGAGTGACCTAGACGGGATTTGTCACTCCTACATAACAGGAACGATATCTTCGGGCCCCCTGATTGAGTGAGACTGCGAAATGGATGGCCATGCTCAAATAAGTCAATATGAGATATTGATCTCATTTGTTATTACAAAGTCTACTCCAGTATCAGGAAACCAATGATTGGACTATACAATGGTGACACATTCCATGCCTTGTGTTCAATCTAGATATCTTGACAAAGGGACTAAACGACACGAAAACATTGGTCACGAAAAGGTTATATCAAATCACTGATATTCTTATTACTTGGATAGCAGCGATGTGTTGCTAGATACTGCTCACTGCTTGTAATATTAAAATGAGATTTTAATATTACTGCCAACGTAATAAGAACCTGCAGGGTCATACACATAGAGCAGACTAAAATTGGAGCAATGGATCCAAGTTGGATTTGGATTCAAATATGGGCCAGACTCATAACAGATGGGTCTAGGGTTGCACAGCTTACCTTGCTGCTGCTCACACTCACTTAAGGCAGTCACTATTATAAATAGTGCTGCTAAGGGGCTGCTAAGAGATATAATACAGAACCCTAGCTGCACCTACAGAAAAAGTGAGTGAGAGAGCACAAGTTTCTTCTTTTTTCTTCGCAGCTAGCACTGTGTGGGAGACGTGAGGTTCCTCTTTGCGGACGTTGGATGTTTGTGAGTCTGTTCGTGTGGATACCGCAGAGACATCATTTCTATTACGGTGTTAGTGATTCACGCTTCAAGAGGTAAATCTTTTAAAAACTCGGATTATGGCTTTTTCGCATGGATCCTCGGTGGGAATCCCTATTTTCCGCTGCGCGTTGTATCCACAAAAAATTCCCAATAGTTTTTGTTGATGATATTCTGATATATTCTCAAAGTCAGGAGGAACATGCTGAACATCTCATTGTGGTTCTCCAGATTCTAAAAGAGAAGCAGTTGTACACTAAACTGTCAAAGTACGAGTTTTGGTTGGTGGAAGTTCAATTTTTGGGTCACGTAATTTCAAAGGAAGGAATTGTGGTGGATCCGTTGAAAGTTGAAATAGTTCTTCAATGGGAGAGACTGAAGACCGTAACGGAGATCTGTAGTTTTGTGGGGTTAGATGGTTATTACCGAAGATTCATTGAGGGATTTTCCAAGATAGTAGGACTTCTTACCCAACTCTCACGAAAGAATCAAACTTTTGCATGGACTGATGCATGTGAAGAGAGTTTTCAAGAATTAAAAAAAAAGTTTGACTACTTCCCTAGTATTAATTTTACGTAATCCCAATGAACCTTTTGAGGTATATTATGATGCCTCGCATCAGGGTTTAGGCTGTGTACTTATGCAGAATAGAAAGGTAGTAGCATATGCTTCGAGACAATTGAAAGTGCATAAGAAGAACTACCTAACTCATGATTTGGAGTTAGCTGCCGTTGTGTCTGCATTGAAGATCTAGAGGCATTTTCTGTATGGAGTAACATTCAACATCTTTAGTGATCATAAGAGTTTGAAGTACCTATTTGACGAGAAGGAGTTGAATATGAGGCAACGAAGATGGTTAGAATTTTTGAAAGATTATGATTTCCAATTTCAGTATCATCCTGGAAAAGCAAACGTCATAGCAGATGCTTTGAGTAGAAAGATACTTAGTGTCTTTGCTATGATGATCAAGGAAAGAGAATTGATAGAACAATTCAGGGATATGTGGTTATCTATAGAATTGGCACAGGAAGACTTTGCTTGAACATGATTACTATTTCGAGTGGACTCATGGAAGAAATTTGAGAAAAACAGAGGAGTGATTAATATTTGCAGGATGAGAAGGAGCTAGTGAAGCAAGGCACCGTTTTAGAATTTGAGGAAGGATCAAATGGAATTCAAAACTTCGGAGATAGGATTTGTATACCAAGTGATCCAGAGCTTAGGAGATTGATTCTCGACGAAGCTCACAAAAGTAAATTAAGCATGCATCCAGGAACGACTAAGATGTATTAGGATTTGAAGCAGTTATATTGGTGGCAAGGAATGAAGAGGGACGTAGCCAAGTATGCAGCATCTTGTCTAGTTTGTCAGAAAGCTAAAATTGAACATCAGAAACCTTCAGGAATATTACAACCTCCGACTATTCTTGAATGGAAATGAGATGACATTGCAATGGACTTTGTTGTTGAACTGCCAAAGACTCAAAAGGGTTATGATTCCATATGGGTGATCATTGATCGGCTTATGAAGTTAGCACAATTCTTGCCCAGTAACATAAGGTATTCAACGGAGAGATTGACCCAGGTATATATTGGTGAAATTGTTAGACTTCATGGTGTACCCTCTAGTATTATTTCTAATCGAGACCCAAGGTTTACGTCAAGGTTTTGACAAAGTCTGCAAGAAGCAATGGAGACAAAACCTTGTTTAAGTTCTGCTTATCATCCGCAAACAGATGGCCAATTAGAGAGGACGATTCAATCATTGGAAAATCTGCTAAAAGCTTATGTTTTAGAACAAAATGGGAGTTGGGATAAATTCTTACCTCTGGTAGAATTCACTTATAATAATAGTTTTCATTCAACCATAGGGATGGAACCCTATGAGGCATTATATGAAAGAAGGTGTATAACGCCTTTGTGTTGGTACCAAGATGGAGAAAATTTGGCGTTAGGACCCGAACTTGTACAACTAACAATAGAAAAAGTTAAGGTGATCCAAGAAAAAATGAGGACAACTCAAAGTCAACAGAAGAGTTAAGCTGACAAGAGAAGGAGACCCCTTAAGTTTGAGGAAGGCGAACATGTGTTTTTGAGAGTCACACCCACAACTAGGGTCAGTCGGATTATTAAATCCAGAAAGCTCACTCTTAAATTCATCGGACCATATCAAATTCTTTGTCGGATAGGTCCAGTAGCATATCAGATAGCTTTACCACCTTTTCTTTTTTAACCTTCATAATGTCTTCCATGTATCGTAATTGCGAAAGTATATTCCTGATCCAAATCATGGTCATAGCATCAGATACTGTAACACCCACCTTATGGTGCCACATTTCTTGTTACTTAGTTACCAAATTACGCCTTCGTTATAATACGTGATTGTAATGAAAATACGAGTTAAAAAATTTCTTGATAACAAGAAGATAAACTTAGCGGAAAATAAAAACATTAAAACATTATCACAAATAATTCACATTATATATATATATATATATATATATATATATATATATATATATATATATATATATATATATATATATATATATATATATATACAAGGCTTTAGTCTTGTCATACTTAAATACTTACAAACTAGACTTTCAAAATATTTAAACTTTAATTTAAACTAACATACTGTCAAAGTCCTACTAGACAGTAGAACCCTCAGACAGGTCCTCCTTATATTCCTCTGCAAGTAAGAATCCAGCTTGACGTGAAGTCCTACGAACAGGTGTCCGTGCAGACGACACAATACTAATCGCACTAGGGGTACAATAGTAAGCTCCCCAATACTACCTAATAGATATTGGAAACTCTAGTTGTACATAAATATTAACACTAAACTAAGGATGTCCAAGATGTTGCCTACTCAATCTAATATTTAAGTCTCCCATATAATAAATACTCTCTCTATCCAAATCAACGTTCCATGCCTCTGATCCTCCCATAAATGTCAACCTCATGTACCCAAGGAAACAAGACATCTCCATCTCTTCAAAACTCAATGTCCTCAACAGGGATCTGCCCTCCTCAACTTCTCGCTCAACTTCTTACTCAACGTCATTTAAATTATAAATACAATATAAAATAAACATCCAAAGAGGCGAGATCACCTACGCCATTACCAGTATGGTAGCAATGAAGATAAACACATACAATATTTCATACAGCTATCATACCAAAATTACAGTTATGCCACTAATATCATTATCATCACAAAACAGGTAATATACAAAAATTACAATCATTCCATTACCAATAACCAAATATTCAATAATTTAATTATCATAAATCACAATTACGATAATGCCCTCAATCACTATATGTATGCACACAGACTCAATTTCCTACTCCATGGAGCTAAAACTCAGGTCGGAAAGAGTGATCGAAAAGATTCTATATGTACCAAAATGCCTCAGACCATGTGCTCAATTTTGCACATCTAGCATATACACAACAGTCTTTATCAGATCATGATTAAGAATAGTGTCTCGGTCTGGATCATCGGTGTGTTGCATCGGTCTAACCTACGGTACAGAAGCGCTACCAACTGTCCATTGTAGGCAACCTGCACCCCAATGCCCCCAAGGTCAACAAGTGACTTACACTACGCATATCGCACCCACTCAGGAGGTGTATTTTCTCCTAGGCAACTAGCCTTATACAGTTCATCGAACCTTTCCAATGCATGTACTATGCATCATTCACAGTTCAAGTTCATTATCTCATATTCTCAGTTCAAATTTATCATCACATATTCGGGGTTCAAACATTGACCCCACAGTATCATTACTGTAGTTTCATCGCAAAACTATATTTTCACATTTTCTCAATCGCGTAACAATTTTGTCGCATTTTCAAACCGCGTATCAATATTTCAACATTTTTCAATTGCATAAAATATTTCTCACACGTTTTAAATCAAAAATACTATTTTTCTCATTTAACACTAAAAATTGACTTTATTTTTCATATTTGCATAATAACCCCTGAAAAATAGAATATTTATATTTTTGTCCTCACTTAAATAATATTTTCACAATAGTCCCTCATAAAACTAGTATTTATGAAATAGTCCCTCTTAAAATTAATATTTATGAAATAGTCCCTTATAAATTAATATTTATAAAATAGCCCCTCATAAAACTAATATTTATGAAATGACCTTTCTTTTATAAAATATTTGCAATATGTCCCCTCTTTAAATAAAAATTACAATATGGTCCTTCTTAAAATATTAATTCCAATTTTGTCCCTCTTTTATAAAAATTTACAGTATAACCCCTCAAAAAAATTGGTATTTGTAATGTTTACCAGAAAATGATATTTCTTTCTTTTACTTCACACAATACAGCTCAAATTTTACCAATGCGCTTCAAAACCCATAGGGTGAGCGATACATCACTAAACTTCAAGTATTGACCCTTATTTTATTTCATAACTCATTTATTTAATTATATCAAATTGTTTTTCTCAAAATCATTTTACTTTGCTACACTCAAACTTTTCCAAATTCATTCACTTTCCACTTAAATCTTTAATTCTCATTTTAATCCATCATTTTTCAGGACTTTGGTCCTCTTTTCCATGGTAAGGCCGTGAGCCTCATTGCTCTTTGGAGCATTCATACAATCGTTACATTATGTTGTTCACATCCTAAATTACACATACATTTGTATGCATTCAAATCTCATACAGATAAGTATATATCAAAGCAGTAATCATATATCACACATGCAAATCACAAAAACAAAACCACAAACACTACAAACAAAATTCAAAGAAGCATTAATCACTAGTGAATAAACCCTTATGGGTTTTTCACAGTACAAAACCATCCACACACCACCAAAACTTGGTTGGTGAGGTAGAATCTCCCTCTTACCTCTTGAAGACAAGATCTTCAAGCTCCTCTCATTCTCCTTGATTTCATGTGAATCACAAACAAAGTCCTAAAATTCTTAAACAATTAACAAAATCACATACAAAGCTTAATAATAATAAACCATGGAACAAACATGGTTCTTAAAATCACAAACTAAATTTAAACCCAAAGAATCAAAAGTTTACCTTTAGGAAAGTAAACCAAACTTGGATTTTGAAGCACTTAAGATAGGATTTTGAGAAAACTTCCTAAATGAAAAGTGTTTAGGAGATGGTTTAGGTTTAGGAAATGATAAGAATAAAAATTATAGAAGATGGATGGTGTATTTGGGTGAGAGAGCCGAAATACTAGAGAGAAAAAGAAAGGAAAATAGCTTGGTGTTCTTGAGAATTTTTGAGAGAAAAAGATGCTTGCTTTTTGGTGAGAGAGAAAAGTGAAAAATGAGAGAGTAATTGGAGTGGGCTGCCGTGGGATGTGCATAGGAAAATTAAAGGATTTACTTGAGTCAAATTATCACAATTTGAGTGCACATGCAATTGCACATAGCTTGGTCATCTTTTGGTCTTGCAATGGTCATGCATGATGGTTCAAGAATCTTGGAGAAGCCTCCCAAGGCTACTTGGCCATGTGGCCTCCTTGAATTAGAGACCTAATTTGTTTTCAATTAAAGCCTAATTGCATGCTAATTAAATAGCTAATTAATTAGGTTAGATTTCCTAATTACACTTAATTGACATTCTAATTACATAACTAATTAATTAAATATGTAATTGCATATATCATTGTTTCTAAATAAAATTAAGATATCTAATTAGTAATTAGATTATAACTAATTAATAACTAAGTTAGTTTGATTAGTTTCTTAATTAGGCCATTAAGATGACTAAATTAGGTTTAATTAGTTACTAAGTAAAAGTCAAGCCACTATATTTGACTCAATCCTAGCCATTAAAATTGACTTTGTTTCCTATCCATTGATCTAATCTTAGGTGGATATTACTTAGTGATTTTATCAGGATTCATTTCACACTATTGATCTGATCAACGGTTATGATTGAAAACATCTTAATCAAACTTTTCATCCGATGGTTCACAATAAAGTCCATGCCCCTTTATTTGACCACTTCCTATTGGATAGAAAAGTCCAAATTATTATTTTGCTGATTCCTATTGGTTCGTTTTGATTTAGGTTACAGAAAATATTCTAAGCACATTTTTTGTCAATTAAACTATACCGGGTCAAATAAATTATAGCAGAAGCTGCTATAAATAAAATAATAGATATTTATTCGTGAAATATTTTTATTTCACAGATAAATTCTAAAAATTAAAAGATTCTTTTCTGTGTCACTCATATTTGAGTTTAGTAAAATCTCCCGTCTTCGAATAAATCAAATAAGAATTTCTCCGACCCGAAAATTATTATTTTCCTAACCTCGAGAAAATCACACAAAATGATAAAAAATGATCTCGGAACAGTCAAATTATTTTTATAACACATAGAAAATACAAAACAGTGTAATTCTACTATTACTATTAACATAGCCAAAATTTGGGGTGTTATAACTCTCCCCCTCTAAAAAGAAGTTTCGTCCTCGAAACTTGACATACATTTAAAAAAAAAAACGGATACTGCTCTCTTATCTTCTCTTCCAACTCCCATGTGGCTTCACCACTTACATCATTCCAAACCACTTTAACCAATGCGATCTCCTTAGCTCGAAGTTGCTTTCTCCTTCGATTTTCAATCTTGACTGGAAACGTTTCATAGGTTAAATTTTCCTTCAATTGTATAGTGTCTGGTTCGATGACATGAGTCGGATCAGAAATATATTTTCGTAGTTGTGATACGTGAAATACATTATGAAGATTTGATAAAAATGGTGGTAGCACAATCTGGTAAGCTACCGGACCTACTTAACGAAGTATCTTATATGGCCCGATAAACTTCAGAGTGAGCTTCCTCGACTTAATCACTCGTCCAACTCCAGTCATAGGTGTCACACGTAGAAACACATGATCACCTTCTTCAAATTCAAGTGGTCTTTGTCTTTTATCAGCGTAACTCTTTTGTCGCGTTTGAGTTGTCCTCATCCTGTCTCGAATCACCTTCACTTTCTCAGTTGTCTACAGTACAATTTCGGGTCCTACCATAGTACTTCCACCATCATGGTACCAACACAATAGTGTTTTACATCTTCTCCCATATAATGCCTCATAGGGTGCCATCCCTATACTTGAATGAAAACTATTGTTGTACGTGAACTCTATCAATGGTAGAAATTCATCCCAACAACCAGTTTATTCTATAACACAAGCTTCCAACAAGTCCTTCAAAAATTCTAACTATCGTCTCTTCCTTATATCCAAGCCCCTCTTGATTGAACAGGTACTTCAAGCCCTTGAAATTATTGTAGACTTTATAGGAAAGAGAATGTCTTCAGATCTTCCGTGCAAAATGACTATCGCATATTCTAAAACATAAATCGAATAATTCTTCTCATGCACATTCCACTGCCTTGAAGTATACGCCACAACCTTTCTATTTAATCTTAGCACTCAACCTACATTCACGAGTTTAACTTCTTCTAACAGAATTTACATTTGACTAGTTTCGTGCATAACTCCTTCTTCTTCAGAAATTGAAGAACTGCATTGAGATCTTCAACATGTTCCTTCGAATTTTGAGAATAAGTCAAAATATCACCAATAAGGATAATGACAAATTTGCTTAGATGGGAAAGAAAGATCCTATTTATATAATTCGTTAATATCGCAAAAACATTCTTTACCCTAAATGGTAGTATTAAATACTCATAGTGCTTGTAATGCGTCCAAAAAACTATCTCGGAACATCCTCTACTTTTACACGAATCTTATAATAACCAATACACAAATCGATCTTGGAGCAAACAACGATTTCCTTCATTTGGTCTTCTAGTTCCCCTGTTGCCACATCATTCCAAATTTTCTTCATCGAAGTAAGTTGTTCTACTTGCCTATTTTTAATCTTAACAGAAAATGTCTCATAGATCAAGTTTTCTTCTAATTGTATTGTATTTGGTATTATGACATAAGTCGAATCAAGAATAATCCTTCTTAGTTGAAATACATGAAAGACACTATGAAGGTTATAAGGAAAAGTAATAAGACTATTCGGTAGATTACTAGATTAGTCCAACAAAGAATTTTAGATGGTCTAATAGATTTCAAAATGAACATGGTCCAATAATTTTTTTTTAAATGAACTTTCTGGATTTCAATCTAAACATCTCAGGTCAAGGAAACACTAAGGTTGCATTGTAACAATCTAGCAGGATATGGTTGGAAAATGACCAATCCATTTATAAAGTCAGGCTCTCAAATAGATGTGATTTTAGATGAATAAATCAAATCAACAGAAAAGATTTGATATTCAATAGATCCAAGGTAGAATTAGAAAACTTGAGTATAAACAACAAGTTTAACAAGAAGAGTAGAAATACTCAGATCACTCTATAACAAAGACACAGATAAATCAAATTGATTTACTCAGTCTATTTGAGAAAGAAATAGACAAACCAGATCAATAGAAAAGTTTCAAACTCCAATAATGATAGGATAGTTTTAAATAGGCTCGAGTAGTAGTAACAAGTTTGGAAGTTGAAGTAGTATTAAAAAAACAAAACACAGATAACCCCAAAAGATTTACACAGTCACAGATCATAAGAAACTGGGTTACCTTGCAAATTATACAGCACAGTTTTAAGATTACCCTCTATGGCATACTCCTCCATAATCAAGTCCTTAGATTTAGCAGCTTCTCCCCCGCTCATAGCATACACAAGACCATCCGCCTGTGGCCTCGCAGTGTGAACACTTCCCACTGATGGTTTCACCTTCAGCTGATCACATTCTCTGGAGAAATGTCTAGGCTTTCCACATTTATAACAAATAACTCCTTTATGCTGACAATCTTTGGTGAGATGATTCTTCCCACACTTGAAACATTTCATTGGTGATGCCACAGTCTGACCAAAATCGTTGCCACTAGTACTTCCTTTCTTTGTTCGTTGTCGCTTCCTCAGTGGTTGTACATACGACTTTCGTTGAAAACAATTGACCTTACGCTTCCGTCCATTTTGGATTATTGAAGGTTCTAAGTTACAGTTTCTCGTATCCGATGGCTGCTCCAATCCTAATAAGCTACGAAGTTCGATTATCAGTTCCTGCTGCTGAGTGATCATTTGCCTCTGTTGTACTGATACTTCAATCATCTTTTGCATCACACTTCTAGTTGCGGCTATATGATCCTCATCACGTCTTGCGTCCACATGCTCATGTTCGCAACGTTCCATCATCTTTCTTCAAAGACAAACCAAATCAACACACAACGAACTAAACATAATTGTTTCACACAACATCGTCTCCTTTTGGAAACCAAAATATATCTCTGTGTTCAGTGTCAGAGATTCACACAGCACAAACAAGACAAACCTACCCACAAACCCAAAAGACTCTAACTTGGGCTCTGATACCAACTAATGTAACACCCACCTTAGGGTGCCACATTTCTTATTACTTAGTTACCAAATTACCCCTTCGTTATAATACGTGATTGTAATGAAAATACGAGTTTAAAATTTATTGATAACAATAAGATAAACTTAGCGAAAAATAAAAACAATACAACATTATCACAAATAATTCACATTATATATTTATATATACAAGGCTTTGGTACTGTCATACTTAAATACTTACAAACTAGACTTTCAAAATATTTAAACTTTAATTTAAACTAACATATTGCCCAAGTCCTACTAGACAGTAGAACCCTCAGATGGGTCCTCCTCAGATTCCTCAGCAGGTAGGAATTCAGCTTGACATGAAGTCCTACGAATAGGTGTCCGTGTAGACGACACAATACTAATCGCACTAGGAGTACGATAGTAAGCTCCCCAATACTGCCTAATAGATATTGGAAACTCTAATTGTACATAAATATTAACACTAAAGTAAGGATGTCCAAGATGTCTACTCAATCTAATATTTAAATCTCCCATATAATAAATACTCTATCTATCCAAATCAACGTTCCATGCCTCTGATCCTCCCAGAAATGTCAACCTCTTGTACCCAAGGAAACAAGACATCTCTATCTCTTCAAAACTCAGTGTCCTCAACAGGGATCTGCTCCTCCTTAACTTCTCGCACAACTTCTTGCTCAACATCTTTTAAATTATAAATACAATATAAAATAAACATCCAAAGAGGTGAGATCACCTATGCCATTACCAGTATGGTAGCAATGAAGATAAACACATACAATATTTCATACAGCTATCATACCATAATTACAGTTATGCCACTAACATCATTATCATCACAAAATAGGTAATACACAAAAATGATAATCATTCCATTACCAATAACCAAATATTCAATAATTTAATTATCATAAACCACAATTATGATAATACCCTCAATCACTATATATATGCACATAGACTCAATTTCCTACTCCATGGAGCTAAAACTCAGGTCGGAGAGAGTGATCGAAAAGATTCTGTCTGTACCAAAATGCCTTAGATCATGTGCTCAATTTTGCACATCTAGCATATACACGACAGTCTTTATCAGATCTTGATTAAGAATAGTGTCTCAGTCCAGATCATCGATGTGTTGCATTGGTCTAACCTACGGTACAGAAGCGCTACCAACTGTCCATTGTAGGTAACCCGCACCCCAATGCCCCCAAGGTCAACAAGTGACTTACACTACGCATGTCGCACGCACTCAGGAGGTGTATTCTCTCCTAGACAACTAGTCTTATATAGTTCATCGAACCTTTCCAATGCATGTACTATACATCATCCACAATTCAAGTTCATTATCTTATATTCTCAGTTCAAATTTATCATCACATTTTCGGGGTTCAAACATTGAGCCCACAGTATCATTGCTGTAGTTTCATCGCGAAACCATATTTTCTCATTTTCTCAATCGCGTAACAATTTTGTCGCATTTTCAAATCGCGTATCAATATTTCAACATTTTTTAATTGCATAAAATATTTCTCACATGTTTTAAATCAAAAATACTATTTTTCTCATTTAACACTAAAAATTGACTTTATTTTTCATATTTGCATAATAACCCCTGAAAAATAGAATATTTGTATTTTTGTCCTCACTTAAATAATATTTTCACAATAGTCCCTCATAAAACTAGTATTTATGAAATAGTCCCTCTTAAAATTAATATTTATGAAATAGTCCCTCATAAATTAATATTTACAAAATAGCCCCTCATAAAACTAATATTTATGAAATGACCTTTCTTTTATAAAATATTTACAATATGACCCCTCTTTAAATAAAAATTACAATATGGTCCTTCTTAAAATATTAATTCCAATTTTGTCCCTCTTTTATAAAAATTTGCAGTATAACCCCTCAAAAAAATTGGTATTTGTAATGTTTCCCAGAAAATGATATTTCTTTCTTTTACTTCACACAATACAGCTCAAATTTTACCAATGCGCTTCAAAACCCATAGGGTGAGCTATACATCACTAAACTTCAAGTTTTGACCCTCATTTTATTTCATAACTCATTTATTTAATTATATCAAATTATTTTTCTCAAAATCATTTTACTTTGCTACACTCAAACTTTTCCAAATTCATTCACTTTTCACTTAAATCTTTAATTCTCATTTTAATCCATCATTTTTCAGGACTTTGGTCCTCTTTTCCATGGTAAGGCCGTGAGCCTCATTGCTCTTTGGAGCATTTATACAATCGTTCCATCATATTGTTCACATCCTAAATTACACATACATTTGCATGCATTCAAATCTCATACAGATAAGTATATATCAAAGCAGTAATCATATATCACACATGCAAATCACAAAAACAAAACCACAAACAAAATTCAAAGAAGCATTAAACACTAGTGAATAAACCCTTATGGGTTTTTCACAGTATAAAACCATCCACACACCACCAAAACTTGGTTGGTGAGGTAGAATCTGCATCTTACCTCTTGAAGACAAGATCTTCAAGCTCCTCTCCTTCTCCTTGATTTCGTGTGAATCACACACAAAGCCCTAAAATTCTTAAACAATTAACAAAATCACATACAAAGCTTAATAATAATAAACCATGAAACAAACATGGTTCTTAAAATCACAAACTAAATTTAAACCCAAAGAATCAAAAGTTTACCTTTAGGAAAGTAAACCAAACTTGGATTTTGATGCACTTAGGATAGGATTTTGAGAAAACTTCCTAAATGAAAAGTGTTTAGGAGATGGTTTAGGTTTAGGAAATGATAAGAACAAAAATTATAGAAGATGGATGGTGTATTTGGGTGAGAGAGCCGAAATACTAGAGAGAAAAAGAAAGGAAAATAGCTTGGTGTTCTTGAGAATTTTTGAGAGAAAAAGATGCTTGCTTTTTGGTGAGAGAGAAAAGTGAATAATGAGAGAGTAATTGGAGTGGGCTGCCATGGGATGTGCATAGGAAAATTAAAGGATTTACTTGAGCTAAATTATCACAATTTGAGTGCACATGCAATTGCACATAGCTTGGTCATCTTTTGGTCATGCATGATGGTTCAAGAAGCTTGGAGAAGCCTCCCAAGGCTACTTGGCCATGTGGCCTCTTTGAAATAGAGACCTAATTTGTTTTCAATTAAAGCCTAATTGCATGCTAATTAAATAGCTAATTAATTAAGTTAGGTTTCCTAATTACACTTAATTAACATTCTAATTGCATAACTAATTAATTAAATATGTAATTGCATATATCATAGTTTCTAAATAAAATTAAGATATCGAATTAGTAATTAGATTATGACTAATTAATAACTAAGTTATTTTACTTAGTTTCTTAATTAGGCCATTAAGATGACTAAATTAGGTTTAATTAGTTACTAAGTAAAAGTCAAGCCACTATATTGGACTCAATCCTAGTCATTGAAATTAACTTTGTTTCCTATCCATGATCTAATCTAAGGTGGATATTACTTAGTGATTTTATCAGGATTCATTTCACATCATTGATCTGATCAACGGTTATGATCGAAAACATCTTAATCAAGCTTTTCATCCGATGGTTCACAATAAAGTCCATGCTGTAACACCTTAACTTTTGCATTAATTATAATATTATCCTAAATGTACTGTTTTACATTTTTTGTGAGTTATAAATTGAATTTGACTGTTCCGTGAGTGTATTTGATTGTTGTGTGTGATTTGCTCCGAGTCAGGGAAATAATAATTTTTTGCCTAAAAAAATCTTATTTTGATTATTCGGAGCTGGGGGATCTTACTAAACCTAATTCTGATTGATATATATATTAATCTTTTAATTTTTAGAATTTAATTGTGTAATAAAGTAATTTTATATTATTATAATATTATTTTATTTGACAGTACCTACTGTCTCAAAAACAGTAGAAATCTACTCCAAAATGACCATGGACCCTGAAAAGTCTGTGGGACCCACGTGTAGAGTAGTAGTCAGCGATTCTGACTAGACTAAATTCTAAGCCAATAGGAATTAGTCAATGAAAGTGGCTTGAAAATTCTAAACTAATAAGAATTGGTCAAATAAAGAGGCATGGACTTCATTAAAGACGATTGGATGAAAAGCTTGATTTAGAAGCTTTTATCATAATCGTTGATTAAATCAATGGTGTGAAAGCAATCCTAATTAAATCACTAAGTGATATCCACCTTAGATTACATCAAGGGCTAGGAGTTAAGGTTAAAATCAATGGTTAAGATTGAGTCAAATATAGTGGCTTGACTTTACTTAGAAGCTAATTAAACCTAATTTGGTTATCTTAATTGCCTAATTAACAAACTAAGTAAACTAACCTACTTATTAATTAGTTATGATCTAATTACTAATTAGATATTCAAATTTTATTTAGAGGCTATGATATATGCAATTATATATTTAATTAATTAGTTATGTAATTAGAATGTTAATTAAGTGTTATTAGGAGACTTAACCTAATTAACTACCTATTTAATTAGCATGCAATTAGACTTTAATTAAAAACAAATTAAGCCCCTAAACCCATTAGTAGCCCACGGCCAAGGAGGCCAATTCACCAAGTTCCACAAGCTTCTTGAACCATCTAAGTGACCATTGCATGACCAAATGTGACATAGGCCATGTGCCTTCAAGTGTGAACTCATTTGTGATATTTTACTATCCAAGTTAATCTCTTAATCTCTCCTACAAGACAGTCACGGCAGCACCCTCCCATTGCACTCTCAAATATTCACTTTTCCACTCATCTAAATCTAAGCCTTCTATTCTCTCAAAATTCCAAGAACACCAAGCATATTTTCTCTCTAGTTTTTGGCCCAAGCACCCAACACAACCATCTATCTTCTATAATTTTCCTTCTTAGCTTTTCCTAAACCTAAACAACATCCTAAACACTTTCTATTTAGAAGATTTTGTGAAAATCTTACTCCTTCTACTTCAAAATCCAACCTTTTGTTTACTTCCCTAAGGGTAAGTTTTTGATTCTTTAGTTTAAAATTTGATTTGTGATTTTCTGAACCATGTTTGTTCCATGGTTCTTCAATATAAAGCCTTGTATGTGATTTTTCTTATTGTTTAAGAATTTTAGGGATTTGTTTTGGAGTCCATACGAAAATCAAAGGAGAGAAGGAGACTAGGGGATCCTTGTCTTCAAGAGGTAAGAGAGAGATTTAATCTCATCAACCTTGTGTGGTGATGAGAAAATGGATTGTATGTATGTGAAGAATCCATAAGGATTCATTTGTGTGGTTGTTTAATGCTTTCCTCTTTGTTATTGATTTTATTTGCAAGCATGTCTATAGTTTTCAAATATATTGCATGTGTTTATAGATGTATGATTATTAATGTAGGATGTGAATAACATGTAAGGATTGTATGAGTGTTCCAAAGAACACACATGAGGCTCACGGCCTCTCCAAGAAAGAGAAAGAGAACCAAAATATTCTCAACCATTTTCTAAAACAATGATTTAATGAATCTAGGTAAAATAATGAATTTGAGAATAATTTAGATTGATTTTGGCCAACATGTCATTTAATGTACATTTAAATTCCAAAGTTATTTTCTAAGGTAGGTTAAGTAGCTAATCTACAAAAGAATTTGATTCTAATGAATCTTTGGGAAATAAAATGAATAAACTTAGTTTTAGAATTCTAAATTAGCAGAATTTAGTATAAGCAAGAAATAAAGAGAACACTTGAAAAATACTAACGTAGAGCTCACTCTCTGAGTTTTGAAGCGCGTTAGCAAGTTTCAAGATGTAAATAATGGTTAAGGTTAAAATGAACAGTATTTAGAGAAAAATGTCAAAAATACCATATACTAATTTTCTAGGCAAAATGCTGTCAAAATTTACTAAAATCAGACAAGTAAAATGAAAAGGTTCCATAATATATTTATAACATATGAAAATATTCTACGTAGTTTAAAAGTACTAGAAATAGCTTACACATATTTGAAATAATGATTTTTAAGCTATATGTTTAAGAAAATGATTTAAAAATCTTACGCGATTGAGAAAATGATTTAAAAACATTATGTGATGTTCAAAAACATCAAAATATATTCACGTGATTAAAAAAATTTGTAAAAGTGACGTGATTGTGAAAACATGATAAAATTTCTACGCCACTAAATGGAACAGTGAGTTTTACTGTCAGGCCAAAGTGGTGGACCCGGACATGTTGAGAGATAGTACTGTCAAGTGGAGACATACTATATTTTGGAATATTGTGACTGAGGGTATTTTTGTAATATGGTGATATATTAAAACTAAGGGTTTTTTTGTAATTATAATTCTTGATCTTGCATTTAGAGTTTTGTCAATTTAGTTGAAAATCAGTGATTGATTGACGAGATGAATTACACCGTGTGGTGGGTGTGATAAGCGTAGTGTGGTTCATTAATTGAACTTGGAGGCATTAGTGTGCGGATGATTCCACATGTGGACAGTGGGTAGCTCCTCTGGCTGTGGTAACGGGCAACGCACTAATGATCTCGACAAACGCTATTCTTAATCGAGATCTTGAGGAGACTATTATGTACAATGCCTGTAGTGCACGATGTATTTGGACTGTGTACTGCTACACGATGTTTTGGACTATGGGCTATAGACAAGATATTGGACAGTGTAATAGTTTGGTTGGGCAGCCTGAGGTACTGATGGTTCTTTTTTGATCATTCTCTCTAATATTTGTGTTTAGCTCCATAGAATAAGAACAAGTCAGTGTGTGTTATCATTCATTATCTGCATTTTAATGTTTACTATAATTTGTGATAGAATGTATGATGTGTTAATTTGAAGTATTGTATATGATATGATGGTATGTATGATTGTGATATTTGATTGTATTATCATTTTCTTTATTGCCATGCTGATAATGATGTAGATTATCTCACCTCTCTATATGTATTTCTCTGTATTATTATTATATTTTCGTAAAGAGTTTGAGGAAGAGGAAGAGGAACAGTCTCTTGAGATTCAATATTCGGACGAACACTAGCCGAGTGAGCAGTGCGAGGACGGCAAGCCATTAGATCACCCTTACCATTTGGATTAATCTTGAGATCATGACGTTGCCTGGATTCTTCAGTTTTGTTAGACTTGATTTTCATGGAGGCTCTGAAGCTTGGCGACTACGTGAGGATAGAGGATCGGTTGTTTATGTGGGACGTTTGACTGTGTCCCTGTGTAGAGAGTTTGATGGGGAGATTATCTTTACTACTACTTTGTATTTACATCTTGAGTTGCCTTTGACTCTTAGGCGTTATTGGGGAGGGATTTTCCATGCGCCTAGCGAGCTTAGTAGTAGTCAACAGCACAGACTCATGTCTATAGAGCTGTGGGACCTCCAGGATTTCTATCATTCGATGATCTCTCTGAGAGTGATCCATCAGTGGTGTTACCAAGTGGCTTCCAGTACTCAAGAGGGGGGGTGAATTGAGTATAAAACTTTTTCGCAAACCCCTTTAAATAAAAATATAAATATTAAAACTTAATAAAAAAAATGCACAGAAGGAATGAGATGAAGAAAAGATCAGCAGAAAATAAATGTGAGATAAAATAAATTGCATAAAATAAAGAGATAAAGAGAAGAAGAGTAGGCATGATATTTATCCTGGTTCGACCACTAACCTACTTGTGGTCTACGTCCAGTCCTCGAAAGTCGAGATTTTTCACTAAGTATACAAGCTTCAATAGGTGCTTGCTACCGTTACAAAAAAGAGCACTTTTCACACACAGGGACACTTTACCCTTGTGCTAAAGTCTCAGCCTGCAAGGATACCTCATCCTTATACAAACCTTGAGGGATACCTCACCCTCGATACAGAATATCAGAAAATAGATGAAGAGAAACTCTCACTCAGAGTAAGTAATACAAATTGAAGTGCTAATGGAGCTCTCACAGAAATATCTCAAAGTTTTTAAACAAAAAAGAGCGTAGAAAATAATTTTCACAAATCAGAGTAATCAAAAAATATATCAGAGTTATGGGCAATGAAATTCATGACCCAAGCTTGCTATTTATAGGGAAAACGGAGATAGCCGTTTAGGTATAATTAATAGCATTTAGAAAAAAATTAACCGAATTAAAAATGTTTGAAAGTTTCCATATCAGACTTCGTATTCAAACGTGTTTATTCGAATAACTTAACAGGTTATTCGAATAATACTGTTCCTGAAACCAATTTAAAAGCTCGTCTGAAATGGGTTATTCGAATAACCAATGTGTTATTCGAATAACTCTGTTAAAACCAGAGTTCTGAGAATGAAGGGTTATCCGAATAACAGCTAAACCATTCGAATAACATAGTTTAAAAGAAGTTCAGACAGAAAGGGTATATTTGAATAACGTTTGAGTTATTCGAATAACTCACTTAAAACACAGTTCTGAAAAAGCTCATCTATTCGGATAAAAGACATGCTATTCGAATAAAAACTTAAAACACAGAGTCTCGTAAAAGGGTCTATTCGAATAGACTAGGTTCTATTCGAATAACTTAGTTCAAAAACGTTTTGAAAACTTAGTTTAAAAATAAGCTTTATCTTTTCTTTCAAAAACAAAGAGATATCAAAGTGAGCTCCATACAATAGATCCTAAGTCCTAATGCTAATCAAATATAAACTTGGACTTGGTCTATTTATCATCTTCATTTATTCTTCACATTTGTTATCATCAAAACAAGTCTTCAAAGGTATGCATCCAAACACATTCTCCCCCTTTTTGATGATGACAAACTATCAATGAGACTATCAATGAGAAAAGCGTTAGTGCATATAAATGGAATTCACACAGAGGTATAAAAGCTTACTTCCCCTCTTTAATTATTAGAGGTAATGTATATCAGATATGTGCGCAGCTCCCCCTTTCAATTTGAATCCAATCTCATTTTAAGGTTTACCTGTCTTTTCTCAATTACAGTCAAAAGATCAAATATTTCTCCCCCTTTTGTCATGAGCAAATAGGAGGGGTAAGTCCCATAAACATATATCAAAGTAAGAATGTATAAAAGTAAATATACTCATATCAAGAGATTAACAGGAAATTTTATTTATGCATTAATAAAAAAGAGAGTCAATTACACAAGCCAGAAATAAATAACATGAAGCCAAAAATAGATAGCCTAAGAACTAAAGTTCCTAGAAGTAAGCATCCGGAGGTGGTGGTGAAGAAGCTGGTGCAGGAGCAGGTGAAGCAGATCGGAGGGCAGCAACCTCACGTTCAACGCGTTCTATTCTATCAAACAGAATAGAGAAGGTATGTTCCATGTAAGCTTGGTTATCCTGCAAGGAGCAGGAGCAGGTGAAAACGTTTTGGGCGCGCAGGGGTTATTTAAAGAAAACCCATGTTTATTCGAATAAATATGGGTTTATTCAAATAAACCGTGCTGGAAAGCTGAAAGGACAGGCGCGCAGGAAACTGAAAAGGTGTTTCAGCTAGGGTTTATTCGAATAGGGGGGTATTCTATTCGAATAGACCAACTGGGAAAGCCAAGCATTTTGGCAAGCTGACAGGATTTATTCGAATAACTATTGGAGTTATTCGAATAGGCTGAGGCCTATCAGTTAAGACTGATAAAAGCGAGCTCTGGTTATTCGAATAACCCGAGGTTTATTCGAATAGAGGCCGAGAAACGTAAACTGATAAAAGAAGGACTCTGGTTATTCGAATAAGGAGAGGTTTATTCGAATAGATAGAGAAGAAAAACACACAGGATTTAACACAGGAATCAAGTTATTCAAATAAACTGAGGTTCTATTCGAATAAATCTGATGTTCAACACATATTTTATAAGCTATAAAGAGGTTTAAGATATTCAAAGCATATCTTAAAAGAAGCACATAAAAGAAGAACGTTTAAGATATTCAAAGCATATATCCATGTGAAAATATTCAACATAAAAACATGCAATTAAATGTCGGATTGATCAATTATGCTTAATTCTCCTCAAATATAAAAGAAAGCTTCTTTTGCTAAGGGTTTAGTGAAGATATCTGCAAGTTGCTTAGATGTTTCAACAAACTCAAGAAAGCAATCCCCTTTTTGTACATGATCTCTGATAAAGTGATGTCTTATCTCTATATGCTTTGTTCTGGAATGCAGTATGGGATTCTTAGAGATATTTATCGCACTAGTGTTATCACATCTTATCGGGATGTGATCAAGCTGAAGACCGTAGTCTAAGAGTGGTTGCTTCATCTATAGGATTTGAGTACAACAACTCCCGGCTGCAACATATTCAGCCTCAGCGGTAGACAAAGCCACACTATTTTGTTTCTTGCTATGCCAAGAAACTAAAGAACTGCCAAGCAAGTGGCATGTCCCACTAGTACTTTTTTTGTCCAATTTGTACCTAGCAAAATCAGAGTCAGAATATCCTATTAGGCTACAAGAGGCACCCTTAGGGTACCACAAGCCCATTTGTGAAGTGCCTACAAGGTATTTCATTATCCGTTTAACAGTACTTAAGTGAGATTCCTTAGGGTTTGCCTGATATCTAGCACACATGCATACACTAAATATTATATCTGGCCTACTAGCAGTAAGATAAAGGATAGATCCAATCATACCTCTATATTTTGTTATTTCTACTGATTTACCTCCTTCATCTTTGTCCAAGTAGCAAGAAGTGCCCATCGGAGTAGCCATGTGTTTTGCATTTTCCATTTCGAATCTCTTGAGCAGTTCCTTGCAGTATTTGGTTTGACTTATGAATGTCCCTTCGTTTGTTTGTTTGATTTGAAGTCCGAGAAAGAAATTCAATTCTCCCATCATTGACATTTCAAATTCATTCTGCATAGACTTAGCAAATTCTTTGCACAGGGATTCATTAGTAGCACCAAAGATAATATCATCCACATATACTTGCACAAGAAGAATGTCATGCTTTTTATTTTTAATAAAAAGGGTAGTATCAACTTTTCCTCTTGAAAAATCATTTTCCAAAAGAAACTTACTCAACCTTTCATACCAAGCTCTAGGGGCTTGCTTTAAACCATATAAAGCCTTTTTAAGTTTAAAAACATGGTTGGGCAGTTTATGATTTTTAAAACCTGGAGGTTGTTCAACGTATACCTCCTCTTGAATAAAACCATTTAGGAAAGCACTTTTGACATCCATTTGATATAATTTGAAATCCATGATGCAAGCATAAACAAGTAACATCCTAATAGCTTCTAATCTAGCCACAGGTGCATATGTTTCTTCATAATCTATTCCTTCTTCTTGATTATACCCTTTAGCAACCAATCTAGCTTTGTTTCTAGTTATTAACCCATTTTCATCAAGTTTGTATCTAAAAATCCATTTAGTTCCAATTATGGGGTGATTATTAGGTCTAGCAACTAATTCCCAAACTTGATTTCTCTCAAACTGATTTAATTCCTCATGCATAGCTAAGATCCAATGTTCATCATCAAAAGCTTCAATTAAATCCTTTGGTTCAATTTGAGAAACAAAGGCTAAGTGATTACAAGTATTTCTAAGGGAGTTACGAGTACTTACACCTTTAGATACACCACCGATAATTTGATCAAGGGAATAATATTTTGAAGTTCGCCATTCTTTGGGAAGTTCCAAAGCTTTTGAATCTTCTTGCCTTTGTTTATCCTCTTGCTCCTTGATTTCTTTTTCTTTATTATCCAAATGTGTTTTCACCAAGATTTCTGTAACATCATCAACAACAAGATCATTTCTCGATCCATTTGGGTCAGTTTCATCAAATGCAACATGTATAGATTCTTCAATAGTCATAGTTCTTTTATTATATATGCGAAAAGCTTTACTATGATTTGAATAACCAAGAAATATACCTTCATCAGACTTAGCATCAAACTTGCCTAAGTTATCTTTTCCATTATTTAAAACAAAACATTTGCATCCAAAAACATGAAAGTGTGAGACATTCGGCTTTCTTCCCTTATACAACTCATATGGGGCTTTCTTTAAAATGGGCCTTATAAGGGCCCAGTTCATTACATAACAAGCTGTACTTATTGCATCCGCCCAAAAGTATTTAGGAAAAGCAGCCTCATTAAGCATAGTTCTTGCCATTTCTTCTAAACAACGGTTTTTCCTTTCTACAACTCCGTTTTGTTGTGGAGTTCTAGGGGCAGAGAAATTATGATTAATGCCATGTTCATCACAGTAATTTTCAAAAACATTGTTTTCAAATTCGCCACCATGATCACTTCTTATAGAAGAGATTTGAAAACCTTTTTCATTTTGAATAACTTTGGCAAGTCTTTTAAAAGCTAGAAATGCATCATTTTTATTTACAAGAAATAAAGTCCATGTAAACCTAGAAAAATCATCCACAATCACTAAAGCATAGTAATTCCCACCAAAGCTCATAGTTCTAGATGGTCCAAATAGATCCATGTGCAAAAGTTGTAAAGGTCTAGTAGTTGAAACTATATTTTTTGCTTTAAAAGAGACCTTTATTTGTTTACCCTTTTGACATGCATCACATAACTTATCTTTTATAAAATTAAGCTTGGGTAGTCCAATTACTAGCTCTTTAGAGACCAACTTCTTTAAGTGATCGATGTGAATGTGTGCAATTCTTCTATGCCATAACCATGAATCATCATTCTTACTTAAAAGGCATTTTGTATCATTTTAAGATATATCATCAAGACTAATCATATAGATGTTGTTTACTCTATGACCAATGAATTTAACATGCTTGTCATTTTTATCTTCAATTATGCAACAGTGTGAATCAAATATTACTTTATTTCCTTTATCACATGATTAGCTAATACTAAGCAAGTTATGTTTCAAACCTTCAACAAGCAGCACATTTTCAATAGAGGAGTTAGGGTTCTTACCGACTTTACCGATTCTAAGGATTTTTCCTTTGTTGTTATCGCCATAAGTGACGTGTTCATGATTCTTGGGAATAAGCTCGGTGAATTTTGAATCATCCCCGGTCATGTGCTTGGAACAGCCGCTATCAAGATACCAATTTAAACTCCTAGCTTTCAAGCACACCTACAACACAAGTTTAGTTTTTAACTTTTGGTACCCAAACTTTCTTGGGTCCTTGTGTATCAGTTTTGGGTATAGTACCCTTGGGAACCAAAACCATTTTTGTTCTAACTTTTGTATTTATGTTTTTCCTTGCATTACATGTTGAAGCACTATGTCCTTTCCTTCCACAATAAAAGCATTTAATAAAAGGACTACTTGAAACACTAGAATGCACAAAGAAATTTTTATAGAGTTTTTGTTGATTTTTCGGGTTATAACCTATCCCGGCTTTTTGAAAAACCACTCTTTGTCTTCCTAATAAAATATTTAAGTTATCCCTTCCAAAGGTGAATTTAGAAAGAGTGTTATTTAAGTCTTCAATTTCTTTTTCAAGCATATGACATGGAGAACAAGATGAAGAAGTAGAAGCATGTGAAGAATGATTTGTGCATGCATCAATGATTCCTAAAGTTTCATTTTCAATTTTCAATTCTTCTATTTCTTTATTTAAAGCAAGAATTTGATTTTCTAAAGAAGAAATTGTTTTCTTAGAAGAAGAAATAATTTTTATCAATTTTAAAGATTCTTCATGTAATTCTTCAAAAGCATCTTGTAACTCATCGTAAGAAGGCAATAAAGTAGTATTAGAACTTATCTCATTTTCGCTTTCTTCTTCTTCCCCTTTGGCCATGAGACATAGTTGAGCCTCTTCGCTGTCTGAGCTATCAGTTGAATCTATGTCGTTTTCATCCCATGCTATATAGGTTTTTCTTCCTTTTCTTTCCTTGAAGGGCTTCTTTTCAAATTTCTCCTTCTTCTTTTGATAAACTGGGCACTCCATTTTTATGTGACCAGGTTTGCCACATTCATAGCAAGTTGGAGTCGATGAAGCTCCTTCGCCTTTGAAATGTGTCTTTTTCGAAGGGAAGGGAGGTCTTCTTTGCGTTCCCTTTTTCTTGAGAAATTTACTAAACTTTTTAACTAGCAAACTTAGATTTTCTTCACTTACCTCAATGTTCTCTAAGCCTTCTTCATCTTCTTCATCATCATTGTCGATTAATGAAGAAGTGGCTTTGAGTGCTATCCCCTTTTTCTTTTTATTGTTCTCTTCGCTTTGACTTAGTCTGCTCAGTTCGAGTTCGTGCTCATAAAGTTTTCCAAAGAGGGTAGCTAAAGTCATGGTAGACAAATCCCTTGATTTTGATATGGCTATTACCTTGGGTTGCCAAATTCTGCTAAGACATCTCAAAACCTTGTTAATCAAATCTTCATTAGAAAAGCTTTTGCCTAAAGATGCAAGATAATTAACTATGTGGGTGAACCTCTTTTGCATTTCCTAAATGCTTTCTCCTTGGTTCATTTTGAATAATTCATATTCACGAGTTAGAGAATTTATTCTCGACCTCTTAACTTCACTAGTACCCTCATGAGTAACTTGCAAAGTATCCCACATTTCTTTAGCAGTTTTGCAATTTGAAATTCTAAAAAACTCATCATATCCCAAAGCAGTAGTAATAATATTTTTGGCTTTTAAATTATATTGAACTTTTCTTTTGTCTTCATCAGACCATTTATTTCGTGGTGTTTCGGTCCTTACGCCATTGACCTCATGTATGGGTATAAAAGCGCCGTTTTTGACAGCATCCCAAACATCTAGATCAATAGCTTCGATGAAGATTTTCATTCTTTCCTTCCAATATGCGTAACCATCCCCATTGAAAAAGGGTGGTCGATTTATGGAAGATCCTTCTGAAAAACCATTTGAAGAAGCCATATTCTCTTGAAGCTGCTAAGCTCTTTATACAAAAGTCTAGCTCTGATACCACTTGTTACCAAGTGGCTTCTAGTACTCAAGAGGGGGGGTTGAATTGAGTATAAAACTTTTTCACAAACCCTTTTAAATAAAAATAAAAATATTAAAACTAAATAAATAAATGCACAGAAGGAATGAGACGAAGAAAAGATCAGCAGAAAATAAATGTGTAATAAAATAAATTGCATAAAATAAAGAGATAAAGAGAAGAAAAGCAGGCACGATATTTATCCTGGTTCGACCACTAACCCACTTGTGGTCTACGTCCAGTCCTCGAAAGCCGAGATTTTTCACTAAGTATACAAGCTTCAATAGGTGCTTGCTACCGTTACAAAAAAGAGCACTTTTCACACACAGGGACACTCTACCCTTGTGCTAAAGTCTCAGCCTGCAAGGATACCTCACCCTTATACAAACCTTGAGGGATACCTCACCCTCGATACAGAATATCAGAAAATAGATGAAGAGAAACTCTCACTCAGAGTAAGTAATACAAATTGAAGTGCTAATGGAGCTCTCACAGAAATATCTCAAAGTTTTTAAACAAAAAAGAGCGTAGAAAATAATTTTCACAAATCAGAGTAATCAGAAAATATATCAGAGTTATGGGCAATGAAATTCATGACCCAAGCTTGCTATTTATAGGAAAAACACGGAGATAGCCGTTTAGGTATAATTAATAGCATTTAGAAAATAAATTAACCGAATTCAAAACGTTTGAAAGTTTCCATATCAGACTTCATATTCAAACGTGTTTATTCGAATAACTTAACAGGTTATTCGAATAATACTGTTCCTGAAACCAATTTAAAAGCTCGTCTGAAATGGGTTATTCGAATAACCAATGTGTTATTCGAATAACTCTGTTAAAACCAGAGTTCTGAGAACGAAGGGTTATTCGAATAACAGCTAAACCATTCGAATAACATAGTTTAAAAGAAGTTCAGACAGAAAGGGTATATTCGAATAACGTTTGAGTTATTCGAATAACTCACTTAAAACACAGTTCTGAAAAAGCTCATCTATTCAGATAAAAGACATGTTATTCGAATAAAAACTTGAAGCACAGAGTCTCGTAAAAGGGTCTATTTGAATAGATTAGGTTCTATTCGAATAACTCAGTTCAAAAATGTTTTGAAAACTTAGTTTAAAAACAAGCTTTATCTTTTCTTTCAAAAACAAAGAGATATCAAAGTGAGTTCCGTGCAATAGATCCTAAGTCCTAATGCTAATCAAATATTAACTTGGACTTGGTCTATTTATCATCTTCAATTATTCTTCACGTTTGTTATCATCAAAACAAGTCTTCAAAGGTATACATCCAAACACAAGAGGGTTAGAAATCTTTTGAGGTGCACTTGGGCAATGTTATGATTTAGCTTTATGCTGACTTTTTACTGCTTTGTTAAATATTTGTAGTTGTAAATTATTTGTATACTTAAGACAAACTCATATGTATATTATGGTGCGTGATTATGTTTTGTTTTATTTTGTGTTCCATGTTATTTTATTTACCGTTATCAAGTATAAAAAGGAAAATTTTTTAACTCATATTATTTAAGTACCAAATGTTTTATAACTTGGGTAAGATTTTATTTTATTGCATTAAAAATGTGACATCCCCACAAGGGTGTTACACATGCCCCTTTATTTGATCACTTACTTTTGGATAGAAAAGTCCAGCCACCTATTTTGACTGATTCCTATTGGTTCGTTTTGATTTAGGTAACAGAAAATATTTTAAGCACATTTTCTGTCAATTAAACTATACCGGGTCAAATAAATTATAGCAGAAGCTGCTATAAATAAAATAATAGATATTTATTCATGAAATATTTTTATTTCACAAATAAATTCTAAAAATTAAAAGATTCTTTTCTGTGTCACTCAGATTTGGGTTTAGTAAAGATCGCCCATCTCCGAATAAATCAGATAAGAATTTCCCTGACCCAAAAATTATTATTTTCTTGACCAGGAGCAAATCACACAAAATGATCAAAAATGATCTCAGAATAGTCAAATTATTTTTATAACATACAGAAAATACAAAACAATGTAATTCTGCTATTACTATTAACATAGCCAGAATTTGAGATGTTACAGATACAGTACAATTAAAAGAGAACTTGACCTATGAGACACTTCCTATTAAGATCGAGGATAGGAGAGTGAAACAACTCAGAGGAAAAGAAATTTCCTTAGTGAAGGTAATCTAGAATGATGTGACTGGAGATACAACTTGGGAACTAGAATACGGAATGAAAGAGTAATATTCGCATTTATTCTAAGGTATGATAATTTCGAGGATGAAATTCCTTTTAGAGGGGTAGAGTTGTAACACCCTAAAATTTCTTTTTTTTTCTGTTATTTGTGTTTTTATGATTTTTGTGATTTTTGTGAATTATTTAATTTAGTTTGATGATTTTATTATTAATTTTGGACTTTTGTGTGTTTGAACCGGTGCTGGAAAAAGAAAATATTTTTCGGGTCAAAAAATTTTTGACTATTCACGCGGGGCCAGGGGAGCGTACTAAACCCAAAACCGACAATAGATTTTGAAGTTTTTCTTTTTCTAAGATTTTATCTGATCGATGAAATCTAGGTGCTTTCTATTATCCATTGGACAATAACCACTGGTTTTGTTAGCAGTAACCTTTGTCCATTAGTTAATAGCTACCAGTAAATATCTAGTTGGATGACTAGTCATGAGCCTAGTCATAACCCTTCATCATTTCTACTCATGACTCACTTTGTTTTCAGCCAATGAGAAGGAAACATCCAAGGGAAGCTTGTATGGAGTCAAGTTGAGTGGCTATGACTCATGACGGTAACCAATGAGGAGCAAGCTTGAAAGCAAGCTTAAAGGAGAAGCTTTGACCACTCCACACCTTGAAGACTATACAGCCAAGAGGAGCTTCTAGGACAAGCTTAGGGGACCAAATTGGTTACTTAACTCTCTTAAGTTTATCTTATCTTGTTTTAAGAAATAAACTATCAAAAAAACTCTCTCATTTTCTCTCTTTGCAAATTTTAGCCAACTTCTTCCAAATACTTTCCAACCTTGATCAGTCTAAACTAACCTTATATCTTGATTCTAGACATCATTCGAAGACACTTTCTTGTTGTGAGTTTCTCCAAACAAATCCATTTTCAATCACTTTCTCAAAGCTAAAGTTTGAAGGTTTTTAGGTGAAGTTCTTGATCTTCATTTCTAAATTTTATTCTTAAGTTCTAGACTATAAACTTGATACATGGTCATCTTATTTCAAGCCTTAGATCTTAATAATTATATGTTTGATTTGTTTTAAGGATTTTTTTGGGGGTAGAAGTTATTTCAAGAGGACAACAAAGGAGTTTTTGATCATCTAAGGTAAGAGAGAGATTAACGTCATCAACCAACTTGGTGGTGAGAAACGAAATTAGTGGTTTGTTGGTGAAAAATCCATGTGAGGATTTATTCACTTGTTTGTATGAATTTAATGGTTTATGCTTGTTTGCTATATGTGATTATATGTTTTTGATGGTATGCATGAAATTGCTATAGTAGGAATTGATGATTGATATACTTTACATGCTTTGAATTATGTGTGAATGGAAGATTTTTGGTCCCAAATACCTTATGTGGCTCACGGCCTTTTAGCCCAATAAGGGTTATCAAAGGCAAAAATATTTTATGGAATGAAAACCAAGATGATTAGGTGATAAGAATATGATTTAAGGATTTACAAATTAAAAAGAAGATGAACAAAATTTTATTATTTCAAAAGAGTTGATTTTCAGCCAAGATAATGGAAATAAGTTTGAAAGATGGTTTGGAATTTAAAGTATTTCATTTAAGAAAGTTTTTAATAAAAGTAATGGAAAAATATTTTTGAAAGGTTTTGATTAAATCAAAATAACGTAAATTTTGTGAAAAACGTCAGAAAATATCATTTAGAGGAGATTTGGTAAGCAAATATTGGAATTAAGGTTCAAATTTTATATTAAACATAGAAAGTCTCAAAATTAAGCTTAGAATGTCAATAAACATTTTACGCTATTAAAAGGTATTGATAAAACCTCACGCGATTCAAAAATATGGATTTTTTAGTTAGCGATTAAGAAAATGTTTTAAAATCTTTACGCAATTGAAAAATGATGTGAAAATGTTATGTAATTTAGAGTCGTAAGAAGAAGTGTTACACGTTTGTTATAATACAGTAAAAATATTTTGTGTTTTAAAAAAGTAGTAGATTGCTGTCAGGCTGAGATATTGGACCCGGAGACATCAATTGATGGTTTAGCCCAGTGGTGGCTTGTTTGTACGTGAAAATCACATAGTTATTAATTATTGATCTGTTTAGTTATTCGATCATGCATTGTGAAAGTCGTAGTGACTTTGTTTGTAAAGGCTGTATGACTAGGAGATTGAATTACACCTTAGTGCAGGTGCGAATTGTGTAGTGAAGGTCAATGACTGATCTTAAGGGCGTTAAGGCATGGGTATCCCACAAGTGGCCAGTTAGTAACTCTATTGTGTCGTGGTGACTGATGCAAACACATCGACGATCTTGACGAGACACTATTACTATTCCCAATCTAGAGTAGAATGTCTTGTATAAGCCATGATGTGTATGCTGATAACATTGAAGCACTTGATTTGAGGCTGACGATATATGGACATATCTCCCGATCATTTTCTCCGATATTGATTATAGCTCCATGGAGTAGGGGTCGGTTCATTATGCATATGCATAGTCAGTAGACATGTTGTTGTGATATACTTACGTTGAATTTATTTAAAATAGTATGACTATAACTAGTAATTTTGTACTATATGGCTTTATTGTTATTACTGTTTCATTGCTGCCATACTGGTTTGTGATGTAGGGGATCTCATCTCTTTATGGTATTGTTCTATCTGTTTTATTTTATGTTTATGTTCTATGAAGACTGCGATGGCGATAAGGTAGGATCTTCTGAGTTTTGTTAGGGAGCAGTTCTATGGAGGAATCAATGCATGGCACGTCCACATGGATACTGAGCGCATAGAGTATGATGGAGATGTTACTTTATCTTTGAGTAGGACCCGCCATAGGGTTACTACTTTTTCTTTTAATGCTACTATTTATCTAGAGTTCTATATGTCTGTTAGGGATTTATAGGGTGATCTTCATTACACTCCTAAGGAGGATTCTGAGGTATCTTCTGCTCAGACTCCCATCTGTCAAGACATACCCCGATCGGGGAATTTGTCTGCTAAGGATTCAGAGGAGGATCCAGTAAAGGACCCTTCCCTCCAGGTGTTTTGAACTTGGGCCAGTTTAGGTTTTGTTATGATAGTTGTATTTATGCTTTTTGGTATGTAAGTCTTATGTATTCATGTTCTCAGAAAACTATGTATATATATATTTAGAGTGTATTATTTAGTTCTTTATGACTTGTGTTCTCTATATTCTATTAAGTTTATGTTATTAGCGAAAAGAAATTTGAAATCCGTATTTCATAATACTAAATCTTTTATGACTTGGGTTTCGTTTTAAAAATTGTTAGTTTGAAATGTAATTCCCTAAGGAGGGTGTTATAGGAAGAGCTGCAAATAAGCAGATTAGTGGAAGATTTGGACCAACATTGGATGAGAAAGCCCAAGAGAAAGCCCAAAAGAAAGTCAAGTGTGAAGTTCAGCAGCTCATGCCGTGGCGCAGGCATGTTAATGCCAAGGCGTGGTGTATTCCCTGCTTCACTGAAGAAGACCTGAGGCTAGAGTGCCACAGCTCAAAGGAGCGTGTGCCGTGGTGTAGGTGACCTAAATTGAATATGCGCCGCGGCGTGATATGAGTGGCGCCATGGCGTGACTCTATTTTCTGAGCCTATAAATACTTTTTTATTAATTTTAGTTAAAAAAAGGATATTTAGTTTAGAGAAGCTGCGGCTATGGTTCGCGTTTGAGGCTGAGAGGAAGCCAAAAGGAGCAAGGTTGGAGCCCATCATCCTCATGGAGGAGGATTCAAGCACCAAAATTGTAACACCCACCATAGGGTATCACATTTATGTTACTTAATTATCAAATTACCCCTTCATTATAAAATATGCTTTGTAATGAAAATACGAGTTGTAAAATTTCTTAATATTAATAAGATAAACTTAGCAAAAAATAAAATATTACAACATCATCACAAATAATTTACATCATATATACACAAGTCTTAGTAATGTCATACTTAAATATTTACAGACCAAGTTCTCAAAGTATATGAACATTATTTAAACTAACATACTGCCCAAGTATTACTAAACAGCAGAACCCTCAGACGGGTCCTCCTCAGATTCCTTAGTGGGTAGGAATCTGACTTGATGCGAAGTCCTACGGACAGGTATCCGCGCAGATGACACGATACTAATCTCACTACGAGTATAGTAGTAAGCTCCCTAGTACTGCCTAATAGACAATGGGAACTCTAAGTGTACATTAATATTTACACTAAAATAAGGGTTCCCTTGATAAAGCCTACTTAAGATAATGTTCATATCTCCTATATAATAAATACATGCTCTGTCCAGATAACATGCCACGCTTCCAATCCTCCACGAAATTGCAACCTCATATAATCGAGGAAACTGGGCATCTCCATTTTCTCAGAAGTCAACTTCCTCTACAGGAATCTGCTCTTCTTCCCCTTCTTGCTCAAGTCCTTGCTCAACGTCTTTACAAATATAAATACAGTACAAAATAGGCATACAAAGAGGTGAGATCACCTACGCTAATACCAATATGGTAGCATGGAGATAACATATGCAATATATCACACAGATACATCATACAATAATTACAATTATGCCACTAACATTATTTTTCATCACAACAGAAGCAATAAACAATAATTACAATCATGCCCTCAATAATATCCAATTATTCAACAATTCAATTATCATAAACAACAATTACGATAATGCCCTCAATATTTTCCAAATATTCAATAGCTCAAATATCACACCGATATCAATACTCAATAATTATACATGTGCACATATACTTAATTTCCTACTCCATGGAGCTAAAACTCAGGTCGGAGATAGTGATAAAAAAGATTTGTCTGTACCAACATGCGTCAGACCACGTGCTACATTTCTCATATGTATTTGCACATCTAGCATATACACTACAGTCTTTATCAGATCTTGATTAAGAATAGTGTCTTGGTCAAGATCATCGGTGTGTTGTATCGGTCAAACCCACGGTACAAAAGAGCTACCAACTGCTCGTTATAGGCAACCCGCACCCTAATGCCCCCAAAGTCAACATGTGACTTACATTACGTATATCGCATCCACTCAAGAGGTGTATTATCTCCTAGGCAATTAGCCTCATACAGTCCATCAGATCTTTTCAATGCATATACAAATGCACCATTCTCAGTTCAAATTCATCATCTCATATTCAGGGTTCATACATTTACCTAACAGTATCTTTATTGTATTTTCATCACGTAATCATATTTTTGCGTTTTCTCAATCGCCTAACATTTCTGTTACATTTTCAAATCACATATTGATTTTTCAACCTTACAAAAATTCCATTTCAACCTTATTTTCATTATTTGCATATTAGTCCTTCTATAAACAATATTTACATAATAACCTTTCTTCAAAGAAAAATATTTACATAATAGTTCATCTTCAAATAATATTTACATAATAGCCCCTCATTTAATAATATTTGCATAATGGCCCCATTTTAAAGAATATTTTTAATATAGCCCCTCTAAAAATTAGTATTTCTACTATTTCCCAAATTTTTTTAAATATTTTCAATATAGTCCCTCTAAAAATCAGTATTTCTACTGTTTCCTAGAAAATTGTATTTCTTACAGTTACTTGAGATATTACAGCTCAAAATTCTTCTAACGGCTTCAAAACCCAGAGGGTGAGCTATACGTCAGTAAATTTCAAGTTTCCAACGTATACTTCTTAATTCTCTAAACAATTCTAAGAATCAATCTTCTTTAAAACAAATTGAGGTTCAAACACTTTCAACCTCTCTTTTCCATTTATATACAAAAAATCCATTTTTTTTTCAAGTGACAAAACACTTTGTTTTCATTTCTTTAATCCTTGTACTAAATCAATTATATTTCCATAATCACATTGTCTCACAAAATCAAGGCAATGCAAGCCTTCAAAACCGTGATACACTTGACCTTTGAAACCAATCCATCTTTTCTTTTTCCTTTCCTTTCTAATTATTCAATTTTACCATTCATGAAAATTTTGGTTTGGAAACACTTATTTTGAGGTGTTGAGGCTGAAATCTTCATGGTCATTGGAACCAAAATTTTATTTTCCTTTCATCATTAAATCATACATACATGTATATATTCATCATATCATATAATCAAACACATTTATATATTTATCATATCATATAATCAAGCATACCTTAAAGCAATAAAAAATCACATAAAGCATGCAAACACAAATAAATAGCTTAGAACATGAAAATAAGACAAGTAGTGAAGTTTCCTTACACTTTACCTCAAAAACCTAAAACTTGATCTTGAAGAAAGTCCTTGAAGATGAAAGATTTAGAGCTTGGGCTCAACTTCAAAGGTTCTTAGCTTGATGTAAGGATGCAAAATATGTGGTTAGTTAAAATTATAGAGTGATGGAAGGTCTTGTTGGTACCTTGGCCGAAATCATGGATGGAGAGAGAGGAGAGAAAATTTTTGTGGAAGCTTTAGGTTTTTGGAGAGATAAAGATGAATATGAAGTGGTCTTGAAATTCCTATGGCCTTAAGCCTCACAAAACCGTCCCCCCCTTTGTTCACTCAATGTGTATCAAATTTTCACTAGCCACCATTTTGAGCATTGTTAGCCTTCGATTAGATCAATGGTTTAGATTACTATAGCTTCTAAGTATAGGTTCTGTATTGATAAGACCAAATCTAGACCATTGGATCTTTCTCCTTGAAATCCTAGCCATTAGATGCATCTCCAAAATGAAGGGACAAGATCTCCTCTTCATACTTTACATCTAATGGTCACAAATGGTCATAGCCACTTTGTAAGACCAAATCTCCATCCTTGATTAAATTAATGGTGGATATCCAAAGGCTTCAACATTAAGCTTGCTTCCTATTGGTCCATCATAAAGTCGTCATAACCACTAATATTGACTAAGTAGTATATTATTTATTTTTATCTGCTATTACCTTTCGAACACAGTTAATCATAGTTTTTATTACCCGATAATTATTATTTTCCTAACACGGAGTAAATCACACAAAATGATCAAATATATTTACAAAATATTCTAAATAATTTTACAGTATACAAAAATCACTAAACAGTAGAATTCTGTTATTACTGTCAAATATGTAGAAAGTTTGGGGTGTTATAACTCTCCCCCTCTAAAAAGAAGTTTCGTCCTCGAAACTTGATTTCACACCCTCAAAATAAATATGGATATTACTCTTTTATCTTATCTTCCAACTCCCATGTAGCTTCACCACTTACATCATTCCAAACTACTTTAACCAATGCAATTTCCTTACCTCGAAGTTACTTTGTCCTTCGATCTTCAATCTTGACTGGAAACATTTCGTAGGTTAAATTTTCCTTCAATTGTATGGTGTCTGGTTCGATAACATGTGTAGCATCAGAAATATATTTCCGTAGTTATGATACGTGAAATACATTGTGAAGATTTGATAGTAAAGGTGGTAATGCAATCTGATAAGCTACCGGACCTACCCGACATAGTATCTAATACGGCCCAATAAACTTTGGAGTGAGTTTTCTTGGCTTAATCACTCGTCCAACTCCAGTCATAGGTGTCACACGTAGAAACACATGGTCACCTTCCTCAAACTCAAGCGATTTTCATCTTTTATCCACATAACTCTTTTGTCGAGTCTGAGTTATTCTCATCTTGTCTTGAATCATCATCACTTTCTCAGTTGTCTGTTATACAAATTCTGGTCCTACTACAGCACTTTCACCATCATGATACTAACATAACGGCGTTCTACATCTTCTTCCATACAATGCCTCATAGGGTGCTATCCCTATGCTTGAATGAAAACTGTCGTTGTATGTAAACTCTATCAATCGCAAAAATTCATCCCAACAACCAGTTTGTTCTAGAACACAAGCTCTCAACAAGTCCTCTAATAACTGAATCATCCTTTCTGACTGACCATCTGTTTGTGGATGGTAAGCAGAACTTAGACGTAGCTTTGTTCCCATCGCTTCTTGCAAACTATTCCAAAATCTCGATGTAAATCTCGGATCTCAATCAGAAATAATACTGGATGGTACACCATGAAGTCTAACAATTTCATTGATGTACGCTTAGGCCAACTTTTCCATTGAGTACTTAATATTAATCGATAAAAAGTGCGCTAACTTTGTAAGTCGATCAATAATTACCCAGATAGAAACATGACCTTTCTGAGTCTTTGGTAGACCTATTATGAAATCCATTGCTATGTCATCCCATTTCCATTTAAGAATAGGCAAAGGTTGCAACATTCCCGATGGTCTTTGATGTTCCACTTTAGCCTTCTAACAAACTAAATAGGATGATACATATTCAGTGACACCCCTCTTTATTCCTTGCCACCAATATAGTTGTTTCAAGTCTTGATACATCTTTGTGGCTCCTGGATGCATACTCAACTTACTCCTATGGGCTTCATCCAAAATCAAATTCCTAAGTTCTAGATCATTTGGCATACAAACTCTTCGTTTAAACTTCAGAATTCCATCAGCACCTTCGTTAAATTCCAATACCGCTCCTTGGCTCCTTGCTTCCTTTGCTTCTTGCAAATACTGGTCACTATTTTGTCCTACTCGTATTCTATCCATTAAATCATTTGAAATGGTGATCATGTTTAAACACTTCTTCCCCGATGTCAATTTCACAGACAAACACATATCCCAAAATTCTTCTATCAGTTCCTTCTGCTTAATCATCATAACAGAAGCATTAAGCATTTTCCTACTTAAAGCATCTGCTACAACATTTGCCTTTCTGGGATGATACTGTAACTGGAAGTCATAGTCCTTTAGAAACTCTAGCCAATGCCTCTGTCTCATGTTCAACTCTTTTTGATCAAACAGATACTTCAAACTTTTATGATCACTAAAGACAGTGAATGTTGCTCCATAAAGAAAATGTCTCCACACTTTCAACACAAATACTACAGCTGCCAACTCCAAATCATAAGACGGATAATTCCTCTCATGCACTTTCAACTGCCTCAACGCATATGCTACAACCTTACGGTTCTGCATAAGTACACAACCCAATCCTTGGTAAGAAGCATCACAATACACCTTGAAAGGTTCGTTCGGATTAGGTAGAATCAAAATCGGTGAAGTAGTCAGTCATCTTTTCAACTCTTGAAAACTTTCTTCGCATGCATCAGTCCATACAAATGGTTGATTCTTTCGTGTAAGTTGGGTAAGAGGTCCTGCTATCTTCGAAAATCCTTCAATAAATCATCGATAGTAATTGGCTAATCCGATAAAACTACGGATCTCCGATACAGTCTTCAGTCTTTCCCATTCAATAATTATTTCCACTTTTGAAGCATCAACTTCAATTCCTTCCTCCAATATAACGTGTCCTAAAAATTGAACTTCGCTTAACCAAAATTCACATTTAGATAACTTGGCATACAACTTATTCTCCTTCAGAATCTGGAGAACTACTCTGAGATGCTCAGCATGTTCCTCCTGACTTCGAGAATAAATCAAAATATCATTAATAAAGACAATAACAAACTTATCTAAGTACGAACGGAAAATCCTGTTCATAAAGTCCATGAATATGACAGGTGCATTAGTCACACCAAACGACATCACTTGATATTCATAATGCCCATAACGTGTCCGAAACGCAGTTTTGGGAATATCCTCTGCTTTCACACATATCTGGTGATAACTAGAACGTAAATCAATCTTAGAAAATATTGCGGCTCCTCGCAATTGATCCATCAGATCATCGATTCTTGGAAGTGGATATTTATTCTTAATCGTAATCTTGTTCAATTGTCGGTAGTCTACACATAAACGAGAAGTCCCATCCTTCTTCTTTACCAACAATATTGGAGCTCCCCATGGTGATACACTTGGTCTCACAAATTGCTTCTCTAATAAATCCTCCAGCTATTTCTTAAGCTCTGCCAACTCTACTGGCGACATCCTGGAAGGCACCATAGATATAGGTCCAGCTCCAGGTACTAAATCAATAGAGACTTTAATTTCTCTTTCCGGCGGTAGTCCAAGTATATCTTCAGGAAATACCTCAGGAAATTCATTAACTACGAAAATATCCCTCAAAAAATATTCACACTGAACCTCCAAAGAAAGTATCAACAAGTACCCCTGATCTCCTTCCTTCAAACAAGCTTCTACTTGAGTAGCCGTCAGGAATCTAGAATCCTTAACCTCAGGAAAAACTAACGTCTTACTAGAACAGTCTATCAGGATATGGTTAGAAGACAACCAATCCATTCCTAAGATTACATTAATCTTGAAAAGAGGCAAACAAATCAAGTCCACATAAAAGATTCTATCCCTAACACATATAGGGCAATTCAAACATACTTTTGCAGTTATCACAGGTTTATCAGTAGGAGTAACAACACTCAAATCATAAGGCAATGTAGTCACAGTCAATCCCAAACGCTCCACACAATCACATGCAATGAAAGAATATGTTGCTCCTGAATCATATAACACTGTTAAAGGATTACCTTTAATAGCATACTCCTCCATAATCAAGTCCTTAGATTTCGCGGCTTTTTCTCCGCTCATGGTATACACACGAGCACCCACCTGTGGCCTCGCAATACAAACACTTCTCACCGATGGTTCCGCCTTCAACTGATCACATTCTCTGGAGAAATGTCCAGGCTTTCCACATTTATAACAGATAACTCCTTTATGTTGACAATATTTGGTGAGATGATCTTTCCCACACTTGAAACATTCAAGTGCAGAGGTTCCAGCTTGACTCGCCTTACTACCACTAGAACTTCCTCCAAAAGATTACTGTCGATTCTGACCTCCTGCCAGTTTGACATACGATTTTTGCTGATAACGGTTGCTACCGCTACCCTTTCTTCTTTGGAACCGTGTAGGTCCAAAGTTTCTATTTCTTGCCTCACGTTGACGATCAATTTCTTCAACCTTGCGACACTTATCCAACAATGCTGGAAACTGGTCAATATCCACAGTTGCTATAGCTTGCTTAATATCAAGTCTCAACCCTTCTTCAAATTTCCTGCATTTCTATTCCTCATTCGGGTGCATCTGAAAATACCTTGAAAACTTAGACAAGCTTTCGAATTTTGCAGCATATTCACTTATGGACTTCACCCTTGCCTCAAATTAAGAAATTCCATCTCCTTAGCATGACGAACACTAGCTGGAAAATACTTGCCCAGAAATTTTTGCTTAAAGAGCTGCCACGTCGCAACTCTTCCCTCAGCTTGAATCAATCTTTGGGCTCCTACCCACCAAGCTTCTCCATCTCCTACTAACATAAAAGTTACAAAAGTAAGCTTTTGCTCATCGGTACAACCCATACCTTCAAATATCTTTTCTAATTCTTTGATCCACAGATTAGCTTTTTCTGGGTCAAATTCTCAATGAAATTTCGGTGGATTGTTTCTACGAAATTTCGACAAACTCTGAGCATCCTCAGTTGCTCTATGATTTTGCTGCACAACAGCATCAGCCATCCATTGCATTGCTGCTACAACTGCAGCCATGTTTTGGTTACCGTCGCCAACATTTTCAAATCCTGTTCTAGTACTCACGCGTCCTCTTCCTCGTCCAGCCATTACGTTTTCTCAAATCAGACTGAACAACACAAAGAAGAGTGAAAGTCAATCTTCAAATAATATTGTTTTCTTTCGGAAAACAAACACAGAGAATCACACAACTTAAACAAGACAGACCTAACCACAAACTCAAAAAGACTTTAACTTGGGCTCTGATACCAACTAATGTAACACCCACTGTAAGGTATCACATTTATATTACTTAATTACCAAATTACCCCTTCATTATAAAATATGCTTTGTAATGTAAATACGAGTTGTAAAATTTCTTAGTATTGATAAGATAAACTTAGCGAAAAATAAAATATTACAACATCATCACAAATAATTTACATCATATATACACAAGTCTTAGTAATGTCATACTTAAATATTTACAGACCAGGTTCTCAAAGTATATAAACATTATTTAAAACTAACATACTACCCAAGTATTACTAAATAGCAAAACCCTCAGACGGGTCCTCCTTAGATTCCTCAGTGGGTAGGAATCCGACTTGATGCGAAGTCCTACGGACAGGTGTCTGCGCAGACGACACGATACTAATCTCACTAGGAGTACGGTAGTAAGCTCCCCAGTACTGCCTAATAGACAATGGAAACTCTAAGTGTACATTAATATTTACACTAAAATAAGGGTTCCCTTGATAAAGCCTACTTAAGATAATGTTCATATCTCCTATATAATAAATACATGCTCTGTCCAGATAACATGCCACGCTTCCGATCCTCCACAAAATTGTAACCTTATATAACCGAGGAAATTGGGCATCTCCATTTTCTCAGACCTTAACTTCCTCTACAGGAATCTGCTCTTCTTCCCCTTCTTGCTCAAGTCCTTGTTCAACATCTTTACAAATATAAATACAGTACAAAATAGGCATACAAAGAGGTGAGATCATCTATGCCAATACTAACATGGTAGCATGGAGATAACACATGCAATGTATCACACAGATACATCATACCATAATTATAATTATGCCACTAACATTATTTTTCATCACAACAGAAGTAATAAACAATAATTATGATTATGCCCTCAACAATATCCAATTATTCAACAATTCAATTATCATAAACAACAATTATGATAATGCCCTCAATATTTTCCAAATATTCAACAGTTCAAATATCACACCGATATCAATACTCAATAATTATGCATATGCACATAGACTCAATTTCCTACTCCGTGGAGCTAAAACTCAGGTCAGAGATAGTGATCGAAAAGATTTATCTGTACCAAAATGCCTCAGACCACGTGCTACATTTCTCATATGTATTTGCACATCTAGCATATACACTATAGTCTTTATCAGATCTTGATTAGGAATAGTGTCTCAGTCAGGATCATCGGTGTGTTGCACCGATCAAACCCACGGTACTAAAGAGCTACCAATTGCCCATTGTAGGCAACCCGCACCCCAAAGTCAACATGTGACTTACACTACGCATATCGCACCCACTCAAGAGGTGTATTCTCTCCTAGGCAATTAGCCCCATACAGTCCATCGGACCTTTCTAATGGATGAACAAATGCACCATTCTCAGTTCAAATTCATCATCTCATATTCAGGATTCATACATTTACCCAACAGTATCTTTACTGTATTTTCATCGCATAATCATATTTTTGCGTTTTCTCAATCGTGTAACATTTTTGTCACATGTCAAATCACATATTGATTTTTCAACCTTCCAAAAATTCCATTTCAACCTTATTTTTATTATTTGTATATTTGTCCTTCTATAAATAATATTTACATAATAACCTTTCTTCATAGAAAAATATTTACATAATAGTTCCTCTTCAAATAATATTTACATAATAGCCCCTCATTCAATAATATTTGCATAATGGCCCATTTTTAAAGAATATTTTTAATATAGCCCTTCTAAAAATCAGTATTTCTACTATTTCCCAAAAAAATTTAAATATTTTCAATACAGTCCCTCTAAAAATCAGTATTTCTACTGTTTCCTAGAAAATTGTATTTCTTACAGTTACTTGAGATATTATAGCTCAAAATTCTTCTAACGCGCTTCAAAACCCAGAGGGTGAGCTATACGTCAGTAAATTTCAAGTTTCCAATGTATACTTCTTAATTCTCTAAATAATTCTAAGAATCAATCTTCTTTAAAACAAATTGAGGTTCAAACACTTTCAACCTCTTTTTTCCATTTATATACAAAAATTCCATTTTTTTTTGAAGTGACAAAACCCTTTGTTTTCATTTCTTTAATCCTTGTACTAAATCAATTATACTTCCATAATCATATTGTCTCACAAAATCAAGGCAATGTAAGCCTTCAAAACCGTGATACACTTGGTCTTTAAAACTAATCCATCTTTTCTTTTTCCTTTCCTTTCTAATCATTCAATTTTACCATTCATGAAAATTTTGGTTTGGAAACACCTATTTTGAGGTGTTGAGGCCGAAATCCTCATGGTCATTGGAACCAAAATTTTATTTTCCTTTCATCATCAAATCACATATACATGTATATATTCATCATATCATATAATTAAACACATTTACATATTTATCATATCATATAATCAAGCATACCTTAAAGCAATAAAAAATCACATAAAGCATGCAAACACAAATAAATAATTTAAAACACATAAACACCCACACATAATTACACAACCAAGGATATGAATCCTCACATAGATTCACCATCCATCAAATATAAAATTCATCTCCCCCCACCATACTTGGTTGGTGAGATGGATCTCCCTCTTACCTATTGAAGAACCTCCCAAGCTTCTTGGTTTGCTTCTTGAGTAAGTGATTCACCACCAAAAGCTTCTTAAACACAAAATATGATACAAGTTTATTAGCATATTAAGCTTAAACAAGGAGAACCATGGATCAAACATGGCTTAGAACATGAAAATAAGACAAGAGGTCAAGTTTCCTTACACTTCTCCTCAAAAACCTAGAACTTGATCTTGAAGAAAGTCCTTGAAGATGAAAGATTTAGAGCTTGGGCTCAACTACAAAGGTTCTTAGATTAATGTAAGGATACAAAATATGTGGTTGGTTAAAATTATAGAGTGATGGAAGGTCTTGTGGGTTCCTTGGCCGAAATCACGCATGGAGAAAGAAGAGAGGAAATTTTTGTGGAAACTTTAGGTTTTTGGAGAGATAAAGATGAATATGAAGTGGTCTTGAAATTCCTATGGCCTTAAGCCTCACAAAACTGTCCCCCCCTTTGTTCACTCAATGTGCAGCAAATTTTCTCTAGCCACCATTTTGAGCATTGTTAGCCTTTGATTAGATCAATGGTTTAGATTACTATAGCTTCTAAGTGTAGGTTCTATATTGATAAGACCAAATCTAGACCGTTGGATCTTTCTCCTTAAAATCCTAGCCATTAGATGCATCTCTAAAATGAAGGGACAAGATCTCCTCTTATACTTTACATCCAATGGTCACAAATGGTCATAGTCACTTTGTAAGACCAAATCTCCATCCTTGATTAAATCAATGGTGGATATCCAAAGGCTTCAACATTAAGCTTGCTTCCTATTGGTCCGTCATAAAGTCGTCATAGCCACTAATGTTGACTAAGCAGTATACTATTTATTTTTATCTACTATTACCTTTCGGACCCAGTTAATCATAGTTTTTATTACCCGATAATTATTATTTTTCTGACACAGTGTAAATCACAGAAACCGATTAAATATATTTATGGAATATTCAAAATAATTTTACAGTACACAGAAATCACTAAATGGTAAAATTCTGTTATTACTGTCAAATATGTAGATAGTTTGGGGTGTTACAAAAATCACATCCATGAGCTTCCTTCCCTTTTCCCTTTACTTTCTTCTATTCCTTGTATCATGAACATGGTTTTTGATGTATATTTTTGTGTTCAATGAGTAGCTTAGCTGTATTAGGGATTACTTTGGATCCTTTTATGGATATTGTTGATTTTGTACTTCTTTGAATTTATATTGATGTTTGGTTTTGTTCAATCATATGGTTCTTAATGCTCTTGATTGTCTGATCAACTTTTAAGTGATTTATTAAAATTTGATGATCCTAGACATAGGAATTTGAATTTGAGATCATATGTATGGTTGATGCATGTTCGATTTCATTCTCATGGTGGGATAAGTTGATTGACTAATGGAATAGAAATATACCTCTTAGCCATGCATAGCAGGTGTTTGAGAATAGACCTTAATGAGTGGATTTTGTGCTAGCTCTCATGAAAACATAGTTAATTAGGCAAATAAAGCATGGTTGATTGACCTAGACATAGGCTTTTAACTAAAGTAGATTCTCAAGCTAACTAATCATTTCATTAATGTTGATTTAGAGGATTGCATATTATCAGTTGAAGTAAGTGGTGAAGAAGGATTCCCTAAAACTCTAAACATTATCTTTATTTCCATTTATTGCATTTTAGTCTTTAGATTTAGTTTCTATGCTTTTTCCTATTTTTATGTTCTTGAATATAATTATTTAATCTATTGGTTGATATTTAGCATTAAAAGTGAAGTTGTCCTCGTGGGAACGATATCCTACTCTTAAATTGGATTACTTATTCGATCCGTGCACTTGCAGCCTATAAAGGGGCAAACAGGGACCACTATGTCTGTCGTTGACGCTAGGATGGCCTTGAGGCATGATGGTTCTTGAAGAACCATACAATTTCTATGGCTTTAAAAGCATGCGCCGCCAAGGACCAAGGTATGTGTCTCGTCAATTTTGTTTTCATCTGTATCTCATTCATTATTGTTGCTGCCTCTTCATAGATTGAATTGCCATTTTAGGGTGGTAGAAGTTATTATTGGAGCATACTTGCATGTTTTTGAACACTTGTTAGAGTAGCCTGTCTTAGCATTCTAAGATGTAGTCAATACTTATTTTCTAATGCACTTTTTTGTTTTCATTCATAATATAGAAATCATGAGGGTTGATTGATATTGGATGTGTAATAGACTAGCGCCAAATTGAAAAGGATTGACAAATGAATTTATAAGAGGCATAGAAGAGTTTTTGTCATTTGCATTAGGTTTACGAAAGTTTTGTATCTAATGGCAATATAAGGTATCCTTGTTCAAGGTGTGATACTAGGCAATTTGTTGATATTGAGACTGTGAAGCATCACTTTTATAAGTTTGGATTTATGCCTGAATACTACCTGTCCATTTTGTTGATACTGAGACTGTGAAGCATCACTTTTACAAGTTTGGATTTGTGCCTGAATACTACCAATGGATCTCACACGCGGAGCCCTATGTGCCTATTAATAGTTTTGAGCACGATGTTAGTGTACATCTTGAGTCAATGATCGATAATGAACCAAAAATCCATACAGTACAATGGTTTGGAAGCTGCTGGACCAAGTTTCAATGTTGATTTTGATAGAAATGAGGAAGAGCCTCCTAATCAAGATGCTAAGCAATTTTATGAGATGTTGAAAGCAGCAGAAGAGCCATTATATAATGGTTGTAGAAAACACATTCCATTGTCAACGATGTCAATGATGTTAAACATTAAGTCTGAGTTTAACATGAGTGAGAATTGCTTTGATAGCATTTTGCAATTAACGAAAGAGCTATTGCTAGAGGATGCGAAGTTGCCTGATAATTTTTATAGGACCAAACAAATGGTTAAAAAACTTGGATTAGGGTATGAGAAGATACATGTATGCATGAGTGATTGTATGCTATACTACGGTGAAAACAAATAAAAAGTAGAGTGCTCAATATGTGGTCATCCTTATTATAAATCGAATGTAAATGGTGATGTGAAGCAAAATGACATACCTTTTAAGATATTATGTTACTTTCCTCTTATACCAAGATTGAAGAGATTATACATGTCAACAAAGACTGTTGAACACATGACATGGCATAAAACAACTAGTTGGGAATCGGGGGTGATGAGCCATCCTTGCGATGGAGAGGCATAGAAGTGGTTTGATGAGTGTGATCCGTCCTTTTCTAATGAGCCTTGAGATGTTAGGTTAGCTCTTTCAGCTGACAAATTTAGTCCTTATGGGCAAATGACACATCTTTATTCTTGTTGTCTAGTAATTGTGACACCATACAATCTCCCACTAGAAAAAAGTGTATGGATACACCTTACATGTTCTTAAGTCATGTGATTCCAAGGCCAAAAAATCCTAGGCAAAATATTGACATTTACTTACAAGCTTTAATAGAAGAGTTGAAAGTTTTGTGGGAAGTTGGTGTGGAAACTTACGATTCTTTTAAGAAGTTTAATTTTCAACTACAGGCTGCACTTATATGGACTATAAATGACTTCCCTGCTTACAACATGTTATCTGGCTGGAGCACACATACTGTTGTGTCATGCCCATATTATATGGAGTTAAGCAAGGCATTTTACTTGAAGGAAGGACAAAAGCCAACATTCTTTGATTGCTAGCATCAATTTTTACCATGTGATCATTCTTTTTGTAAGGATAAGTGTAACACCCCCTCCGAAGGGTGTCACATTCATACTAACTCCATATAATTAATTAATTTCCCAAGTTATAAAATATTTAATCTTAATTAAATACGGGTTTCAAAATTTCTTTCTCGCAGAAAACATCAATTAATCAAATTAAAGTAACTCAAAATGTAATAACTGAATAACATACTTTTCATATAAACAGAGTTTACAACAACTATACATTCATTATCTTTACATACCCAAAAACATAACACCTAAGACATGAGCCCTTGTCAGAAGACAAATTCCCAAGCTGGGAATGTCTCGACGGATAGAAATTCGACCCAAAGATATATCGAAGTTCTCTCTAAGAGTATAGTGAAATTCATTCCATAACTCCCTAATAGGTAAAATAACCTTTACATAAGCAACTGTATAAAATGAAGTAACGATCCCATGGCAAGTCCTACTTACTAATAGAGTAATGTCACCACAATACTCTATGTGCCCTGTGTCCCAATGGACACGCCAAGCAGCAACGCCTTCAAGAAACTGTAGTCTAAAGAAACTTAGTTGACCCCTCCTTGCCGCCATCGTAGTCTTCACCATTGTAAACATAAAATAGAAATAAACAGAACAAAATAGCAAAGAGGGGAGATCCCCTACATCGCATACCAATATGGCAGCAAAGAAACGACAGACATCCCAATACAATATAGCATACAATCTATTTAATCAGCAAATATGTTCATGATAGTTACCAATTAAATAATCCAATAAACTTGCAGCATAATGATGACCACATATTTGATACATTAATAAGCTTTCATTATTAGTCATTTACACTCTCTATGTACTTAATTGATTGAGTTTTATTATGTTTTGTAAGTTTGGACTCAAATTGAACTTAATAGAATTTTTCAGCATGATTCATATCTTACACTGTTTCTGTATTTGGGTCATATCGTGGGCTGTAGGTGGTCATTGGAGGTGATTCTAGTGGCATTTGAAAGATAAGAGAGAAATCTACAACTTTCATGAGATCTCAAAGGCCCAATCACACGAATGGATAACTCAAATTGGGGTTAAAGCAAGAACCAGAGTGTTTTTCCTGACAGCTTAACCTACGTGTACTGTTCATCACAATTTTCAGGCTAGAGGTTGTCAAATAGGCTGAAATTTGGATGCTGAATAATTAAGACCCATATCTACAACTTTCATGTTGAACACTTTTCCAGAATAGGACTCCTTGAAGGTGATATTGGGCTTGGAAGTCAGAATAGAGGAGTTGTGACTGGGCCTGGGCAGTGTTCAGTAATTTGAACGTATATGGAGTTATAGATATGATATTGGACTCAAACCAAAGCCATTTGAAACTAAGATCCAGGCCTACAACTTTCATGAAGACCACTTAGTTCAAAAATGACGAATGCAATGACTTCAGAGCTGCATGATTTCGGAGACAAGGAATCTCCATAATTTCCCACTCACCTAAAGTCATTTGGCATTTTCCATTCATTTTCCACTCATCTACCCACTAATGACTCAGCCCTCTTGTCATTTTGTATCTCTAATCCTCTATAAAAGGAGGCCTTGGCAGATCATTAAGGGTGTTAGGTGTTAGTTACCAAAATGATGCCATTTTGTTACTAGGTTTTCTTGTAGTAATTTTCCTTTGTTCTAAATTAAAGTCATGTTCTTCTTCTTCTTCTTATTCTCTCTTTCTTTCTTCTTATCTATGAGTAACTAGGTTTCATTTTACTTGGGTGAAAGGGTGAAGCTCTTGGTAATAAAGTAAGGTTAGATTTATTCTTCTCTTGTGCTTAAATGATTTATATTTTTCTAGTAACCATTATACGTATTATAATTTGTTTCTTATAATTTAGAAACCATCTTTGTAAAGTGGAGTTCTTAATTTTTTGTAGACAAAATATTGGCATAATGAATACTTTAACCCATTTATAAGTGGTGGTAATATTTTTAGGAAACATAATATAATTACGTATATTATTTTAAATGGACTTTTAATGTTGTATTTTCCGATTGGAACCTCCATGTTGTGAGGATTCTAATTGAGTTATAAAAGGAATTAATCTTACCTTTATTTTATTTACCAAGAGTGAATCTTTTTACCCAAGTAAATAATTTTAATCGTAGTAACAAAATATTCACTTCACCTTAATTAATCTTACTTGAGATAACCTGCACTTGGGTTTGCAAATGCGACAATTAAAAATTGTGCATCAAGTTTTTGGCGCCGTTGCCGAGGACTTGATTTGAAGACTGAATTTCTGGTGTAAAGATTTGTATATATACTAACATACTAACTAGTGGGGGAACCTCTTCCTTTTATTTTACGCACTAACTTAGTGGGAGAATCTCTCCCTTTTACTTATTTTATTTTTTTTGTAATTTACTTTCTGCACTTTATTTTCTGCATTTTAATTTTTACATACGGTGTGGGTAACTCTCCTTTTTATTTTTTTTTTTGTACTTTATTTTCTCGTATTTATTTTTGTCATTTTTTTTTGTTTACTAACTTACTAACTCTCTTACTAACTATCTAACTTTTTACTTTATCTGCTTCTAACATTTTAATTTATCTGTATACTAACTTTTTAATTTTTATGCTTATTAACTTATTTGGTGGTTGGTTTATACCACACCTTTGTTAATATTTATTTACTAAGTGTTAATATATATTTGGTGGTTGGTTTATACCACACCTTTGTTAATATTTAATGGACAGTTTATATTACTAGCTTGTACATTTTCTTTTCTATTGTAAGTTACTTGTTTATGCTTAATTGGTATCGTGATATAAATTCTGGTCGTTTGGCTAGAGTTAATCCAGGTACTTTACATATTGATTTATTTGAATCACAATCACACACATTAAGCACAATGGCTGAAAACGAAAGTGTGCATGATGAACATGAAAATCAACTGTTGCGAACTATACGTGAGTATCTGCAACCATCTCGAAATTCTAGTCCATCATGTTTTATCTTTCCACTAAATGCCAACAATTTTAGATTCAAGCCAGGTATGATTTCTTCACTTCCTAATTTCCATGACTTAGAATCTGAAAGCCCATATTTACATCTAAAAGAATTTGAGGAAGTATGTACTGCTTTTCATTATCAAACTTGCACTGAAGAGGTTGTTAAGCTTAAATTATTTTCTTTTTCTTTGAAAGATAAAGCAAAAACTTGGCTTAACACTTTGAAACCAAGATCAATTGGCACATGGCAAGAAATGCAATGTGAGTTTTTGAAGAAATTTTTTCCAACACATAAAACCAATGCTTTGAAAAGACAAATCCAAAATTTTTCCCAAAATTCCAATGAAGCATATTTTCAAAGTTAGGAACGTTTTAAAGATTTGTTGAATTCTTGCCCACATCATGATTTTGAAAAATGGCACACTATAAGCTTCTTTTATGAAGGGTTAACACCCGAAACCAAATAATTTGTGGAAACAATGTGCAATGGTGAATTTCTTGATAAAGAACCTGAAGAAGCTTTAGACTATTTAGACCATTTGGCTGAAAATTCTCAATCTTGGCATGGTACTAATCCTTCTAAAAATTCAATTAGATTTAACCTTGCAAATGCTAGTAAAGGAAAATATCATCTTAGTTAAGAAGAAGATCTAAATGCAAGGTTTGCTAGTTTGGCTAGAAAGGTTGAAGCCATGGAATCAGGGAAAGTAAAAGAAATCAAATCTGTGCAAAGTGAAGAAATTTGTGGCATTTGTGATGCATTGGGACACTCAACAAATGAATGTCCAAAACTTCCTGTTTTTAAAGAAGTTGTGCATGAGCAAGTAAATGCAATGACCAATTTTAAAAAGCCATTCACTTCTTCTTTTTCAGATACATTCAATCCGGGATGGAGAAATCACCTGAACTTCAGTTGGAGGAATAGCAACCAGCCACAATTCATGCAACCACCACCTCCTCAGGCACAACAAGATTCTCAAAATCCTCAAGGATATGCACCCTATGTCCCACCATATAGGAAAAACCTTGAAGGAACATTGCATGCATTCATGGAAAAACAAGAAGCCATCAATAACCACAACACTCAAGCCATGATTGACATAAAAAATACTCTTGCTAAACTTTCTTCTGCACTTGCCATTCATGAGAAAGGAAAGTTTCCCTCTCAACCTCAACCAAATCCCAAGGGTCAGTTTAGCCTAAATGAGGGTAGTTCAGAAAGTCAAAAAATAGATCAAGTCAACTCAGTGATAACTCTTAGGAGTGGAAATGTTGTTGAAAAATAAATTTCTGAACTTTTTGAGAAAGATGATGAGTCAATTCCCAAAGATGAGGAAGGAGTTGATAAGCCACCTAGCCAAAAGGAGATCAAACCCTCGTCTTCACCCCCATTTCCTCAAGCATTAAACAATTCAAGTAAAGTGAATCATAACAGTGACATTTTTGAAATCTTTAAACAAGTGAAAGTCAATATTCCTCTGTTAGATGCTATCAAGCAGATTCCTTATTATGCCAAATTTTTGAAAGACTTGTGCACTGTTAAAAGGAAACATAATGTGAAAAATAATGCATTTTTGACTGACCTAGTAAGCTCCATTATTCAAAACAATAATGAGTTGAAATATAAAGACCCTGGTTGTCCTACAGTTTCATGCATTATTGGTGAACATAAAATTGAACGAGCTTTACTTGATCTTGGTGCTAGTGTTAATTTGCTTCCATATTCGGTTTATCAAACAACTCAACCTTGGTGAGTTAAAACCAACTTCGTAACTCTTCTACTTCGATAGATCAATTAAAATTCCAAAAGGAATAGTAGAAGATGTGTTGGTACAAGTTGATAAATTCATATATCCTGTGGATTTTATTTTCTTGGAAACTGAACCTATGGTTGATAGTTCTAAGTCAGTTCTTGTTATTTTGGGTCGCCCATTTTTAGCAACATCTAATGCTTTGATAAATTGCAGAAATGGAGTGGTGAAGCTAACTTTTGAAAATATGACACTAGAGCTTAATGTTTTCAACATGTGCAAGCAACCACATGAAGTTTATGATGAAAAAGAAGAGATTGAAGGGATTGAGGCCATTATAGATGATCATCTTCAAATCAGGAGTTCTTCTGACCCATTAGAAATTTGTTTAATTAATTCATTTGAATCAGCTACACAATTAGATGATGATGTTTCTGAAATATGCTCTTTGCTTGACTGTACATAGGAAATGGAATACAAAGCATGGAAGCCAAGATTCGAAGAGCTAAAATCCATGAATGATGATGCCCATGAAGAAGTACCTATACTGGAGCTGAAGCCATTACCTGATGGGTTAAAGTACACATTTTTGGGAGAAGAACAAAACTCTCCAGTGGTAATTTCCTCATCCTTGACCAAAGAACAAGAAGGTAAGTTGATAGAAGTACTTAAAAGGCATTAATCCATTAATCTGTACACATAGAATACATTTAGAGGATAATGCTAAAACATCTCAACAACCTCAAAGAAGATTAAATCCAAACGTGAAAGAGGTAGTTAGAGCTGAAGTTCTTAAATTACTTGATGTTGGAATTATCTATCCTATCTCTGATAGCCAGTGGGTAAGCCCTACACAAGTTGTGCCTAAGAAATCTGGAATAACAGTGGTTGAAAATGAAAAAGGAGAATTAATACCTACCCGAGTCTCATCTAGTTGGCGTATGTGTATTGATTTGAGAAAATTGAATGCACCACTAGGAAAGACCATTTCCCTTTGCCATTTCTTGATCAGATTCTAGAAAGAGTAGCAGGACATCCCTACTATTGTTTTCTTGATGGTTATTCAGGGTATAATTAAATACCAATTGCATTAGAGGATCAAGAAAAGACCACTTTTACTTGTCCCTTTGGCACTTTTGCATATAGAAGAATGCCTTTTGGTCTATGTAATGCTCCAGCAACTTTTCAAAGATGCATGCTAAGTATTTTCAGTGACATGATTGAGCATCATTTAGAGGTTTTCATGGATGATCTGACAGTTTTTGGAAATTCTTTTGAAAATTGTCTTGATAATTTGGAAAAAGTTCTTAAAAGATGCGAAGAAAAAGGATTTGTGTTAAATTGGAAAAAATGTCATTACATGGTTACCTCAGGAATAGTGTTAGGTCATATGATATCTTCTAAATGAATTAAAGTTGATAAGGCCAAAGTTGAATTAATTGCTCATTTGCCTTTTCCAAAAACAGTCAGAGAAGTTCGTTCCTTTTTAGGACATGCAGGATTTTACAGAAGATTTGTAAAGGACTTTAGTGCCATATCTAGACCTTTATGTAATCTTCTAACAAAAGATACACCATTTGATTGGACTCAAGATTGTCAGAAATCTTTTGAAAAATTTATCGATCTTTTGACTTCTGCTCCTATCATGCAATCTCTTGACTGGTCTTTGCCTTTTGAGTTGATGTGTGATGCTAGTGATTTTTTTGTTGTTATATTTGTTTTAGGCCAAAGAAAGGAAGGTAAGCCTCATGTAATTTATTACGCAAGTCGAACTTTGAATAGTGCACAAATGAATTACACCACTACTGAAAAAGAACTACTTGCTATAATTTTTGCATTAGACAAATTTTGAGCTTATTTAATTGGTTCATCCACTGTTGTTTTCACTGATCATGCTGCTGTTAGATATTTAATGTCTAAACAGGATGCCAAACCTAGGTTGATACAGTGGATCTTGTTGCTTCAAGAATTTAACATCACAATAAAAGATAAGAAAAGAGCCGAAAATATTATTGCAGATCATTTGTCAAGGCTGACAACAGGCTCATCTTTTGATAGCACACCTATCAATGATTCTTTTCCTGATAAATTTTTATTTTCTGTCAATTCCATGCCTTGGTTTGCTAACACTGTCAATTTTCTTGTAACAGGTAAGATGCCACCTCAGTGGACACACTAAGACAGAAAAAAGTTTTTGATTGAGGTGAAAATTTTCTTTTGGGATGACCCATATTTGTTCAAATATTATCCTGATCAAATCTTTCGGAGATGTGTACCCGACAATGAGGTGAGTAGTGTCATTAAATTTTGTCATTCAGAAGCATATGGAGGTCATTTTTCTTCAAAGAAAACAGCTGCGAAAATCTTGCAGTGTAGATTTTATTGGCCCACTTTATTCAAGGACAGTTATACTTTTTGCAAAAGTTATGAAAGTTGTCAAAAATTGGGGCCCATTTCTAAAAGAAATATGATGCCTTTGAACCCTATCCTTGTCATTGAAATTTTTGATTGTTGGGGAATTGATTTCATGGGTCCATTTCCATCACCTTTTGGATTTGTGTACATTTTGGTTGCAGTTGATTATGTCTCAAAATGGATTGAGGCAATTCCATGTCGGCACAATGATCATAAAACTGTTCTAAAATTTTTAAAAGAAAATGTTTTGAGTCGATTTGGAATTCCTCGAGCTATCATTAGTGCTAGGGGAACACATTTTTGTAATAAACCATTTGAATCCTTAATGAAGAAATATTGCATTACCCACAAAATTGCAACCCCTTATCATCCTTAGACAAGTGGACAAGTTGAATTGGCAAATAGGGAGATTAAACAAATTTTGGAAAAAATGGTTAACCCAAATCGTAAAGATTGGTCTTTAAGACTAAACGATGCACTTTGGGCTTATCGTACTGCTTTTAAAACATCTTTGGGCATGTCTCCCTATCTGTTAATTTATGGAAAACCTTGTCATTTGCCTGTAAAATTGGAGCATAAAGCATTTTGGGCCATTAAAGCTTTCAACTTAAGTCTTGATGATGCTTCCAAGTTACGCAAATTGTAATTGAATGAACTTGAGGAATTAAGAAATGATGCATATGAAAACTCAAAGATTTATAAAGCTAGAACAAAAGCTTTTCATGACAAATCAATTTTGAGAAAAACTTTTGAAATTGGTCAAAAAGTTCTGCTTTATAATTCTCGTCTTCATTTATTCCCTGGAAAATTGAGATCTAGGTGGATTGGTCCTTATGTTGTCAAACATGTGTATTCTTATGGGACCATAGACATTGAGAATCCTAGGAATGGTATTGTATTTAAGGTCAATGGACAAAGACTCAAACCATTTCTGGAACATCAAGTTGTTAAGGTAGAATCCATTTCTCTTTCTAATCCTTGTTATGAGTAGAATTTATTTTAATGTTGTTTCTTTCTTTTTGCAGTTCTTTGTGTTCCTGGTTAAATAGCGGATAACGGTACTCCGTGACTCTCAAGTCGGTTTGTTTTTCAGTTTCCCATAATAACTGAATTCTTCTCCTTTTAAAATGGATGTCATTCTCTCAAATCTAAGAAAACATTTTCCTTCTCTCCCTCTAAATGCTCTAACAAAAGTCTATGAAGCTAGGTGTGAAAGACTGAGATTGTTAATGTATAAGGGCATCCCAGAAGATATACGTTGGATAATCGAAGCAAAGGTTCGTTTAGCTGGTGAATCTTCAGATTCATTTGTCCTATACATGCCTGGTCTCGGTAAAAGTTCATTTTCAAAAATGAGAAGAGCAAAAAGAATGAAAGTTTGTTACAAGTGTGCACGATGGAATTGCAACACGCAATGTCACTCTTTGGGGATGGTTTCTGTAAATAGAGAAGATAAAATATTCTTCATTAAGAATGGACTGAGTAAGGAGTCATTAGATAATATCTTATTGACTCTTGAGACGCATTCTTGTGGAATTGTGCAGCGTGAACTTCTTAGTTTGTGGAATCTCTTCAGGGACGAGCAAGAGCGTTACGGTCTTGGGAATCGACTCAAAAAGACCTGTTTGCCAATTTATAAGAAAATTGGATGGGAAGCTTATCCTCGACTCATAGAAGGCGTTTAAGCCGTTTCTCGGACGTGAAACCGAGAGGAAGATGTGAGCCACAATCACAACAACATGTATATATTATCTTGTACATTTTCCAAAAAAAAAAAAAAAAAAAAAAAAGAGAAAAAAATAAAAAAAGAGAAAAAATGAATTAAAAAAGAATAAAAAAGGGCGAAACTTCGGTTCTACTTGGTCTTTAATTAGATTAGAAGCCCCTGCCAGTGGAGTGGCTGACCCGTCATTGACTCAGGTGGACCTTCGCATGCCAGTCGGTAAATAAGATTCGTGTGCCATGCTCTGTAGAGAGCTGCGCAAGCATTCCCAGGTTTTAACCAAAGGCTCTGCTTGCTGATGGACAGAAAGAAGTGTCCCGTGTTTGCATTCTCGCGTGACAATGCCTCTGAGCTGGATCCTGTGATTTAATGCCATGGGCTCTTCAGCGACCTCTCACTGGCTGTGGTCGTTGGTGGTAGCTGTCAGATTTACGCACTTTAATTAGTGGCGTCGTAGCTCAATCCAAAATATCCCACAAGCGGGAGGGAGAAGAATGCCCAAATTGGCTGAGCCGTCTTGGTATTACTGCACTCATGACGCGCAGTATAAAGATCTGCCATGAAACCTGTACATAAAGGTATGTAATCATTTGTTATTATTATTTTATCTTTGTATGATTTTGTTGAATTTTGGTTTTGGACAGACGATCCTTTGGATGGGATCCTTCGGGGGTTTCTAGACTTCTTTACCCTGATGGTTTTCTTGAAGTCAAAAAACAAAAAACCAAAAACAAAAACAAAAACAAAAAACAAAAAACAAAAAAACAAAAAAGAAACAAAAAAAAACAAAAAAAAATTATTTTTAAATTTCAAACTTTTCTGACACTAGTCAACCTACCTGTATAAGAGCTATTATTACTTTTTCTATTCTCTTCCCTATTTAAACACTCTATTTTCTTCACTTTCCTGCAACTCATAATCATTCAAAGAGAGTGTGAGTATAGAAATGGAGGGAACTTCTTCTTCTGTTCGTAGATTTGTCAGTATCTGTGTATTTTGTGGGACAAGTTATGGGAAGGGCTTAGAGTTTGTAAACGCAGCAAGAAGTTACTTTGTTGGTAGAACACTTGCTGCGAGGAACATTCGTGTTGTATATGGGGGAGGTAGCATTGGGTTAATGGGGGCTGTATCACTTTCTGCACATATAAGAGGTGGTCAAGTTTTAGGTGTCATTCCTGAACCTTTAACTCGAAGGAACATCATTGGAAAAACAATTGGATTGGAAATTCAGGTATCATCTATGCATGGACGAATGAAGGCGATGATTGAAAACTCTGATGCATTCATTGTCTTACCTGGTGGTTTTGGTACTTTGGAAGAAGTCTTTCAAGTTGTCTCTTGGGCCCAATTGAACATCCACCATAAACCCATAGGTTTGTTGAATGTTAATAATTTCTTTGATAATTTATTATCTTTTGTTGACCATGCTGTGGAACAAAAATTTGTCACACCTTCTGCAAGACGACTCCTTATCTCTGCTTCTACTTGTTGATGAGTTGATTGATAAATTAGAAGCTTTTGTTTATGAACTGATCCAAGAATGTATTTCGAGATAGATTGGTCCGAAGGAAGCGGTGAAGGAAGTGGTGAAGGAATCAAAATGAAAAGAAAGCCAGCCAAGACACTCCAACTATTTAAATAATTACAAGCTTTAGTTTTATTTATTATACTTTGTTTCTGATTTGTGTGAGGTTTTTCTTTTCAGTAATTGCAGCAACAGGTAATATATTCTATCTTTTTTCCTATCTATATTTTGACATTGAGGACAATGTTGTGATCTGGTTGGGGGGAAGGATGGTTGTAAAAAAAAAACTCCAAAAAAAAAATCAAAAGTATGTTTGTTAATATGTTTATTGTGTTTATATTAAAAAAAACCCAAAAAAAAAATTGAAAAGTATGTTTGTTAATATGTTTATTATGTTTATATTAAAAAAAACCCAAAAAAAAATTCAAAAGTGTGTTTGTTAATATGTTTGTTGTGTTTGTCATCAATTTATTAACAACAAAAGTAATTAGGGATGGCAGAGTAAAGAGTAAATTATTTACTCTTGAGACGCATCAAAAATTGATGGCAGAGTAAGGAGTAATTTGGGTAGAAACTAGTTTATGTGGAAGTAGCAATTCAAATTCAGGGAAATTTGCATGATTGAGTAAATTGTCTTCTTTCTTAAAATTCACATGCTTGGTTATGGATGTTGAATTGGTAGACTGAGAATGATAGAATTATGCCTTGTGAGATTTTAAGCCTATTGATGAATGGATTAAATATTTGTACCATTCTTTTCTTTTTTGTGTGAATCTCACTCATGAAATTGTTACTCTAGAACTTGCTTTGATTCTTTTTGAGACTACATTTTCATATGCATACATAAATATGATTGAGACATTTTTCTTCAAATAGCTACTTTAATCAAATAGCCAGCCTTGTTTAGCAGCATGTTGTCTCAATATGATATCAAACACTCTTATGACTTCTTGGAAATTCTCTGATTCCTGCCAAAATAAATCATTAGAAATGACCTATTTCCCCTTGCTTAACCCCTTTGAGCTTATTTGACTATTCTTTGTTTCAAACTCATTATGTGCCTTAAATGAAAAATCATGTTCTTACTTGACCTTAGGGAATAAGAGAACATTAGTTTTGTCATTCGATGAGTTCTTGAACAAGTGTAGGGGTGTGTGTGCAGAATAGTTAAACAAAATGTATATATGATGTTCTTTTTGTAAATAAAAAAAATAAAATAAAAAAAAATCAAAAATAAAAAAAAGGAAGTAAAAAGAAGAAAAAGGTCAACAAGGCAATAAAGGAAAGAAAAAGAATATGTAAAGAGAATTTGTATTAGGTGGAGTTGGGATGAACTTTCATGCTTGTTAATTGAACTCAGCTCTCATGCTCTTTTATTCTCTGGTATTTAACTTGTCATATCCATATTTCCTCCTCCTTTACCTTGACCCCATTACAACCTTGAATAAAGTCCTCATGATTTGTGTGTGCATGTGTTTGAGTAGTGGAGAAGTAGAAGATAAGCAAGCTTATGGTAGTGCAATTTTCATGGGTTGAATTGAGTGAAATACCTACATTTTAAACACTTGAGGGATTGAGAGTGAATCTTGTGAAAATCTATCATTCTTGACTCATGCTTTTCAATTGAAATATCCTTGCTTGTTGATTTGAGAAGTGAAGATATGTTACCTCATGAATGTTCTGATTACTTGAATGATTGCTCTTCATTTTTAAAGATTATTAGAAATTGAGTCTTTTAGAGTGTTTAGCTTTTGAGTCTGTTTCATTTTTTTTTTTTTTGTGAGTGATCTTATGTGTTTTGCTCAGGAGTGCAAAAGGCTAAGTGTGGGGGAGTTTGATGATCACATATTTGATACATTAATAAGCTTTCATTCTTAGTCATTTACACTCTCTATGTACTTAATTGATTGAGTTTTATTATGTTTTGTAAGTTTGGACTCAAATTGAACTTAATTGAATTTTTCAACATGATTCATATCTTACATTGTTTCTGTATTTGGGTTATATATTGGGCTGTAGGTAGTCTTTGGAGGTGATTCTAGTGGCATTTGAAAGATAAGAGAGAATTATACAACTTTCATGAAGACCTCAAAGGCCCAATCACACGAGTAGATAACTCAAATTGGGGTTGAAGCAAGAACCAGAGTGCTTTTCCTGACAGCTTAACCTACGTGTACTGTTCATCACAGTTTTCGGGCTAGAGGTTGTCAAATAGGCTAAAATTTGGATGCTGAATAATTAAGACCCATATATACAACTTTTATGTTTAACACTTTTACAGAATCGGACTCCTTGAAGGTGATATTGGGCTTGGAAGTCAGAATAGAGGAGCTGTGACTGGGCCTGGGCAGTGTTCAGTAATTTGAACGTATCTGGAGTTATAGATATGGTATTGGACTCAAACCAAATCCATTTGAAAGATAAGATCTAGGCCTACAACTTTCATGAAGACCACTTGGTTCAGAAATGACGAATGCAATGACTTCAGAGCTACATGATTTCAGAGACAAGGAATTTCCATAATTTCCCACTCACCTAATGTCATTTGGCATTTTCCATTCATTTTCCACTCATCCACCCACTAATGACTCAGTCCTCTTGTCATTTTGTATCTCTAATCCTCTATAAAAGGAGGCCTTGGCAGATCATTGAGGGTGTTAGGTGTTAGTGTTGGTGTATGCCCTAGAGGCTAATACATTTTCTGTATTTACATATATTCTATTATGCTATTTTATATATGAGGCATTTCATTTATTGTGTTCTTTTTGATAAACATAATAAAGTCATTAGAATAGTAAGTTTGATACCATAGGACATCAAGTAGATGACTTGATCGTGAGATCCTTTTTGGTTACAACACTATTCTTAAATGTCCCTAGTCAAGTATTATTATTAATTAGGACAACAATAATACATGGAGACTAGTATGTGTAGAGACTGATGACCGCATCTCACGGGTCATGGATATGAGATATCAAGTCTTCACATTGGTACATATTAGAGTAATGATGTACTGGACTGACCCACCATGAGAACACTACATGGATCGTTACGTGAGTGTCATAAGCGATTCTTATAGTGACAATGGTGTTTGTGGTCCTTTGACCTGAAATCACTACGATTCCTACATGAGGAGTTGTGTGTTTTAATGCCATCAAACATCATCTGTAACAAGGTGATTATAAAGTTGGTTATTGGACATACCGCAAATCATGCAGAGGGATGTGAGTGACCTAGATGGAATTTGTCACTCCTACATAACAGGAGCGATATCTTCGGGCCCCCTGATTGAGTGAGACTACGAAATGCATGGCCATGCTCAAATGAGTCAATATGAGATATTGATCTCATTTGTTGTTACAAAGTCTACTCGAGTATCAGGAAACGAATGATTGGACTATACAAGAGTGATGCATTCCATGCCTTGTGTTCAATCTAGATATCTTGACAAAGGGACTAAACGACACGGAAACATTGGTCATGAATAGGTTATGTCAAATCACTGACATTCTCATTACTTGGGTAGCAGTGATGTGTTGCTAGATATCGCTCACTGTTTGTAATATTAAAATGAGATTTTAATATTACTACCAACGTCATGAGAACCTGCAGGGTCGCACACTTAGAACAGACTAAATTGGAGCAATAAGGATCCAAGTTGGACTCGGATTCAATTGTGGGCCTAACTCATGACAGATGGGTTTTAGGGTTGCATGACTTACCTTGCTACTTGCTCACACTCACTTAAGGCAGCCACTATTATAAATAGTATTGTTAAGGGGGCTGCTATAGAGGTTACATCACAACCCTAGCCGCACCTAAGAAAGTGAGTGAGAGACAGTGAAAGGTTCTTATCTTCTATTCGCAGCTAGCACCGCGAAACAGAGGCGTGACTCCTTTTGCAAGTCTGTTCGTGTGGATACCGCAGAAACATCGTCGCTATTACGGTGTTGGTGATTCACCTCGCTTGTGTTTATCATGCTTCAAGAGGTAAATTTTAAAAAAAACTCGGATTATGGACTTTTCGCATGGATCCTGTGTGGGAATCCTATTTTTTCGCTGCGAGATATTTTGATCCGCAATTCCCAACAGTTAGTTACCAAAATGATGTCATTTTGTTACTAGGTTTTCTTGTAGTAATTTTCCTTTGTTCTAAATTAAAGTCATGTTCTTCTTCTTCTTCTTATTCTCTCTTTCTTTCTTCTTATCTATGAGTAACTAAGTTTCATTTTACTTGGGTGAAAGGGTGAAGCTCTTAGTAATAAAGTAAGGTTAGATTTATTCTTCTCTTGTGCTTAAATGATTTATATTTTTCTAGTAACCATTATACGTATTATAATTTGTTTCTTATAATTTAGAAATCATCTTTGTAAAGTGGAGTTCTTGATTTGTTGTAGACAAAATATTGGCACAATGAATACTTTAACCCATTTATAAGTGGTGGTAATATTTTTAGGAAACATAATATAATTACGTATATTATTTTAAATGGACTTTTAATGTTGTATTTTTCGATTGGAACCTCCATGTTGTGAGGATTCTAATTGAGTTATAAAAGGAATTAATCTTACCTTTATTTGATTTACCAAGAGTGAATCTTTTTACCCAAGTAAATAATTTTAATCGTAGTAACAAAATATTCACTTCACCTTAATTAATCTTCAACAATTCCCTGTGGATCGACCTCGGACTCCCGAGAAATTTATTACTTGAGACAACTTGTACTTGGGTTTGCAAATGCGACAATTAAAAATTGTGCATCACATAATATCAGGAATAAAGATAATATCGCTATAATATCACACCTCAATAATATTATATCACAACAGCGTAAATGCTAACTATGCATATGCTCAATGCAACCAGTTCCTACTCTATGGAGTTTACTCAAATTCAAAGGTGAATGCCCAGAAGATCTGTCCCCCCTAAAAAGACAGTCTATACTGGATAATGAAAAGCAATAGTGTTTGTTGGGATGTCAGTGCATTGCAATCGATGTTCACGGCCAGGGGCATATACATATATATGACTCAATGTCAATTGACTCAATGTTAATAAGTGAATCACCGCGCCCTGACGTCCCTAAGATCCCTCCCACTATCTTATCAAATCTCGTCCACTCCTTAGGCATAAAACGCCACGACAAATCATGCGAATATGCTTTTCTATGCATGATAAATGATTCAATCATACACTGTCATTGATCACACGATATTTCTTATTCACACACCTTCACATGGTGGTATCACAGTATAATGCTCAAAAGCATCTTTAATCGAAACAAAGTACCGTTGTACTATTCCTAATGATATTAACGCAACCGCCCATACAATTGTCTAATATCATTAGTATCTATGATATTATGTAACTGCCCATACAACTGCATAATACCAAAAATCCACTCAGGTGCAATACTTTAGCAAATTACTTAGTTCAATACGTTGGCCCTACAGTAAAACTCACTGCTTCTTTCAATCGCATAGTAATATTATCGCATTTTCTCAATCGTGTAACACTTCTGTTACATTTTTAAATCACGTAAAGATTTTCCAATGTTTTTCAAATTGCGTAAAGATTTTAAAACATTTTCTCAATCGCGTAGCTAAAAATTATTATTTTTAAATCGCGTGAGAGTTTTTCTATGTATTTTCAATTGTGTAAAGTAATTCTAACATATTTTAAGTCCAAAATAAGATTTTTCTCAATTATTACTAAAAATTGACTTTATTTTCATTATTTGCATAATAATCCTTCTATAAAGTAATATTTACATAATAGTCCCTCTTTAAATAATATTTCCAAAATAGTCTATTTTTAAAAAATATTTTCAATATAGTCCCCCTAAAAATCATTATTTCTACTATTTCCCAGAAAATTGTATTTCTTTAGTTTACTTGGGATATTACAACTCAAAATTCCCTAACGCTTTTCAAAACCCATAGGGTGAGTTATACGTCAGTAAATTTCAAGTATCAATATTTATTTTACTGTATAACTTAATTATGCCAATTTAATTCTAAAAAGTATATTACTTTAATTTTAAGTTCAAAGTCTAGTAAATCAATTTCTTACCATATAAAACACCTAAATCTACACTTACCATATAAGTTTGGATCTAATTTATTAATTTTGGTATCTTGGCTGAAATTCATATATATATGTTTCATAATTCTTTCTTTATTTTCTTTCTATCATTTATTCTTTATAAAAACTCTTGATTTAATTATTTGTCACAAAGCCTATTAATCCTTGATTAGGAAAACAATTTAGGATCCTTGATCCCCTTTTGTGGTGTGGAGGCCGAATGCCTCATAGGTTCTTTGGAACCTTCATACACATTTCCTTCATGTGATTCACATCCTAAATTACACAAGTATCATCATGCTTTCAAATTCATACAGACAAGTATATTATCAAAGTTATAAGCATATTAAACACACATGCAAGCATATTCTCAAAACCAAAGACTTATCAAACACAAACAAAGAAAGCATAGAGAATCAAGTGAATAAATTCTTATGGATTTTTCACCACAAATAATCCATTTCCTCACCACCACATGTGGCCGATGAGGTTAATCTCCCTCTTACCTTAAGGAAGACAACAAACTTCAAGCCTCTCCTTCCTCTTGAAGTCGTGTGGTACCAAGAAAAATCCTAAGTAATCTTAAACAAATCTAAAAGTCATAAACAAGACTTGAAAACAACAAACCATGGATCAATCATGGTCTAGAAAATTAGAAATCCAACTTAGAATAAAAAATTCAAGAAATTACCTTTGATATAAGAAATCAAAGCTTGATTTTTGAAGTACTTAGAGAGAGATTTAGACAAAACTCACTAAAGGAAAAGTGTTTAGAATGATATTTGGGTTTAGAAAGTAAAGTTAGATGAAATTATAGAAGTGAGGAGGTTGGATTGGTGAGTGGAGGCCGTGAGCTTTCAAAGAAGCAAGGATGGAGTTTTTGGTTTTCTTTGGAAGAGAGAGAAGAGAGAAAATTGTTTAAGTGTCGAAGTTGATAGGAAATGAAAATGAAATAGCCAAATGTGCAGTGCATGGCCGTGGGTTTTAGTGTGTAGGAAAATATCAAGATTTAATCATTGTAATAAAACATCACATGCATTCACATGGCATAGGTCATTTAGGAGTCATCATGTGGTCATAAGAATGGTTCAAGAACTTGGTAAAATGGCCATGTGATCGTGTGGTGTTTTGGAAAAGAGGTGAGATAGTTTGTTGTCTCACAAAGTAATAGAAATGAAAGAAAATGACCTATATTAAATTGCATGGCCATGGAATACATGAAGAGAAGCCACCAATATTGACTTGTCTTACTTTGTTCAATTAATAAAAGATGATAGGAATTGAATTGTAATATTTTATCTCACAAAATCTTGCTTAGTCGTGGGATACAATAAGGAGAAGCCATCTTTGTTGACTAGTCTTCTAATTGGTTCATCAAGGAAGACTAAATTCCTATTGGTTCTTGGAAAGTCCAAGCCACTAAGTTGGACTCATCACCACCATTGGTTAGATCAAGGGTGGAGATCCAAAGGCTTCCCCTCTAAGCTTGCTCAAGATATTTTCTGACAGATATTACCCAATGGACAATAGCTACTATTATTATCACACAATGGGTAATAGAAAACTCAGATATAGAAAATCTCTATCAACTGTTCTCGGTTTTGAGTTTAGTAAGATCCTTCGATCCCGCCTTGACAGTCTGAAACTTTTTGATCCAGGAAAAACTTTTATTTTTCTGGACCTGCCTCAGTCACACATATAGCTTAAAATAATATTAAAATAATCACAGACTCAGAAAAATCTATAAAAATTCTCAAAAATCTTAAAAATTATAAAACTCATATATTTTCAGAAAAAAATAAATTCGGACATTCAATTTTTAAAATAATATTAAAATATCAAAATAATATTAAAATATTCAAAATAATATTAAAATATTAAAAATAATTAAAAATTCTCAAAAATTCACAAAAACTCTTAAATATTATAAAATTCATTTATTTTAAGAAAAACAAAAAATCGGGGTGTTACAACTCTCCCCCTCTAAAAAGAATTTCATCCTCGAAATTTCTCTTACATATAAAAACAAAAAGGATATTTCGTCTTTATCTTGCCTTCAAGTTTTCCCATAGCATCTCCAGTTACATCATTTCAGATGATTCCCTTACTTTTTTTTTTGGATTTCCTCCTTCTGATTATTCGAATAGTAATCGTAGTTAAACAGATTCATAGATAATCGCATAATCTTGAATTGATCTATCCATTCGCTCTTCTCAATCATCGTAACAAATACACTAAGTACCGTTTCTACTTAAGGCATTCGCTACAACATTCGCCTTTCCGAAAATTTTAACTATCGTCTCTTTCTCGTGTCAAACTCTTCCTGATCGAACAAGTACTCCAAGCTCATGTGATCACCGTAGACATTATAGAAAAGAAACGTCTTTAGATCTTCAACATAAAACAGCCATCACATAATCTTAAACGTGAATCAGATAATTCTTCTCATACGCTTTCCTTGTCTTGAAGCATACATCACTGCCTATCCTTAAATCAAAATTCGCGCTTGACCAGCTTCGCGTATAACTTCTTCTTCTTCAAAAATTTGAAGAACTGCATCCAGATGTTCAGCATGCTCCTTTAGACTGCATTAATAAAGACAATGACAAATCTGTCTAAATAGGAAAGAAAGATCCTTATTTATGTAATTCGTGAATATCATAAAAACATTCGTTACTCCGAATTGATCTTAAAGAAAATAGCGACATCCCTTCATTTTGTCTTCTAATTTCCATGTTGTATCTCCCATCACATCATTCCAGATTACTTTTTCTATGATATGTTGTTTTACTCGCTTATCCTTAATTTTAACAGAAAAAGTATCATAGATCAGGTTTTCTTTCTAGTTGTACTATATTTAGTACTATAACATGGTTTGAATCAAGAATATATTTTCTCAATTAGGATTCATAGAAGACACTTTGAATATTAGAAAGAAAAATGGTAAAGCTAATTAGTAGATTACTAGATTTATCCAATAAAGAACTTGATATGGTTCAATACATTTCGAAATGAACATGGTCCAATAAGTTTAGAATAAACATTCTGGATTAAATTTTTGGATTCAAATCCAAAAATCTCAGTTCAAGGAAACACTAAAGTTTCATTGAAACAATCTAGTAGGATATGGTTGGAAAATAACTAATCCATTTATGAAGTCAAGCTCTCATATAGATGTAATTTTAGATAAGCAAATCAAATTAACAGAAAAGATTTGATCTTTAACAGAAACAGGGTAGATTTTAGAAAACTTGAGTATAATCAACAAGTTTAACAAGAAGAATAGAAATACTCAAATCAAACGATAACAAAGACACGGATAACTCAAATTGATTTTACTTAGTCTATTTGTGAAAGAAGTAGACAAACTTGATCAATAGAAAAGTTTCAAACTCCAATAATAATAGGATATTTTTTAAACATGCTCGAGTAGCAACAACAAGTTTAGAGGTTGAAGTAGCATTATAAAAGAAAACAAAAACACAAATAACCCCAAAAGTCATAGACCATAAGAGAATGGGTTATCTTGCGAATTATACAGCATAGTTTTAAGATTACTCTCTATGGTACAGCTTCCTTGTTTCTTATATCTTTATATTTGAATGCTTCTATTGGCTCTTTCTTATTCTTGAGATTTTGAAACACGTATATTACTAATGGACGGTTCCGTCTTCAGTTGCGTATAGTCTCTAGAAACATGTTCAGGCTTCTCGCATTTGAAACAAATTATACCCCTGATCGAGCAATCTCTTGTCATATGTCTCTTTCCACACTTCAAATACTTCATTGGTGGTGCCTCAGTCTGACCAAATTTGTTGCCACTAGTACTTCTTGTATTTATTCATTGTTACTTCCCTGGTGATCGTGTATACGAATTTTGCTTAAATCAGTTAACCTTACATTTCCTTCCCTTTTGGATTATTGAGGACCTAACATTACAACTTCTTACATCCTGAAACCGTTCCAATTCTAACAAATTCTGAAGTTCAATTATCAGTTCTTGTTGCTGAACGATCATCTATCTCTATTGTATTGCTAAGTCAATCATCCTCTGCATCACACTTCTAGCTGCAGCTATACGATCATCATCACGTCTCGTGTCCACATGTCCACATTTACTACGATCCATTGTCTTTCTTCAAAGACAAACAAAATTAAAACACAACAAAACTAAACATAACTATTTCAAACAACATCGTCTCCTTTCGGAAACCAGACAATATATCTCTGTATTCAGTGCCAGAGAAAAACACATCACAATCAAGACAAACCTACCCACAAACCCAAAAGACTCTAACTTGGGCTTTGATACCAACTAATGTAACACCCCCTCTGAAGGGTGTCATATTCATACCAACTCCATATAATTAATTAATTTTCCAAGTTATAAAATATTTAATCTTATTTAAATACGGGTTTCAAAATTTTTTTCTCACAGAAAACATCAATTAATCAAATTAAAGTAACTCAAAATGTAATAACTGAATAACATACTTTTCATATAAACAGAGTTTACAACAACTATACATTCATTATCTTTACATACCCAAAAACATAACACCTAAGACATGAGCCCTTGTCAGAAGACAAATTCCCAAGCTGAGAATGTCTCGATGGATAGAAATTTGACCCAAAGATATATCGAAGTTCTCTCTAAGAGTATAGTGAAATTCATTCCATAACTCCCTAATAGGTAAAATAACCTTTACATAAGCAACTGTATAAAATGAAGTAATGATCCTATGGCGAGTCCTACTTACTAATAGAGTAATGTCACCACAATACTCTATGTGCCCTGTGTCCCAATGGACACGCCAAGCAGCAGCGCCTTCAAGAAACTGTAGTCTAAAGAAACTTAGTTGACCCTTCCTTGCCACCATCGTAGTCTTCACCATTGTGAATATAAAATAAAAATAAACAGAACAAAATAGCAAAGAGGTGAGATCCCCTACATCGTATACCAATATGGCTGCAAAGAAACGACAAACATCCTAATACAATACAGCATACAATCTATTTAATCAGCAAATATGTTCATGATAGTTAACAACTAAATTATCCAATAAACTTGTAGCATAATATTAGGAATAAAGATAATATCACTATAATATCACACCTCAATAATATTATATCACAACAGCGTAAATGCTGACTATGCATATACTTAATGCAACCAGTTCCTACTCCATGGAGTTTACTCAAATTCAGAGATGAATGCCCAGAAGATCTGTCCCCCCTAAAAAGATAATCTATATTGGATAATGAAAAGCAATAGTGTTTGTCAGGATGTCAGTGCATTGCAATCGGTGTTCACGACCAGGGCTATATACATATATATGACTCAATGTCAATTGACTCAATGTCAACAAGTGAATCACCGCGTCCTGACGTCCCCAGGATCCCTCCCACTATCCTGTAAGTTCTCATCCACTCCTTAGGCATAAAACGCCACAACAAATCAAGCGAATACGCTTTTCTATGCATGATAAATGATTCAATCATATACTATCATTGATCACACAGTATTTCTTATTCACACGCCGTCACATGGTGGTATCACAGTATAATGCTCAAAAGCATCTTTAATCGAAACAAAGTACCGTTGTACTTGTGGAAATAAGTTTGCCCCAAATGGTTTTATATGTTAAGTTTTGATGATGACAAATACAAGACAAAAAGAATACTTTACTTATGGTCTTTGTTGCATCCTATATAGAGCATATCCATTAATAATTGATAAATATCTTATTTGGATGTGTATATGAAAGTTTTATATGCATGTTAAACTAACTAGAGTTATACATTTATAAATCATGCATATGAAGATACTGAATTATGATTCTGGACTAACTATGCTTATTTAAGTGAGCAATACTTTGTAGGATAGTCCAAGTACCAAGAGTGAGCTTGCAACAAGAAAGCAAAAGATATCTATTAAGCTCAACACAAGGAGAATGTGATTAAACATGTGTCTTTGAAGATTTATTTTGATAACACACATGATGGGAAGACCAAGTCCAATATCTTATACGAATAGCTTTAGGACTTAGAGTCTCTTTGTTCGAGGATCTCTTTGGATATCTCATAGTGCGTTAAGATAAAACAAAATGATTCCTTAAACTTATACCAAAACTATTTTGATTTTGAAAATAACTTAAAAATGTTTCGGTGTTTTTGATAAACTTTCTGGGATGTTTTTCAAACATTTATAACTGTTTTTAAACAGAGGTATTCGAATAACCTTAAGACGTATTCGAATAACATCCTTCTAAACAGCCTTTTAACTATTTTTTAAATAGAGGTATTCGAATAACCTTGAATGGTATTCGAATAACATCCTTCCAAATAGCCTTTTAAATGTGTTTAAAATAGAGGTATTCAAATACACTCTTGTGGTATTCAAATAACCTGCTTCTGAACTATTTTTTATAAGAAATGAAAATAGTGGTATTCAAATACCCCATAATGGTATTCGAATAACCCACGAGACTCTGTTTCATTTTTTGAATTCATACATATAAGTTAACGCATTTAATATCATATTAAATTCCTCTAACGGGCATTTTCTTTCTGACTCTATAAATGAAGACCGTGAGTCTCATCTGCAAGCAGCCCATTTATCTGTTTAATTTACACTTACTTTGAAAAATATAATTTATAATTTATGCCTATTTTCTGTGCTCTTTTTACTGAAACTTTGAGATATCCTTTGAGAGCCTCTTAGCACTTCAATTTGTATTATTTGCTCTAAGTGAGAGTTTCTTTTCATCTATATTTTTGTTCTTCTATATTGAGGGTGAGGTATCCTTCAAGATTTGTATAAGGGTGAGGTATCCCTTCAAGGTTTGTATAAGGGTGAGGTATCCCTGCAGGCTGAGGCTTTAGCATAAGGGTAGAGTTTTCCTGTGTGTGAAAAGTGTTCTTTTATGTAACGGTTGCAAGCACCTATTAAAACTTGTATACATAGTAAAAAATTTCGGATTGTTTTCGAGGACTGGACGTAGACTATAAGTGGGTTAGTGGTCGAACTAGGATAAATATCATGCCTTCTTTTCTCTTCTCAATCTCTTTATTTTACGTAATTTTATATTATTGTACATTTATTTATTTGCTGTTCTTAAAGCTTTTATTCTTCATCTCGCAATTCTTTCTCTTTTATTTAATAGCTTAAATATTTGTGTTTATTTCAAGAGCATTTGTGAAAAGTTTTTTAATACCCAATTCACCCCCTCTTGGGTAATGGTTGTCATGACTAACAAGTGGTATCAGAGTTTCGTGCTCTGGTGAAAGCTTAACCGCTTAGAGTTAAAGATCCTTGTTTATTAGCAACCTTGAAAGTTTTTCAAAATGGAAGGTTTTGAAATTGATAAACCACCATTCTTTGATGGTGTGCATTTTGTTTATTGGAAAGCTAGAATAGAGTTTTATATACAATCTATTGATTTAGATTTGTGGGATGTTGTGCTAAATGAATTTACTTACAAATCAAAACAAACTTGGAATAGTTTTGACAAGAAATGCTTTTCTTTGAACATTAGAGCTATGTAAATTTTGAGAAGTAGTTTGAATGATGATGCTTATGGTAAAATTAAAAGTTTTTCTAGTGCCAAAGAAATTTTAGACACTCTTGATACTATTTATCTTGCTAATAATGATTTTGTGTATAAAATTGTATATAGAAAGCAAGAAGAGCAAAAACTATTGAAGGAAGCTTGTCATGAAAAATATCCTCAAAGAAATGCTCAAACTATTGAAGGGAGTCAAATACCTCTTGGTGACGATAGTGCTCAATTTGAAGAAGAGACAAAACAAAACAAAATTGATGAAGAAGAAGGTGATTCCCTTAAAGAGTCACGTGTGCTAGAAATTGAGACTACTTCCTATATGGCTAAAAAGGACTTTGAGGTAAATAATTCTAAACTAGATTATAATTCTTCCTACAATGAGTTACAATGTACATATAATGAATTGTATGATGGTTTGTTGAATTTAGAAAAGAAAAACTTACCGTGTTTGGAAAACATTTCCTTTATTGAAAGTGAAATTGAAACTTTGAAAAATGAGTATGCCTTTCTTGATGAGGAAATGTCTTTAAAATGTAAAACCTCAACTTCTTGTGAAAAGTGCATTGTTTTAGAAAATCAAGTTCAGGACTTATATTCCAAATTTGCCAAAGCTAATGATTCTAATTGCTTACATTCTATGCTTGTTAATGAGAATAAAATTAGTGTTATTCCATGTGAAAATTCAAGCAAGGCTTATGACAAAAATAATTTAGAATATAAAAATAACAAAAAGCTTAAGTTTTTCAAAAATGATATTCAAATGATTAAGCCATCATTACATTCAATTGTTTGTAATTTTTGTGGTCATCTAGGACATATTTCTCATTTATGCAATTATAGAAGAAATCTTTATATGAGAAATTGTATGGTATGGGTTCCTAAAAATTCTAAAGGCCCTAATACTAACATTCAAGGACCCAAAATGAAGTGGGTACCAAAGTGTCCTCCTAGTGTTTCAATTATGTAGAATATTTCTCAAAAGCATGGACAAATTAGTCAAAATAAAGAGGAATCGTCAAGGAGAATGCTTCCAAAGCCTAATGGTAGAAACTTTGGTCAAAGAAGGAAGATGGCTTCAATCAAAGCTTCTCAAGTACAAAATGTAGAACTCGCACAGTTCAAGACTCCAAAAGAGAAGCAATGGATAAGAAAAAGTATTTCCTTGATTACCAAGGCCAAGGTATCAAAAGCTTTTACCTCTTATGCACACTCACCTGTAAAGTCAATTAATATGAGGTATATTCCTTGTAGGCTTAAAGTGATTAATAGAATCATGTGTACTTGATAAAATTTGAATATTATGTTTAACACATGATTATGTTCATTCTTCTTATATCATAATTCATTAATTTGTTATATATGTCTTGATACATAAGGGTCTATAATGCCTATGTATGCTTTATATGCTTTAAAATTATCTATATAACATGAAAGCAAGCATGTTATCGGCTATATGCTTATTGGTAATTGGTTATTTAATTTATTGTGCTCAATTTACATATTATGAAAAAAATTAATTTTTATGAGAGCATAATAGATTAATGTTCAAAAACTAACACACAAGGACCCAAGAAAATTTGGGTACCAAAAGTCAAACATTGAAGTGTATTGTAGGCCAAGAACTCACTTTGGCATCTTGAAAGTGGCTGCTCCAAGTACAAAGACTAAAAATAATTTCAAGCTCTTTTCTTTGTTTCCAAGAAGCTTGGACTTGCAAACTTTGAATAAGTGGAAACTCATATTATGTTTTTTTCTAGCTTTATGTCTTGAAAATATTTCTACATGTTAATATGCTAGATAAAATATGCTCCTTGCTTAAAATGACATGTCTAATGATAATATCCTTGAGCTTGAGTTCTTGATCAATCATATATATAATTAAATATTTGAATTTATTGCTTAAACATGGTTTTATCTCTCTTGAATTATTACTGACTTGAGCGTCGGAGTTATTCCGAAATCATTTTTGCAGGTACTCCATCAAAAGGTAAGCTTTCGTCTCTCAAAATGCAAATCCTGGACATAATATATATGCTTTCTTGTTTAAGTTATTTGAATACCTCCCTATGGTATTCGAATACCATTGCTTTTATACGTGTAAATCTGTGGTTTTCTGATAGGCCTATTCGAATAGACCTATGGCTATTCGAATACCATACATCAGTACAATATTTCTATGTTTTTTATGAGTTGGTGTATTTGAATAACTAAGTAGTTATTCGAATAACCTGAGGCTTATTAATATTAGTGTTTCTCACATGCCTCTTAAGTATTCGAATACCTTAGAAGCTATTCGAATACTTGCCCTTGTATTGTATATTTTTTTTTTGTGTGGGTATTCGAATACAGAAAAAAGTATTCGAATACCATAGGTTGGCAACCAATCCAAACTGGCCCATCTATTCGAATAACTGGTAAGTTATTTGAATACCTTCTATCAGAAAAGTGTGTCTTTTAGTCTTTCCCAACCATTCTATTTGAATACATCTCATGGTATTCGAATAAAATCTATTAAAGGCCACATTGCTCGGCTTTCCCTGCTCATTTATTCAAATAAAACCTTTTTTATTCAAATAAACACAAATTATTTAAAAGGTTCTGCTGCATTTGTTGCTGTATATATTGCATAGCATTAATAATCAACATATGCTAAATTCTTTGTTTGTTTTGTCTGAAAATATGCACTTAATGATATGTATGAAAAATGCAAATGCTTAACCAAATGTAATTGTCTATTCTTTTGATGATTATATGTACTTAGCTAAATTGATCAATGAAATGAAATATCTTTTGCCCTTATGAACTCATTTGTTGTTTTGAATGCTTATTTGCTTATGAGTTTGGCATAATGACTAACCTCTATGGATCCAAAATTGATGGATACCAAAGAAAGTACTTTGAATTATTATGTAGGGTATCAACTACCTCAAGCAAGCATTTAAATGGAATAAGTTCATTCAACTTAAGGATAGTAAAGTTTAAAAGGATTGAACTTTTAAAACGGGTGCAAAGAATTTCTATTCCCTCATGAAAACTTGAAGCTTGGAAGTTAGTGGAAGTTGGAGTCATCTACAAAAACTCAAAGAGTACTCTTTTGGTGATATCAATCTATTATCCTTATTTATGTTTTAAATTTGATATCATATAATATTTGGAGAAGTAGAGAGTTGTGTTATACCTTTACATGCCTTACATGATAATTATTTGCCTAAATATGCCTAAATAAGTTTTGATGATGATCATATGTTTCTTGATAAACTTGAATCATGCCTTAAAATGCTTAAACTATTTTTTTTGGATTCAAGTGCATATGTGCTTCATGCATTCTTGTTAGAGCTAACATTGCATGGTTAATAATGCGATACATGCTTTAAATTATATATCAACCTAAATTATGCTTATAAATGGGCTTACATGATATTTGATGCTAACCTATATTTTAGAGGACTTTTAAAGTTAGCTTTGCAAGTCTCTCTATTTATTTCAAATATAGCCATCAGATGTTTTACATACATACATATGTGGATAAATGAGAAAAGCTGAATGGAATTCAAATGAAGAGGAAAATAAAGAAGACTTTCTTCTAGTGCAATGGAATAGAGAATTCAAAGGAAGAAAGCACAAAGTTAAAGGACCAAAAAAGAAGGATCATCACTCTTTATCTATCTCAATAAGTATCTCTATCCCTAAGCCATTGTGGTAATTTATATGATATGAATTGTATGATAATTGTTGATAAATTGATCTTAAATGATTATATGCTTTCTTTACATGAGAAGTATGCTTAGCTTTGACAAAGTACCTAATTAGATATTAACTTGCTAATTTGTCATAGCATTTAGGGTGGATAATATTAGTTCTATACATGCTTTGATCCCTATAGCATATTCCATCAAGGAGATGAACTTATGTTCTTTTAACTTGGATTAATCTGTCTCAATGAATATATATGTTTTTTTTTATAAAATATCTCTACCCCTCTAAAATGCTTTTGAAAATATAATGTGCTCTTGTAAAAAAATTTTTGAAAAGGGCAGAAGTTTTAAAATGGTTTTTGATTGAGGAATTAAGAAGATGTATCTTTGCCTTGCTTTTCTTTAAGGTAATATGCTTACATGGTCTTGGCATACATATTTCCTTTATCTATCTTGTGCTTCAATAAGGGGGAGCTTATCTTGCTTATCTTACATATCTTTCTTCCATGTCCTTGTTGACTAAAAATATATATGCATGACTATGTTAAACTATTATGTTTTGATAATATGCATATTTTGGGGGAGCCTAGATCTTAAATTGTTGTTTATATCAAAAGCCATATATTCTTATTTGATTACATAAAGTATTTTATTGCTATCATATGGTAAATATTGACATACAAAAATATGACAAGCATTGCATGAATAATCCTCTATATCTTGAAAGCATGATCGTTTCATCTCTCTATTCTTGAATCATATGTAGAATCAATAAGGGGGAGAAAATATTTTTTTCCTTTCTAAGCCTTTTTGTTTATGTCAAATAGAGGGAGTGAAAATTGAAAAGAAAAATATGTTCTTGCTTTTATTGTTTGATATGCTTACATGAATATCTATTCTTGTATATTGCTCAACATATTTTTTCTTTGGTGATTTGTCATCATCAAAAAGGGAGAGATTGTGAAAATAAGTTTACCCGAAATGGTTTTATATGTTAAGTTTTGCTTATGTTCTTTGTTACATCCTATATAGAGCATATCCATTAATAATTGATAAATATCTTATTTGGATGTGTATATGAAAGTTTTATATGCATGTTAAACTAACTAGAGTTATACATTTATAAATCATGCATATAAAGATATTGAATTATGATTCTGGACTAACTATGCTTGTTTAAGTGAGCAATACTTTGTAGGATAGTCCAAGTACCAAGAGTGAGCTTGCAACAAGAAAGCAAAAGATATCTATTAAGCTTAACATAAGGAGAATGTGATTAAACATGTGTCTTTAAAGATTTATTTTGATAACACACATGATGGGAAGACCAAGTCCAATATCTTATACGAATAGCTTTAGGACTTAGAATCTCTTTGTTCGAGGATCTCTTTGGATATCTCTTGGTGCATTAAGATAAAACAAAATGATTCCTTAAACTTATACCAAAATTGTTTTGATCTAGAAAATAACTTAAAAATGTTTCGGTGTTTTTGATAAACTTTCTGGGATGTTTTTCAAACATTTATAACTGTTTTTAAATAGAGGTATTCGAATAACCTTAAGAGGTATTCGAATAACATCCTTCTAAACAGCCTTTTAACTATTTTTTAAACAGAGGTATTCGAATAACCTTGAATGGTATTTGAATAACATCATTCTAAATAGCCTTTTAAATGTGTTTAAAATAGAGGTATTCGAATACACTCTTGTGGTATTCAAAAAACCTGCTTCTGAACTATTTTTTATAAGAAATGAAAACAGTGGTATTCGAATACCCCATAATGGTATTCGAATAACCCACTAGACTCTGTTTCATTTTTTGAATTCATATGTATACGTTAACGCATTTAATATCATATTAAATTCCTCCAACGGGCATTTTCTTTTTGACTCTATAAATGGAGACCGTGAGTCTCATCTGCAAGCAGCCCAACTATTTGTTTAATTTATGCTTGCTTTGAAAAATGTGATTTATAATTTACGCCTATTTTCTGTGCTCTTTTTACTGAAACTTTGAGATATCCTTTGAGAGCCTCTTAGCACTTCAATTTGTATTATTTGCTCTGAGTGAGAGTTTCTTTTCATTTATATTTCCGTTCTTCTATATTGAGGGTGAGGTATCCTTCAAGATTTGTATAAGGGTGAGGTATCCCTTCAAGGTTTGTATAAGGGTGAGGTATCCTTGCAGGCTGAGGCTTTAGCACAAGGGTAGAGTTTCTCTGTGTGTGAAAAGTGCTCTTTTATGTAACGGTTGCAAGCACCAATTGAAGCTTGTATACATAGTGATCTCGGATTGTTTTCGAGGACTGGACGTAGACCACAAGTGGGTTGGTGGTCATTGGTGGTCGAATCAGGATAAATATCGTGCCTGTTTTTCTCTTCTCAATCTCTTTATTTTATGTAATTTTATATTATTGCACATTTATTTATTTACTGTTCTTAAAGCTTTTATTCTTCATCTCGCAATTCTTTCTCTTTTATTTAATAACTTAAATATTTGTGTTTATTTCAAGAGCATTTGTGAAAAGTTTTTTAATACCCAATTCACCCCCCTCTTGGGTAATGGTTGTCATGACTAACAGTACTGTTCCCAATGATATTAACGCAACCGCCCATACAATTGTCTAATACCGTTTGTATCTATGATATTATGTAACCGCTCATACAACTACATAATACCAAAGATCCACTCGGGTCCAATACTTCAGTTTCACAAATTACTTTGTTCAATACGTTGGCCCTACAGTAAAACTCGCTATTTCTTTCAATCGCGTAGTAATATTATCGCATTTTCTCAATCACGTAACACTTCTGTTACATTTTTAAATCACGTAAAGATTTTCCAATGTTTTCCAAATCGCGTAAAGATTTTAAAACATTTTTTCAATTGCGTAGCTAAAAATTACTAATTTTAAATCGCGTAAGAGTTTTCCTACGTATTTTCAATTGTGTAAAGTAATTCTAACATATTTTAAGTTAAAATAAGATTTTTCTCAATTAATACTAAAAATTGTCTTTATTTTTATTATTTGTATAATAATCCTTCTATAAAGTAATATTTACATAATAGTCCCTCTTTAAATAATATTTCCAAAATAGTCCATTTTTAAAAAATATTTTCAATATAGTCCCTCTAAAAATCACTATTTCTACTATTTCCCAAGAAATTATATTTCTTTAGTTTACTTGAGATATTATAGCTCAAAATTTCCTAATGCGCTTCAAAACCCATAGGGTGAGCTATCTGTCAGTAAATTTCAAGTATCAATATTTATTTTACTGTATAACTTAATTATGCCAATTTAATTCTAAAAAGAATATTACTTTAATTTTAAGTTCAAAGTCTAGTAAATCAATTTCTTAACCATATAAAACACCTAAATCTACACTTAACAAAATAAGTTTGGATCTAATTTATTAATTTTGGCATCTTGGCCGAAATTCATATATATATGTTTTATAATTCTTTCTTTATTTTCTTTCTATCATTTATTCTTTATAAAAACTCTTGATTTAATTATTTGTCACAAAGCCAATTAATCCTTGATTAGGAAAACAATTTAGGATCTTTGATCCCCTTTTGTGGTGTGGAGGCCGAATGCCTCATAGGTTCTTTGGAACCTTCATACACATTTTCTTCATGTGATTCACATCCTAAATTACACAAGTATCATCATGCTTTCAAATTCATATAGACAAGTATACTATCAAAGCTATAAGCATATTAAACACACATGCAAGCATATTCTCAAAACCAAAGACTTATCAAACACAAACAAAGAAAGCATAGAGAATCAAGTGAATAAATCCTTATGGATTTTTCACCACAAATAATCCATTTCCTTACCACCATATGTGGCCAAAGAGGTTAATCTCCCTCTTACCTTAAGGAGGACAACAAACTTCAAGTCTCTCCTTCCTCTTGAATTCGTGTGGCACCAAGAAAAATCCTAAGCAATCTTAATCAAATCTAAAAGTCATAAACAAGGCTTGAAAACAACAAACCATGGATCAATCATGGTCTAGAAAATTAGAAATTCAACTTAGAATAAAAAATTCAAGAAATTACCTTTGATATAGGGAATCAAAGCTTGATTTTTGAAGTACTTAGAGAGAGATTTAGACAAAACTCACTAAAGAAAAAGTGTTTAGAATGATATTTGTGTTTAGAAAGTAAGGTTAGATGAAATTATAGAAGCGAGGAGGTTGGTTTGGTGAGTGGAGGCCGCGAGCTTTCAAAGAAAAGCAAGGATGGAGTTTTTGGTTTTCTTTGGAAGATAGAGAAGATAGAAAATTGTTTAAGTGTCAAAGTTGATAGGAAATGAAAATGAAATAGCCAAATGTGTAGTGCATGGCCGTGGGTTTTAGTGTGTAGGAAAATATCAAGATTTAATCATTGTAATAAAACATCACATGCATTCACATGGCATAGGTCATTTAGGAGTCATCATATGGTCATAAAGACAGTTCAAGAACTTGGTAAAATGGCCATGTGACCATGTAGTGTTTTGGAAAAAAGGTGAGATAGTTTATTGTCTCACAAAGTAATAGAAATGAAAGAAAATGACCTATATTAAATTGCATGGCCGTGGAATACATGAAGAGAAGCCACCAATATTGACTTGTCTTACTTTGTTCAATTAATAAAAGATGATAGGAATTGAATTGTAATATTTTGTCTCACAAAATCTTGCTTAACCGTGGGATACAATAAGGAGAAGCCATCTTTGTTGACTAGCCTTGTAATTGGTTCATCAAGGAAGACTAAATTCATATTGGTTCTTAGAAAGTCCAAGCCACTAAGTTGGACTCATCACCACCATTGGTTAGATCAAGGGTGGAGATCCAAAGGCTTCCCCTCTAAGCTTGCTCAAGATATTTTCTGACAGATATTACCCAATGGACAATAGTTACTGCTATTATCACACAATGAGTAATAGAAAACTCAGATATAGAAAATCCCTGTCAATTGTTCCCAGTTTTGAGTTTTGTAAGATCCCTCGATCCCGCCTTGACAGTCCGGAACTTTCTAGTCCAAATTTTTTTTTTATTTTTCCGGGCCTGCCTCAATCACACATACAACTTAAAATAATATTAAAATAATCACAAACTCGGAAAAATTTACAAAAATTCTCAAAAATCATAAAATTATAAAACTCGTATATTTTCACAAAAAACTAAATTCGGACATATAGTTTTCAAAATAATATTAAAATATCAAAATAATATTAAAATATTTAAAATAATATTAAAATATTAAAAATAATTAAAAATTCCCAAAAATTCATAAAAACTCTTAAATATTATAAAACTCATTTATTTCAAGAAAAATAAAAAATCAAGGTGTTATAATAAGAAGTCATTTTATAAAGGTAAGGTTGAAAAGTCCAATCCTCCAGTAAGGCCATCGGGTGATGAAGTGTGGTAGCAAGTGTGTGGCTTACTTAAGATTATGGAGAAGACTTATAGAGAGAAGTTTATAAGTAATTGGACTAAACGAAGTATATTTTGGGACCTGCTTTATTGGCGTTCGAACCTCATTCGACATAATCTTGATGTGATGCATATTGAAAATAATGTGTTTGATAATATATTCAACACTGTGATGGATGTCAAAGGAAAGATGACAGATAACTTAAAAGTTAGGAAAGATTTACCATTGTATCGCAATCATCCCAATCTTGAATTGAAGGTTCATGGTGATGGTAAAATTCTGAAGCCAAAAGCAGCATACACATTATCAAAGGAACAATGCAAATTGGTATGTGAGTGGGTCAAACACTTAAGGCTCCTTGATGGTTATGCTTCAAATCCTTATAATTGTGTTGACATGCAAGACTACAAGCTATTTAGGATAAAAAGCCATGATTGTCATGTGTTCATAGAGAGGTTGATGCCAATTGCATTCAACGACTTGTTACCCGAACCAATTTGGAATACCTTGACTGAGATAAGTCTGTTTTTCAAAGATTTATGCTCAAATGTGCTACAAGTAGAACGTATGAAGAAAATGAAAACAAACATTGTGGTGACATTGTGCAAATTAGAAAAAAAATTTCCTCTAGGATTTTAAGACTCTACAGAGCATTTACCAATCCATCTACCATATGAAGCAATGGTTGGTGGTCCAGTTCAATATCGCTGGATTTATCCATTTGAATGGTAAGGTTCTTAATCTTTAGCTAAATAATCATGGCTAAATTTGACAAAGCTAATAACTTGTAAAACATTCCTTAATATAGGTTTTTGCATAATTTGAAGAAGAAGGTTGAATAAGGCACATGTAGAAGGTTCAATTTGTGAAGCATATCTTACTGAAGAAACTTCAACCTTCTGTTCTTATTATTTTGAGCCTCACATCCAAAGTCGACATCATGATGGTGGATGGGTTGATGCACTAGATGGATGCTTTAGTATTTTCACCCATCTAAGATGCCCAGCTAGAAAAGAGCAAAAATGGTATTTGTCATATGCTGAATTAAGTGCAGCTACCACTTATGTTCTCCTGAATTATCAAGAGATTGAACCATTTGTTGAGTAAATTCAACAATTATAAAACCTAATAGCTTAAATAGTCATAACTTTAATATCTTATCACTTGAGTAATTACAATGAAGGATCTTTGAAGAAGAAGTGAAGAAGAGTTCACATGATGTTTCTAGTGAAATAATAGAGGCTAATATAAATAGTGAATTTGCAACTTAGTTCAAGTCATATGTAAGGTTCTTATAATTAATTAAATGATTACCATTGTTAATATTTTATAATTGACTTGACATTCAATTAATTAAAAATTTCTTACTAGGTTTTTGATTCAACAAATGGTGTCGCTGATCATCATATAAAGGATTTACCATAGGTTCCCTTTAGGGAGGTGCACACATGGTCTCAATATTGTGTAAATGGTTATAGGTTTCACACAATTAGTCATGGCATAAACAAATCAACTATGAATAGTGGTGTATTCATAAAAGGGACCACTTCCTCTGGTGAAGATTTTGAAAGCGATTATTATGGATTGCTGGTAGTTATTATACAATTAGAGTACCCAAACTAAACCACTAAAAGAACTACTGTTGTATTGTTCAAGTGTGAGTGGTTCTATCTTACTATAAATCGAGGATGGAAGGTGCAAAAACATTATGGTCTAGTTGATATTAATCACAAAAGAATATTTTTGAAGTATGAGTCATTCATACTAGCTTATCAATCTCAACAACTATACTTCTTAGAGTATCCTAGCAGAAAGAAAAATAGAATTGATTAGTGAGTTGTGTGCAATATTAAAGCTAGAAGCATGATTGAGTCTCTAGATTTGGCTTACCAAGAGGATGAGATGTCTATTATCACCTGAATTGATATTAAATGATGAACTGGATATGTTGTGCAACGTTGATAGTGAGGAAGAGAAAGTACAAGATATTGAAGAATTTGACTTCGAGCCACTCTCTGAAGATGATCAAGAGGAAGAGAGTGTAGAGTATGAATCCATTGATGATGATTAAGACACTCAAGATGATGTTGATGAAGAAATCTAATGTTTTTTGGGTTTGTATTTTTATTGGCTTTAAGACTATTGCAATCATGTGATTGAGTGATTTATGTTATAGTTTCAAGTTATTTTGATTGCTTTTGTATACAAATATGATTTGTGCTTTGTTTCTTAATTCTTACTTTGTTCCTCTACATATTATAAAAGTGTGTGATTTTGGTGCGTGTTTCATTTATTTATTTGGTGATTACTATAAACATGTCAAATATTAATCGTAAAGGAGTGAGTTCTTGAGGTAAAGGTAGAGCTACCAATGCAAATCTTTTTTTACTACCGGCCCCTATATCTTCAGTTATGGGTCCTTCTCAACCAGCATCTCCACCTCCACCTTTGCCACCTCCACCACCCACATCTCAAGCTACAAATGGGCTACGATGCTTGGCTCTTAATGGAAAAACGTAAGCCTGTCTTACTCTTGGTATTAACATTAAAGTTATAATCATTTGCTGTTCTTCTTTTTTCTTTAGATTCAAGCCTCACGATGTTGTTCTAAAAATAGTAAAGATATTCCAAAATCTTTTAGTGGCCCATGGTATAAATTGAGTGAAGTACCAAATGAAGCTAGAAACATGTGGTTTAATGAGTTAAAGGTTGATTGAGATGAGTTTAACATATTATTCTTTTTATACGTAAAGTTTTCCATTAACATGCAATAATTCTAACTTTTTTTCTTGTCATATTCTAGAGATCTTATTTTTGGGACCAAACACTTGAAGATCATATTAAAGACAAATTTGAACAAATTGGTGCAAAGTGACTAAGTGGACCACTTGAGGAAGGCAAAAAAAAAAAAATTAAATCTTCTAAGACTTCTCCCAAATGGATTGCTGAAAATCACGGGAACATACTCTTGCAATTTTGGGAAAAAGAAAATATGAAGAAGATTTTAGAAATCAATTCCGAAAATAGACTAACAAGTTCAAACAACAATGGGCCATGCTTACATACAGGGGGATCAAAATCACTGGAAGGATATTTTGATGAATATGTGTGTTTCTAAATTTCTTATTAGTGCATATAAAAAAAATTTTCTTGTTAGTGTTTTGATTAGTTTAGATACTTTATATGATGCTACGTTTATTTTTTTTAATACAGGTGGAGAAGATGGGTGTTCAGCCCACTGCACCAAAGTTGTTCATGCTGACCCACCACTCAAAAAAGAAAGATGATTGGTGTGACTTGAAATCAAAATTTGTTGCAATATGTACCTTATATATATTATTTTCTCTTTCTCTCTCTCTCTCTCTCTGTTGTGATGGATATTCTTTTTTTGTGTTTTAGTTCACTTCATGTTTTTGGGTTAAATTTCATATAATTGTTGGGGTTTATGTTTAGCTATGAGGCTCAATCTTCTTGTTTGAAAATCTACCTTGCTTTTGAGTACAAATGAAGTGGTTGCATTGGCCAAGTGTGTAGATGGTCTTGGAAAGGGTCCAAGTAGGTGATTTTTGCTCAATTGTATGTCTAATAAGCATTTTGTCTTGGTAAATTGGCTAATGCATATGAGCATGAATAATTGATTTGGATTTGGTACTTTAGTTTCCCTCATTCTGTTCTTTTGTTTTTCTTTCTTTATTTTCCTTTATGAATGAGTTTGGACTGGTATTAGCATGAAAAAGAAAGTTGTCTTTAGCTTGCCAAGTTGTTATTGGTCTTTAGAATGAAAAGAAAATTGTTACTAGTCTTTAGCTTGCCAAGTTGTTATTGGTCTTTAGCATGAAAAACAGTAGGAAGACATACATGGATCCATCCCACGGGGAAAAGGGATCTTTCGTTTAGAATTGTGAAAACTTCCTCCTTATTTGTAGCTTGACACTGTGGTTCAGTGTAGTAAGTTAGCAACAAATAGTAATAAAATCTTGCCCTCTTGAAAGCATGTGCTAAAATATTGTAAAACTAAGCTTAGAAGAATGTAAGACTGCAACCTAGATACTAATAAAATTGGAAGCAGATTCCTGCTTTAGTATGATCAGAGTAGTCATAAAGAGGGTTCCCTTCTCCTGGAGAATTGAAAGAAATAGTCATATTAATTTCAAATTCTGTAAAGCATTTTATCTTATCAGGTTCTTCATTTCTTTTCCAGAAAGGACCACCCTGGTAGATTTAAATCTCTAAAATACAATGGCATATACTTAAAGCAACCATACAAAATAGAAAGTAAAAAAATCCTACTAGTATTCAATTTTTAAGCTAATAAAGATACATAAAAACAGAAATAGAAATAAACATGAGAAAAGTACATATATATGAAAGAGGAAGTGAGATAGAGATTTAAGTTGTAATAGATTAAATGAGAGTATGAATCTTGTTTATTCTAAATCTATAGAAAGACCCAAAAGAAGGAGTGATTATATAAGAAGTATGACATATTGCTCTTTTGTGAAAAAAATTTGATATTAATTTCATAATCTGATAGAGCTAATGTTTGAGTCTTTCTAAAGCCTTTAAGACCACAAGTAAACTTGAAAAGACAGCCACAACCCACAAGCTATAAAACTATGAATTTATAATGATTCTTACAAGGAAGGCACCAAGTATACCACATGTTTCTAGATCTTTTTTTGTATTTTCTTTAGCAAGATCAAGAAAGTCCTCTATTAACCGCATTGATTGAAAAATATAAAATGAATAGTTATTAGTTATTAACCATAGATAGTCTCCAATAGTCATGGGTTCTATGATTCTAATTATATACAGGAAGAGTCCTACAATGTTACAAAATTGAAAATAGACAATTTTGATATACAGTGTAAGGTTCAGACATATAGTAGTAGTTCTTACAATATGTACATCCCATATGGTCTTAGATGAAGTTGACTCATTATCTGACTTTGTGGATTTATCTCCTAAATTAAAAGTTATAATATGAGAACAGCTTATGGTCTAATTATGAACAACTAATTTTTTATGTATAAACTTGTTGAGAATTGCTGATACATCACGCAGCGGAAAATAGGGATTCCCACTGAGGATCCATGCGAAAAAGCCATAATTCGAGTTTTTAAATGATTTACCTCTTGAAGCGTGAATCACAAACACCGTAATAGAAATGATGTCTCTGCAGTATCCACACGAATAAACTCACGATTATCCAACGTCCGTAAGAGGAGCCTCACGTCTCTCACACAGTGCTAGCTGGGAAGAGAAGAGAAGAAACCTGTGGCTCTCTCACTCACTTTTCTGTAGGTGCGGCTAGGGTTCTTAAATTATCTATATTAGTAGCCCTTTTAGCAGTACTATTTATAATAGTGACTGCCTTAAGTGAGTGTGAGCAGCAGCAAGGTAAGCTGTGCAACCCTAGACCCATCTGTTATGAGTCTGGCCCATATTTGAATTCGAGTCCAACTTGGATCCATTGCTCTAATTTTAGTCTGCTCTATGTGTGTGACCCTACAGGTTCTTATTACGTTGGCAGTAATATTAAAATCCCATTTTAATATACAAGCAATGAGCGGTATCTAGCAACACATCGTTGCTACCCAAGTAATAAGAATGTCAGTGATTTGACATAACCTTTCCATGACCAATGTTTCCGTGTCATTTAGTCCCTTTGTCAAGATATCTAGATTGAACACAAGGCATGGGATGCGTCACCCTTGTATAGTCCAATCTTTCGTGTCCTGATACTCGAGTAGACTTTGTAACAACAAATGAGATCAATATCTCATATTGATTCATTTGAGCATGGCCATGCATTTTGCAGTCTCACTCAATCAGGGGGCCCGAAGATATCGCTCTTGTTATGTAGGAATGACAAATCCCATCTTGGTCACTTACATCCCTTTGCATAATTTGCGGTATATTCAATAACTAACTTTATAATCATCTTGTTACAGATGATGTTTGATGGCATTAAAACACATAACTCCTCATGTAGGAATCGTAGTGAGTTTAGGTCAAAGGACCATAGACACCATTGTCATTATGAGAATCACTTATGGCACTCATGTAACGATCCATGTAGTGTTCTCATGGTGGGTTAGTCTAGTACATCATTACTCGAATATGTACCCATGTGAAGACTTGATATCTCATATCCATGACCCGTGAGATGTGGTCATCAGTCTATGCACATACTAGTCTCAATGTATTATTGTTGTCCTAATTAACAATAATACTTGACTAGGAACATTTAATAATAGTGTTGTAACCAAAAGGATCTCACGATCAAGTCATCCACTTGATGTCCTATGGCATCAAACTTACTATTCTAAGGACTTTATTATGTTTATCAAAAAAGAACACAATAAAATGAAATGCCTCATATATAAAAATAGCATAATAGAATGTATGTAAATACAGAAAATGTATTGGCCTCTAGGGCATACACCAACAAAACTAACTCTTATATCATATTTTCAAGAAAATTATAAAGTACTTAAAAAGAGAAAACTCTAAGAGCATGTTGGTGACACATCTAATGAAAACAATGATTGGGTGGAAGATGACACAATAGAAAGTGACACATTTGAGAGAAGTGAAGATGTTATAACAGTAGAGCATGGCTTAGATCATTAAGAAGAGTTGTCACTTTGGGTTGAAGTTATTGGTGGGCCAAAGAAAGACAAAATTTATGGCCTAAGATTTCAATCATCTGTGGTTTACCCACTAAATTTTAGAGCTTGTACTTCTAATGCTTTCACACATCATTATTCTAACACACCTGAGTTTGAAGAAGTTGTCCAACGTGAAATTGAGAAAAGACTAGGGAATGTGAGAGCATTGGTTCAAGAGGTGGTACAATAGGATGTACAAACTTTTGTTAAGCTACTTTCAAGTACTTTTCAGAGAGAGAATCTTACATAAAAATCACTAAATGGTCTTAGTTCATCCACCCCACGAATATTAACTTCTACATAGACAGTTTTAGACTTAACTTTTGCTTAGGAAGAGACAAAACTTGTGTAGGTCTATATATAGCATTTTGTGCTATGTTGGCAGTATCTTTTGATATAATATAGATAGTTTCAAACTATTTGCTTAGAATGATATGTTGGGCTATGTTAATATATATATATATATATATATATATATATATATATTTGATGCTATACAATTATTATGGATACTATTTTATGTTTAGTAGTATTTTTATTGTATTTAATTTATGAGAAATTAAACAGTTCTACAGAAACCAATAAACAGGGGTTCGATGTCCCACAAAAAAAGGCATAAGCCACTGCCCATTAGCATGGTATAGTGATGATAATATTCATTGTAAAATTTTACTACAATCTAAATTTAGCGATGGACTAGTCCCTTGCTAAATTTAAACTAATGTTGCTTAAGATGTGACATAAATTTAGCGATAGATAACAATGGAAATTTTCTTGCTAAATGCCATTTGGGATCAGTTGAGCATGCTGATGTGACACATATTTAGCTATGGATTTGTGAGGGAATATTCCTTTGCTAAATTTAGCGATGGAGTCATTTCCATCACTAAAGTTTAGCGTGAAGCAATCTTACAATGACTTTAGCAACAACGCAATTCGTCACTAAATTTAATTTAGCGACAGATTTTCCCCATTAGCGACAAATTTTTCCATAGCTAAATCTTGATTTTTTTTTAGTGACTCCACACTGATGACTAGTTGACAGAGTCAATGATGTTTATAATCATGGATTGGTCCTACATCAATAAGAGATGTAAAAATCACCATGATTCGATGTTACTTGACTTTAGTTGAATGGAATCATATTTAGATGTAGCATCTTGGATCATGTGTTTTCTTAAAATGTGGCTGTATTACAAAATTACATCATTAGCCCGAGATTCATTTTCAAACAAATGCTTTTCAAATTAAAGTTACATAATTGATTTTGCCCAAGTGAGAGAATGTTAGAATTATTTAATAATTCTTGTGGGCTACAATAAATTGTAGCTTTTAGTTTTGCTAAAAATGGGCTAATCCATGATCTATATGGGGATGTATTTGTAGTCCACTTATTAATTTAAGTGATCCATTAGTATGGGTTGAATATCTGTAAGTTTGATTAGTGTAGATTATAGTGTAGGCTTATCCCATTAGACCATGATGGGAGGGCACTAGGGTTAGCTTATTTAGGCTAGATCATCCCCTTTGCATTCATGATAACATGCAGAGACTACACAACTTGCCCCATTGAGAATTATGATAGGAAGTGTGAATTACAGATGAAGCTCCAACCTCTTCTTAAATTTTGCAAGATATTAGATCAACACGACAATTCCTAAGCGTTAAGAAATTATATCTTCAACAAGTAAGCATATTAGCGATATTCTAATTTCACATAATCTTCACATATTTTTGCTTACAATATCTTCTTGGAACAGATCAGGGGGTGAGGGGTGTAATTGACATTATGCAAATGGTTTTGATGTCGACAAACAAGAAAGTAACGGAAACACAATGATCAAGTCACAAGGAATTCAAGATTAGCATGTAGGTCATAGATCTTGTGTAAAGGTATATTAAAGATTCACTCCATGCTCATATGGCTCTCTTAAAATGTGTTTGTAAAATGGTTTTTAAGTAAGGATCAAAAGGTTTTCTGAAACACCTCTTTGAAATCTCATATCCTTTTCAAATCAATTTCCTTGTACGAGCCAAAACTGAAATAAGTCTTTTTGTGAACAAACCAATTTTTCTAATGAAGTGTAAACAGTTATCTGTCCTGTTAGGAGCCAATTTCTAAGGCCCCTAACCAATTAGGAGCAGGTCCTAATTAGTTAGTTTGTTAAAACAGAGGCATTACCACGTTAATTTTTAAATGCCTAACCGATTAGGCAAAATGACTAATCAGTTATTTGAATAAACAGAACCATTCCTTTTGTTTTGAAATAATGCCTAACTGATTAGGTGAGAGCCCTAACCAGTTATTTTCTTTCTCAGAAGCCAAATTATTGATGTCCTAACCGATTAGGTGAGAGCTCTAACCGGTTATTTGGTTACTTAGAAGCCAAATGATTTAAGTCCTAACCAATTAGTATGAGGCTCTAATCGGTTAGCACCTTTCCCAAAAACCAATTCTATTATGTCCTAACCGATTAGGACACTTCTCTAACCGGTTATTTAACAAAACAGAATCATTTCTATCAAGCTTAAAAGGCCCCTAACCGATTAGGGTGCTTGGTTAACCGATTAGTCTATTTTCTGGAAAAATCAGAAAAAGCTCGTAACAGCTATATTAATGAGCATTTAATGCTCTCATCTACCCCCAACGGCTCTCAATGACCCTTAACTATAAATTTGGATGTTGGGCTTTAATGAGAGGTTAGAAAAACTGAGACCAACAATTTGAGAATTACTGTTGAGCATTAAAATGAGTTTCTCTCATCATTTCACAAAATCCTCTGTTTTGAGCTTCAACTTGTGTGAATCCTTAATACCATAGTTCTTCAATTTGTATTATCTACTCTAGAGAGAGTTTCTTCCATCTAAATCTTGTACTATCTATTAAGAGAGGGTAAGGTATCCCTCAAAATTGTAAGGGTGAGGTATCCCTTGAATATAGAAGCTCAAGCACAAGGGTGAGGCATCCCAAAGTGTGTTGAGTGCTCCAATTTGTAAAGGTTGTTAAGCACTTGCTATTAAGTTTGAAGATACAGTGAAAAATCTCAAGTGTTTGCTTGAGGACTGGACGTAGATCACAAGTGGATTGGTAATCGAACCAAGATAAACTATTGTGTTTGTTTTTCTAAACCCTTCTCTTTACATTTGTGCACTATTTTATTGTATTGCTTGAATATTGTCTCCTTTGACTATTACATTTATAAGTGAAAGTGTTCTTCTCATTTATCCAATCATCTCTATTCATCTAATAGCTTCAACGAAAATTATTTATCGAATGTTTTGTGAAAGATTTACGAACTTGTTTTGCATACTCAATTCACCCCCTCTTGAGTATTAAGGCCACTTGGTAACAAGTGGTATCAGAGCTAATCTCTTGTATAAAGAGCTTAGCAGCTTCAAGAAAAGAAATGGCTTTAAATAGTTTTTCTAATGAAAGTTCTTTTATAGATAGGCCTCCATTTTTCAATGGGGATGGTTATGCATATTAGAAAGAAATGATGAAAATTTTTATTGAAGTTATTAACTTAGATGCGTGGGATGCCATTGAAAATAGTGCTTTTGTACCCACACATACTAAAGATGGTGTGAAAATTAATATACCTAGAAATGAATGGACCGATGAGGATAAAAAGAAAATTCAATACAATTTGAAAGCCAAGAACATCATTACCACATCCTTGGGATATGATGAATTCTTTAGAGTGTCAAATTGCAAGACCGCTAAAGAAATGTGGGATACTTTACAAGTAACTCATGAAGGTACAAGTGAGGTAAAGCGATCTAGAATAAACACTCTTACTCATAAATATGAATTGTTTAGAATGAACTAAGGTGAAAGTATTCAAGAGATGCAAAAGAGATTCACACATATTATTAATCATCTTATCTCATTGGGAAAGACATTTCCTAATGAAGATCTTATTAACAAAGTCTTGATATGCTTAAGCAGGAATTGACAACTGAAAGTAACAGCTATTGCGGAATCAAGAGATTTATCAACAATATCTCTAGCCACCTTATTTAGGAAGCTTCAAGAACATCAGTTAGAGCTAAATAAGCTCAATCAAAATGAAGAGCATGACAAGAAGAAAAAAGGAATTGCACTCAAAGCCACCTCTTCTACAATTGAAGATGATGATGAAGATGGTGAAGAAGATGCCAAAAATCTTGAGCTAAGTGAGGAGAATCTTAGTCTCCTTGTGAGGAAGTTTGGAAGATTCTTAAAGAAGAAGGGATTCCAAAGAATACCACCTTTTCCTCAAAAGAAAGCTTATCACAAAGGAGAAGGATCCTCTACTCCTCCAAAATGTTACGAATGCGAAAAACTGGGGCACATGAAAATGGAGTGTCTTATGTATTTTAAGAAGATGGAGAAGTTTGAGAAAAGATCTTCCAAAGAAAAGAAAGGAAGGAGAGCATATATAGCATGGGAGGACAATGACATAAGCTCTTTAGATAGCTCAGAGAATGAAGAAGCCCATCTTTATCTCATGGCTCAAGGAGAAGAAAATAAAGAAAGCGACACCGAGGTAACATCTTCTAACTTAGAATCTTCACCTTCTTATGATGAATTGCAAGATGCTTTTCAAGAATTGCATGATGAATCTATGAGGCTCACTAAAATGGTTTTATCTTCTAACAAGACAATCTCCTTTTTGGTAAACAAAGTTTCTATTTTAACCAAGGAGATTAATGAGCTTAAGATTGAAAATGAGACCTTAGGACTTATTGATGCTAACTCATTATGCATGACTTGCTCCTCACATGATAACACATCCATATCCTTACCTTGTTCATCATGTAAAGCATTTGAGAAAGAAATTGAAGATTTAAACAACATTCTTACAAAATTTACATTTGGAAGAGACAACTTGAATGTGTTGTTAGGGAAACAAAAATGTGTTTTCATTGTGGTAAGAAAGGGCATAGTGCATCCACTTGCAATGTTAGAAAGAACATAAACACCACGGTTAGAATCAAAAGGGTTTGGGTTCCTAAATGCACCATACCTGACTCTAACACATAAGGACCCAAGACAATTTGGGTACCAAAGGTTAAAACTTGAATGTGTGTTGTAGGTGTGCTTGAAGACCAAAAGCTCAAGTTGGTATCTTGATAGTGGTTGCTCCAAGCACATGATTGGTGATGGCTCCAAGTTCTCCTCCTTTGCCCCCAAAAAGCATGGTCATGTCACGTATGGTGATAACAACAAAGGGAAGATCCTTGGTATTAGTAAAGTTGTTAAGATCCATTCATCATCAATTGATAATGTTTTGCTTGTTGAAGGACTCAAACATAATTTGCTTAGCATTAGTCAATTGTGTGATAAGGACAATAGAGTTATATTTGATTCAACTTGTTGCATAATTGAGGGAAAGGATGACAAGCAAGTTAAGTTTGTTAGTCATAGGGTCAATAATATATATATGATTAGTCTTGATGATATTTTCTCAAATGATGCTAAATACTTTATGAGTAAAGAAAATAATTCATGGTTATGGCATAAAAGAATTGCTCACATTCACATGGATCACTTAAACAAATTAGTTTCTAAAGAACTAGTAATTGGTCTTCCAAAGCTCAAATTTGAAAAAGACAAACTTTGTGATGCATGTCAAAAAGGAAAACAAGTAAAGGTCTCTTTTAAAGCTAAAAATATGGTTTCAACTTCTAGACCTTTGCAACTTTTGTGCATGGATCTTTTTGGTCCCTCTAGAACTATGAGCTTTGGTGAGAATTACTATGCGTTGGTGATTGTAGATGATTTTTCTAGGTTTACATGGACATTATTCTTGGCCCACAAAAATGATGCTTTTCAATCTTTTAAAAACCTTGCCAAAGTTATCCAAAACGAAAAAGGTTCTTGTATCGTATCCATAAGAAGTGAGTGGTGAATTTGAAAACCATGAATTTGAAACTTTTTATGATGAACATGGCATTGAGCATAATTTTCTGCCCCTAGAACACCATAACAAAATGGTGTTATAGAAAAGAAAAATCGATCTTTAGAAGAAATGGCAAGAACTATGCTCAATGAGGCCAACCTTCCTAAGTACTTTTGGGTGGATGCGGTTAACACCACTTGTTATGTTATGAATAGAGCCCTAATAAGGCCAATTTTAAAGAAAACCCCATATGAATTATACAAGGGAAGGAAGCCAAATGTGTCACATTTTCATGTTTTTGGATGTAAATGCTTTGTTTTGAATAATGGTAAGGATAACTTGGGAAAGTTTGATGCAAAATCTGATGAAAAAATTTTTATTGGCTATTCTATACATAGTAAGGTCTTTAGAGTTTATAATAAATGAAGTATGACCATAGAAGAGTCTATACATGTTACTTTTGATGAAACTAACCCAAATGAGCCGAGAAAGGTACCTGTTGATGATGCTGCAGAAATCATGGCTAGAACACACTTGGAGATTCAAGAAAAAGAGCCTAAGAAGCGACAAGAAAGACCCAGTGATCATGCAAGACAAGATGATTCAGAAATCATGGATCTACCCAAAGAATGGAGGACATCAAGGTATCATCCTCTTGACAAGGTGATTGGTGATGTATCAAAAGGGGTAATTACTCGAAACACTCTTAGAGATGCATGTAATCACTTCGCTTTTGTCTCTCAAGTTGAACCCAAAGACATAAATGAGGCTATTAATGATGAACATTGGATCTTGGCAATGCAAGATGAACTAAATCAATTTGAGAGAAATCAAGTATGGGAATTAGTTCCAAGGCCCAATGATCATCCAATAATTAGCACCAAATGGGTCTTTAGTGTTAGCCAAGTGGCCTCTAACTCAAGAGGGGGAGTGAATTGAGTTTATGAAATATTTTCACAAATCTTTCGTAAAACGTTTGTTAAACAATTTTCGTTGAAGCTATTGGATAATTGAAGTGAATAGATAAATGAGATTGAATACTTCACTCACAAATTAAATAAACCAAGATGAATAATATTCAAGCAAGCATATAAAGTAAATTCACAAATGTAAAGAGATAGGGTTGAGAGAATCAAACACAAGGATTTATCCTGGTTCAGCCACCCCTTGTAACCTACGTCTAGTCCTCAAGCGAACCACTCGAGATTTTCCACTAAACTTCAAGCTTGAACGAGTGCTTGAAAAACCTTTACAGATTGGAGCACTCAACAACACCTTGGGATACCTCACCCTTGTGCTTTGAGCCTCAAAATAGGGATGCCTCACCCTATACAACCTTTGAGGGATACCCCACCCTCTTTACACCTTTGAAGGATACCTCACCTTCTTCTCAATAAGGGATACCTCACCCTTTTTCACTAGAGGGATACCTCACCCTCTTTACACCTTTGAAGGATACCTCACCTTCTTCTCAACAAGGGATACCTCACCCTTTTTCACTAGAGGGATACCTCACCCTCTTTACACAATAAGCAAAGTGTTTGAATGATAGAAACTCTCTCAAAGAGTAGATTAATACAAATTGAAGCTCTCACTAGAATAGATGATTACAAATTGAAGCTCTAATATGCTCTCAAAGATTTTTCACGTTTTTGACAGAAAATAGAGCAAGAAAATGATTTGAGGATTGATTCACGTTTGGACGTATTGGTAATCAGTTTTTGGTTCAAGGTCAACCTCAAATAAAGACCCAACTTTGGTATTTATAAGTTTCTCAATTAATAGAGCTGTTGGGGTGGTTTAGGCATGCATTTAATGCATTAAAAATAGCCGTTGGACGTTGTCAGGATTCTTGTAATCGATTACTCAACTTATGTAATCGATTACATATGTTGTTCCAACGTGTTCTTGACTTTCTGGGCTCTATGTAATCGATTACATGGCTTCTGACTTGTGTGTAATCGATTACAATATCTGTGTAATCGATTACATGACTTCTGACTTGCTGTGTAATCGATTACAATATCCATGTAATTGATTACATGACTCTTTGAACATGTTCTTGCCTTTCTGGGCTTGATGTAATTGATTACATATATTGTGTAATCGATTACATGGCCTCTGACTTGCTTGTAATCGATTACATTGCTTATGTAATCGATTACATGCCTTCTGTTTGCTGTGTAATCGATTACAAACGTCGTGTAATCGATTACATTGGCCATTAAACACATTTTTCAAGTCCAATAAAGCTTGTAAGTCATTTCTAACACCTCAAGACACTTGATTAAACATAAATCCTTTTAAGAGTGTTAGATTTAAGATTGAAACTCAAGTTTTATTGAAAGCTATGTTTAACTTTGAAATTTCTCACTTATTTTGAAATCATATATTGAAAAATCATTTAAGAAATCTTGAGAGCATTTAACATTAATGTTCTAAGTCTTATAACTAAATAAACCTTCTTGTCTTCTTTCTTTGATCTTTATTTTTCCTTTTGTGCTTGATCTTCACTATTGCACTTGAACTTCACTTTGGCCTTTGTTATCATCAAAAACCCATTTGATATGCTTCAAGACATAAGCATTCACATTTAGGAACAAACTTAATGAAACAGGCTTAATAATAAGAAACAAAGCTAGGCTTGTAGCAAAGGGCTATAATCAAGAAGAAGGCATAGACTATGAAGAAACTTATGTTCCCGTAGCTAGATTAGAGGCCATTAGAATGTTACTTGCATATGCATGCATCATTGATTTCAAACTTTATTAAATGGATATTAAAAGTGCCCTTTTAAATGGTTTTATATAAGAAGAGGTGTATGTGGAACAACCTCCTAGTTTTGAAGATTTTGAAATGCCCAACCATGTTTTTAAACTGAAAAAGGCTTTGTATGACTTGAAACAAGCTCCTAGAGCTTGGTATGAAAGGTTGAGCAAATTTCTTTTGAAAAATGGCTTCTCTAGGGGTAAGGTTGACACTACTTTTTTCATCAAGCATAAAAAGCATGACATTCTTCTTATTCAAATTTATGTTAATGATATAATATTTAGTGCCTCTAACAACTCTCTTTATAAGGAATTTGCTAATATTATGCAAAGTGAGTTTGAGATGTTTATGATGGGTGAGCTCAACTTCTTCCTTGGTCTCCAAATCAAGCAAACAAAGGATGGGACTTTCATAAGTCAATCCAAATATTGCAAGGAGTTGCTCAAGAAGTTTGGAATGGAAGGTGCCAAGCATATGGCTACACCAATGGGCACCTTTTGTTATTTGGACAAGGATAAAGGAGGTAAATCTATAGAAATCACAAAATATAGAGGTATGATTGACTCACTTCTTTATCTTACAGCTAGTAGGCCAGATATCATGTTTAGTGTATACATGTGTGCTAGATATTAAGCTAATCCTAAAGAATCACACCTAATTGCTGTAAGACGAATCATAAAATATCTTATCGACACTTCTCAAATGGGTTTGTGGTACCCTAAGGGTGCCTCTTGTAGCCTAGTTGGTTACTCTGATTCTGACTTTACTGGATGCAAAATGGATTAAAAGAGCTAGTGGGACATGCCACTTGCTTGGAAGCTCACTAGTTTCTTGGTATAGCAAAAAAATAGTGTGGCATTGTCTACAGTTGAAGCTGAATATGTTGCAGCTGGAAGTTGTTGTGCACAAATCCTTTGGATGAAGCAACAACTTCTAGACTATGGTCTAGAGCTGGATCACATCCCTATAAGATGTGATAATACTAGTGCAATCAATTTATCTAAAAATCTTATTTTACACTCAAGAACAAAACACATTGAAATTAAGCATCACTTTATTAGAGATCATGTTCAAAAAGGTGATTGCATGCTTGAATTTATGGAAACCACTAAGCAACTAGCTGACATTTTTACCAAACCATTAAACAAAGAAGCATTCTTCTATATAAGAACTGAACTTGGAATTTTGGATCTGCCCTGCATTTAAATTCTGCATAATTAGATCATTTGTCAATAAATTGGGTATCTCTGCTGCATAATTAATGTTTTTGATGCATATCCTGATATTCTACTACATTAAAATGTTAGTCTTCAATGTAATTTCATAAGTTATCACTATTAAATCCATCACTAACTTGAGCATTAGAATGTCCCCTTATTTTGTTTTGCAGGAGCTCAATCTATGCTTAAGTCTCCCAATCTTAAAACTCAAGTTCCTACTGTGGAAAAATGGTTTCTGTAGTTTTTTTTTTTAAGATGTTTGATCTGTTATTAGGCTGATTGTTGATGTCTTAGAATGGATGAAAGTGAGACAAAGTCAAGATGGTTCTTTGAAGAACTTTTGGTCTTGGTTCAAAGCAGAAAATTTGGACTTGAGTAAGATTTGATGCCAACTTATGGACTAATATTTGATGCTTAAAGTGAATGAAAACGAAGTCAAGCCAAAAATGAACTCCAAGAATACCTGAATTCGTATGCTTAAGGATTATTCCCATGAAGCTCTTCTAATTCTGACAGTGAAATAATTAAGTAAAAGAAGATAATGTCCTTTTATTTGGCCTTTGGAAGTGTTTTGGAACCTTGAAGGGCTCTCTGTCAAGCCAAAATAATTAGTTAGACCAAGCCTCTAACTAGTTGCCCTGTGTTTGGAAGCAATTTCGTGCTCTCTGTTAAGTAAAATAACTGGTTAGTTAATTGCCCCTAACCGGTTAGCACAAACCATGACCTCCCAATTGAATTGCCTAACCGGTTAGCACAAAGCACCTAACCGGTTACCCATTTTGCCTTAATCGGTTAGGACACCCCACTTAAACATCTCCCAGCAGCGTAGCTCTTCATTCACGACACCCTCATCTCTATTGTCATCTTCATCCTCTCAAACCCTCTCACACCCACTCCCTCACATTTATCCCTTACCACAAAACCACCACAATTCAACATTTAAATTCCATTTCCCTTACTATCTACCACTTTCCATCATCTTTCTCAGATTAAAATTCCATTTCTCTTTAAAATTTTCATCTCCCCTCTCTTTTCCACCATGCCCTAAGCCTCTATTCCTCACCATGACTAGCAGATCTTCCTTCCCCAAAAGGTCAAGCACCAAAAACCCAAATATCCCAAAGGAAATACCTCCTACTGACAGTGACTCAGATTTCTCCATAACTTTGAACCTTGGAAGATTTTTCACTGACCCTGCTCAAATGAAGAAATATCAGTTAGAATTTCATGCTCGACGCATCATTTCACCTAAATGGATGGACTGGGAGTTTTTGGTCAAAGAAGGATTCGCTTCTCTTACAGAGCTCCTCGAATTCCATGGGTTGAGAACTCTCATCACCACCAATCTAGGGTATTTCTATCTTGAACCTACTAAAGTCTTTTTCTATAATTCATCTATTATGGGTGGAAATTTGATTTTTGAAATCAAAAAGCACAAGATTGTTATGAATCCAAGTGAGTGGATTCCTCTGTTTGGTCTTCCTTACTCTGGAGCAAAGCTTAAGTTTGAAAAACATAGCTCATGGGAAAACTATAAGAGAGATCAAGCTATCATGGACATACTTTAGCCTGGCGTTCAAATGCCAAAGGGAACTTTCACAACCAGCCTTCTGAAGTTACAAGATCGTCTTCTTTATTTTATTGTAACTCATATCCTAGCACCGAGGGCAAGTAACTATGCCTTGGTTGAAGAGGAAGACATCTTCCTGGTATGGCTTCTCAAAGAACGCATAAAGATAAACTGGCCTTTTTACATTATGCAAAACATGATGAAGGCTAAACACAAGGCAGCTATGGATCTTCTGTATACCCTCTTGATTGCTCGAATCCTAAACCACTATAAGGTTCCCCTACTGGAGGATGGAATCGTAAATATTGTGGGCTCCCACAAGTTTGGACTTGCCTCTCTTAATAGAATGCACGTGAAGAACATCAATGGCGAATAGACTTATGGTCATGCACGTGTGGCAGCAGCAGTACCAGAAGAAATTCCTGCTGATCCGACTGATGTCCCTTTGGAAGAGACACCAGAAATGAGTGGCATCTCAGAAATCATAAGTGAAGCTCGCATTCTTGTAGCCATTGCGGATCTTCGAACTTACCAAGAGCATAGCAACTCTGTAATCTTTGATCGTTTAAGTGCTATGGAGGACCACTTGGATAGGCTTGAGCGTCGCTACCCAGCACCCAAGGACCATGGGGCTTAGGCATGGACTATCTGTTTCTATTATAGTTGTATTTCTGAACTAATTGCTTCCTACTCTGTTTTGACTATGTTTGGTTATGATATTTTGGATATTACGTTAGAACCATGGTAGATTTTTTTTTTTTTTGCATGACTGGTTATGAGATTCTGGAAATTATGATTAGCCTTAACTCCAATATTTTGAAAGTTATCTTTGAACCATGATTTGAATCTTGGACATATTTAATTATGTTTTGAATGCTTGGCCTCGTATAACTTGTCTGTGTCTACAGGGTTTATTGGATTATCTGTTCTTTTTTTTATCATGATAAAAGAAGGAGAAGGATATAGGGCCTTTTTATTGAGAAAAAAAGGAAAAATAACTGAATGTTTTATGTTATGTGTTGTCTCTTAATGGTCCTGGAATTCCAAAACAAAGGGGGAGCTGTGCATCTCTGATTCAATAACCTCTTGAACAAAAGAGGGGGAGTAAGTCTCCAAATACTATTATGAATTCCGATTATCATTTGAACTAATTTTTTTCTCAATAATTGTTTGTCATCATCAAAAAGGGGGAGAATGTAATTGACATTATGCAAATGGTTTTGATGTCGACAAACAAGAAAGCAATGGAAACACAACGATCAAGTCACAAGGAATTCAAGATTAGCATGTAGGTCATAGATCTTATGTAAAGGTATATTAAGGATTCACTCCAAGCTCATATGTCTCTCTTAAAATGTGTTTGCAAAATGGTTTTTAAGTAAGGATCAAAAGGTTTTCTGAAACACCTCTTTGAAATCTCATATAATTTTCAAATCAATTTCCTTGTATGAGCCAAAACTGAAATAAGTCTTTTTGTGAACTAACCAATTTTTTTAATGAAGTGTAAACAGTTATCTATCCTATTAGGAGCCAAATTTTAAGGCCCTTAACCGATTAGGAGTAGCTCCTAATCGATTAGTTTGTTAAAACAGAGGCATTGTCTCGTTATTTTTCAAATGCCTAACTGATTAGGTAAAATGACTAATTGATTATTTGAATAAACAGAACCATTCCTTTTGTTTTGAAACAGTGCCTAACCGATTAGGTAAGAGCCCTAACTGGTTATTTTCTTTCTCAGAAGCCAAATTATTGATGTCCTAACTGATTAGGTGAGAACCCTAACCGGTTATTTGGTTACTCAAAATCCAAATGATTTAAGTCCTAACCGATTAGCATGAAGCTCTAATCGGTTAGCAGCTTTCCCAAAAACCAATTCTATTATGTTCTAACCGATTAGGACACTTCTCTAATCGATTATTTAACAAAACAAAATCATTTCTATCAAGCTTAAAAGGCCCCTAACTGATTAAGGTGCTTGGTTAACCGGTTAGTCTATTTTCTAGAAAAATCAGAAGAAGCTCGTAATGGCTATATTATTGAGCATTTAATGCTCTCATCTACCCCCAATGGCTCTCAATGGCCCTTAACTATAAATTTGGATGTTGGGCTTTAATGAGAGGTTAGAAAAACTGTGACCAACAATTTGAGAATCACTACTGAGCATTAAAATGAGTTTTTCTCATCATTTCACAAAATCCTCTGTTTTGAGCTTCAGCTTGTGTGAATCCTTGATACTATAGTTCTTCAATTTATATTATCTGCTCTAGAGAGAGTTTCTTCCATTTAAATCTTGTACTATCTGTTAAGAAAGGGTGAGGTATCCTTCAAAATTGTAAGGGTGAGATATCCCTTGAATATAGAGGCTCAAGCACAAGGGTGAGGCATCCCTAGGTGTGTTGAGTGTTCCAATTTGTAAAGGTTGTCAAGCACCTACTATCAAGCTTGAAGATATAGTGGAAAATCTCAAGTGTTTGTTTGAGGACTAGACATAGATAACAAGTGGATTGGTGATCGAACCAGGATAAACTATTGTGTTTGTTTCTCTAAACCCTTCTCTTTACATTTGTGCACTGTTTTATTGTATTGCTTGAATATTGTCTCCTTTGGCTATTACATTTATAAGTGAAAGTGCTCTTCTCATTTATCCAATCATCTCTATTCATCTAATAACTTCAATGAAAATTATTTATTGAACGTTTTGCAAAAAAGATTTGTGAATTTGTTTCATATACTCAATTCACCTCACCTCTTGAGTATTGAGGCCACTTGGTAACAATGGGAGGCTAGTAGAATTGTATATTCCACTTGTTTATTTTTTGTTGTCATATACATAACATTTATCATCAAATATGACTTTAATTTCTACTTTATCTGCTCTTCACATGGAGAATGCCACACACAGTATTCAAATTTAATTATATATAACTATATATTTTACCTTACACATTATACTGACAACACGATAAATCCTTGATGCTTCTAGGCATTCCAATATGATTAATGTTAACACTATATGCTGAGTAGACACATATCTACTCTTGCTCTAGTAGGATAGAATTAATATGTGACTTCTAGTTTCTTTATTTATATGAGCTAACATATATATAGAAGAATCACAGATTTAATTAAAACTTATTCCAAAGTACTTTAAAAATAAATAAATTGTTCTGTGGTGGATACTGAGGTGTACCTGAGATAGGCACATTACCGTAGTTTCCTCCTTACGTAGCAGCAACATAGTGTGTTGAAACAACGGGGGGTTAGTACCTATTAAGACCCTCCAACGCTCAAGTCAGGGTGTGCACAATTAGGATTTATGCATAAGAGTGATAAGTTACCTGTGAAGGTGAATAAGTCTAGTATTTATAGAGGTTGGAGATAAACGTTCCTATAATAGTGACGAGAAGTGATACATTTCCTTGTTAGTTGTAGAGGATCCCTATAATATCAGAATATTGATACTGCAATCACGAGCAGCTAAAGGCAGTTATAAGTGTTATTATTTTGCAAGATCATGATTGGCAATAACAGATATTTCTAGGATTTATCCATTGCGTAGATATTGTGGTAATATTACTGCTATCCAATGCCATGGTCCAATATGCATAGAGTTGGGATCTTATCTGAGTGTCATATGTGAATTCCTACTGAGGGCGTCAATGTCAGATTCAAGTATACTGCGTGTTCGGTCGACCCATGGGACATGATCTCGAGTCATGGTCCAGAACATAAACCATGATTTCAGGGCTCATCAACCTTGCTTAACATTGAGGAACAACGAGATTTTCTATATATCACTTTGTTTGATAGTAGGATTATGACACAAGTCATAAATAACTTCATAAGTTCTTATAACTAAAACACGATTTTGCGAGAGCAAGTGTGTTTATACGTGTGCGTGCATGCACATAAAGGTAATCTCGCCTTGCGATAGTATACGTCAATGTTGTAATTAATCCCTAAGAAATAGTCTTAAATAAAATTATATAATTATACTTGGAGAAATTAAAGAGCTGTTAAAAATACACAAACATAAGCTAAGCTAGACACTAAAAAAAAATTATAAGCAATAACCAAGTTATGTCCATACGACGAGATTTTCTTTAGTATTGATTTTCTATATATCACTTTGTCTGATAGTTGGATTATGACACAAATCATGAATAACTTCATAAGTTCTTATAATAACGATGCAAGAACAAGTGTGTCTATACATGCGATTTTAGTTTGAGTGAGTTTCAAAAAATTACCTGAATAAGGTTGTTGAAGGTGATTTTCTTCGTAACACAGTGACAACAATGGTGGTGCGAAGTGTGACATTCTCTCTAACCTAATAATCCTAATCAAAGTTATAGAAGCTCAATAATATTAGTATAGGTCACCCGTTAATTTTGGTAACTATCTGGATTAGTTCGAGCATAAATCATAATGTGTGAAATCTGAAACTGTACGGTTTTGTCGTCAAGTAATAAAAGATCGAATCCACAGAGACTGTGTCTATGAATACTAATTAATTAATTAATTTAATTTAATTAAACAAAGAAAATATAATCATTGATTGATGAGATCTTAGTAACCAAGCAATTAAATAAATAAATACTAGAGTATAAAATTAAGAACAAAAATAGCAAGTTATTAAGAAAGGTTTTTCAGATTCAAGAAAGCTTCCAAGATTAGGATAACCACAATGATACAAGACAAATCCTAATTAACAACACTTTTATTAAAATTAAAATTCAATTGAAGGTGAATTACCCTAAATTAGTTAATGTTCTTTCTCAAGAGACAAGAATCGTGCCCAATTAAACCAATTCCTACTCTCGTGGTAATTGAATTTAAATTAAACCCATTACGCTTTATGGTAATTCATTGAATCCTCGAAAGGCTAAACCTACTCTCGTGATTAAGACCTTAAGTTCAATTCTTATGGTTCCAACACCTAAGTTCACCTCTCAGTACGTCCCTAGATATTTATGAGATACAAATATGTGGCCAGCAAATTCACATGAATAAGCACAATAAGGATTGAATCAAAGAACATTCAAGATTAATAAAAAGGGAGACAAAGTCAATTAATCATCGTCAATATATCAAATGGCATTGCCCAATCCTAGAAACAAAGAGAACTACTCAGACATGGAGAAGAAGAAACAAGAAAATATATTCATGAATATCCAAACCCGTAATCAAAGAGAGAAGAGGGAAGAAAGATCAAGATCCAAAGCCTCTAAGTGTGCCTCCTTTTAACCAAATTGGAACCCTAAAACTGTATTCAGAACATCTATTTATACCCCTAGTATTTTAATTGGCTAAAAGGCCCCAAAAGAAACAAAAAATTAAACTTAAAAACTGATGCGTACTGCGATCCACGGCCGTGGATCATTCCATGGGCTGGCCGTGGATCTCTCTGCCACAGGAAAATTTTCTTCAACTTGAATTCCACGGTCATGGATCATTCCATGGCCTGGCCGTGGAACTATCTAGAATTTCTCTTTTACTTTTTCAAGTTGTTGCTCGATCCATGGCCGTGGGAAATTCCATAGGCAGGCCGTGGATCTCTCTAGAGTGAGCTTTTTGCCCCTGTTTGCTATCCGTAAAGCTCCAACTTCAATCATGCAAGCTTTCCATCCATTTCAAGGCCAATTGAGCACCAATCCTACACAATAACACCACAAATAGAGTAGTTATCCAAACTAAAGGAAAAATAAATAAAAAGAGAAACTAAAATGACCAAAATGCCTAAAAATGCATGCGAAAGAAGAACAAGATATGATGTTATTTCACACACATCAAATCCCTCCAAGCTTAAGATTTTGCTTATCCCCAAGCAATAACTAATGCCAAACTAAGAAGTGGGATCAAGAGACAATAATGAATGAGGAACCCAAGAAAATATCTAACTAAGCAATAGGCAAAGGGAAACCAAGAATTAGAGAGGTAATCAAAATCAAGTCCAATTAGAGGCTAAAGTTCCCAGAAATCATGCTCCTCACTAAATTAGGTTCACTCTACTAACCACACTCAAAGTGTTTAAAGGTGAAGACAATGCACTTAAGATTCCTCAAAGAAATAGCACTTCCATAAGCATGATAAGAAACCAAATTTTCACTAATAATCAGCATGCATGCAAGAATCAAAAGGTCTTTCAAGGGTTGTAATGTGGCCATGGGAATAATGTTAGGTAGGGTAAAGAAAGGAAGGTATACACAAAGAGCTAACAAAATTTTCAATAAGAACAAGAAATCTAATAGAACATAAATGGAGCAAAGACATTTTTCAATCAAGAGCATAACTCCATATTTTTAAGCATTTTCTTCCTTACTTTTTCTTCTTCTCTTTCTCTTCTTTTTCAAGCTTTCCTCTTCTGATTTTCTTTTATTTACTTTTTTTTATTTGAGAAAGAGAAGGATAAAAAATATATGATTCCTAACACAACTTTACACAACTTTCAAACCCAATTTGCTCTATTTAATATTCTAAATGATTACTAACAATATATCATCATAGGCATCAAGAAAAATAATTATGCAATAGGCTCAAAATGGGCAACTAGTGGATGAAAGTGTGATAATTATTTCAGAAGGTCAGAAAAATACCTAAGATGCCTTAATCACATTCAAGCATGTAAACAAAAATTTCATCTCAAAATGGTTTCAAATCAAGTTCTAGAGCACAGAATCAATGAGGAAATATCACTCAACACAAAGAATGGGAGCAAAAATCATATAGTGCACAAATCCCATACAGGCTCAAAACTCACATTTAGAGTTCAAAAATCAATGAGAAGCATAAATTCAAAGAACATATGCTAATTATCAACTATCAAGAGATCACCTCTACTATCAATTAAAACAATGCCTATTGCCTACCACAAGAATCAACAAATTGGGTTCCAAATCAATACCATCTCAAAATCCTCAAAAGAGAGGGGCACAAGCTCAACCAAAAAGCCAGGAGATAAAATGGTGTGAAAATACAACATGAGGATGCAATGAAAAATAAGACATGAGAATGCATGAAACTAATGATCTAAAATGAAAATGAAAATGAAAATATAAAAATACCCCCCAAGCTTAGAACTTACTTTATCCCCAATGTAAAAATCTATAACAAGAGAAAGGATAAAACAAAAGAACTCACTGTAGTGGTGGAAAATGGTGCTGACTCAGATGCCAACTATGAATGGCCTGGACCATACTCGCCATACTCTGAACCGTGCCCTCCAAGGTTTGCAAGCGGCCATCAGTAGCCTGACTCTACTGAGGAAGCTCCTCTAGCATGTGGTGCTGCTGTGCCTGCTCAACATGAAGTTCCTCTAGAGAAGTATAAATTCGTGTGAGACCATCCTCTGAAGGACTTGCAAAAGAAGAAGAAGAAGGACGAGAGGTGCCTGCCCTTGGTGGAGGACGAAGGGGGCGCTGAACATCAATTGGTTCATCTATTGCACTCCCAGGTGTGCGCCAATTTTCTCGATTGCGCACAGTGATAGTAGGTGGGTTAGGAAAGGGTAAGGGTTGAGCTCTATTGTTCAAGTGGAGGCAGTAAATTCCATCCTCTTTGACAATTATCTTAATGGCTAAACAAGACTCTAGATCAATCTTAGAGTTACCTCTAACTGCCTCCAGACCATCCAAGTCATATTCAAAGAAATGGGCTATCGCTGTGATAAGCCCACCGATAACAATGGTCCCCGATTGGCTCTACCTACCCTAAGCAGACGCCTAGCAAGAAAAGATCACGTGTCCATTTTGACATCATTAAGAATGGCCCACATAAAAGTAAGCTCGTCAGCACGGACATTGCCATCACTATCCCCATGTCCAAATAAAGTATGAGCCATGATTCGGTGGAGATAGCAAAGGCAAGGATTTGGCATAAAGGATGCCTTACAATTTGAGGAATCATATATGCCTGACCCACAAGAGATATCAGCTCAAAAAGAAATTAATGAAAAACCATGTGGGTGCTTCCTCTCTCCCCCAACAGGCAATCCATAAATCTCATTAAATTCTTCCAAGTTTAAGCAATGGTCATTATTGAATAGTCGGAAAGTGATCCGACCTTCAGTGCAGGCTTCCCCCTGAATAATATGAGCCTCAATAGAACTAAGAAACTCCAGTGTAAGCTCAGTGCAAGTGGGATATTTTAAATTCAAAAAATAAGTCCACCCTGCCCTATCAAGCATCCAATCAAAGTCATCTTGCAAGCCTAAGGTATCTAGGACAACATCATCCATATACCTAGTGCTAACTATCCTCCTATTCACAAGCACATTGTACCGATCCCTCTACTCATCATTCTTAAAGTTAAAACCATGGGGATTAGGGGGATTACCTCTTGGAGCAGTAGTGCCTCTTCCCCGTGTCCTTGAGCTTGAAACAGCTTCTCCCCTCTAACGCTTATTCATCATTTTGCTTAACCACACCAACACAGCAAGCACAAAGCAAAAATCCCCTCTTTCAGAGCTATTCACGAAATTGGGGCATATTTGCCAAATTTGGGGTTTTCCAAATTTGAAGGAGTAAGTGGTTGGGTAGAGGTTAGGAAGGTGAGAAATGGTAGAAAATGGAAGAAAATGGTGGTTTGTGGAGTAAAGTAGTGGTTTTCAAGGTTTGGGTATGGTGGTTTATGGTGGCTATGGTGGAGAAGGAAGAAAGAGAAGGAGGGAGAATGGGGGTGAAGGGCTGGCTTTGAGAGTGAGGAAGAAGGTGGTTTATGTGTGGTTGTGAGGGAAATAAGGAGTAATGGAGGTTTGGGATGATGGGTATAGAGGTTGAGAGAGAGAAGAAGGAGAAGAAGCAAAGAGGGGAGTGAAATGAAGGAAGGGAAGGGGAGGCCGTGGATTTTAAATCTGGGTAGCAATGATCGACGGCCGTGGACATTGCTGACTTCCCCACCTTTTTTTTAAAGATAGAATTCCACGGCCGTGGTTTTATCCATGGTCAGGCCGTGGAATTCTCTAACTTTGATATTTTTCTCTAGTTTTCATTCCATGGCCATGGAATTTTCCATGGGCTGGGTGTGGAACCTTTTGACTTCACTCTTCTTCTAAATTTAGCTTCAAAAAGGGTCAAACCTAAACAAAATCCATGAGACAAACATCAAACCAACAATTTAACACACAAAATAAAAAAGAAGAAGGAATAAAACAAAAAAATAAGAAAACTTAGGTTGCCTCCCAAGAAGCACTTGTTAAAGTCGTAAGCTCGACTCCTGTACTTTCATCCTTCTTTAGTTGGGTCATGGAGGGCAATGTTCATCCGCTTCTCAAGTTGCTCCTCTACTAGATAATGCTTCAATCTCTGACCATTAACCTTGAAAGTCCCTCGCTCTTCATTCCAGACCTCTACGGCACCATAGGAAAACACTTTCTTCACCAGAAATGGCCCAGACCACCTTAACTTAAGCTTTCCGTGAAAGAGTTTCAATCTGGAATTAAAAAGAAGCACCAGTTCTCCTTCACGAAACTCTCTACGAAGAATGTGCTTATCATGCCACCTCTTGGTTCTTTCTTTGTATAACTTGGCAGTTTCATAGGCGTCTAATCGCAACTCATCAAGCTCATGAAGTTGAAGCTTTCTCTTTTCTCCTACCGCTTTTAAGTCAAAATTTAGAAGCTTAATAGCCCAAAAGGTTTTATGTTCAAGCTCAACGGGTAGATGGCAGGGCTTCCCATAAATCAGTCGAAAAGGTGTCAACCCAATAAGAGTCTTGTAAGTAGTGCGATAAGCCCAAAGAGCATCATCAAGCTTCAAAGACCAATTCTTTCTTAATCTAGACACAGTTTTCTCCAGAATACTATTTATCTCTCGATTAGATACCTCCACTTGGCCAGAAGTCTGAGGATGGTAAGGGGTAGTAACCTTATGAGTGACTCCATATTTCTTCAAGAGGTTCTCAAATTATCTCTCTATGAAATGTGAACCTCCATTACTTATCACAGCCCTAGGAACTCCAAACCTTGGAAAGATGACCTTCTTGAATTGCTTGATTATGGTCTTTGCATCACTTGTTCGGGATGGAATGGCCTCCACCCATTTAGATACATAATCAACAACTACAAGAATGAATTTGTTGTTGCAGGAGGATGGAAAAGGGTCCATGTAGTCAACTCCCCAAACATCAAAGATATTTACCTCAAGAATAGTATTCATTGGCATCTCATGCCTCTTGGAGATACTTCCAACTCTCTGACATGGATCACATGATAACACAAAATTCTGAGCATCTCTAAAAATATGAGGCTAAAAGAAACCAAACTGAAGAACTTTGGCTGCTGTCTTGGAGGCACTAGCATGTCCTCCATAGGATGCGGAATGATAACAACTCAATATACTCGGAGCCTCTTCCTCAAAGACACACCTCCTATAAATACCATCAGCACACCTCCGGTATATGTATGGGTCATCCCACATAATTTTTTAGATTTGAGAAAAATTTCTTCTTCTGCTGATAGTTAAGCTCAGGAGGTAGAACCTTGCTAACCAAGTAGTTTGCATAATCATCATACTAAGAAGCATTCTCTGCAAAACCTGCAAACAATTGCTCATTAGGGAAAGAATCATTAATAGGTAATTTGCTCTTCCCAATCACCGGTTGCTCAAGCCTGGATAAATGATCTGTCACTTGATTCTCCGTCCCTTTTCTATCCAGAATCTCCAGATCAAACTCTTGTAGAAGAAGAATCCAATGGATAAGTCGAGGCTTTGCTCCCTTCTTGCTCATGAGATACCTAAGTGCTGAATGGTCAGTGTACACAGTCACCTTTGAACCCACTAGATAGGACCTGAACTTCTCAAAAGCAAAGACTACCGCTAGCAACTCTTTCTCTGTGGTGGCATAGTTTGCTTAAGCTCCATCAAGTATCTTGCTAGCATAGTAAATTTTATGCACTTTCTTGTCTTTTCTTTGCCCCAACACAGCTCCTACGGCATAGTCACTGGCATCACACATGACCTCGAATGGTAGATTCTAATCTGGTGTTTGCAAAATGGGAGCAGTAATCAAAGCTTCTTTCAACCTGCAAAAGGTATTCAAATAGCCACTATAAAAATTAAATGGAACATCTTTTACTAAGAGATTAGACAAAGGTTTAGCAATTTTAGAAAAATCTTTGATGAATCTCCGGTAAAAACTGGCATGCCGCAAGAAACTTCGCACTCTCTTCACATTCACTGGTGGAGGCAATTTCTCAATCACTTCAATTTTTATCTTATCCACCTCAATTCCTTTTCCAGAAACCAAATGTCCAAGCACTATCCCCTCTTGTACCATAAAATGGCACTTCTCCCAATTCAAGCAAGATTAACCTCCTTACATCTCTGCAAAATCTTAGACAAATTGAATAAACAATCATCAATGTTAGTTCCATATACTGAAAAATCATCCATAAAAACTTCTATGATGTTTTCAATAAATTCAAAAAATATTGTAGTCATGCATCTTTGGAAAGTAGCAGGGGCATTACATAAACCAAATGACATTCTCCTATAGGCAAAAGTGTCATAGGGGCAAGTAAATGTGGTCTTCTCCTGGTCACTAAGATGGATAGGGATTTGGTGGAATCCCGAATATCCATCTAAGTAACAAAAGTATGTATGCTTAGCTAGCCTCTCAAGCAGCTGATCAATGAAGGGTAGAGGGAAGTGATCTTTCCTAGTTGCATTATTCAACTTTCTATAATCGATGCACATCCTCTAACCTGTGACTGTCCTAGTGGGAATTAATTGATTTTTCACATTTTCAATTACAGTCATCCCCCCTTTCTTAGGAACCACATGCACAAGATTAATCCATTCACTTTCAAAAATTGGGTAAATTACCTCAGCGTCAAGCAACTTAAGAACCTCTTTTTTAACAACCTCTTTCGTATTAGGATTCAACCTATGTTGATGCTCAACAGAGGGTTTATGGTCAGGTTCCATTAAAATTCTATGCATGCAAAATGAAGGATTTATGCCTTTAATATCATCAAGAGTATATCCTATGACCTTTCTATGCATCCTAAGAGCCCTACGCAATTTCTTAGTCTCTAACTCATTCAAGCTAGCATTAACAATGATAGGATAAGAAGAGTTGGGACCAAGAAACTCATACCTGAGAGTGGAAGGAAGAGTTTTAAGTTCTACCTTAGGAGCCTTTTCCTCTTCCCAATATTCAGACTTAGGCTTTGGCTCAAGTTTTTCCACTTTGGCTTTGTAAGGTGGAATTTTTGAGGTTGTCTCCAACAAGCGGGCATACTCAGCTACCTCTCCTCCAGAATCAAAAGAGCTACCACCAGCCAAGTATCTCTCCAATAGATCTTCCAAATGAATTTTGGCGGATTCTTCTTCCACCACTTGGTGCAATAAATCAATCCTGTAACAAGAGTCCTCAAAAGAAGGTTGTTTAATAGATTTAGAAATATTAAACTCAACCTTATTATCACCAATAGTTAAAGACAATTTGCCATTTTTAACATCAATTATAGCACCAGCAGTAGCTAAGAAAGGCCTACCAAGAATAATGGGGACTTGAGAATCCTCCTACATTTCAAGCACAACAAAATCAGCAGGTATGAAAAACTTACCAACTCGGATAGGAACATCCTCCAAGATGCCTACGGGGTACTTGACAGACTAATCTGCCAATTGAAGTGAGATAGTTGTGGGTTTTAACTCACCCACCTCCAACTTCTTACACACCGAAAAGGACATAAGACTAACACTAGCCCCCAAATCACACAGAGCTTTATAAAAATTTGTGTTACCAATCAAACAGGGAATAGAGAAACTACCTAGATCTTTTAACTTAGGAGGTAATTTATTTTGAATTAAAGCATTACACTCCTCAGTTAAAGCTACTGTCTCATATTCCTCGACCTTCCTCTTATTAGACAAAATGTCCTTAATAAACTTAGCATAGGTAGGTATTTGTTTCAACGCCTCAGTGAAGGGTACATTAATGTACAATTTCTTAAGGACCTTTAGGAACTTCCCAAACTGCCTATCTAACTTCGCCTTAGCCAATCTTTGAGGGAAGGGAACCGGGGGTTGGTAAGGTTCAGGGGGTACATACTTAGGCACCTTCTCAGTAGTTTCTTCTTCTTCTAAGGGTTGTGTCTTAGTCTATTTATCCTTAATTCCCTTATCTTTTTCACTCTCCTCTTTACTCGTGGAATCTTCTAATTTCTTTCCACTCCTCAAACTCACAGCTTTACAATGTTCATTGCCTGAGTTGACTTCAAGTTAACCAGGAAACTTACCTTGTTGCCTATGTGAAGTGCTTGCTTGTTGGGCAATCTGGGTTTCCAACATCTTATTATGAATAGCCAAATTGTCAACCTTAGCTGACAACTCTTTAATTGCCTCAGTCACAACTTGCCCATGGTGCCTAAACTCCTCATTTTGCTTAGACTGACTCTCAACAAAATTCTCAAGAAGAGACTCGAGTCTAGATTTTTGTACCTGTTGGAGTTCAGAAAAGGGTTTAGCATTACCTTGCCAAGCTTGGTACTGACTATTCTGGTAAGAGAAGTTAGGATGTGACCTCCAACTGGGATTGTAAGTTTGAGAATATAGATCATTCCTCCCCTTTTGGTTGAAGTCATAGAAATTATGGCATGATTCCACTTGCTCCACCGGTGCACCTTGTGAGGAGCCAATTCCAACTTGGCATTCGACACCTATGTGTCCCTGTGCTCCACAAATCTCACAAAAATTGTTAGAAGCATCTATGGAATTAACATAAGTTTTTTCAAGCATGTCAAAACATTTATTCAAAGAATCAAATTTTGATATCATTAAATCAACACCGTCTGCCTCAAACTTAGCTCCCGAGAGTTTCCTCGGGTTATGGCCTCTTTTATTTGCCCATTGGTGATGATTTGCAACTACATTCTCAATAATCCCATAAGCTTCTGTGAGCCTTCTATTCATCAAAGCTCCACTAGCTGCGGAGTCAAGAGACACCTTCGAAGAATATTCTAAACCATTGTAGAAGGTGTGGATGATCAACCATATCTTTAACCCGTGGTGTGGGTAGGCTTCCAGCAAAGGCTTATATCTATCCCAAGCTTCTAGCAATGACTCTCCATCTTTCTGAACAAAGCTTATGATTTAGGTCCTAAGATGAGCAGTCTTGGAAGGTGAAAAGAATTTGTCCAAGAAAGCTAGCTCTAATTAGTCCCAAGTAGTTATCGTCTCAGCGGGAACAGACTTCAACCAAGCTCTAGCTCTATCTCTCAATGACAATGGAAACAGGCGGGGACGAATAGCATCAACAGAGGCGCCTTCAATCTTAAGGGTCTCACAAAACTCCAAGAATATATCCACATGATCATTCGGGTCCTCTGATGGCAATCCTCCAAACTGGTTTTGCCTTATCATAGAAAGTAAGGCAGAAGGTATGGTGAAGTGTCTTGCTTCAATGTCTGGCCGAGCAATTCCAGATCGCAAACCCCGAGCATTAGGGGTTGCATACTCTTTTAGCAGTCTATTATCCTCAGCTTCAGCCATGACAAGTGTTGCTTCAGGTATTTCTCTTACTCTTTGCCTTTGTTGTATTCTACTTCTACGAAGAGTTCTTTCAATTTTAGGATCTGCTTCAATAAGAGTCCCGGGACATCTAGTACTTCACATAAACAAGAGAAATTACCTACAGAGAGTCAAAAAGAAAACAAGAACGTAAGAATATGATAGAAAGAAAAAGGTTTAAAATAACTAAATTAAAAATTAAATTGATATTCAAGAAAAACACAGTCCTCGACAACGACGCCAAAAACTTGATGTGTGAAATCCGCAAGTATACGGTTTCATCGTCAAGTAATAAAAGATTAAATCCATAGGGACTGTGTCTATAAATACCAATTAATTAATTAATTCAATTCAATTAAACAAAGGAAATGTAATTGTTGATTGATGAGATCTTAGTAACCAAGCAATTAAATAAATAAATACTAGAGTGCAAAATTAAGAACAAAAACAACAAGTTATTAAGAAACATTTTTCAGATTCAAGAAAGCTTCCAAGATTGGGGTAACCACAATAATACAAGACAAATCCTAATTGACAACCCTTCTATTAAAATTAAAATTCAATTGAAGGTGAATTACCCTAAATTAGTTAATGTTCTTTCTCAAGAGATAAGAACCGTGCCAAATTAAACCAATTCCTACTCTCGTGGTAATTGAATTTAAATTAAACTCATTACGCTTTATGGAAATTCATTGAATCCTCGAAAGGCTAAACCTACTCTCGTGATTAAGACCTTAAGTTCAATTCTTATAGTTCCAACACCTAGGTTCACCTCTCAGTACGTCCCTAGATATCTATAAGATACAAATATGTGACCAGCAAATTCACATGAATAAGCGCAATAAGGATTGAATCAAAGAACATTCAAGATTAATAAAAAGTGAGGCAAAGTCAATTAATCATCATCAATGTATCAAAGGGCATTGCCCAATCCTAGAAACAAAGAGAACTACTCAGACATGGAGAAGAAGAAACAAGAAAACATATTCATGAACATCTAAACTCGTAATCAAAGAGAGAAGAGGGAAGAAAGATCAAGATCCAAAGCCTCTAAGTGTGCCTCCTTCTAACCAAATTGGAACCCCAAAACTGTATTCTAAACATCTATTTATACCCCTAGGGTTTTAATTGGCTAAAAGGCCCCAAAAGAAATAAAAAATAAAACTTAAAAACTGATGCGTACTGCGATCCACGGCCGTGGATCATTCCACGTGTAACACCCCAAAATTTCCTATCTTGTAAACAATAATTTTGACAGTTAACAGAATTTTACTATTTAGTAATTTTTGGATGCTGTAAAATTATTTTGATTATCCCGTCAGCGTATTTGATCGTTTTGAGTGATTTACTCTGTATCAGGAAAATAAAAATTTTCGGGTCAGGAAAAACTTTACATAATTTAATTTTTACCATTAGGTTTTAATTATTTTACGTGATCTGATTTGATATTTGCGTATTTTCTAATATTTGTGATTTTATGTGTGATTATGAAAATTTTTACTGTTTGTGGGCCCAGGGGGTGTATGTGGGCTCAGGTGGCCATACGTGGGCCCAGGTGGGTCCCGCAAAGTAAAAAATTTTCTACGGATAGAAAGATTTGTACTGTTTAGACGGAGACAGGGGATCTTACTAAACCTGAATCTGGAAATAGTTTTAGAAAATTTTCTTTACTGTATTTTGTACTGTATTTAATTATCGGATGATAAAAATATAGTAAATATATTCTTTCGTGGGGTTATAACGGATAAAAATAAAATTCTATACTATTAAGTCAACATTGGTGGTTTGGATATCCACCATCGATTTAATCTTGATTTAATCAACGGTGGAGATTTGATCTTAAAAGTGAATAGGATTAACTATAACCGTTGGATGGAAATTAAATCAAGGGTAGAGATTTAGTCTTATAAATGGCTATGACCATTATCAACCCTTGAATGTAGATTTAATCAATGGTGGAGATGGATCATTAATGACCATTGGATTTAGATTTAGATCAATGGTGGAGAATTGGTCATCAAAAATGACTACAACCATTTTGGACCCTTGGATGTAAAGTTTGAAGGTGTAATCTTGACCTTTCATTTTAGAGACACATTCAATGATTAGGATTGCAAGCCAAAAATGATCCAATGGCTCAAATAAAGTCTTCCATCTATAACCTAAACCTAATAGCTATTTTAATCCAAACCATTCTTTTAATCAAGGGTTAGGATGGCTTAGGATGATGGCTATGAAATTTGTCACATTTTATGAAGCATGGAAGGGGGGACGGTTTGGAGATGCAAGGGAGAGGGGAGACAACTTTGAATAGGCTTTTTCAGGCCAAAGAAAAAGATGAAGTCAACAATAGTAGCTTGAATTTGATTAGTAACTAATTAATCCTAATTTGGTTAATCTAATGGCCTAATTAACAAGCTAAGTAAACTAAAGTAAATGTTAAATTGTTATAATTTAATTCTTAATTAGATATCCTAATTTTAATTAGAGGTTATAATATATGTAACAATATGTTTAATTAATTACTTATATAGTTGGATAATTAATTAAGATTGATTAGGAAACTAAACATAATTAATTAGCTATTTGATTAGCAAGTAATTAGACTTGAATTAAAACAAATTAAAGTCCCTAAATGCCCTTGAAACTCACGGCCATGCAGCAGCTTGGAGGAGAATTCTACATGATTCTTGAACAATCCATAAAGCCTTGAAAGTCAAGTGGATGACATAAGCCATGTGGAAAAGCATGTGCACTCAAAATGAGATATTTTCTTCATGCAAATCTCCTAAAATTTCCTACTCATTCACGGCAAAGCAGAAATCTCACCCATATTCACTCTCACAATTTCATTTTCTCTTTCATCAAAAAGCTTACAACACTTTCTCTCAAAAATTCTAAGAACCAAAGCACCATTTTTCTTCCTTTTCTCTCCATTTGGTTCGGCCTCCACCACCAAATATACTATCACTCACCTATAATTTTCACTTTCACCATTTCCTAAAGCTAAACAATATTTTAAACACTTTTCATTCAGAAAGTTTTCCCAAAATCCCACTCTAAGTGCTTCAAAATCCCACTTTTACCTTACTTTCCTAGAGGTAAACTTTGGTTTTTATGCTTTAAATTCATGTTTATGATTTTCTAAGCCATGATTGTTCCATGGTTTGTTATTATTGAGCTTTGTTTGTTATTTTACTAATTATTTTAGAATTGTTAGGAATTGTTTGTGGCTGGTAAGAAAACAAGGAGAAGGAGAGGAGTTTAAAAAGCTTGTCTTCAAGAGGTAAGAGGGAGATCCATCTCACCAACCAAGTATGGTGGTGAGAGATGGTCTCATATTTGATGGATGGTGAATCCACGTGAGGATTCCAATCCATGGTCATGTAATAATTTATGTGTGTTTATGAACTTTGATTTATTTGTTTATGTTTGATATGCTTTGCATGATTTTATAGCTTTGATGATATGCTTATATTATGCATGATGAGTATATGGCATGCTTATAGTATTTATGATGAAATATATATATGTGTATGTCATGATGTGGTGATGAAAATGAATTCAATTTTTGGCTCCAATAGCTAAAGGAGAGGGTTCGATTTTTGATGCCCTTGATTAGGATTCATGTTGAAATTTTTCAAGAATAAGGGAGTTGATTTTTTGGGTCCCTAGAACAATGAGAATTTCAGCCAAGACACCTCAAAATAGGTGTTCACAAATTAATATTTTCATGAAAAATGAAAATGGATGATTTGAAGAGTATGGAAAATAAACAAAGGGTTTGTTTTTCAAGAAAATAAGAATACGGTCTTTGAGGAATTTTTATTGATTTATTTTGTGTAAAAAGATCCTAAGTGTTTTTCTAAATATGATTTTTGAATGAAACGGGCAAACATTGATTTTAAGGATTTGCAAAGAAAGTGAACAATGATTTGCAAAGAAAGTGAAAAAGGATTTGTAAAGAAAGTGAAAAAGGATTTGAACAAATGGGTTTGGTTTTTATAACCATCGGTATTTCGGTTTTGAAAATAAAATTTTAATGGTTTTGTTTGTGTAAAATCATATCAATTTAGAAGGAAATATGTTTTGATAATTTTCAATAGTCATGTTCACATTTTCGAAGGCTTGTAATGCATTGATTTTGATGAAACAAAGTGATTTTCCAAGTGAAAATATAATTAATTTAATACAAGAAATTTGAAAAGGGAATCAGAGTATTTTAGCACTTGAGAAATGAATTTTTATGTAAATGGAAAAGAGAGGTTGCAAGTGAGCCTCAATTTGTTTTAAAAAGAATTTATTTTTGTTAAAATTGATTTAAAAAAATGAAGAATACAATAGTGATTTGGTATTTTCTAACGTGTAACTCATCCGTTGGATTTTGGAATGCGTTAGTACTTTTTAAAGTTAGAAACATTGATTTAATTCAATGGAATTGTGAATTTGTGGAATATACTGTGAAAAAGGATTTTCTTGAGTAAGAATATATATTAAATGAAGTAGAAAGTTATATTATTTTGAGGAAGGATGATTTGGAAATAATTTGGAAAAAATGGAGAATATAATGGTATTTTAAAAATTTACTAACGTATAACTTATTTTCGAGTTTTGAAGTACGTTAGAAAATGTTAAGTTTTGAAACGTTGATTTATATCAATGGAAAAGTGATTTTGTGAATTATATTTTGGAAAAGGATTTCTTGAGTAAAGAAATATGGAAAAAGATTTTCTTGAGTAAAGAAAATGTGTTAAATAAAGTATAAAGTCATATTATTTTGAGAAAAGTGAAAATAGAATTTTTGGAGAATGAGAAATATTTTCTGTAATAGAATTGTGGTGAAAAAAATTATTTACGTATCTTAAAAACGTATGTTTTTATGCGATTGAGAAAAATGTTAAAAAATTTAATACGTGATTTAAATGTGCAACAGAAGAGTTGTAGTATTTTGAAAACGTACTAAAAATGTTTTGAAATTTTAAAAACATAACAAGAGTGTTACAGTATTGTGAAAATGTAAAAGAAGTGTTATGGTATTATGAAAATATAATAGAAACGTTTTGGAATTGTGACAACGAAATGGAAATGTTGCGCAATTTTTTGAAAACACGACGAAAGTATTTTATAACTATGAAAATGTGATAATATGATTTTTCTGTTGAAAATATAGTATAAATACTGTAGAACCAGTATATGGATGCTGTGTGAGAAAATGACATGTTTTGCTTGTGATTGGTATTTGGTGCATTATACATGTATTGAAAAGATATGTCTGTGATTGGATTTGGTGCATTATACGTGCATTGGAAAAATATGCGTTGAAGCATATGATTACATTGAACAAATAGAATTGAAAAGATTTGACCCTTTGGGGTTGGACTTGCACTGATATATTCATGCATTGTATAAAATATAGCTAATAGTTATTATGGCCCTTGTGGTTGAAGAGGGAATGAGAATTGATAGTGAGGTCTATGATGGATCCTGGGGGCGTCGAGGCGCGGCGACTGACCAGTGGACAATTGGCAAGTACCCTGTGCCACTTGGCGATGCAGTCCGTTGCAACGCATTGACGATGCCCGACAAGAACACGATTCTTTTCAACGATAGAGCATTCTTCTTGAAATTGTGAAAACCTCCATGGAGTTGTTTTTGATAAACTGAGTCTTTGTACATATGCATAAATTTGAGCAATTATATCTGTATGATATATTAATTGAGGAATGTTGGCTATGACAATTGTTTTGAGTACTTGGATGATGATTGAACTGATAAATGATTAGATGATGATAGTTGATTAATGCTGATAGCATGATTATGGTATGATCTATCTGTATGATATTGTTGTTTGTGTTATCTCTGTGCTGCCATGTTGGTATTGGTGTAGGTGATCTTACCTCTTTGTTATATTGTTTTGCTTTATCTGTATTGTTAAAATTATACAGTAGAAGGAATGAGTTGTCTTAGACATAACGAGTGGTAGATACTCAGAGATTGATGGAAACATTAAAAAGTGGCTATCTCAAGTTCGAAGATGTGTCGGGTAGACAAGGAGTAAAGTTCTGATGCATCAAGTTGATACAAGAGAAGGAACGAGTATGTTAAGATTTAATGTTAGTGTTGTACCGTACTATTAAGTAGGACCCGTCGTGGGGTTTGTTACTGTTAAAAAAAATAAGTCTGTTAATTTTATATTTCTCTTTAAATTGTGATATTAATTGGTGTCAATATTGCATAATGAATAGTTGAAATATGATTTTCAATATTACCTAATATTTTCAGTAAATTTATGTTTCAGTAAAGAAGAAATTTTGAAACCCATCTTTTATAACTCAAACTTTGTGCGAACTTCTTTTCAGATTATGAGTCGGGAGTCGAAAATGTGATGCCCTAAGGAGGGTGTTACACCACGGGCTGGCCGTGGATCTCTCTACCACAGGAAAATTTTCTTCAACTTGAATTCCATGGTCGTGGATCATTCCACGGCCTGGCTGTGGAACTCTCTGGAATTTCCCTTTTACTTTTTCAAGTTGTTGGTCGATCCATAGCCGTGGGAAATTCCATAGGCAGGCCGTGGATCTCTCTGGAGTGAGCTTTTTGCCCCTGTTTGTTATCCGTAAAGCTCCAACTTCAATCATGCAAGCTTTCCATCTATTTCAAGGCCAATTGAGCACCAATCATGCACAATGACACCACAAACACCGCAGTTATCCAAACTAAAGGAAAAATAAATAAAAAGAGAAACTAAAATACCTAAAAATACATGCGAAACAAGAACAATATATGATGTTGTTTCGCACACATCAAATCTATGACACTGAATGTGAGAAATAGCTTATATAAACTTAGATTTTAATTTAAATAGCTGAAAAGATAGAAATAAATATGGAAGATTTATTTCTAAGTTATGAATAATTGGAATGAACTATAGTAAATTTTGGAGGCTTAAATGAATTAATTTGACATTTTTAATAACACTGAGTGAATGTTTAAAGGCCAAATTAGATAGAAAAGTAGCTTAGAAGATTATAAGATTATAAGCTAATGTCAAATAGAGGATGAAAATTAATCTGAGAATGAAAATAGATTAAAATGGATATCTGAAAACTTCTTAATTTAATTCCATAGTTTTAATTTAACCTTGGAAAGAATAAGCTTAGTGATTGATAATGAAGTATAAGGAAAATTGTTGAATGATGAAATAGAAAAAATAGAATGAAATCCTATAATTTTCTACAATACCTATGAAGCATAGAAAATTCAGTGCTGGAGGATTAAAGTATTCTTAACAAATATAATGTTTCCAGTGGAATTTCATTTTTCTCTCTTATTTTCTTCGTCCACCGCCTCACTCTCTTGTCCTTATCTTGTAACATCCCTATTCTGATATCCTAATATATCTGACATATAAGAATAACCAAGAATAACAATGTTACTTCTAACTTAGCACAACAAACTAATCCCATAACATTCATTCATATAAATAATTACGGAGAGCCACGACAAACTAAAAGTTATATGCATACATCATAAGCCTCACAAGGCACATTGTAATACATAACTTTATACAAACTCAAAGCAAATATACAAATGTACAAGCTTTGTACTAAAAGAAACAAAATAAAACTAAACTAGTTCTTCTGCTTCTTCTCTTTTCCCTTTGAAGGGTCTTGTCCTGGATTTACATGGAAACACAGCGGGGTGAGAATTCATAAATCCTCAGTATAAGTATTCCATAACCAACATTTATCCATTCACAATGAATAAACCAAACAACAAGATGTTATGTTCACATTAGTATATGACTCACCATTCAATACTGCAAGACTATCCACATACCATTCTATGTAATAATCTCAAAGCAAAAATAACTCTTATTGCACAACCAAAAGAATAGACAACTACCACACACATCAGGAATATATTTGCAAAAAGTATATGAGCCACTACTCACTACTAAAGGAACAATCACATACTCACTCTATGTGTTACTCCCAAGCAAACATAAACCCAAAGGTAAGATAAACGCCCATACAATCAACAAACAATGCAATGCTTAATATGTTGTGTGATTATGCCTAAGAATGTCCTAAAATAATATGTTTATGCAACGCTTGTGCAGGTTTTAGTTTTTGAAAACCATGATACTTGCTCATTCCTAGGAACCGTGTTCCCTAGCATATATTGGGTAGGATAGGCACAAAAGCCCTAACACTACCTAGTGATATATGGACTCGTTCCCATCACAATGGCAAGAGTACTAATACCAACCCCATACACCGGTAACCCTGACCATAATAGCCTTGCCCGCCACAAGAATTTAGGATCCCCTATCTATTCAAGGTCATTTCCTACAACTCTTTGGCCAAATGGTTGTGCACACTATCTAAGGTTACAATACACAGGAAAAAACAAATAGCAAGTTTGAAAACAAATCATGTAGAGTTCATTTAAAAACACGTACACTCATCACAAGGTTTATCCTAACCAAATGAAAAAGTATACACTAGCCAAGTAAACTTAGCTTACGTATACCTAGGACCCTACCTCACCACTTCACAAGTGATATCAAAGACAACCACATGTTACTACCATAAGGCATTTCACCAAACTTTGAATGCCTAAGGTTTCCCAAATTTCTATTTATGTTAGGTGGTTATTCTCTAAAAAGAAATACCCCCATTAGTTTCTCAACACTAACACTCTTGTATCTAGAACCTTACACCATCACTTCACAAGTGATTCTACAGTCAATCTCATGTTGAACAAGGTCCTAGGTACTCATCTATGACATTTCCACCACTCATAGATGCCCAAGATTCTCATCAACCAAAAGTAGAAAGGAAATCTAGCAAATTCATAAATCATGCTAACCTTTATTGCACAAAGGGGCAAGATCATGTTTCTAGAGCTTCCCATAGATCAACCTTAGTAAATAAAAGAGTAATTGTCTCACACATGCCTTCTAGCTCAACTTCACTCCTGAAGGAACATTCTAATCACTTAGGCAATTGTAGTTGGCTCAACTCTATCACATAAAGGAACCAACCCCCTTTTATCACAATTTCCTAATTCAACCTTACCCAAAAAAAGAGCAAAGCATGGCTCACATACCATGCAAGCTCAACCTTAACCTATAAGGAAGCAACTAGGGATTTCTTGGACTTTAAGCATTGCAAAATACCCTCACTAATCCATGAGTGTGGAACTAGCCTTGCCTCACGCCCAAGACTAACAAAATCTATTTTAATAGGCCCATAACTGGTTATCCCTCTTGGATAATCGGTTATGACCTTCAAAGAAGCCAATTTTTGGTTTTGCCTAACTGATTATCACACTTGATAATTAGTTAGGGCCTTCTAAAAATGTCCCCTGGCATGAGGAATAATCGGTTAGCATATCCTTCTAATCGGTTATCACACCACAAAAGCCCTCTGCCAGCAGCAATAACCGATTAGCCTCTCCTGTTAATTATTTATTGCACTTTATGGGAAACCCTGCAATAGCCCAATAGCCGATGATGATCACATATTTGATACATTAATAAGTCTTCATTTTTAGTTATTTACACTCTCCATGTACTTAATTGATTGAGTTTGATTATATTTTATAAGTTTGGACTCAAAGTGGACTTAATTGAATTTTTTAGCATAATTTACGTCTTACATTATTTCTGTATTTGAGCTATATCTTGGGATGTAGGTGGCCAAATGAGGTGAATCCAATGGAATTTTAAAGATAAGAGAGATCTCTATAACTTTCATGAAGACCTCAAAGGCCCAATCACACGAGTAGATAACTCAAATTGGGGTTGAAGCAAGAACTAGAGTGCTGTTCCTGACAACTTGACCTATGTGTACTGTTCATGCCGAATTTTGGGCTAGATGTTGTCAAATGGGCTGAAATTTTGATGTTGAATATTGAGACCTATATCTACAAGTTTCATGTTGAACACGTTTCCAGAATTTGAGGCCTAATGGGTGATATTGGGCTTGCAAGTCAGAACAGAGGAGTTGTGACTGGGCCTGAGTAGTGTGTAGTAATTTGAACTTATCTGGAGTTATAGAAATGATATTGGATTCAAACTAAAGCCATTTGAAAGCTAAGATCCAGGCCTACAACTTTCATGAGGATTATAATTGCTTATTCTGATGCATTCAATGACTTCAGAGCTAAATGATTTCAGAGACAAGGAATCTCCATAATTTTCCACTCACCAAAAGTCATTTGGCATTTTCCACTCATTTTCCACTCATCCACTCACTAATGACTCAGCCCCTTTATCATTTTGTATCTCCAATCCTCTATAAAAGGGAGCCTTAGCAGATCATTGAAGGTGTTAGGTGGTAGGTACCAAAATGATGCTAGTTTGTTACTCGGTTTTCTTGTAGTAATTTTCCTTTGTTCTAAATTGAAGTCATGTTCTTCCTCTTCTTCTTCTCTCTTTCTTTCTTCTTATCTATGAGTAACTAAGTTTTATTTTGCTTAGGTGAAAGAGTGAAGCTCTTGATAATGAAATAAGGTTAGATTAATTTCTCTCTTGTGCTTAAATGATATATTTTCAAGTGGTTATTATACATATTATATTTTGTTTCCAATTAATTTAAAAACCCTCCTTGTAAAGTGGAGTTCTTGATTTGTTGTAGACAAGAAATTGGCACAATGAATGCTTTAACCCCTTTACAAGTGGTGGTGTTAGAAACTCTCCTTATAAAGTGGAGATCTTGATTTGTTGTAGACAAGATTTTGGCACAATGAATGCTTGATCCCATTTATGAGTGGTGGTGTTAATAGATGATTAAAGGAATCATAATATAATTACATATATAATTTTTAATGAACTTTGACCGTTGTATTTTGTGATTAGAACCTCTGTTATATGTGGATTCTAATTGAGTTATCAAAGAATTAATCTTGTCCTTAATTTATTTACCAAGAGTGGATCTCCTAACCCAAGCAATTCCTTTTTACTTGTGAACAATTTTATTTATCATCTTTATTGTTGTAACAAAATATCTACTTTACTTTAATTAATTTTTCTTCATCAAGTCTCTGTGGTTCGACCTTGGACTCACCAAGAATTTATTACTTGAGATAACCTGCACTTGGGTTTGTAACTTTTAAATCCGCATCAAGTTTTTGGTGCCGTTGCCGGGGACTTGATTTGAAGAACAAACTTGTGGTGTAAATATTTTGTGTATATATTCTACTCTTTTATTTTTTTTTTGTACTTACTAATGTACTAACTTAGTGGGGGAAACTCTTCCTAATTTCTCTGTAATCTTTAATCATTAATGAAAGAATCTTTCTTCTTCTCTTCTCTCTCGCCGGAGCAAAAAATTGGTTTGCCGATTCTCTGGTTTTCATATTTTAAAATTACTTTTTGCACTTTATTTTTTGTATTTTATTTTCTGCACTTTATTATTATTATTTTTATTATTTATTTTTTGTCATTTATTTTTGTTTTTTGTGTCACTTATTTTTGTTTACTAACTTACTAACATACTAACTATCTAACATTTTACTTTATCTGCTTTTAACATTTTAATTTATCTGCATACTAGCTTTTTAATTTTTCTGCTTATTAACTTATTTGGTGGTTGGTTTATACCACACCTTTGTTAATATTTAATGAACGGTTTATACTCCTAACTTGTACATTTTATTTTATATTTTAAGTTACTTGTTTATGCTTAATTGGTATTGTGATTTAAATTTTGGTTGTTTGGTTAAAGTTAATCCTAGTACTTTACATATTAATTTGTCTGAATCATAATTACATACATCAAACACAATGACTGAAAATGAAAGTGTGCATGATGAACATGAAAATCAACCATTGCGAATCATGCGTGAGTATTTGCAACTATCTCGAAATTCTAGTCCATCATATTTTATCTTTCCACTCAATGCTAAAAATTTTAGATTCAAGCTAAGTATGATTTCTTTACTTTCTAATTTCCATGGTTTAGAATCTGAAAGCCCATACTTACATCTAAAAGAATTTGAGGAAGTATGTACTACTTTTCATGATCAAACTTGCACTGAAGAGGTTGTTAAGCTTAAATTATTTCTTTTTTCTTTAAAAGATAAAGCAAAAGGTTGGCTTAACACTTTGAAACCAAGATCAATTGGCACATGGCAAGAAATGCAAGGTGAGTTTTTAAAGAAATTTTTTTCAACACATAAAACCAATGCTTTGAAAAGACAAATCCAAAATTTTTTCCAAAATCCAAATGAAGCATATTTTCAAAGTAGGGAACGTTTTAAAGATTTGTTAAATTCTTGCCCACATCATGATTTTGAAAAATGGCGCACTATAAGCTTCTTTTATGAAGGGTTAACACCTGAAACTAAACAATTTGTGGAAACAATGTGCAATGGTGAGTTTCTTGATAAAGAACCTGAAGAAGCTTTAGACTATTTAGACCATTTGGCTGAAAATTCTCAATTTTGGCATGGTACTAATCCTTCTGAAAATTCAATCAGATCTAACCTTGCAAATGCTAGTAAAGGAAAATATCATCTTAGTCAAGAAGAAGATTTAAATGCTAAGTTTACTAGTTTGGCTAGAAAGGTTGAAGCCATGAAATCCGGGAAAGTAAAAGAAATCAAATCTATGCAAAATGAAGAAATTTGTAGCATTTGTGATGAATTGGGACACTCAACAAATGAATGTCCAAAAATTCTTGTTTTTAAAGAAGTTGTGCATGAGCAAGTAAATGCAATGAACAATTTTAAAAGCCATTCACTTTTTCTTTTTCAGATACATATAATCCGGGATGGAGAAATCACCCGAACTTCAATTGGAGGACCAACAATCAGGCACAATTCACGCAACCACCACCTCCTTAGGCACAACAAAATTCTCAAGGATATGCACCCGGTGTCTCACCATATAGGAAAAACCTTGAAGGAACATTGCATGCATTCATGGAAAAAGAAGAGGCCATCAATAACCAAAACACTCAAGCTATGATTGATATAAAAGACACTTTTGCTAAACTTTCTTCTGCACTTGCCATTCATGAGAAAAGAAAGTTTCCCTCTCAACCTCAACCAAATCCTAAGGGTCAGTACAGCCTAAATGAGAGTAGTTCAGAAAGTCAAAAAATAGATCAATTCAACTCAGTGATAACTCATAGGAGTGGAAAGGTTATTGAAAAACAAATTCCTGAACCTTATGAGAAAAATGATGAGTCAAGTCCCAAAGATGAGGAAGGAGTTGATAAGCCACCTAGCTAAAAGGAGATCAAACCCTCGTCTTCACCCTCATTTCCTCAAGCATTAAACAATTCAAGTAAAGTGAATCATAACAGTGATATTTTTGAAATCTTTAAACAAGTGAAGGTTAATATTCCTCTGTTAGATGCTATCAAGAAGATTCCTTGTTATGCCAAATTTTTGAAAGACTTGTGCACTGTTAAAAGGAAACATAATGTGAAAAAGAATGCATTTTTGACTGAACAAGTAAGCTCCATTATTCAAAACAATAATGAGTTGAAATATAAAGACCCTAGTTGTCCTACAGTTTCATGCATTATTGGTGAACATAAAATTGAATGAGTTTTACTTGATCTTGGTGCTAGTGTTAATTTGCTTCCATATTCAGTTTATCAGCAACTCAACCTTGGTGAGTTAAAACCAACTTCTGTAGCTCTTCTACTTGCTGATAGATCAATTAAAATCCCAAAAGGAATAGTGGAAGATGTGTTAGTACAAGTTGATAAATTCATATATCCTGTGAATTTTATTATCTTGGAAACTGAACATTTGATTGATAGTTCTAAGTCAGTTCCTGTTATTCTAGGTCGCCCATTTTTAGCAACATCTAATGCTTTGATAAATTACAGAAATGGAGTGGTGAAGCTAACTTTTAGAAATATGGCACTGGAGCTTAATGTTTTTAACATATGCAAGCAACCATATGAAGTTTATGATGAAAAGGAAGAAGTTGAAGGGATTGAGGCCATTATAGATGATCATTTTCAAACCAGGAGTTCTTCTAACCCATTAGAAATCTGTTTAATTAATTCATTTGATTTAGCTACACAATTAGATGATGATGTTTCTGAAATATGCTCTTTGCTTGACTATACACAGGAAATAGAATACAAAGGAATAAAGCCAAGATTCGAAGAGCTAAAACTCATGAATGATGATACCCATAAAGAAGTACCTACACTGGAACTGAAGCCATTACCTGTTGGGTTGAAGTACACATTTTTGGGAGAAGAACAAAGCTTTCCAGTGGTAATTTCCTCATCCCTGACTAAAGAACAAGAAGGTATATTGATAGAAGTACTTAAAAGGCATAAAAGTGCAATTAGATGGACATTAAAGGACATAAAAAATATTAATCCATTAATTTGTACACATAGAATACATTTAGAGGATAATGCTAAAACATCTCAACAACCTCAAAGAAGATTAAATCCACACATGAAAAAGATAGTTAGAGCTGAAGTTCTTAAATTACTTGATGTTGGAATTATCTATCCTATCTCTGATAGCCAGTGGGTAAGCCCTACATAAGTTGTGCCTAAGAAATCTAGAATAACAGTGGTTGAAAATGAAAAAGGAGAATTAATACCTACCTGAGTCTTATCTAGTTGGCGTATGTGTATTGATTTCAGAAAATTGAATGTAGTCACTAGGAAAGATCATTTCCCTTTGCCATTTCTTGATCAGATTCTAGAAAGAGTAGCAGGACATCCCTAATATTGTTTTCTTGATGGTTATTCAGGGTATAATCAAATACCAATTGCATTGGAGGACCAAGAAAAGACTACTTTTACTTGCCCCTTTGGCACTTTTGTATATAGAAGAATGCCTTTTGGTCTTTGTAATGCTCCGGTAACTTTTCAAAGATGCATGTTAAGTATTTTCAGTGACATGATTGAGCATTATTTAAAGGTTTTCACGGATGATCTGACAATTTTTAGAAATTCTTTTGAAAATTGTCTTGATAATTTGGAAAAAGTTCTTCAAAGATGCAAAGAAAAAGGATTTATGTTAAATTGAGAAAACTGTCATTACATAGTTACCTCAGGAATAGTGTTAGGTCATGTGATATCTTTTAAGGGAATTGAAGTTGATAAGGCCAAAGTTGAATCAATTGCTTATTTGCCTTCCCCAAAAACAGTCAGAGAAGTTTGTTCCTTTTTAGGACATGCAGGATTTTACAGAATATTCGTAAAGGACTTTAGTGTCATATTTAGACCTTTATGTAATCTTCTAACAAAAGATGCACTATTTGATTGGAACCAAGATTGTCAGAAATCTTTTGAAAAATTAATCGGTCTTTTGACTTCTGCTCCTATCATGCAACCTCCTGACTGGTCTTTGCCTTTTGAGTTGATGTGTGATGCTAGTGATTTTGCTGTTGGTGCTGTTTTAGGACAGAGAAAGGAAGTTAAGCCTCATGTAATTTATTACGCAAGCCAAACTTTGAATAGTGCACAAATGAATTACACCACAACTGAAAAAGAACTACTTGCTGTAATTTTTGCATTGGACAAATTTTGAGCTTATTTAATTGGTTCTTCCACTGTTGTTTTCACTAATCATGCTGTTGTTAGATATTTAATGTCTAAGCAGGATGCTAAACCTAGGTTGATACGGTGGATCTTGTTGCTTCAAGAATTCAACATCACAATAAAAGACAAGAAAGGAGCTGAAAATGTTGTTGCAGATCGTTTGTCCAGACTTACAATAAGCTCATCTTTTGATAGCACACCTATCAATGATTCTTTTCCCAATGAATTTTTATTTTCTATCAATTCCATGCCTTGGTTTGCTAACATTGTCAATTTTCTTGTAACAGGTAAGATGCCGCCTCAGTGGACGCACCAAGACAGAAAACATTTTTTGATTGAGGTGAAAATTTTCTATTGGGATGATTCATATTTGTTCAAATATTGTCCAGATCAAATCTTTCGGAGATGTGTACCCAACAGTGAGTTCCTGATTAAATGGCGGATAATGGTACTCCGTGACTCTCAAGTCAGTTTGTCTTTCAGTTTCCCATAATAACTGATTCCTTCTCCTTCAAAATGGATGTCATTCTCTCAAATCTAAGAAAACATTTCCCTTCTATTCCTAAAAATGCTCTAACCAAAATCTACAAAGCTAGGTGTGAAAGACTGAGACTGTTAATATACAAAGGCATCCCAGAAGATATACGCTGGATAATCGAAGCAAAAGTTCATTTAGCTGGTGAATCTTCAGATTCATTTGTCCCATACATGCCTGGTCTCGGTAAAAGTTTATTTTCAAAAAAGAGAAGAGCAAAAGGAATGAAAGTTTGTTAAAAGTGTGCACGATGGAATTGCAACACGCGATGTCGCTCTTTGGGGATGGTTTCCATAAACAGAGAAGATAAAATATTCTTCATTAAGAATGGACTGAGTAAGGAGTCATTAGATAATATCTTATTGACTCTTGAGATGCAATCTTGTGGAGTTGTGCAGCGTAAACTTCTTAGTTTGTGGAATCTCTTTAAGGACGAGCAAGAGCGTTATAGTCTTGGGAATCTGACTCAAAAAGACTCTGTTTGTGAATTTATAAGAAAATTGGATGGGAAACTTATCCTCGACTCATAGAAGGCGTTTAAGCCGTTTTCTAGACATGAAACTAGAGGAAGATGTGAGCCACAATCACAACAACATGTATATATTATCTTGTATATTTAAAAAAAAAAACACAAAAGAAAAAAAAAAGAAAAAAAGGAAGAAAAAAAGAACAAAAAATAGAAATAAAATGAAATAAAAAAGAATAAAAAAGGGCAAAACTTTAGTTGTACTTGGTCTTTAATTAGATTAGGAGCCCCTGCCAGCAGCAGCCCCGTCATTGACTCTGGTGGACCATCGCACGTCGGTCCGTAAATAAGGTTCGTGTGCCATGCTTTGTAGAGAGCTACACTTCTCAACCCAATGTTCACCATCTAGGCACTGTGGAGTTGATGGACAAGTAGAAGCGTCCCACTTTGGTTATTAGTAAGAAGTAACCCGCAGCTGCCAAAGCGTAAGAGGCATCTGAGCTTGATCCTCTCTTTTATTAGAAGAGGCTCTTAGCGCCTTGGGATGGAGCGTTCTGGATCTTGGACATTGCGGGTTTCAGATTTTAGCATCTTTGTTGATGTTACGAACCCAAGTGTGAGCTCTCCAGGTTCTAGACCCAGGATGGAAACCCACGATGGTTTCTTTATTCTCTTTTCTTCAAACAAGTGGAAGGGAGAAGAATTCCAAGATTAGCTGAGCCGTCTTAGTATTACTGCACTCATGACGAGCAGTATAAAGATACGCCATGAATCCTGTACATAAAGGTATGTCATCATTTGTTATTATTATTTTATCTTTGTATAATTTTGTTGTATTTTGGTTTTGGACAGACGATCCTTTGGACGGGATCGTTCAGAGGTTTCTAGACTTCTTTACCCTGATAGTTTTCTTGAAGTCAAAAAAAAAAAATATAATAATAATAAAAAAATAATAAATAATAATAAAAAAAATTATGTTTCTTACTTTCAAATTTTTTTGACAATAGCCAACCTACTCATATAGGAGTTATTATTACTTTTTCTATTCTCTTCTCTATTTAAATACTCTGTTTTCTTCACTTTCTTGCAACTCATAATCATTCAAAGAGAGTGTGAGTGTAGAAATGGAGGGAGCTTCTTCTTCTGTTCGTAGATTTACTAGTATTTGTGTATTTTGTGTGACAAGTTATGGAAAGAGTTTAGAGTTTGTAAACGCAGCAAGCACTATTGGTAGAACACTTGCTGCGAGGAACATTCGTGTAGTATATGGGGGAGGTTGCCTTGGGTTAATGGGGGCTGTATCACTTTCTGCATTTGTAAGAGGTGGTCAAGTTTTAGGTGTCATTCCTAAACCTTTAACTCGAAGGAACATCGTTGGAAAGACAATTGGACTGGAAATTCAAGTATCATCTATGCACGGACGAATGAAGGCAATGCTTGAAAACTCTAATGCATTCATTGCCTTACCTGGTGATTTTGGTACTTTGGAAGAAGTCTTTCAAATTGTCTCTTGGGCCCAACTGAACATCCACCATAAATCCATCAGTTTGTTGAATGTTAATAATTTCTTTGATAATTTATTATTTTTTGTTGACCATGCTGTGGAACAGAAATTTGTCACACCTTCAGCAAGACGACTCCTTATCTCTGCTTCCACTGTTAATGAGTTGATTGATAAATTAGAAGCTTTTATTTATGAACCTGATCTAGTAACAGCTCAGATAGATTAGTCCGAAGGAAGCGGTGAGGGAAGTAGTATGAAAAGCAAGCCATGCCAAACACTCTAACTATTTAAAAAATTACAAGCTTTGGTTTTATTTATCGTACATTATTTCTGTTTAAATTTATGTGAGGTTTCTCTTTTCAGTAATTACAATAATAGGTACTATCTTCTATCATTTACATATCTATCTTTGATATTGAGGACAATGTTGTGATCTGGTTGGGGGGAAAGATAGTTGTAAAAAGAAAACACCCAAAAAAAATGTAAAAATAAAAAAATTAAAAAAAAACCAAAAAAAAAATTTAGGAAGTGTGTGTATTAATATGTTTGTTGTGTTTATATGTTTATTAGTAATTTACTAAACCAGTTAAGGATAGTAGAGTAAGGAGTAAATTTTACTCTTGAGACGCATCTTAGTTGGGGTAGACAACTAGTTTGTGTGAAAGTAGTAATTCAAATTCAGGGAAATTTGCATGATTGAGTTAATTGTCTTCTTTCTTAAAAATCACATGCTTGGTTATGGATGTTGAATTGGTGGACTGAGATTAATAGAATTATGCCTTGTGAGATTTTGAGCCTATTGATGAATGGATTGAACATTTGTACTATTCTCTTCTTTCTTATGTGAATTTCACTCATGGAATTGTTATTCTAGAACTTGCTTTGATTTTTTTTGAGACTACATTTTCATATGCATACATAAATATGATTGAGGTATTTTTCTTGAAATAGCTACTTTAATCAAATAGTCAGCCTTGCTTAGCAGCATATTATCTCAATATGATATCAAGCACTCTTATGACTTCTTAGAAATTCTCTGATTCTTGTCAACGTAAAGCATTGGAAATGACCTATTTCCCCTTGCTTAACCCCTTTGAGCTTATTTGACCATTCTTTGTTTAGAACTCATTATGTGCCTTAAATGAAAAATCATGTTCTTACCTGACCTTAGGGAATAAGAGAACATTAACTTTATCATTCAATGAGTTCTTGAACAAGTGTGGGAGTGTGTGTGTAGAATAGTTAAAAAAAATGTATATATGATGTTCTTTTTGTAAAAATAATAATAATAATAAAAATCAAAAATCAAAATCAAAAATAAAAAAATATAAAAAGAATAAGAGGGTCAACAAGGTAATAAAGGAAAGGAAAAGAATATGTAAAGGAAATTTGTATTAGGTGGAGTTGGGATGAACTTTCTTGCTTGTTAATTGAACTCAGCTTTCATGCTCTTTTATTCTCTTTGGTATTTAACTTGTTATATTCATATTACCTTCTCCTTTACCTTGACCCTATTACAACCTTGAATAAAGTCCTCATGATTTGTGTGTGTATGTGTTCTGAGTAGTAGAGGAGTAGAAGATAAGCAAGCTTATGGTAGTACAATTTTCATAGGTTGAATTGAGTGAAATACCTACCTTTTAAAACACTTGAGGGGTTGAGAGTGAATCTTGTGAAGATCTATCATTCTTGACTCATGCTTTTCAATTGAAGTTTCCTTGCTTGTTGGTTTGAGATATGAAGATATGTTACCTCATGAATGTTTTGATTACTTGAATGATTGATTGCTCTTTATTTTTAAATATTATTAGAAATTAAGTCTTTTAGAGTGTTTAACTTTTGAGTCTGTTTCATTTTTTTTAGTTTTCATCTTGTATATTTTGCCCAGGAGTGTAAAAAGTTAAGTGTGGGGGAATTTGATGATCACATATTTGATACATTAACAAGCCTTCATTTTTAGTCATTTACACTCTCCATGTACTTAATTGATTGAGTTTGATTATGTTTTGTAAATTTGAACTCAAATTTGACTTAATTGAATTTTTTAGCATAATTTATGTCTTACATTATTTCTGTATTTAGGCTATATCTTGGGATGTAAGTGGCCAAATAAGGTGAATCTGGTGACATTTTACAGATAAGAGAGAGTTCTATAACTTTCATGAAGACCTCAAAGACCCAATCACATGAGTAGATAACTCAAATTGGGGTTGAAGCAAGAACTAGAGTGCTGTTCTTGATAGCTTGACCTATGTGTACTGTTTATGCCAAATATCGGGGTAGATGTTGTCAAATGAGCTAAAATTTTGTTGCTAAATAGTTGAGACCTATATCTACAACTTTCATGTTGAATACTTTTTCAGAATTTGAGGCTTAATGGGTGATATTGGGCTTGCCAATCATAACAAAGGAGCTATGATTGGGCCTGACCAGTGTGCAGTAATTTGAACTTATCTGGAGTTATAGAAATGATATTAGACTCAAACTAACGCCATTTGAAATCTAAAATCTAGGTCTACAACTTTTATGAAGATCATAATTGCTCATTCTGATGCATTCAATGACCTCAGAGCTAAATGATTTCAGAGATAAGGAATCTCCATAATTTTCCACTCACCAAAAGTCATTTGGCATTTTCCACTCATCCACTCACTAATGACTCAGCCCCCTTGTCATTTTATATCTCTAATCCTTTATAAAAGGGGGCCTTAGTAGATCATTGAAGGTGTTAGGTGTTAAGTACCAAAATGATGCTAGTTTGTTACTAGGTTTTTTTGTAGTAATATTCCTTTATTCTAAATTGAAGTCATGTTCTTCTTCTTCTTCTTCTCTCTTTCTTTCTTCTTATCTATAAGTAACTAAGTTTCATTTTACTTGGGTGAAAGAGTGAAGCTCTTGATAATGAAATAAGGTTAGATTAATTTCTTTCTTGTGCTTAAATGATATATTTTCAAGTGGTTATTATAAGTATTATATTTTGTTTCCAATTAATTTAAAAACCCTCCTTGTAAAGTGGAGTTCTTGATTTGTTGTAGACAAGAGATTAGCACAATGAATGCTTTAACCCATTTACAAGTGGTGGTGCTAGAAACTCTCCTTATAAAGTGGAGATCTTGATTTGTTGTAGACAAGATTTTGACATAATGAATGCTTGATCCCATTTATGAGTGGTGGTGCTAATAGATGATTAAATGAATCATAATATAATTACGTATATAATTTTTAATGAACTTTGAACGTTGAATTTTTTGATTGGAATCTCAATTATGTGTGGATTCTAATTAAGTTATCAAAGAATTAATCTTGTCCTTCACTTATTTACCAAAAGTGAATCTCCTAACCCAAGCAATTCCTTTATACTTGTGAACAATTTTATTTATCATCTTTATTGTTGTAATAAAATATTTACTTTACTTTAATTAATTTTTCTTCATCAAGTCTCTGTGGTTCGACTTTGGACTCACCGAGAATTTATTACTTGAGATAACTTGCACTTGGGTTTGTAACTTTTAAATCCGCAGCAACCGATTAGCTCACCATGGTAATCAGTTATTTGGGTTGTCCAACCCAAAAAATAGAGTTTTCCTACATAGAAACTCAACCCAAACACCTTTCAACTCATAAACAGCACTCCTCAACCTAAGTGTGTAATATCCTGAAAATTATTTATTTCATTATAAATAATCATTTTATAATATTTATGATTTTTAGGAATTTTTGTAGATTTTTCTAGAAATGATGAATATTTTAATATATTTCTCATTTTACGTGTGCATTGAGCGGAGCCGGGATAACAAAATGTTTCCCCTGAGGCTGGTAAACTTTGGACTGTGGAAACGTCGACGGGAGATCTTACTAAACCTGAGGTTGGACATAGTTTACGAGGTTTACGTTTTTCAAGATTTTATCTGATAGATAAAATCACTGTATCATAAAATCATTTGATGAATAATAAAATATTATTTTCATCAACTGTAACTTTTATTCACGAGGAAAATAATTCTAACAGTGTAATTAATCATCTGTCAGATGTATTTAATTGAGAGGACAAGCTTACTATGCACTTTATCGAGAAGCGTGCAAAGCTTCTCAAGGAAGCTTTGAGGGAAGCTTCTAGGAAGTTTCCTTCCCAACTACTTTTCTCTCTCCTCCTTTTTGGTGCTGCATGGTTGGGTAGAGGGATATTACATTTTCATTCTCCCATTTCCTCTCATTCACGTTGGTCTCTCTCTCCCTCACGCAGCTCTCATTTCTCTTCCTCTCTTCTTCCACCCACACACTCCATTGTTAGGCTTTCAAGCTTCCCTTGCTCAAGCTAAACTTAAACCATTGTTTCCCCTCATCACCTTCAAGCTTTCTTCTTTGTGGGAGTCCTCTTTGCTCCTCCATTTTCGTCCTCCACAGCCCAGCTTCAAGCTTGGAGCTTTAAGGTAAAGCTCTCAACTTTCTTCTCCTTTCTCCCCATTTTCGTGTTCCATGGTCACATTAGTGACTATGGATGCCATTTCCACTCTTTGATCTTGATTTTTGTGGATTTGAACACCAAGGTTTCTGTGGTGGTGAAGCACGAAATTCCTAAGCAAAAAGCATCTTGCTTTTCCTTGTTCTTCACTAAGGTAAGAGGAAGATTATTCTCTTCAACCTGTTTTGGTAGTGAGAAACTCTCTGTTTGTGATTGATTGTGAGAAAATCCTATTGAAGGTTATCCTCTGTTTACATGTTGTTATAATGTGTTTGTGCTATTAGATTGTTTGTTTGTGTATATTTGTAACACCCTAAAAATTCTGACTTTAGGGTAAATGACAATTATGTCCCCAATGTACTGTTTTATGCTTGTTTGTATAAAATGTTATTTTTGTTTTGTTTTTTTTAGAGCAGAAGGAGTTTAGTAAACTCAATTCTGAAAGACACTATTCGAATGTTTTAATTTTTAGAATTTAAGCGTGCGATAAAATAATTTTCAAGATATTATTTTATTACTCAATATAAAACTTGACAGTGGACCCGATACTATATGTGTGGGACCTACGTATAAATAAAGTAAACAATAAGGAAATTAGGAATTTTGGACCAATGGGAACAAGACACCTAGAAGTCAAATTAATAAAGCTAAGTCAACAAAAATGGCTACGCTAGTTAGATTAGAACTAGAATATTTAATTTAGTTAGTATAATTACCTTAGAATCTAACTAAATTAATTACTACAACCTTAGTGTAACTAAATAGTGATAACTAGATAGTAATGTAGTTAGGCCTAACTAAATAGAATCCTAAACTAATTAAGTTAACCTAATGTAACTTGAAGTAACTAATTAATTTAATATGTAACTAAACCTACACTTAAATATATATAACTAACTAGTTGGAAGAAACAAATTTAGTTGGCTTTTTAAGTGGAGATTTCGGCCAAGCAAGGAGAGCAACCGAGAAGGCTCTAGACAAATGCTTATTCATGTCATGACTCATCACCATGCAACCAATAGGAATTAAGCTTATCAAGTAAGACAAAATCCTAGCCTTTGAACCATTGGATGGCCTAGATTGGTTCTTGAAATTTTGCACATGCATTTAGACTTTTTCCATCCACTTATACGGCTATCACTTAAACAATTCACCAAATAATTCTTTCCTTTTCTCCTTCCTTTCACCGAACACCATTAAAGAAAACCCAAGGAGGCCATTCGGCCAAGCTCCATAAAATACCACCCTTTCACCTAAAAAAAAAAATTCCATTTTCTCACTTTCCTACTTCAAGACCTTATTACAAGACCATTTCTAGTTGACAACTTCCTTCATTTCTTCCATTTTCAAGCTTGAAGACCACCTTTGAGAATCCTTCTTCAAAGGTAAAATTCTTTATTTTTCAATTCCATTTTCATTTCTAAGTTTCCAAGCCATGATTGAACCATGGTATGGTTCTATTTTCTTGTATTAACCTTTAGAAAATTTTATTTATTTTCCTAGAATTCTAAAGAGCAAAACCGAAATCACAAGGGAGAGGAAAAGAAGAAATTTTCATCATTTTAGGTAAGAGGAAGACTAAAATTTAGTTAAATTTAAGTGTTATTAAGAAATTCGGGTTTGATTGTATTTGTAAAATCCATAAGGATTCCTCTATGTGTTGATTTTTATAGTTTTTATTACTTGTTTAAGCTTTGATGTATTGTATGTGTTATACATTGTATATATTAAATTAATGTTAGAAATGCATGAGCATTCCAAAGAATGCAAAACCCTAGGTTTGGTCACATTATTGAATGGAAGGAATTAAAATGTTTTATAATGTTGTTAACGAAAACCAAATAAATTTTTGAAGCTAATTTAAGTGTTGTTAGTATTTACAAAGAATATATAGTAATTTAAAATATTTTACAGTAATTGGAAATGTGATGTATGTTGTGAAAACGGAAGACAGTGAGAATGAAATAAAATTTCTACGCGATTGATGAAAACAAAGAAGTTTTTCGTGTCGGGCCAAAGTGGTGGACCCAGATGTGTGGAATGTATGAGTAAACCAAGTGGGAGTGTATTGTAATTGGAGATTTTTTTCCACTGAGGACATTTATGTAATTATTTTCGCTATTGAGGGTGTTTTTGACATTATTTGAAATCTAATGGCATTTTTGTAAATAATGAAAAGTTTGATGGCATTTTTGTATATAATGGAAGTTTAGTGGCATTTTTGTAAATAATGGAGATTTGATGGTATTTTTGTAAATAATTGGAAATTGATGGCACATATATAAATAATTGAAACCTGAGGATATTTTGGTAATTACGCATTTGTTCATGCATTGAGTCGTGCCAAATTGGTGATTTGATTGACGAGATGAATAACATCGTGTTGTCGATGTGATAGGCATAGTGTGTTCGGGGTTTGATATGGACTTGGAGTTCATAGTGTGCACTATTCCATATGTGGACAGGAGGTAGCTCCTTCTGGGCCGTGGTGCGTGACAACACACTTATGTTCTCGACAAGCACTATCCTTAATCAAGTTTTGAGAGGACTATCAGACTGCCTGTAGTATACAATAAATTGATTGTGTGTCTGGGTTGTATGCTATGCCATTATATTATTTTTCGTGGGCTATAGACACAAAGTTTTGACAAAGGTAATAGCAATCACAACGATCACTATAGACACAAAGTTTTGACAAGGCAATAGCTGGTCGGGGTAGCCAAAGCTATAGACACAAAGGGTGGACAGTGCAATAGTTGGATTGGCTGGGCAGTACTAATAGAAGTCTCATCTCATTCTCTCTGATATCTGAGTATGTGTTGTAGCTCCATGGAGTAGGAATGAGTCATTTTATACTTTGTCATATTCATTTTAAATTCATTATATTGTGTGGTGAGTATTTTGAACTGTTATGGGATTTATGTACATTATGGATTTTATTTATGTTAATGTTGTATTATTATTTCATATGTGATATTTATTGGTTACTTTAAGTTGTCTTACCTCTCTATTTGTTGTATATATTGTTTGTTTTGTTTGTTGTATGTTTATATATATATATATATTTAGACTATGAAGAAGGGGTTGAAGAACCAGAGTTGGGCAGTGAGTACATAGCAGAGGAAGAACCACGATCCACGATTTTCGGTCGAAGACCCGGAGCCTTAGATAATCTCTAGTGTTAGTACCGATAGGGTGAGATGTCGACACCGGATTTTTGGGTTTTATCGGTTTAGAATTCCACGGAGGAGCCGAGAATTGGCGCATCTATGGAGAACGTAATGTTGTTGCTTATACAGAATTATTACTATGTCTTTGCGACCGAGTCTGTTTTGTCCCGCTTTTTGTATCGATTTCTATGTTCGTTAGAACTACCATTAGGAGTTCGCCGTCCACCGGAACGGTCTATTTCGGACTCCCTATGAGTTTAGTGTTGTGTCTTCGCTAGAACACTGCCGTTCGGACCCCTAACTATATTCCGGTCCACGAGCACCCGAGTTCCCGCTCACAGTCTTCGGGAGGCGTCATGTATTTGTCTTTGGAGGAATCATCTAGGAATGTTTCTCCAAGTGACTAAAAAAAAAAAAAAAAAAATGTATGACGTGCACTTGGGTTTGTTATCTTCGATCTTTGGGTTGTAAATATAAACCTTTCATGCTTTCTTTTTCTTTTGATATGTATTTTTATTTGGGTTTGTAAATTATGTGTAAATTATTTGTATAACTTAGAAAACAAAACTTATGTAAACTTTTGTATATTAGTATCGATGAATATGCATGTGAATATAATGTATAGTGTACTGGGGAGTGATGATGTTATTTTTGTGTGTGATGTTATTTATATAGATATAACATCTTGATAATACAATTTTTTATGTTTTCGAAACAAAGTAAGTGTACAGGTTTTATTATTTATTTATATCAAAACCTTATAATTTAAATATTCTCGTTAATCGTTATTTTATTTTAATAACAAATGTGACACCCCCACAAGGGTGTTACATTAGTTGGTATCAGAGCCCAAGTTAGAGTCTTTTGGGTTTGTGGGTAGGTTTGCCTTATTCGTACTGTGTGAATCTCTGACCTAGAACCCAAGTTAGAATCTTTAGGAGTTGTGGTTTGGTCTGTTGTGCTTGTATTGTGTGAATTCTCTGTGATTCATTTCCGAAAGGAAGAATCTAACTTTTATGTTTTATATGATTAAAGAAAGAAAATGTCTGGAAGAAGAGGAAGACATGCGGATATTCCTAGAGAAGTGGATCCTATAGTAGCGGCTGCAGAGGCTATGCGGCGGATGGCGAAAGCAATGATTCAAAGCAGAATCCGAGAGAGCGACTCAACAAAGAAGAAGCTACTACGGATGCTCTAAATTTATCTGAATTTAGGCGTAGTAACCCGCCACAGTTTAGAGGCGAGTTTAATCCTAAGAAAGCAAGTTTATGGATACAGGAGTTGGAGAAGATATTCGAAGGGATGAGATGCCCAGATGACAAAAAGGTAACGTATGCTACCTATATGTTAAGAGGAGATGGAGAAAGTTGGTGGAGAGGAACCCATTTGGTTGTTGCAAGTGAAGGCAACCTTGTAATAACTTGGGAAGTGTTTTCTACTAGGTTTATGGACAAATATTTTCCTACCAAGTGCTCGATATGCTAAGGAAAGAGAATTTCTTGGTTTACGTCAAGGAAATATGACAGTTCGAGTATGCATCTAAATTTGAGAGTTTGTCTCAATTCTCGGATTATGCTCAAACCAGGCCAAATGATGAGTGGCGATGTAGGAAGTTTGAAGCGGGATCTGCGAGTGGAGTTAAGACAAGGAGTATTGCCTTTGAGAATGACTCAATTCCATGCTCGGTAGATACATGTGCACAATTGGAGGAATTGGAATCGTTAAAGGATCCCAAGACTCGTAATTTTGGACCAATGAGGTTTCAGAGGGGAGGTAGCAGTCATAATAATCGGTTCCAACGTAAGCCATACTCGAGACCACCGGGAAACCAATTTCAACGACCACAGGTTGGAGGAAGCTCTGCTAGTACTGTTCCTAGTCAGAAAGCGGTGTTTGCACCAACTTGTTTTAAGTGTGGGAAGAAAGGTCATGTTTCTTCAGATTGTCCAATTAAAGGGACTATTTGTTTTAATTGTCAGCAACCTGGACATTTCTCTAAGGATTGTCCTCAGTTGGAAAAGAAACTCGCATTGAAGACTTCGGGCAAATCGCCAAGATCCGGAGGACGAGTCTATACTATGACAGAACTGAAGTTTCTCAATCGACAATCTTATTCAAGGGAAGGAATCATAGGAGGTAAGCTTTTGACTGTCTTGTATGATTCAGGCGCAACGCATTCTTTTATTGCCTATAGTTGTGTTGAGAAGTTGAAATTGCCTGTATCTTCTTTGAATTTTCCATTGGTTATTTCTACACCAACTGCTAAGTCTGTGGTCACATCTAAAATATGTTTGGATTGTCCTGTTGTTGTGAAGGATCGTATGTTTATAGTCAACTTGATTTGTTTACCCCTAGTGGAGATAGATGTGATATTAGGAATGGATTGGTTGTCTTCTAACCATATCCTGATAGACTGTGCAATTAAAGCTATAGTTTTTCCAAAGGAAGAGAACTCTGGATTTTTGATATGTTGTTAAAGCTAAGTCATTCTTTGAGAAATGGAGCGAGGGGATTTGTATTATTATCTTCTCTAAAAGTTGAGAATGAGAAAGATATACGTGCAATTCCCGTTGTTAATGAATTTCCGGAAGTCTTTCCAGATGATGTACCTGGTTTGCCGCCAGAGAGAGAAATCGAATTTGCTATCGATTTGGTACCAGGAACAGGTCCTATCTCGATTGCCCCGTATCGAATGTCACCACCGAATTGATGGAGTTGAAAAAGCAATTAGAAGAATTATTGAAAAGCGGTTTGTGCGACCAAGTGTGTCACCATGGGGAGCACCAGTGCTTCTAGTCAAGAAGAAGGATGGAACTTCTCGACTCTGTGTGGATTATCGTCAGTTGAATAAGGTCACTATAAAGAATAAATATCCACTTCCACGGATTGATGATTTGATGGATCAGTTGAAGGGAGCAGAAGTATTTTCTAAAATAGATCTGAGATCAGGTTACCATCAGATTCGTGTTAAGATGGAGGATATATCTAAAACAGCCTTCCGAACTCGATATGGGCATTATGAATATCAGGTTATGCCTTTTGGAGTGACTAATGCTCCTGCTATATTCATGGATTATATGAATAGAATTTTTCGCCCGTACCTTGATAGATTTGTTGTTGTCTTTATAGATGACATTTTAATCTATTCTCGGTCTAAAGAAGAGCATGCCGAACATCTCGGTATAGTTCTTCGGTTTTGAAGGACAAGCGTTGTATGCAAAGTTGGCTAAATGTGAATTTTGGTTGGAAAAAGTGCAATTTTTAGATCACGTAATTTCTAAGGAAGGAATTGCGGTGGATCCATCCAAGATAGAAACAATTACGCAATGGGAAAGACCTAAAACAAGGATGTGAAGTTCGAAGTTTTGTTGGATTGGTAGGGTATTATCGAAGATTCATAGAAGGTTTTTCCAAAATCATTTGGACCACTTACACAACTTACCGAGAAAGAATCAAGCTTTCGAATGGACGGATGAACGTGAAGCCGTTTTCAAGAGTTGAAGAGAAAGCTAACAACCTCACCGGTGTTGATCTTACCAGATTCTAGTAGATCTTTTGATGTGTCTCGCGACGCTTCATATCAAGGGTTAGGATGCGTACTAATGCAAGATCGAATGTGGTGGCATATGCTTCGAGGCAATTGAAGGTTCATGAGAGAAATTACCTAACTCATGATTTGGAATTAGCAGCGAGTGGTGTTTGCATTAAAGATATGGAGGCATTATCTGTATGGGGCTATATTCAATGTCTTTAGTGATCATAAGAGTTTGAAATACTTGTTTGATCAGAAAGAATTGAATATGAGGCAGAGGCGATGATTGGAATTTCTCAAAGATTATGATTTTCAACTCCAATATCATCCAGGAAAAGCTAATGTGGTAGCAGATGCCCTGAGTAGAAAAGTACTTAGTGTTTCTACCATGATGATAAAGGAAGAGGAATTACTCAATGAGTTCAGAAATTTAGAAGTATCGATGGAATTAGTGCCTGGGAAGATTTATGTGGGTAGAATGGTAATTATAAATGACTTGCTTAATATAATTCGAGATAAACAGGAGGAGGATGCGTTTTTGCAAAATGAAAGAGAACTGCTAAAGCAAGGTCACAAGGCAACAGTGGAAGAGGGATCAGATGGAATTTTAAGATTTCAAGGAAGAGTTTGTATACCCGACAATGCTGAATTAAAGACGGCAATATTGGATGAAGCCCATACTAGTAATTTAAGTTTGCATCCAGGAATGACCAAGATGTATCAAGATTTGAAGAAATTGTTTTGGTGGCCAAGGATGAAAAGAGACGTAGCAGAACGTGTGGCATCTTGTTTGGTTTGTCAAAGCGAAAGTGGAACATCAGAGGCCAGCTGGAATGTTACAACCGCTTTCTATTCCAGAATGGAAATGGGACAGTATTTCTATGGATTTTGTTACTGGACTGCCAAGAACGAGAAAAGGTCATGACTCAATATGGGTTATTGTTGATAGGCTCACAAAGTCAGCTCATTTCTTGCCTATTAATATTAAGTATTCGTTGGAAAGATTAGCCCAAATCTATATCAATGAGATTGTTAGATTACATGGGGTACCTATTTCCATAGTTTCTGATAGAGATCCAAGGTTTACATCAAGGTTTTGGCCAAATCTATAGAAAGCGATAGGAACTAAGCTACATTTGAGCTCTGCTTATCATCCACAGACTGATGGTCAGACTGAAAGAACTATACAATCTTTGGAAGATTTGTTGCGTGCTTGTGTGTTGGAGCAACAAGGGAGTTGGGATGAATTTTTATCTTTAATAGAATTCACCTACAATAATAGTTTTCACGCAAGTATAGGGATGGCACCCTATGAAGCATTGTATGGACGACGATGCCGAACACCTTTGTGTTGGTATCAAGACGGTGAAAGTATGACTATTGGATCAGAATTGGTACAACAGACTACAGAGAAAGTGAAAATGATTCAAGAGAAGATGCGAACTACCCAAAGTAGGCAAAAGAGTTATGCAGATAAAAGAAGGCGACCATTGGAATTTGAAGAAGGCGAGCATGTATTTTTGAGGGTGACTCCTACGACTGGTATTGGAAGAGTTGTCAAATCCAAGAAGCTTACGCCTAAGTTTATTGGACCTTATCAGATTATCCGTAAAATAGGTCCTGTAGCTTATCAAGTTGCCTTACCGCCGTTTTTGTCTAATCTGCATAATGTGTTTCATGTGTCCCAATTAAAGAAATATATTCCAGATCCGACACATGTGATACAACCTGATGAAGTACAGTTGAAGGAAAATTTGACGTACGAAACATTCCCTGTAAGGATTGAAGACAGAAAAGTGAAGCAGCTTCGAGGAAAGATGATTGAGTTGGTCAAAGTTATATGGAACGATGTGACTGGAGATGCTACATGGGAATTGGAAGATAAAATGAGGGAACAATATCCTCAATTATTTTAAGGTATGACAAATTTCGAGGACGAAATTTTTGTTTGTTAAGGAGAGAGTTGTAACACCCTAAAAATTCTGACTTTAGGGTAAATGACAATTATGTCCCCAATGTCTTGTTTTATGCTTGTTTGTATAAAATGTTATTTTTGTTTTGTTTTTTTAGAGCGAGAAGGAGTTTAGTAAACTCAATTCTCGAAAGACAACTGATTACGAATGTTTTAATTTTTAGAATTTAAGCGTAATGCGATAAAATAATTTTCAAGTATTATTTTATTACTCAAGTATAAAACTTGACAAGTGGACCCGATACTATATGTGTGGGACCCACGTATAAATAAAGTAAACAATAAGGAAATTAGGAATTTTGGACCAATGGGAACAAGACACCTAGAAGTCAAATTAATAAAGCTAAGTCAACAAAAATGGCTAAGCTAGTTAGATTAGAACTAGAATATTTAATTTAGTTAGTATAGTTACCTTAGAATCTAACTAAATTAATTACTACAACCTTAGTGTAACTAAATAGTGATAATTAGATAGTAATGTAGTTAGGCCTAACTAAATAGAATCCTAAACTAATTAAGTTAACCTAATGTAACTTGAAGTAACTAATTAATTTAATATGTAACTAAACCTACACTTAAATATATATAACTAACTAGTTGGAAGAAACAAATTTAGTTGGCTTTTTAAGTGGAGATTTGCCAAGCAAGGAGAGCAACCGAGAAGGCTCTAGACAAATGCTTATTCATGTCATGACTCATCACCATGCAACCAATAGGAATTAAGCTTATCAAGTAAGACAAAATCCTAGCCTTTGAACCATTGGATGGCCTAGATTGGTTCTTGAAATTTTGCACATGCATTTAGACTTTTTCCATTCACTTATACGGCTATCACTTAAACAATTCACCAAATAATTCTTTCCTTTTCTCCTTCCTTTCACCGAACACCATTAAAGAAAACCCAAGGAGGCCATTCGGCCAAGCTCCATAAAATACCACCCTTTCACCTAAAAAAAAAAAATTCCATTTTCTCACTTTCCTACTTCAAGACCTTATTACAAGACCATTTCTAGTTGACAACTTCCTTCATTTCTTCCATTTTCAAGCTTGAAGACCACCTTTGAGAATCCTTCTTCAAAGGTAAAATTCTTTATTTTTCAATTCCATTTTCATTTCTAAGCTTCCAAGCCATGATTGAACCATGGTATGGTTCTATTTTCTTGTATTAACCTTTAGAAAATTTTATTTATTTTCCTAGAATTCTAAAGAGCAAAACCGAAATCACAAAGGAGAGGAAAAGAAGAAATTTTCATCATTTTAGGTAAGAGGAAGACTAAAATTTAGTTAAATTTAAGTGTTATTAAGAAATTCGGGTTTGATTGTATTTGTAAAATCCATAAGGATTCCTCTATGTGTTGATTTTTATAGTTTTTATTACTTGTTTAAGCTTTGATGTATTGTATGTGTTATACATTGTATATATTAAATTAATGTTAGAAATGCATGAGCATTCCAAAGAATGCAAAACCCTAGGTTTGGTCACATTATTGAATGGAAGGAATTAAAATGTTTTATAATGTTGTTAACGAAAACCAAATAAATTTTTGAAGCTAATTTAAGTGTTGTTAGTATTTACAAAGAATATATAGTAATTTAAAATATTTTACAGTAATTGGAAATGTGATGTATGTTGTGAAAACGGCAAGACAGTGAGAATGAAATAAAATTTCTACGCGATTGATGAAAACAGCAAGTTTTTCTGTCGGGCCAAAGTGGTGGACCCAGATGTGTGGAATGTATGAGTAAACCAAGTGGGAGTGTATTGTAATTGGAGATTTTTTTCCACTGAGGACATTTATGTAATTATTTTCGCTATTGAGGGCGTTTTTGACATTATTTGAAATCTAATGGCATTTTTGTAAATAATGAAAAGTTTGATGGCATTTTTGTATATAATGGAAGTTTAGTGGCATTTTTGTAAATAATGGAGATTTGATGGTATTTTTGTAAATAATTGGAAATTGATGGCACATATATAAATAATTGAAACCTGAGGATATTTTGGTAATTACGCATTTGTTCATGCATTGAGTCGTGCCAAATTGGTGATTTGATTGACGAGATGAATAACATCGTGTTGTCGATGTGATAGGCATAGTGTGTTCAGTTCCTGATATGGACTTGGAGTTCATAGTGTGCACTATTCCATATGTGGACAGTGAGGTAGCTCTTACGGGCCGTGGTGCGTGACAACACACTTATGTTCTCGACAAGCACTATCCTTAATCAAGTTTTGAGAGGACTATCGACCGCTGTAGTATACAATAAATGATTTGTGTGTCCGGGTTGTATGCTATGCCATTATATTATTTTTCGTGGGCTATAGACACAAAGTTTTGACAGTGCAATAGCAATCACAACGATCAGCTATAGACACAAAGTTTTGACAAAGGCAATAGTGGTCGGGGTAGCCAAAGCTATAGACACAAAGGGTGGACAAGTCTGCAATATTTGGATTGGTCAGGCAAGTACTAATAGAAGTCTCATCTCATTCTCTCTGATATCTGAGTATGTGTTGTAGCTCCATGGAGTAGGAATGAGTCATTTTATACTTTGTCATATTCATTTTAAATTCATTATATTGTGTGGTGAGTATTTTGAACTGTTATGGGATTTATGTACATTATGGATTTTATTTATGTTAATGTTGTATTATTATTTCATATGTGATATTTATTGGTTACTTTAAGTTGTCTTACCTCTCTATTTGTTGTATATATTGTTTGTTTTGTTTGTTGTATGTTTATATATATATATATTTAGACTATGAAGAAGGGGTTGAAGAACCAGAGTTGGGCAGTGAGTACATAGCAGAGGAAGAACCACGATCCACAGATTTTCAGTCCGAAGACCCGGAGCCTTAGATAATCTCTAGTGTTAGTACTGATAGGGTGAGATGTCGACACCCGGATTTTTGGGTTTTATCGGTTTGGAATTCCACGGAGGAGCCGAGAATTGGCGCATCTATGGAGAACGTAATGTTGTTGCTTATACGGGAATTATTACTATGTCTTTGCGACCAAAGTCCTGTTTCTGTCCCGTTTTTGTATCGATTTCTATGTTCGTTAGAACTACCATTAGGAGTTCGCCGTCACCGGAACGGTCTATTTCGGACTCCCTATGAGTTTAGTGTTGTGTCTTTCGCTAGAACACCCTTTGTTCGGACCCCTAACTATATTCTGGTCCACAGAGCACCCGAGTTCCTGCTCACAGGTCTTCTGGGAGGCGTCATGTATTTCTGTCTTTGGAGGAATCATCTAGGAATGTTTCTCCAAGTGACTAAAAAAAAAAAAAATGTATGACGTGCACTTGGGTTTGTTATCTTCTGATGCTGGGTTGTAAATATAAACCTTTCATGCTTTCTTTTTCTTTTGATATGTATTTTTATTTGGGTTTGTAAATTATGTATAAATTATTTGTATAACTTCTGAAAACAAAACTTATGTAAACTTTTGTATATTAGTATCTGATGAATATGCATGTGAATATAATGTATAGTGTACTGGGGAGTGATGATGTTATTTTTGTGTGTGATGTTATTTATATAGATATAATATCTTGATAATACAATTTTTTATGTTTTCGAAACAAAGTAAGTGTACAGGTTTTATTATTTATTTATATCAAAACCTTATAATTTAAATATTCTCGTTAATCGTTATTTTATTTTAATAACAAATGTGACACCCCCACAAGGGTGTTACAATATTCATGTATATGAGTAGATTGGAATGTATAACATGGAGGAAAATGATGTCGGATTGGTTCTCGGATGGCTACGGTTTTGAGGCCCAAAATTTGGGGATTCTTTGTGAACAATTGTAAAGTAAGAATTTTGACCATTTAGTAGAGAAACTTCTCTAATGTCAATATCCATCGAGTAGGATGCCAATATTTGTCGAGTAAGAATTCTGACCATTTAGTAGAGACACTTCTCCAATGTCAATATCTGTCGAATAGAATGCCAATATCCGTCGAGTAAGAATTCTGACCATTTAGTAGAGACACTTCTCCAATGTCAATATCCGTCGAGTTAGGATGCCAATATCCGTCGAGTAAGAATTCTGACCATTTAGTAGAGATACTTCTCCAATGTCAATATCCGTCGAGTAGGATGCCAATATCCGTCGAGTAAGAATTCTGACCATTTAATAGAGACTTCTCCAATGTCAATATCCATTGAGTTACGATACCAATATCCGTCGAGCGAGAATTTCTGACCATTTAGTAGAGAAACTTCTCAATGTCAATATCCGTCGAGTTAGGATGCCAATATCCGTCGAGTCGGGATTTCTGCTGATCTTCTAGTATATTCGACAGTTTTCGATCTTCATTCGATAGAATCTTCATTCAACAGAAATTGATTCTTGGCCATTCTTGTCAAAATTGTAACTCAACCATTCTGTCACCAAATCCCCTTTTTGGCTGACATCTTTCATCATTCTATCATATTATTTTTCGTCGAAAGGTAGCCTCACATTTGTACGCATTTTCTGCGTCGAATCCAGAATTAAAAATTTATCACCTAACATCTAGTGATTAAATTAATGGTAATAAGATGCAAGGATTAGTAAATTGGAAAACTTAATTATACCTTGAGATTCATAAAAAATTTTAAAGAACCAAGAATGATAGTCTGCCTTATAGTTTAGAGCAATTTTTGGAATAAAGGAAGAATAAGAGTGTGAGAAGGGCTCTGAGGAACTTAGACTAGATATTCTCAGAGAGTTGACGCGAGAACATAATGGACTTAAAGCATAACCTTCATAGTAACTTTGAATAGCATGTGTTCACCTATGAGATTTTAGTATTGATTCGTTGTGGTGTGTGAATTTGATTAAGTTATGCTATCATTGTGAATATATATACATATACATATACATATATACATATGTATGCATTGAACCCATATGCATTGAAACATGCATTGTCATTGTGACATTAGGCCGATGAACTGGACCTTGGAAACATCTGATAGACTACTGAGTTTGATGTGATTTGAGTTTATTGGATATGCAATTGAGCATTATACAGTTATGGTGTATTATGCCTAGAAGTGGACGAGGACTTACAGGATAGTGGGGACTTTTTAGACCTAGGGGACGTCAGGGCGCGGTGTTTCACCTGTGATCCGGTTATCACCTTATGTATACCCCTGGCCGTGAAACACTGTTGCAACGCACTGGCAGCCCAACAAAGCACTATTACTTTTCATGGCCCGGCGTAGACTGTCTATTGAGGGGGGACAGATCTTCTGGGGCGTTTATCTCTGACAACTTTGAGTTTAGCTCCATGGAGTAGGAAATGAGTACATTGTACATGAGAATAGTCAGCATACGCATTGCGCATATGCATGGTTAGTTCCCACATTATCATAGGCATGGTTAACATACATATCGTGGAAACATAAATACTTGTTATATATCTATAGTGAATACTTGTTGTTGTAGTGCTGTTGATGATTGTACTATCGTGGTACATGTTTTCTGAGAATATCTATGAAATTGATAACTTGAACATATTTGTAATATCTGTATGTGTGGAATGACTTCGTCATTCGTGTTATGTTTCTTTGCTGCCATCATAGGTAATGAAAGTAGAATGTCTTACCTCTTTTCTGTATTTGTTGCTATCCTGTGTGGTTTTTGGTTAAAGTCTATAAAGGGGGTGAGGTCAAATCTCCTAGATTTCGCTTTGGTTTGATCTTCTGCGTTCAGTAAGGACAACTTGAAGGGACCCTATTGGTTTCGTCGTACTTGAGTTCACTGAAGGTGCCAGGGCTTGGCGAGTCGACTGGACCGACAAGCGTACATGATTTGTTGGGAATCTGACCTTGACCGTGAAGAGGACTACGATTGAAGACCTTATCCCGTATTTCTCACTACACCAGTGTGCCCGGGGTTGTCTTACGCATTCAAGATCCGAGGGAGTGCCTAACTCCTTAGTCGAGGATATGTTATGAGTAGTTTATACTTTATTTTTCATTATCTGCATAAAGTGTATTTTTGGGTATATGTATGTTTTAAGGTGATTATCCAGTCTTAAATATTGTAAATTGAATACATCTTATAAATCACATTTTCACTGGTTGTATATGTAACTATTCATTCGTGGCTCCTATTTTTCTCATATGCGAAATGATTAATATTTTTGTAAAGTTTGTTATTTGAAAATGATCGCATGCCAAAATTTAGTGACCGTGACATAATGACGATTGTGTCGTGGTTATTAAATCGAGGGGTGTTACAAAGTGCCTTCAAAACAAGTTTAAAAGGGGTTTCGTGAACACAATCAAAACCATTAAAAATATTGGGTCATGTTCATTCAATTCCAACCACTGGAAAATCTCTGAAAACCAATTCAAACAACCCATGAAAACCCCATGAGCTAAGAGAAAGGAAAGAAAAAGATGGAGTTTATAAGAACAACACCCCTATCCAAAGGAGTGATAAATCTCCAAGCTTAGCTTTCCCCTTTGTTTTCTTCTTCTTCCTTTCCTCTTTTACTTCCATCTTTTCTCTATTCTCATTTCCTTCCTTTGTTGCTACTATGACGTGCCTAAGAGAGAAAGAAAGTTAAGAGGAAATATCTCAAAAGACCAAAGATAAGGATAAGAAATGTGTGGCCTCAAAACCACTTAAGATATTTCATTGAAACTTATGTATCTGATAGGAACACCTAGATTTCTCCAAACCAAGTTTCCTAACTCCAATAGGCATTAAAACAGAGAAGAAACAGATTTATCTTAATCCTAATTTCACATTTCCTATAAATTTCTATATATGCGACAAGTCAATCTGGCATTAAAACACACTCCCAGTGTACTTAAAAATACCAAATGACCTCAGCTAACTCTAAAAAATTAACTGTGTCACCTTCTAATAACTCTATGAAATAGAGTTATTACTCAAGCATTTTCTAATGCATTCATAGGCTAGATCCTTGAGTTATACCTTTTTTTCATTCAATCCTTGATAAAAAGTGTATAGGGAATACGTGTTCATACATCATTATAAATTTAATTACATACACTGGATTCTTTTATAAATGCTTGATGAATTTGGTATTTGTTCACTTTTAGGAGCTTACAAATAAGCAAAGGGGAGCTCAAGATGGATGAAGACATTTAAGCATGACACTTCCAAAATTAAATGCCACGACTTCACAAATTTAGTGCCTAGGCACGTCCTAAATTTAGTGCCGCGACACTTCCACAATATATGCCACGACTCCTCCTTCTCAGTGGACCATTTCTTCATTTTCCAGAGACCAAGGTTCCGTGACACTTCTTAAATATATGCCGCAACACTTCCTTTGTGCATGAGAAGTTGCATACTTAATCATTCCTAATGCATTGGGATGCCATCTTCAGAGCTGCTACTCAATTTTAGGGGGTTTTTGGGAGAGAAACTAGGAGAGGGCAACAAGGTGTGGAAAAAGGATTAGAGAAGCTTGACACAACCCCGTACAATCCATCAAGACACCTAGTTCTTTCTTCCATCTTCTCTTTATTTATTATGATGTCTATGTTGTTATCTTCTAAGATTGCTATCTTTGTAACAATGATGTGCTAATTTCTTTTTTTGGGGTCTAATGAATCTTATATGTAATTTGAATAATTGTAATTCTTTCCTGCTCTTATGATAATTTTTTGTTATGATTTTCTAATTCTATGCTTAATGTGCACATTTGATTGGCCATTATTTGTGTTGTCTTAGTGAATCCATTGAACTAGACATAGGGATTGGGATGTTAGACCTTGGAATTAGAAAATGCATGTTCAATTAAATTCAATTGTTTAGATGAATTGATTTGTCAATAGGATAGAGATATACCTATTGGTCATGCATAACAAGTGTTTGATGTTTGTTCTTAATGCATAGAATTTTGTTGATTCACATAGAAATATAGTGTTTTGATTAAGTTCCATAAGTTTACAAGGCCATCGAAAGAGATTTGTAAATGCTTAAACACGTTGGCTAACATAACCAGATTATGATTAAGAGTAATGAAAAGATTGCTTAAAATCAAATAAAATAATAAGTGAAGTTAGACCCTAGATTCTCAAACATCTGTTTCTTCTCTGTTTATTTTTATCTTATTTTGGAATTGTTATTTTAATTCATTTATTTATTTATTCACTCAAACTAATTTGGTTTCCTGGAATAGAGAGTAAGTAGTTATTGGTTAATACTTAATATAATTTTTAATACAGTCCTCGTGGGAACGATATTTGAATATTCACTTTTACTACTTGTTGACACGCGCACTTGCGTGGTCTGGCATAATGGGCAACAAGTTTTTCGCACCATTGCGAGGGACTGTTTTTGAATTTTTGCATTAATATTAACATCGAGCGGCTTGTATTTAATTTCAGGTACTTTTTCTCATTGCATGTGACGCTCTCGAAGTTTTGAGATTCTCTCTCTTGACTCGGAGATTGAAAGAACCTTTGGTAAGCTCTTGAGGGAAAGAAATCAAACTTCGAAGAGTACCACAATGGCAAACGAAGAAGATCCCACTCGGTCATTGAGGGACTTTATAGCCCCTCTGGTTCAAGACTTACATTCAAGCATCAGGAGGCCAATTATACAAACCAATAACTTTGAAATCAAGCTGGCCATCATCCAAATGATTCAAGCATTAGTGCAATTTGGAGGCTAGTGAAGATCCTAATGCACACCTTTCCAACTTCCTGGAGATCTATGACACCTTTTGGCATAACGGGGTCTTTAAGATGCTATCAGATTAAGGTTGTTATCATTTTCTTTGAGGGACAAGGCCAAGAGTTAGCTTAACTCTTTATCGATAGGATCCATTACAATATAGGATGATCTAGCCCACAAGTTCCTTGCAAAGTATTTTCCTCCAGTGAAGACAGTAAAAATGCGCAATGATATCACTTCATTTGTGCAATATGACTCCGAGTCATTATATGAAGCTTGGAATAGGTATAAAGACCTCATTCGAAGATGTCCTCACCATAGAATTCCAAAGTGGCTACAAGTCCAAACCTTCTATAATGGCCTGTTGGGAAATGTCAGAGCTGTTGGGAATTGCGGATACAACACGCAGTGAAAAACAGGGATTCCCACCGAGGATCCATGCAAAAAAAAAGCCATAATCCGAGTTTTAAATGATTTACCTCTTGAAGCGTGAATCATTAACACCGTAATAGAAATGATGTCTCTGCAATATCCACACAAATAGACTCACGAACGTCCAACGTCCGCAAAGAGGAGCCTCACGTCTCTCACACAGTGCTAGTTGCGAAGAGAAGAGAAGAAATCTGTCACACTCTCACTCACTTTTTCTGTAGGTGCGGCTAGGGTTTTGAAATTATCTATATTAGAAGCCCCTTAGCAGTACTATTTATAATAGTGACTACCTTAAGTGAGTGTGAGCAGCAGCAAGGTAAGCTGTGCAACCCTAGACCCATCTGTTATGAGTCTGACCCATATTTGAATCCGAGTCCAACTTGTATCCATTGCTCCAATTTTAGTTTACTCTATGTGTGTGACCCTGCAGGTTCTTATTACGTTGGCAGTAATATTAAAATCTCATTTTAATATTACAAGCAGTGATCTACTAGCAACACATCGCTACTACCCAAGTAATAAGAATGTCAGTGATTTGATATAACCTTTCCGTGACCAATGTTTCCGTGTTGTTTAGTCCCTTTGTCAAGATATCTAGATTGAACACAAGGCATAGAATATGTCACCCTTATATAGTCTAATCATTCGTTTCCTGATACTCGAGTAGACTTTGTAACAATAAATAAGATTAATATCTCATATTGACTCCTTTGAGCATGGCCATGCATTTCACAGTCTCACTCAATCAGGGGGCCCGAAGATATTGCTCCTATTATGTAGGAGTGACAAATCCCATCTAGGTCACTCACATCCCTCTGCATGATTCGCGGTATGTCCAATAACCAACTTTATAATCACCTAGTTACAGATGACGTTTGATGGCATTAAAACACACAACTCCTCATGTAGGAATCGTAGTGATTTCAGGTCAAAGGACCACAAACACCATTGTCACTATGAGAATCGCTTATGACACTCACGTAACGATCCATGTAGCGTTCTCATGGTGGGTCAGTCTAGTACATCATTACTCTAATATGTACCCATGTGAAGACTTAATATCTCATATCCATGACCCGTGAGATATGATCATCAGTCTATGCACATACTAGTCTCAATGTATTATTGTTGTCCTAATTAACAATAATACTTGACTATGGACATTTAAGAATAGTGTTGTAACCAAAAGGATCTCACGATCAAGTCATCCACTTGATGTCCTATGGCATCAAACTTACTATTCTAAGGACTTTATTATGTTTATCAAAAAAGAACACAATAAATGAAATGACTCATATAAAAAAATAGCATAATGGAATGTATGTAAATACAGAAAATGTATTGGCCTCTAGGGCATATACCAACAAGAGCAACTATCGATGCAGCAGCAGGTGGCACTCTCATGAGTAAATCTATTGATGCTGCCTATGATCTTCTTGAGGAAATGGCCACCAACAACTACCAGTGGCTCTCAGAGAGGGTATTCCTAGGAGAATGACAGTCAGAATACATGATGTAGATGCCCTTACTTCACTTTTAGCTTAAGTAGCAGCACTCTCCAAGAAGCTTGACACCATGGCAGTTAACTCAGTGCCAAGAGGAGCCAATAACTCAGCTGAAACTTTTGATCATTGTCGGGACCTTCATTCAACTGCAAATTGTACAACTAGCCTAGAGAGTGTGCAATATGCTAATCAATTCCACTAACCTAGTCACAACAATGCTTTTGGTAACACTTACAACTGTAGTTAGTGGAACTATCCTAATCTCTCTTGGGATGGAAATTCTTAAGGTTCTTCCTCCTGTTTTCATCCCAAAGAAGCACCCCGTGCTCCTCCAGGTTTTCAATAGAGCTTCCCTCAAGTCGAAACTTCAACATCAACTTTAACTTCTAACTTGGAGAAGATGTTTGCTCAATTCATAACTACCCAAACAATACTACATGACTAAAACTAATTCAAGGCTTGCTTCCCACGATGCCTTAATGCAAAGCCAAGCGGCTTCCTAGAGGAATCTTGAGACTCAAGTTGGCCAACTAGCCTAAGCTCTGAACAATAGGCCTTTAGGGACTTTTCCAAGCAACACCATTAATAATCCTAAAGGTGCCTCTACCGAGCATTCTAAGGCCATATCAATGAGGAGTGGGAAGGAAATAGAAGGGAATCCCAAGACTCAGTTACTTGAAGAAGAAGTTGAGGTGGCAGAAAATGTGGTGGTTGTGAGTAGTGAGGTTGAGAAGAATAAGGAAACTGCAAAGAAGAAGATTGAGGACAAGAAGTAGGAGGACAAGCCTTATACACCACTTCCTCAACCTTTTCCTAACTGTCTAGTTAAGCAAAAGCTTAATCACAAATTCTAAAAGTTCTTAGAAGTTTTCAAGAAGCTACATATCAACATACCATTTGCGAAAGCTTTGGAGTAAATTCTAAGCTATGTAAAATTCATGAAAGATATCCTGTCAAGGAAGAGGGAGCTTGGTAAGTTTGAAACTATTACTCTATGGAGGAATGCAGTGCTATCTTGCAAAATAAACTTCCTCCTAAGCTTAAAGATCCCGAAAGTTTCACCATCCCTTGTACCATTGGTGAGAAATTTGTGGTCGGGCATTATATGGTTTAGGAGTGAGTATAAATCTAATGCCCTTTTTAATGTACCAAAGACTTGGTTTAGGGGAAGCTAAGCACACATTAGTTATCTTGTAACTTTCAGACCAAACTTTGACTTATCCATGAGGAATAATTCAATATGTGCTTGTAAAAATGGATAAACTCATATTTCCAGTAAATTTCATCATCCTTGATATGGAGGAAGATGAAAATGTTCCTCTCATCCTTGGAAGACCATTCCTTGCAACTGGAAGAACTATCATTGATGTTCAAAAAGGGGAGCTCACCATGAGAGTATAAGATCAAGAGGTAACCTTTAATATTTTCAAAGCAATGAAATTTCCTCAAGATCTTTAAGAATGTTCGTTTGTGAATGTGCTTGGTGGGACGGGATCTAGTGGATTTTGTGCAAGTGTCCCATGTGACCCTCTTAAAGCTTCATTGATATCTACATGTGAAAGGGAAGATGATGAAATGAGAGAGCTCAAACTGTCACCTTCTCATTCATGCTATGCCTATCTTGGTGACAAAGCTATATCTCTCAGTTATCATTACAGAGAAAGTCCAGCCTAAGACTATCTTGGGAGGTAACCCAAGTTCTTTACCTTATCTTTATTTTGCTTTTTTTATGCTTTTACAGTCATAGCGTAGTTATCTATCTTCTTTTGATTTTGTTGAGCTTTTGATTTCTTGATTTCTTTTGATTTTTTTACCTTATCTTTTTGGTTTTGCATCGATGGCTAAAAAATAAATTAAAAAAAACTTGTAATGTTGAGCTATGCAATAAATGTTAAATATAGATGTAGCTTATTTGATCTATGATATATCTGCTTTTGGATTAATTGTTGATTTTGGAAAGGATGCATGCCATCTGAAATTTAATTGAGCCTTAGTGTTTTGTTGTTATGTAGATGCATTTCCTTTTACATGATTGCGAATCCTAGAATAATAATAGTTATGCACATCTAAAGAAGGTTGTGACTTGCCCTGCTGTAATGATGACTTAATTTCTAAAATAATGTATGACTCTCTCTTGAGGTGAAATTCTAGACTAAGCATGTTTGATGAAATGATTAGGGTGTTCTTTGGATTGGTTGAGCTTTTCAAGCCTACCAATGTATGCATGAATATCCTTAGTAGCCATTTTGAACCTTGTGAATGTGATTGGCCTTTATGTTTTATTCTTTACCCACATCATCCCTATCTTTTAGCCTTTAGTTATAGTTTATCCACTAGTGTATGTCTTAGGAACATATCTTGAAAATGCTTAATTAAGTCAGAAGAAACAAAGGTGTACTACCATAGGCATGTTTTAGAACCTAGAAAATTTGTGATTTGAAAAAAAAAAGTAAGAAATTACAAGAAAAAGTTTGAAAATGATGGAAAGTTGTGTTTGTAAAAAAAAAAAAAAAAAGAGTTCCTTGTGCTAATTGTGCCTTGTGCTAGAAAATAAACTTTTGAGGTTCTTGTGCTAGAAAATGTACCTTGTGTGTAATGGTTGTTTGGCTCATTTAGGTCTTTTGCAAGATTGTGTGTCCCAATGCTTGTTTTATCCTTTCCTTCATTATTACCCTAGCCTTACACTATATGCTTGAAAGACCCTCTTGATCATTAATCATGCTTAGTTCTACATTAGTGGACAGAGAGATGAAGGGCATTTTTAAGGGATATGAGTTGGAGTTGCTTGGGTATCATCATGAGTTTTCTTGGATATGCATGCTAGAGTTAGGAAAGAGTTCCTTAATCATCTTTTGGGAAATCTTTTACATAAAAATTGAGGCATGATAACATGAGCTAAAGATTAGATGGCATGCATGCTTGACATTGAATCATTTTTGAACCATTGAATATGAGATTTAGAATGATGCCACATTATCATAAGCATTTTGGGAATCAGAATTGTTGGGATTTGCATGTGAATGTATAGATGCTTGATGCTGAGTCTGAGAAGTTAAGGAAATCTTGTTTTGTTTTGCTTGGGACTAGCAAAATCATAGGTTTGGAGGTGTAAGAACTCTATGAAATAGAGTTATTATTCAAGCATTTTATGATGCATTCATAGGCTAGATCCTTGAGTTATACCTTGTTTTCATTTAATCCTTGATAAAAAGTGTATAGGGAGTACGTGTTCATACATCATTCTAAATTTAATTACATATACTAGCTTCTTTTATAAATACTTGACGAATTTGGTATTTGTTCACTTTCAGAAGCTTGCAAAGAAGCAAAAGGGAGCTTAAGATGGATGAAGACATTTGAGCCATGACACTTCCAAAATTAAATGTCACGGCTTCACAAATTTTATGCCTAGGCACATCCTAAATTTAGTGCCACGACACTTCCAAAATTAAATGCCACAACTTCACAAATTTTGTGCCTAGGCATGTCCTAAATTTAGTGCCGTGACAATTCCACAATATGTGCTGCAGCACTTCTTCAATATGTGTTGCAACACTCTCTTTGTGCATGACAAGTTGCATACTTAATCATTCCTGATGCAATGAGATGCTATCTTGGGAGTTGCTACTCAATTTTAGGGAGTTTTTAGGAGAGAAATTAAGAGAGGGCAACAAGGTGTGGATGAAGGATTAGAGAAGTTGGACACAGCCCCATACAATCTATCAAGACACCTAGTTCTTTCTTCCATATTCTCTTTATTTATTATGATGTCGATGTTGTTATCTTCTGAGATTTCTATCTTTGTAACAATGATGTTCTAATTTCTTTTTATGGGGTCTAATGAATTCTATTATGTAATTTGAATTGATTGCAATTCTTTCCTGCTCTTATGATAATTTTTGGTTATGATTTTCTAATTCTATGCTTAATGCGCACATTTGATTGGCCATTATTTGTGTTGTCTTGGTGAACCCATTGAACTAGACATAGGGATTTAGATGTTAGACCATAGAATTAGAAAATGCACTTTTAATTAAATTTATGGATGGATTGATTTGCCAATAGGATAGGAATATACCTATTGGTCATGCATAGCTATTGTTTGATGTTTGTTCTTAATGCATGGAATTTTTTCGATTCACATAGAAATGTAGTGTTTTGATTAAGTTTCATAGGTGTACAAGGCCATTGAAAGAGGTTTGTAAATGCTTAAACACATTAGCTAACATAACCAGATTATGATCAGGAGTAATGAAAGGATTGCTTGAAATCAAATAAAATAATAAGTGAAGTTAGACCCTAGATTCTCAAACACCCGTTTCTTCTCTATTTTTTTTTCCTATTTTGGAATTGTTATTTTAATTCATTTATTTATTTATTCACTCAAATTCATTCCATTGCCCAGAATAGAAAGTAATTAGTTATTGGTTAATACTTAACATAATTTTTAATACAATTCTCGTGGGAATGATATTTGAATATTCACTTTTACTACTTGTCGACATATGCATTTGCGTGGTCTGGCATAATGGGCAACAAGTTTTTGGCTTCCACTTATTTGTAAGCTAGAAATAAATTCTCAATATTTATTTCTATTAGCTAAACCATTATGCTAATATCAAAGTCATTTTAAGATACTTTTCACCTTTTGTGTTGCAGCAAAGCACCTAAACTAGCTCAGATTGTCACAAAATTACATAAGCATGTTAAACTAGTATTATGCTATCTCTGTAACTATATACCAGTCTAACACGTTATTGAAGGAGTTACATATCTCATTGTTGACTTTCTTTTCTCTTACTTATCTCATTCTCTCCACTCTCTTATTCTCTCGTTACCCAGTAGAAGGAACAAAAGAAAACAAACAAAGGAAGAATCAAAAGGGAAGAAAGAGGCAAGAGGAAGAAAAATAGAAAGATAAGAAAGGAAAGAAGAAAATGTCTACAAGTTAGGTAGGGGATTGTTTTCTTAAACTTTTCTTGCCTTAACTTAATTTCTTAGAATTTTGAATGAAAACCTTGATTGAATGATAAGTTTTGAATTATGAAATTTATGCATTTGGAATGGTATTCTTGTATTATGCTTGTGAGTTTAAGTTTATCTCTTTTGGATTTAAAACTCTAAGGATTTGAGATTGTGAAAGAGATAAATAAATGGGTTTGAGGTTTACCCATATTTGCTATATCATTTTGTGATTGATTTGGTTGGATATTATAAGGTATTTTGTTGTATTTGGTATATATGTAATTGATTTGGGTTGTTTGTTAGTCATTGCAACCATTACCCAAGAGAGGGACTGAATTAGGTGATTACAAGTTTTAAAACAACTTTGACAAATTATGCATTTTGAATAACTTAATTAATAAATGTAGTAGAATAAGTTTAACAAAGGTACAATTATTAGAGATTTCACAAATACCACTTGGGCTATAGGATAAATCAAGCAAATAAGCTAGATATCAATTTCAACTGAAGTGTAACATTCCAAAAATTATTTATTTCTTTATAAAAAATTATTTTATAATATTTATAATTTTTAGGAATTTTTGTGAAATTTTCTAGAAACGCTGAATATTTTAATATATTCTTCGTTTTGTGTGCCCACTGAGCGGAGCCGGGAAAATAAAATATTTTCCTAAGGTTGGTAAACTTTGAACTGTGGAAACGTCGACGGGGAATTTTACTAAACCCGAGGCTGGACACAGTTTACGAGGTTTTTGATTTTCAAGATTTTATTTGATAAATAAATTCACTGTATCATAAAATCATCTGATGAATAATAAAATATTATTTTCATCAAATTGTAACTTTTATTCACTGGGGAAAATAATTCTAACAGTGTAATTAAATCATCTGTCAAATGTATTTAATTAAAGAGACAAGCTTACTATGCACTTTATCGAGAAGCGCGTGAAGCTTCTCAAGGAAGCTACAAGGAAGCTTCTAGGAAGCTTCCTCTCCAACCACTATTCACTCTCTCTCCTCCCTCTCATTGTGCAGCACGATTTTGGGGGTAATATGACAATTATTCCCTCCCATTTTCTCTCATTCACGCTGGTCACTCTCTCCCTCACGCAGCTCTCATTTCTCTTCCTCTCTTCTTCCACACACCTGAATACTCCATTGTTGATTTCAAGCTTTCCATACTCAAGCTAACTAAACCATTTCTTCCCCTCTCCATCCTCAAGCTTTCCTCTTTGTGGATCTCACCTTGGCTCCTCCATTTTCGTGGTTGGCAGCCCAACACCAAAGCTTCAAGCTTTAAGGTAAAGCTCTTAACTTTCTTCTCTTTTCTCCCCATTTTCGTGTTCCATGGTCACATTGGTGACTATGGATACCATTTCCACCCTTTGATCTTTATTTTTATGGATTTGAACACCAAGGTTTCTGTGGTGGTGAGGCACGAAATTCCCCAGCAAAAAGGAGCTTGCTTTTTCCTTATTCTTCACTAAGGTAAGAGGAAGATTATTTCTCTTCAACCTGTTTTGGTAGTGAGAAACCCTCTGTTTACATGTTGCTTATAATGTGGTTGTGCTATTATATTGCTTGTTTGTGTATATTCATGTATCTGAGTGGATTGGAACATATGACATGGAGGAAAATGATGTCGGATTGGTTCCCGGATGGCCACGATTTTGAGACCAAAAACCTGGGGATTCTTTGTGAAAAAATTATAACAACTTGAACTTCAGACCATTTAGTATAATGTCAATATCCGTCGAATTTGATTTCTGACCATATCCGTCGAATTTGATTTCTGACCATATCCATCGAATTTGATCTTATGATCATATTTCGTCGAATTCGATTTTCTGACCATTAAGCACAATGTCAATATCCGTCGAGTAAGACTTCTGACCCTTTAGTGGAGACACTTCTCCAATGTCATTTTCCGTCGAGTAGGATGCCAATGTCCGTTGAGTAAGAATTCTAACCATTTAGTGGAGATACTTCTCCAATGTCAATTTCCATCGAGTAGGATGCTAATATCTGTCGAGTAAGAATTCTGACCATTTAGTGGAGACACTTCTCCAATGTCAATTTCCGTCGAGTAGGATGCCAATATCCATCGAGTAAGAACTGTGACCATTTAGTAGAGACACTTCTCCAATGTCAATTTTCGTCGAGTAGGATGCCAATATCCATCAAGTAAGAATTCTGACCATTTAGTAGAGACACTTCTCCAATGTCATTTTCCATCGAGTAGGATGCTAATATCCGTTGAGTAAGAATTCTGGCCATTTAGTGGAGACACTTCTCCAATGTCAATTTTCGTCGAGTAGGATGCCAATATCCATGGAGTAAGAATTCTGACCATTTAGTAGAGACACTTCTCCAATGTCAATTTCCGTCGAGTAGGATGCCAATATCCGTCGAGTAAGAATTCTGACCATTTAGTAGAGACACTTCTCTAATGTCAATTTCTGTCGAGTAGGATGCCAATATTCATCGAGTAAGAATTCTGACCATTTAGTAGAGACACTTCTCCAATGTCAATTTCCGTCGAGTAGGATGCTAATATCCGTCGAGTAAGAATTCTAACCATTTAGTGGAGACACTTCTCCAATGTCATTTTCTGTCGAGTAGGATGCCAATATCCGTCGAGTAAGAATTCTGATCATTTAGTAGAGACACTTCTCCAATGTCAATTTCCGTCGAGTAATAATTTTGACCATTTAGTGGAGACATTTCTCCAATGTCATTTTTTGTCGAGTAGGATGCCAATATCTATCGAATCCAGAATTAAAAATTTATCACCTAACACCTAGTGATTAAATTAATGGGAATAGGATGCAAGGATTAGTAAATTGGAAAATTTAATTGAAAACTTTGAGATTCATAAATTTTAAAGAACCAAGAATGATAGTCTGCCTTATAGTTTAGAGCAATATTTTGGAATAAAGGAAGAGTAAGAGTGTGAGAAAGGCTGTGAGGAACTTAGACTAGACATTCTCAGAGAGTTAACGCGAGAACATAAAGGACTTAAAGCATAACTTTCATAGCAACTTTGAATAGCATGTGTTCACCTATGAGATTTTAGTATTGATTCGTTGTGGTTTGTGAATTTGAATAAGTTATGCTATCATTGTGAATCTATATATAAATATATATGTACGCATTGAATCCATATACATTGAGCATGGTTGAAGCATGCATCGACATTGTGATTATGGAACCGAAGTACCGGACCAAGAAACCTCAGGTAGACGATTTAGTCAGAGGTGGTTTGCTTTTGTAACCAGAACCATCAGGTAGACGATTTAGTCAAAAAGGACTGGTTATCAAAGGAAGCCCAGTTAATAGTGATACTATGTAGTCGTATGGGCGATTATATAATATCACTGATGCAAATGGTATTGAAACAATTGTATGGATGGTTGCCTCAATACCGTTGGGAATGGTACAACGGAGGGTTGAATCCCATTGAATATGCATTTGTGCATTATACAGTTATGGCATGTTATGCCTAGGAGTGGACGAGGACTTGCAGGATAGTGGGGACTTTTTAGACCTAGGGGATGTCAGGGCGCGGTGTTTCACCTGTGATCCGGTTATCACCTTATATATATACCCCTGGCCGTGAAACACTGTTGCAATGCACTGGCTGCCCGACAAAGCACTATTACTTTCCATGGCCCGGCGTAGACTGTCTATTGAGGGGGGACAGATCTTCTAGGGCGTTCATCTCCGAAAACTTTGAGTTTAGCTCCATGGAGTAGGAAATGAGTGCATTGTACATGAGAGTAGTCAGCATATGCATTGTGCATATGCATGGTTAGTCCACATATTATCATGGCATGGCTAACATACATATTGTGGAAATATAAATATTGTTATATATCTATAGTGAACACTTGCTGTTATAGTGTTGTAGATAATTGTATTGTCGTGATATATGTTTTCTAAAGATATCTATGCAATTGATAACTTGGACATATTTGTAATATCTGTATGTGTAGAATGACTTCGTCATTCGTGTTATGTTTCTTTGCTGCCAACATAGGTAATGAAAGTAGAATGTCTTACCTCTTTTTTGTATTTGTTGCTATTCTGTATGGTTTTTGGTTAAAGTCTGAAAAGGGGGCGAGGTCTAACCTACTAGAGATATTGGCTTGATTTTCTGCATTCGGTAAGGACACCTTGAAGGGACCCTATTGGTTTCATCGTATTTGAGTTCGCCGAAGGTGCCAGGGCTTGGCGAGTCGACTAGACCGACAATAGTACGTGATTTGTTGGGAATCTGACCTTGACCGTGAAGAGGACTGCAATGGAAGACCTTATCTCATATTTCTCACTACACCGGTGTGCCCGGGGTTGTCTTACGCATTCAGGATCCGAGGGAGTGCCCAACTCCTTAGTCGAGGATATGTTGTGGGTAGACTATACTTTATTTTGCATTATATGCATTAAGTGTATTTTTGGGTATATGTATGTTTTTAAGGTGGTTATTCAATCTTAAATGTTGTAAATTGAGTACATCTTATAATTCACATTTTCATTGGTTGTATATGTAACCATTCATTCGTGGCTCCTATTTTCCTCATATTGCGAAATGATTAATATTTTTGTAAAGTTTGTTATTTGACAATGTTAGCATGCCAAAATTTAGTGACCGTGACATAATGACGATTGTGCATTGGTTATTAAATCGAGGGGTGTTACATAAAGCATATAGATAGAGTTGAGAATAGAAAACACTAAGATTTATCCTGGTTCAGCCACCAATCACTTGTGGCCTACGTCCAGTCCTCAAGTCAACCACCCTAGATTTTCCACTATGTCTTCAAGCTTCAACAGGTGCTTGACAACCTTTACAATTGAGAGCACTCAATACACCTTGGGATGCCTCACCCTTGTGCTTGAGCCTCAAACAGGACTACCTCACCCTTTACAACTTTTGAGGTATGCCTCACCCTCAAGGGATACCTCACCCTTTATCCAACTAAGGGATACCTCACCCTTTTTCTCTAGAGGGATACCTTACCCTCTCTTTTACAAATTATACAATGATGTAGATAATAGAAACTCTCTCAAAGAGTAGATAATACAAATTGAAGCTTATGGGTATCAAGGATTCACACTTTGAAGCTAAAAAAAAAGAGGTTTGGAGAAATAGATAGTGAAACACGAATTTAATGTTCAAGAATGATTTTCGGATTGTTCTCCAACCTTTCATGAATGCCTAAACATTTTCATTTATAGCCTAAAGCAAATTATAGCCATTGGTGGTGGTTAGGAATGATATACTATGAAATATACCCGTTTATAGCCGTTGTACTGTGTTTTCTGGTTGCCCAGATAACTGGTTAGGACATTATCCTAATCGGTTAGAAGCTTCAAAATTTTGCTCCTGAAATTCACAATAACTGGTTAGGAAATGAGCCTAATCAGTTAGGCTTCTTTTTAAAAGCCTTTCACGTGTGTTTTAAAAACACTACTAACTAGTTAGGAAAACTTCCTAATCGGTTAGGAGGTCTTATAAAAGCATGAAAAATACACATTTATTTTATGCTAACCGATTAGGTGAAATGCCTAATCGGTTAGGAGCTTTAGAAACTTGAAAATGCTTCTGATATTCATAATAATTGGTTAGGCTAATTGCCTAATCGGTTAGGACCATTTAGAACGTGAAAATGGCTCCTGACAGGGTGAATAATCGGTTAGGGAAAATCCTTAATTAGTTATTGCACTCTAGTTTTGAAAACTGACTTTAAATGGTCATAACTTCTTCGTTCCTTATCTGTTTTAAGCAAATGACCACTCATTGGAAAGATCTTTGAGTCTGTTTTCAAATGAAAGAAGTTTCAAAGCAAAACACAAAGTAGTTGGAAAGATATGATCAAAAGAGTAACTAAAGATCAGTTTTACAAAACACAAACTTAGCTATTTTTCAATGGTTTGACCTACCACCAAGACTAACTTTTCAAAACATGTTTGTTGGGTATTTTATAATGTAAGAAATACTTTTAAAGATGTTAAAACATATTTGAGCGTTAGTGTGATTCCCATTTACCTTTACATAAAATATAAATCTTATAAGCTATTCTTGAAGATGTTGGACTTGATCTTTTACCACCATCAATTCTTGATGTAATCAAGCTTCCAAAAAAAATTCTTCTCTTCAAAACTTGTAAATGCTTGGAACATATTTATCATTTTCATTCTCCTTGAGTTTAGTATAGTTGTGATCTTTTGCTTTCTTGTTGCAATGCTCACTCTTGGTACTTGAACTATCCTACAAAAGTATTATTCACTTAAAACGAATATAGTTAGTTCAAATTCATAGCTCAATATCTTCATATGCATGATTCATAAATGTATAACTCTAGTTAGTCTAACATGTATATAAGACTTTCATAGACACATCCAAATAAGATATTTATCAATTACTAATATGTTATGCTCTATGTAGGATGCAACAAAGAACATTTTGCACATTTTCATTTAAGTAGAATCAAATTCAATATTAATTCATTAAGACTCATATAAAGTATTATTGGATATATTATATGAAGAATGTTACATATATCTCATTGCATGATTATTAAGTGAAAAATAACTAGATAAAGTATATAATCATGCATGATACAATATATCTCATTAAGCACATCTATGTAACATGATCAATATTCTTTTGTAATGCATTTGTCATCTATTAAGCACATCATAAGCATCATTCTTTTTGTCTCATATTTGTTATCATCAAAACTTATCATATTAAACCACTGGGGCAAAGACAATTCTACAATCTCCCCATTTTTGATGATGACAAATCACCAGAGAAAAATATGTTTAGCAATATACAAGGATAGATATTCATGTAAGCATATCAAATAATAAGCACAAGAATATGTTTTTCTTTCCAATTCTCACTCCCCCTATTTGACATCAACAAAAAGACTTAGGAAGGAAAGGTAATATTTTTCTCTCCCCTTATAGATAAAACTTATGTTGTCAAAAAAGAGTAGGATCATCAAAACCATAAACTTCTTCAAGTTATTCAAATCATAACTATCTCCCCTTATTTGATTCTACACATGATACAAGAATAGAGAGATGAAACAAGCATGCTTTCAAGATATAAAAGATTATTCATGCAAAGCTTGTCATATTTTGGTACATTAACATTTAGCACATGATAGCAATAAGCTTAAGAAATTATGTCTAGCATATAATATTTTGCATACCACATGATAAATAAGTACCACTTGATATCACTTGTTAGGAGTTACAAAATATTCGTGTAATATCATGGAATTGAGGTTTTCAAATGAAAGATCAAACAACATGCCATATATCAAACATTTCTTAATGAAGCATTCAAAAGATATGAAGTTTAAGAATGTTTACCTTCTTTCATTGATAGAGGGAAAGAGAATAAGAGATGATCTTTATTGACATGTTGATATTATTAACAATAAAACACTTCATGTCAAGCAAGGATGTAAGCCAAGAGATATAAGCAATAATTTAAGTGTTAGGCTCCCCTTCAAAATATGCATATTATCAAGATATAAAAGTTTAACATAGTCATGCATATATTTTTAGTCAACAAGGACATAGAAAAAAGATATATAAGATAAAAAGGATAAATAATCATTACAAATCAATAAATAATTATAAGGAATTATAAGAAAATAAGATAAGCTCCCCCTTATTGAAACACAAGATAGATAAAGAGAAATATGTATGCCAAGACCATGTAAGTACATTACCTTAAAGTAAAGCAAGACAAAAGATACATATTCTTAATCTATCAATCAAAAACCATTTTTAAATTTCTCCCCTTATCAAAAAGAATTTTATAAGAATACATTATATTTTCAAAACTATTTTAGAAGGGTAGAGATGTTTTATATTAAAAATCACATATTCCTTGAGAGTGATCAATCCCAAGTCAAAAGAACATTTGAAAGTATATCTCTTCTCTTTCTCATTAAAAAGAGCCTTGACAAAATAAAATACTTTGAAGAACAAGGCTTATCTTTTGAAGTATTAAGATAAGCTCTATAGAATATTTCAAAAAATTTATTTGGAAACTTTCTTAAGCATTCTCTCAAGATTTAATAAAACATTTCAAAGCAAATGAAGAGAATACTACATTTATAACACATATCCAATGATTTTCAAATTTTAAAGACAATTAGGAGGTGAAAATACTTTCAAGGTCTTAAGACAAATTCAAAATATTCTCAAGCATATAGAACTTGGAAAGCTTCTTTTAAATATGATAAGAGATTTTGCTTAAAAAAAACTTTTAGACAAGCCATAAACTCTTTTCAAAACAAGAGTATCATTCTCTTAGGTGTTATACCACTAAGAAACCATAGATCAAGAGAATCATAGATATCAAACATTCACCTTGATGAAATATGTAACACCTACCTTAGGGTATCACATTTCAAACCAACTTCTTATAAAATTCTTTACCCAAGTTATAAAATATTTAATTTTATTAAAATATGGGTTTCAAAATTTCTTTTCGTAGATAACATAAACTTTACTGAATTAGAAAAACACAAGATATAAAGACTGGATTAAATAAATCTCTCGTATATAACATAGATTCGTAACATCTTAATTACATAAAACTCACGTATTATAAATAAAATATAATTACCATATAAAAACTCAACCTGGCCCTAGTTCACAACACCTAAAGACATAAGTCCTTCTCAGAAGACAAATTCCCTAGTCGGGAATGTCTCAACGGATAAAAATCCGAGCAAGTGATATCTCGAAGTCCTCCCTAGGAGTATAGTGAAGATCATTCCACAACTCCTTGGTAGGTAAAACAGACTCTAAATGCAACCGTAAAAGAAGAAGTAATGACCTCATGACGGGTCCTACTTGCAGATAGAGTAATGTCACCACAATACCCTATATACTCTGAGTCCCAATGGACACGCCAAGCAGCAGCGCCTTCAAGAAACTGTAGTCTAAAGAAACCTAGCTTATCCTTCCTTGCAGTCATCGCAGTCTTCACAAACGTAGGCATAAAATAGAAACAAACAGAATAATACAGCAAAGAGGTGAGATCCTCTGCATCGCATATCATTATGGCAACAAAGAAACAATACGAACAATAATGTCTCTCCGTATATACAATCCATAGATTGATATAAAAATAGCAAATATATTCATGACATTTAATAGATAAATAATTCAATAAACTTGCACCACAATATCTGGCATAATTATAGTACCACAATAATATCATGTCACAATATTATTATATCAACACAGTATAAATGCTGATTATGCATATGCACGAGGTGTATGCTGACCATCCTTATGCACAATGCAATCAGTTCTTACTCCATGGAGCTAGACTCAAATTCAGAAATGAACATTCTAGAAGATCTGTCCCCTCTCAATAGACAGTCTAACGCCGGATAATGAAAAGAAATAGTGGTTGTTTGGCTATTAGTGCATTGTTGTTGGTTTATCACGGCCAGGGGTATATATATATAATGTGAGATCATCATCACAAAGTGAATCACCGCGCCCTGACATCCCCCAAGATATGGTCTAGATCCACTGTCCTGTGAGTTCCCATTCACTCTTTAGGCATAAAACGCCATAACAACCACTGGCTGTATAATGCTCAAATGCATATTCAATGAAATCAAACTACCGTTGTATCGTTCCCAATGATATTAAAGCAACTGCCCATACAATTGTTCAATACCATTAGTATCAATGATATTATATAACTGCCCATACAACTACATAATACCAATGATCTACTCAGGTCCAGAACTTCGGTTCCACAAGCATAATGCTAAAGCCATAAACCACTCGGGTACAGTACGTCAGCCTTACAGCAAAACTCGTTGTTCCTCTTAATTGCATAGCGATTTTATCACATTTTCACAATCGCATAACACTTTAGTTACATTTTCAAATCGCGTAATAATTTTTCAACGTTTTCTCAATCGCATAGCTAAACATCAATTTTTTAAAATTGCATAAGAGTTTTTCTACGTATTTTCAATCGCGTAAAACATTTTAATCATATTTTAAGCTTAAATTTAAGCTTTTCTCATTTAATATCAAAATTAAACTTTAATTCTAATATTTCCTTAATGAATCACTTTTAAATGATATTTCAATCATTTTCTCACTAAACCTCCTTTAATAAATATTTTCAAACATTTTCCATAAAACTTAACTTATTTAAATTAATTCAAGGTATCTCAAAAATATTTGTTCATTACTCTCAATAAAACTTTAAATAAAATACTGTAAGTTCCCAACCATCCTCAAAAATCATTTCATTGCTAAAACTTCTCTAAATAATATTTTCTAATATTTTCTTCACAAAACTGTATTTCTTTGATTAACTTGGAATATTACAGCTCAAAATTTCCTAACGCGCTTCAAAACCCAAAGGGTGAACTATACGTCAGTAAATTTCAAGTTTTGACTTTTATCTCACTTAATACTCTAATTACACTAATTTAATTCTAAAAATTAGTTTACTTTCTTTTTACATCTCAAAATTCACAAAATTGAGTTCTTGTTAATTAATCCTTCAAGACTACACTTAAGAAAATATTTTTGGTCTAAAATACTAACTCTTGGCATATTGGCCGAAAATCCATTTATTTTTCATAATTAAATATTTATTCATTTGCTATCTCATTTTTCTTTGTAAAAATCTTTAATCCATTTACTTGTTACCTAATCATCTAAAATCCATACTTAGTAAAACATTTCAAGTGGTTTATTCCAAAATCATCATTGAGGCTGTGAGCCTCTTGGTTATTTGAACCCAAAATAGTTTTCCTTTCCACATGATTCTTATCATATACAACATATCATATATTCATGCTCCCTATTAACGCAATAAAATCATATTAAGCATTTAATCATAATTTAATCATAATCATACCATCTCATGTAACATCCCAAAAATTATTTGTTTCATCATAAATAATTATTTTATAATATTTATAATATTTGAGAATTTTTCTGAATTTTTTCAGAAACGTCGAATATTTTAATATATTCCTTGTTTTGCATGCACACTGAGCAGAATCAGTGTAACACTCTAGAAATTATTTGTTTCATAATAAATAATTATTTTATAATATTTGTAATTTTTGAGAATTTTTATGAATTTTTTTGAAAACATCAAATATTTTAATACATTTCTCATTTTGTGTGCGCACTTAGCGGAGCCGAAAAAATAAAATATTTTCCCTGAGGCTAGTAAACTTTGAATTGTGTAAACATCAACGGGGGATCTTGCTAAACCCGAGGCTGGACACAATTTATGAGGTTTATGTTTTTTGAGATTTTATTTGATAAATAAAATCTCTGTATGTACTGTTAAATAAAATTCTGCGGCACTCGCTATTATTCGTTGGACAGTAAGTACTTGCTTTGTGAACTGTAACAATTATCCATTGAGTAATAGATTGTAGTTAAAATCCTAATCACCATATTATTTTATCACTTTATCACCTAATCATCTTATCTAAATGAAATCCACTTTATGTCTAATCAAATATACTTTTGAAAAATCCAACAAGCTAACCCTAGTTTTGGTGACAATTTTCCCTCCCTTTTCTCCCTCACACTCCACGACCAAGAGGGCCTTTTTAGAGCCAAAAAGCTTAACTTTCATTTATTACTTTCATCTCTAATTTTTGAAAATCATTTTTACTATCAACTTCTCTCTCTACATTTTCTTTCTCATCTTTTCTCTCAAGTTTTCTCCTCCTTCTCTCTTCTCACACACTCCACGGACTCACTCCTTCTCTAAGCCTCCATGTTTGCAAAAATTCAAAGTAACCGTACTTTCTTAATCTCCATCACATTCTAAACACTTTTCTAGTTTGAATCTACTTGAAATGCTTCCATCTTCATCATATTCTTCAAGTCTCAAAGTTTGAAGCTTTAGGGTGATGATCTTGATTTCTCATCTTCTCTTTATAACACCCACCGTAGGGTATCATATTTAAGACTAATCCTAATAGAACTTACCCAGGTTGTAAAATAATTAATCTTGTAAAAAAGTTAATTTTAAAATTTGGTTTACGGAATAAAATAAAATAAGTAAACTAAATTAAAACATTAGTAAGGCGTGTAATAAACACACCAAAATATATTTATACATTATGTTACAAACTTTGTTCGAATAACTTACATAATTACAACCCTGCTTCCAAAGTAAAATACAAACATAACTATTAAGCAGTACTCTAAAAACAAACCTAAGGATTTGGTTCCTCGGAAGGATCCTCTTCCTCCTCTACATTATCATCAAAGAATCCAGGCGGATACAGATGTCTCATAGAGGTCCTTACCGATGATGCTACAGAATTTTCTTGGGGTGTATAGACAGACATAACTCCACCCCAGAGTTTATGAATAGGTATCGTGAATTCCAAACGCACAGTTGCATGTTGAGTTAACACGAAAATCCCATCCAAGGTTCCACTTAAGCTCATAGTCAAGTCCCCGGTGTAAACAAACCTCTCATTATTATAGTCAAATCTCCAGGCGTCAGTTCCGCCGTGGAATTGAACCATAACAAAACGTAAGACTTGACGTCTTGTCGCCATATTAACAAATTAAGAAAACTGCTACTGAAGATAAATAGGGTCCTTTGCCTCCTCGTTCCCTCGGTCTTCAAAAAACATATACAATGAAACAGATATAACATAACAACGAGGTGAGATCCCCTACATCAATACTAGAGTGGCAGTGAAAGAAATGACAGCAAATAAATAGCATACAATATTAAAACATTAAATCATATTGTCAAATCATAGATAATAATTTAAACAAACTTAAATAACTAATCAATATATTGACCCACAAAGTATATGTATAACGACCAATTCCTACTCCATGGAGCCAAACATAGTTTCGAAGAGAAGATCCAAAAGACATGTCTGTCACTCGGCTGCCGTGGCCAAAAGTGCTATAATATATCAATTTTGTCAAAAGTGCACATTAGGCATTGGACAAGACATTCTACACCAAATCATGATATAGGATAGTGTCTCAGTCCGGCTCATCGGTGCGTTTGCATCGGTCTGCCCCACGGACAGAAGAGCTACCAACTATCCATGGTGAGGTACCCACACCCCGATGCCCCCAAGGTCAACAAGTGACCTACACTTGTCTACTCGCACCCGTACTTAGGTGTAATTCATCTCTTAGGCATACAGCCTTAACCCAACAAGCAAATACGCTTTTCTATGCATGGTATATGATTCAAACACACATACAATTATTATTTTCACAATATTTCATATATTCCCACCATGTCTTGGCGTATAAATATCCAACACAACTAGGCCCACCACAATTGCCCGACAACAAACTACTGTTTACGCTCAATCGCGTAGCGATATTATCACATTTTTGAAATTATGAAACATATTTCCTACGTTTTTAAATTGCGTAAGGATTTTTCAACAATTTCTAAATCGCGTAAATATTTTATTGCGTTTTCTCAATCGCTTAGCCTAAAATTTCTATTTTTGAGTGGCATAAATATTTTTTGACGTATTTTCAATTACGTAAAATGTTTCTAACATATTTAAACCAACAATAATGTTTTTCTCAAAATTTGATTTTTTTCCCACTATTTTCATAATAGTCTCTCATTAAATAATATTTACATAATAATCCTTGTTTAAATAATATTTTCATAATAGTCTCTTTTAAAATAATATTTGTAAAATAATTCCTCTTTAGATAATATTTGCAATATAGTCCCTCTAAAAATTAGTATTTCTACTGTTTCCCAAAAAATTATGTTTCCTTGATTTACTTAAGATATTACAACTCGAATTTTCCTAACGCGCTTCAAAACCCATAGGGTGAGCTATACGTTAGAAAATTTCAAGTATTGATATTTATTTTCATTTCATAACTTAATTATTTAATTATGTCAATTTTTATCTAAAAAGTATATTGCTTTGATTTTAGGTTCAAATCCTACCAAAATAATTTCCTTCTCATTTAAACACCTAAGTCTACACTTAGCAAAATAATTTTAGATCTAAGTTATGAAAATAGCATGTTTACCGAAATCCATTTAGGGTTTCATAACCCATCATTTAGTTCTTTTTAGCATTTATTCCTTGCAAAAACACTTAATTTATTTTTCTTGTCATAAAATCATTTACTCCTTGGTTAGGAAAATAATTTAGAACCCTAGGTTCCTTTTGAAGTGTGGAGGCCGTGTGCCTCATAGGTCCTTTAGGACCTTCATACAACAAATCCTTCATGTGATTCACATCTTATATTACACATAAATTTGCATACTTTTCAATTCCCACATACAAGCATATTATCAAAGCTATAAGCATACAAATACACATGCAATCATATTTTCAAAGCCAAAAGCATAACAAACACAAAACAAAGAAAGCATAGAAACTTAAGTGAATAAACCCTTATGAAATTTTTCACCATAAACAACCCATTTCCTCACCACCAACACATAGTTGATGAGGTTAATCTCCCTCTTACCTCAAGGAAGACAAAAGCTTCAAGTCCTCCTTCCTCTTAAATTCGTGAGCTTCAAACAAAAATCCTTAAAAATCTTAAACAAATTCTAAAGTCATAAACAAAGCTTAAGAACAAAGAACCATGGATCAATCATGGTCTAGAAAATCCAAAATTCATCTTAGGATCAAAGAATCAAAAGATTACCTGTATAGTAGTAAGCTAAAGCTTGGTTTTTGATGCACTTAGAGTAGGATTTTTGTAAAACTTACTAAAAGAAATGTCTTTAGAATGAGGTTTAGCTTTAGAAAGTAGGAAGAGATGAAATTTTAGAAATGGAGAGGTAGGGTTTGGAGGTTAGGGCCGTGGGGTTCAACAAGGAAAAGGGAAGAAAAGTAGTTGGGTGTTCTTGAGTGTTCTTGAATATTTGAGAGAAAAGATGAAAGCTTGATATTACAAAGTGTGATAAAAATGCAAATGGATAACTATATTAAAGTGAGCAGTCGTGTGGTTAGTGTATAGGTAAAAACTATTGTTTAATCAATGTAATAAAATATCACATGCATTTCACATGGGTTTCACATGGCTTTGGTCACAAAGTGGTCATCAAGTAGTCATATAGATGAACCTAGAACATGGTAGAAAGGCCTTCATGGCCGTGTGGCTCTAGGAGATTTAGTAACTAGGTTTGACTTCAATTAGGTTTTAGTTACATCTTAATTAGATAGTAAGCTAATTAGATTAGGTTATTTAGTTACAAATTAAACTATTTAGAGTAACTTAGTTAGTTATCCTAGTTACTAAGCAACTAGTCCAACCATTTATATTGACCATTTTCTATTGGTCTAGAAAAAGTCTAACCACTAATATTGACTCATTTCTATTGGTTCATTTCAAAATTAGTTATAAAAATTTATTCTTAATCTATTTTCTAACAAATAAAATATACGAGGTCCATTACTTGGTAATAGAAACTGCTGTTCATAAAATAGTGGATATTTTCCTGTGAAATATTTTTATTTCACAAATAAATTTTAAAAATTAAAAGATTTGATTTCGTGTCTCTCAGATTCTGGTTTACTAAGATCCCTCGTCTCTGAATAAATCAAATAAGATTTTCTCCGGTCCGAAAATTATTATTTTTCTGACCCAGAGCAAATCTCACACGACAATTAAAAATAGTTTCAGAACATTCAAAATAATTTTATATCATACAGGAAACACAAAATAGTACAATTTAGTCATTACTATAAAATAGCCAAAATCTGGGGTGTTACAACTCTCCCTTTCTAAAAAGAATTTCATCCTCGAAATTCGACATACATTAAAACAACAGAGGATACTGTTCCCTTATTTTCTCCTCCATTTCCCAAGTAGCATCTCCGGTCGTCTCATTCCAGATCACTTTCACTAACGGAATTGCTTTGCCCCTGAGTTGCTTTACCCTCTTGTCTTCAATCTTAACAGGAAGTGCCTCATATGTCAAATTTTCTTTCAATTGCACTTCATCAAGCTATATAACATGTGAAGGATCGGGAATATACTTTCTCAATTGGGATACATGGAAAACATTATGAAGGTTTGAAAGAAATGGCGATAAAGCTATTTGGTATGCGACTGGACCTATCCGACGAAGAATTTAATAGGGTCCAATGAATTTAGGAGTGAGTTTTCTGGACTTTATAACCCTGCCAACACCATTCGTAGGTGTTACTCACAAAAACACATGCTCACCTTCCTCAAATTCAAAAGGTCTTCTTCATTTATCAGTATAGCTTTTCTGTCTGCTCTGAGTTACCCGCATTTTCTCTTGAATCATCTTTACCTTCTCTGTTGTTTAGTGCACCATTTCGGGTCCGATAGTCATACTTTCCCCATCTTGATACTAACACAAAGGTGTTCAACTTCGTCATCCATAAAGAGCCTCATAGAGTGCCATTCCTATGCTTGAGTGAAAACAGTTATTATAGGTGAATTCCACCAAAGGTAAGAATTCATCCCAACTCCCTCGTTGTTCTAACGCATAAGCTCTCAGCAAATCCTCTAGAGATTGTATAGTCCTCTCCGTTTACCCATCTGTCTGTGGATGGTAAGTAGAACTCAAACGTAGTTTAGTCCCCATTGCTTCATGTAAGCTTTGCCAAAACCTCGATGTAAACCTCGGATCTCTATCAGATATGATACTAGTAGGTACACCGTGAAATCTAACTATTCCACCAATGTACAATTGGGTCAACTTCTCTATTAGATACTTAATATTGATTGGCAAGAAGTGACCAGACTTCGTAAGCCGATCAACAATGACCCAAATAGAATCATAACCTTTCCTAGTCTTTAGAAAACTAGTGACAAAATCTATTGCAATACTATCACATTTCCATTTTGGAATAGTGAGGGGCTGTAACATGCCTACTGGTCTTTGATGCTCAATCTTTACTTTCTGGCATACTAGACAAGATGCTACGTATTCAGCAACATCTCTCTTCATTCTAGGCCACCAAAACAAACGTTTCAGATCTTGATACATCTTGGTCATCCCAAGATGTATATTCAATCTACTAGTATGAGCTTCACCAAGAATTGCTTTCTGAAGATCGGGGTCTTCGGGTATACAAATCCTCCTTTTGAACCTTAAGACCCCATCAGATCCTTCCTCAACAGTTGCCTTATGGCCTTGCTTCAAAAATTCTCTCTCATTCTGCAAAAACTAGTCATCCTCCTATTTCTCTCGAATTTCTTCTAATAGATCATTCAGAATAATGACCGTGTTCAGACGCATCCTTCTAGGTGACAATTCCACTGACAACCACATATCTCTAAATTGTTCAATCAATTTTTCCTCTTCGATCATCATAGCAGAAACACTGAGTATCTTTCGATACAAAGCATCAGCCACAATGTTCGCTTTTCCAGGGTGATACTGGAGTTGAAAGTCATAATCCTTTAAGAATTCCAACCATCTCCTCTGCCTCATGTTCAATTCTTTTAGATCAAACAAATACTTTAAACTTTTATGGTCGCTGAAAACATTGAACGTAGCTCCATACAAAAAGTGTCTTTAAATCTTCAGTGCAAAAACAACTGCTGCCAATTCCAAATCATGTGTTGGATAATTTCTTTCATGAACCTTCAATTGTCTTGAAGCATATACTACAACATTTCTATTCTGCATCAGCACGCATCCTAACCCTTGATAAGAATCATCACAATACACCTCAAAAGATTAATTCAGATTTGGTAGAATCAGCACTGGTGTAGTAGTTAACTTCTTCTTCAACTCTTGGAAACTCTCTTCACACTTATTCGTCCAATCAAAAACTTGATTCTTCCTTGTAAGTTGCATAAGAGGTCCGACAATCTTCAATAAACCTTCAATAAACCTTCGATAATATCCAGCTAATCCAACAAAACTTCGAATCTCTGTCACAGTCTTTGGTCTTTCCCATTGAAGAACCGTCTCCACCTTAACTGGATCCACTGCAATTCCATCTTTAGAAATTATATGACCCAGAAACTGAACTTCATCCAACCAAAATTCACATTTTGACAATTTTGCCCATAGTTTCTTTTCTTTCAAAATCTGAAGAACTATACTGAGATGTTCAGTATGCTCTTCCTGATTTTGAGAGTAGATCAGAATATCATCGGTAAAAATAATGACAAACCGATCTAGGTATGGACGAAAGATCCTATTCATGTAATCTATGAATATAGCAGGAGCATTCGTCACACCGAATGGCATTACGAGATACTCATAATGACCATAACGCATCTGAAAAGCTGTTTTAGGTATATCCTCTACCTTAACACGAATATGGTGATATCCTGATCGCAGATCTATCTTTGAGAAGATAGCTGCTCCCTTTAGTTAGTCCATCAGATCATCAATTCTCAGAAGTGGATATTTATTCTTTATTGTGACTTTGTTCAACTGGCGATAATCGACACATAAACGAGAAGTTCCATCCTTCTTCTTGACTAGCAACACTGGAGCTCCCAGGGTGAAACACTAGGTCTCACAAACTATTTTTCCAATAACTCTTCTAACTACTTTTTTAACTCTACTAACTCCAATGGTAATATACAGTACGGTGCAATTGATATGAGACCTGCTTCTGGTACAAGATTGATAGAAAACTCTATTTCTCTTTCTAGTGGTAATCCAGGTACGTCATTAGGGAAAACTTCAGGAAACTCGTTCACAACAGAAATAGCGTTCACATCCTTCTCACTATTAACTTCTAAGGAAGATAGCAGCATGTATCCTTGAGCTCCATCCCTCAATAAAGATTCGACTTGTTTGGCAGTTACAAATCTAGAAACCTCATCAAGAAATACTAAGGTCTTTCTAGAACAATCTAATAGGATATGATTAGAAGATAACCAATCTATCCCTAAGATTATATCAATATCGACAAGAGGTAAACAAATCAAATTAACATAAAAGACTCATTTTTTTATAATAATAGAACAATTGAGGCATATTTTTGTAGTACTAACAGGTTTGGCAATAAGTGTGGAAACAATCAATTGAAAGTTTAAAGAAGACACAAACAATCCCAAACGATCCATATAGTCATATGCAATAAATGAATGAGTTGCACCCGAATCATATAGTACAGTTAAAAGATTACCTGAGATGACACCTTCTCCCTGAATAAGATTCTCAGACTATGAGGCCTCAGCTCCACTTATTGTATAAACTCTTCCTCCAGCTTACGGCTTCACAGCACGAACAATGCTCACCGAAGGCTCCATCTTCGCTTAATCACAATCTTTAGAGACATGACCAAACTTTCCACATCTGAAACATATTATACCTCTAATCAAACAATCTCTCATCATGTGACCCTTCCCGCACTTCAGGCATTTTATTGGTGATGCTACAATCTGATTGAACCGATTTCCACTTGAACCACCTCCATGAGGTTGCTGATATTGTTGTTGCTGCTGACTTCCCGAGGGTTTAGAATATGGCTTTCATTGAAACCGGTTGTTGTTATTGTTACTTCCCGTTTGGAACCTAGTCGGTCCAAAGTTGTGGTTCCTGTTATCACATGCTGGCTCCAACCCTTCCAACCTACAGCACATGTCCATCAGTGTTGAAAACTGATTCACGCGCATTGATATCACTCCTCTCTTTAGCTCAATTCTCAAACCTTCTTCAAATTTGCAGCACTTCCAAACCTCATCTGGCTGAATTTGGAGATACCTTGAGAACTTAGACAAGCTCTCAAACTTCGCAGCATATTCACTGACAGTCATTCCACCTTGGCGTAAACCTAGAAATTCCATCTCCTTAGCATGTCTCACACTTTCCAAAAAATATTTCTCTAGAAATACTTCACAGAATAGCTCCCACGTGATTACTCTCCCTTCAACTATTAGCATCCTTCGAGTGGCTTTCCACCAATTCTCACCATCAACCATTAACATGAACGTAGCATATGTCACTCTACGGTCATCCATGCATCCTATCGCTTCAAAGATCTTCTCCAGTTCTTGGATCCATAAATCTACTTTCTCAAGGTCAAACTTGCCTATAAAATGTGGCGGATTGTTCCTACGAAATTCTGACAATTGCTAAACTTCTGCATTAGCTTCTTGCTATTGCACAGCTCATTGATTTTGTTGTGCCATCACTTCGGCCATTTCCTTGCATTGCTTCAACCGCAGCAGTCATTGGGTCGTTGTGACGTTCTATATTTGCACTTACACCTTTACCATGAGACATAGTTTTCTTCATAAACAATTAAACAAAGTCCAATGAAAGTCAGATGTCATCTTTTGAAAATCAAATTTAGAGAATCACACAACACAAGCTAAAACAACTAACCACAAAAACTCAAAAAACTCTAACCGTGGCTCTGATACCAACTAATGTAACACCCACCATAGGGTATCACATTTAAGACTAATCCAAATAGAACTTACCCAAGTTGTAAAAAAATTAATTTTGTAAAAATGTCAATTTTAAAATTTCATTTGTGAAATAAAATAAAATAAGTAAACTAAATTAAAACATTAGTAAGGCTTGTAATAAACACACCAAAATATATTTATACAATATGTTACAAACTTTGTTCGAATAACTTACATAATTACAACCCTGCTTCAAAAGTAAAATACAAACATAACTACTAAGCAGTACTCTAAAAACAAACCTAAGGATTTGGTTCCTCGGAAGGATCCTCTTCCTCCTCTACATTATCATCGAAGAACCCAGGCGGATGCAGACGCCTCATAGGGGTCCTTGCCGACGATACTACAGAATTCTCTTGGGGTGTATAGATAGACACAACTCCACCCTAGAGTTCATGAATAGCTATCGTGAATTCCAAACGCACAGTTGTATGTTGAGTTAACATGGAAATCCCATCCAGGGTTCCACTCAAGCTCATAGTCAAGTCCCTGGTGTAAACAAACCTCTCATTATTATAGTTAAATCTCTAAGTGTCATTTCCACTGTGGAATTGAACCCTAACAAAACCTAAGACTTGACGTCTTGTCGCCATATTAACCCACAATGTATATGTATAACGACCAATTCCTACTCCATGGAGCTAAACACAGTTTTGGAGAGAAGATCCAAAAGACATGTCTGTCACTCGGCTGTCGTGGCCAAAAGTGCTAAAATATATCAAATTTGTCAAAAGTGCACATCAAGCATTGGACAAGACATTCTACACCAGATCACGATATAGAACAGTGTCTCGGTCCGGCTCATTGGTGCTTTTGCATCGGTCTGCCCCACGGACAGAAGAGCTACCAACTATTCATTGTGAGGTACCCGTACCCCGATGCCCCCAAGGTCAACAAGTGACCTACACTTGTCTACTTGCACCTGCACTTAGGTGTAATTCATCTCCTAGGCATACACCCTTAACCAAACAAGCAAATACGCTTTTCTATGCATAGTATATGATTCAAACACACATACAATTATTATTTTCACAATATTTCATATATTCCCACTATATCTTAGCGTATAAATATCAAACACAACTGGAGCCACCACAACTGCCCGACAGTGAACTGCAGTTTACGCTCAATCGCGTGGTAATATTATCATATTTTTGAAATCGCAAAACATATTTCCTACATTTTTAAATTGCGTAAGGATTTTTCAACATTTTCTAAATCGCATAAACATTTTATTACGTTTTCTCAATCGCGTAGCCTAAAATTACTATTTTTGAGTCACGTAAATATTTTTTGACGTATTTTCAATTACGTAAAATGTTTCTAACATATTTAATCCAAAAATAATGTTTTTTCTCAAAATTTGATTTTATTTCCACTATTTGCATAGTAGTACCTCATTAAATAATATTTACATAATAATTCTTATTTAAATAATATTTTCATAATAGTCCCTCTTAAAATAATATTTACAAAGTAGTCCCTCTCTTGATAATATTTGTAATATAGTCCCTCTAAAAATTAGTATTTCTATTATTTCCCAGAAATTTGTGTTTCCTTGATTTACTTAAGATATTACAGCTCGACTTTTCTTAATGCGCTTCAAAACCCATACGGTGAGCTATACGTTAGAAAATTTCAAGTATTGACATTTATTTTCATTTCATAACTTAATTATTTAATTATGTCAATTTTTATTCTAAAAAGTATATTGCTTTGATTTTAGGTTCAAATCCTACCAAAATAATTTCCTTCTCATTTAAACACCTAAGTCTACATTTAGTAAAATAATTTTAGATCTAAGTTATGAAAAATAGCATGTTGACCGAAATCCATTTAGGGTTTCATAACCCATCATTTAGTTCTTTTTAGCATTTATTTCTTGCAAAAATGCTTAATTTATTTTTCTTTTCATAAAATCATTTACTCCTTGGTTAGGAAAATAATTTAGAACCATAGGTTCCTTTTGAAGTATGGAGGTCGTGTGCCTCATAGGTCCTTTGGGACCTTCATACAACAAATCCTTCATGTGATTCACATCTTATATTACACATAAATTTGCATGCTTTCCAATTCCCACATACAAGCATATTATCAAAGCTATAAGCATACAAATACACATGCAATCATATTTTCAAAGCCAAAAGCATAACAAACACAAACAAAGAAAGCATAGAAAATTAAGTAAATAAATCCTTATGAAAATTTTCACCACAAACAACCCATTTTCTCACCACCAACACATAGTTGATGAGGTTAATCTCCCTTTTACATCAAGGGAGACAAAAGCTTCAAGTCCTCATTCCTCTTGAATTCGTGAGCTTCAAACAAAAATCCCTAAAAATCTTAAACAAATTCTAAAGTCATAAACAAAGCTTAAGAACAAAGAACGATAGATCAATCATGGTCTAGAAATCAAAAATCCATCTTAGGATCAAAGAATCAAAAGATTACCTTTAGAGTAGTAAGCTAAAGCTTGGTTTTTGATACACTTAGAGTAGGATTTTAGTAAAACTTATTAAAAGAAAAGTGTTTAGAATGAGGTTTAGCTTTAAAAAGTAGGAAGAGATGAAATTTTAGAAGTGGATAGGTAGGGTTTAGAGGTTGGGGCCGTGGGGTTGAACAAGGAAAAGGGAAGAAAAGTAGTTGGGTGTTCTTGAGTGTTCTTGAATATTTGAGAGAAAAGATAAAAGCTTGGTATTACAAAGTGTGATAAAAATGCAAATGGATAGCTATATTAAAGTGAGCAGCCATGTGGTTAGTGTATAGGTAAAAACTATTGTGTAATCAATGTAATAAAATATCACATGCATTTCGCATGGGTTTCACATGGCTTTGGTCACAAAGTGGTCATCAAGTAGTCATGTAGATGAACCTAGAACATGGTAGAAAGGCCTTCATGGCCGTGTGGCTCTAGGAGATTTAGTAACTAGGTTTGACTTCAATTAGGTTTTAGTTACATCTTAATTAGATAGTAAGCTAATTAGATTAGGTTATTTAGTTACAAATTAAACTATTTAGAGTAACTTAATTAGTTATCCTAGTTACTTTGCAACTAGTCCAACCATTTATATTGACCATTTTCTATTAGTTTAGGAAAAGTCTAACCACTAATATTGACTCATCTCTATTGGTTCATTTCAAAATAAGTTACAAAAATTTATTCTTAATCTATTTTCTAACAAATAAAATATACCGGGTCCATTGCTTGGTAACAGAAACTGCTGTTCATAAAACAGTGGATATTTTCTTGTGAAATATTTTTATTTCACAGTTAAATTTTAAAAATTAAAAGATTTGATTTCATTCTCTCAGATTCGGGTTTAGTAAGATCTTCCGTCTCTGAATAAATCAAATAAGATTTTTTTCGGCCCGAAAAGTATTATTTTTCTGACCCGGAGCAAATCTCACACAACGATCAAAAATAGTCTCAGAACAGTCAAAATAATTTTGTATCATACATGAAACACAAAATAGTACAATTAAGTCATTACTGTAAAATAGCCAAAATCTGGAGTGTTACACTCTTCCTCATTTTCGTTTTCATGGCCATCACCATGACCATGGATCCATTCTTTTTCAAGCCTTTGTGTTGATTTGTTGAGTTGTGATTCTCAAGGTCTTAGTGAAGCTTGGCCAAAATTCATCAAGGAGCTTCAAGGAAGTTCTTTTCTTGTTTTTCTCTTAGGTAAAAAGGAGATAGTCCACTTCAACCTCTATTGGTAGTGAGGGACTTTATTTTGTGTTAGTTGTGAGAAATCCTTGTTACCTTGTATGATTTATTTGATTAAATGTATATGTATATTGATGACCTTAGATGGATTTTGTTGGATTGGATATATGAAATGGAAGCAAGGATTCCTTGCTCCCCTTTTATGTGGCTCACGACCATGACCCTTAATTAGGGTATTCATGATTGAAATTGATAACAAGTGGTGACATAACCAATCAAGTGAATAAAATGTTATGGAGTAAAGAAAAATTTAGGGTTTCTACCCTTGGGAGGCCCACGGCCTCTAGGGCCATTGTAGGGCTCAATCATGTAATTTTATGTAACCTTTGATTTTGATTAATCAAGTGATTAAGTAGTTAACAATGTGATGGAAAGAAATCTAATTAATAACTTAAAGTGATTCTTTAGACCTAAGAAAAGAATATGAGTGCGTGAGACTTGGAAAAACCTTAGATTAATTTTCTAAGTGAGTATAAATAAACTTAAAGTGAGGAACTTAATAATTAAGAAAATTCCTCTAGAGAAGGATTTCATAAGAAATGCTAAATTAAAGTGAAACTTAGTTAATTGGATAATTAAAAATTAATTAGGAATTCATAAAAATGGAAAAGAATCAAGAATAAGATCTTATCCTAAAACTAAGAGTAATTCTTAATTAAAGGAAGACCATGAGTGTAAGTAAGAATGTTGAATAACTCAATTTAAATTATCTTAAGGGATTAAGTCTAAAACTAATTGATGAACTTGTTTAATTAAGATAATAAAGATTAAATGAATAATCTGAGAGAATTTTTCTAAATAGAAATTTATTAAGAAGAATGTAGAAATTAAGGCACGATTCTATAATGTACCCTAAAAGTGTAATGTCTTATTTGAGGACTTGATAATATTTATTGTGGGTCTATGAGTAGGACCAAGAATATGTTGATGCTTATCTTAGTTAAATTGTGGCATGTTATGGAAAAGTACATTATTATTGAATATACATGAATGTGCATTGAGTCATCATGCATTGTGAAAGTGTGTTGAACTATTATTAAGGCCATGTTGCCTAGGAGTTAAATCACACCTTAGTGCGGGTGCGAATAGACTAGTGTAGGTCATAATGTTGACCTTGGGGTGTCGGGGCGCAGGCGTCTCACAGCGGATAGTTGGTAGCCCCTCTGGGGCGTCGGGGCGCAGGCGTCTCACTGTCCTATATCGTGATCTTGTGGGAATACCACTGTATAAAGCCTTGTTGCGCAAAATTATTAATTTTCTGGAAAACACTTATTTTAGGCTGACGAGATACTGGCATGTCTCCCTGATCATTCTCTCTGATGTTTATGTCTAGCTCCATGGATTAGGATTTTGGTATCATGTACATATACATAGTGAGTCAATATATTACTTGACATTTAATTTATATGATGATTGGAACTGCTATCTTAGTGATGTTATAACTGCTTGGAATTGTTAAGTTGTTTAATATCTACTTCTTGATAGTGTTTATTATTCTTGTAATGCTACGTGGGCATCCTATGCCGTTTCTATTTCTTACTGCCATAATTGGTAATGATGTTGGATATCTCACCTCTTGTTTGTACTATTCTTGTTCTGTGAAACTTGGTTAAAGACTGTAAAGAGGACGAGGTTGATTTTCCTAGATTTTACTTGGTTTGGTCTCCTACGATCAGTGATGGCGTCTAGAAGGGGTTCTATTGGTTTTGTCAGGATTGTGTTCACCGGGGGTGTCAATGCTTGGCGAGTCGACTAGGCTGGTGAGTGTATACAGTATGTTGGGGATCTAATCTTGACCGTGAGAAGGACCCGTGATGGAGATCCTATTTTGACTCTCATTACATCAGTACATCTAGAGTTTGCATTGCTCATTCGGGAGCTTTAGGGTGATCCGCTTCACACCCCCAGAGAGGATGAGGATTCTATAGCATCAATTGCTAGGGTACCTGCCCGTGTGACCGCACTCTGTCCTGTCCTTGTGTCTTCCGATGAGCCGGGAGAGGATCCCGAGGTGGATCCGATAGAGTGCCAAACTCCTTAGACATGGTGTCGTTATGGGTAGTTTATGTTTCTTTTGCATTATCTGTATAAGGGTTCTTTTGAGTATAACTACATTTTGATGTATATCTAAGTGTTTTTGAGCGGTATGAATAATGTGTTGGTGTATGCCCTAGAGGCTAATACATTTTCTGTTTTTACATTATGCTATTTTATATATGAGGCATTTCATTTATTGTGTTCTTTTTTGATAAACATAATAAAGTCCTTAGAATAGTAAGTTTGATGCCATAAGACATCAAGTGGATGACTTGATCGTGAGATCCTTTTGGTTACAACACTATTCTTAAATGTCCCTAGTCAAGTATTATTGTTAATTAGGACAACAATAATACATTGAGACTAGTATGTATAGAGACTGATGACCGCATCTCACGGGTCATGGATATGAGATATCAAGTCTTCACATTGGTACATTTTAGAGTAATGATGTACTGGACTGACCCACCATGAGAACGCTACATGGATCGTTACGTGAGTGTCATAAGCGATTCTCATAATGATAATGGTGTTTGTGGTCCTTTGACCTGAAATCACTACGATTCCTACATGAGGAGTTGTGTGTTTTAATGCCATCAAACGTCATCTGTAACAAGGTGATTATAAAGTTGGTTATTGGACATACCGCAAATCATGCAAAGGGATGTGAGTGACCTAGATGGAATTTGTCACTCCTACATAACAGGAGCGATATCTTCGGGCCCCCTGATTGAGTGAGACTGCAAAATGCATGGCCATGCTCAAATGAGTCAATATGAGATATTGATCTCATTTGTTGTTACAAAGTCTACTCGAGTATCAGGAAACGAATGATTGGACTATACAAAGGTGACGCATTCCATGCCTTGTGTTCAATCTAGATATCTTGACAAAGGGACTAAACGACACGGAAACATTGATCACGGATAGGTTATGTCAAATCACTGACATTCTCATTACTTGGGTAGTAGTGATGTGTTGCTAGATACAGCTCATCTTTGTTTGTAATATTAAAATGAGATTTTAATATTACTACCAACGTCATGAGAACCTGCAGGGTCGCACACTTAGAACAGACTAAATTGGAGCAATAAGGATCCTAGTTGGACTCAGATTCAATTGTGGGCCTAACTCATGACAGATGGGTTTTAGGGTTGCACAGCTTACCTTGCTACTGCTCACACTCACTTAAGACAGCCACTATTATAAATAGTACTGTTAAGGGGGCTGCTATAGATGTTACATCACAACCTTAGCCGCACCTAAGAAAGTGAGTGAGAGATAGTGAAAGGTTCTTCTCTTCTATTCGCAGCTAGCACCGCGAAACAGAGGCGTGACTCCATTTGCAAGTCTGTTCGTGTGGATACCGCAGAAACATCGTCGCTATTACGGTGTTGGTGATTCACCTCGCTTGTGTTTATCACGCTTCAAGAGGTAAATTTTAAAAAAAACTCGGATTATGGACTTTTCGCATGGATCCTGTGTGGGAATCCTATTATTCCGCTGCGAGATATTTTGATCCGCAATTCCCAACATAATGCACTGCGCTATGTATGTTTTAAGATAATTATCCAGTGTTATGTGTTGTATTTTGAGTATATCTTATTAAATTATATTTTCAAATGATGGCATGTGTATCTATTCATTCGTGGCTCAAATTTTTTTTATATGCACAATGATTAAATTTTAGAAACTTATTATTTGAGTCGTAGCGCGCCAAAAATTTAGTGACCGTAGTATAATGACGATTGTGCCATGGTTACTAAATCGAGGGGTGTTACATCTCACATATATATAAATCATGCATAAATATCAAAGCAATAGAAGTCACAAATAATCCAATAAGCATAAACCAACAACCACACAATCGAGTGAATAAATTCTCTCATGGATTTTCCACTCACAAACACAAACAATCCATTCCTTTACCACCACATATGGCCGATGATGTTAATCTCCCTCGTACCTAGTGTGTAGCTTCCTAAGCTCCTTGTAAAACTCTCTTTGTATCAATCTTTCACCACCAAGTAGATCTTAGAATTAAAACAAACACATAAAAATTAGTATCTATGGCTTGATGAAGATTACCATGGATCAACATGGTCTTAGAATTCCAAGAATCAAGTAAGAAATCAAGTTTCAAGATCTTTATCTTGAAACCCTAGAACTTAAATCCAAGAGTCAAGCTTGAAGATGATTGATTTAGACTAAAGTCTTAACACCAAAGAGTCTTAGAATGATGTGAAGATTCAAGAAATGAAGTTAGATTGAATCAAAAGTGGTTGGATGTTAGTGCAGAGGGTATAACCATAAGCTTCCATGGAAGAACAAGGTTGACCTTTTTGATTTTCAACTTGAAGAACAAGATTGAAGATGGATGATCTAGGCTAATATCTCAACAACAAAGTATCTTAGGATTGTGTATAGATTCTAGATCTAAGGTTGTTTAGAATTATTGAAGCTTGGAAGGTGTTTCAATGGGTCTTGGCCGAATGCTCAAAGAAGAGAGAAGATGGAGTTCTTGGTTGGTTCTTGAATCGGAGAGAATGGAGAGAATTAGTTTATGTCACAAAGTGTTAGAAATGAAAGGAAATAGCTTATTTCTTTAAGGCTTGGTCATGTAGTTGCATGCATAGGAAGCCTAAGGCTTGTTTTACAAGATAAAAATCCATCATATGGTTTCACATGGTCTCACATGGCATAGGTTATCAAGTGGTCACCTATTGGTCATAAATTAGATAAATATCTTGTTCATGAACATCCTAGAATACTCTAGGTAGCCGTGGAGCTCAATGGAATACTAACTAAGTTTTGATTTCATTTGATTCTTAGTTACATTTAAACTAACTTAATTAGGTCATCTAGTTATATGTCTAACTATCTAGTTACATGATTAAGTCATGCATTGGTCACACTAGAGTCATGCATTCTAGAAAATTCTAGATCCTACTTGTAACTATAGATTCTAAGTATTAGCAAACTTAGTTTGTTTCATTTAGTTACTACTTAGGCTTTTAGAGTAACTTAGTTAGATTATCTAGTTTCTAGCTAACTAGTCTAACCATTTTTGTTGACTTCATCTCCTAACCATTGATTTAATCTAAGGTAGATATCCTAAGCTTCCTTATCAAGTTCGTTCTCACACCATTGATTAGATCAATGGTGATCATCCAAAGCTTCTTTATCAAGTTTGCCATCCAACGGTTCACAACAAAGTCCATGCCACTAAACTTGACCAATTTCTATTGGTTAGTCATTAATCTATGTAATGATAGTTCATTATTACACTTAAGATATTTAACTTAGATATTTTCATTTAGATATTTTATGTAGATATTTTACCAAGATATTTTACTGAGATATTTACAGAGATATTTTTCGTCAGATATTTTATCCTTAGATATTTATCCGTAAATATTTTACTAGGTGAGTCATCACAGAAAAGTTTCTAGAAAAAGAATGATAAGATAAGCTTGAAAGAGTAAGTAGCTAATTTGAATTTGTCTTCTAGCTTGAGTAGTCAATTTGAATTTCTCCTCGTCCACTTGAGTAACCATTTTATCTTCTTCAACCTTGCCATTGGTCCATCACTTTGAGTCATTGCCATTAAGATATTTTCCCGAAGATATTACCCAATGGACAATAGTTATTGCTATTATTACTCATTGGATAATAGAAAACTTAAATAAAGAAAATTTCTATCAACTGTTCCCCGTTTCGGGTTTAATAAGATCCCCCGAACCCGGCTTGACAATCCAAAACTTTCTGGTCCAGGAAAAATTTTATTTTTCCGGGCCTGCCTCCGTTCCTCCCCAGGCCCACACATATTTTAAAATAATATTAAAATAATCACAAACTCAAAAAATTTCACAAAAATTTTCAAAAATTATAAAAATTATAAAACTTATATATTTTCAGAAAAAATGAAATTTAGGCATACAGTTCAAAAATAATATTAAAATATTTAAAATAATCAAAATAATTAAAAATTTGAATTTCACAAAAACTCACAAATATTATAAAATGTATTTACATAATAAAAAATAAAAAATCGGGGTGTTATAACTCTCCCCCTCTAAAAGAATTTTGTCCTCAAAATTTCTCTTATATGTTTAAAATGAAAGAGGATATTACGTCTTTATCTTGTCTTCAAGGATGCACGCAGCATTCACTTTTCTGCTTCTCTCGAATTTTCTCTATCAAACTATTCGAATCAGTAATCGTAATCAAACAAATCTTTCCCAAGCGTCAAAACCACTGACAATCGCATATTCTTGAGTTGCTCTACTAATTCACTCTCCTTAACCATCATAGCAGATACACTAAGTACATTTTCTACTTAAGGCATCCGCCATGACATTCGCCTTTCCTGGGATGACATTGAAGTTGAAAATCGTAGTCTTTCCAAAAATTCTAACTATCGTCTCTGCCTCTTATGGAACTCGTTCTGATTGAACAGGGACTCCAAGCTCTTATAATTGCTGTAGACATTGTAGGTTGATCCATAAAGAAAACATCGCAAGATTTTCAACGCAAAAATGACTATCACAAATTCCAAAACGTGAATCGGATAATTCTTCTCATGTACTTTCAACTGTCTAAAAGCATACACCACAACCTTTCTATTTTGCATCAACACGTGACCTCAATCCAAAAGTTGAACTTCCTCTACCAGAATTCGCACTTGGACAGCTTCGCATATAACTTCTTCTCCTTCTTTAGAATTTGAAAAATCGCATCAAGATGTTCAGTGTGTTCCTTGGGACTTCGAGAATAGATTAAAATATCGCCAACAAGGACAACGACAAATCTGTCTAAATAAGGAGGAAAGATCCTATTCATGTAATTCGTGAATATCACAAAAACATTCTTTACCCCGAACGGTATTACAAAATACTCGTAGTGCATATAATGCGTCTGAAAAATTATATTGGAACATCTTCTACTTTCACGCGAATCTGATGATAACTAGCACACAAATCAATCTTGAAGAAAACAGTGACGCCCTTCATTTGATCTTCTAGTTCCCATGTTGTATCTCCCATCACATCGTTTGAGATTATCTTCACCAAGGCAATTTCTCTGAGTTGTTTCACCTGCCTATCCTTTATCTTAACAGAAAATGTCTCATAGATCAAGTTCTCTTTTTTATTGTACTATACCTGGTGCTATGTCATGGGTTGAATCAGGAATATATTTTCTCAGTTGAAATACATGGAAGACACTGTGAAGGTTAGAAAGAAAAATAATAAGGCTATTTGGTAGATTACCGGATCTATTCAACAAAGAATTTGATATGGTCCAATGAATTTAGAAATGAACTTTCTAGATTCAAATCAAAAAATCTCAGTCTAGGGAAACACTAAAATTTTACTAAAACAATATAACAATATAACAGGATATGGTTGGAAGATAACCAATCCTCTTATAAAATCATGAACTCAAATAAATATGATTTTAGACAAGCAAATCAAATTAACAGAAAGGATTTGATCTTTAAGAGATATAAAGCAGAGTTAGAAAACTTGTATAAACAACAAGTTTAACAAGAAGAGTAGAAATACTCAGGTCAAACGATAACAAAGACACGAATAACTCAAATCGATTTACTTAATCTATTTGTGAAAGAAGTAGATAAACCAAATCAACAAAAAGTTCTAATCTCGAAGAATAATAGGATAGTTTTAAACATGCTTTGAGTAGTAATAGCAAGTTTAGAAGTTAAAGTAGCACTATTCAAGTCAAAAAGAAATAAAAACACAGATAACCCAAATAGTTCACACAGTCACAAACCATAAAGAATAGGTTACCTTGCAAGTTATACAGTATAGTTTTAGGATTACTCTCTATAACACAACTTCCTTATTTCTTAAGTCTTTATATTTGAATGCTTCCATTCCAATCTTTGTATTGACTTTTTCTCCTACTTGAGATCTCGAAACACGTGCATTACTAACGAAAGGTTCTATTTTTGATTGTGTACAGCCTCTAGAAAAGTGTTCGGACTTCCCGCATCTGAAACAAATAACTCCTTTGATCGTACATTCTTTTTTCAAATGAGTTTTTCCACACTCTCTACATTTTGATGCTGATGCTACAGTCTAACCAAATCCGCTGCCACTAGTACCTCCTCCATTTGTTCGTTGTTGCTTCCCTGGTGGTCTTATATACGACTTTTACTGAAATCGATTGATTTTATATTTCCTCCCCTTTTGGATCCTAATTGATCCAAAGTTATAGCTTCTCAAATCTTGAAACTGATTCGATTCTAACAAGTTCTGAAGCTCGGTTATCAACTCCTGCTGCTAAACGGTCTTCTGATTCTGTTGTACTGCTACGTCAGTTATCCTCTGCATTACACTTCTACCTGCGACCATACGATCATCGTCACGTCTCACGTCCATATGCTTACATCTACCGTGAGCCATTGCTGTTTCTCTGAAAACAGACAAATCAAAACACAAAGTAACCAATTGTAACCATTTCAAATAACGTTGTCTCCTTTTAGAAATTAAACAATATATCTCAGTGTTCGGTGTCAGAGAAACACACAGCACAAACAAGACAAACTTTCCCACAAACCCAAAAGACTCTAACTTGGGCTCTGATACCAACTAATGTAACACCCACCTTACGGTATCACATTTCAAACCAACTTCTTATAAAATCTTTTACCCAAGTTATAAAATATTTAATATTATTAAAATATGGGTTTCAAAATTTCTTTTCATGGATAACATAAACTTTACTGAATTAGAAAAACACAAGATATAAAGACTGGATTAAATACATATCTCGTATATAACATAGATTCGTAACATCTTCATTACATAAAAATCACATATTCTAAATAAAATATAATTTCCATATAAAAACTTGACCTGGCCTAAGTTCACGACACCTAAAGACATATGTCCTTCTCAAAAGACAAATTCCCTAGCCGGGAATGTCTCGACGGATAAAAATCTGAGTAAGTGATATCTCAGAGTCCACCCTAGGAGTATAGTGAAGATCATTCCACAACTCCCTGATAGGTAAAACAGACTCTACATATGCAACCGTAAAAGAAGAAGTAATGATCCCAGGGTGGGTCCTACTTACAGATAGAGTAATGTCACCATAATACCCTATATACTCTGAGTCCCAATGGACATGCCAAGCAGTAGCGCCTTCAAGAAACTGTAGTCTAAAGAAACCTAGCTGATCCTTCCTTGCAGTCATCGCAGTCTTCGCAAAGGTAGGCATAAAATAGAAACAAACAGAACAATACTGCAAAAAGGTAAGATCCGCTACATCATATACCATTATGGCAGCAAAGAAACGATACGAACAACAATGTCGTTCCATATATACAATCCATAGATTAATATAAAATCAGCAGATATATTCATGACATTTAATAGATAAATAATCCAATAAACTTACAACACAATACCTGGCATAATTATAGTACCACAATAATATCATGTCACAATATTATTATATCACAACAGTAAAAATGCTGACTATGCATATGCACGAGGTGTATGCTGACCATCCTTATGCACAATGCAATCAGTTCCTACTCCATGGAGCTAGACTCAAATTCAGAAATGAACGTTCCAGAAGATTTGTTCTCCCTCAATAGACAGTCTAACGCCAGATAATGAAAAGAAATAGCGGTTGTTGGGCTGTTAGTGCGTTGCAGTTGGTTTATCATGGCCAGGGGTATATATATATAATGTGAGATTATCATCACAAAGTGAATCATTGCGCCCTAACATCTCCCAAGATCTGGTCCAAATCCACTATCCTGTGAGTTCCTATTCACTATTTAGGCATAAAACGCCACAACAGCCACCGGCTATATAATGCTCCAATGCATATTCAATGAAATCAAACTACCATTGTACTGTTCCCAATGATATTAAAGCAACTGCCCATACAATTGTCCAATACCATTAGTATCAATGATATTATATAACCACCCATATAACTACATAATACCAATGATCCACTCGGCTCCAGAACTTTGGTTCCACAAGCACAATGTTAAAACCATAAACCACTCGGGTACAGTACATCGGCCCTATATCAAAACTCGCTGTTCCTCTCAATCGCGTAGCAATTTTGTCACATTTTCACAATCGCGTAATACTTTAGTTATGTTTTCAAATTGCGTAATGATTTTTTAACATTTTCTCAATTGCGTAAGAATTTTTCTACGTATTTTCAATTGCGCAAAACATGTTAATCATATTTTAAGCTTAAATTTAAGCTTTTCTCATTTAATATCAAAATTGAACTTTAATTATAATATTTCCTTGATGAATCACTTTTAAATGATGTTTCAATCATTTTCTCACTAAACCTCCTTTAATAAATATTTTCAAACATTTTTCATAAAACTTAACTTATTTAAATTAATTCAAGGTATCTCAAAAATATTTGTTCATTACTCTTAATAAAACTTTAAATAAAATACAGTAAGTTCCCAACCATCCTCAAAAATCATTTCATTGCTAAAACTTCTCTAAATAATATTTTCTAATATTTTCTTCACAAAACTATATTTCTTTAATTAACTTGGAATATTATAGCTCAAATTTTCCTAACGCGCTTCAAAACCCAAAGGGTGAGCTATACGTCAGTAAATTTCAAGTTTTGACTTTTATCTCACTTAATACTCTAATTACACTAATTTAATTCTAAAAATTAGTTTACTTTCTTTTTACATCTCAAAATTCACTAAATTGAGTTCTTGTTAATTAATCATTCAAGACTACACTTAAGAAAATATTTTTGGTCTAAAATACTAACTCTTGGCATGTTGGCCGCAAATCCATTTATTTTCCATAATTAAATATTTATTCATTTCCTATCTCATTTTACTTTGTAAAAATATTTAATCCATTTACTTGTTACCTAATCATCTAAAATCCATACTTAGTAAAACATTTCAAGTGGTTTATTCCAAAATCATCATTGAGGCCGTGAGCCTCTTGGTTATTTGAACCCAAAATAGTTTTTCTTTCCACATGATTCTTATCATATACAACATATCATATATTCATGCTCACTATTAACACAATAAAATCATATTAAGCATTTAATCATAATCATACCATCTCACATATAAAAATCATGCATAAATATCAAAGTAATAGAAATCACAAATAATCCAACAAGCATAAACCAGTAACCACACAATCGAGTGAATAAATCCTCACATGGATTTTTCACTCACGAACACAAACAATCCATTCCTTCACTACCACATATGACCGATGATATTAATCTCCCTCTTACCTGGAGTGTAGCTTCCTAAGCTCCTAGTAAAACTCCCTTTGTATCAATCTTTCACCACCAAGTAGATCTTAGAATTAAAACAAACACATAAAAATTAGTATCTACGGCTTGATTAAGATGACCATGGATTAATCATGGTCTTAGGATTCCAAGAATCAAGTAAGAAATCAACTTTCAAGATCTTTACCTTAAAACCCTAGAACTTAAATTCAAGAATCAAGCTTGAAGATGATTGATTTAGACTAAAGTCTCAACACCAAAGAGTCTTAGAATTATGTGAAGATTCAAGAAATGAAGTTGCATTGAATCAAAAGTGGTTGGATGTTGGTGGAGAGGGTATAGCCGTGATCTTCCATGGAAGAACAAAGTGTGAACTTTTTGATTTTCAATTTGAAGACAAGATTGAAGATGGATGATCTAGGCTAATATCTCAACTACAAAGTATATTAGGATTGTGTATAGATTCTAGATCTAAGGTTGTTTAGAATTATTGAAGCTTGGAAGGTGTTTCAATGGGTCTTGGCCGAATGCTCAAAGAAGAGAGAATATGGAGTTCTTGGTTGGTTCTTGAATGAGAGAGAATGGAGAGAATTGATTTATGTCACAAAGTGTTAGAAATGAAAGAAAATAACCTATTTCTCTAAGGCTTGGCCATGTAGTTGCATGCATAGGAAGGCCAAGGCTTGTTTTGCAAGATAAAAATCCATCACATGGCTTCACACGGTCTCACATAGCATAGGTCATCAAGTAGTCACCTATTGGTCATAAATTAGATAGATATCTTGTTCATGAATATCCTAGAATACTCTAGGTAGCCGTGGAGCTCAATGGAATGCTAACCAAGTTTTGATTTTATTTGGTTCTTAGCTACATTTAAACTAACTTAATTAGGTCATCTAGTTACATGTCTAACTATCTAGTCACATGATTAAGTCATGCATTGGTCACACTAGAGTCATGCATTCTAGAAAATTCTAGATCCTACTTGTAACTATAGATTCTAAGTATTAGCAAACTTAGTTTGTTTCATTTAGTTACTACTTAGGCTTTTAGAGTAACTTAGTTAGATTATCTAGTTTCTTGCTAATTAGTCTAACCATTTTTGTTGACTTCATCTCCTAACCATTGATTTAATCTAAAGTAGATATCCTAAGCTTCCTTATCAAGTTTGCTCTCACACCATTGATTAGATCAATGGTGATCATCCAAGGCTTTTTCATCAAGTTTGCCATCCAACGGTTCACAACAAAGTCCATGCCACTAAACTTGACCAATTTATATTGGTTAGTCATCAATCTATGTAATGATGGTTCATTATTACACTTAAGTTGTTTAACTTAGATATTTTCATTCAGATATTTTACGTAAATATTTTACTAAGATATTTTACTGAGTTATTTACGGAGATATTTTCTGTTAGATATTTTATCCTTAGATATTTACCCGTAGATATTTTACTAGGTGAGTCATCAAAGAGAAGTTTCTAGAAAAAGAATGATAAGATAAGCTTAAAAGGGAAAGTAGCCAATTTGAATTTGTCTTCTAGCTTAAGTAGTCAATTTGAATTTCTCCTCATCCACTTGAGTAACCATTTTATCTTCTTCAAGCTTGCCATTGGTTCATCACTTTGAGTCATCGCCATCAAGATATTTTCCCGAAAATATTACCTAATGGACAATAGCTACTGCTATTATTACTCAATGGATAATAGAATACTCAGATAAAGAAAATTTTCATCAACTGTTCCCAATTTCAAGTTTAGTAAAATCCCCCGATCCCACCTTGACAGTCCGAAACTTTCTGGTCCAGGAAAAATTTTTATTTTTCCGGACCCGCCTCGGTTCCTCCCCAGGCCCATACATATCTCGAAATAATATTAAAATAATCACAAACTCAGAAAATTCTACAAAAATTTTCAAAAATCATAAAAATTATAAAACTTATATTTCAGAAAAAATGAAATTCGGGTATATAGTTCAAAAATAATATTAAAATAATCAAAATAATTAAAAATTCCTAGAATTTCACATAAATTCACAAATATTATAAAATGTATTTATGTCAAGAAAAAAAATAAAAAATCGGGGTGTTACAAAATATGCTATAGGGATCAAAGCATGTATAGGACTAATAAGTTAATATGCAATGTCAACCGCCCTATATGCAATGACAAGATTAGCAAGTTTATATCCAATTAGGCACTTTGTCAATGCTAAGCATACTTTTCATGTAAGGAAAGCATCTAATCATTTAAGATCAATTTATTAACAACTATCATACAATCCATAGTATATGAAACACTGTAATAGCTTAGGGATAGAGATACTTATTGACATAGTGATGCTTCTTTAGAATGTTCATCATTTATTGGTCCTTTAAGTTTGTGCTTTCTTCCATTGAGTATTCCATTCCATTGCACTTGAAGAAAGTCTCCTCATGTCCCTCTTCATTTGATTGTTCTCTTTATTTATGCTTAATACTTCAATATTTGATGGCTATATTTGAAGCACATAGAGACGCTTGCAAAGCTAACTTTAAAAGTCTTCTAAAACATAGGTTAGCATCAAATATCATTTAAGCTCATTTACAAGCATAATTTGGGTTGATGTATAATGTAAAACATATACCACATTATCAACCATGCAATCTTAGCTCTAACAAGAATAAAGGAAGAACATATGCACTTGAATCCAAAAGCATAGTTTAAGCATTTTCAGAGCAAGATTCAAGTTTATGAAGAAAAGTTTGATCATCATTAAAGCATAAATAAGCATTTTGGGCCAAACAATGATCATGTAAGGCATGTAATATCAAGTAAGAAATTCTAGTATGCACACATGCCAATCAAGAACAAAAAGAATTCCCTTATTGTAATGAAAGAATTGAAAAATCGAAAAAAATTATGGTTCATTTCAATATATACTTCAATGTAAGAATAATTGAAATTCAAAGGTAAGTTCAAGACACAAATGGTGTTGAGTGAGTGGGTGCTTGATATGTGAAGGAGGTCATAACTGGGAGTCCTTTTTGATGACCAATAACCGGTTAAGGACTTGGTAACCGGTTACTATGTTGTCTCTAACCGGTTAAAGAGTATCTCTAATCAGTTAGCAATTAATTCCAAATGCTTCTAGGAAACTTAAACCACGTATAATAGATTAGTGGAGCCTCATAACCGATTATTTTACGTAGCAGAGTGCCTATTTCCTTAACAAAACAGATACAAAAACTCAAATGACACATTGTGCAGCAAAAGAGGATTATGCAGCAAACAACAAATGAAGTTATGCAGTTAAATTGCTCATTATGCAGCAATCATATACATTATGCAGCAAAAAAAATAGAATAAGTAGAAAAATGTGACTTTGTGCAGTAAGAGAGAATTGTGCATTAAGAGTTTAGATGCATGATTGATTCAAAAAGCCAAGTTCAAAGATATTTACATGAAATAATCCTAGAAAAGCACAAATTAAAACATGTTAAGGAATAAAATAACTCTCTACTTATCCAAATATCACATGATATTCAAATTAAAGCTTAAGTAAGGATAAGAGATTGATATCACCAAAAGTCTACTATTTGAATTTTTGTAGGTGACTTCAACTTCCAAGCTCCAAGACTTCATGAGGAAATGGGTGTTAGTGGGTGAGAGAGGAAGAAGATGACCATGGAGGTTGGGTTTTCATGAATGGTGAGGGGAAAACACATTTTGCTATTTTAATGAGTGTAATAATCAATTATACTATTGTGGTAATCGATTATTTTTGTGAGGAAGGAAAAATGGGGGGGCCACGATTTAGAGCAAATATCGATTAGGTGGTCGAGCTAACCGATTAGCTCATATGAAATTAAGAAAGTGAGGTCCCAATTAGAAGGTGAGGCTAGTCGGTTATTTTCATTTTGGAACAGAAATTGCAGGCCTCTGTGAGTTGGATTAATCGGTTAGAGAGGAGTGGTAATCGATTATGTGAGCATTGGAACAGAAATGGAAGCTTCTGTATGTTAGAAGAATCGGTTAGGAAGCAGGCTAATCGATTAGTTGAGCATAGATATCAGAACGTGTGGCCTCTGGTTTGTTGAAATAATCGATTAGAGAGTTGAGTTAATCAGTTATTTTCGTGTTGCAAAAGTTTTATAACCTCTAGTTGTGATAAATAACTGATTAGATCATTGAGGTAATCGGTTAGATTGGTATTTCCAAAAACACCATGGCCTCTGTTTGCCTTGAATAACCGATTAGAGACTTCAAATAATTGGTTATTTGCTTTCCATAACATATTATGTCTTTACTAGAAATGGAAAAATCTTTGGGAATTCAGTTCTTAAATCACTAACTCATGCCATCTTGAGGGTGGTCTTTACTTTCCCTTATTTTCATCAGCTCAAAGATTGCAAGTCCAAGCTTCTTGGAGACAAGGAAGAGAGCTTGAAGAAATTTTCTGGTCTTGTGCTTGCAATAGCCAAATTTCATGATACCAAAGTCAACTTTTGGCCTTCAAGCATATCTACAACATACTTCAAATTTTGGCTTTTGGTACCCAAATTTTCTTTGGTCCTTGTATGTTAGTACTAGGACATTTAATATCTTTAGGAACCCATGCCATATTATTTCTCATATAAAAATTTCTTCTATAATTGCATAAATGAGAAATATGCCCTAGATGACCACAAAAATTATGAACAATTGAATTTAATGATGACTTGGTCCTTTGAAGATCATCTTTGAAAAACTGAAGCCTTTTGTTGTTATTACATTTTAAACTATTTTTGCCATAAGCCTTACTTGAAATTTCATGTGGAATAGCATCAATTTCATTCTTATTAGCAACCATGGAATTTAAGCAATTAGAATAATTCGGGTTGGCAAATTCGAAATATGAGTCCTCAGCTTGATTTTCTAAATCAATGCACTTTTCACAAGAAGTTGAGGTTTCACATTTCAAAGGCATTTCCTCATCAATAAAGATATATTCATTTTTCAAGGTTTCGATTTCATTTTCAATGGAGGAAATGTTTTCTAAACAACCTAAGCTTTTCTTTTCTAAAAGCAACAAGTCGTCATATAATTCATCATATGCACATTGTAGCTCATCATAAGAAGGACTATAATCTAGTTTAGCATTATTCACCTCAAAGTCCTTTTTAGCCATATAAGAAGTAATCTCAATTTCTAGCATACTTAGCTTTTCAAGGGAATCACTATCTTCCTCATTGTTGTCCTTCAAGGATTCAAGAGCATCTTCTTGAGGATATTTTTCAATATTGTCTTCCTTTAAAGGCTTTTGCTCTTCATGCTCTCTATATACAACTTTTTGCAAGAAATCATTGTTAACAAGATAAAAAGCATCAAGGGTGTCCAAAATTTCTTTGGCACTTGAGTAATTCTTAATTTTATCATAAGCATCATCATTTAAACTACTTCTTAAGATTTGCATTACTCTAATGTTCAAGGAAAAATATTTCTTGTCATAAACATTCCAAGTTTATTTTGATTTGCATGTGAATCCATCAAGCACAATATCCCACAAATCAATATCAATAGATTGCATATAAAACTCTATTCTAACTTCCTAATAAATAAAATGCACACCATCAAAGAATGGTAGTTTATCAATTTCAAAACCTTCCATTTTGAAAAGCTTTCAATGGTTGCCAAACAAATAAGGATCTTTAACTCCAAGCGGTTAAGCTTTTAACAAAGCACAAAGCTCTGATACCATTGGTTAGTCATGGCAGCCATTACCCAAGAAGGGGGGTGAATTGGGTGATTACAAGTTTTAAAACAACTTTGACAAATTATGCATTTTGAATAACTCAATTAATAAATGCAACGGAATAAGTTTAACAAATGTGCAATTATTAGATATTTCACAAATACCACTTGGGCTATAGGATAAATCAAGAAAATAAGCTAGATATCAAAGTCAACTTAAGCATATATAATTAAAGGACAAATGTAAAGGACATAGAGTTGAGAATAGCAAACACTAATATTTATCTTGGTTCAGCCACTAACCACTTGTGGCCTACGTCCAGTCCTCAAGTGAACCACCCAAGATTTTCCACTATGTCTTCAGGCTTCAATAGGTGCTTGACAACCTTTACAAATGAGAGCACTCAACATACCTTAGGATGCCTCACCCTTGTGCTTGAGCCTCAAATAGGGATACCTCACCCTTTATAACTTTTGAGGGATGCCTCACCCTCAAGGGATACCTCACCCTTTATCCAACTAAGGGATACCTCACCCTTTTTCTCTAGAGGGATATCTCACCATATTTTTTACAAATTATACAAAGATGTAGATGATAGAAACTCTCTCAAAGAGTAGATAATACAAATTGAAGCTTATGGGTATCAAGGATTCACACTTTGAAGCTCAAAAAATAGAGGTTTGGAAAAATAGATAGTGAAACACAAATTTAATATTCAAGAATGATTTTTAGATTGTTCTCCAACCTTTCATGAATGCCCAAACATTTTCATTTATAGCCCAAAGCAAATTATAGTTGTTGGTGGTGGTTAGGAATGATATTTATGAAATATAGCCATTTATAGCCGTTGTACTGTGTTTTCTGGTTGCCCAGATAACCAGTTAGGACATTATCCTAATCGGTTAAGAGCTTCAAAATTTTGCTCCTGACATTCACAATAACCGGTTAGACAATGAGCCTAATTGGTTAGGCTTCTTTTTAAAAGCCTTTCACGTGTGTTTTAAAAACACTACTAATCGGTTAGGAAACTTCCTAATCGATTAAGAGGTCTTATAAAAGCATGAAAAATGCACTTTTATTTTATGCTAACCTATTAGGTGAAATGCCTAATTGGTTAGGAGCTTTAGAAACTTGAAAAATGCTCCTGATATTCATAATAATTGGTTAGGCCAATTACCTAATTGGTTAAGACCATTTAGAATGTGAAAATGGTTCCTAACAGGGTGAATAATCGATTAAGAAAAATCCCTAATCGGTTATTGCACTTTGGTTTTGAAAATTGACTTTAAATGGTCATAACTTTTTCGTTCTTTATCCGTTTTAATCAAATTACCACTCATTGGAAAGATCTTTGAGTCTATTTTCAATCAAAGAAAAATGCAAAGTATTTTATAAGATATGATAAAAAAAAGTAACTAAATGGCAGTTTTGTAAAACACAAACTTGACTATTTTTCAATGATTTGACCTACCACCAAGACTAACTTTCCAAAACATATTTGTTGGGAATTTTAGAATGTAAGAAACACTTTTAAAGATGTTAAAACATATTTAACCTTTAGTGTGATTCTCATTTACCTTTAAATAAGATCTAAATCCTATAAGCTATTCTTGAAGATGTTGGACTTGATCATTTAACCCCATCAATTCTTGATGTAATCCAAGCTTCCAAAAAAAATTATTCTCTTCAAAACTTGTAAATGCTTGGAACATCTTTATAATTTTTATTCTCCTTGAGTTGAGCATAGTTATGATCTTTTACTTTCTTGTTGCAATGCTCACTCTTGGTACTTGAACTATCCTACAAAGTATTATTCACTTAAAACAAATATAGTTAGTCCAAATTCATAGCTTAATATCTTCATATGCATGATTCATAAATGTATAACTCCAGTTAGTCTAACATGCATATAAGACTTTCATAGGCACATTCAAATAAGATATTTATCAATTACTAATATATTATGCTCTATGTAGGATGCAACAAAGAACATTTTGCACATTTTCATTTAAGTAGAATCAAATCCAATATTAATTCATTAAGACTCATATAAAGTATTATTGGATATATTATATGAAGAATGTTACATATATCCCATTGCATGATTATTAAGTGAAAAATAACTAGATAAAGTACAAAATCATGCATGATACAATATATATCATTAAGCACATCTATGTAACATGATCAATATTCTTTTGTAATGCATTTGTCATCTATTAAGCACATCATAAGCATCATTCTTTTTGTCTTGTATTTGTCATCATTAAAACTTAACATATTAAACCATTGGGGCAAAGACAATTCTACATTGTTTTGACTTAAAACTCTATTTTTCTATTGAAACCGCACCAGAGAACCAATTATGGCCAAGGCATAACTGATTATTTGTGTAACAATATATTTTGAGATTGGAATAGCTAGTTATGGCTGAGGCATAACCGATTATTAGAACATTACAAAATGTCATGTTAGGCAATAACCGGTTAGAGCCAAGGCTAACCTATTATTTGCATGTGATAGAATGATATAACAAAGCAATAACCAATTACCCAAAGTTGGTAATCGATTATTGGTCTTTAACAGAATGCATAGGAAGTTCATAATTGATTAACCAACAATGGTAATTGAATATGGACTTGAAAAATAACCTGTTTAAACTAGTGATAATCGATTAAATCTGGGTGATAATTAGTTATTCTGTTTAAATACACAGATTTAGAAATGAGTTTAAGGTGCTCTTGGAATGCACGAAAGATAGATTAAGAATTATATTATACTATGTGATGATCACATATTTAATACATTAATAAGCCTTCATTTTTAGTCATTTATACTCTCCATTTACTTAATTGATTGAGTTTGATTATGTTTTGTAAGTTTGTACTCAAATTGGACTTAATTGAATTTTTCAGCATAATTTACGTCTTACGTTATTTCTGTATTTAGGCTATATCTTGGGATGTAGGTAGCCAAATGAGGTGAATCTAGTGGAATTGTAAAGATAAGAGAGAGCTCTATAACTCTGATGAAGACCTCAAAGGCCTAATCATACAAGTAGATAACTCAAATTGGGGTTGAAGCAAGAACTAGAGTGCTGTTCCTAACAGCTTGATCTATGTGTATTGTTCATGCCATATTTCGGGTTAGAGATTGTCAAATAGGCTAAAATTTTGATGCTGAATAGTTGAGACCTATATCTACAACTTTTATGTTAAACACTTTCCTAGAATCGAAGGCCTAATGGGCGATATTGGGCTTGAAAGTCAGAATAGAGGAGCTGTGACTGGGCCTGAGCAGTGTGCAGTAATTTGAACGTATCTGGAGTTATTGAAATGATATTGGACTCAAACTAAAGCCATTTGAAAGATAAGATCTAGGCAAATTTGATAAAGATCATATTTGGTCATTTTGACGCATTCAATAACTTCAGAGCTAAATGATTTCGGAGACAAGGAATCTCCATAATTTTCCACTCACCAAAAGTCATTTGGCAATTTCCACTCATTTTCCACTCATCCACTCACTAATGACTCAACCCCCTTGTCATTTTGTATCTCTAATCCTCTATAAAAGGGGGCCTTGGCAGATCATTGAAGGTGTCAGGTGTTAGGTACCAAAATAATGGTAGTTTGTTACTAGATTTTCTTGTAATAATTTTCCTTTGTTCTAAATTGAAGTAATGTTCTTCTTCTTATTCTTCTCTGTTTCTTTCTTCTTATCTATGAGTAACTAAGTTTCATTTTACTTGGGTGAAAGAGTGAAGCTCTTGGTAATGAAATAAGGTTAGATTAATTTCTCTCTTGTGCTTAAATTATATATTTTCAAGTGGTCATTATACGTATTATATTTTGTTTCTAATCAATTTAGAAACCCTCCTTGTAAAGTGGAGTTCTTGATTTGTTGTAGACAAGAGATTGGCACAATGAATGCTTTAACCCATTTACAAGTGGTGGTGTTAGAAACTCTCCTTATAAAATGGAGATCTTGATTTGTTGTAGACAAGATTTTGGTACAATGAATGCTTGATCCCATTTATGAGTAGTGGTATTAATAGATGATTAAAGGAATTATAATATAATTACGTATATAATTTTTAATGAACTTTGAACATTGTATTTTTCGATTGGAACCTCCATTATGTGTGGATTCTAATTGAGTTATAAAAGAATTAATATTGTCCTTAATTTATTTACCAAGAGTGGATTTCCTAACCCAAGCAATTCCTTTAACTTGTGAACAATTTTATTTATCATCTTTATTATTGTAACAAAATATTTACTTTACTTTAATTAATTTTTCTTCATCAAGTCTCTGTTATTCGACCTCGGACTCACCAAAAATTTATTACTTGAGATAACCTAAACTTGGGTTTGCAACTCTTAAATCTGCATCAAGTTTTTGGCGCCGTTGCCGGGGACTTGATTTGAAGAACAAATTTATGGTGTAAATCTTTTGTATATATATTCTACCCTTTTAATATTTTTTTTTGTACTTACTAACGTACTAACTCAGTGGGGGAAAATCTCCCTAATCTCTCTGTAATCTTTAATCATTAATGAAATAATCTTTCTTCTTCTCTTCTCTCTCGCCGGAGCAAAAAATCAGCTTGTCGATTCTCTGGTTTTCATATTTTAAATTTACTTTTCGCACTTTATTTTCTGTATGTTTTCTTCTGTCATTTATTTTTTATTTTTTATTTTCTATCATTTTTTTTGTTTACTAACTTACTAACTTTCTTTCTAACTATCTAACTTCTTACTTTATCAGCTATCTAACTTTTTATTTTACCTGCTTTTAACATTTTAATTTATTTGCTTCTAACATTTTAATTTATCCGCATACTAACTTTTTAATTTTTCTCCTTATTAACTTATTTGGTGGCTAGTTTATACCACATCTTTGTTAATATTTAATGGATGGTTTATACTGCTAGCTTGTACATTTTATTTTATATTTTAAGTTACTTGTTTATGCTTAATTGGTATCGTGATTTAAATTCTGGTCGTTTGGTTAAAGTTAATCCTAGTACTTTACATATTGATTTGTTTGAATCACAATCACACACATCAAACATAATGGCTGAAAATGAAAGTGTGTATGATGAACACGAAAATCAATCATTGCAAACCATGCATGAGTATTTGCAACCATCTCGAAATTCTAGTCCATCATGTTTTATCTTTTCACTCAATGTTAACAATTTTAGATTCAAGCCAGGTATGATTTCTTTACTTCTTAATTTCCATGGTTTAGATTGTGAAAGCCCATATTTACATCTAAAAGAATTTGAGAAAGTATGTACCGCTTTTCATGATCAAACTTGCACTGAAGAGGTTGTTAAGCTTAAATTGTTTCCTTTTTCTTTAAAAGATAAAGCAAAAGCTTGGCTTAGCACTTTGAAACTAAGATCAATTGGCACATGGCAAGAAATGCAAGGTGAGTTCTTAAAGAAATTTTTTCCAACACATAAAACCAATGCTTTGAAAAGACAAATCCAAAATTTTTCCCAAAATTCAAATGAAGCATATTTTCAAAGTTGGGAACGTTTTAAAGATTTGTTGAATTCTTGCCCACATCATGGTTTTGAAAAATGGCGCACTATAAGCTTCTTTTATGAATGGTTAACACCTGAAACTAAACAATTTGTGGAAATAATGTGCAATGGTGAGTTTCTTGATAAAGAACCTGATGAAGCTTTAGACTATTTAGACCATTTGGCTGAAACTTCTCAATCTTAGCATGGTACTAATCCTTCTGAAAATTCAATCAGATCTAACCTTGCAAATGCTAGTAAAGGAAAATATCACCTTAGTCAAGAAGAAGATCTAAATGCAAGATTTGCTAGTTTGGCTAGAAAGATTAAAGTCATAGAATCCAAGAAAGTAAAAGAAATCAAATCTGTGCAAAATGAAGAAATTTGTAGCATTGGTGATGAATTGGGAAACTCAACAAATGAATGTCCAAAAATTTCTATTTTTAAAGAAGTTATGCATGAGCAAGTAAATGCGATGAACAATTTTAAAAAGCCATTCACTTCTTCTTTTTCAGATATATACAATCCAGGATGGAGAAATCACCCAAACTTCAGTTGGAGGACCAACAATCAGGCACAATTCATGCAACCACCACCTCCTTAGGCACAGCAGGACTCTTAAAATTCTCAAGGACATGCACCTTATGTACCACCATATAGGAAAAACCTTAAAGGAACATTGCATGCATTCATAGAAAAGCAAGAGGCCATTAACAACCAAAACATTCAAGCCATGATTGATATGAAAGACACTCTTGCTAAACTTTCTTCTGCATTTACCGTTCACGAGAAAGGAAAATTTCTCTCTCAACATCAACCAAATCCCAAGGGTCAGTACAGCCTAAATGAGGGTAGTTCAGAAAGTCAAAAAATAGATCAAGTCAACTCAGTGATAACTCTTAGGAGTGGAAAGGTTGTTGAAAAACAAATTCTTGAACCTTGCGAGAAAAATGATGAGTCAAGTCCCAAAGATGAGGAAGGAGTTGATAAGCCACCTAGCCAAAAAGAGACCAAACCCTCGCCTTCACCCCCATTTCCTCAAGCATTAAACAATTCAAGTAAAGTGAACCATAACAGTGATATTTTTGAAATTTTTAAACAAGTAAAGGTCAATATTCCTCTATTAGATGCTATCAAATAGATTCTTTGTTATGCCAAATTTTTTAAAGACTTGTGCACTGTTAAAAGGAAACATAATGTGAAAAAAAATGCATTTTTGACTGAACAGGTAAGCTCCATTATTCAGAACAATAATGCGTTGAAATATAAAGACCCTGGTTGTCCTACAGTTTCATGCATTATTGGTGAACATAAAATTGAATGAGCTTTACTTGATCTTGGTGCTAGTGTTAATTTGCTTCCATATTCAGTTTATCAACAACTCAACCTTGGTGAGTTAAAACTAACTTCTGTAACTCTTCTACTTGCTATAGATTAATTAAAATCCCAAAAGGAATAGTGGAAGATGTGTTAGTACAAGTTGATAAATTCATATATCCTGTGAATTTTATTGTCTTGGAAACTGAACCTATGGTTGATAGTTCTAAGTCAGTTCCTGTTATTCTAGGTCGCCCATTTTTAGCAACATCTAATGCTTTGATAAATTACAGAAATGGAGTGGTGAAGCTAACATTTAGAAATATGACACTAAAGCTTAATGTTTTCAACATGTGCAAGCAACCACATGAAGTTTATGATGACAATGAAGAGATTGAAGGGATTGATGCCATTATAGATGATCATCTTCAAACCAGGAGTTCTTCTGACCTATTAGAAATTTATTTAATTAATTCATTTGATTCAGCTACATAATTAGATGATGATGTTTCTGAAATGTGCTCTTTGCTTGACTGTACATAGGAAATGGAATACAAAGGAAGAAAGCTAAGATTCGAAGAGCTAAAACCCATGAATGATGATACCCATGAAGAAGTACCCACACTGGAACTAAAGTCATTACCTGCTGGGTTGAAGTACACATTTTTGGGAGAAGAACAAAGCTTTCCAGTGGTAATTTCCTCATCCATGACCAAAGAATAAGAAGGTATGTTGATAGAAGTACTTAAAAGGCATAAAAGTGTAATTGGATGGACATTAAAGGACATAAAATGTATTAATCTATTAATTTGTACACATAGAATACATTTAGAGGATAATGCTAAAACATCTCAACAACCTTAAAGAAGATTAAATCCACACATGAAAGAGGTAGTTAGAGCTGAAGTTCTTAAATTACTTGATGTTGAAATTATCTATCCTATCTCTGATAGCCAGTGGGTAAGCCCTACACAAGTTACGCCTAATAAATCTGGAATAATAGTGGTTGAAAATGAAAAAGGAGAATTAATACCTACCCGAGTCTCATCTAGTTGACATATGTGTATTGACTTCAGAAAATTGAATGCAGCCACTAGGAAAGATCATTTCCCTTTGCCATTTCTTGATCAGATTTTGGAAAGAGTAGCAGGACATCCCTACTATTGTTTTCTTGATGGTTATTCAGGATATAATCAAATACCAATTACATTAGAGGATCAAGAAAAAATCACTTTTACATGCTCCTTTGGCACTTTTGCATATAGAAGAATGCCTTTTGGTCTTTGTAATGCTCCAGTAACTTTTCAAAGATGCATGCTAAGTATTTTCAGTGACATGATTGAGCATTATTTAGAGGTTTTCATGGATTATCTGATAGTTTTTAGAAATTCTTTTGAAAATTGTCTTGATAATTTAGAAAAAATTCTTAAAAGATGCGGAGAAAAAGGATTTGTGTTAAATTGGGAAAAATGTCATTACATGGTTACCTCAAGAATAGTGTTAGGTCATGTGATATCTTCTAAAGGAATTGAAGTTGATAAGGCCAAAGTTGAATTAATTGCTCATTTGTCTTCCCCAAAATCAGTCAGAGAAGTTCATTCCTTTTTAGGATATGCAAGATTTTACAGAAGATTCATAAAGGACTTTAGTGCCATATCTAGACCTTTATGTAAACTTCTAACAAAAGATGCACCATTTGATTGGAACCAAAATTGTTAGAAATCTTTTGAAAAATTAATCGGTCTTTTGACTTCTGCTCCTATCATGCAATCTCCTGACTGGTCTTTGCCTTTTGAGTTGATGTGTGATGCTAGTGATTTTTACTGTTGGTGCTGTTTTAGGACAGAGAAAGGAAGGTAAGCCTCATGTAATTTATTACGCAAGTCAAACTTTGAATAGTGCACAAATGAATTACACCACTATTGAAAAAGAACTACTTGCTGTAATTTTTGCATTGGATAAATTTTGAGCTTATTTAATTGGTTCTTCCACTATTGTTTTTACTGATCATGCCGCAGTTAGATATTTAATGTCTAAGCAGGATGTCAAACCTAGGTTGATACGATGGATGTTATTGCTTCAAGAATTCAACATCATAATAAAAGACAAGAAAGGAACCGAAAATGTTGTTGCAGATCATTTGTCCAGACTTACAACAGGCTCATCTTTTGATAGCACACTTATCAATAATTCTTTTCCTGATGAATTTTTATTTTTTGTCAAATCCATGCCTTGGTTTGCTAACATTGTCAATTTTCTTGTAACAGGTAAGATGCCGCCTCAGTGGACGTACCAAGATAGAAAAAAGTTTTTGATTGAGGTGAAAAAATTTTATTGGGATGACCCATATTTGTTCAAATATTATCTTGATCAAATCTTTTAGAGATGTGTACCCGACAATGAGGTAAGTAGTGTCATTAAATTGTCATTCAGAAGCATGTGGAGGTCATTTTTCTTCAAAGAAAACAACTGCAAAAATCTTGCAGTGTGAATTTTATTGGCCCACATTATTTAAGGACAGCTATATTTTTTACAAAAGTTGTGAAAGTTGTCAGAAATTTGGTTCCATTTCTAAAAGAAATATGATGCCTTTGAACCCTATCATTGTCATTGAAATTTTTTATTGTTGGGGAATTGATTTCATGGGTCCATTTCCATCATCATTTGGATTTGTGTATATTTTGGTTGCAGTTGATTATGTTTCAAAATGAATTGAGGCGATTCCAAGTTGACACAATGATCACAAAACTGTTTTGAAATTTTTGAAAGAAAATGTTTTGAGTCAATTTGGAATCCCTCAAGCTATCATCAGTGATGGGAGAAAATATTTTTGTAATAAACCATTTAAATCTTTAATGAAGAAATATGACATCACACACAAAATTGCTACCCCTTATCACCCTCAGATAAGTGGACAAGTTGAATTAGCAAATAGGGAGATTAAACAAATTTTAGAAAAAATGGTTAACCCAAATTGTAAAGATTGGTCTTTAAGACTAAATGATGCACTTTAGGCTTACCGTACTGCTTTCAAAATATTTTTAGGCATGTCACCCTATCGGTTAGTCTATGGAGAACCTTGTCACTTGTCTGTAGAATTGGAACATAAAACATTTTGGGCCATTAAAGCTTTCAACTCAAATCTTGATGATGCTTCCAAGTTACGCAAATTACAATTGAATGAACTTGAGGAATTGAGAAATGATGCATATGAAAACTGTGATTACCATGCAACTTTGATGATGAGTTTTGATGATAACAAACATGGAGATGATGAGATGATGAGAAGATCAAGTCCAAGTTGTTCAAGTTTAGCTTTAGGACTTAGGATCTCTCTTGTACAGAGCTCTCATAGAATATCTCAGTGTTTAACTCAAAAAGATCTAAGAACTTGTTTTTCTACAAACCAAATTAAAGTTCTAATAAGCCTTTGATAATCAAAGAGATTGTGGTTTTTCTAATCTTGTTCATAGAAGCGTTTTTCATGTTTTTAACAGAGGCATTCGAATGCTTTTAAAGTCATTCGAATACAATCTTCTGAAAAAGCTTCTACAAACGTGTTTTTTAATAAAGGTATTCGAATACTCATTTGAGGCATTCGAATACAACGTGTTTTTAATAGAGGTATTCGAATACCATATGAGGCATTCGAATACAACCTTCTAAAAGGCTTTTACAAACGTGTTTTCAGCTAAAGGCATTCGAATACCTTGGTTTGGTATTCGAATAACGTGGGTCTGATCTGTTTTTTATATACTGATATCAGAGGTATTCGAATACCTCATAACGGCATTCGAATAACCCAAGCTTAAACTATTTTTTATATATTGATATCATTAGTATTCGAATACCACAATAATGTATTCGAATAACCCACGAGTTTCAGCTTCTGTTTTTTTGAAATTGATACGCAAACGGATTTTGCATTTATTATGCATTCAATTTCCCCAGCAAAATTTTCTGATTAAAGGCTCTATAAATAGAGACCTTCCCTCACGGCTGACACACACCAATCCTTGAATTTATTTTTTCTGGCTGTGCTAAAATACTGTTTGCATAATTTCTCTCTTTCTCTCTGTGCTCTTTTGGTAAAATTCTGAGATGTTGTTAGAGAGCTCTATAGTGCTTCAGTTTGTATTACTTACTCTGAGTGAGAGTTTCTCTTCATCTATTTTTTGATATTTTGTATCGAGAGTGAGGTATCCCTCAAGGTTTGTATAAGGGTGAGGTATCCCTGCAGGCTGAGACTTTAGCACAAGGATAGAGTGTCCCTGTGTGTGAAAAGTGCTCTATTTTGTAACAGTAGCAAGCACCTATTGAAGCTTGTATACTTAGTGAAAAATCTCAGCTTTCGAGGACTGGACGTAGACCACAAGTGGGTTAGTGGTCGAACCAGGATAAATATTGTGCCTGCTTCTCTTTTCCCTAATCTCTTTATTTTATGCAATTTACTTTACTGTGCATTTACTTTTTGCTGTTCTTTATTGTTTCTTTTCTTCTTCTTATTCCTTCTGTGCATTTATTTATTAAGCTTTTGATATTTGTTTTAATTAAAAGAGGTTTTGTGAAAAAGTTTTATACTCAATTCACCCCCCTCTTGAGTACTGGAAGCCACTTGGTAATAAAAACTCAAAAATTTAAAAAAGCTAGACCAAAAGCTTTTCATGACAAATCAATTTTGAGAAAATCTTTTGAAATTGGTCAAAAAGTTCTGCTTTATAATTCTCGTCTTCACCTATTCCCTGGAAAATTGAGATCTAGGTGGATTGGTCTTTTTATTGTCAAACATGTGTATCCTTATAGGGCCATAGACATTGAGAATCCTAGGAATGGTAATGTTTTAAAGGTCAATGGACAAAGACTCAAGCCATTTCTAGAACATCAAGTTGCTGAGGTAGAATTCATCTCCCTTTCTAATCCTTGTTATGAGTAGAATTTATTTTAAGTTTGTTTCTTTCTTTTTGCAGTTCCCGGTTAAATGGCGGATAATGGTACTCCGTGACTCTCAAGTCAGTTTATCTTTCAGTTTCCTGTAACACCCTAACTTTTGGGATAATTACAATATAGTCCCAATTTGTACTGTTTTGTGAATTCTGTGAGCAGTAAATTTAATTTGACTGTTGCGTGAGTGTACTTGACTGTTGTATGTGATTTGCTCCGACCTAAGAAAATAAAAATTTTTTGTAGGATAAATCTTATTTTAATTAATGGAGTGGGGATCTTACTAAACCCAATTGATTGATATATAAATTAATAGCGTAATTTTTTGATTTAAGCGTGCAATAAAATAATTTTATATTTTTATAATATTATTTTATATTACAAGACCTACCGAAATCTCAAAACAAGTAAAAATCGCTTCGGTTTGACCACAGATCTTTAAAAGTCTTTGTGGGACCCGCGTGTAGGAAAACAGTCAAGCTGTCTTGATTGTACAATTTCTAACCAATGAGAGCAAGTCAACAAAGGTAGGCTTGACTTTCTAAACCAATAGGAATTGGACACCTAAGGGAGCATGTGTTTTCATCTCGAACCGTTGGATGAGGACTTAATGATGAAGCCTTTAATCTAAGCGTTGATCTAATCAATGGTGAGATTAGAATGATAGGTTTTTGATCAAGTGATATCTACCCTAGATCTAATCAATGGTTAGGAATTAAAGATGAATCAAGGGCTAGGATTGAGTCAAAGATTGTAGGCTTGAAAATGGTTAGTAACCTAATTAAGTTTAATTAAACTAATCTAATTACCTAATTAGTATACTAAGTGAACCAATTTAGTTATGAATTAATTATAATCTAAATACTAATTAGCTATATAAATATTAATTAAAGGTTATAATATATGTTAATATATACTAAATTAATTAGTTATGTTGTTAGTATGTTAAATTAAATTGGTTAGGATAATTAACCTAACTAACTAACTACTCTATTACCATGTAATTAAGTATAATTGGAAATCAATTAACCCCTAATAAGATGAAGGAGTGCACGGTTTTTGGGCTGCATAAGGAGGCAAAGTGGCTTGGTTCTACAAGGTTCAAGAAGGATCCAACATGACTAGGCCATGTGCTAGCTAGTGTGAACACATTTGTGATATTTTTACCAAGCAAATTCACTCACTCAAGCTCACCTAAAGGCCACTCACGGCTGCTGCACTCATTATTCACTCTTCACTTTAGTTTTTCATCTTTATCACATTTTGGCTATTCACTTCTCTCTCTAAAAACACAAGAAACTCAAGCAAACTTTTCTCTCTCATTTTCTCTCTAAGGTTCGGCCAGCACCCATCCTTGCACACCCAAGCCTTCATAATTTTATCCAATCTCATTTCTTGAACCCAAATACTATTCTAAGCATCTTTCATTCACAAACTTTTCCCAAATTCCTACTCTAACTTGCCCAAAATCTCACTTCTTGCTTACTTCCTTAAGGGTAAGTTTGATTTCTATGGTTCAAAATTTAAATTCTGATTTTTCTAACCATGTTTGTTCCATGGTTTTCCTATTTTGTACCTTGTATGTGTATTTGCTAATTATTTGAGAATTTTAGGAATTTTATTGGAGGTCACACGAAATTTAGAGGAAAGGAAGGAATCTTACCGATTGTTTTGTCTACAAGAGGTAAGAGGGAGATTTAATCTCATCAACCCTAAGTGGTGATGAGAAAATGGATTGTGTTTGTGTGTAGAATCCATAAGGATTCGGTTGTATGGTTTATTTGTGATTTTTTATTGTTTTTGATTGTTTAAATGCTTTAATAATTGTGATTTTAATTTGCTATGCATGATTATAGTTTTTATTATTTTTGCTATGCATGATTATGGCTTAAAATATATTGTATGTGTTTTATATGTGATTACATAATTGTATGTAATTATAATTGTGTATTTATTTAAGTAGGATGTGAATAACATGTACGAAATGCATGAGTGTTCCAAAGAACACATTTAAGGCTCATGCCTACTCACCAAAAATAGAGGACCAAAATGTTCTCACAATTTTCTAAATCAAGGATTTAATGAACCTAGGTAAATAATGGATGATTTAAGTTAATTGTGGCCAAAATGCCATTTAGTGTATAACCAAATGCCATTTTACTTTGATTTGGCCAACATGCCATTTTATTTACTAAAGATAGGTTAGATAATTATTTTATAACATAAATCGATTCCAAAGAATCGTTGAGAAAATCAAAGGAATTAATTCTGTTCTAGAATTTTAACTTAGCAGAATTCAGTTTAAGTAAGAAATTAATCAGACACTTGAAAAGTACTAACGTAGAGATCATACTATAAATTTTGAAGCGCGTAGTGAATTTTAAAGTGAAATTATAGGGTAAAAATAAAATAAACTATATTTAGAGGAAAACGTTAAAAATACCTTATACTGATTTTATAGGCAAAATGCTGCCAAAATTTATTAAAATCAAACGCATAAAATGAAAAGATTCCATACTATATTTAGAACACAAGGAAAATACATTACGTATTTTAAAAGTACTAGATATAGTTTTACACATATTAAAAATAATAAATTTAAGCTATTCGGTTAAGAAAATGAATTACAAATCCTACGCGATTGAGAAAATGATTCAAAAACAATTTACGATATTTAAAAACGACAAAATGTCTTTATGCGATTTAAAAACGTTTGTGAAAACGTCGAGATTGTGAAAACGCGATAAAATTCCTATGCGATTGAACAATACTGTGAGTTTTGCTGTCGGGCCAAAGTGGTGGACCCAGACATGTTATAGTGTAGTACTGTCAGGTGGGACGTACTATACTTTGTTTTTTTTTTTTGGTGACTAGGGGTATTTTGGTAATTTCTCGTAAATATGGTAAAATTTGAATAATAGGGGTATTTCTGTAATTTTAGCTCATGTTTAGAGTGTTGTACCAATTTGGGTTATAATTGGTGATTGATTGACGAGGCGAATTACACCGTATTTGGTGTGATAAGCGTAGTGTGGTTCATTTATGAACTTGGAGGCATTAGTGTGCGGAGAATTCCACATGCGGACAGTGGGTTGCTCCTCTGGGCCGTGGTAACGGGCAACACACTAATGATCTTGACAAGCACTATTCTTAGTCAAGATCTTGAGGGGACTATTAAGTACTATGCCCGTGGTACACGATGTTTGGACCTGTGTACTGCTACACGATGTTTTGGATGTGGGCTATAGACACGACGTGTTGACAAGTGCAATAGCTTGGTTGGGCAGCCATAAAGTATTATTAGTTTCTATTCGGATCATTCTCTCGGATATCCGTGTTTAGCTCCATGGAGTAGGAACGAGTCGGTGTGTGTATCATTCATCATCTCGCATTTTAATGTTCATGCATTATCGCATTTTCTTGTTTATTATAATCTGTGATAAATTATATGATTTATTGTTTTAATATATTATGCATGATATTGTGATAGGTATTATTGTTATATATTATTTAATATATTATGCATGATGTATTGGTATGTACTTTTGTGATAATTGTTTGTCTTGTCGTTTTCTTTATTGCCGTACGGGTAATGGTGTAGATTGTCTCACCTCTCTATATGTTTTCTCGATATTCTTGTGTTACTTAGTAAAGAGTTTGAGGTAGAGGAGGATCAGCCTCTTGAGGTACAAGACTCGACGAGCAACAGACGGGCGATTTATACGAGGAGGAGGAACCAGAGATCATACCGATCGTCAAGAGGCGATTTTGAGGTCATGGCACTGCCAGATTCTTCGGGTTCGTGCGACTGGAGTTCCATGGAGGTTCCGAGGCATGGCGTATGCATGCTGACCGAGGGACAGTAGCGTATGTGGGACGATTGATTGTGTCCCTATGTAGGGAGTATGACGGGGAGGTCATATTCACTACTATGCTTTATCTTCATTTAGAGTTACCTTTAACCATTAGGCGCTATTGGCAGGGAGTTTTCCACGCGCCTAGTGAGTTGAGTAGCGAGTCGACAGCTCGGACACGTGTCCGAAGTGCTGCGAGATCTCATAGATGCACACTTTTCGATGGTTATTCTAGAGGTGACGGATGGTGATTCATTGGAGGGTTTGTTATCTACTGGGATGCACTTGGGCAGTACTATGTTTTAGCTTTGTGTCAACTCTTTATTGCTTTATTAAATACTTGTAGTTTGTAAATTATGCTTGTACTAAAAGAGAATCTTATGTATATTATGGTGAGTTTATGTTTGTTATATCTTGTGTTTCGTGTTACTTTATTTAATGTTATAATTATAAAAAGAAAAAAAATATTCCGCAAATTTTATATAAGTATCAAATGTTTTATAACTTGGGTAAGAGTTTTATTTCATTTTATTTCATTGCATTCATAAATGTGGCATCCCCACAGGGGTGTTACATTTCCCATAATAACTAATTCCTTCTCCTTCAAAATGGATGTCATCCTCTCAAATCTAAGAAAGCATTTCTCTTCTGTTCCTAAAAATGCTCTAACCAAAATCTACAAAGTTAGGTATGAAAGACTGAGACTGTTAATGTATAAGGGCATCCCAGAAGATATACGCTGAATAATCGAAGCAAAGGTTCGTTTAGCTAGTGAATCTTCAGATTCATTTGTCTCATACATGCCTGGTCTCGGTAAAAGTTCATTTTCAAAAAGGAGAAAAGCAAAAAGAATGCAAGTTTATTACAAGTGTGCACGATGGAATTGTAACACGCGATGTCGCTCTTGGGGATGGTTTCCGTAAATAGAGAAGATAAAATATTCTTCATTAAGAATGGACTGAGTAAGGAGTCATTAGATAATATCTTATTGACTCTTGAGACGCATTCTTGTGGAGTTGTGCAGCGTGAACTTCTTAGTTTGTGGAATCTCTTCAAGGATGAGCAAGAACGTTATAGTCTTAGGAATCTGACTCAAAAAGACCCTGTTTGCCAATTTATAAGAAAGTTGGATGGGAAGCTTATCCTTGACTCATACAAGGCGTTTAAGCCGTTTCTAGACGTGAAACCAGAGGAAGATATGATCCACAATCACAATAACATGTATATATTATCTTGTACATCTTCAAAAAAAAAATAAAAAAAATAAAAAAAATAAAAAATAAAAAGAATAAAAAATAAGAAAAAAAAGAGGGCAAAACTTCGATTGTACTTGGCCTTTAATTAGATTAGGAGCCCCTGTCAGTAGCAGACCCGTCATTGACTCAGGTGGACCTTCGCACGTCAGTCGGTAAAAAAAGGTTCGTGTGCCATACTCTGTAGAGAGCTGTACAAGTATTCCCAGGTTTTAACCATAGGCTTTGCTTGCTGATGGACAGAAAGAAGTATCCTGTGTTTGCATTCTCGCGTGGCAATGCCTCTGAGCTGGATCTTGTGATTTAATGTCATGGGCTCTCCAGCGGCCTCTCACTGGCTGTGGTCACTGGTCGTCATATTCAGATTTTCTCTATTTAACTAGAGGGACGATGCATAGGCTAGGATATCCCACAAGCAGGAGGGAGAAGAATGCCCAGATTGGCTGAGCCGTCTTGGTATTACTGCACTCATGACGTGTAGTATAAAGATATGCCATGAAACCTGTACATAAAGGTATGTAATCATTCGTTATTATTATTTTTGTCTGATTTTGTTAAATTTTGGTTTTCGACAGACGATCCTTTGGATGAGGTACTTCGGGGGTTTCCAGACTTATTTACCTTGATGGTTTTCTTGAAGTCAAAAACAAAAACAAAAACAAAAAGAAAAATAAAAATAAATAAAATAAAACGTGTTTCTTAATTTCAAAGTTTTCTAACAATAGCCAACCTACCCATATTGGAGCAATTATTACTTTTTCTATTCTCTTCCCTATTTAAACACTCCATTTTCTTCACTTTCCTACAACTCATAATCATTCAAAGAGAGTGTGAGTGTAAAAATGGAGGGAGCTTCTTCTTCTATTCGTAGTTTTGCCAGTATCTATGTATTTTGTGGGACAAGTTATGAGAAGAGTTTAGAGTTTGTAAACGCAGCAAGCACTGTTGGTAGAACACTTGCTACGAGAAATATTCTTGTAGTATATGGGGGAGGTTGCCTTGGGTTAATGGGGGCTGTATCACTTTCTGCATTTGTAAGAGGTATGATGCGTGAAATCCGCAAGTGTACGGTTTCATCGTCAAGTAATAAAAAGATCGAATCCATAGGGACTGTGTTTATGAATACCAATTTATTAATTAATTCAATTAAATTAAACAAAAGAGAATATGATTGTTTATTAAGAAGAACGTAGTAACAAGTAATTAAATAAAAATCAAAGTGCTGAATTTAGAACAAAAATAGCAAGTTATCAAGAAGGATATTCAGATTCAAGAAAGCTTCCAAGATTGGGATACCACAATGATACAAGATAAATCCTAATTGACAACCCTTTTATTAAATCTAAAATTCAATTGAAGGTGAATTACCCTAAATTAGTTAATGTTCTTTCTCAAGATACAAGATCCGTGCCCAATTAAACCAATTCCTACTCTTGTGGTAATTGAATTTAAATTGAACCCATTACGCTTTGTGGTAATTCATTGAATCCTCGAAAGGCTAAAACTACTCTTATGATTTAGACCTTAAGTTCAATTCTTATGGTTCTAACACCTAGGTTCACCTCTCAGTACGTCCCTAAATGCCTATGAGATGCAAATAAGTGGCCAGTAAATTCACATGAATAAGAGCAATAAGAATTGAATCAAAGAACATTCAAGATCAATAAAAGGGGAAACAACGTCAATTAATCATTATCAATGTATCAAAGGGCATTGCCCAATCCTAGAAACAAAAGAAACTACTCAGACATAAAGAAGAAGGAATCAGAAAACATGTTCATTGACATCCAAACTCGTAATTCAAGAGAGAAGAAGGAAGAAAGATCAAGAACCAAAGCCTCCAATGTGCCTCTTCCAAAACCAAATTAGAACCCCCTCATTGTATTCAGAACCTCTATTTATAACCCTAGGGTTTTAATTAGCTAAAAAGCCCCCAAAAGAAATAAAAAGAAAAACATAAAAACTGCTGCGCGCTGCGATCCACGGCCGTGATGGGTACCACGGCCAGGCCGTAGTCAGTTCTGGATTTAAGTTTGTCAAGCTAACTCTCAACCACAGTTGTGGTGGACACCACGGCCAGGCCGTGGTTGATTCTGGAATTTTGATTTTGCTTTTCTTGACTCCCTCGAACCATGGCCGTGGTGGAAACCACGAGCAGGCCATGGATCCCTCTGGAATGGTCTTTTTGCACCTTTTTGCTATCCATTAAGTTTCAACTTCAATCATGCAAGCATTCCATTCAATCCAAGGCCAATTCAACATTAATCTTACACAAGAACACCAAAAATACCACAGTTATCTGAACTAAGGGAAAAACAAACCAAAAGGGAAACTAAAATGCCTAAAATGCTCAAGAATGCATGCAAAACAAGAACAAAACATGATGTTGTTTCACACACATCAAATCCCCCCAAGCTTAAGACTTTGCTTGTCCCCAAGCAATAACTAATGTCAAACTAAGATGTGGGATCAAAAGACAATAAAGATAAAGGAACCCGAGAAAATAATATCCAAGCAATAGGCTAAGACAAACAAAGAATCTGAGAGGTAATCAAAATCAAGTCCAATTAGAGGCTAAGTTCTCAAAAATCATGCATCCTCACTGATTGAATTAAGTTCACTCCACTAACCACACTCAGAGTGTTTAAGGGTGAAGACAATGCGCTCAAAATCCTTCAAAGAAAATGCACTTCCATATGGTTGATAAGAAACCAGATTTCCACTAATAATCAGCATGCATGCAAGAATCAAAAGGTCTTTCAAAGGTTGTAATGGGGCCATGGGAATGATGATCGGTAAGGTAGAGAAAGGAAGGTTTGCACAAATGGCTCATCAAGATTTTCAATAAACACAAGAAATCCAATAGAACATAAATGGAGCAAAGACAATTTTTCAATCTAAAACATAACTCCACATTTCAAAGAATTTTCTTCCTTACTTTTCCTTCTCCTCTTTCTCCTCTTTTTCAAGCTTTCATCTCATGATGTTTCTTTTATTTTTCTTTTATTTTTCTTTTTTTTTTTTTGAGAAAGAGGAAGCTCAAATACATATAATTCCCAACACAACTTTCAAGCCCAATTCACTCCATTTAATATTCTAAATGATAACCAACAATGTTTCAGCATAGGTATCATGAAAACAAGTATGCAATAGGCTCGAAATGGGCAACTAGAGGATGAAAGTGTAACAATTTCAGAAGGCCAGAAAAATACCTAAAATGCCTTAATCACATTCAAGCATGCAACCAAAATTTTTGCCTCAAAAAGGTTTCAAATCAAGTTCTAGAGCACATGATCAATGAGGAATATCACTCAACACAAAGAATGGGAACAAAAATCATATATTGCATACATCCCATATAGGCTCAAAACTCACATTTAGAGGTTTAAAAATCAATGAGAAGCATAAATTCAAAGAACCTATGCTAATTATCAACTATCAAAAGATCACCTCTACTATAAATTAAAACAATGCCTGTAGCCAATCACAAGAATCAATAAATTGGGTTCCAAATCAATACCATCTCAAAATCCTCAAAAGAGAGGGACACAAGTTCAACCAAAAAGCCGAGAGATATGATGATATGAAAATGCAATGCAAAACAAGACATGAAAATGCATGAAACTAATGAAAATGAAAATATGAAAATACAAAAAATACCTCCCTAAGCTTAGAACTTACATTGTCCCCAATGTAAAAATCTAAAACAAGAGAAGGGATAAAAGAAAAGAACTCACTGCGGTGGTGGAAAAACTTCTAGTGTTCAATCCATGGGCTGGGTGTGGAACTTTCTGACTTCACACTTCACTCTTTTTCTAAATTTAGCTTCAAAAGGGGTCAAACCTAGACAAAATCCATAAGATAAAGATCAAACCAACAAAACAACACACAAAATCAAAAGAAAAAGAAGAAATTAAAAGCAAAAACAAAAACAAAGAAACTTGGGTTGCCTCCCAAGAAGTGCTTGTTTAAAGTCATTAGCTCGACTCTGGTCTAGTTTTTTTGTGCTCAGGTGATGTCAATGGAGTAGTGCTCAGTCCCCACTCCTTCAAAGTATTTCACTCTCTGGCCATTTATCATGAAAGGCTTATGACCTTCTTTCTTCACCTCAAGCATACCGTAGGATAAAACTCGAACAATCTCATATGGTCCTGACCATTTCGACCATAACTTACTAGGATAGAAACGTAGAAGCGAGTTATTGACAAGAACTTTATCCCCGAGTTTAAATTCACGCTTCTTGACACACTTGTCATTCTGTTTCTTAGGTTCTTTCTTGCTGGGCTTAGACTACTCAAATTTTGTGGTACCCTTGGGCAAGGTCTTTTCTAGTATAGCATCAGCCACTGATTCCTGCACACCTGAAAGCATAACACTATCCATAACATTAGTAGCATCTATGCGATTACATGAACTTAAGGAATTAGAATTATTTTTAGATTTAAAAACATCAAAACTACTTCCTCATCATTCAATCGCAAAGTCAATTTTCCTTCATGGACATCAATGATCGCCCTTCCAGTGGCAAGGAATGGACGTCCAAGTATGATCGGCATTGTAGCATCAGCTTCCATGTCAAGCATAACAAAATCCACCGGCATATAAAACTTACCAACCTTAATAGGAACATCCTCCAAGATGCCTATGGGGTATTTGACAGACAGATCCGCATATTAAAGGAAATAGTTGTGGGTGTTAGTTCACCCACCTCTAACTTTTTACACACAGAAAGGGGCATAAGACTAACACTAGCCCCCAAATCATACAGAGCTTTATCAAAATTTGTGTTGCCAATCAAACAAGGAATACAGAAGCTACCTGGATCCTTTAACTTAGGAGGAAATTTATTTTGAATTAAGGCACTACACTCCTCAGTTAAAGCTACTGTCTCATATTCTTCTAGCTTCCTCTTATTAGATAAGATGTCCTTAAGAAACTTAGCATATGTAGGCATTTGTTTTAACACCTCAGTGAAGGGTACATTAATGTACAATTTCTTAAGAACCTCTAAGAACTTCCCAAATTACCTATCTAACTTAGCCTTAGCAAGTCTTTGAGGGAAAAGAACTGGGGGTTGGTATGGCTTAGGGGGTACATACTTAGACACTTTCTCATTAGTTTCCTCCTCACCTAAGGGCTGTGTCTTAGTCTCTTTTTCCTCAGTCCTCTCATCTTTGTCACTCTTCCCCTTACCTTTGGAATCCTCTAATTTTTTTCCACTCATCAAACTCACAGCTTTACAATGTTCATTTCCTGGGTTTATTTCTGGTTGACCAGGAAACTTACCTTGATGCCTATGTGAAGTGCTTGCTTGTTGGGCAATCTGGGTTTCCAACATCTTATTATGATGGCCAAATTGTCAACCTTAGCTGACAACTCTCTAATGGCCTCAGTCACAACTTGCCCATGGTGCCTAAACTCCTCATTCTGCTTAGACTGGCTCTCAACAAAATTCTCAAGAAGAGACTCAAGTCTAGATTTTTGTACCTGTTGAGATCCAGAAGAGGGTTGAGCACTACCTTACCTAGCTTGATATTAACTATTCCAATAAGAGAAGTTAGGATGTGACCTCCAACCGGGGTGGTAAGTTTGGGAATACGGCTCATTCCTCCCCTTTTGGTTAAAGTCATAAAAATTGTGGCATGATTCTACTTGCTCCACCCGTGCACCATGTGAGGATCCAATTCCAACTTGGCATTCAGCTCCCATATGTCCCTGTGCTCCACAAATCTCACAAAAATTGATAGAGGCACCTATGGCATTAACATGAGCTTTCTCAAGCATGTCAAAACGTTTATTCAAAGAATCAAACTTCGACATAATTAAATCAACACCATCTACCTCAAACTTACCTCCCGAGAGCTTTCTCGGGTTATGGCCTCTTTTATTAGCCTATTGGTGATGATTTGAAGCTACACTCTCAATTATCTCATAAGCCTCAGTGAGCCTTCTATTCATCAAAGCTCCACCAGCTGCAGAGTCAAGAGACACCTTCAAAGAATATTCCAAACCATTGTAGAAGGTGTGGACTATCAACCATTTCTCTAACCCATGGTGTGGGCAGGCTTCCAGCAAAGCCTTATATCTATCCCAAGCTTCTGACAATGACTCGCCATCTTTCTGAACAAAGCTTGTGATTTGGGTCCTTAGGTGAGCAGTCTTGGAAGATGAAAAGAATTTATCCAAAAAGGCTTGCTCCAATTGGTCCCAAGTAGTTATCGTCTCAGCAGGAACAGACTTCAGCCAAGCTCTAGCTCTATCTCTCAATGATAGAGGAAACAAGCGGAGACGAATAGCATCAACAGAGGCGCCTTCGATCTTGAGGGTCACACAAAACTCAAAGAACATATCCACATGATCATTAGGATCCTCTGATGGCAATCCTCCAAACTGGTTCTACCTTATCATAGAAAGTAAGGCAGGAGGTATAGTGCAGTGCCTAGCTTCAATATCTGGCCGAGCAATTCCAGATCGCAAATCCCGAGCATTAGGGGCTGCATACTCTTTTAACGGTTTATTATCCTCAGCTGCTGCCATGACAAGTGGTGGTTCTGGGCTTTCTCTTACTCTTTGCCTTTGTTGTCTTCTCCTTCTACGTAAAGTTCTTTCAATTTCAGGATCTACTTCAATAAGAGTCCCAAAACGTCTAGTACTTTGCATAAACAAGAGAAATTACCTGTAGAGAGTCAAAGAGAAATCAAGAACGTAAGAACCAAATAAAAGAAAAAGGTTTAAAATAATTAAATTAAAAATTAAATTAATATTCAAGAAAAACACAGTCCCCGGCAACGGCGCACAAAACTTGATGCGTGAAATCTGCAAGTGTACGATTTCGTCGTCAAGTAATAAAAAGATCAAATCCACAGGGACTGTGTCTATGAATACCAATTTATTAATTAATTCAATTAAATTAAACAAAAGAGAATATGATTGTTTATTAAGAAGAACGTAGTAACAAGCAATTAAATAAAAATCAAAGTGCAGAATTTAGAACAAAAATAGCAAGTCATCAAGAAGGATATTCAGATTCAAGAAAGCTTCCAAGATTGGGATACTACAATGATACAAGATAAATCCTAATTGACAACCCTTTTATTAAATCTAAAATTCAATTGAAGGTGAATTACCCTAAATTAGTTAATGTTCTTTCTCAAGATACAAGATCTGTGCCCAATTAAACCAATTCCTACTCTCGTGGTAATTGAATTTAAATTGAACCCATTACGCTTTGTGGTATTTCATTGAATCCTCGAAAGGCTAAAACTACTCTCGTGATTTAGACCTTAAGTTCAATTCTTATGGTTCCAACACCTAGGTTCACCTCTCAGTACGTCCCTAAATGCCTATGAGATGCAAATAAGTGGCCAGCAAATTCACATGAATAACAGCAATAAGAATTGAATCAAAGAACATTCAAGATCAATAAAAGGGGAAACAACATCAATTAATCATTATCAATGTATCAAAGGGCATTGCCTAATCCTAGAAATAAAAGAAACTACTCAGACATAGAGAAGAAGGAATCAGAAAACATGTTCATCGACATCCAAACCCGTAATCCAAGAGAGAAAAGGGAAGAAAGATCAAGAACCAAAGCCTCCAATGTGCTTATTCCAAAACTAAATTAGAACCCCCTCATTGTATTCAGAACCTCTATTTATAACCCTAGGGTTTTAATTGGCTAAAAAGCCCCCAAAAGAAATAAAAAGAAAACATAAAAACTATTGCGCGCTGCGATCCACGGCCGTGGTGGGTACCACAGCCAGGCCGTGGTTAGTTCTGGATTTAAGTTTGTCAAGCTGACTCTCAACCACGGCCGTGGTTGATTCTGGAATTTTGATTTTGCTTTTCTTGACTCCCTCAAATCATGGCCGTGGTGGAAACCACGGGCAGGCCCTGGATCCCTCTGGAATGGTCTTTTTGCACCTTTTTGCTATCCATTAAGCTCCAACTTTAAACATGCAAGCATTCCATTCAATCCAAGGTCAATTCAATATTAATCCTGCACAAGAACACCAAAAACACCGCAGTTATCCGAACTAAGGGAAAAACAAACCAAAAGGAAAACTAAAATGCCTAAAATGCTCAAGAATGCATGCAAAACAAGAACAAAACATGATGTTGTTTCACACACATCAAGGTGGTCAAGTTTTAGGTGTCATTCCTGAACCTTTAACTTGAAGGAACATCGTTGGAAAGACAATTGGACTGGAAATTTAAGTATCATCTATGCATGGACAAATGAAGGCAATGCTTGAAAACTCTGATGCATTCATTGCCTTACCTATTGGTTTTGGTACTTTGGAAGAAGTCTTTCCAATTGTCTCTTGGGTCCAACTAAACATCCACCATAAACCCATAGGTTTGTTGAATGTTAATAATTTCTTTAATAATTTGTTATCTTTTGTTGACCATGCTGTGGAATAGAAATTTGTCACACTTTCAGCAAGACGACTCCATATCTCTGCTTCCACTGTTGATGAGTTGATTGATAAATTAAAAGCTTTTGTTTATGAACCTGATCCAGTAACAGCTCAGATAGATTGGTCCGAAAGAAGCGGTGAGGGAAGCAGAATGAAAAGAAACTCAGCCAAGACACTCCAACTATTTAAATAATTACAAGCTTTGGTTTTATTTATCGTACTTTGTTTCTGTTTAAATTTGTGTGAGGTTTTTCATTTTAGTAATTGTGGCAACAGGTAATATATTCTATCATTTACCTATCTATATTTTGACATTAAGGACAATGTGGTGATCTGGTTTGGGGAAGGATGGTTATGAAAAAAAAATTAAAAAACTAAATAAATAAATAAATAAAACCCAAAAAAATAAAAAAATAAAATAAGAAAATTAGGAAGTGTGTTTGTTAATATGTTTGTTATGTTTATATTAGGAAGGATGAAAAAAAACTAAAAAAATAAAAAATAAAAAATAGGAGTGTGTTTGCTAATATGTTTGTTGTGTTTATCATCAATTTATTAACAACAAAAGTAATTAGGGATGGCAGAGTAAGGAGTAAATTATTTACTCTTAAGACGCATCAAAATTGATGACAGAGTAAGGAGTAATTGGGTAGACAACTAGTTTGTGTGGAAGTAGCAATTCAAATTCAGAAAAATTTGCATAATTGAGTTAATTGTTTTCTTTCTTAAAAATCACATGCTTGGTTATGGATGTTGAAATGGTGGACTGAGAATGATAGAATTATGCCTTGAGAGATTTTGAGCCTATTGATGAATGAATTGAATATTTGTACCATTCTCTTCTTTCTTGTGTGAATTTCACTCATGGAATTGTTACTCTAGAACTTGCTTTGATTCATTTTGAGACTACATTTTCACATGCATACATAAACATGATTGAGATATTTTTCTTAAAATAGCTATTTTACCCAAATAGCCAACCTTGTATATATTTTCCCTTATTTAACCCCTTTGAGCCTATTTGATCATTTTTGTTTCGAACTCATTCTGTATCTTAAATGAAAAACCATGTTCTTATCCAGCATTAGGGAATAAAAAAACATTAACTTCTGTCATTGGATGAGTTCTTGAACAAGTGTGGAGATGTGTGTGCAGAATGTTTAAAAAAAATGTATATGATGTTCTTTTTGTAAAAAAATTAAAATCAAAAATAAAAAAAATCAAAAAATCAAAAATCAAAAATAAGAAAAAATGTAAAAAGAAAAAAGAGGGTCAATAAGGCAATAAAGAAAAGGAAAAGAATATATAAAGGGAATTTGTATTAGGTGGAGTTGGGATGAATTTTGATGCTTGTCAATTGAACTCAACTTTCATGTTCTTTTATTCTCTTTAGTATTTAACTTGTTATATATATATATTACCTTCTCCTTTACCTTGACCCCATTACAACCTTGATTAAAGTCCTCATGATTTGTGTGTGCATGTGTTCTGAGTAGTGGAGAAGTAGAAGATAAGCAAGCCTATGGTAGTGCAATTTTCATAGGTTGAATTGAGTGAAATACCTATCTTTTAAACACTTGAGGGATTGAGAGTGAATCTTGTGAAGATCTATCATTCTTGACTCATGTTTTTCAATTGGAGTTTCCTTGCTTATTGGTTTGAGATGTGAAAATATGTTACCTTATGAATGTTTTGATTACTTGAATGATTGGTTGCTCTTCATTTTTAAATATTATTAGAAATTGAGTCTTTTAGAGTGTTTAGCTTTTGAGTTTGTTTTTCTAGTTTAGGTCTTATGTGTTTTGCTCAGGAGTGCAAAAAGTTAAGTGTGGGAGAATTTGATGATCATATATTTGATACATTAATAAGCCTTCATTTTTAGTTATTTACACTCACCATGTACTTAATTGATTAAGTTTGATTATGTTTTGTAAGTTTGGACTCAAATTGGACTTAATTAAAATTTTCAGCATAATTAACGTCTTACGTTATTTCTGTATTTAGGCTATATCTTGGGATGTAGGTAGCCAAAGGAGGTGAATCTGGTAGAATTTTAAAGATAAGATGGAGCTCTATAACTTTCATGAAGACCTCAAATGCCCAATCATACAAGTAGATAACTCAAATTAGGCTTGAAGCAAGAACTAGAGTGCTGTTCCTGACAGCTTGATCTATGTATACTGTTCATGCCATATTTTAGGCTATAGGTTGTCAAATGGTCTAAAATTTTGATGCTGAATAGTTGATATCAATATCTATAACTTTTATGTTGAACACTTTTCCAGAATCTGAGGCCTAATGGGTGATATTAGGCTTAAAAGTCAGAACAGAGGAGCTGTGACTGGGCCTGAGTAGTGTACAGTAATTTGAACGTATCTGGAGTTATAGAAAGGATATTAGACTCAAACTAAAGCCATTTGAAAGCTAAGATCTAGGTCTACAACTTTGATGAAGATCATATTTGCTCATTCTGACGCATTCAATGACTTCAGAGCTAAATGATTTTGGATACAAAGAATCTCCATAATTTTTCACTCACCAAAAGTTATTTGGCATTTTCCACTCATTTTCCACTCATCCACTCACTAATGACTCAGCCCTCTTGTCATTTTGTATCTCTAATTCTCTATAAAATGGGGCCTTGGTAGATCATTGAGGGTGTTAGGTACCAAAATGATGCTAGTTTGTTACTAGATTTTCTTGTAGTAATTTTCCTTTGTTCTAAATTGAAGTAATGTTCTTCTTCTTATTCTTCTCTCTTTCTTTCTTCTTATCTATGAGTAACTAAGTTTCATTTTGCTTGGGTGAAAGAATGAAGCTCTTGATAATGAAATAAGGTTAGATTAATTTCTCTCTTGTGCTTAAATGATATATTTTCAAGTGGTCATTATACAAATTGTATTTTGTTTCCAATCAATTTAGAAACCCTCCTTGTAAAATGGAGTTCTTGATTTGTTGTAGACAAGAGATTGACATAATGAATGCTTTAACCCATTTACAAGTGGTGGTGTTAGAAACTCTCCTTATAAAGTGGAGATCTTGATTTGTTGTAGACAAGATTTTGACACAATGAATGCTTGATCCCATTTATGAGTGGTGGTGTTAATAGATGATTAAAGGAATCATAATATAATTACGTATATAATTTTTAATGAACTTTGAACGTTATATTTTTCGATTGGAACCTCCGTTATGTGTGGATTCTAATTGAGTTATAAAAGGATTAATCTTGTCCTTAATTTATTTACTAAGAGTGGATCTCCTAACACAAGCAATTCCTTTTTACTTGTGAACAATTTTATTTATCATCTTTATTATCGTAACAAAATATTTACTTTACTTTAATTAATTTTTCTTCATCAAGTCTCTGTGGTTCGACCTCGGACTCACCAATAATTTATTACTTGAGATAACCTGCACTTGGGTTTGCAACTCTTAAATTCGCATCACTATGATGTGAAATAATGTAATGGAATATCTTATTGCATACATGATGAGATTGATGGTTAAGATGGACAACCAAGAGATAATATTTAATTTTCAAGAGTAGCCAAATATCTAAGAAATATTCTCGTACCTTGGGTAAGACTTTGACAATGGTTTGAGAGGATACGACATTCTTTCTCTTCCAGAGTTATTGAGGTTGAGCATATGGACATTCCTTCCCTCTTTTCCTAAGTTTCCCTAGATGATAAGTAATTAAGGATGGACATTCCCTCTCTAGAACCAATGATAAGAGTCGTAGAAAAATTTGGAGAATCAACTAAGCAAGTCTGGTATTTTTAAGGACACCGAAGAGGAATAGCCGAAACAGTTAAATAGTTCAAAAATTATGAAATTACATGGAGATAACAAGTAAGGCATGAAGAATATTTTGATATAAAATGCCAAGTAAGATAAGTATCAGTAAGTATATTTACTCAATCCCTCAGTTTAATTTAACTTGGGACCGAGTAATGAAGCTTAACTGATAAATAGCAGCATATGAATGATTATGAAAAAATGAATCCAAGGACTAATTGAGTCCTAAAATTTTCTATAACACTTATGGTAACTTGGAAACTCAACTTAAGAAGATTAAAGTGTGCTTCACAGATACAAAAGTTTTAGAACTATAATTTTGGTTAGTTTTTTACAAACTCCACCACCTAGCTTTCTCTAGATTTTTCTCACATTTTGCTTCATCTTTTCACATGAAAGACCCTAAAATAGAGGCAAAAGTGAGTAGAAAATAGAGCATGCTACGGCAGCCAAGAGGGAGAAAGGAAACATAAAGCTTTCTTCGTCATTTCCTCTCTTTGACTATTTAATTTTCTCATTAGATTTCTTTCAAACTTCACTTGGTTTTCTTCATCTTCACACACGACTCTCTCCATTTTTCTACAAAGTACAACAACAAAAATAGACTTGAGAAAATGTGGAAAGAAAGAAGAAAATGGAAGGAAAAAGGAAGGTGAAAAGGAAGAAAAACCAAGCTCCAAGAAGCTAAGGAAGAGGTAGGGGATGCTTGCTCTTAACTTGCTCTTCTTTCTTTATGGTTTTTGAACCTAAAATTTGGTCCTTGTGCTCTTGTTGTTCGTGGCTGGACCAAGATAATAAGGGGGAGATTTTGTTATTTTTATGCTTTAAATCCTTACTTTCAATTAGTTCTTTTTCTTTGGTGAATTATTGGATGAAAACTTGAGAAATTGGTTGTGTGTTGGATGGTGCAATACATGGCCAAGCAAAGGTGTATTATCTTATTGACTTTGAATATGTCTTGGTTTTAATAGTGGAAACCATGTATGTGTTTCAATTGTTGTGTTGTGTCCATGTGTTCACACTTTGACAAAATTATGGACTTTGTGCCCATTGAGGAAGGTCACGACTGACCAAGTAGGAAAAACCATGTGTTCTATGTGTTCACATTTTGATTTTATGGAATGAAAGTTCACGGCCAAGAGTTCCTTGGTGCCACCTTTGTTGACTTTAAATTAAGTTTGCTCTTATGCTTGTTGTGCACAACTAATACAAGAACTAAAACTGAATTTTGTTAGTTTATGTTCTTGTTTCTTGATTCTAGTTAATGAAATTAGTTGATGAAATTGTCAAAATTGTTGTATGGAAAGCTAGAGCCATCTTGGTTTAGCTTAAAAACCTAATTTTATTTGCTTCATGAATTATAATTAATTGGATGTCCATATATTAAATAGAGATTAGCTTCTTTCATTATGAATATTTATGCTTGATAATGACCATTTGAGATAGAATATTTGTAATGGCCATATAGGCTGAATTTAAAGAGACAAGGAGGTCTCTAAAATGTATATGAAGTGTAAAATTTTGGATTAGTGCTACTTGAACTAGTGTTTGTATGACAATTTCTTAGAATGAATTGTATTGTACTTACGTGAATTGATTTAGTTACTTGATTTGTAGAGTAACTAATGAATTGTGTATTGAATTGGATGAAAGAAATGGTATTGGATACTTAATGTTAATTTGAGATTATATTGCTCCTTTGATTCTTTAAGGTTGAGCTAGAATATGTGATTGAAAAATCAGTGCTCGTGAGAATTGAATTTGAATTGTATATGAGAATTGTGAAAATTTATCTTTGAATGGAAAGAGAATAATTTTATATGCTGTTTGCAACGTATGAGTATCCTCTTACATTTGAATTTGTTTGGGCATTAGTGAATTCTGGAGTTGATACTCTGTGAGGGAAAAGGTATCTAGAATTCCATTAGAATTATGGAGATGATCTTCCGTGAAGAAGAAGATCCTGTATTCTTAAAAATTCCTCACTAGTTTCCTCACTGGCCCTAGTTTCCCTCATATATGTAATGATATATGGAATAGTTCTGTGTGACATAAATGGTAGTGTCATAAATAGGTTGGAGTGTATTAACCTGAAAGCAGATTATTTCCAAGTTGAATATGTTATCTGGAATAGTACTGTGTGACACAAATGGTAGTGTCATAAATAGGTAGTGTCATAAATAGGTTGCAGTGTGCCGACCTGAAAGTAGACTATTGCCAAGCTAAATAGGATACTTAGAATAGTTTTGTGTGACACAAATGGTAGTGTCATAAATAGGTTGGAATAAGCAGACCTAAAAGTAGACTATTACCAAGCTAGAATTCACTTTATGTGAGATGAACTGGTTCTATGGGAATTAGCACTGGATAATGAGCACTGAGAAGAATTTGAAATTGAATTTACATTACTCGGAGTAGTTCTGTGTGATTAGCGAATGGCCATGAATAGGTTAAAGTGCACCAACCTGAAAGCAAACTACTGCCAAGTGATTTTAATAACATTGTGATGAAATTGAGTTTAAACATAATATTATGTTGCTTATTTGAAAATGTGTTTATGAAAATATATGTCAATATAAATTGTGTTATTTGATAATAAACGTTTTTGGAAAAAGTTAATAATTAGAATTCTGTTTTGGGAAGAGGAAGGATTTGATTTGGCTTTTGCCACATTCCTACTTATAAAATGAGTTTCAAACTGATTTTCCCCCGAAGCAGTTGGAAGTATTATGATAGCATAGTTTTTATTAAAAATATTGAGAATTCTTAGAATTCTCACCCCTGTTGTATTATTTTCCATAATATTTCCAGGAAAAACGATAGGAGCTAGAAGATGACATATGAAGATAGAGTCTAGTGAAAGATGTTTAGTTTTGAAATATTTGTATTTTGGAATGTATATTTTAATATTATATATAAGGATTGTACTTAGATTTGTACTTCTGTATAAAGACTTTTATCATATCTGTATAATATTTCACTTAGAAAATGCTCATATTTTCTGTATATCATTAAGTTGTAATTTAATTTTATTATATTAGTTATACGTGACATACTTAATTCTAGTTACTAGAACGTAATTCCGGATACGTATTTAGTAATAAAGTTAAGGATGTTACAATGATACCCTCCCTATCAGAGTAGTTGAGGACGAACATTCCTTCTCTACCTATAACTCTAAATTGAGGATAGACATTCCATCACTAAAGATGACTTGTGTAATGTCCTAATACTAATACCTTAGTATATTTCGAATATATAATAGTAAGCAGTATTAGCCACGTCACTTCTAACTTAAAAATAACATTCTAGATTCATAAGAACCATACACATTATTATAAAAAGCCAAGAGGGAAAGAAAAGATCATATATATATATATATAACATTAGCCTCAAAAAAGCATAGTGTAATTTATAAAACTTTATGCAAACCAAAGCAAATATAATAAAATACATGCTTTGTTCTAAAACCAAATAAAAACCATCTATTCTATTCGCTTCTTCTTCTTCCCCTTAGAAGAGTCTTAACTTGGATTTATCATGAAAAATAATAAATAGGGTGAGAATTCACAATTTTCAGTAATCTATACACATATACCTATATGGCGTCATGATAACTCTAGCTGCTTCGGGAGAAAAACAAGTTATTAAAACAATACACATATTAATAACGTGTAGAAATGTGGCAAAAGCCAAAAAATTATTCCTTTCTCTTCTTAAGGCAGAATGTTTAATTATTCATAACTATAGTTCAATCATCACATAATTAACCATTCATAAGGAATAAACTTACTTTCAGTGCATTATAATTGTAATAAGTGCATGAGTCTCAATTCATTACTATAAGAATAATCATATACTCACTCTATGTAATTTTCACAAAGCAAACGTTTATTCCATAACTAACCTCATTCCAAAGAAAAGACAATCGGCCATACAATTACTATTTAAATGCAATGCTTATGTTATATCGTATGCATATGCCTAAGAAATGCCCTAATGTAATAATTATAAAATGTGTTATGATAGTGTTAGTGTAATGTCATGATACTTGCATATTCCCAGGAACTCGATTCCTTGCATTTTTCTGGGTAGAGAGAGATAATGACCTCTTCACACTACTTGGTAATGAGTGGATTGGTTCTTCTCACAATGGTGAGTGTACTGATTCCACCTCATTATACTGGTAACCCTGGCCCTATTGATGGGGATCCAGTTGGGAAGTCTCATATTAAGAATTTAGGATACCCTTCCCCCTCAAGGATCAAATCCTAAAATTCTCATCTGTGATAAGGACCCTGTTTGAGAAATCCCACTTTGAAAATTTAGGATCCCCTTCCTTATCAAGGATCATTTCCTATAATTCTCTAGCCAAATGATTGTGCACATCATATAAGGTTACAATACATAAGAATAACAAGTGTGCAAAAAATGTAGTATTATATTCAACTCACATATACACCATAATAACTCATCACAAGGTCCACTTTAACCTAGTGAAAGAACAAAAACTAGTAAACACGCACTCTCAGCTCAATTTTATCTTATAAAGGAGCAATTCATGTTTTTAATATTCTCTTATAGCTCAACTTTAATGAATAAAGGAGTAAAACATTAATATTTTATACTGGATAATCGATTAGCAGTATGCTATAATCGATTATCCTTGGCTAACTGTGGCATTTTATGAGTTCATAATTACCTACTTGGGTTAATCGATTATGACTCCTCTAAGATACTTTGGAAGAGCACAATAACCGGTTAGCCACTTTGGCTAATCGATTATCATGACAAAATGGCTTTATGCTAAAACCCAATAATTGGTTAGCCACTTTGGCTAATCGATTATTTGGTTACTAAAGCCCTCTGTTAGTGACCAATAACCGATTATCCACATTGAATAATCAGTAATATGGTGCCTGTTGCACTAGAAAACAAAGCATCACAATAACAACTCTTCCTAACTTTCATCATTTCCTTCACCTTGTCATCAAAACTCAACTCACACACATATTCAAACTAATATGTAATTGAAAAAAAAAAGGATTAACTACAAGGATTTTTCAAACTAAATCAAACCTAAAGGTTCAACAACAAAACCAAGCCATCAAACCCATAATTCCATTTTCATGTTTAAAAAGATTCCAAGCTAAACACAACTTATCAACTATAAACACATCATTTACATAGTTTCTAAACTTCACAAACTTCGTAACTTAACTATCAACATCTACACCAAAAGTGGAGCCAAAAAGAGAACAAAAGTGAAGTAAAGAAAGTAAGCAACCCCCTGCCTCAACTCCTTAAGGATGGTGATGTTAAGCTTTTGTTCTTCTTTCCTTTTCCTCCCATACTTATTTTTCCTCTTTCTTTTCTTTCCTTTTCTCTTCTTTCTTTTCTTTTCTCTTTTTCTTTCCTTCTGTAGTCGTAGAATGAGTGGGTGAGAAAGAAAGAAAAGTCAAAAATGATGAAGAATAGAGAGGGCGGTGGATGAATTGGAGTGATAAGGTTAAGTTTAGATATTTTGCTAGAAACATTATATTTCTTAGGAATACTTTGATCTTACAAAACCAAGTTTCCTTACTTGCATAAGTGTTATAAAAAATCTTAGAATTCATCTCAATCTTATTCTCATCATTACTTAATTTTCTTTACAGCTAAAACTATCACTTAAGCCCTATTACTCTTCAGCAAGTTAAATTAAACCTAAGGAAATAAGCTAATAAGCGTATAGCTATATACCTTAACTTGTTCTCTTAATCAGAAAAATTCTTCATTCTTTACTTAATATCTTCACAAATTCTCATAATTTATCAAGATATCTGTCTATTTAATCTGGCTCTTAAATACTCACCCAATGTCATTAAAAATACTAAACTAACTCAATTAATTCTTCAAAATTAACCATATCACATTTTATTTATTTATGACCTAGAAATAAATTCTTCATATTTGTTTCCCTCATCTAAGCAGTTTATGTTACTCTTTAGGCTATTAACAACTATTTCTCACATTCAATGAGATAGCAAAATAGCTCAACTAACTCAAAAAGATTACCATAGTTAATAGGTAACTCATACAAGAGTCATTGAACTTCTATAACCATACTTAAGTGTAACAAGTTAGGGAGGATGTTACAACTTGGCTTACTCAACGTAGTTTTGTGGAACAAGATAAGACTGTTACAAATAGGTTGAAGTGCACTAACCTAAAAGCAGACTACTATCAAGTGAATGGCATTGCGAGGATGGATATTCCCTCCATACTATTTTAATAAATGATGAATGATGATTATTGATGAAAGATGAATATAAGATTAGCTTAATATATGAGCTTATCATTGATTGAATTCTTGATACAATATTGAGAATATGATGAGATGTGATGATCTTTATAATTATACAAATGATTTTGATAAATGATATAAAATGAATCTCTATTTCCAGAACAAAAAGTGTAACATTCTATCCAACCCAATGGACTTAATCAGGATTATGGTAACTCAATAAATTGATGGAAATTATTTGATAATTTTGGTGATGAATTGGATTGATTTGAGCATAAATCTATAACATTGAAATTGAGAAATAGCTCAGAAATTAGTCTAAATAGTTGAGAAGATAGAAATAAATATGAAACAATTATTTCTAAGTCATAAAGGATTGTAATGAGTTGTATGCAATTTTGGAAAATCAAATTAATTAGTTTGGTATTTTTAATAACATTGAGATAGTGTTCAAAGACCAAACTAAACGGACAAGTAGCTCAGAAAATCATGAGAATATGAGCAAATGTCAAATAGTGAACGAAGATTAAAATGAGAGGGTGGAAACATATTAAAATGATCACCTGAAAGCTTCTTAAATTCAATTCCATACGTTTAGCTTAACCCAGGGATGAATAGTGAAGCTTAGTGGCTGACGAAGGTGTATAAGAAAAGATAATGAATCAAAAAATTGAGAATAAGATGAAATCCTAGAATTTTCTATATGACCTATGAAGGTTAGAAAATTCATTTCTGATAGACTAAAGTGCTCTTAGCAGATAAAAGCTTAATAGTTGAATTTTCTTTTTGGAAAGTTTACTTATGCCTTCATTGTTTCATTATGAAGCCTTCACACCTAATGTTAGATATTTTGAGACTTTTTCCTTTTCCCTCTCCACTCATTCATGTTTCCTCTTCTTATTCTTCACTTTCTCACTTTTCACTCACAACCACTCTCTATTCTCTCAAACTCACACTCAACAGAAGAGAAAAAGAAGAACAAGGAAAGTACAAGAGAATGAGAAGGAGGAAGAAACCAAGAAAGGAGAAAAGGAAACAGGAAAGAAGAAAGTGGCAAGTTGAGGTAGGGCTTTTCTGTACCTTTTCTATTCATCTTTTGTTTTCCAAAGATCTGGAAACTGATAATTTGAACGATAACTTTGAAATGGAAAGATGAAATGATGAATATGTATTTGATCATGACTTGAGAACTTGATTTATTGTTTTGATTTATGATGAAACTTGAAATTTGAAAAAAAAAGGGTTTAATACCCATATTGAGATTTGCCATTTTATGGGTATTTGGAAACATATTATTTTATGTGCTAAGTTGATGATTTCTTCTTGCTTTCTTGCTTGTTTGAAAGTATGAATATACATTGATAGAAGGAGACTTGATTAAAATGAGGAAAATGGAGGAAACAATAAGAAAATAATGTAGAAATTTGGATCTGCATCTTGTTATTCGAATAACAGGCTTGTTATTCAAATACCAAGCATTAGAAATGATAGAATATTGGTGTGTTATTCAAATAAAGAGAGCCTTATTCGAATAACAAGTTACAGAGAGCACAAAATATGGGTTGTTATTTGAATAATAACAAATGTTATTCAAATAACAAAGCCTTGTTTTCAGAATTTGAACCTTTTTAAGAGTTCTAATCAATTATGAATGGACACTTTGTGTCAAGATTATGCATTGATAAAATTTGAAATTCAAGATTATGAAATGATATGATGAATGACTCTTTTACATGCTTGATTTGATATGGATGTATTAAGCTATGTGATGAGATTGAATGACAAATTTGATTACTTTTGATGAGAAAAACTATGATGTGCATGTTATTGCATGTTGATGAAATGTGAGGCCCTGTGCCATGATATGAGATGATGAGATAAATATCATAGCATAGAATTGATTTGACCATTATGCATGATATCATGATATGAGATTGATAATTGAAATAATGATTGAAATTCATGAGTAACCCATTACCTAGGATATCCTTGGACCTAGGAGTGACTTGGAAACAGTGGTTGAGGATGGACATTCTGTTACCACTTGAGTAATGAGGTTGAGGATGGACACTCCCTCCCTCTTTACTAGTGTTCCCCATGGTTAATATGTAGTTGAGGATGGACATTCACTCTCTTCACTTGAGGCATTATTAGTTGAAGGATAGTGTGAGGAAGGATGATACCCTCCCTATCAACAGTAATTGAGGATGGACATTCTCTACACTCATAACTGTAATGAGGATGAACATTCCATCAGTGTTGTGGCTGATTTTGGTTACTTGAAGTAGTTTTGTGTAACGAGAAAGACCCCTATAAATGGGTTGAAATGTACTTGCCCGAAAGCATAGTGCTACCAAGTGATTGGTATTATGAGGATGGACATTCCCTTCATACTATTTGATGAAAGATGAATAATGAATATTGATGATTGACAAATGATGATGATTGATAAATGATCATACGAGATGGCATATTTTATAAGTCTATCATGATTGAATTTTTATGGATGTTGAGATTATAAAGATATTTGATGATTTCTTGATTTCAAATGATTTTGATAAATAATATAAAATGAACCTCTGTTTCGGAAGAGGAAGGACTTGATTTGGCTTTGGCCACCTTCCTACTGATTATATATTAATGATTTAAATTGATTTTCCTTGAAATAATTGGATTGAGTATGATGACACATTTTTATAACTACTACTGAGCATTGTAAGATTCTCATCCCATTTGTTTAATTTCCATAATGATTCCAGGATGTCATAGTGCAAATCTCAGAGGCAATGAAGGATTTGATCTTATGGATCTTTTTGTTCCATTTGTTTTGACATTTATACTTATATGTAGGCCATTTTTGGTGCCTTAGTGGCCTATGATGTATTTAATATACCTTGGTGTACTCTTTGTATATGACTCAGTTCTATAAATATGCATTACGTATTTTTGCTTCAGACTCATATGTTGTACATTATATATGTTCTTTTTTAGAAATTTGATATTGATATAAGTGACATACTCTAGTACGATTGTTAGTGCATAATTCTGAATATGTCATTAGCTTAAGTATTAGAATGTTATATTTTGGTATCAAAGCTATTCATCTTGTTGAGTCGGGGTATGGACTAGCTATACTAATGTTATGCATTTTCTTATCTTGATACTGAGATGTATTGATAGGATTTCATGACAGCCTTGTGTATGTATGGTCATGTTTACTATTACACTATTACATGAATATTGAGCCTAATCAACTCAATATGAAATGTTTAGTGCGTACAGGAGACTATGGCATCAACCGGGAGTACGCGGAGAGATAGAGCATCTATCAATAATAGCACGACAAATATGATGGAGATGTTCAGCGAGATGACATCTGTCATGAGAAAGTAAGGAGAGATGGTTGTGGCTAGGAGAAAATATATGACTATTACAAATAGAGTTTTGGAAAGGATGGGTAGCAACCTATATCCGTAGCTAGATAACGAACCAGCGGTCGTGGGAAATTAGGGTTTCTATGACCTTTCAAAGTTCAGAAAGACCTACCCTCCATTATTCCAAAGAGGGTATGATTCAGCTAAAGCTGAGGAATGGTTGAGGGGGTTGGAGAAGATCTTTACTGTAATGAGATGCACAGATGACCAAAAGGTGTTCTTGCTTCGTTCATATTGGAGTAATGATGCTAGAAGAATAAAGGAAGTAACTGGGATAGAGATAACTTGGAAGATTTTTAAGACAGCTTTCTTGGATAAGTATTTCTAAGGAATCTGCAAGCAGAGAAAGAGTTAAAATTTTTGAAGTTGGAACAAGGAAATAAGATAGTGGGGTTGTACGTGGTAAGATTTGAAGAATTGTTGAAGTTCTCTTCTTACTTCTAGTACAATTCAGATAAAAGCTAGAAGTGCGTAAAGTTTGAGTCCAGATTAAGGGACGAAATGAGGAGGATAGTGGAGCCCTTGAGATTAGGGACTTTCATGCCAATGTAGAATAATAGAGTCAGATAATTCGAGACCTCCACAGCTAAAGTCATAACAAGAGCAAAAGCTTCAAGACTTTCGAAAGAGAAAGAAGACAGATGATGACTCTAAGAAGAAATTTTCAAAGTTTGAGAACCAACAAGGAAAAAGGGAAATAGTTAAAGATAAGAGACAAAGGACCACAATGTCTGAAGTGTGAGAAAGTACCCAGAGGCATTCCAAGATGGAGTGAGTAAGTTACCACCTGAGAGAGAGATTGGGTTCGCTATAGACCTAGTGCTAGGAACAAGGCCTGTCCTTATAGTACCCTATAGGATGTCCCCTATAGAACTCTTTGAGCTTAAGAAAGAGTTGTTGGGTGAAAAGTTCATTTGACCTAGTGTGAACACCCAATTTTGACCGGACTAAAAGAAAATAATAAAAAAGAAACAAAAAAGAGAAAAATAAAAAAAATAAAAAAAAAGATTTTTGTTATCCTTTTTTAACCCATCTTTTTAACCCAAATACATAAGCCCAAAATATAATAGAAAATGAAAAATAAAAAAAAATGAAAAAAAAATGAAAAAAAAAAATAATAATAAATAATAAAAAAGATTTGTTTTTTCGTTGGGATAAAAATCATTTTTTCTTTTTAGCCATGCAAAGATCACCACTGCAGCAGGGGACAAGCACTTTTGCCTCCCATTCTCTTTTTCCACAGTGCACAGTTTTTGCTCCCCACTTAGTTTCCCACTTGCACTACTGAACAAACAGATTCCCTCACTAATTGCACCTACTCCCTCACTAATTCACCCACTCCATTATCACCTGGCTGCTAGCAACTAATAAGAGAGGACCAACTTCAAGACCTTAAAGAGGGATCTCTCCATCGGAGGCTGATATTAAACTTTCAAAGACCAACCTTCACGAGGACTCTCCAGAACGCGGAACCCAATTGGAGCCTTCATTTCCCTCACCCTCAAGTTCCCTAACAGACCCTCCTAAAAACAATCCCCACCCGACACCTTCCATCCAAACTTGCAACCGTGACCATCTTCCACCCTCACCCATCTCTGCCACCTCCAAAACTACCTTGCACCTTCAACTTCTCATCACTTTCATCACCAACCACACTCTCAGCAACTCCTCACCCATAACCGTAGGACAACTACCAGCCTCTCAACCGACCGTCGGACAACTACCAGCCTCTCAACCGACCGTCGGATAACTACCAGCCTCTCAATCGACCGTCGGACCACACAGAAGCCAGAACTTGATCTCACCTCTTTCCGACCGACCGTCGAATCATCACCCTTTTCCAACCGACCGTCGAATCCACCTCCACCATCAACCAATCCATCACCCTTCCCAACCGACCGTCGAATCCAACCCTGAACCGACCATCGAACCACACCAGTTACCACCTCCCCTCCTCTCACCGACAAGCCATCCAAACCTTCACACCATCAACCAAACTCCGTCCAATTCGACCGTCGGACCCCAAAAGCAAAACCACTTACATTCTCCAATTCGACCGTCGAACCGTGAGCTCCACTCCCCTCATCGGCCTTCAACCTTCCAAACCCAACTAAATCCATCTTTCCACCGACCGTCAAACCCCACATGATCCATCTCTGAATCGACCGTCGAACGTCCTTCCAGCACCGACCGTCGAACCTCAGAGGCCAGCTCCCGACCGTCGGACCATAGGAACCAGTTCCTGACCGTCGAACGTCCTTCCAGCACTGACCGTCGAACCTCAGACTAGATCCCTCCACAAACGTCCCCTGGTGCGTGCTGTTATTGTTGTCAAAGTTTCCAACTTTTATATCATTAAAATTGAATTGTGATTTTCTTTTGGGTGTGTGAGATTGAATCACATGGACTGCTGTCCATTTCACATTAAGGCAATAATGATGCATTTTGGTAAGAAGGGAGAAGGGTAAAAAAGGGTTAAAAATGATAAACAAAGAAATAATTAAAAATTTCTAAAAAAGGAATAAAAATGGGTTACCTGAGTTGCGACAGCTTGCTAACCCTTATATTTTGTAAATATTTGAGTTGCGACAGCTTGATAATTTACATTTATTATTATTATTACATTTAAATTATTATCATGTTTTTTTTTATTTTTTAGCTAAATCGCTAATTGGTAATTTTAAATAAAAGTTTTATAACAAACTTAATAATTAGTGGGTGACGTCTGTAGCGTGACGCCGAGCTTCACCTATTCAAATTGATTAACTGAGTCGCGACGGCTTGTTAATTCAAATTTTTAATTTTTAAAAATCAATCAACCCACAAATATTTTCAAAAGAACTACGTGACTTTGAATTCCTCATTGCACCTGAGGATACGTAGGAGCGGGAATCATATTCCGTCAAGCCAAAAATTAAATTTTCATAATTTATTTGTTTATTTCATATTTTTTTTACAAAAGGGGTAAAACAAATATTTTCAAGGATTATTAAGAATTTGCATAATTGATTTGAGGTACCGTCTTAGGACGGGTGTGTTAGGGGTGCTGTGGGATTAACTTTCCGCCCTTCCCTAAGCATAACCGACTCCCGAATCCGATCTGGTTTTCAAAGACTATTTTTCTTGGGTTTTTCCAATTTTTCCTAATAAAAAATAAAATTGGTGGCGACTCCTAATTAAATATTTAATTTAAGTTGCTATCTCACCGCGATTAAATACAGTCGCGACAACCATTTCCAAATAAAAGGTTTCCAATTTTTCCTAAGTTTAAAATAAAATTGGTGGCGACTCCTAATTAAATATTTAATTTAAGTTGCTATCTCGCCGCGATTAAATACGGTCGCGACAACCATTTCCAAATAAAAGGTTTCCAATTTTTCCTAAGTTTAAAATAAAATTGGTGGCGACTCCATTTTCTCAAGTTCATATTCTAAAATCCTATCGAGTTGCTATTTTTCGCCGCGGTCACCGGTCGCAACAGATGGCGACTCCGCTGGGGACGCTGGAGAGTCAAGCCTATAAAAGTTAGTTATGCAAAATTTTTGGTGATCTTTAGGTGTTTGTTTTACCTTTTTTTTATTATTTGATGATTTTTTATATATATTATTTTTAGTGTTAATTGTTGTACTATCTGAACCTTAGGGTAGAAAATTTTTGGAATTTGTTCTGTATTTGCTTTGTTTTGCAGGATGTGGGTAGTCTATTAGGATTGTAAAGGTTTGTACGCTCCCAGCACCCACTGCACCTACACATAAAGCACACACAATCGAGTGGGGCCCTATACCCGGGTCTGAGTGAAGCTTAAGTTAAGTAGAGGTTGCGTAGTGGTAGCCATTTTGGATGTACTTCCTGTTTGGTTATCGCGAAAACCTCATCTAGAGTGTGCCTTTTTCATAGATGTCCCACACCTAGTGGTTTACCCACTATTTCGTGGTCAACATTCTGAAATAGGACTTGGCTCTAGAGACCTTTAGAACAGAAGAGCCACCCAATGAAAGTTCTCACGAATCAGAAGGACTCTTAGATCTTTAGGATAGAGAGTCCCAAGTTTAAGGCAACCTCATTAGGACACAAAGGGAGCGTACTTCTTCTTTCCTCATGCCATCCATTCTTAAAAAAAAAAAAAAAAACTTAAAAAAATACATTTTCTTACATTCTTAAAAAAAAAAAAATCATCTTGCATTTTTATAATCTCAAAAAAAAAAAAAAAAAAAAACTTGCATTTTCATGACATTGCATAAAGAAAATCATGCATTCCTAGCATTCAAAAAAAATCATGCATTTTCATGACACTCCAAGCATTCTAAAAAAAAAATCATGCATTTTCATGCCATCCATTCTTAAAAAAAAAAAAAAAAAAAACTTAAAAAATACATTTTCTTACATTCTTAAAAAAAAAAAAAATCATCTTGCATTTTTATAACCTCAAAAAAAAAAAAAAAAAACTTGCATTTTCATGTCATTCCTAAGAGAAAATCATCTTGCATTCCTAGTATTCAAAAAAAAAAATCATGCATTTTCATGACACTCCAAGCATTCTTAAAAAAATAATAATAATAAAAAATCATGCATTTTCATGCCATCCTTAGCAAAAATAATAATAAAAATAAATCAGGCATTCTCATAAAAATTTTTTTTTCATGCATGACATCTTTAGCATTCTAAAAAAAATATATAAAAAAAATAAATAAATCATGCATTTCATTCCATGCATTTGAAAAGAAAATATTTTCATTTCATTCATCTCATCTTATGCATGACATTCCTTGTATGATGTTACCGTGTTCGGCAACTATTGCGCGACTAAGGAAAGAAGACACCGCCTCAAACAGTTTCAAGAACTTCCAGAGAATGCAGAAATGGAGGTGATGAACCTTCTCCATCCGCATTATGAAAAAAAAAAAAGAGAAAAAAAAAAGAGACAGTTGTGTACCCGACAATGAGGCAGGAAGTGCCATCAAATTTTATCGGAAGCATGTGGAGGTCATTTTTTTCAGCGACAACAACTGCGAAAATCTTGCAGTATGGATTTAATTGGCTTTCTTTATTCAAGGTCTGTTACACCTTTTGCAAAAGCTGCGGAAATTGGTCAATAAAGTTCTGCTTTGAGATTATCATCTGTGCCTACTCCTTGGAAAAATTGAGATCTAGGTGGTGCGGTTCTTTGGTTGTCAAACACGTGGGGCCATAGATATTGAGGATCCTAGGAATGGTAATGCGCTTAAAGTTAATGACCAAAGACTCACCATTCTGGAAAACCAAGTTCTTGAGTTCTTTGTGTTCTTAGGTTAAGTGGCGGATACTGACTCCGTGACTCTCAAGTCGGTTTATTTTTCGGTTTCCCAAAATAACCGAATCCTTCTTCTCCTTCAAAATGGATGTCATTCTTTCAAACCCGAGCAAATATTTTCCTTCTCTTCCTCAAAATGCTCGAGAAAAATCTACAAAGTTCGATGTGAAAGATTGAGACCGTTAATGCACAAAGGTATGCCGAGAAGATGTATTTGGATAATTGAAGCAAAGGTCCGATTAGCAGGTGAGTCCTCAATTTCATTGGACTTATATATGCCCGGTCTTGGAAGAAGTTCATATTCTAAAAGGAGAAGAGCAAAAAGGTTACAAGTCAGTCACAAATGTGGACGATGGAACTGTAACAAGCGATGTCACTCTTTGGGGATGGTTTCGTAAATAGAGAAGATAAAATATTCTTCATTAAGAATGGATCGAGTAAGGAGTCATTTGATAATATCTTATTGACTCTTGAGACGCATTCTTGTGGAGTTGTGCAAGCATGAACTTCTTAGATTGTGGAATCTCTTCAAGGACGAACAAGAGCGTTATAGTCTTGGGGATCGACTCAAAAGACTCTGTTTGCCAATTTATAAGAAAATTGGATGGGAAGCTTATCCTCGACTCATAGAAGGCGTTTAAGCCGTTTCGGACGTGAAACCAGAGGAAGATGTGAGCCACAATCACAACAACATGTATATATTATGTTGTACATTTTAAAAAAAAAAAAAAAAAAAAAAGAAGAAAAAAAAAAAAAAAAAAAAAAAAAAAAACGAAAGCGAAAAATAAAAAAAAAAAAGGGCGAAACTTCGGTTGTACTTGGTCTTTAATTAGATTAGGAGCCCCGCCGGTGGAGTGGCGGACCGTCATTGACTCGGGTGGACCTTCGCACGCCGGTCGGTAAATAAGGTTCGTGTGCCATGCTCTGCGAGAGAGCGCGCAAGCATTCCTAGGTTTTAACCAAAGGCTCGCTTGTTGATGGACGAAAGAAGCGTCCCGTGTTTGCATTCTCACGTGACAATGCCTCCGAGTGAATCCCGTGATTTAATGCCATGGGCTCTTCAACGACCTCTCACCGGCCGTGGTCGTTGGTGGTATTGTCGATTTATGCACTTTAATTAGTGGCGTCGTAGCTCAATCCAAAATATCCCACAAGCGGGAGGGAGAAGAATGCCCAGTTATTGGCCGAGCCGTCTTGGTATTCGCACTCATGACGCGCAGTATAAAGATCTGCCATGAAACCTGTACATAAAGGTATGTAATCATTTGTTATCTTTGTATGATTTTGTTGAATTTTGGTTTTGGACAGACGATCTTTTGGATGGGATCCTTCGGGGGTTTCTAAACTTCTTTACCCTGATAATTTTCTTTAAAAAAAAAAAGTTTAAAAAAAAAAGTTAAAAAAAAACAAAAAAAAAAGATTTTATGTTTCTTAAATTCAACCTTTTCTGACAACAGCCGACCTACCCTTCTAGGTGCAATTATTTCCCTTTCCATTCTTTTTCTTATTTAAACACTCCATTTTCTCCTTCATCTTCAACTCAGAAACACTCAAAGAGAAGGGTATAGAATGGGGCCTGCTATTCATAACCTAAAAAATGTCTGTGTTTTTTGTGGGTCGAGTTATGGGAAGGGATTAGAGTTTGTAAACGCAGCTAGCACTCTTGGTCGATCACTTGCTGCGAGGAATATTCATCTTGTATATGGGGGAGGTTGTCGTGGGTTAATGGGGGCTGTTTCACTTGCTGCTCTTATAGGAGGCAGTCAGGTTTTAGGTGTTATTCCTAAACTTTTAGCTGAAAGTAACATCACTGGCAAGACAGTTGGAGAAGAAATTCAGGTAACATCCATGCATGGACGCATGAAAATAATGATTGACAATTCTAATGCATTTCTTGTCTTACTATGTGGTTTTGGTACTTTGGAAGAAATTTTTCAAATTGTCTCTTGGTTGAACCGAACATCCACCATAAACCCATTGGTCCGTTGAATGTTAATAATTTCTTTGACCTTTTGTTATTTTTTCTTGACAAAGTGTGGAACATAAATTTATCACTCCTTCGAAGACAACTTCTTATCTCTGCCTCCACTATTGATGAGCTCATGGATAAATTGGAAGCTTTTGAGTATGTACCTGATAAGGTATTGGCTCAGATAGATTGGTCAATAGGAAGCAGCAAAGGAAGTAACAAGAAAAGCAAGCCAGATCTGACACTTTCTCTTTAATCGGTTTGATTTTATTGTACTTTGTTTCTGTTTAAATTTGTGTCCGCTTTCTCCAACAGGTAATTCTATCCTTTACTCATCTATATTTTAACATTAAGGACAATGTTATGATCTGGTTGGGGGGAAGGATGGTTGTGTAAAAAAAAAATAAAACAAAACAAAACAAAAAAAAACAAACAAACAAAAAACAAAAAAACAAAAAAACCAAAAAAATTCAAAAAGTGTGTTTGTTAATATGTTTGTTGTGTTTGTCATCAATTAACAACAAAAGTAAATAGGGATGGCAGAGTAAGGAGTAATTTTTATCTTGAGACGCATCTTAATTGGTGGCAGAGTAAGGAGTAGTAAGGTAGTAATTAGTATTAAATTGTGGAAGTACTAAAGTTCTATTATTTGATTCACTTCTTATCAGGGTCCGATGCAGCACCGACTGTGTGCTTCTTTTCTACTGGGCGTTGATTCACTTCTTATCAGGTTGTTTTGCTCTATCATATTGAGGATAATGTTATGATCTGGTTGGGGGGAAGGATGGTTATGCAAAAAAAAAAAAAAAAACAAAAACAAAAAAAAAAAAAAAAAAAAAAAAAAAAAAAAAAAAAAAAAAAAAAAAAAAAAAAAACAAAAAAGGTGTGTTTGTCGGTAATTTTCTAAACCAGTTAAGGATGGCAGAGTAGGGAGTAAATTTTACTCTTGAGACGCATTTTAGTTAGGGTAGATAACTAGTTTGTGTGGAAGTAGCAATTGAAATTCAGGAAATTTGCATGATTGAGAATTGTCTTCTTTCTTAAAAATCATATGTTTGGTTATGGATGTTGAATTGGTGGACTGAGAATGATAGAACTATATCTTGTGAGATCTTGAGCCTAATGGATGGATTCAACATTTATGCCATTCTCTTCTTTCTTGTGTGATTTTCACTCATGATAATGATCACTCTAGAACTTGCTTTGATTCTTTTTGAGGCTACGTTTCACTTGCATGCATGAACATGATTGAGGCCCTCTTTCTTAGCTAGTTTAACCAAATAGCCAACCTTGTTTTCAATATGATATCAAGCACTCTTTTGACTTCTTGAAAATTTTTTGATTCTTGCCAACCTTGTATATTTTCCTTTACTTAACCCCTTTGAGCTTATTTGACCATTCTTTGTTTCTAATTCATTACGTGCCTTAAATGAAAAACCATGTTCTAACCCAACCTTAGGGAATAAGAGAGCATTGACTTTGTTATTTGATGAGTTCTTGAACAAGTGTGGGGGTGCATGTGCAGATTGGTTATATAAAAAAAAAGAAAAAAGAAAAGAAAAATAAAATATGTTTCTATAAAAAAAAAAAAAAAAGAGAGAGCTGATTATTGCTACAATCAAAAGAATGCACCATGTGATATATTCATACCTAGAATGAGGGTGGATGATTGGAAATAACAGGAATAGAAGGAGAATGTTCAAGCCTAAAGAAATTCAATCTACCAATTGATCTTTAACAAAACATTAGTTAGATATTGGTCATTGTCCTGTATGAGAAAAAAAAACTAAGAAAATCTTGGGAAAGTTAGACTGAATGTTCTCAAACATATTCTCCACTCTAACTGTATCATAATGCTCTTCTATTCTCTTTGGTATTTAACTTGACATATCCATATTACTTCTACCTTTACCTTGACCTCACTACAACCTTGAATAAAGTCCTCATGATTTGTGTGTGCATGTGTTTTGAGTAGTGGAGAAGTAGAAGATAAGCAAGCTTATGGTAGTGCAATTTTCATGGGTCGAATTGAGTGAAATACCTACCTTTTAAACACTTGAGAGATTGAGAGTAAATTCTGTGAGGATCTATCATTCTTTACTCATGTTTTTCAATCGAAGTATCCTTGCTTGTTGATTTGAGATGTGAAGATGTGTTACCTCATGAATGTTTTAATTACTTGAATTTAATTGATCTTCATTCTTAAATATTATTAGAAATTGAGTCTTTTAGAATGTTTAACTTTTGAGTCAGTTTTTTTCTGTTTTGCCCAAGGACGTGCAAAAGAGTAAGTGTGGGGGGTGTTTGATAATTAATGATGTCCAGTTGTCGAATCTTGACTCAAGCGAAAAAAAAAAAATCTTTTGATTCTCTTGATATCCTTTCTGTAATCAAACTTCTAAGAACAATCTGGAAGTTGTTCATTTCTTTCCTGTTGTACTTTTTGAATTCATGAGTGTCTGTGACATAATGCTTCAGGTAAAGTGACCATGAGTACAACACCATGATTTGACCATCTAATGGTAATTGCTTATTGACCAATTCAGATCGAAGAGATCTTGGAAATCCCAATTGATGGAAGAGGAGGTACCCGAGCAAAAAAAAAAAAAACAAATAAAATGAAAAAAGAGCCCGTTAGTCTGAAAACCTGAAGGGTCGGTCTAAACAAAAGTTAGGACAAATGAATGGGCAAAATCTCAGAGGAAGTTGGCCTGAAACACCTTGAAGGGTGCACCCAAACTGGGGCAATTTTGAATTGCGTGTGATCAGCTACACAGGGGCAGTTTTGTTTGCATTTAGTTGGCCATACTGGGGCAAAATTTTTAAGGATTAAGGAGAAACTGTGTTGAAGGAAGTAGCAATGCAGACAAGGACTGAGTTATCAAGCAGTTACAGGGAATCAACTAAATGAGAGACAAGATTAAACACTGGGGCAAAATTTTCTCTCAAGGAATCAGTCAAGCAATGGTTCATCCCATTTCTTGAAAGGAGAGAAAAGCGAAGGAAAAACAAAGAAAAGAAAATGAAAAAAAAATGAAATGAAAAAAAAAAAACTGGGGCAATTTTAAGTGGTGATGGAAGACAAAACTGGGGCAATTTTAAGCGGCAATTGACGGAAGAGAGCTCGTGTCACTGGTTGTTGTAATATCCACCTGAGAATTAGGACCTATCTAATGAGAAGAAAGGAATCCTAACTGGGGTAATTGTCTGTCACATTGCCTTTATATCATCCTTTTGTACTATTTACCTTTTCGTGCTTGTGAACACTCAAATCAATGAAAATACTTTCCTTTCTTCTCTTTTTATTCTTCATCTTTCTTTGTCATGTTCCTTTCCTTTATATTTGTGAAGTCACACATGTTTATCGCAAAATGCTTCGATAAGAGGGAATATGAATTCAGTATCATTGATTTAACAATTTAATGGCAATCCTCTACCTAACAAGTTAGATCAAGAATGAATCAGAAGGTTCAAATGGGGAAGAAAAGCTCCTAATGCAATCGGCAATGTTAAGAGGGAAACTATGAACCTGATGAGCAAACTTAGAAGTAAAGTAACTCCAGTGTCCGAGGATCCCAGGAAACTCGAAATAAGTTGATAAGCCCTGGTTTGTGAGAGCCTACGCCCGGGTTTGATAGATCAAAGTTTTCCGAGGAAGCAATTAGAACCATGTATGCAAGAGAAAGTTTTGGCATAATGTTTTTGATCTTCTGATATGATTTTGAGTTGCAGGAATGTACGTCGCAACATCTCTCAATGAGCTGCAAATTTGTGAAAAGTGACGTCTTTGGCTTTTGCGCCAAGCTTCACTATAAAAGAACAGCGAAACAAAAGATCTTTTTGGGCCAAGCCCATTGTCTTTTAAATTTCCGGGCCAAGCCCATTGTCTTTTAAATTTTCGGGCCAAGCCCATTGTCTCTTTCAAATTCCGGGCTAAGCCCACTGTCTTTTACATTTCGGGCCAAGCCCACTGTCCTTTAAATTCTGGGCCAAGCCCACTGTCTTTTAAATTCTGGGCCAAGCCCATTGTCTTTTAAATTTTGGGCCAAGCCCACTGTCTTTTTAAATTCTGGGCCAAGCCCACTGTCTTTTAAATTCCGGGCCAAGCCCACTGTCTTTTAAATTCTAGGCCAAGCCCACTGTCTCTTAAATTGTGGGCCAAGCCCATTGTCTCTCAAATTCTGGGCCAAGCCCACTGTCTTTCAAATTCTGGGCCAAGCCCATTGTCTTTTAAATTTTGGGCCAAGCCCACTGTCTTTTAAATTCTGGGCCAAGCCCACTGTCCTTCAAATTCTGGGCCAAGCCCACTGTCTTTTAAATTTGCGGGCCAAGCCCATTGTCTCTCAAATTCTGGGCCAAGCCCACTGTCTTTCAAATTCTGGGCCAAGCCCACTGTCTTTTAAATTTTGGGTCAAGCCCACTGTCTTTTAAATTCTGGGCCAAGCCCACTGTCTCCCAAATTCTGGGTCAAGCCCACTGTCTCTTAAATTCTGGGCCAAGCCCACTGTCTCTTAAATTCTGGGCCAAGCCCACTGTCTCTCAAATTCTGGGCCAAGCCCACTGTCTTTCAAATTCTGGGCCAAGCCCGCTGTCTTTTTAAATTCTGATCAAGCCCCTTGTCTTTTAAATTTCGGGACGCAGTTGCCCATTGTCTTTAAAATTCCGGGACTCGGTCGCCCATTTTTTACTTTCTGTTGAGCGCATCAGCTCCATGCATTCTAATTTCTTTTCATTGTTTTTTACTTTGTTTTGCATTTATCCTTTCATGCATTGCCGGACAAAATTGGAGTTCATTTCTTTACTCGTTTCTTACGACGATAAAATGAAAAAACACAATTTTCCTTTTTATCTAATAAGAAACAAGTAAAGAGGGGCAACTGTGAACACCCAATTTTGACCGGACTAAAAGAAAATAATAAAAAAGAAACAAAAAAGAGAAAAATCAAAAAAATTAAAAAAAAAAAGATTTTTGTTATCCTTTTTTAACCCATCTTTTTAACCCAAATACATAAGCCCAAAATATAATAGAAAATGAAAAAAAAAAAAAAAAGAAAAAAAAAGAAAAAAAAAGAAAAAAATAAAAAATAAAAAATAAAAGATTTGTTTTTTAGTTGGGATAAAAATCATTTTTTTTTTTTTAGCCATGCAAAGATCACCATGCAAACATAGGGACAAGCACTTTTGCCTCCCATTCTCTTTTTCCACAAAGGTACGTTTTTGCTCCCCACTTAGTTTCCCACTTGCACTACTGAACAAACAGATTCCCTCACTAATTGCACCTACTCCCTCACTAATTCATCCACTTTATTATCACCTGGCTGCTAACAACTAATAAGAGAGGACCAACTTCAAGACCTTAAAGAGGGATCTCTCCATCGGAGGCTGATATTAAACTTTCAAAGACCAACCTTCACGAGGACTCTCCAGAACGCGGAACCCAATTGGAGCCTTCATTTCCCTCACCCTCAAGCTCCCTAACAGACCCTCCTAAAAACAATCCCCACCCGACACCTTCCATCCAAACTTGCAACCGTGACCATCTTCCACCCTCACCCATCTCTGCCACCTCCAAAACTACCTTGCACCTTCAACTTCTCATCACTTTCATCACCAACCACACTCTCAGCAACTCCTCACCCATAACTGTCGGACAACTACCAGCCTCTCAACCGACCGTCGGACAACTACCAGCCTCTCAACCGACCGTCGGATAACTACCAGTCTCTCAATCGACCGTCGGACCGCACAGAAGTCAGAACTTGATCTCACCTCTTTTCGACTGACCGTCGAATCATCACCCTTTTCCAACTGACCGTCGAATCCACCTCCACCATCAACCAATCCATCACCCTTCCCAACCGACCGTCGAATCCATCCCTGAACCGACCGTCGAACCACACCAGTTACCACCTCCCCTCCTCTCACCGACAAGCCATCCAAACCTTCACACCATCAACCAAACTCCGTCCAATTCGACCGTCGAACCCCAAAAGCAAAACCACTTACATTCTCCAATTCGACCGTCGAACCGTGAGCTCCACTCCCCTCATCGACCTTCAACCTTCCAAACCCAACTAAATCCATCTTTCCACCGACCGTCAAACCCCACATGATCCATCTCTGAATCGACCGTCGAACGTCCTTCCAGCACCGACCGTCGAACCTCAGAGGCCAACTCCTGACCGTCGGACCATAGGAACCAGTTCCCGACCGTCGAACGTCCTTCCAGCACCGACCGTCGAACCTCAGACTAGATCCCTCCACAAACGTCCCCTGGTGCGTGCTGTTATTGTTGTCAAAGTTTCCAACTTTTATATCATTAAAATTGAATTGTGATTGTCTTTTGGGTGTGTGAGATTGAATCACATGGACTGCTGTCCATTTCACATTAAGGCAATAATGATGCATTTTGGTAAGAAGGGAGAAGGGTAAAAAAGGGTTAAAAATGATAAACAAAGAAATAATTAAAAATTTCTAAAAAAGGAATAAAAATGGGTTACCTGAGTTGCGACAACTTGCTAACCCTTATATTTTGTAAATATTTGAGTTGACATGACTTGATAATTTACATTTATTATTATTATTACATTTAAATTATTATCATGTTTTTTTTATTTTTTAGTTAAATCGCTAATTGGTAATTTTAAATAAAAGTTTTATAACAAACTTGATAATTAGTGGGTGACGTCTCGTAGCGTGACGCCGAGCTTCACCTATTCAAATTGATTAAGCGAGTCGCGACGGCTTGTTAATTCAAATTTTTAATTTTTAAAAATCAATCAACCCACAAATATTTTCAAAAGAACTACGTGACTTTGAATTCCTCATTGCACCGAGGATACGTAGGAGCGGGAATCATATTCCGTCAAGCCAAAAATTAAATTTTCATAATTTATTTGTTTATTTCATATTTTTTTACAAAAGGGTAAAACAAATATTTTCAAGGATTATTAAGAATTTGCATAATTGATTTGAGGTACCGTCTTAGGACGGGTGTGTTAGGGGTGCTGTGGGATTAACTTTCCGCCCTTCCCTAAGCATAACCGACTCCCGAATCCGATATGGTTTTCAAAGACTATTTTTCTTGGGTTTTTCCAATTTTTCCTAATAAAAAATAAAATTGGTGGCGACTCCTAATTAAATATTTAATTTAAGTTGCTATCTCGCCGCGATTAAATACGGTCGCGACAACCATTTCCAAATAAAAGGTTTCCAATTTTTCCTAAGTTTAAAATAAAATTGGTGGCGACTCCTAATTAAATATTTAATTTAAGTTGCTATCTCGCCGCGATTAAATACGGTCGCGACAACCATTTCCAAATAAAAGATTTCCAATTTTTCCTAAGTTTAAAATAAAATTGGTGGCGACTCCATTTTCTCAAGTTCATATTCTAAAATCCTATCGAGTTGCTATTTTTCGCCGCGGTCACCGGTCGCGACACCTAGTATCTCCCCATGGGGAGCTCCAGTGCTTTTGGTGAAGAGAAAGATAATAGCATGAAGCTATGTGTGGATTGTAGGCAATTGAATAAGGTCCTAATTAAGGATAAATGCCCACTGCCTAGGATAGATGATTTGAGGAACAAGTTGAGAGGAGTTGCAATGTTTTCAAAGATTGACTTGAGATTTGGATGCCATCGAATTAGGGTCAGAAAAGAAGATATTCTTGAGACTACCTTTAGGATCAGGTATGGGCATTATAAGTATCCTGTAATGTCCTTTGGTTTGACAAATTCACTTGCCGTATTTATGGATTATATGAACAAGATTTCTAGGCCATACCTTGATAAATTTGTTGTTGCCTTTATAAATGATATTCTCATTTATTCAAAAATTGAAGTACATGAGGAACATCTTAGGGTAGTTCTAGAAATCCTGAAAAAAAAAGAAATTTGTTTGCAAAGTTATCAAAATGTAAGTTTTGGATGAAGGAGGTGCAGTTTTTGGGACATGTGATGTCTAGAGATGGAATATCCATGGATCCCAATAAGATAGAGGTAGTGTTACGATGGGAGAGACCTACCATCGTAATTGAAGTTAGAAGGTTCATGGGCTTAGCTAGGTGTAACATCCTAAAACTGGTATCCCGATATATCTGACATATATAGGGAGGTTCAGCACTGACTATGTTACTTGTAACTTAAAACAACAAACTAAACTCATATCACTCATTCACACAAATAAATATAGAAAGCCTGAATAACAAAAGTTATATACACACATCATTATCCTCACAAAAGCATACTATAATACATAACTTTATACAACCTCAAAGTAGTGTAAATAAATACAAGCTTAAACTTAAAAGAAACAAAATAAACTACACTAGTTCTTCTGCTTCTTCTCTTTTCCCTTAGTAGGGTCCCTACCTAGATTTATATGGACATACGAACAGGGTGAAAAATCATAATTTCTCAGTATAAACTTTCTAGAACTAGTGTTTATTCATTCACAATGAGTAAACACACTAAATACATCATGTTAATCTTGCAATAGATAAATAAGCCACTACTCAACACTACTAGACTATATACATACTCTCTATGTAACATTCACAAGGCAAGCAATAAGCTAACTCACATTTATAACGAGTAATAATTTCAAACAACCGCCCATACAATTGTAAAAAAAAAAAAAAATAGATGCAATGCTAGTTATGATGTATGTTTATGTCACGAAAATGTACCAATAGTATGATTATGCAATGCTAGTGCAGGTTTTGGTTCTAGAACACACATGCTACTTGCTTATTCCCAGGAACCACGTTTCCTTGTATATACTAAGTAGAATAGGCTTAAGAGCCTATACACTACTTGGTAATAAGTGAATACCTTCTCCTCACAATCGTTAGAGTACTACTACCTCTCCCATACCAGTAACCTTGACTATAATAACATTGCCTGCTATGAGAAATTAGATTAAACACCTTATTCTCTGGTCAAATAGTTGTGCACACCATATAAGGTTACAATACATAGGAATTAACAAATAACAAGTTTGAAAATAAAACATGCAAGGTTATTTTACAAACACTTACACTCATCACAAGGTTCATCCGAACCCAAGTGAAAAAGTATAAACTAGCCAAATAAACTTAGCTTACTTTCACCTAGAACCCCACCTCATCACTTCACAAGTGATATCAATGATAGTGTAACACCCCTCGATTTAATAACCACGGCACAATCGTCATTATGTCACGGTCACTAAATTTTGGCGTGCTACAATTGTCAAATAACAAATTTTACAAAATTTTAGACATTTAGCATATGAGGAAAATAGGAGCCACGAAGGAATAGTAATATATACAACCAGTTAAAAATATGAATTATAAGATATACTCAAATTACAGCATTCAAGACTGGGTAGTCACCTTAAAACATATATATACCCAAAATACACTTTATACAGGTAATGCAAAATAAAATATAAACTACCCATAACATATCCACAACTAAGGAGTTGGGCACACCATCGGATCCTGAATGTGTGAGGCAACTCCGGGCTCACCGGTGTAGTGAGAAATATAGAATAAGGTCTTCAATCACAGTCCTCTTCATAGTCAAGGTCAGATCCCTAACATATCGCATACGCTTGTCGGCCCAGTCGACTCGCCAGGTGTTAACACCACCAGTGAACACAATTTTGAACGAACCCAATAGAACCCCCTTTGCGACGACATCACCGGATACAGTGGGTCAAACCAAGAAAGTCCAAAAAAATCCAACCTTGTTCCCACTTACCGTCTTTAACTAGGAATTTACATAGAACGAGAAAAGTACAAGAAAGAGGTAAGACATCCTATCATCATTACTAATTATAGCAACAAGAAACAAAACGGCGCAAAGCGCCCACATAACATTTTTTGACAGCAATAATGATAATAAACATTAAATAGCAATAATCAACCAAGCAGTTTCAGGCAGTTATATATATCAGTAATACAATAGTTCCAATTATAATAATAATAAATGCCAGATAATTCATAGACTCACTATGCACATGCATACAAAGTCAAAATCCTACTCCATGGAGCTAGACACAAACGGTGGGAGAGAAATATCAGGAGACATGTCTGCAACTAGGCTGCCGAGGCCAAAGTGCTATAATTCATCAATTTATCCAAGTGCACATCATGGCATTATACAGACAGTCTACACTAGATCACAATATAGGACAGTGTCTCGGTCCAGATCATTAGTGTGTTTGCATCGGTCTGCCCCACGGACAGAAGAGCTACCAACTGCCCATTGCGAGGAACCCGCACCCCGACACCCAAGTGACCTATACTTGTCTATTCGCACCCGCACAAAGGTGTGTTCAACTCCTAGGCAACTCGGCCTTAACACAGTCCAAATGGACATTCACAATGCATACAGACTCTATGCATAATCATGTATGATCATTATTACATACTATTCCACAATATGTCACAATTTGCTAAAGTAAGAATTAACACAATCAGTGGTCACTCACATGGACCCATAATAACATAATATTGTTATTAAATAAACTAATACATTTTTAAAGTGTAGTATGAATTCTTGCTTAGGTTTAGCTTTTCTTACAAAGTTTGCCTTTAAAGGAATTCTCCTAATTAATTAAATTCTCTTAGGTAATTTATTCATATACGCTTATAAGGTTATTCTAAGATCTCAATGTCTCACACTCTCTTGTTCTTACCTTAATTAAAATTATCCTAAGTCTTATGAAAATTCCATTCCAGGTTCTTTAAAATTTATGAATCTCAAAGTATAATTCAATTTTCCAATTGGCTAATTCTTGCATCCTATTACCATTAACTTAATCACTAGGTGTTAGGTGATAAATTGTAATTTTGGATTCGACGGAGACAATGGCTCTAGTGTACAAAGGTGAGGCTACCTTTCGACGAAAAATAACCTGACAGAATGATAAAAGATAGGAGAACATTATTTCACAAGAATGGCTAAAAGTCAAGTTCTATCAAATGAAGATTCTATCGAATGAAGATCAAAAACTATCGAATATACTAGAAGGTTAGCAGAAATCCTAATTCGTCAGATGGGTGTTGATGTTGGAGAAATCTTCCAAGTGTTGAAACGATGAAAGTACTATATGGTCAGAAATTCTAATTCGACGGATATTGACATTGGACTAATTGGTCAGAAGTTCAAATTCGACGGATAATGACATTGTACTAAATGGTGAGTTCAAATTCGACGGATGTTGACATTGTACTCAATGGTCAGAAGTTCAAATTTGACGGATATTGACATTGTACTAAATGGTGAGTTCAAATTCGACGGATGTTGACATTGTACTCAATGGTTAGAAGTTCAAATTTGACGGATATTGACATTGTACTAAATAATGAGTTCAAATTCGACGGATGTTGACATTGTACTCAATGGTCAGAAATTCAAATTTGATGGATATTGACATTGTACTAAATGGTGAGTTCAAATTCGACGAATGTTGACATTATACTCAATGGTCAGAAATTCTAATTGTTATAATTGTTCACACAGAACCCCAAATTTTGGGCCTCAAAACCGTGGCCCTCCGAGAACCAATCCGACATCATTTTCTTCTATTTCATGTATTCTAATCCATTCAAATACATCAATATACACCAACAAACAATCTAATAGCATAGACACATTATAAACAACATGCAAACATGCTAATCATGCAAACCAAGAATAACCCTCAATAGGGTTTTCTCACTATCAATCACAGACAAGGTTTCTAAATGCTAAAAGAGGTTGAGGAGGAGTGTCTTCCTCTTACCTGAGAGAAGCACAAAGAAATGATGCTCCCTTTTGCTTAGAAATTTCATTCTCCACCACCACCAAAACCTTGGGTGTTCAAATCCACAAAACCAAGGTCAAAGAGGGGAAAAGGTAGCCATAGTCACCAAGGAGACCATGGAACACGAAAATAAGGAGAAGAGGAGAAGAAAGTTGGAAGCTTTTACCTTAAAGCTCCAAGCTTTGATGTTGGCTATGGAACACGAAGATGATGAAGCCAGGAGGAGTCCCACAAAAGGAAAGCTTGAAGATGGAGAGGGGAAACAATGGTCTCTATTAAGTTGAGCAAAGGAAGCTTGAAATCAACAATGGTGGTTATGGGTATATGCAATCGTGTGAAGAAGAAAGAAAGAGGGGTGAGCTGCGTATGGGAGGAGAGGAAATAAGAGAATGAAAATGTAATATCCCTCTTAGCCAACCGTGCAGCACCAAAAAGGGAGGAGAGAGAAAAGTGGTTAGGAAGGAAACTTCCTAGAAGCTTCCCTCAAAGCTTCCTTGAGAAGCTTTGCGCGCTTCTCGATAAAATGTATAGTAAGCTTGTCTCCTTAATTAAATACACTAGACAGATGATTCATTACACTATTAGAATTATTTTCCCCGAGTGAATGAAAATTATAGTTGATGAAAATAATATTTTATTGTTCATCGGATAATTTTATGATACAGCGATTTTATTTATCAAATAAAACCTTAGAAAATATAATCCTCGCAAACTGTGCCTGGCCTTGGGTTTAGTAAGATCCCCCATCGACGCGTTGACAGTTCAAAGTTTACCAGCCTCAAGGAAAATATTCTATTTTCCCGGCTCCGCTTAGTGCACACGCAAAATGAGAAATATATTAAAATATTCATCATTTCTAGAAAAATCCACAAAAATTCCTAAAAATCATAAATATTATAAAATGATTATTTATAATGAAATAAATAATTTTTGGGATGTTACAACACTCCCCTTCTAAAAAGAAATTTTGTCCTCGAAATTCATCATATCTTAGAACAAACGTGACTGTGTTTCTTTTATTTTGTCTCCTAGTTCTCGTGTTGTATCTTCAACTGCATCAATCCAAATCACTGGCAATAAGGTTGCTTCCTTCCACTAAGTATCTTATATTAACAGGCAAAAATGTGTTGATGTCATAGGCCGATCAATAAAAGATTCTACGCCCTTTGAGTCTTCAACCATCCAACAGCCAACTCTCCAAACAATTGTACATCGCTGAGTGGCCCTATCAAACTTATTCTTCTTGCTTACTGTAGTAGACGACCAAGCTTGTTTTCTTCTTAAGGCATCCGCTACGACATTCGCCTCTTCTGGGATTATACTAAAATGAAAAATCAAAATCTTTTGGAACTTCTAATCATCGTCTCTGCCTCATATTCAACTCATTCCAATAGACCAAAATACCTTTGGCTCTTAAGATTACCATAGGCATTGATAATTTCTCCTTGTAGAAAATGCTTCTAGATCTTCAATGTAACTACAAAGCTAACTCTAAGTTAGTGTAAGGTAATCTTTCTCATGTATTCTCGATTGTCTCTAAGCGTACGTTACCATTCCTTCTATTCAGATCAAGCACACATTCTAAACTTCCAATGCGAAGCATCACTAGGCATCCCAAAAAGTTCATTAGGATTTGGGAAGAATCATCACTCGTGAAACAGTTGAGTGTCTCTTCAATCCTTGAAAATCTTTCCTTATATGCACCTATCCTATAAACTTGACTCTCATGCATGAGTTTGACGGGAAATCTTGCCACTTTGGAGAATTCTGTGATGAGTCTCCCATATTAACTAGCTAATCCTATAAAGTTACGAATCTCCGTTGCGGTCGTTGGTCTTTCTCATTAAAGAAACGCTTCGAGTTTTGATGGGTTCATAGTAATTCTTTCCCTTGAGATCGCGTAACCCAAAGGTTGAACTGCCTCTAACTAGAATTCGTACTTAGACATCTTTACGCATAACTTCTTCTTCTTCTTCAGGATTTTAAGAATCACTCTGAGAGATTCGGTACGTTCCTCCAAACGTCAAGAATAGATCAGAATGTCACCAACAAGGACAACGACAAATCTTTGAGTGAACTCGATGATAGTCCAAAATACAAGTTGATCTTGGAGAAAACGGTGGTGTTTTTCAATTGATTCGTCAAACCATCTTTCCTTGATTCGAACAAAATGTCTTATAGGGTAAGTTCTCAACTAATTGTGCTACATTTGGCGCATTGTTATGGCTCACAGATTCAGGAACACATTTACTCAATTGAAGTACACTAGAAACGTTATAAAGGTTAGAAAGAAAAGTAGGGAAATCACTTGATTTACAACTGGACCCGTCCAGTGAAGAATATGATATGGTACAATAAAACTTAGGAGTGAGTTTCTTTGATTCACATCTAGGAAATTTCTGTCTCAAGAAACACTAAGTTTCCGTTGGAATCGAATGATGAGACCCGTTTAGAAGATGATTAATCTCCTTCCTGAGATCAAGCCTATTCATGAAGTAGATAATTGAATTGGTAAAAAGGTTTCCAATTTCTAACAATAATAGGATAGTTTTAAGTAAACTTGTTGTGATGGGAGTAGGCTTACAAACGAGGATAGTAATATTTGGGTCGAAAGGAAGTAAATACACAGACAACTCAATTCCAGAAATGAACTCCTAGAATTTCATTGGAACATTTCAACAGAATATGGCTGGAAGATAACCAGTCCCTTTTTTGAGGTCAAGTCTATATAGGAAAAGGCTAATAATTACATCGGCAGAAAGGTTTCCATTTCTAACAATAATAAGATAGTTTAAATAAACTTTGTGTATTAACAATAGGCTTAGAAATGAGAATAACAGTACTCAATTCAAAAAGAAGTAAGTTCATAGATAATTCCAATTTCTAAAAATGAGCTCTTGAAATCTCATTGGGAACAGTTTTACAGAATATGGTTAGAAGATAACCATTCACTTTTTGAGACCAAATTTGCAAGAGAAATAAATAATTGAAATCAACAAAAGATTCAGGTTTTAACAGGTCGTAGGATAATTTAAATGACTTGGCTATCAAAAATAGGTTCTTAGTAGCCAAAGCAGAAATAGCTTAGTCAAAAGATTACAAAGACTCAAACGATCCTAATAGACTCATACAATCGTGTATCACAAGGAAATAGGTTATCCCTAGAATCATACAATGGAATCACAGGGTTATCCATTGTAGCACAGTCCCCTTCTTCATTTCGGTCTTCAGTCTGAGTGGAGGAATTAACTCTCGTTCATGAGATTTTGAGGTGCAAACATCTCCAACGGAAGGATTTGTCCTATGCAAGGTACAATTTCTAACCACATGTCCAAGCTTTCCGCACTTGAAACAAATTATTCCTTCTATCGTACAATCCTTTGTTAAATAGTCCTTTCCACACTTGAAGCAGATTACCTTCTTGATCTTACATTCCCTCGTTGAGTAATCTTTTCCATACTTCTTACACGTCTGTGAATGCTTCACGGGATGACTAGGTCTGCCACCATTAGCATTACCCCTAGTTGGTTGCTGTCGTTGTTGATTCCCTAGTGGTCATGAGTACAATTTCCACTTGAACTGATTGATCATTCTATTATTCCTCCTTTGGAACTTAGGTAGTTCAGAGTTACCCAAAAATTGACTTTCTCCCAACAAATTCTACACTTCGACTTCTAACTCCTGTTACTGTGCGGTCTTCTGATTCGGTTGTACTGTTACACCAGCTATTCCCTGCATTGCTTCCATAGTCGCATCCACTCCTTTGTTGTTGCGTTCCACATTCCTACGCATATGTCTTCCACAAGCCATTGTCTTCCTTCGAAAACAGACAGTCAAACACAATGGAAACAAGAAGTAACCATTTCAGACAATATTGTCTCCTTTCGGAAACCAAACACAATGAGTCACCCAACACACAAGGGTGAAAATATAGACAAATCCTAAACAAGTTCAGTCATACCAGCTGAGCTTCTTACTAAAAGAACTTCTATTCATTTAATACGCCTAGGTGAAGTCATAGCCTTCCGTCCACACAGAACATTACACATTGAGTGGGCCAATACTCAATATCATATAACTATGCAACAGTAGCCACGAACATTCAACCTATGGCAAGTCATGCCTTCCTTTCCCAAACATCCCTATCAAGAGACAAGGCAGTACACAACATACAAATAAACTTCTAACATGTCTAAGCATAGTCAGTCCATACCCCAACTCAACAGGATGAACTGAGCTCTGATACCACCTAATGTAACACCCCTCGATTTAATAACCACGGCATAATCGTCATTATGTCACGGTCACTAAATTTCGGCGTGCTACAATTGTCAAATAATAAATTTTACAAAATTTTAGACATTTAGCATATAAGGAAAATAGGAGCCACGAATGAATAGTTACATATACAACCAATTAAAAATATGAATTATAAGATATACTCAAATTACAGCATTCAAGACTGGATAGTCACCTTAAAACATATATATACCCAAAATACACTTTATATAGGTAATGCAAAATAAAATATAAACTACCCATAACATATCCATAACTAAGGAGTTGGGCATTCCATCAGATCCCGAATGCGTGAGGCAACTCTGGGCTCACCGGTGTAGTGAGAAATACAGAATAAGGTCTTCAATCACAGTCCTTCATGGTCAAGGTCAGATCCCCAACATATCGCATACGCTTATCGGCCCAGTCAACTCACCAGGTGTTAACACCACCAGTGAACACAATTTCGAACGAACCCAAAAGAACCCCCTTCACGACGACATCACCGGATACAGTGGGACAAACCAAGAAAGTCCAAAAGAATTCAACCTTGTTCCCACTTACCGTCTTTAACCAGGATTTACATAGAATGAGAAAAGTACAAGAAAGAGGTAAGACATCCTACCATCATTACCAATTATAGCAACAAGAAACGAAACGGCGCAAAGCGCCCACATAACATTTTTTGACAACAATAATGATAATAAACATTAAATAGCAATAATAATCAACCAAGCAGTTCTAGGCAGTTATATATATCAGTAATACAATAGTTCCAATTATAATAATAATAAATGCTAGATAATTCATGGACTCACTATGCACATGCATAGAAAGTCAAAATCCTACTCCATGGAGCTAGACACAAACGATCGGAGAGAAAGATCAGGAGACATGTCTGCAACTAGGCTGCCGAGGCCAAAGTGCTATAATTCATCAATTTATCCATGTGCACATCATGGCATTATATAGACAATCTACACTAGATCACGATATAAGACAGTGTCTCGGTCCGGATCGTCAGTGTGCTTGCATCGGTCTGTCCCACGGACAGAAGAGCTACCAATTGCTCATTGCGAGGTACTCGCACCCCGACGCCCCCAAGATCAACAAGTGACCTACACTTGTCTATTTGCACCTGCACAAAGGTGTGTTCAACTCCTAAGAAACTCGGCCTTAACACAGTCCAAACGGACATTCACAATGCATACAGACTCTATGCATAGTCATGTATAATCATTATTACATACTATTCCACAATATGTCACAATTTGCCAAAGTAAGAATTAACACAATCAGTGGTCACTCACATGGACCCATAATAACATAATATTGTTATTAAATAAATTAATACATTTTTAAAGTGTATTATGAATTATTGCTTAGGTTTAGTTTTTCTTACAAAGTTTGTCTCTAAAGGAATTCTCTTAATTAATTAAATTCTCTTAGGTAATTTATTCATATACGCTTATAAGGTTATTCTAAGATCTCAATGTCTCACACTCTCTTGTTCTTACCCTAATTAAAATTATCCTAAGTCTTATGAAAATTCTATTCTTGGTTCTTTAAACGTTATGAATCTCAAAGTATAATTTAATTTTCCAATTGGCTAATTCTTGCATCCTATTACCATTAATTCAATCTTTAGGTGTTAGGTGATAAATTGTAATTTTGGATTTGATAGAGACAATGGCTCTAGTGTACAAAGGTGAGGCTACCTTTCGATGAAAAATAAACTGACAGAATGATGAAAGATGGGGAACATTATTTCACGAGAATGGCTAAAAGTCAAGTTCTGTCGAATGAAGATTCTGTCGAATAAAGATCAAAAACTGTTGAATATTCTAGAAGGTCAACAGAAATCCTAATTCGTTGGATGGATGTTGATGTCTGAGAAATCTTCCAAGTGTTGAAACGATGAAAGTACTATATGGTTAGAAATTCTAATTCGACAGATATTGACATTGGACTAATTGGTCAGAAGTTCAAATTCGACGGATATTGACATTGTACTAAATGGTCAGAAGTTCAAATTCGATGGATATTGACATTGTACTAAATGGTGAGTTCAAATTTGACGGATGTTGACATTGTACTAAATGGTCAGAAGTTTAAATTTGACGGATATTGACATTGTACTAAATGGTGAGTTCAAATTCGATAGATGTTGACATTGTACTCAATGGTCAGAAGTTCAAATTCGATGGATATTGACATTGTACTAAATGGTGAGTTCAAATTCGACGGATGTTGACATTGTACTCAATGGTCAGAAGTTCAAATTCGACGGATATTGACATTGTACTAAATGGTGAGTTCAAATTCGTCGGATGTTGACATTGTACTCAATGTTCAGAAATTCAAATTCAATGGATATTGACATTGTACTAAATGATGAGTTCAAATTCGACGGATGTTGACATTGTACTCAATTGTCAGAAATTCTAATTGTTACAATTGTTCACAAAGAACCCCAAATTTTGGGCCTCAAAACCGTGCCCCTCCGAGAACCAATCCAACATCATTTTCTTCTATTTCATGCATTCCAATCTATTCAAATACATTAATATACACCAACAAATAATCTAATAGCACAGACACATTATAAATAACATGCAAACATACTAATCATGCAAACCAAGAATAACCCTCAATAGGGTTTTCTCACTATCAATCACAGACAAGGTTTCTAAATGCTAAAAGAGGTTGAGGAGGAGTGTCTTCCTCTTACCTGAGAAAAGCACAAAGAATGGATGCTCCCTTTTGCTTAGAAATTTCGCTCTCCACCACCACCAAAACCTTGGGTGTTCAAATCCACAAAACCAAGGTCAAAGAGGGGAAAAGGTAGCCATAGTCACCAAGGAGACCATGGAACACGAAAATGAGGAGAAGAGGAGAAGAAAGTTGGGAGCTTTTACCTTAAAGCTCCAAGCTTTGATGTTGGTTGTGGAACACGAAGATGATGAAGCCAGGAGGAGTCCCACAAAAGGAAAGCTTGAAGATGGAGAGGGGAAACAATGGTCTCTATTGGGTTGAGCAAAGGAAGCTTGAAATCAACAATGGTGGTTGTGGGTGTGTGCAGCCGTGTGAAGAAGAGAGAAAGAGGGGTGACCTGCGTATGGGAGGAGAGGAAATAAGAGAATGAAAATGTAATATCCCTCTTAACCAACCGTGCAGCACCAAAAAGGGAGGAGAGAGAAAAGTGGTTAGGAAGAAAGCTTCCCTCAAAGCTTCCTTGAGAAGCTTCGTGCGCTTCTCGATAAAGTACATAGTAAACTTGTCTCCTTAATTAAATACGCTAGATAGATGATTCATTACACTGTTAGAATTATTTTCCCCCAGTGAATGAAAATTACAGTTGATGAAAATAATATTTTATTGTTCATCGGATAATTTTATGATACAGCGATTTTATTTATCAAATAAAACCTTGGAAAATGCAAACCTCGCAAACTATGCCTGGCCTCGGGTTTAGTAAGATCCCCCATTGACGCATTGACAGTTTAAAGTTTACCAGCCTCAAGGAAAATATTCTATTTTCCCGGCTCCGCTCAGTGCACACGCAAAATGAGGAATATATTTAAATATTCATCGTTTCTAGAAAAATCTACAAAAATTTCTAAAAATCATAAATATTATAAAATGATTATTTATAATGAAATAAATAATTTTTGGGATGTTATAGATAGTCTCATATTGCCCAAGGTCCTAGATACTAACCTATGGCATTCCACAACACTAGGATGCTCAAGGTTTTTCAAATCCTATAACAAGATTCACCCTAACCAAGTGAAAGGCTCTAACTAGAATACATGTTTTCTTGGCTCAACTCTATCACATAAAGGAACCAACCCATGTCTCTAGCAAAACTCAAAGCTTAACCTTGATAAACAAGGAAGCATACACTAACTATGCATCTCAAGCCCAACTTTAACTCTAAAGGAGTAACCCTTGCATATAGATAGAGATACCATACTAAACAAACCCAAACTAGTTGTTTCTACTACACCTTGTCTTTACTTCTCAATTAATTCCAAAAGCAATCTCATGTTGATTATGGTTCTAAAAACCCACTTATGGCATTCTACACCTTAAAAGATGCCTAAGTTTTCCTCAATTTCTTACATATATAAAGTAGTAATTTCCTCCATGAAATACTCTCATTAGTGCCTCAACACACTTAAAAAGACATATATGAGTGATCCCAATATTTAGGAAACTCTAAAACTTCAAGAATGTAATTCTTGAAAATTTCTGGAACTCACGCCTAGGCATGACTTTCCCACACCTAGGCATGGCTAGTGCCCTATCTCACGCCTAGGCATGAAATTCCTATGCCTAGGTGTGGCACTCTCTGGATGATCCTGGACTAAAAAGTTTCAGTCCACGCTTGGGCGTGGTAACCCTACATCTATACCTGACCTTGCTGCAGAAAATTCTGCAGAAACCGAGCCATTGTTTCATTAGTTCCAAACTAACTTCTAATCCTCAAATCTTGGATTCTAAGTGTTTTCCAACCCTAATCATGGTCTTTAATCATGTTAGAATCATTAAACACTAGATTCAACTCATCAATGATGGATTTAAACTCAATCAAGCAAAGAAAATATTCATTTACCAAAATGCTCTTCAAAGTGGCCTATGGACATCTACCAAGAAGAAACAAGCTACCATGCTTCCAACAAGCTGAAAATACTCTAACTCAACTTTGGAAACAAAAACCAAGCTAAAAGCACAGATTTGGCTCACCAAACCCGTTTTTCTATTCAAGAAACCTACATTCATTCAAGACGAACAAGAAGGAAAAAGATGAATAGAAACTCCCCTACCTTTTGAATGGATGAATAACCTTCAAGCTTAAGCTTTGATCATGATCTTCCCTTGCTCCTCTTTCTTTTCCTTCATTTTTCCCCTTTCCCTCTTTCCTTTCTTTCTTTGTTTTCTATTTTCTCTTTCGCTGGAAGCCGTGGAAGCTGTGAGAAACAATGAGAAAAATATCTCATTTATAAGCAAGAAAGTCAAGGTAGCAGAAAGGAGAGAAAATGTGAAAGACTTGGTCACCTAAGTGACCAAGTTGTAACTCCCGATCTGTTAAGAATACTTAGATTTCACCAAATCAAGTTTCCTAAATTTTAACAAGTTTAAAATAAATCTTAAGATTCATCAAAGATCTTGTTTCACCATTATCTTATTTTTTTCATATATGCAATTAGTTAATCTAACATTAAAACATACTCTCAGTATGCTTAAAAATACCAAATTAACTCTAATTAACCTAAAAAATTAACCACAACTTCCTCCACACAACTGTGGCATAGAAACAAATTTCTCACATTTATTTCCATTAACTAAGTAGTTTAAGCCAATTTTGGGGCTAATAATAACTATTTTTCACATATAGTGGTACAGCAAAGTAACTAAATGTACTCAGAAGGCCACGAAATTAAACTAACATGTTAAACACGTATTAGGATACCTCTGTAAGCGTATACAAGTCTAACATACTATTGAGGGTGTTACACTAGGTATTACAGAAAATTCACAAGGGGTTTTTCCCTAGATATTGTTGCCTTTAACTAGGATGTCTAGAGAAGGTAGCACTTTTGACTGGACACAAAAATATGAGAACAACTTCCAAGAGTTGAAAGAAAAGTTGACCACCACACTTGTGCTAGTGAATTCAAACTCACAAGAAAATTTTGAGGTTTAGTGTGATGCTCCGAGAAATAGGTTAGGTTGTGTGTTGATGTAAAAAGGATGGGTAGTTGCTTATGCTTATAGGAAGCTAAGGCGCCATAAAGAGAACTACCCCAACCCATGACTTGGAACTAGCAACAGTTGTGTTTATTCTAAAGATCCAGAGGCATTATTTGTATAGGGTCAATTTTGAGGTCTTTAGCGATTATAAAAGTTGAAATAATTGTTTATCAAATTGAATGTGACACAAAGGAGGTGGATAGAGTTTCTAAAAAACTATGAATTTGAAATAAAGTATCATCCAGGTAAGGTCAATGTTGTGGTTGATGCACTTAGCAGGAAATTTTTACATATGTCCCAAATGATGGTAGAAGAGATAGAATTCCTAGAGAACTTCAGAAATTTGAGTCTGGCAATGACTGTGTTATCACATGGTCTATGTTTGAAAAGATTAGAGATTCAGAATGATTTGAGGGCTCAAATTAGAGAAGCTCAAGAGGAAGATGAGGCTTTAAAGCTAATAGATGAACAAATCCAATCTTGAAAGAAAAAGGATTTTAAAAAATGGCTTAAGACGGTACACTTATGTTTAGGAATAGACTATGTGATCCAAGAGAATATGAAACCAAAGAGAGGATCTTAGAAGAGGCCCATAAGAGTAGATATACCATCCATCTTGGAACCACAAAGATGTATCGTGACCTCAAAAAGATGTTTTAGTGGCCAAATATGAAAGGAGATATAGCAAATTTTGGTGATGGGATTGCCAAGGTATATCAAGAAGTAGTTCTGCATAGCGAGAAAGACTACTATAAATGAGTTGAAATACACCAACCCAAAAGCAGACTACTACTAAGTGATTGGTATTGTGAGGATGGACATTCCCTTCATACTATTTGATGAAAGATGAATAATGAATATTGATGATTGACAAATGATGATGATTGATAAATGATCATATGAGATGACATATTTCATACACCTATCATGATTAAATTTTTTATGGATATTGAGATTATAAAGACATTTGATGATTTCTTGATTTCAAATGATTTTGATAAATAAGATAAAATGAACCTCTGTTTCGAGAAGAGGAAGGGCTCGATTTGGCTTTGACCACCTTCCTACTGATTATACATTGATGATTTAAATTGATTTTCCCTGAAACAACTGGAATGATTATGATGACACGTTTTTATAACTACTACTGAGAATTGTAAGATTCTCACCCCATTTCTTTAATTTCCATAATGATTTTAGGATGTCATCATGCAGATCTTAGAGGAAATGAAGGATTTGATCTTATGGATCTTTTTGTTCCATTTGTTTTTTACATTTGTACTTATTTGTAGACCATTTTTAGTGCCTTAGTGGCCTATGATGTATTTAATATACCAAGGTGTACTCTTTGTATATGACTCAGTTTTATAAATATGTATTACGCACTTCCTCTTCAGGCTCATATCTTGTACATTATATATGTACTTTTTCAAAAAAATTGATATTAATCTAAGTGACATACTCTAATACGATTGTTAATGCATAATTCTAGATATGTCATTAGCTGAAGAATTAGGATGTTACAAAAGGACTCAATTTGGCTTTCCCACCTTTCTACTACATATTACAATTGAATTGAAATGTTTTCCCCCAGAATAACTAGAATTATTATGGTGACATGGATTTTATTTTAAACTACTAAGAATTGTGAGATTTGTAATACCCCAAAAATTTTTTATTTTCTGTTCTATATGCTTTTTATAATATTTGTGATTTTTATGAAATTTTATAAATTATTTGGGTGACTTTGATTATTTTATTATATTCCTCAATTTGTGTGCACATTAAGCGGGGTCGGAAGAATAAAATACCTTTTCGAGGCCGAAAAGCTTTGGACTATGGAAGCGTATCGAGAGATCTTACTAAACCCGAAGCCTGACATAGTTTACGAAATTTTCATTTTTTGAGATTTTATCTGACGGATAAAATTTTGGTACGCTTTATTATCCATTGGATAATAGGTATCGACTTTGTTAACTGTGACTTTTATCCATTAGATAATAGCTTGTAATAGAAATCTAGTAGATTATTTCGATCTAGTTACTTTTATGACATCAACCAAGTGACATCACTCAATGACATCATATTTGACTTTTTGGACAAAGGGAGAAGCTTCTTGAGGAAGCCTTGGGAGAAGCTTGCAAGAGAAGCTTAGCTTCTTCTCCCAAAGAGTGTTGCACGACCAAGAGAGAGTGGAGAGACTTCTTGGACAAGTTTCCACTTCAATTTTTAATTCATAACTTTTCTATCACCTTCTCTCTCATCACCAAAAGTTACACACTTTCTTTTCTCATTTTCTCTCATCTTTTCTTCTCTCATTTTCTCTCCCTACCTCACGGCCACCACCTAAAAATCCATCATTTCTTCTTCTTTATTTCTAATCAATCACATTCTTGAATCCATATCTCTTCCTAAGACCATTTGGTGTGAAGATCTTGACTTTGTCCACCCGTCATCAAGTGTTTCTTCAAGATTTTCTTCAAATCTCAAGTTCAAGGATTTTAAAGTAAAGTTCTTATCCCTCCTAAGCTTTTCTTGTCATGTTTGTGAATAACCATCTATCAAACACTCTCTTCCATTTCTTTCTTCCAAAACTCACGACCATAGGTCCTTGGGAGACCAAAGATTTGATTTTTTTGCTATCACTTAGTTCATTTCTATCTTTCTATCAAGAATCAAGAAGCCAAAATACAAAACTCTCTTTTTTTTCTTAGAAAGCCTCACGGCCACACCCCTCAACCCACTCTTTTAATCTTCTTTAATTTCATTTATCCACATTTCTTGAATCAAAACCCCATCCGAAGACACTTTGTTGTTGTGGGTTTCTTGTAAAACATCTTGTTTCCAAGTCCTAGATGTTGATGTTTGTGTGTTGTTCTGTTTTAAGGATCTTCTTAAAAGGAGAAGCTTTTTCAAGAGGACCTACAAGGAGTTAGGAAGCTACATCTTAGGTAAAAGGGAGATTAACCTCATTAACCACTTATAGTGGTGAGGAACAAATTCATTTGAGGGTAATAAATCCATGTGAGGATTTATTCACCATGATTGTATGACTTTGTGACTTGTGGTTATATGCTTTATGTGATTTTACTACTTTGATGGTATGCGTGAACTTGTTATAGTATGATTATGATACTCAAAAATCATGTTGTATGCTTTAAATTGTGCTAGAAAGAAAGAGTATTTTGGTCCCAATAACCATTGTAGCTCACAGCAATGATGTGGAGAATAGGGTGTTCAATGCTAAAATATTTTATGGATTAAGAACTTAGATAGTTAGGTGGCAAGAGTATGATTTATGACTTTATAAGTTGAAAAAGGAAGTAAACAAGGTTTTTACCATTGAAAATAATTGATTTTGTCTATGGTATTTGATAATTGGATGAAAGAGTGAATTGGAGACCTAAAATATTGGATAATAGGATGGAAAAGTAATTAGGATGGAAATGATTTTGTTTAGAATTTAAATAATGAAAGTTTTAGAAAGAATATTAGAAAATATTACTTAGATGATTTGGGGGAACTGATTAGGATCAAAGGATTTATAAGTAAAAAGAGGAGATAATCACAATGTTATGATTTGAGGAATAATGACTTTTAGCTATATCAATGGAAATAATTGTAAGGATAGTTAGAATAAGGAAAATGATTTATTAGTGGTGAGTCTAGTTAGTTTAACGATAAAGAAATTTAATTAAGGATTTATAAGAAAAGAATGGAAAGGAATAAATTTTTAGTATTAAGCAAAAAGAGTGATTTCTGGTTATGGTATTGAGGGATAGGATTGAGGATTTAGTTGAAACTTAAAGTAATTCATTCAAGAGGATGTTAATAAGGATGATGGAAAAGGATTTCATTAAATTAAAAATAATGTAAGTTTTGGAAAGAATATTAGCAAATAATATTTTGAGGAATTTTAATAATAAAAACTTGAGGTATTTTAGAGTTTAGGGAAAGGAAAAGAATTTACGAAATCAAGATGAAGAATGATGATTTTCTGAGTTATGCGATAAAGATATCTTGTGACTGAAAATGACAGCAAGATTGTTGTGTGACCGAGGTACTGGACCCGAGTGGATTAGTGGTATTATGTAATTGTATAGGCAGTTATATAATATCATTTGTACTAATGGTATTAGACAATTGTATGGGCGGTTGCTTTAATATCATTGGGAACAGTTCAACGGTGGTTTGATTTCATTGATCATGCATTTGAGCATTGTACACCTGGTGGCTATTATGACTTTTGTTGCCTAGGAGTGAACGAGAATTTGGATAGTGTGATCCCTGATGGATCTCAAGGGGCGTCAGGGCGAGGTGATTCACTTAGCGATTTGTTATCAAATTATATACCCCTGGCCATGAAGAACCGTTGCAACGCATTGACAAGGACCTGACAAATACTATTCCTTTCGTGGTTTAGTGTGGACTCTCATTGATGGGGATTGGTCTTCTGGAACGTTCATCTCTGGATTTGAGTTTTTAGCTCCATGGAGTGGGAACTACTTCATTTGGCATACACATGGTCAGTGCACATATTGTTGTGGCACGGTTATGGTACATATTGTTGTGGCATGGTCAAGGTGCATATTGTCAAAGTATGGTCAAAGTACATATTGTGGTGGCATAGTCATTGTACATACACTGTTGATACATGTTGTTACAGTACTGCTAATGCTTATATCATTGTGAGATATGTTTACTGCAAATATTTATGAATCAATAACATGAATATACTTGTGATATCTGTATGTATGGAATGACTTCGTTGTTCATATATTTTCTCTGCTGCCATAATAGTATTTGATATAGGGGATCTTACCTCTTTTATTGTATTATTCGGTCTGTCTCTGTTTTACGCTCATGTTTGTAAAGACCGTGATGGTGGCAAGGCAAGATCCGCGAGGTTTCAATAGGCTACAGTTTCATGGGGGCATCGAAGCGTGGAACGTCCAATGGGACACGAGGTGCATTCAGTATGTCGGAGATGTCACCTTGTTTTGGAGTAGGACCCGACATGACGTTGCTATGTTTACCGTGGATGCAACTGTTCACTTGGAGTTTTGTATGCCTCTTGGGAAGTTTTGGGATGATTGTAGAGCTACTGGTAGGGAAAACTCTGTGGAGTCGACTGCTCAGACTCCCATCCGTAGTGGCATGCCCCAACTGGAGGTTTTGTTTACTAGGGATCCCGAAGGGGATCTAAAGGAAGATCGGGTGCAGGACCCTACTTTTCAAGTGTTTGGACTTGGATTAGGCTCAGTCTTCATATGGTAGTTATATATGTTCCTTTGGAGTACGCAACTTTTATGCTTTTGAAACATAATTATAATGTACTCATGGATGTATTAAACCTTGTTTTATGAAAAGTCTTTTATTCAGTTCTTATAATTTGAGTTTTTCTATTTCGGTAAGTTCATGTTATTCATTTAAAAAGAGATTTTTGAAACTCGTATTTTTTAATGTCAATTATTTCATAGTTTGAGTAAAGTTTTGATTCTTTTGAAAAGGAGTTAGTCTAAAATGTAATGCCCTTCGGAGAAGGGTGTTACATTAGGTGGTATCAGAGTAGTTCATCTTGTTAAGCCGAGGTATGGACTGACTATGCTTAGGCTTATAGAAATTTCTATGTGTGTTGTGCAATTCTTTGTCTCTTGTTTGAGATGTTAAAAGAGGATCGCATAAGTTGTTTAGGTTGAATGTTATAAGTTACTATTACACAGTTACATGATATTGAGGATTAGCTAACTCAATATGTAATGTTCTGTATGGACAGGAAACTATGACTTCAACTTGGCAAACTAGGAGAATATGGGTTCTTCTAGTAAGAGTCCAGTTGGATGACTGAACTCGTGTAGAATTATTTGTACCTACACCCTTTGGAGTGGTACCTCTAGTGTGAGTAGAGGCCAAGTCTGAATCTTTTGGGTTTATAGGTAAGCTTGCCTTGTTTGTACTATGTGTTTCTCTGAAACTAAACACAGATATGTATTGCTTGGTTTTCGAAAGGAGACAATATCATTTGAAAAAGTCATTTCTTGTTCCCATTGTGTTTTGATTTGTCTGTTTTCGAAGAAAAGGCAATGGCTCGCGGTAGATGTATGCGTGTGAATATGGAACGCGATAACAATAGGGTGGCTGCGACTGCAGAAGCAATGTAAAGGATGGCTAGCGTAACAGTACGACAGAATTAGAAAGTCGCTCAATAACAGGAATTGATAGCCGAGGCTCAAATTTTGTTAGAGTTGAATCAATCTCAAGATATGGGACCCCATAACATTGGACCATATTGGTTCCGAAAAAGGAGAAATCATAAGGTAAAGCGATTCTAGCAGAAATCGTATTCATGACCACCGGGAAATCAACAACAATAGTAACCATATGGAGGTAGTGTTAGTGGTAGTTGACCTAGTCAGCCCATGGCACTTTTACAAATATATAAGAAGTGTGTAAAAAGTCATGCAACAAGGAATTTTACAATCAAGGGAAGAGTTTATTTCAAGTGCGGAAAGCCAAGACACATGTTTAGGAATTATACTTCACAAAAGACTAAGCCTTCTGTTAGTGATGTACGTGCTTCAAAATCTCACGTAGAAGGGAGAGTCAATTCCCCAAGTGGAGTAAAAGCATCCTAGACTGAAGACCTAGACAAGGGAGACTGTACCGCAAGAGGTGATCCTTTGACTATACTGTATAATTCTAGGAGTAACCTATTTCTTTATGGCATATGACTGTATGAATCAATTAGAGTTATCTGTGTTTTCGTTATCTTCTGACTAAGTTATTTCTACTCCTATTACAAAAACCTGTTGTTAATAAGTATGATGTTTAAATTATCCCATGCCCATTAAAGACTGGATCTTTTCTGTTGATTTAATTTGTTTACCTCTTTCACGTACTAGAAATGATCTTGAAAATAGACTGGTTATCTTCCAACCATGTCCTGTTAAATTGTTCCCATAAAATTTTAGAAGTTTATTTTTAAAATCGGGTCATATCAAATTCTTTGTTAGATATATCCGGTAACACATAAGATAGTTTGCTACCTTTTTCTTCCTGACCTTCATAATGTTTTTCCATGCATCGCAACTACAAGAAAGAATATTCTTGGTCCAAATCATGCCATAGTATCAAATACAATACGGTTGAAAAAGAACTTGACTGGTAAGACACTTTATGTTAAGGACAAGGACAAAAGAGTGAAGCGATACGAAGGGAAGGAAATTATAAGCAATCAAGAAGGGATTGGTTATTTTCTAATCATATCTTATTAGATCGTCCCAAATAAACCTTAGTGTTTCCTAAGACTAAGATTTTTGGATTTTTACAGCTAACCAAGATTGAAGCTTTATTGAGGGAGGAGCTCAAGGATTCATGTTATTATCTTCTTTGGAGGTCAAGAGTAAGAAGAAGTTGTATGCTAAGTTATCAAAGTACAAATTTTGGTTGGAGGAGGTTAAATTTTTGGGTCTTGTGATTTCAAACGAAGAGATTGTTGTGGATCCATCGAAAGTTGAAGCAGTTCTTCAGTGGGGAAGACTGAAGACTATAACGGAGATTTGTAGCTTTATGGGATTAGCTGGTTATTATCGAATATTCATCATAGGATTTTCTACGATAACAGGACCTCTTGTCCAACTCACACAAAAAGGGTCAAGCTTTTGTATGGACTGACCCATATGAGGAAAACTTTTAAGGGTTGAAGAGACACTCGACTACTTCTACAGTGTTGATTCTACCCAATCCCAAAGAACCTTTTGAGGTGTCTCGTGACGCTCCACATTAGGGTTTAGAACGTGTGCTTGTGCGGAATAGAAGCGGTAATAACATATGCTTCAAGGCAATTGAACGTACATGAGAAGAACTACCCTACACAAACTCGGGGTTAGCTGTTATGGTTGCATTGAAGATTTATAGACATTTTCTACATGGAGCAATATTCAACGTCTACAGTGATTATTAAAGTCTGAAATATCTGTTTACTCAGACAGAGCTAAATATGAGGCATTATATGGACGACAAATTATAACACCTTTGTGTTGGCACCAAGACAGGGAAAGTTTTGCGTCAAGATCCGAGCTTGTACAACAAACAACAGATAAAAATTAAGATGACTTAGGACAAGATATGAACAATTCAGAGGAAGAGAAATTGCATCGATAAAGGGAATTTGGAATGATGTAATTGCAGACGCAATATGGGAGCTAGAAGACATAATGAATGAGCAATGTCCACATGTGTTCTATAGAAGACATAATGAATGAGCAATGTCCACATGTGTTCTAAGGTATAACAAATTTCGAGGACGAAATTTCTTTTAGAAGAGGAGAGTTGTAACACCTCAGAAATTCCTTATTTTCTATTCTATATGCTTTTTATAATATTTGTGATTTTTGTGAATTTTTTAGGTGACTTTGATTATTTTATTATATTCTTTGATTTATGTGCACGTTAAGCGAAGCCAGAAGAATAAAATATTTTTTTGAGGCCGGAAAGCTTTGGACTATGGAAGCGTACTGGGGGATCTCACTAAACTTGAGATCTGACATAATTTACAAAGTTTTCATTTTTTGAGATTTTATTTGACGGATAAATGTTGGGTACACTCTATTATCCATTGGACAATAGGTACTGACTTTATTAACTATGACTTTTATCCATTGGATAATAACCTGTAATAAAAATGTAGTAGACTATTTCTATCTAGTCACTTTTATGACATCAACCAAGTGACATCACTCAATGACATCACATTTGATGTTTTGGACAAAGGGAAAAGCTTCTTGAGGAAGCCTTGGGAAAAGCTTGCAAGAGAAGCTTGGCTCCTTCTCCCAAAGAGTGTTACATGGCCAAGAGAGAGTGAAGAGACTTCTTGGACAAGTTTCCACTTCAAATTTCAATTCATAACTTTTCTATCACTTTTTCTCTCATCACTAATAGTTACACACTTTCTTCTCTCATTTTTTCTCATTTTTTCTTCTCTCATTTTCTCTCCCTACCTCACGACCACCACCCAAAAATCCACCATTTGTTTTTCTTTAATTCTAATCAATCACATTTTTGAATCCATATCTATTCCTAAGACCATTAGGTGTGAAGATCTTGACTTTGTCCAACCCTCATCAAGTGTTTCTTTAAGATTTTCTTCAAATCTCAAGTTTAAGGATTTTAAGGTAAAGTTCTTATCCCTTCTAAGCTTTTCTTGTCTTGTTTGTGAATAACCATCTATCAAACACTCTCTTCCATTTCTTTCTCCCAAAGCTCACGGCCATAGGTCCTTGGGGGACCAAAGATTTGATTTTTATGCTATCACTTAGTTCATTTTTATCTTTCTATCAAGAATCAATAAGCCAAAATACAAAACTCTCTTCTTTTTCTTGGAAAGCCTCACAACCACACCCCTCAACCCACTCTTTTAATCTTCTTTAATTTCATCTATCCACATTTCTTGAACCAAAACCCATCCTAAGACACTTTGTTGTTGTGGGTTTCTTCTAAAACATCTTGTTTCCAAGTCCTAGATGTTGATACTTGTGTGTTGTTTTGTTTTAAGGATCTTCTTAAAAGGAGAAGCTTTTTCAAGAGGACCTACAAGGAGCTAGGAAACTACATCTTAGGTAAGAGGGAGATTAACCTCATTAATCACTTATGGTGGTGAGGAACGAATTCATTTGAGGGTGATAAATCCATGTGAGGATTTATTCACCATGATTGTATGACTTTGTGACTTATGGTCATATGCTTTATATGATTTTACTACTTCAATGGTATGTATGAACTTGTTATAATATGATTGTGATGCTCAAAAATCATATTGTATACCTTAAATTGTGCTAGAAAGGAAGAGTATTTTGGTCCCAATAACCATTGTAGCTCACGACCATGATGTGGAGAATAGGGTGTTCAAGGCTAAAATATTTTATGGATTAAGAACTTAGATAGTTAGGTGGCAAGAGTATGATTTATGACTTTATAAGTTGATAAAGGAAGTAAACAAGGTTTTTACCATTGAGAAGAATTGATTTTGGCCATTGTATTTGATAATTGGATGAAAGAGTGAATTGGAGACCTAAAATATTTGATAATAGGATGGAAGAGTAATTAGGATAGAAATGATTTTATTTAGAATTTAAATAATGAAAGTTTTAGAAAGAATATTAGAAAATATTACTTAGATGATTTGGGGGGACTAATTAGGATCAAAGGATTTATAAGTAAAAAGAGGAGATAATCACAATTTTATGATTTGAGGAATAATGACTTTTAGCTATATTAATGGAAATAGTTTTGGGGATAGTTAGAATAAGGAAAATTATTTATCAGTGGTGAGTCTAGTTAGTTTAACGATAAATAAATTTAATTAAGGATCTATAAGATAAGAATGGAAAGGAATAAATTTTTACTATTAAGCAAAAAGTGTGATTTCCGGTAGTGGTATTGAGGGATAGGATTGAAGATTTAGTTGAAACTTAAAATAATTCATTCAAGAGGATGTTAATAAGAATGATGGAAAAGGATTTCGTTAAATTAAAAATAATGTAAGTTTTGGAAAGAATATTAGCAAATGATATTTTGAGTTATTTTAATAATAAAAACTTGATGTATTTTAGGGTTTAGGGAAAGGAAAAGAATTTACGAAATCAAGATGATGAATGATGATTTTCTAAATTATGCGATAAAGATACCTTGTGGCTGAAAATAATAGCAAGGTTGCTGTGAGACCAAGGTACTGGACCCGAGTGGATCAATGGTATTATGTAATTGTATAGGTGGTTATATAATATTATTGATACTAATGGTATTAGACAATTGTACGGGCGGTTGTTTTAATATCATTGGGAACAGTCCAATGGTGGTTTGATTTAATTGATCATGCATTTGAGCATTGTATAGTCGGTGGCTGTTATGGCTTTTACTTCCTAGAAGTGAATGAGAATTTGGATAGTGTGATCCCTGATGGATCTCAGGGGGCGTCAAGGTGAGGTGATTCACTTAGTGATTTGTTATCACATTATATATCCCTGGTCGTGAAGAACTGTTGCAACTGTTTATGTATGCCCTAGAGGCTGATACATTTGTCTATATTTACATACATTCTATTATACTAATTTTAATATATGAGGCATTTCATTTCTTGTGTTCCTTTTTAAAAAACATAATAAAGTATTTAGAATAGTAAGTTTGATGCCGTAGGACATCAAGTGGTTGACTTGATTATGAGATCCTATTGAATAAAATTAGAACATTATTCTTAAATGTCCCTAGTCAAGTATTATTATTAATTAGGACAACAGTAATGCATTGAGACTAGTATATGCGTGGACTGATGACCACATCTCATGGGTCATGGATATGAGATATCAAGTCTTTACATAGGTACATATTAGAGTAATGATGTACTGGACTGACCCGCCATGAGAACGCTACATGGAATGACATGAGTGTCATAAGCGATTTTCATAGTGACAATGGTGTCTGTGATCCTTTGACCTGAAATCACTACGATTCCTACATGAGGAGTTGTGTGTTGTAATGCCATCAAACATCATCTGTAACAAGGTGATTATAAAGTTGGTTATTGGACATACCGTGAATCATGCAGAGGGATGTGAGTGACCTAGATGAAATTTGTCACTCTTATATAACAGGAGGGATATCTTCGGGGCCCCTGATTAAGTGAGATTGTGAAATGCATAACCATGCTCAAATGAGTCAATATGAGATATTGATTTCATTTGTTATTACAAAGTCTACTCGAGTATCAGGAAATAAAGGATTGAACTATACAAGGGTGACACATTCTATACCTTGTGTTCAATCTATATATCGTGACAAAGGGACTAAACGACACGGAAACATTGGTCACGGAAAGGTTATGTCAAATCACTGATATTCTCATTACTTGGGTAGCAGCGATGTGTTGCTAGATACTGCTTATTGCTTGTAATATTAAAATAGGATTTTAATATTACTGCCAACGTAATGAGAACCTGCAGGTCACATACATAGAGCAGACTAAAATTGGAGCAATAGATCCAAGTTAGACTTGGATTCAAATGTGGCCAGACTTATAACATATGAGTCTAGGGTTACACAGCTTATCTTGCTGCTGCTCACACTCACTTAACATTATTATAAATAGTACTACTAAAGGGGCTGCTATGACACACATTACAGGACCCTATCCGTACCTTAGTAAAAGTGAATGAGAGAGTGATAGGTTTCTTCTCTTCTCTTTGTAGCTAGCACTGTGTGAGAGATGCGAGGTTCCTTTTTGTGAACGTTGGACGTTCGTGAGTCTGTTCGTGTGGATACCACATAGACATCATTGCTGTTATGGTGTTGGTAATTCACGTCACTTCCCAGATCACGCTTCAAGAGGTAAACATTTTTAAAAACTCAGATTATGGCTTTTTCGCATAGATCCTTAGTGGGAATTCTTATTCCATTGCGTGATGTATCCACGATTCCCAACAGCAATGCACTGACGAGGACCCAACAAATACTATTCCTTTTGTGGTCCGACGTAGACTGTCATTGAGGGGGGCAGGTCTTCTGGAACGTTCATCTCTGAATTTGAGTTTAGCTCCATAGAGTAGGAACTGGTTCATTTGGCATACACATGGTCAGTACACATATTGTTGTGGCATGGTCAAGGTACATATTGTTGTGGCATAGTCGAGGTACATATTGTTGTGGCATGGTCAAGGTGCATATTGTCGAAGTATGGTTAAAGTACATATTGTGGTGGCATAGTCATTGTACATACACTATTGATACATGTTGTTACTATATTGCTAATGCTTATATCATTGTGAGATATGTTTACTAGCAGATATTTATGAATCAATAGCATGAATATACTTGTGATATCTGTATGTATGGAATGACTTCGTTGTTCGTATTATTTCTCTACTGCCATAATGGTATTTGATGTAGGGGATATCACCTCTTTTATTATATTATTCTGTCTGTCTCTGTTTTATGCTTATGTCTGTAAAGACCGCGATGGCCGTAAGGCAAGATTTGCGAGGTTTCACTAGGCTACAGTTTCATAGGGGCATCGAAGCATGGAATGTCCATTGGGACACGAGGTGCATTCAGTATGTCAAAGATGTCACCTTATTTTGGAGTAGGACCCAGCATGACGTTGCTACACTTACTATGGATGTAACTGTATCACCCTCCTTTGGATGCCATATTTTACGACCAATTCCTTTAATTGAATCCCTTTTTAACCAATGATTAATAAAAGTGCGGAAAGTATAATATAATAAAATATGGATTTTTAAATTTTCTTTTTAAAAGACATAAACCCAAATAAAGCATGAGCATATACGAGATATAGTCATTGCATAATTACATCTCAAAAAAGATATACATCAGTGGCGTGGATCATGGTCCACCCAAAATATAATAAAGTTTGTACTAAAAAAATATAACAACCACTGACAACAAAATATACACCGGCCTAAGTCTGGACTGCCTAGGGAGCAGGGTTTTCCCCAGAGTCCTCCATTGGATCCTCCTCAGGATTTTCCTCCTCCTCAGACCCCAAGTCAACAAAATTTCCCACATGGGACCACAACTCGCGAACTGATATTCCGGCAGTAGACACCACTGGGTCTGGATCCTCCCTAGGGGTATAATGTAGGTCACCCCATAGCTCCCTAATCGGCATGAACAACTCTAAGTATATGACAATAGTAAGAGAAAAGAAAGGAACATCAGAACGATTCCTACAAATGGTTAAAGTTACATCTCCAACATATCTAATACGTTCATTTTCCCAATCAATACGCCAGGCACTCGCCCCATCATGAAACTAAGCTCAGGTGTAACCAAAAAGATCCCTTCTAGAAGCTATCCCAAAATATAATAGCAATCAGCAACCTTTCCTCTTAATCTTTATCCACAGGAACACATAAAATAGAAGCAGGCAGAACAACAATACAAATAGGTGAGACTCCCTATATCATTACCAACATGGTAGCAAGAGACAGCAACATCAATAAATTACATAATACAATTATAGCAATTTACAGTCAATTAAGCTTTCCAACAGAGATCTCATCTATACATGTCACAGGCAAGTCCACAGTACAATAACAGATAAATTCACCATATAGGTTTATCACAATAAAATATTACATGATATATGTATGTACAATGGACAGACACCTATGCCATAGAGCTAAAATCAACATCGGAGAGAATGATCGGGAGAATCACTGTTTGTATATCATTAGCCTCAAATGTGCTTTTCAATAAAATCAGTATGCGTAACATGGCTATACAAGACACTCTTAACTGGATCGTGAATAGGATAGTGCTTGGTCGAGATCGTCAGTGCGTTGCACAGTCACCACGGCCCAGTGGAGCTACCAACTATCCACTTGTGGGATACCCGCGCTCCTACGCCTCCAAGTTCAACAAGTGAACCACACTACGCAATTCGCACTTGCACAAAAGTGTAATTCATCTCCTAGGCATTCCGCCTTATCAACAAGTCATTCCGACTTTCACAATGCATGATCACATGATAATGAACATAGGCATTCTGCCTTAACAACAAGTCATTCCGACTTTCACAATGCATGATCACATGACATAGATGCATAATATGCTTTATCAATATTAATTTTATTAATAGGAGCCACAACAGGCCTAAATCAATCGTTGACCACTCAGGGTCCCATTCATTTGTTCAATAGCCAACCAATCATCGTGTTTAAAATCACAAGGCATTCCAAGTAAAGGTACTCTAGTTTATTATAAATTATCTCCCTCTCCTATTTTTCCTTCTCAAGACCAAAATCCCTCTCTCACTAAGGCTAAATTATATTACCACTCCCTTATTATTACAACTTCTTAATTTACTTCCTTCTTTATTCAAACTCTTACATCCCAACTCAATACATATCATTTTATCATGTCCGGAAGCTTCCTAGAACACTAGAGCTTCAAATTTTCCATCATCTCCTTTTCACGACCTGGATAATACGGCCGTGTTCTCCTCTAGAAGGACAGAACATGATCTAATCTAAACCATTCACATTACACGGCCGTGTCCCATTACATGGCCTGGGCCGTGTTCGCCTCTGACTTATGAAGTGGGTGTTGTGTTTTCTAGTGAGTTACACGGCCTAGGCCATGTAAACTCACACAGCCCGTGTATTTTGCTCCAAAACCCCAAAATAGACTTTCAAACATTCAATCCATCAATTTACACAAATCTATGGGCAAGTTACAACCAAATACCAAGAATCAAACACAAATCAAGTGAAGAATCTTCACATGGATTCTTCACTCTCAACACCCTCAAACGTCCCTCACTACCATGGATGGTAGATAAGAGAAATCTCTCTCTTACCTCAAAAGACAACCAAAGAAAGCAAGCTTCTTGCAAGATTTCATCCACCACCAATGAGAAAACCCTAGGATGGTCAAACTCACCCAATCAACAACCAAAACTTGAAAAGAGGAGTCTTTGATCACAAGGGTGACCAAGGACCATGAAAATGAGAAGGGGAAGGAGGAAAGTTAAGAACTTTACCTCAAAGTTTCAAGTTTTAGGGCTTGGTAGAAAATGATGAAGATGGAGGAACCAATAGATGCTCACCAAAGAGAAGAGCTCCAAGATGATGAGGGGAGTCAAGAACCTAGGTTGGCTTGAACAAACAAGCTTGGATGGTCACAAATGGTGGGGGAGTCATGTGGGTGAAGAGGAAAAGAGAAGAGAGGACGTGAGGGAGAGATGAGAGAAAGGTAGAGAGAGAAAAGAAAAGTGTTTGAAATGAAAAGGTGTAGGAAAAGTGAAAAGATGATGACTTTGGTCATCTTTTCCCTCCCAACTGTGGAGCCAAAAGAGGAGAGAGGAAAGGTGAAGCTTCCTTGAGAAGCTTTTCACAATTTTTGATAAAGTGAAGGATGATGTCATGGTGATGATGTCATCTTGGTGATGTCATAAAAATACTTTCTAGAAAAAAATGACTAACACTCTACTAGAGCTATTATCTAGTAGACAAATATTATAGTTAGCAGAAATAATATTTATTATCCCACGAATAATAAAATATACTGCGATTTTATTTATCAGATAAAATCTTAAAAAAAAAACTTCGTAAATTATGCTCGGCCTCGGGTTTAGTAAGATCTTCCATCGACGTTTCTACAATCCAAAGTTTTTCAACCTCAAAAAATATTTTATTTCTCCAGTCTCGCTTAATGTGCACGTAAATCAAGAAATATAATAAAATAATCAAACACTTCAAATAATTTCAAAAAAATTCACAAAAATTCTAAATATTAAAAAATGAATAAATATCATGAAATAATTAATTTTCTGGGTGTTACAGTAACTGTTCACTTGGAGTTTTGTATGCCTCTTGGGAAGTTTTGGGATGATTGTAGAGCTACCTCTAGGGAAGACTCTGTGGAGTCGACTGCTCGGACTCTCGTCCGTAGTGGCATGCCCCGACTGGGAGTTTTGTCTGATAGGGATCCTGAAGGGGATCTAGAAGAAGATTGGATGTAGGACCCTACTCTTCAAGTGTTTGGACTTAGACTAGGCTCAGTCTTCATATGGTAGTTATATATGTTCCTTTGGAGTACGTAACTTTTATGCTTTTGAAATATAATTATAATGTTCTCATGGATGTATTAAACCTTGTTTTATGAAAAGTCTTTTATTCAGTCCTTATAATTTGAGTTTCTCTATTTCGGTAAGTTCATGTTATTCATTTAAAAAGAGATTTTTGAAACTCGTATTTTATAATGTCAATTATCTCATAATTTTAGTAAAGTTTTAATTCTTTTTCAAAGGAGTTAGTCTGGAATGTAATACCCTTTAGAGGGGGTGTTACAAGATTCTAACCCCATTTACTTGAATTTTGCATAATGATTCCTAGATAACCACGTGCAGACAAGAGAGAAGAATGACCTGGACTTAGAGATACTTTATTTCTTTTTGTTTTGACATCTATACTTGGTTGTATACACTTTTGTGTATTAGTGGCAAATTATGTATGTATAGTACCTTGATGTACAACTTTGTATAGACTACAGTTCTAAAGTTATGTATTATATATTTTTGATATAGGCTTTTTCTTATTTTTTATTTTGTATACACGTTTTCATAAGGATTGATATTAATCTAAGTGACGTGCCGAAATATAATTACTAATGTGTAAATCCGGATATGTCATTAGTATTAGTATTAGGACCTAGTTAGGCCATGATGCCATTTGGGTTATAGTGGATAGGTTGACAAAGACTGCACAAATTTTAGCTATAAGAGCTAACTAGCCATTGGATAAATTAGCCTAACCTTATCTCCAAGAAATAATTAGATTGCACACAATTTCCTCCAATATAATATTTGATAGAGACCCTAGGTTCACATCTAGGTTTTGGGGAGATTTACAAAAAAGCTTTTAGAATAAAGTTGAATTTCAGCATAACCTATCATCCACAAACAGGTGGCCAAACTAAGAGAATCATCCAAACTCTAGAAAACATGCTCAAAGCATGTGTGCTCGAACAACAAGGTAGTTAGGATAGGATTTTACCCTGAATAGAATTTACCTACAATAATAGTTACCATACTAGCATAGAATGACACCTTATGAAGCCTTGTATGGTAGAAAATGTAGATCACCCTTATGTTTGTATAAAGCAGGGGAACAAATTATCCTAGGACCAAAATTAGTACAGCAAACCACCGAGCAGATTAAAATGATCAAGGATAAGATGTTAACAACACAAAGTAGGCAGAAAAGTTATGCAGATGAGAGAAGAAAACCTTTGGAATTCAAAGAAGAAGAACATGTGTTCCTCAGAGTCACTCCTACTACGGGAGTTGGTAGAGCCATAAAAACTAAAAAGTTGAATCCTCGATTTCTTGGTCCTTTTCAAATTTTGAAAAGAATTAGACCAATTACCTACTAAATAGCTATACCACCCAGTTTGTCAAACTTTCATAATGTCTTTCATGTTTTCCTACTCCAAAAATATAATATGAATCCTTCACACATTCTAGAAAATGAGTTAATACAGTTAAAAGATGATTTAACTTATGTGGTTAAACCTATAAGGATCATGGATAGAGTTGTGAAAGAACTCAGAGGGAAACAAATTGCTTTGGTGAAGGTGTTATGGGAGGGAGGTGACTCAGAAGAGGCCACATGGGAGCTCAAATCCAACCTGATGCAAAATCATCTAGAGCTTTTTGCATAAGGTAACCAAATTTTAAGGACAAATTTATAAAAAAGGGGGGGGGGGAGAATTGTAAAATTCTCTCTGACCTAATAGTCCTAAATAGGGTTATAGAAGTTCAATAATACTGGTATAGGTCACACGTTAATTCTGGTAACTGTCTAGATTATTTTGAGCATAAATCTATAACATTGAATGTGAGAAATAACTCATATAAACTTAGGTTTTTGTTTAAATAGCTGAGAAGATAGAAATAAATATGAAAATTTTATTTTTGAGTTATGAATAATTAGAATGAGCTATAGTAAATTTCGGAGGCTTAAATGAATTAATTTGGCATTTTTAATAACACTGATTGAGTGTTTAAATGCCAAATTAAATAGAAAAGTAGCTTAGAAGATTACAAGATTATGAGCTAATGTCAAATAAAGGATGAAGATTTATCTGAGAATGGAAATATATTAAAATGGATATCTGAATGCTTCTTAGTTCAATTCCATAAGTTTAATTCAACTTAGGAAAGAATAATGAAGCTTAGTGACTAATAATGGAGTATAAGAAAAATTATTGAATGATGAAATATAGAATAAAATGAAATCCTAAAATTTTCTACAATACCTATGAAGGTTAGAAAATTCAGTGCTGGAAGATTAAATTATTCTTAATAGATATAATGTTTCCTGTTAGATTTCATTTTTCTCTCTTATTTTTTTCCTCCACCGCCTCACTCTATCATCCTTATCTCATTGTTGACTTGCTTTTCTCTTACTTTTCTCACTCTCTCCACTCTCTCGTTCTCTCATTACCCAGCATAAGGAAGAAAAGAAAACAAAGAAAGGAAGAATCAAAAGGGAAGAAAGAGGTAAGAGGAAGAAAAAAGGGAAGATAAGAAGGGGAAGAAGAAAGTGTCTACAAGCTTGGTAGGGGATTATTTTCTTGAACTTTTCCTACCTTAACTGGATTTCTTAGAATTTTGAATGAAAAACTTGATTGAATGATAAGTTTTGAATTACGAAATTTATAGATTTGGAATGGTATTCTAGTGTTATGCTTGTGAGTTTAAGTTTATCTCTTTTGGATTTGAAACTCTAAGGATTTAAGATTGTGAAAGAGATAAATAAATGGGTTTGAGGTTTACGTACATTTGCTATACCATTTTGTGATTGATTTGGTTGGATATTATGAGATATTTTGTTGTATTTGGTATATATGTGATTAATTTGGGTTGTTTTGGCTTGAAACTCTATTTTTCTGCTGAAACCGCATCAGATAACTGATTATGGCCAAGGCATAACTGATTATCTGTGTGTAACAAAATATTCTAAGATTTGAATAACCAATTATGGCTGAGGCCTAACCGATTATTAGAATATTACAGAATGTCATGTTAGGCAATAACTGGTTAAAGCCAAGGCGTAACCAATTGTTTGCGTATGACAGAATGATATAACAAAGCAATAACCGATTACCCAAAGTTGGTAACCAATTATTGGACTTTAATAGAATGTTATAGGAAGTTCATAATTAATTAAACAACAATGGTAATTGATTATGGACTTGAAAAATGACCTCTTTAAACTAGAGATAATCGATTAAAATTGGATGATAATTATAACACCCTAGAAATTCTTTATTTTCTGTTATATATACCTTTTTATAACATTTGTGATTTTTGTGTATTTTTGTGAATTAATTGGGTAATTTTGATTATTTTATTATATTTCTTGATCTACGTACACATTGAGCAAGGCCGGAAGAATAAAATATTTTTCCATGGCTGGAAAGCTTTGGACTATGGAAGCGTACCAAGAGATCTTACTAAACCAGAGGCCAGACACAGTTTACGAAGTTTTCATTTTTTGAGACTTTATCTGACAGATAAAATTTAGGTATACTCTATTATCCATTGGACAATAGATACCAGCTTGATTAATTTTGATTTTTATCCATTGGATAATAGTTTGCGATAAAATCTAGTAGATTATTTCCATGAAGTCACTTTTATGATATCATCCAAGTGACATCACCCAATGACATCACATTTGACTTTTTGGATAAAAGGAGAAGTTTCTTAAGGAAGCTTTGGGAGAAGCTTGCATGAGAAGCTTGGTTCCTTTCTCCTAAGAGGTGCATGGCCATAGAGAGAGAGAAAGGCTTCTTGGTTAAGTTTTCTTTCAACTTTTCCAATTCATAACTTTCTATCACTTTCTCTCCCATCACCAAAAGTTATACACTTCCTTCTCTCATTTTCTCTCATTTTTCTTCTTCCATTTTCTCTCCTTCACCTCACGGCCACCCTTCCCTCAACCACCCATTCATTTTCTTAAATCTCAACTATCTATATCCTTGAATCTAGACCATCATCCTAAGGCATTTTGGTAAGGAGATCTTGGTTTATTCATCATTTTCAAGCATCCTTCAAGTTTGGGTTTGAAGATTTCTAAGGTAAAGATTTCACCTTTTTCATTCTTCTTTCTTTTCTTCCTTCTAAGACCTTGATTTTCATCCATAGTTATTCTTTTCCAAGCTTAAAATGTTGATTATTGGTTATGTCATTTTTGTTTTTAAGAGGCTCTTAGAAGTGGTGGTTTGCTTCAAAAAGTTCTTCAAGAAGAGGTTGGATATCTTCTAAGGTAAGAGGGAGATTTCTCTTGTCATCCTTCCATGGTGATGAGAGACGTTTTATTCTTTGAGAGTGGGGAATCCATGTGAGGATTCTTCATTTGATTTGTGTTTGACTCTTGGTGATTTTGTTGTCATATTTGCTTGTTGATATATTATTGAGATATCTACAAAAAAAACTTTAAGACTTTAAATTTGATATATTTGTATGTTGTGATTTTATTGGTATTGCTGTTTCTTGCTGCCATGCTGGTATTGGTGTAGAGGATCTCACCTTTTGGTTTTGTTACTCTATCTGTTTCTGCTTTATGTGTCCCTGTTGATAATGACTGAGAGGAAGAAGAGGAAGACTTGCTATTTTCTGTTATTTTATTTTGGATGGCTGCTAGGAGAGCTTCTTTTGGTTTTATCAGAGTGAAGTTTCACGACGGTGTGGATGCATGGCGCATTGACTAGGAAAATGAATGGATTAAATATGTAGGAGACTTAACTTTGACTATTCATAGGACCCGTGATGGGGAACCACTCTTTTCTTCTAGTGTTTCTATACATTTAGAGTTCTTCATGCCTATTAGGGAGCTATGGGGTGATTTACATTACACCCCTAGGGAGGATCTGGACCGTGTGGTGTCATCTGCTAGGACACTATTCTATGGACTTTTGCCTCAACTAAGGTTTTTGGTTGATGAGGAGTCAAAGGAGGAAGAGGATCCATTGGAGCATCCAGCGGAGGACCTTGCTCCCTAGATGTGTAGATTTAGGCTAGTACATATTTTATGTCAGTTGGTTGTAATGTATTTTGAGTACGAACTTTACTATATTGTGGGTGGACTGTGATCTATGCCACTGATATGTATATATATATTTTTTTGGTGTATAATATTAAGTAGCTATATCTTGTGTTGTAATGTTTATTTTAAAGCTTATGACCTTAAGAAAGGGAGCATTGAAATCCGTATTTTACTACGTTACATATGTTTTCAAGAAAAGAGAAACCGCAACTTTGTAATTTGTACTTTATAATATCAAATGTTTTATAACTTGGGTAAAGAATTGAGGGTAGTTGGTCGAAAATGTAATGCCCAAAGTAGCGTGTTACATTAGTTAGTATTAGAGCCCAAGTTTGAGTCTTTTGGGGCTTGTGATTAGGTCTATCTTGCTAGTGTTGTGTGATTCTCTGTGTTTGATTTTCGAAAGGAAACAAAATTGTTTGAAATGATCTCATCTGACTTTTATTTGTGTGTTGTTAAGTTTAACTTCAGAAAAGCAAAATGGCACGCAGTGGAACTGTACGTGTGAACCCTGAAAGGGATAGTGAGAGTATGGCTACTACAGTAGCGGCAATGCAAATGATGATGGAAGTTATAATGCAACAGAATCAGAGAGCCGCCCAACAACACGAAGTTGTTGCTGAAACTCAGAATTTATTGGAGTTTCGTCGCAATAATCCACCACAATTTAAGGGAGAGTTCAACCCAGAGAAGGCGAGTTTTTGGATCCAAGAGTTGGAGAAGATATTTGAAGGAATGAGATGTCACACCCTCCTTAGGGCATCACATTTCCGACTCCCGACTCATAATCTGAAAAGAAGTTCGCACAAAGTTTGAGTTATAAAAGATGGGTTTCAAAATTTCTTCTTTATTGCAACGTAAATTTACTAAAAATATTAGGTAATATTGAAAATCATATTTTAACTATTCATTATGCAATATTGACACCAATTAATATCACAATTTAAAGAGAAATATAAAATTAACAGACTTATTTTTTTTTAACAGTAGCAAACCCCATGACGGGTCCTACTTAATAGCACGATACAACACTAACATCAAATCTTAACATACTCGTTCCTTCTCTTGTATCAACTTGATGCATCAGAACTTTACTCCTTGTTTACCTGGCACATCTTCGAACTTGAGACAGCCACTTTTCAATGTTTCCATCAATCTTTGAGTATCTACCACTCGTTATGTCTAAGACAACTTATTCCTTCTACTGTATAATTTTAACAATACAGACAAAGCAAAACAATATAACAAAGAGGTGAGATCACCTACACCAATACCAACATGGCAGCACAGAGATAACACAAACAGCAATATCATATCATACTATAATCATGCTATCAGCATTAATCAACTATCATCATCTAATCATTTATCAGTTCAATCATCATCCAAGTACTCAAAACAATTGTCATAGCCAATATTCCTCAATTAATATATCATACAGATATAAATGCTCAGATTTATGCATATGCACAAAGACTCAGTTTATCAAAAACAACTCCATGGAGGTTTTCACAATTTCGATAAGAATGCTCTAGTTAATTGTCAACCTTAGCCCAAAGACAATTTCCCTGTCATTGAAAAGAATCGTGTTCTTGTCGGGTATTGTTAATGTGTTGCAACGGATTGCATCGCCAAGTGACACAGGGTACTCGCCAACTATCCACTGGTCGACCGCCACGCCTCAACGCCCCCAAGATCCATCATAGACCTCACTATCAATTCTCATTCCCTCTTCAACCACAAGGGCCATAATAGCTATTAGCTATATTTTATACAATGCACGAATATATCAGTGCAAGTCCAACCCCAAAGGGCCAAATCTTTTCAATTTCATTTGTTCAATGTAATCACATGCTTCAACGCATATTTTTTCAATGCACGTATAATGCACCAAATGTCAATCACAGGCAAAACATGTCATTTTCTCACACAACATCCATATACTGGTTCTACAGTATTTATACTATATTTTCAACAGGAAAATCATATTATCACATTTTCATAGTTATAAAACTTTTTCGTCGTGTTTTCACAAAATTGCGCAACATTTCCATTTCATTTTCACAATTCCAAAATGTTTCTGTTACGTTTTCACAATACTGCAACTCTTCTGTTGCCCCTTTAAATCACGTATTAAATTTTTCAACATTTTTCTCAATCGCATAAAAATATACATTTCCCAAATTGCATAATGATTTTCCATCGTTTTTAAAATCGCGTAACATAAAAATCATTCTTTTAAGTCGCATAAAACATTTTCCATCATTCTCAAAATATTTAAAACACTTTCCAAATCACATAACCATTTTCTGTCATTTTCACAATCACGTAAAAATATTCTATCACTTTAAATCACATAGTGATTTTTCAACAGTAGTTCAAATTACGTAAAATATTTAAACATCATTCAAATCACTTAAAATGTTTCAACACATCTCCAATCGCGTAGTAATATTTTATCATATTTCAAATCGCGTAAAAGTATTTTACTGTATTTCCAAACACTTAGAAATATTTTACTGTATTTCAAACCACATACTTTAAAAATTACATTTTTAAGATACGTAAATAAATTTTTTCACCACAATTCCATTACAGAAAATATTTCTCATTTCTTCAAAAATTCCATTTCCACTTTTCTCAAAATAATATGACTTTATACTTTATTTAACACATTTTCTTTACTCAAGAAAATCTTTTTCCACATTTCTTTACTCAAGAAATCCTTTTCCAAAATATAATTCACAAAATCACTTTTCTGTTGATATAAATCAACGTTTCAAAACTTAACATTTTCTAACGTACTTCAAAACTCAAAAATAAGTTATATGTTAGTAAATTTTCAAAATACTATTATATTCTCCATTTTTCCCAAATCATTTCCAAATCAACCTTCCTCAAAATAATATAACTTTCTACTTCATTTAATATATCTTCTTACTCAAGAAAATCCTTTTTCACAGTATATTCCACAAATTCACAATTCCATTGAATTAAATCAATGTTTCTAACTTTAAAAATTACTAACGCTTTCCAAAATCCAACGGATGAGTTACACGTTAGAAAATACCAAATCACTATTATGTTCTTCATTTCTTTTAAATCAATTTTAACAAAAATAAATTCTTTTTAAAACAAATTGAGGCTCACTTGCAACCTCTCTTTTCCATTTACATAAAAATTCATTTCTCAAGTGCTAAAATACTCTGATTCTCTTTTCAAATTCCTTGTATTAAATTAATTATATTTTCACTTGGAAAATCACTTTATTTCATCAAAATCAATGCATTACAAGCCTTCGAAAACGTGGACATGACTATTGAAAATTATCAAAACATTTTTCCTTCTAAATTGATATGGTTTTACATAAACAAAACCATTAAAATTTTATTTTCAAAACCAAAATACCGATGGTTATAAAAAAACCAAACCCATTTGTTCAAATCCTTTTTCACTTTCTTTACAAATCCTTTTTCACTTTCTTTGCAAATCCTTGTTCACTTTCGTTGCAAATCCTTAAAATCAATGTTTGCCCGTTTCATTCAAAACTCATATTTAGAAAAATAAATCAACAAAAATTCCTCAAAGACCGTATTCTTGTTTTCTTGAAAAACAAACCCTTTGTTTATTTTTCATACTCTTCAAATCATCCATTTTCATTTTTCATGAAAATATTAATTTGTGAACACCTATTTTGAGGTGTCTTGGCTGAAATTCTCATTGTTCTAGGGACCCAAAAATCAATTCCCTTGTTCTTGAAAAATTTCAACATGAACCCTAATCAAGGGCATCAAAAATCGAACCCTCTCATTTGGCTATTGGAGCCAAAAATTGAATTCCTTTTCATCACCACATCATGACATACACATATATATATTTCATCATAAATACTATAAGCATGCCATAAACTTATCATGCATAATATAAGCATATCATCAAAGCCATAAAATCATGCAAAGCATATCAAGCATAAGCAAATAAATCGAAGCTCATAAACACACATAAATTATTACATGACCATAGATTGGAATCCTCACATGGATTCACCATCCATCAAATATAAGAGCATCTCTCACCACCATACTTGGTTGGTGAGATAGATCTCCCTCTTACCTCTTGAAGATCCTCAAAAGCTTCTTGATTTGCTTTTTTTTCCAAGTCCTTCACCACCAAAGGCTTCTCAAATACAAAACAAAATACACAGAAATTAGTATACTAAGCTTGATTAAGAGGAACCATGGATCAAACATGGTTTAGAACATGAAAAAGAGAGAAGAAATGAAGTTTCCTTACACTTCACCACAAATACCCTATAACTTGGCTCTTGAAGAAAGTCCATGAAGATGAATGATTTAGAGAAAATCTCCAACATGAGAGTTGCTTAGAATATCATGTAGATTCAAGATCTATGGTTGGATGAAATTAAAAAGTGATGGAAGGTGTTCTTGATGGTCATGGACAAAACATAGAGGAGAAGAGAAAGGAAGAGAAAATTTGCTAAGTTTCCTTCTTGAAAAATGAATCAATAATGACCAAGAAAACATATAATTGATGTCTTGAAACTTGGCTAAGCTATTAAGCCACCAAAACCGTGCCCCCCCCTCCAAGCATTCTCCTAAGGAGGCAAACAAAGTAATAATGGTCAAGAATGATGTAATATTGACCATGACAAGTAATAATGGTCATCAAATCACCTTTAGCTCCAAAATACTACAAAAATCGTCCCCTCCTTGCATTATGCATGCAATAATATTGTCATATTTTTCAAGCCATTATTTAAAGCATTTCTAGCCATTAATTAATTCAATGGTTAGGATTGAGGTAGACTTTTGATTAGAAGACTCAATCTAGGCCATTGGATCTTTCTCCTTTAAATCCTAACCATTAGATGTGTCTCCAAAATAAAGGGTCAAGATTACTCCTTCTTACTTTTAATCCATAGGTTATAATTAGTCATAGCCTTTTTAGAAGACCAAATCTCCACCATTGATTAAATCCAAATCCAATGGTCATAAATGGTCCTTGTTACTTTATAAGACTAAATCTCCGCCGTAGATTAAATCTAAATCCAATGGTTATAAATGGTCTCTGTCACTTTTCAAGACTAATTCTACATCGTTGATTAAATCGACGGTTGATATCAAAGCCTTCTTAACCAAGATTATTCTCACACCATTGATTAAATCAATGGTGATTATCCAATGCTTCTCTATTAAGTTTGTTTCTTAACTGTTGATTAAATCAATGGTTAATCTCCAAACTAAGTATTCTCATCCAAGGGTACAAATCAAGTCAAGCCATCTTTGTTGACTACGCAGTATAATTTTTATTATTTTTATCTGTTATAACCCTACAAATAATATTTTTACTATATTTTTATCACCTGATAAATAAATACAATACAAAACACAGTAAAAGAAAATTATAAAAACTGTTTCCAGATTCAGGTTTAGTAAGATCCTTTGTCTCCGTCTAAACAGTACAAATTTTTCTATTCGTAGAAAAATTTTGACTTTGCGGGACCCATCTAGGCCCACGTATGGCCACCTGGGCCCACATACAGTAAAAAAATTCATAATCATCCACAAAAATCACAAATATTAGAAAACACACAAATATCAAATCAGATCACGTAAAATAATTAAAACCTAATGGTAAAAATTAAATTACGTAAAGTTTTTCCCGGCCCGAAAATTTTTATTTTCCTGACACGGAGTAAATCACTCAAAACGATCAAATACGTTGATGGAATAATCAAAATAATTTTACAGTATCCAGAAATTACTAAACAGTAAAATTCTATTAACTGTCAAAATTACTGTTTAAGAGATAGAAAATTTTGGGGTGTTACATTACTCCCCCTCTAAAAAGAAATTTCATCCTCGAAATTTAATATGATTTCACACCCTCAGAATAATTATGAACATTACACTTTTATCTTATTTTTCAATTCTCTTTAAGCTTCCTCTCTTACATCTTGCTATACTATTCTAACCAACAAAATCTCTTTGCTGATGTTCAACTTCTCCTGATCAAACAGATATCTCAGACTTCTATAATTACTGAAGATGTTGAATGTTACTCCAGAAAAAAAGAATTTTCATATCTCTGATACCAACTAATGTAATGTATTACTTAAAATTTCCTTATCCTCGTATCACTACATATTCTAGATTTTTGCTTTTAACAGGAAATGTCTCACTAACCGAGTTCTCCTTTCCACAGCACTATACCAAATACTATGACATAGAGTTAAATAGGAATATTGTTTCTTGTTCGTTCAATTGCAGGAGATGAAAGAAAATATCATGGAAGATAACAAAACGAATCGAACCTGTTATCGAACATATCCAGCAAAGAATTGGATGTAACCCAATTTTCAAGAATAAATTTTCTTTGGATTACTCACACTCTGTTGAAATAATCTCATTGGATATGGTTGGAAAATAACTAATCCATTTCCAAAGATCATGTCTGTTTATGAAACAGATCAAACTAACACAATGTTTTGATCTATAACAACAATTTGAATAACTTGAATAGCTCGATTAGCTAGAATAGAAACAGAAGTAAACAAATCAGAGGATAACGAATAACTCTAACATATAATTGATCTACTCAATCATATGTTATAAAGAATAGGTCACTCACAGAAATATTTAGTATGGTTTATAGGATTAGCTCCAATGATACAATCTCCATTGTTTAAATCTTCCGTTCAAAACACTCCCGTTCCATTCTGAGTAACAACTTCCCTTACTATCAAAAATTTTACTAACAGAAAACTCTGTTTTCAAAGAGCATAATCTCTGGGAAAATGTGTCCAACTTTTCCACAATTTGTTTCCTTGACATAATTCCTTCATTTAAGTACTTTCTTTCACATCCTTTACTATTTTTGGTTTCCTCAATGGTTATAAATACATCTTCCGTCGAAATCAATTACTTTCTCAATATTCTAAAAAGAAATTTTAGGTTCCAAAATTACGAAATCTTATATTCCAAGACTGATTCTCTTCAAATTCCAATTCCCACTAAACAGCGGTCATTTGTTCGTGCAGTCGTCTTTCCATATTGCTCCTGTTGCTCCCGTAGCTGTAACTGCATTACTAGTAACATGTTCCACTTCCATATAAGTATAACTATCCCGAGCCATTCCCTTTTTATGAATCCCTAATTAGTTTCTAGTCATCCAATTATTTACGATTAATATGCTTATATTAGTCCAAAAGCCTTGAGTCCAGGAAGATACACGGCCGGAATCACCAGCAAAACCTTTAATTTAATAGCTAGGTGTTGGGTGATAAATTATACTTTTGAATTCGACGGAGACAATGTATCTAGTAAAAAAAATTGAGGATGCCTTTCGACGAAAAATAACATGGCAGAATGATGAAAGAGGTCAGTCATAAGGTGATTTGGTGATGGAAAGAGCTGAGTCACAATTTTCACAAAAGTGGTTAAAAATCAATTTCTGTTGAATGAAGGTTCTGTCGAATGATGATAAAAAACTGTCGAATATGCTAGAAGATTAACAGAAACCCTAATTCGATGGATGGGTGTTGACTTTGGAGGAATCTTCAAGTGTTGAACCGATGAAAACACAAAATGGTCAGAAATTCTGATTCGACGGATATGTCACTCGATGAATATTGACATTCAAACTCGACGGATGTTGATGTTGGGGAAGTTTTTCTATTAAACGGTCAGAAATTCTACTTGACGGATATGTCACTCGACGGATATTGACATTTGGGAAAGTTTCTCTATTAAATGGTCAGAAATTCTACTCGACGGATATGTCACTCGATGGATATTGACATTTGGGAAAGTTTCTCTATTAAATGGTCAGAAATTCTACTTGACGAGTTTGGCATTCTAACTCGACGGATTTGGCATTGGGAAGTTTCTCTACCTTTATTACATAATGTACAGTTGATTCTATTTTGAAATTCTAATTGTTACAATTGTTCACAAGGGACCCCAAAGTTTAGGCTCAAAACCATGGCCATCCGAGAACCAATTCGACCTCATTTCTTCCATTTCAGGCATTCTAATATATCAATATACACAGACAGACATTCTAATAGCATAAACACCTAACAAGCAAAATGCAAACAAAGGGTGACCCTCAATAGGGTTCCCTCACTATCAATCACAGAGATCACAACACAAGCAAAATAGACCTAACCACAAACCCCAAAAGACTCAAACCGTGCTCTGATACCAACTAATGTAACACCCTCTTTAGGGCATCACATTTTTGACTCCTGACTCATAATCTGAAAAGAAGTTCGCACAAAGTTTGAGTTATAAAAGATGGGTTTCAAAATTTCTTCTTTACTGCAACGTAAATTTACTAAAAATATTAGGTAATATTGAAAATCATATTTTAACTATTCATTATGCAATATTGACACCAATTAATATCACAATTTAAAGAGAAATATAAAATTAACTGACTTATTTTTTTTAACAGTAGCAAACCGCATGACGGGTCCTACTTAATAGCACGGTACAACACTAACATCAAATCTTAACATACTCGTTCCTTCTCTTGTATCAACTTGATGCATCAGAACTTTACTCCTTGTCTACCCGGCACATCTTCGAACTTTAGACAGCCACTTTTCAATGTTTCCATCAATCTCTGAGTATCTGGTGTGGTGTGGATTGTGATTAAATATAATATAAAAAATAGTTGCCAAGTTCCACCAAAAATATAAAACCTTGCAACCAGTTGTAGTAAGCAAGGGTTGATCCATAGAGAACCAATTCAATTAACACTATTAATCCAATTCCTAAATTAAACTCTGATGAACAATAAAATAGTAAAAAGTAAAAGGGGGTTTTGTTAATTAAAACTAACAAAAGAAATTAAACTTAAACCAAAATAGTAAACACAAATTGAATTATCAAGTTAAAGATATTGGTTAAGAGATGGAATCCACCACTAGATTTATATGATTGTGTTAACTTACATACTCTTTATACCAACATGATTAATTATGTTCTTATGTGATTGTGAGATAAATCCCCTGTTTTCCTTAAGTGTTGGCCAATTTAGCAACTGCTCAAATCAACTCCTAATCATTGATTAGTTATAAAGCAATCGCTCTTACAACTATCCAATAATTGCATTAAGATTTAGAAAACCAAACACACTAAGATCTAATCACACACCGGGATTAAATTACTTAGAACATATATTTCACTAAATCTATTATCGCAATCGCAAGCATAATATATCCAGATCTACCACTTTTATAATTGGTAAATAGCATAAAGATAATTATACCCACATGAACATCATACATTCTGCTAGATTTACTACCGCAACCGCGCATAATAAACCCAGATCTACCACTTTGAAAGCGGGAACAAGTATAAAAACCTTCATACCAACAATAGATTCAGAAATATATGAATAAAAACATAACTGTATTGATATAAAGAAATATGCAAGATTCACATAATCAAAACTAGGGTTTCATCTTCCCTTAACCAAATAAGAAAACTAGCCACACATGGCAAATTAAAAAATAGAAGAAAAAAAGAAGAAAAACATAGTTCAGAATGAAAGTGCAAAAGAAAACTGAAGATCAAACTAGTTTCCAAAGGTTGGGGATGATCGATCTCCGATTGCTCGAACCCGAGACTCCAATCTTCGATCCAATCTTCCTCTCTCTTGTTCTTTGAATCCTTTTCAGCCCCTTGGCTACTTCCAGCCCAGACCCTCCTTTGGGGCTCTAGGTATCTCTATTTATAGCTTTAGATACCTAATTTCTCAATAGAATTCGAATTTAACTTTCTAGTGCGACGACACGGGCCGTGTCATTTGACACGGCCTAACCCGTGTCTGAATCTGGTGACAAAATTATAACTAATCTCAAATTCAGAGAAGAACACGGCCCAACCCGTGTCATTTGACACGGGCCGTGTTATATGACATGGCCCGTGCTGTATGACATGGCCCGTGTTGTCCAAAAAATAGGATTTGACCCATCTTGAAATAATCAGAGGAGTACACGGCCCACCCCGTGTCATATCACACGGGCCGTGTCACTCACTTTCTTCAAATGCGACCTTGATTCTTCATAAATGCCCTTATTCCTTTGCTTCTAAGGGTAAAACTGATCTTCTTAAGTATTTATCTCTCTCTTCAAATGGTCATCAAGCTTGGTTTGATGCTAATGGACTCAAACACTCAAAGATATTCTGAAAAGCATAATTCATTTATGAGTGTTTATAACCACATTTAGCATAGTTTCACAATAAACATCCAAAGACAACTCTAAATCAGAAACTTAGCTAAATGTCAACAATTGAGCACATATGGAGTCCAATTAAATCAATCATAAGTCATTTAAAGTATGAAAATAATCGACAGATCAAATACCCCCACACTTAGTCTTTTGCACTCCTGGGCAAAACATAAGACCAAACCAAGGAACAAGGAAAATAAAACAAATTCAAAAACCTAACAATTTAAAGAACTCAATTTCCAATGATATTCAAGAGAGGCAAAAAGAGCAAGAAAAGATTCAAGGGATCACAATATTCAAGAGATAACAATTCTTCACATCTCAAACCAACATGCAAAGTATCTTCAAATTGAAAAGCATGAATTAAGAATGATAGATCCTCACAAGATACACTCTCAATCTCTCAAGTGTTTACCAGGTAAGTATTTCACTCAATTCAACCCATGAAAAATGCACTACCATAAGCTTGCTTATCTTCTACTTCTCCACTACTCAAACACATGCACACACAAATCAAGAGGACTTTATTTAAGGTTGTAATAGGGTCAAGGTAAGGGAAGTAAATAATATGGATATGGTAAGATGAGCACCCAAGAGAATAAAAGAAAATTGGGGAGGAACTCAATTGATAAACATGAAATTTTTATCCCCTCAAATCTATATAATGCACATTCTCTTTACATATTCCTTTCTTTTTTCTTTCTTTTCTTTTACAACCTTTCTTTATTTTTTTTTCTTTTTCTTTGCATATTTTTGTTTTTTCACCAAGACCTTGCATATTACACATCAACTTGCACAACCCCCACACTTGTCCTATTAAACACTTGCAAGCAAAAGAGCTCCTCCAAATGAAAATGAACCAATACTCTCCCATTCCCTAAGGTAAGGTAAAATCATGGTTTTTCACATAAGGCATAAAATGAGGAAAGACAAAGAATAGGCAAATAGGCTCAAGGGGTTAATCAAAGGGAAAAAATGCAAGGTTAGCTATTTGGCCAAAGTAGTTAATCACAAAAGAATACCTCAATCATGTTCATGTATGCAAGTGAAAATGTAGCTTCAAAAAGAATTAAAGTAAGTTCTAGAGTGATCAATATGACATGAGTGAAAATCATACAAGAAAGAAAAGAATGGTATAAATATTAAATCCATCCATCAAAAGGCTCAAAATCTCACCAGGTATGCATCTATCAAACTCAATTCATCAATCAAACATCCAAAACTAAGCATGTCAAATTCAAGATGAAAGAAGAAATTTATAAATCATAACCTTGAATTTCAATTGCTTCAAACTCATAGACTTCACAAATCTCAAAACATCATTAGAAATTAAATAAAAACATTTTTTTTCAAAAATAGAAAACAGAAATTAAAATAAAAATAGAAATAAAACAGAAAACAAAATGTCAATTCCTCCCCCACACTTAAATTCTACATTGTCCTCAATGTAAACCTCAACAATAAATAATCATTAATAAATCTAGGACAAGTAAGATAAAAGAGAGGAAAGAAACATCCTTATCAACTGAAGTAACGGAGGAAGATGAAGAGATTTCCACCAGGATCCCATTGGCGAAAACATAATAACCAATTTATGCTTGAAATAACATGAGAGTTTCCACCGGGGTCCTATTGGCTGAAGTGTAATGACCAAGTTAAGCTTGAGACATGAGGGCTTCCACCTGGATCCCATTGGCCTTCCTTATTTTCCTTGGCTTCACTACTGAAGAGTAATATGTGCACTTCATCAACTTCATATGCATTGTTTCTATTGGACCATGGCCCAAAAACAAAATCCACTTCAGCAGTGTTCATCATCCGATTCTCTTCTTCCATCTTTGAAAACTCTTCAATGGCCTGCAATTTCACCTCCCTTTGGGTCTTAGATTCTGCTTTGTAAATAAAATCATCAACTTTCAAGTCTGCAGAAATCTCAGCACGATTAGCACATATAATATCAGTACATGAGTGACAATGAATATAATTATTGAAACCAATAAAATCAGAAAATTCATCACACAACTCATCATACTGTCTCTCCACCACCTTAGGAAGGAGTTCAAGAATACTTACCTTGGGGGCCTTAGAGTTTTCCCCCTCCTCACTTACCTCTTCAGGCTCTGTTTCTTTCTTTTCAATGGTTTGTGAAGGAGAGGTGGGTTCATCTAGCGTCTTCCCACTTCGTAGTGTGACAGCACTAGCATCTTCCTTCACATTCTCTTCTGATTGTGAGGGAAGTCCTTCAGAAATTTGGCTCTGGAACTTGTTGAGATCTGTGGCTAACTGATCCAAAGAGTTTTGCAGGTCATTACACATGGCCTGTGTTTCTTGTTGAAACTGAATGTTATTAGTGGCCATTTGTCTTATTAGCTCATCCAGTGAAGGTTCAGGTTGCCTAGGAGGTTGAACTTGTTGCTGCCCATGACTCAAGTTAGGAGGATCCCACCACCCTAGATAATATGTATTAGAGTAGGGGTTGTAGTTGCCAGACGATTCAGAATATCCCCATACTGCCTCTACCTCCTCATTTGTGTCTACTAGGAAAGTGGGATACAAATCAGTGGGATGTCCAGATGATAAGCAAATCTCACAAGCTTCTATGATCAATGGACATCAACACCTACAAACACTCAGAAAGAAAGAATCAAAAATTAAAATAAAAAACCAAAAACAGAGTAAAAATAGGAAACAAATTAATAGCGCAATTGGAAAATTGGTTCCCTGACAACGGCGCCAAAATTTAGTGTGGTGTGGATTGTGATTAAATATAATATCAAAAACAGTTGCCAAGTTCCACCAAAAATATAAAAACCTTGCAACCAGTTGTAGTAAGCAAGGGTCGATCCACAGAGAACCAATTCAATTAACACTATTAATCCAATTCCTAAATTAAACTCTGATGAACAATAAAATAGTAAAAAGTAAAAGGGGGTTTTGTTAATTAAAACTAAGAAAAGAAATTAAACTTAAACCAAAATAGTAAACACAAATTGAATTATCAAGTTAAAGATATTGGTTAAGAGATGGAATCCACCACTAGATTTATATGATTGTGTTAACTTACATATTCTTTATACCAACATGATCAATTATGTTCTTATGTGATAAATCCCCTGTTTTCCTTAAGTGTTGGCCAATTTAGCAACCGCTCAAATCAACTCCTAATCATTGATTAGTTATAAAGCAACCGCTCTTACAACTATCCAACAATTGTATTAAGATTTAGAATACCAAACACACTAAGATTTAATAACACACCGGGATTAAATTACTTAAAACATATATTTCACTAGATCTATTACCGCAACCGCGCATAATATATCCAGATCTACCACTTTTATAATTGGTAAATAGCATAAAGATAATTATACCCACATGAACATCATACATTCTGCTAGATTTACTACAGCAACCGTGCATAATAAACCCAGATCTACCACTTTGAAAGCGGGAACAAGTATAAAAACCTTCATACAAACAATAGATTCAAAAATATATGAATAAAAATATAACTGTATTGATATAAAGAAATATGCAAGATTCACATAATCAAAACTAGGGTTTCATCTTCCCTTAACCAAATAAGAAAACTAGCCACACATGGCAAATTCAAAAACAGAAGAAAAACAAAAGAAAAACATAGTTCAGAATGAAAGTGCAAAAGAAAACTGAAGATCAAACTAGTTTCCAAAGGTTGGGGATGATCGATCTCCGATTGCTCGAACCTGAAACTCCAATCTTCGATCCAATCGTCCTCTCTCTTGTTCTTTGAATCCTCTTCAGCCCCTTGGCTGCTCCCAGCCTAGACCCTCCTTTGGGGCTCTAGGTATCTCTATTTATAGCTTTAGATACCTAATTTCTCAATAGAATTCAAATTTAACTTTCTAGTGCTACGACACGGGCCGTGTCATTTGACACGGCCTAACCCGTGTCTGAATCTAGTGACAAAATTCTAAGTAATCTCAAAGTCAGAGAAGAACATGGCCCAACCCATGTCATTTGACACGGGCCGTGTTATATGACATGGCCCGTGTTGTCCAAAAAATAGGATTTGACCTGTCTTGAAATAATCAGAGGAGTACACGGCCCACCTCGTGTCATATCACACGGGCCATGTCACTCACTTTCTTCAAATGCGACCTTGATTCTTCGTAAATGCCCTTCTTCCTTTACTTCTAAGGGTAAAACTGATCTTCTTAAGTATTCTTCTCTCTCTTCAAATGGTCATCAAGCTTGGTTTGATGCTAATGGACTCAAACACTCAAAGATATTCTGAAAAGCATAATTCATTTATGAGTGTTTATAACCACATTTAGCATAGTTTCACAATAAACATTCAAAGACAACTCTAAATCAGAAACTTAGCTAAATGTCAACAATTGAGCACATATGGAGTCCAATTAAATCAATCATAAGGCATTTAAAGTATGAAAATAATCGACAGATCAGTATCTACCACTCGTTATGTCTAAGATAACTCATTCCTTCTACTGTATAATTTTAACAATACAGACAAAGCAAAACAATATAACAAAGAGGTGAGATCACGTACACCAATACCAACATGGCAGCACAGAGATAACACAAACAGCAATATCATACAGATAGATCATACCATAATCATGCTATCAGCATTAATCAACTATTATCATCTAATCATTTATCAGTTCAATCATCATCCAAGTACTTAAAATAATTGTCATAGCCAACATTCCTCAATTAATATATCATACAGATATAAATACTCAGATTTACGCATATGCACAAAGACTCAGTTTATCAAAAATAACTCTATGGAGGTTTTCACAATTTCAAGAAGAATGCTCTGGTTAATTGTCAGCCTTAGCCCAAAGACAATTTCCCAGTCGTTGAAAAGAATTGTATTCTTGTCTGGTATCGTCAATGCGTTGCAACAGACTGCATCGCCAAGTGACACAGGGTACTCGCCAACTGTCCACTACTCGACCGCCGCGCCTCGACGCCTCCAAGATCCATCATAGACCTCACTATTAATTCTCATTCCCTCTTCAACCACAAGGGCCATAATAGCTATTAGCTATATTTTATACAATGCACGAATATATCAGTGCAAGTCCAACCCCAAAGGGCCAAATCTTTTCAATTTCATTTGTTCAATGTAATCATATGCTTCAACGCATATTTTTCTAATGCACGTATAATGCACCAAATGCCAATCATAGGCGAAACATGTCATTTTCTCACACAGCATCTATATACTGGTTCTACAGTATTTATACTGTATTTTTAACAGAAAAATCATATTATCATATCTTCATAGTTATAAAACTCTTTCATCGTGTTTTCACAAAATTACGCAACATTTTCATTTCATTTTCACAATTCCAAAACGTTTCTGTTACGTTTTCACAATACTGCAACTCTTCTATTGCCCCTTTAAATCATGTATTAAATTTTTTAACATTTTTCTTAATCACATAAAAATATACATTTCTCAAATCGCATAATGATTTTCCATCGTTTTCAAAATCATGTAACTTAAAAATCATTCTTTTAAGTCGCATAAAACATTTTCCATCATTCTCAAAATATTTAAAACACTTTCCAAATCACATAACAATTTTCTGTCATTTTCACAATCACGTAAAAATATTCTATCACTTTTAAATCACATAGTGATTTTTCAACAGTAGTTCAAATTACGTAAAATATTTAAACATCATTCAAATCACTTAAAATGTTTCAACACATCTCCAATCGCATAGTAATATTTTATCATATTTCAAATCACGTAACAATATTTTACTGTATTTCCAAACACTTAGAAATATTTTACTGTATTTCAAACCACATACTTTAAAAATTATGTTTTTAAGATACGTAAATAAATTTTTTCACCACAATTCCATTACAGAAAATATTTCTCATTTCTTCAAAAATTCCATTTCCACTTTTCTCAAAATAATATGACTTTATACTTTATTTAACACATTTTCTTTACTCAAGAAAATCTTTTTCCACATTTCTTTACTCAAGAAATCCTTTTCCAAAATATAATTCACAAAATTACTTTTCCATTGATATAAATCAACGTTTCAAAACTTAACATTTTCTAACATACTTCAAAACTCGAAAATAAGTTATATGTTAGTAAATTTTCAAAATACCATTATATTCTCCATTTTTCCCAAATCATTTCCAAATCAACCTTCCTCAAAATAATATAACTTTCTACTTCATTTAATATATATTCTTACTCAAGAAAATCCTTTTTCACAGTATATTCCACAAATTCACAATTCCATTGAATTAAATCAATGTTTCTAACTTTAAAAATTACTAATGCTTTCCAAAATCCAACGGATGAGTTACACGATAGAAAATACCAAATCACTATTGTGTTCTTCATTTTTTTAAATCAATTTTAACAAAAATAAATTCTTTTTAAAACAAATTGAGGCTCACTTGCAACCTCTCTTTTTCATTTACATAAAAATTCATTTCTCAAGTGCTAAAATACTCTGATTCTCTTTTCAAATTTCTTGTATTAAATTAATTATATTTTCACTTGGAAAATCACTTTATTTCATCAAAATCAATGCATTACAAGCCTTCGAAAATGTGGACATGACTATTGAAAATTATCAAAACATTTTTCCTTCTAAATTGATATGGTTTTACACAAACAAAACCATTAAAATTTTATTTTCAAAACCGAAATACCGATGGTTATAAAAAAACTAAACCCATTTGTTCAAATCCTTTTTCACTTTCTTTACAAATCCTTTTTCACTTTCTTTGCAAATCCTTGTTCACTTTCTTTGCAAATCCTTAAAATCAATGTTTGCCCGTTTCATTCAAAACTCATATTTAGAAAAATAAATCAATAAAAATTCCTCAAAGACCGTATTCTTGTTTTCTTGAAAAACAAACCCTTTGTTTATTTTTCATACTCTTCAAATCATCCATTTTCATTTTTCATGAAAATATTAATTTGTGAACACCTATTTTGAGGTGTCTTGGCTGAAATTCTCATTGTTCTAGGGACCCAAAAATCAATTTTCTTGTTCTTGAAAAATTTCAACATGAACCCTAATCAAGGGCATCAAAAATCTAACCCTCTCCTTTGGCTATTGGAGCCAAAAATTGAATTCCTTTTCATCACCACATCATGACATACACATATATATATTTCATCATAAATACCATAAGCATGCCATATACTTATCATGCATAATATAAGCATATCATCAAAGCCATAAAATCATGCAAAGCATATCAAGCATAAGCAAATAAATCAAAGCTCATAAACACACATAAATTATTACATGACCATGGATTGGAATCCTCACATGGATTCACCATCCATCAAATATAAGACCATCTCTTGTAACACCCTGAATTTTTCTAACTTTAAGATAAATTACGATTACGTCCCCAATATACTATTTTGTAATTTTTATGAGTAGTAAACTGAATTTGACTGTTTCGTGAGTGTATTTGATTGTTGTATGTGATTTGCTCCGAGCCAAGGAAATAAAAATTTTCTGGCCGAAAAAATATTATTTTAATTAATTAGAGCTGGGGGATCTTACTAAACCCAGTTCTGATTGATATATATATTAGTTTCGTAATTTTTAGAATTTAACTGTGCGATAAAATAATTTTTAGTATTATTTTATTACTCAGTATAAATTTTAACAGTGGACCCGATACTGTGTGTGTGCGAGACCCACGTATAAATAAAGTAACCAATGGATAGATTAGAAACTTGGACCAATAGAAATAAGACACTTAGAAGTCAAACTAATAAAGAGAAGTCAACAAAAGTGGCTTGACCATTTTGGACCATAGGATTGAATCTTGGTGAGCAAGCTTGGATGATGACCATAGATTTGATAAATGGCTAGGATTGAATCTTGGTGAGCAAGCTTGGATGATGACCATAGATTTGATAAATGGCTAGGATTAAATCTTGGTGAGCAAGCTTGGATGATGACCATAGATTTGATCAATGGCTAGGATTTAAAGATGAATTAGTGGCTAGGATTAAGTCAAAATTTGTAGGCTTGACTTTGGGTTAGTAGCTAATTAAGCTTAGTTTAACTAAGTTAATTATCTAATTAGCAAACTAATTAAACTAGCTTAGTTATTAAATAATTACAATCTAAATATTAATTAGATGTGCTAATATTGTTTAGAGATTATAAATTATGTAATTATATGTCTAATTAATTAGTATTGTAATTAGATAATTGATTAAAATTGGTTAGGAAATTAAACCTAATTAATTAGCTACCTAATTAGCAAGTAATTAAACATGTAATTAACATAAATTGGTTCCTTAAATGGCCTTGGGTAACACGGCTGGGCAGCAGCTTGGAGAGGCTTGGAGGACAAGTTTTTCAAGGCTTCCTAAGCACTCCAACAAGGCAACATCTCAACCGTTGAATGGATGGATGGCTAGGATGGTTTCATGCAAGTTTAATCACTTAATCTCACCCAAAAAGACCTTCACGGCAGCAGCTCTTTGGGAGGCATTCTTCACTTTTATTTTTCACCAATATTACGTTGAGAGCTTCCATTTTCTCTCTCAAAAAATACCAAGACTCCATGTGCCTTTCTTCTTCCATTTTCTTCTCTCTATTCGGCCAAGCTCTTCAATATACCATCCACTCACTTAAAAATTTTCCTTCTTTGTTTTTCTAACTCTAAACATTTACCCAAACTCATCTCTAGTTGGAGGTTTTTGCAAATTCCATCATTTGCAAGCTTGAATGTTCATCTTGAAGTTTCTTCCTTAAAGGTAAAACTCATTGTTTTTCCTTTCTATTTTCATTTTCAAGTTTCCAAGCCATGATTGATCCATGGTATGGTTTTCTTTTCTAGTAGTAACTCTTAGAAAATTTTATTTATTTTCTTAGGTATTTGAAGGAGCTAAAATTGAAATTACAAGGAAGGAGAAAAGAAGAATTTTCTTCATTTTAAGGTAAGAGGAAGACTATAACCTAATTATTCTTGAGTGGTAGTAAGAAAATGGAATTTTGTGTGTTATAGAATCCATAAGGATTCTTTTATATGTGGATTGTAATGATTTTTCCATGTATGCTTTGTATTGTGAATTGGATTTGCTAATTTTATAATGTTGCTAGTTTTTATAATTTTGTATGTATTAGTTTAATGTTAGAAATGCATGAGTATTCCAAAGAATACAACACCCTAGGTTCGGTCATAACCCTGAAAAGTGGATTTTGGATGTTTTTAAATTAATTTCAAAGAGTGTTTAAGGGTATTTAATGGAATTAATAATGTTTAAATGTTGTTCGTATTTACATTAATGCAAAAATATTTTACAGTTACTTGAAAAATATTTTAAGCAGTTTTAAACTATTTAATAAATTTTTCTGTTAGAAAATAAACTGTTTATTTAAGGAAAATATCGGGATTTTAAAAACGCAATAAAAATTTTACGCGATTGATGAGAACAGCAAATTTTACTGTGGGGCCAAAATGGTGGACCCGGATATGTGGAAAGTTATAGTGCGCCAAGTGGGTGCATATTGTAACCTGGTTATATGGAAAATATAGTGCGCCAAGTGGGAGCGTACTGTATTTTGAGATTTGTGCCACTGAGGGCATTTACATAATTATTTTTGCCATTGAGGGCATTTTTGTAAATATTTGAATTTTGAGGGCATTTTTGTAAATATTTGAATTTTGAGGGCATTTTTGTAAATAATTGAATTTTGAGGGTATTTTTGTAAATATTTGAAGTTTGAGGGTATTTTCGTAAATAATTGAAGTTTGAGAGGTCTATCTTACTGCCTGTAGTTACACTATGTTTTGACTGTGTACTACGCCATGGTGTTTTAGTGGGCTATAGACACAAAGTATTGACAGTGCAATAGCAATCACAACGATCAGTTATAGACACAAAGTGCTGACAGTGCAATAGCTGGTCGGGATAGCCAAGCTATAGACACAAAGTGCTGACAGGGCAATAGTGGTCGGGGTAGTCAAGCTATAGACACAAAGGGTGGATAAAGTCAATATTTGGTCAATGGGCAAGACTATTAGAACTTTCAAATCATTCTCTCTGATATCGTTGTGTGTGTTATAGCTCCATGGAGTAGGACTGAGTCATTTTATGGTTTTGGCGTATTTATCGTGTATTTATAATTATTGTGATGGATTCTATTCTTTTCCATAATTAGTTATTGTTAATGTTTATTATCTGTGCGGATATTGATTGCTATTTTCATTGTATTGTCGTTTTCTTATGCGCCACACTTGTGATATATTGGGTTGTCTTACCTCTTTGTTGTTGTATGTGTTGTTTGTATTATTGTGTTATATATATATAGACGAAAATGAAGAGATTGAAGAACAAGTATTAGGCAATGAATACCATATAGAGGAGGAGCCACAATCTACAGATTTCCAGTCTGAGTATTTGGAGCCTTCAGATCATCCGTACCGGTTGAATTGACTCAAAGAAGATGACTACGCCAGGATTCTTAGGTTTTGTAAGAATAGAGTTCCATAGAGGAATAGAAGGTTGGCGTACTCGTGAAGAAAGCAATGTTGTGGTGTATATGGGGACTATTACTTTATCTTTACGTCCGGAATACGATGCTGATCCTGTAGTTACTTTTGACTTGTATGTACAGTTAGAGTTGCCTTTGGAGATCCGACGTCATTGGAATGGACTTTTCCATGTTCCCAATGAAAATAGTGTGGTATCTACAGCCCGGACTCCCGTCCGTAGAGCAGCCCGGATCCCTGTTCGTAGAACTGCTGTGAAACATCCTGGTTATCTGTCACCTGAGGAGTTATCTAGGGATGATTCCCCAGTGAACTAGATATCCATGATGTGCACTTGGGCACTTTTTGCTTTTTGATGTTGTACTGTATATAAAACTTATGTTTTATCTTTTGGCAATAGTTGTAAATGTTTTGGTATGTATTTTCTTTAGTTGTAAATTATTTGTAAATTATTTGCATCACTGATGACAACAAAACCATATGTAAATTATATGTTAGTTTTTTTTTATGTGTTTGTTGTATGTATGTAGATAATGCACAAATGAAATATACAGGTGAATTGATATGTATGTTAACACTGTATTAGGTGTGATGATGTGTGGTAGTTTATACGTTTTATAAACAAAATATACATACTAATTATAATATTTATTTTATAACTTGGGTAATATTTATTATTTTTATTTTATTTATCTCAAAATGTGACATCCCAAAGGGTGTTACATCTCTCACCACCATACTTGGTTGGTGAGATGGATCTCCCTCTTACCTCTTGAAGATCCTCAAAAGCTTCTTGATTTGCTTCTTTTTCCAAGTCCTTCACCACCAAAGGCTTCTCAAATACAAAACAAAATACACAGAAATTAGTATACTAAGCTTGATTAAGAGGAACCATGGATCAAACATGGTTTAGAACATGAAAAAGAGAGAAGAAATGAAGTTTCCTTACACTTCACCACAAATACCCTATAACTTGGCTCTTGAAGAAAGTCCTTGAAGATGAATGATTTAGAGAAAGTCTCCAACATGAAAGTTGCTTAGAATATCATGTAGATTCAAGATCTATGGTTGGATGAAATTAAAAAGTGATGGAAGGTGTTCTTGATGGTCATGGCCGAAACATAGAGGAGAAGAGAAAGGAAGAGAAAATTTGCTAAGTTTCCTTCTTGAAAAATGAATCAATAATGACCAAGACAACATATAATTGATGTCTTGAAACTTGGCTAAGCTATTAAGCCACCAAAACCGTGCCCCCCTCCAAGCATTCTCCTAAGGAAGCAAACAAAGTAATAATGGTCAAGAATGATGTAATATTGACCATGACAAGTAATAATGGTCATCAAATCACCTTTAGCTCCAAAATACTACAAAAATCGTCCCCTCCTTACATTATGCATGCAATAATATTGTCATCTTTTTCAAGCCATTATTTGAAGCATTTCTAGCCATTGATTAATTCAATGGTTAGGATTTAGGTAGACTTTTGATTAGAAGACTCAATCTAGGCCATTGGATCTTTCTCCTTTAAATCCTAACCATTAGATGTGTCTCCAAAATAAAGGGTCAAGATTACTCCTTCTTACTTTTAATCCATGGGTTATAATTAGTCATAGTCTTTTTAGAAGACCAAATCTCCACCATTGATTAAATCCAAATCCAATGGTCATAAATGGTCCTTGTTACTTTATAAGACTAAATCTCCACCGTAGATTAAATCTAAATCCAATGGTTATAAATGGTCTCTGTCACTTTTCAAGACTAATTCTACATCGTTGATTAAATCGACGGTTGATATCAAAGCCTTCCTAACCAAGATTATTCTCACACCATTGATTAAATCAATGGTGATTATCTAATGCTTCTTTATTAAGTTTGTTTCTTAACCGTTGATTAAATCAATGGTTAATCTCCAAATTAAGTATTCTCATCCGAGGGTACAAATCAAGTCAAGCCATGTTTGTTGACTACGCAGTATAATTTTTATTATTTTTATCTATTATGACCCTACAAATAATATTTTTACTGTATTTTTATCACCTGATAAATAAATACAGTACAAAACACAGTAAAAGAAAATTATAAAAACTGTTTCCAGATTCAGGTTTAGTAAGATCCCCTGTCTCCGTCTAAACAGTACAAATTTTTCTATCCGTAGAAAAAATTTACTTTACGGGACCCATCTAGGCCCACGTATGGCCACCTAGGCCCACATCGGACCACCTGGGCCTACATACAGTAAAAAAATTCATAATCATCCACAAAAATCATAAATATTAGAAAACAGACAAATATCAAATCAGATCACGTAAAATAATTAAAACATAATGGTAAAAATTAAATTACGTAAAGTTTTCCCCGGCCTGAAAATTTTTATTTTCCTGACACGGAGTAAATCACTCAAAATGATCAAATACGCTGACGAAATAATCAAAATAATTTTACAGTATCCAGAAATTACTAAACAGTAAAATTTTGTTAACTGTCAAAATTACTGTTTAAGAGATAGAAAATTTTGGGGTGTTACATGGGACACATTGATGCTCAAAGGGTGACCTATGCTGCCTTTATGCTCATAGGAGATATTGAAGACTGGTGGAAGGGAGCCTGACGATTGATAGGAGCAGAAGGAACCATAATCACTTGGGAAGTCTTCAAGAATAAATTCTTAGAGAAGTACTTTCCAACTAGTGCAAGACACGCAAAGGAAATTGAATTCCTAGGCCTGAAGCAAGGGAGCATGTCAGTTAACGAATATGCTGCTAAGTTTGAGAGCTTGTCAAAGTTCTCAAGGTATTTCCAGTTACAACCTGATGAAGAATGAAAGTGTCACAAATTTGAAGAAGGACTGAGGCATGACTTGAAGAGAGTAGTTTTAGGAATTGACCAAATCCCCATTCTTTTGGACAAATGCCATAGAATCGAGGATTTGGACTAGTCACGAGACACCAAAACCCGTAACTTTGGACCTGCTAGGTTCCAAAGAGGAAGGAGTAGCGGTGGCAGTCGCTTTTAGCAAAAGCCGTATGCGAGGCCATCAAGGAGCCAATCTCAACCACAATCACGTGGGGAAAGTTTTGGTAGCCACAAGTTTGGTCAGAACGTGACATCGCCGCCAAAATGCCCCAAGTGTGGAAGGGACCACTTGACGAGGGATTGCACGATCAAGGGAATTATTTGTTTCAAATGTAGGAAGCCCGGACATATTTCAAGAGATTACAATCAACCTAAGGTGGAACCTTCTGTTAGCAATGTTTGAGCTATAAGACCTCAGGCGGGAGGAAGAGTTTACATCATGAATGGAGTGGAAGCCTCCCAATCTAAAGATCTGATACAAGGAAACTGTGAAATAAGAGGTAATCTTTTAACTGTACTGTATGACTCAGGGACAACTCATTCTTTTATTTCCTATGACTGTGTGCATCGATTAGGATTGCCTATGTCTTCCTTGCCTTTTGATTTGAGTATTTATGCACCTATTGCTAAACTCGTTGTCACTGCTCAAGTTTGTTTGAACTGCCCTATTTCTATAGAAGGTCGAATCTTTTTAGTCAATTTGATTTGTTTGTCTCTTTCTCAAATAGATGTTATCCTAGGAATGGATTGGTTATCTTCTAACCATATACTATTAGACTGTTCTAATAAAACCTTAGTTTTTCCTGATTCTGAAATTTCTGGATTCATAATTGTAATCAAGTCGAGATTTTCTTGAGGGAAGGAGCTCAAGGATACATGCTTTTGTCTTCCTTAGAAGTCGAGGGTGAGACCAGTGTGGATGCTATTCTTGTGGTCAACGAGTTTCTCAAAGTCTTTTCTGATGATATACATAGAATACCGCCAGAAAGAGTGATAGAATTCTCTATTGATCTTATGCCAGGGTCGAGTCCTATATCTATGGCACTATATCAGATGTCGCCATCAAAGTTAGCCAAACTCAAGAAGCAGTTGGAGGATCTGCTAGAGAAGAAGTTTGTGAGACCTAGCGTTTCACCGTGGGGAGCTCCAGTGTTGTTGGTTAAGAAGAAGGACGAAACTTCTCGGTTATGTTTGGACTATCGCTAGTTAAACAAGATCACAATCAAGAATAAGTATCCACTTCCGAGGATAGATGAGTTAATGGATCAGCTGAAGGGATCTGCTGTTTTCTCCAAAATTGACTTGTAATCTGGCTATCATCAAATATATGTGAAAGTAGAGGATGTTCCTAAGGCAGCCTTTTGAACCTGCCATGGATATATGAGTATCTTGTGATGCTATTCAGAGTAACGAATGCTCCTACTGTGTTCATGGACTTCATGACTAGGATCTTTCGCCCTTATCTGGATAGATTTATTGTTGTCTTTATTGATGATATTTTAGTCTACTCTCGAAGTCAGAAGGAATATGCTAAACATTTCAAAATGGTTCTTCAGATTTTGAGGGAAAACAAATTATATACAAAGCTGTCCAAGTGTGAGTTCTGGTTAAGCGAAGTTCAGTTTTTGGGGCATGTGATTTCAGAAGAAGGAATTGAAGTGGATGTGTTGAAAGTTGAAGCAGTTCTGCAATGGGAGAGAATAATAATAGTCTCAGAGATCTATAGTTTTCTCAGATTGGCCGGTTGTTATCGAAGGTTTATTGAAGGGTTCTCCAAGATAGCAGGACCTCTTACTAAGCTTACAAGGAAGAATTAACCTTTTGCATGTATTGATGTGTATGAGGAAAGCATTCAGGAGTTGAAAAGACGATTGACTAATTCACCAGTGCTGATCTTACCTGATCCCAATGAGCCTTTTGAAGTGTACTGTGATGCTTCATATCAGGGTTTAGGATGCGTCCTTATGCAGAACAAAAGAGTGGTAGCGTATGCCTCAAGGCAACTGAGGGTACATGAGAGGAACTATCCGACACATGACTTGGAGTTAGCTACTGTTGTGTTTGCACTGAAAATCTGGAGGCACTTTCTGTATGGAGCAATGTTCAATGTCTATAGTGATCATAAAAGCCTAAAATACTTGTTTGACCAGAAGGAGTTGAATATGAGACAAAAATGGTGGTTAGAGTTCTTGAAAGATTATGACTTCCGACTCCAGTATCATCCCAAGAAAGCGAACATGGTAACAGATGCTTTGAGTAGGAAGATGCTTAATGTTTCTGCTATGATGCTCAAAGAAAAAGAGTTAATAAAGCAGTTTAGGGATATGCAGTTGTTCATGGAACTAACACTAGGAAGGATGTGCTTGAATATGATCACTATTTCAAGTGGGTTGATGGAAGAAATCTGAGAGAAATAAGGAAGTGACTCGTACATATAAGATGAAAGGGGACTGGTGAAGTAAGGCGCTATATCTGAGTTCACGGAAGGATCGGACGGAATCCTAAGATTTAAAAATAGAGTTTGTGTACCGAATGATCTTGAGCTTAGGAAAGTGATTCTTGAGGAAGCCCTCAAAAGCAAGTTAAGTATGGAACCACTGAGATGTACAAAGATCTGAAATGACTATATTAGTGGCAAGGAATGAAAAGGGATGTTGCCGAGTATGTGTTATCATGCTTAGTTTGACAAAAAGCTAAAGCAGAACACCAAAGACCTTTTGGAATGCTACAACCTCTGACTATTCTAGAATGGAAATGGGATAGCATTGCGATGGATTTTGTGAGCGGACTGCCAAAGACTAAGAAGGGGCATGACTCAATATGGGTAATTATTGATCGGCTTACGAAGTCAGCGCACTTCTTGCCAATTAACATAAGATATTCGATGGAGAAATTGATTCAAGTGTATATTGGTGAGATTGTTAGACTACATGGTATGCCTTCGAGTATTGTTTCTGAAAGAGACCCCAGGTTTACATCGCGATTTTGGCAGAGTTTACAGAAAGCCATGGGAACGAAGCTTCATCTGAGTTCTGCGTATCACCCATAGATGGATGGTCAGTCAGAGAAGACAATCTAATCATTGGAAGATCTATTAAGGGCTTATGTTTTGGAACAGACTGGAACTTGGGATGAATTCTTACCTTTGATAGAATTCACCTATAATAATAGTTTCCACGCAAGCATTGGGATGGCGCCCTATGAAGCATTGTATGAACGACGGTGTAGAACATCATTGTGTTGGTACCAGGATGGTGAAAACCTTGCAGTAGGACTTGAACTTGTGCAACAAACGACTGAAAAGGTTAAAATGATTCAGAAAAGAATGAGAGCAACTCAGAGCTGACAGAAAATCTATGCTGACAAGAGACGACGATCTCTTGAATTTGAGGAAGGTGAGCATGTGTTCTTGAGAGTCACACCCATGACTGATGTTGGAAGGGTTATTAAATCTAGAAAACTCACTCCTAAACTCATCGGACCATATCAAATTCTTTGTCGGATAGGTCCGGTAGCCTACCAAATATCCTTACCACCTTTTCTTTCGAACCTTCATAATGTCTTCCATGTGTCACAATTACGAAAATATATTCCTGACCCATCCCATGTCATCGAACTGAATATGGTACAACTAAAAGAGAACTTGACCTATGGAATAATTCCTATCAAGATTGAGGATAGGAGAGTGAAGCAACTCAGGGGCAAGGAAATTGTATTAGTAAAAGTAATCTGGAATGATGTAACCAAAGATGCAACTTGGGAGTTAGAGGACAAGATGAAGGAGCAATACCTGCATTTGTTCTAAGGTATAACATGTTACCAAGTGGCTTCCAGTACTCAAGAGGGGGGGTGAATTGAGTATAAAACTTTTTCACAAAACCTCCTTTTAATTAAGATAAATATTAAAAACTTAATAAATAAATACACAGAAGGAGCGAGAAGAAGAAAAGAAACAACAAAGAGCAGCGATAAATAAATGTGCAGTAAATTAAATTGCATAAAATAAAGAGATTAGGGAATAGAGAAGCAGGCACAGTATTTATCCTGGTTCGACCACTAACCCACTTGTGGTCTACGAATAGTCCTCGAAAGCTGAGATTTTTCACTAAGTATACAAGCTTCAATAGGTGCTTGCTACCGTTACAAAATAGAGCACTTTTCACACACAGGGATACTCTACCCTTGTGCTAAAGTCTCAGCCTATAGGGATACCTCACCTTTATACAAACCTTAAGAGATACCTCACCCTCGATACAGAATATCAGAATATAGATGAAGAGAAACTCTCACTCAGAGCAAGTAATACAAATTGAAGTGCTAATGGAGCTCTCACAGAAATATCTCAAAGTTTTTAAGCAAAAAGAGCGTAGAAAATAGTTTTCACAGATTAGAGCTTTCAGAAAATAATTCAGAGTAATGGGAAAAGAAATTCGTGACCCAAGCTTGCTATTTATAGGGAAAAACACGGAGACAGCCGTTTAGGTATAATTAATAGCATTTAAAACAAATTAACCGAATTCAAAGCGTATGAAAGTTTCCATATCAGACTGCGTATTCAAACATGTTTATTCGAATAACTAAACAGTTTATTCGAATAACACTGTTCCTGAAACCAATTTAAAAACTCATTTGAAATGGGTTATTCGAATAACTAATATGTTATTCGAATAACTCTGTTTAAACCAGAGTTCTAAAAACAAGGGGTTATTCGAATAATAGATTATCTATTCGAATAACATAGTTTAAAAGCAGTTCAGACAGAAAGATTTATTCGAATAACGTATGAGTTATTCGATTAACTCACTTAAAACACGGTTCTGAAAAACCTCAATTATTCGAATAAAGGATAGTTTATTCGAATAGCTACTTAAAAATAGTGTTCTGGAAAACCATAGCTATTCGAATAACAGGGTAGTTATTCGAATAACACCTTTTAGAAAACAAACCACGCGGGGATGTTTATTCGAATAGGCTAAGCTCTATTCGAATAACTCAGTTCAAAAAGGGTTTGAAAAAGATGTTTTCAAAGACACTAGGTTTAAAACCAAGTTTTATCTTCTCTTTCAAAAACAAAGAGATATCAATGTGAGCTCCGTACAATAGATCCTAAGTCCTAATGCTAATCAAATATAAACTTGGACTTGGTCTATTTATCATCTTCATTTATACTTCGCGTTTGTTATCATCAAAACAAGTCTTCAAAGGTATGCATCCAAACACATTCTCTCCCTTTTTGATGATGACAAACTATCAATGAGACTAGCAATGAGAAAAGCGTTAGTGCATATAATTGGAATTCAAAAAAGGTATAAAAGCTTACTCCCCCTCTTTAATTAAAAGAGGTAATATATATCAGATATGTGCGCAGCTCCCCCTTTCAATTTGAATCCAATCTCATTTTAAATTTACTTGTCTTTTCTCAATTATAGTCAAAAGATCAAATATTTCTCCCCCTTTTGTCATGAGCAAAAAGGAGGGGTAAGTCTTCATAAACATATATAAGAATGCATAAAAGGAAATGTGCTCATAGCAATAGATCAACTAGAAATTTTATTTATACATTAATAACAAAAGAGAGTCAATTACACAAGCCAGAAAATAAATAACATGAAGCCAAAACAGATAGCCTAAGAACTAAAATTCCTAGAAGTAAGCATCCGGAGGTGGTGGTGAAGAAGCTGGTGCAGGAGCAGGTGAAGCAGATCGAAGAGCAGCAACCTCACGTTCAACGCCTTCTATTCTATCAAACAGAATAGAGAAGGTATGTTCCATGTAAGCTCGGTTATCTTGCAAGGTGGCCATGATCTGTTCTAGGGTGATCGGAGCAGGAGCAGCAGGGGCAACAGCAAGGGCATCAGCAGGGTCAAGCTCATCCTCAGCGACCTCATCCGGGTACACCCAGCCTTCATCGGTTTGGATCATCTTCATCTTCCGTAAGGTGTGAGCACCACAGACGTTGTGGTGAGTCAAAGCAATGGCCCGCTCAGTCTCCAAGACCTGAGGACACTTGCTCAGCAAGGTAGTGACAAGAATGCCATAAGGCAAGTCAGATTTCTCCTTGCCCTTGGCCCTCATCATTTGCCTCTTGATGAACACAGGCCAGTTGATCTGATGGCCATTCTTCAGGAACCACAGCATGAAGACATCTTCCTCGCTGAGATAGGCGTAGTTTCCACCACGAGGAGCCAGGATGTGAGCATAGGTGTAATGCAGAAGCCTGTCTTGGCTCTTCAGCATTCCACCCTTGAGACCCTTGTCAGGCAGGGCTAGACCGGCCTTCAGCAGGTCTTCAACTGCCTGAAGCTTGTTGAACTCTTTGAGAAACGGAGTGTCGTCATCTTCAACAAGGGCGCCAGAGAACTGCAGCCCGAACAAAGTCAGCCAGTCCAGCGGTGTGATCACAATGTTTTGATCATATACCTCGGAGAGGAGATTCTGGCCATCGAAAGCCAGATTGCAGAAGAACATCTTCACCAAAGCTGGATAGATGGTGGCCTGGTGAGAGCAAAGCTGAAGAACTCCCTGGTTTTGTAGCAGGGTCAGGAAGTCGAAGCCGCGATGTTGCTGGAAGAAGGAAAGGTCCAGGTACTTAGGTTGAACTAAGTTGCGCTCCCAGAAGTGTGAGATGAAGCGTGCACGATGCTCTTCGTTGGAGGAGAGCCTTCTCAGATTAAGAGGGTTGGTGCCTGGAGCATTCTTCATGCGAGGACGCTTGCTGGAGGAGGAGGCCATGGAGGATAGGTGAGAGAGAGTGAAAAAGACGCAGAGGGTGAAAAAAAAAGGTTTGAGAGGTAGAAGCTAAGGAGACGTGAAGAGTAGAGAAGATGGAGGGTGAAAACATTTTGGGCGCGCAGGGGGTTATTTAAAGGAAACCCGTGTTTATTCGAATAAACTGAGGTTTATTCGAATAAACCTTGCTGGAAAGCTGAACAGACAGGCGCGCAGGAAATTGAAAAGGTGTGGCTGCTAGGGTTTATTCGAATAGGAAGGGTTTTATTCGAATAAAACAACTGGGAAAGCTAAACATTTTGGCTAGCTGACATGGTTTATTCGAATAACTATGGGAGTTATTCGAATAGACTGAGGCCAATCAGTCAACACTGATAAAAACAGGTTCAGGTTATTCGAATAACCTGAGGATTATTCGAATAGACAGAGACTAAGACCAGAACCTGATAAAAGAAGGACTCTGGTTATTCGAATAAAGAGGGACTTATTCGAATAAGCAGAGGGGAGAAAGAAACATTGAGAAACGAAACCTTCTGGTTATTCAAATAGAGAGGGTGTTATTCGAATAAACAGAGAAGAAAAACACACAGGAATTAACAAGGGAATCAGTTTATTCGAATAAAATGAGTTCTATTCGAATAAGGCTGATGTTCAACACACATTTTAACAAGCAGTAAAGGAGCTTATTCGAATAAAGCTTTGCTTATTCGAATAAAACTAACACAAAAGCATAGAAAAGACACGCGTTTATGAAATTGAAAGCATATATTCATGATAATATTCAGCAATAAACAAGTAATTTAAATATTTGATTGATCAATTATGCCCAATTCTCCTCGAATATAAAAGAAAGCTTCTTTTGCTAAGGGTTTAGTAAAGATATCTGCAAGTTGCTTAGATGTTTCAACAAACTCAAGAATGCAATCCCCTTTTTGTACATGATCTCTGATAAAGTGATGTCTTATCTCTATATGCTTTGTTCTAGAATGCAGTATGGGATTCTTAGAGATGTTTATTGCACTAGTGTTATCACATCTTATCAGGATGTGATCAAGCTGAAGACCGTAGTCTAAGAGTTGTTGCTTCATCCAAAGGATCTGAGTGCAACAACTCCCTACTGTAACATATTCAGCTTCAGCGGTAGACAAAGCCACACTATTTTGTTTCTTACTATGCCAAGAAACTAAAGAACTACCAAGCAAATGGCATGTCCCACTAGTACTTTTTCTGTCCAATTTGCACCCAGCAAAATCAGAGTTAGAATAGCCTATTAGGCTACAAGAGGCACCCTTAGGGTACCACAAGCCCATTTGTGAAGTGCCTACTAGGTATTTCATTATTCGTTTAGCAGCACTTAAGTGAGATTCCTTAGGGTTTTCTTGATATCTAGCACACATGCATACACTAAACATAATATCTGGCCTACTAGCAGTAAGATAAAGGAGAGATCCAATTATACCTCTATATTTCATTATTTCTACTGATTTACCTCTTTCATCTTTGTCCAAGTAGCAAGACGTGCCCATCGGAGTGGCCATGTGTTTAGTGTTTTCCATTTCGAATCTCTTGACCAATTCCTTGCAGTATTTTGTTTGACTTATGAAAGTCCCTTCGTTCGTTTGTTTGATTTGAAGTCCGAGGAAGAAATTCAATTCTCCTATCATTGACATTTCAAATTCATTCTGCATTGACTTAGCAAATTCTTTGCAAATGGATTCATTAGTAGCACCAAATATAATATCATCCACATATACTTGCCCAAGAAGAATGTCATGCTTTTTATTTTTAATAAAAAGGGTAGTGTCGACTTTTCCTCTTGAAAAACCATTTTCTAAAAGGAACTTACTCAACCTTTCATACCAAGCTCTAGGAGCTTGCTTTAAACCATATAAAGCCTTTTTAAGTTTAAAAACATGGTTGGGTAGTTCATGATTTTCAAAACCCAGAGGTTGTTCAACGTATACCTCCTCTTGAATATAACCATTTAGAAAAGCACTCTTGACATCCATTTGATATAATTTGAAATCCATGATGCAAGCATAAGCAAGTCACATTCTTATAGCTTCTAATCTAGCTACAAGTGCATAGGTTTCTTCATAATCTATTCCTTCTTCTTGATTATATCCTTTAGCAACCAATCTAGCTTTGTTTCTAGTTATTAACCTATTTTCATCAAGTTTGTTTCTAAAAACCCATTTAGTTCCAATTATAGGGTGATTATTAGGTCTAGCAACTAATTCCCAAACTTGATTTCTTTCAAATTGATTTAATTCCTCATGCATAGCTAAGATCCAATGTTCATCATCAAAAGCTTCAATTAAATCCTTAGGTTCAATTTGAGAAACAAAAGCTAAGTGATTACAAGTATTTCTAAGGGAGTTACGAGTACTTACACCTTTAAATACATCACCGATGATCTGATCAAGAGAATGATATTTTGAAGTTCGTCATTCTTTGGGAAGTTTCAAAGCTTACGAATCTTCTTGTCTTTGTTTATGCTCTTGCTCCTTGATTTCTTTTTCTTTGCTATCCAAATGAGTTTCCGCCAAGATCTTTGCAACATCATCAACAACAAGATCCTTTATCGATCCATTTGGGTTAGTTTCATCAAATGCAACATGTATAGATTCTTCGATGGTCATGGTTCTCTTATTATATATACGAAAAGCTTTACTATGATTTGAATAGCCAAGAAATATACCTTCATCAGACTTAGCATCAAACTTGCCTAAATTATCTTTTCCATTGTTTAAAACAAAACATTTGCAACCAAAAACATGAAAGTGTGAGACATTTGGCTTTCTTCCCTTATACAACTCATATGGCGTTTTCTTTAAAATCGGTCTTATAAGGGCCCGGTTCATTATATAACAAGTTGTACGTACAGCATCCACCCAAAAGTATTTAGGAAGATTAGCCTCATTAAGCATCGTTCTCACCATTTCTTCTAAAGAATGGTTTTTCCTTTCTACAACTCCGTTTTGTTGTGGAGTTCTAGGGGCAGAGAAATTATGATTAATGCCATGTCACAGTAATTTTCAAAAACAATGTTTTCAAATTCGCCATCGTGATCACTTCTTATAGAAGAGATTTGAAAACCTTTTTCATTTTGAATAACTTTGGCAAGTCTTTTAAAAGCTAGAAATGCATCATTTTTATTTGCAAGAAATAAAGTCCATGTAAACCTAGAAAAATCATCTACAATCACTAAAGCATAGTAATTCCCACCAAAGCTCATAGTTCTAAAAGGTCCAAACAGATCCATGTGCAAAAGTTGTAAAGGTCTAGTAGTTGAAACTATATTTTTTGCTTTAAAAGAGACCTTTATTTGTTTACCCTTTTGACATGCATCACATAACTTATCTTTTATAAAATTAAGTTTGGGTAGTTTAATTACTAGCTCTTTAGAGACCAACTTCTTTAAGTGGTCCATGTGAATGTGTACAATTCTCCTATGCCATAGCCATGAATCATCATTCTTACTTAAAAGACATTTCGCATCATTTGAAGATATATCATCAAGACTAATCATATAGATGTTGTTTACTCTATGACCAATGAATTTAACATGCTTGTCATTTTTATCTTCAATTATGCAATAGTTTGAATCAAATATAACTTTATTTCCTTTATCACATAATTGGCTAATACTAAGCAAGTTATGTTTCAAACCTTCAACAAGCAGCACATTTTCAATAGAGGAGTTAGGGTTCTTACCGACTTTGCCGATTCCAAGGATTTTTCCTTTATTATTATCACCATAAGTGACGTGTCCATGATTCTTTGGAATAAGCATGGTGAATTTTGAGTCATCCCCGGTCATGTGCTTGGAACAGCCGCTATCAAGATACCAATTTGAACTCCTAGCTTTCAAGCACACCTACAACACAAGTTTAGTTTTTAACTTTTGGTACCCAAACTTTCTTGGGTCCTTGTGTGTCAGTTTTAGGTATAGTACTCTTGGGAACCCAAACCATTTTTGTTCCAACTTTTGTATTTATGTTTTTCCTTGCATTACATGTTGAAGCACTATGTCCTTTTCTTCCACAGTAAAAGCATTTAATAAAAGGACTACTCGAGATACTAGAATGCACAAAGAAGTTTTTATAGAGTTTTTGTTGATTTTTCGGGTTGTAACCTATCCCGGATTTTTGAAAAACCACTCTTTGTCTTCCTAATAAAATATTTAAGTTATCCCTTCCAAAGGTGAATTTAGAGAGAGTGTTCTTTAGGTCTTTGTTTTCTTTTTCAAGTATATGACATGAAGAATAAGATGAAGAAGTAGAAGCATGTGAAGAATGATTTGTGCATGCATCAATGATTCCTAAAGTTTCATTTTCAATTTTCAATTCTTCTATTTCTTTATTGAAAACAAGAATTTGATTTTCTAAAGAAGAAATTATTTTCTTAGAAGAAGAAATAATTTTTGTCAATTTTAACGATTCTTCATGTAATTCTTCAAAAGCGTCTTATAACTCATCGTAAGAAGGTAATAAAGTAGTATTAAAACTTACCTCGTTTTCACTTTCTTCTTCATCTCCTTTTGCCATGAGACATAGTTGAGCTTCTTCGCTATCTGAGCTGTCAGTTGAGTCCATGTCATTTTCATCCCACGCTATGTAGGCTTTTCTTCCTTTTCTTTCCTTGAAGGGCTTCTTTTTAAATTTCTCCTTTTACTTTTGATATACTGGGCACTCCATTTTCATGTGACCAGGTTTGCCATATTCATAGCAAGTTGGAGTCGATGAAGCTCCTTCGCCTTTGAAATGTGTCTTTTTCGGAGGGAAGTGAGGTCTTCTTTGCGTTCCCTTTTTCCTGAGAAATTTACTAAACCTTTTAACTAGCAAACTCAGATTTTCTTCACTTACCTCGATGTTCTCTGAACTTTCTTTATTTTCTTCATCATCATTGTCGAATGTTGATGAAGTGGCTTTAAACGCTATCCCCTTTTTCTTTTTATCGTTCTCTTCGCTTTGGCTTAATCTGCTTAGTTCCAATTCGTGCTCATGAAGTTTTCCAAAGAGGGTAGCTAAAGTTATTGTGGACAAATCCCTTGATTCTGATATGGCTATTACTTTGGGTTGCCAAATCCTGCTAAGACATCTCAAAACTTTGTTAATCAAATCTTTATTAGAAAAACTTTTCCCTAAAGATGCAAGATGATTAACTATGTGAGTGAACCTCTTTTGCATTTCCTGAATGCTTTCTCCTTGGTTCATTCTGAATAGTTCATACTCACAAGTTAGAGAATTGATTCTCGACCTCTTAACTTCACTAGTACCCTCATGGGTAACTTGCAAAGTATCCCACATTTCTTTAGCAGTTTTACAATTTGAAATTCTAAAAAACTCATCATATCCCAAAGCAGTAGTAATAATATTTTTGGTTTTTAAATTAAATTGAACTTTACTTTTGTCTTCATCAGACCATTTATTTCGTGGTGTTTCGGTCCTTACACCATCGACCTCATGTGTGGGTATAAAAGCACCATTTTCGACAGCATCCCAAACATCTAGATCAATAGCTTCGATGAAGATTTTCATTCTTTCCTTCCAATATGCGTAACCATCCTCATTGAAAAAGGGTGGTCGGTTTATGGAAGATCCTTCTGAAAAATCATTTGAAGAAGCCATGTTCTCTTGAAGCTGCTAAGCTCTTTATACAAGAGTCTAGCTCTGATACCACTTGTTACCAAGTGGCTTCCAGTACTCAAGAGGGGGGTGAATTGAGTATAAAACTTTTTCACAAAACCTCTTTTTAATTAAGACAAATATTAAAAACTTAATAAATAAATACACAGAAGGAGCGAGAAGAAGAAAAGAAACAATAAAGAGCAGCGATAAATAAATGTGCAGTAAATTAAATTGCATAAAATAAAGAGATTAGGGAATAGAGAAGCAGGCACAGTATTTATCCTGGTTCGACCACTAACCCACTTGTGGTCTACGTCCAGTCCTCGAAAGCCGAGATTTTTCACTAAGTATACAAGCTTCAATAGGTGCTTGCTACCGTTAAAAAATAGAGCACTTTTCACACACAAGGACACTCTACCCTTGTGCTAAAGTCTCAGCCTGCAGGGATACCTCACCCTCGATACAGAATATCAGAATATAGATGAAGAGAAACTCTCACTCAGAGTAAGTAATACAAATTGAAGTGCTAATGGAGCTCTCACAAAAATATCTCAAAGTTTTTAAGCAAAAAGAGCGTAAAAAATAGTTTTCACAGATTAGAGCTTTCAGAAAATAATTCAGAGTAATGGGCAAAGAAATTCGTGACCCAAGCTTGCTATTTATAGGGAAAAACACGGAGACAGCCGTTTAGGTATAATTAATAGCATTTAAAACAAATTAACCGAATTCAAAGCGTATGAAAGTTTCCATATCAGACTGCGTATTCAAACGTGTTTATTCGAATAACTAAACAGTTTATTCGATTTAGTTATTCGAATAACACTGTTCCTGAAACCAATTTAAAAACTCATTTGAAATGGGTTATTCGAATAACCAATATGTTATTCGAATAACTCTGTTAAAACCAGAGTTCTAAAAATAAAGGGGTTATTCGAATAATAGCTTATCTATTCGAATAACATAGTTTAAAAGCAGTTCAGATAGAAAGATTTATTCGAATAACGTATGAGTTATTCGAATAACTCACTTAAAACACGGTTCTAAAAAACCTCAATTATTCGAATAAAGGATAGTTTATTCGAATAGCTACTTAAAAATAGTGTTATGGAAAACCATAGCTATTCGAATAACAGGGTAGTTATTCGAATAACACCTTTTAGAAAACAAACCACGAGGGGATGTTTATTCGAATAGGCTAAGCTCTATTCGAATAACTCAGTTCAAAAAGGGTTTGAAAAAGATGTTTTCAAAGACACTAGGTTTAAAACCAAGTTTTATCTTCTCTTTCAAAAACAAAGAGATATCAACGTGAGCTCCGTACAATAGATCCTAAGTCCTAATGCTAATCAAATATAAACTTGGACTTGGTCTATTTATCATCTTCATTTATACTTCGCGTTTGTTATCATCAAAACAAGTCTTCAAAGGTATGCATCCAAACACATAACAAATTTTGAAGATGAAATTCTTTTAGGAGGGGAGAGTTGTAATACCTTGAAAATTCTTTGTTTTCTGTTAAATATGCTTTTCATAATATTTATGATTTTTGTGATTTTTTATGAATTAATTGGGTAACTTTGATTATTTTATTATATTTCTCAATTTGCACGTGCGTCGAGTAAGGCTGGAAGAATAAAATATTTTTCCATGGCCGGAAAGCTTTGGACTATGGAAGCATACTGGGGGATCTTACTAAACTCGAGCCTAGACATAATTTATGAAGTTTTTATATTTTAAGATTTTATCTGACAGATAAAATTTGGGTACACTCTATTATCCATTGGACACTAGATACCGGCTTGATTAACTGTGACTTTTATTCATTGGATAATAGTTTGTAATAAAATCTAGTAGATTATTTTCAATTAGACACTTTTATGATATCATCCAAGTGACATCACCCAATGACATCATATTTGACTTTTTAGGTAAAAGGAGAAGCTTCTTGAGAAAGGTTTGGGAGAAGCTTGCATGAGAAGCTTAGCTCCTTTCTCCTAAAAGGTGCATGACCATAGAGAGAGAGAAAGGCTTCTTGGGTAAGTTTCCTTTCAACTTTTTCAATTCATAACTTTCTATCACTTTCTCTTTCATCACCAAAAGCTGTACACTTCCTTCTCTCATTTTCTCTCTTTTTTCTTCTTCCATTTTCTCTCCTTCACCTCACGGCCACCCTCCCCTCAACCACCCATTCATTTTCTTAAATCTCAACTATCTACACCCTTGAATCTAGACCACCATCCTAAGGCATTTTGGTAAGGAGATCTTAGTTTATTCATCATTTTCAAGCATCCTTCAAGTTAGGGTTTGAAGATTTCTAAGATAAAGATTTCACCTTTTTCATTCTTCTTTCTTTTCTTCCTTCCAAGACCTTGATTTTCATCCATAGTTATTTTTTTTCCAAGCTTGAAATGTTGATTCTTGGCTATGTCATTTTCATTTTTAAAAGGCTCTTGGAAGTGGTGGTTTGCTTCAAAAAGTTCTTCAAGAAGAGGTTGGATATCATCTAAGGTAAGAGGGAGAATTCTTTTGTCATCCTTCCATGGTGGTGAGAGATGTTTTGTTGTGTTTAGAGTGGGGAATCTATGTGAGGATTCTTCACTTGATTTGTGTTTGACTCTTGGTGATTTTGTTGTCATTTTTGCCCTATATGATTTTGTGACTTAGTGATGTCTATGATTTTAGTGGAAAACGAAATTCTTGATGGTTGATATAAATTGATTGCTTGAAATTCCTTGTGGGAGTTAAAAAATTTGAGACCCTAGTGCCTTAGAGAGCTCACGGCCAAGAGGCCATAAAAAAAGGTATCCATGATAAAAATTTGTGTTGAGTTGGAAATTGGAAATTTAAATAGAAATGGGATTGAATTAGGGACTTCATAACCAAGAAGGAGTGGTAAAGCACAATCTTGGCTACTTAGTTTGAGAGAGGTTTCGGCCTTGAAAAGGAAAAATAGGTTAGGAAGAGAACTCATAATAAGTTAGAGTATTTTTAGGGCTTAGGGAGAAAAAGAAATGAAATTATGAAATTAATACAATGTAGTCTTCTTTTAAGGCCTTTGTGAGAAACGTGAGGAAATATCACCTAGAGGAACTTAACTAGGAGAATCTTAATTTAAAGTGAACTTTCATATTAATTCCTAAAGTTTTAAAAAGAAGGACTTATGAGAATGTTCCATGAAGTTGAGAATAACGATTCCTGAATTCGCACAATGGAAGTGCTTTGTGACTATATGTAATAGCTTTGTGCTATCGGGCCTACGTACTGGACCCGAAAATGTTAGTGTTTGACTTAAGCCTATTGTGGCTTTTTTGATAGAATCTATGTGTTAATGAATATTGTTTATCTTTGTCATGAAATCATGCATTGTAAAAGTCAGAATGACTTGTTGTGAAGGCTATATACCTAGGAGATGAATTACACCTTTGTGTGGGTGCGAATTGCATAGTGTAGTTCACTTGTGGTTGAACTTGGAGGCATCGGGGTGTGGGTATCCCACATGTGGCCAGTAGGTAGCTCCACTGGGCCGTGGTGACTGTGCAACGCACCGACAATCTTGACCATGCATTATCCTATTCCCGTTCCAATTGAGAGTGTCTTGTATAATCCATATTGTGCATATTGATTAATATTGAGAAAGCACATGAATTGAAGCTAACGATATACAGACATGACTCCCCGATCATTCTCTTCGATGTTGGTTTTAGCTCCATGGAGTAGGTGTCAGTCCATTGTGCATCCAGAAAATTATTGAGCATTTTATTGCGATATATCTATATTGTGAAATTATCTGCCATTACATTGTGGATTTGCTTATTGATATATTATTGAGATATCTGTTGAGAAACTTTAAGACTTTAAATTTGATATATTTGTATGCTGTGATTTTATTAGTATTGTTGTTTCTTGCTGCCATGCTAGTATTGGTGTAGAGGATCTCACCTCTTGGTTTTATTACTCTGTCTATTTCTGCTTAATGTGTCCCTGTTGATATAGACTGAGAGGAAGAAGAGGAAGACTTGCTATTTTCTGTTATTTTATTTTTGATGGCTGCTAGAAGAACTTCTGTTAGTTTTGTTAGAGCTTAGTTTCACGACGGTGCGGATGCATAGCGCATCGACTGGGGAAATGAACAAATTAAATATGTAGGGGATTTAACTTTGACTGTTCATAGGACCTATGATGGGGAACTGTTCTTTTCTCTTAGTGTTTCTGTACATTTAGAGTTCTTCATGCCTATTAAGGAGCTATGGGGTGATTTACATTACACCCCTAGGGAGGATCTAGACCCTGTGGTGTCGTCTTCTAGAACACCATTCCATGGATTTTTGCCTCAATTGAGGTTTCTGGTTAATGAGGAGTCCGAGGAGGAGGAGGAGGATCCATCAGAGCATCCAGTGGGACCCTGCTCCCTACATGTCTAGACTTGGGCCAGTACATATTTTGTGTCAGTTGGTTGTAATGTATTTTGAGTATGAACTTTACTATATTTTTGGTGGACTATGATCCATGCCACTGATATGTATAATTTGTTTTGGTGTGTAATATTAAGTAGCTATTTCTTGTGTTGTGATGTTTATTTTAAAGTTTATGACCTGAAGAAAGGGAGAATTGAAATCCATATTTTACTATGTTACATATATTTTCAAGAAAAAAGAAATCGCAACTTTGTAATTTATACTTTATAATATCAAATGTTTTATAACTTGGGTAAAGAATTGAGGGTAGTTGGTCGAAAATGTAATGCTGATAACTCCATAAAATATAGTTATTAGTGCCCTATCTATGTGCAAGAATGAGTATTTAGTCCTTGTTTATAATGCATATTTGGAGGGTTTTGTGCTTATATTTGTCATATTCTGATTCTAAGCCTTTCTTGTATGTTTTAAAGCAAATTATGCTTAAATGATATATGATTAAGTAGATTTATATACGTTTCTGAATTGGTGTTTTCTCTATGTTAGGAAGGGCTCCAAACAAGGTTAAATATGGAGCATTTGAGCTAAAAGGCCAAGAGGAAGCCAAATCTGCACTTAAGCAAGTCAACGCCGTGGCGCAAGGTAGTGAACGCTGCGGCGCAAAGAGACATCTCAGCCATTCCATACTTGAACCCGAGAGTTCAACGCTGAGGCCCAGAAGATGGGTGCGCCGCGACGCAATGTAACTGACCCTTTGGGTGCCGTGGCTCGCGTATGTGGGGGCCGTGGCGCAAATGTGGCAAGTTGAGTCTATAAATAAAATTTTCACGTTTTTCTCTGTGTCTTGGCTGCCTTAGCCATTTTTAATTTTTGTTTTCTCTCTTTTAGTTTAGGTTTAGGTAGTTTTAGGTTAGTTTAGTTTGGCTAGATCTCCATTAATGGTGGATTGGAGGCTAGGAACAAGGATGAAGGAGGATTCAAGCTTCAAAGACAAATCAATGAGTTTTCTTTCTCTTTTTCCCTTTCTCTCTTCTCTTCCTTATCTTCCTTGGATATGAGTTTACTTGTATTTTCATGTTCATTGTATAGATGATCTGTATTTAGGGATACTTTGGATCCTTTTATAATATTAATGATGTGTTCTTCTCTGAGTTTGTGTGGATGTTTGGTTATTGTTCAATCATAATCTATGCTTAATGCTTGCTGTTGGTTGGCCATTAATTGCATGATCCTAATATTTACAAATGAACTAGACATAGGGATTTGTTAATATGGATATGGTATGGTTGATGCATGTTCGATGAGTTCAATTGGCTTGGATGAGTTGATTCGTTAATGGGATAGAAGTATACCTATTGGCCATGTATAGTATGTGATTGAGAATAGATCGTTCATGAGTGGATGTTGCACCAGCTTTCAAGGAAACTTAGTGAGTTAGGCAATAGAAACTAGGGTTGATTGACCTAGACATAGGCGTTTAGCTAATGAAGATTCTCAATCTAACCTTATCAATGCATTCATATTAATGAGAAGGATTGCATGTTGTTGGTAGATGTAGGTGGTGAAGAAAGATTTCCTAAAACCTAACCGTTTATCTTTATTGCTTTTGTAGATTAGATTTAGTTTAGTTTATTACTTTCTTATTTTTATGTCCTTGAATAGAATTGATTAAGCTATTAGTTGGTACTTAGCTTTATAAACAATTATCCTCATGGGAATGAACTTTTACTCTGTATCTGTATTACTTAAGTGATCTGTGCACTTGCGATTAGCAAATGGGCAACATGTTTTGACCCTATCAAGTTTTTGACGCTGTTGCCGGGGATAATGTTTCTATATTGCTAATATTGACAATGAGTTTGATTAGTTCTAATTCAAGTTGTATATAATCTATGTTTCTTTTATGTCTTGTTTTAGTTTCAATAAGACGCCAGATGATTTCAATCATACGAGGCCCTTGAGGGAATTCACGACTCCTTGAAAGGATAACCCTTTGGATCAAGTTCTTGAGGACTACTCATTCGTAGCAATTCAATTTCGGTGACAAAGTACTGCTGGGACTACAACTCAGGCCCTTCGTCGGAGGGAACCCCATGTTTATGTTTATTTATTGCTTTTACTTTATGTATAAATAGGTAGTATATTGTGTTTTGTATGTTTGTATATATATGTTCATGTTGATGTTAGTTGTGTTATTATGTTTTTGTTAATATGTTAGTATATATATTTGTTAGTTATGTTAGTTTTTATTTTTGTTTGTTTTTCGGTTTTAAGTTTGTTTTAGGAATTAAAAAAGTTACTATGTTGATTTTGTGTTTTATTATGTTTGTGTTGTACATTTTATAATCTAGCTTTTTGAACAAGTTTTGCTGCAGCTGGAGACCCATATGAGCCAATTCCAGTAGCAAAATTGTGTTTGCTACTAAATTTAGCAGTTTAGGTTGTCACGCCGCGCCGCAGCGCAGGTGCTCATTTTTTACAGAATTCTGTAGCTTTTTGTGTATGCCGCGGCCCATGCATGAGAGTGCCGCGGCACAAAACCCCTGTTTTTGCTTTTTCTGTTATTTTCTCTATTTTTGTGTATTTAGTAATGCTCAGTAGTAGTAGGCTGCTATTTTGAGAGTCTCAGGTACCCTATAGACCATGTTCATTAAGGATACATTTCATTTTGGTTTAGAGGAGTATCTTTAGATGTTTAATTCTTTTATGCTTAATGTTAACATGTATTGGTATTTTGAGTATACAGTGATTTTAGTCATCATATTTTCATGATTATATCTTGTTTTGACTATCACTGATGCGCTGTTGACAAGATTTTTAATTTTCAATTGTTTGCAAAAGATGTTGTGCATGCTTGAATATAAAAAGTTGAATCTATTTGAATGCATAACATGTTGCAAGAAAGTTGGTGTTGTTTTGGTTGTTCATGATGTGAAAGGTTGCTATTTGCCCCCTTTTTAGTGAAACCTTATGTGATCTTGAAGCATGTGAAACAATTTAGTCACTTTTGATGCATGATTTACATCTCACTTAGATGCAAGTGTAACTTTGAAAATGATAAGAGTGCATGTCTTGAGAATGTTTATGGATGTACATGTAGAGTTTTGATTATCCTAGAGATTGTTTTTGAACTTTCTTAAGATGAAATCCTAGGTTATGCATGATTGAGGAAATGATTAGGGCATTTTTGGACTGATTGAGCCTTAAAAAGCTTACCCTGATATGATGATATCCTTAGGTCCCTTTTTGAAGCCTTATGCTGTTTGGCCTTATTTGTTTTTCATAACCATTGTATTCCTTAACCTGTTAACCATTTTAATGCATGTGAAAGCATTGCATTTTCTTCCTACCATCATTGTTTGTTGAGTTCATGGTATGCTATTTCTTAAGATGAGTCTGATGATTAGGGGTATTAATGATTCAATTCAAAATGAGCCTGAAGGAACCAGATGCAAAGAAAAGAAAAATGAAAAAGAAAAGCAAAGCAAAAGTAAAGTAAAGTTTGAAAAAAATAAAAAATGGTTCTGGAAAGTTTTCTGCATTCACTATTGAATACCCTACTAATATCAGTTAGTGGCTTAAGTCTTGGAATATCATATTTATGTTTCTCAATGTTTGTATTGTATCCTTTCCATTCATTTATTTCACCCATACCATTGGCCTTACATTATAAGTTATAAAGTCCCTTTTGATTCTCAATCTTGTGTGATTTACATTAGTGGAGAGAGAGTTAATTTATAATCTTTTGGATTCTATGAATCATATACATGTATGCTTATAAACTTATCTGAATGAGTATGACTTGATTAGGAGAAGTTTATCTTGCATGTTTGTGAAAAATATGAATTGCATGAAGAGTTTTTTGGATTGTTAGCATGTTAAGGATTATATTTGTGTGGAACTATTTATGGGGCATTTGCGCTTTTTGAGGATTGATGCGGTCATTATATACTAGTATTTGGGTTGAAATAAGAAAAAAAGAAGATTGAAATGATATTTGCTGAATGAAAGTTGATTTCAATGTTTAAGTGATTTAGTTAGTTTTATTTTGTTTTGCTCGAGGACTAGCAAAATGTAAGTTTGGAGGTATGATAACTCCATAAAATGTAGTTATTAGTACCCTATCTTTGTGCTAGAATGAATGCTTAGTCCTTGTTTATAATGCATATTTGGAGGGTTTTGTGCTTATATTTATCATATTTTGATTCTAAACCTTTCTTGTATGTTTTATTGCAAATTGTGCTTAAATGATATATGATTAAGTAGATTTATATATGTTACTGATTTGGTGTTTTCTCTATGTTAGGAAGGGCTCCAAACAATGTTAAATATGGAGCATTTGAGCTAAAAGGCCAAGAAGAAGCCAAATTTGTACTTCAGCAAGTTAACACCACGGTGCAAGGTAGTGAACGCTGCGACGCAAAGAGACATCTTAGCCATTCGGTACTTGAACCCGAGAGTTCAGCGTCGCGACCCAGAAGATGGGTGAGCCGCGGCGCAATGTAACCGACCCTTTGGACGCCGCGGCTTGTGTATATGGGGGCCGCAGCGCAAAAGCGGCAAGCTGAGTCTATAAGTAGTTTTTTTACATTTTTTTCTGTGTCTTGGCTACCTTAGCCATTTCTATTTTTAGTTTTCTCTCTTTTAGTTTAGGTTTAGGTAGTTTCAGGTTAGTTTAGTTTGGCTAGATCTCCATCGATGGTGGATTGGAGGCTAGGAATAAGGATGAAGGAGGATTCAAGCTTCAGAGACAAATCAATGAGCTTCCTTTCTCTTTTTCCCTTTCTCTCTTCTCTTCTTTATCTTCCTTGGATATGAGTTTACTTATATTTTCATGTTCATTGTATAGCTAAGCTGTATTTAGGGATACTTTGGATCCATTTATAATATTAATGATGTGTTCTTCTCTGAGTTTGTGTGAATGTTTGGTTATTGTTCAATCATAATCTATGCTTAATGCTTGCTATTGGTTGGCCATCAATTGCATGATCCTAATATTTACAATTGAACTAGACATAGGGAATTGTTAATATGGATATGGTATAGTTGATGCATGTTCGATGAGTTCAATTAGCTTGGATGAGTTGATTCGTTAATGGAATAAAAATATACCTATTGGCCATGTATAGTGTGTGATTGAGAATAGATCGTTCATGAGTGGATGTTGTGCCAGCTTTCAAGGAAACTTTGTGAGTTGGGCAATAGAAACCAAGGTTAATTGACCTAGACATAGGCTTTTAGCTAATGAAGATTCTCAAGCTAACCTAATCAATGCATTCATGTGAATGAGGAGGATTGCATGTTGTTGGTAGATGTAGGCGGTGAAGAAGGATTTCCTGAAACCTAACCATTTATCTTTATTGCTTTTGTAGATTAGATTTAGTTTAGTTTATTACTTTCTTATTTTTATGTCCTTGAATAGAATTGATTAAGTTATCGGTTGGTACTTAGCTTTATAAACAATTATCCTCGTGAGAACGAACTTTTACTCTGTATTACTTGAGCGATCCGTGCACTCGCGGTTAGAAAATGGGCAACATGTTTTGACCCTATCAAATGCCCAAAGGAGGGTGTTACAATAATCGATTATTATGTTTAAATACACAGATTTAGAAATGAGTTTAAGGTGCTCACTGAATTCATAAAGGATAGATTAAGAAATATATTATACTATGATGTGAAATAATATAATGGAATATCTTATTGCATGCATGATGAGGTTGATGGTTAAGATGGACAACCAAGAGACAATATTTAATTTTCAAGAGTAACCCTAGGAAATTATCCTCATACCTAGGTAAGACTCAGATAATGGTATGAGAGGATATGACGTTCCTTCTCTTCCAGAGTTATTGAGGTTGAGGATAAATATTCCCTCCTTCTTTACCTGAGTTTCCCTAGATGATAAGTAATTGAAAATAGACATTCCCTCTCTACTTGAGGTGTTTCTAGATTATTGACAGTGTGAGGAAGGATGATACCCTCCCTGCTAGAGTAGTTGAGGATGGACATTTCCTCTGTACCTATAACTCTAAATTGAGGATGGACATTGATAATTAGTAATTTCATACATTAAGAATGTAACACCCCGAAATTTATTTATTTCATCATAGATAATCATTTTATAATATTTATGATTTTTGGGAATTTTTCCAAATTTTTTAGAAACGTTGAATATTTTAGTATATTCTTCATTTTACGTGCATGTTGAGCAGAGCCAGGAAAATGAAATATTTTCCCTGAGGCTGGTAAACTTTGAACTGTGAAAAAGTCGATGGGGGATCTTACTAAACCCGAGGCCGAGCACAGTTTACAAAGTTTACATTTTACGAGATTTTATCTAATAAATAAAATCACATAATAATTAATTATCTGAGAAACAACAAAATATTATTTAAGCTAACTATAAATTTGTCCACCGAGAAATAGTTCTAGTAGATTAATTCTATCTAGTTGCTTTTATGGTATCATTTAAGTGACCCCACACTTCACTTTATCGAGAGGCATGTGAAGCTTCTTAAGGAAGCTTTAAGGGAAACTTCTAAGAAGCTTCCTCCTAACCACTTCATGATCTTTCCTCTTCTATGTTGCTGCACGGTTGGGCCAAAGGAAAATCACATTTTTTTTTTGCATTTCTCTCATTTCTCCTCCTCTCACTCACGCAAGTCTCCCTCTCTTCCTCTCTTCTCTCACGCACAAACACTCCATTATTAAACCTTTAGGCTCTCACACTCTTTGCACCTACATTGTGATTGGAAGACCACCATCTTGGAGGAAATCATCTTCAAGAACTCATCATCCCCTCCATTTTCATCTTCTTCCACCAAGCACCAAAGCTTGAAACTTTGAGGTAAATGTCCATACACTCTTTCATTTTTCCATCTCATTTTCATATTCCATGATCATATTGGTGACCATGGATGTTTTATCCAAGCTTAGGTGGTGATTCTTGTAAGATTGGATATTCTAGGGCCTTGAGGTGGTGAAAAACAAAATTCCCAAAGGAAAGGAGATTTCTTTCTTTGTTCTTCACTTAGGTAAGAGGAAGATGATAACTCCATGAAATGTAGTTATTTATGCCCCATATTTGTGCTTCATGGCATGCTTAGTCCTTGATCTTCAGTATATTTAGAAGGTTTTATGCTTATATTTGTGGAATTCCATTTTGAGATCTCCCTTTATGTTTTTGAGCAATTTGTGCATATTTGTTGATTGATTAAGTAGATTTCTAATTATATTTGACTTGGTGATTTCTCTAATGCAGGAAGGGCTCAAAAAAGATAAATTAATGTAAACCAAGGCCCAGCATTGAAGGAAAGAAGCCAAGGAAGCATTCCAGTGATCCACGCCGTGGCGCAAACATGTGCACGCCGCGGCGTGAAGGTCTCAGCCAGCCACATACTGATAGGACAGACAGCACCATGCCGAGGCGTGGGAATGTGCACACCATGGCGCGTGTCGGCGAGCTGAGCCTATTTATTCTATTTTTCATAAACCCTTTCGCACTCTCTTAGTTTTCTCTCTTTTAGGTTTTAGGTTTTTAGTTTTCTGGGTTAGAGGCTGCGGCTAGACCTCCATTAGAGGTGGAGATGGAGCTTGGGGAGCTAAGGATGGAAGCCTTCTTTCTCTTGGAAGAGGATCTGAGCTTCAATGGCGAAATCTATAAGCTTTCTCCTTCTCTCTCTTCTCTTTTCTCTTCCTCATTTTTTGAACATGTATTTTGTAATTTGTTCTCATGTTCGTTGTATAGCTGAGCTTTATTTAGGGATGATTTTGGATCCTTTTATTAATATTAATGATTTATTCTTCTCTGAGTTTGTATGGATCTTTGATTTTGTTTAATCATATGATGCTCAATGCTCCTGAATGTTTGGCCAACATTTAAGTTAATTTAATAAAGTCCAATGAACCTAGACATAGGGATTTGGGTTTGAGATCGTATGTATGATTGATGCATGTTCGATTATATTCTAATGGCAGGATGAGTTGATTCGTTAATGGGATAGAAATATACCTCTTAGCCATGCATAACACGTGTTTGAGAATAGACCTTTAAGAGTGGATTTTGTGTTAACTCTCAAGGACACTTAGTGAGTTGGGCAACTGAAACCATAGTTAGATGACCTATACATAGGCGTTTAGCTAATGTAGATTCTCAAGCTAACCTAATCATTGCATTCATATTTATGAAGAGGATTGCATGTTGTTAGTTGATGTAAAGGGTGAAGGAGGATTTCCCTAAACTCTAACTGTTTATCCTTATTGCTTTCTGTCTTTACTTTTTTTACTTTTATCCATTTTTATGTTCTTGAATAAAATTATGTAAGCTATTGGTTAATACTTAGCATTGGAAATAAACTTATCCTCGTGGGAACAATCTCTTGCACTATATTTGTATTACTTGTGTGACTCGTGCACTTGTGGTTAGCAAATGGACAAATACGTTTTGACCCTAACAAGTTTTTGGTGCCGTTACCCGGGATAAGACATTATTTTCGTATTGCTAATATTGACAATGAGTTTGCTTAATTCTAATTCAAGTTTTTCTATTTTGTTGTTGTAAATAGTTTTAATTCATGTTTTTATGCTTGTGTTTTTGGTTTACTTAAATAAGTAGTTATAGTTTGATTTTGTGTTTTTGTTAAGTTTTTGTTGTACATTCTGTGTTTTAAGTTTTTAGACATGTTTCGGAGGTGCTAGGGGCCAAAATAGAGCACCAATTTCGGCAAAAACTGGTTTGCTGTAGAATTCTGCAGCATGACTTCTCACGCGCACATCATGGGAATGTTCATACCGCGGCGTGCCAGTCTCGGCCAAATCAGGAAAGGCACCAGAGCACTCCATGCCGCAGTGTGTGAATGCTTATGTCCCTAAAACATGTTAAATAGTTTTTTATGATAACAAAGGCCAAAGTGAAGATCAAATGCCAAAGTAAAGATCAAGCACAAAAGAAAAAATCAAGATCAAAGAAAGAAGTTAAGAGGTTTATTTAGTTATAAGACTTAGAATATTAATGTTAAATGCTCTCAAGATTTCTCAAATTATTTTTCAATATATCACTTCAAAATAAATGAGAAATTTCAAAGTTAAACATGGTTTTCAAGAAAACTTTAGTTTCAATCTTAAATCTAACACTCTTAAAAGGATTTATGTTTAATCAAGTGTCTTGAGGTGTTAGAAATGACTTACAAGCTTTATTGGACTTGAAAAATGTGTTCAAAGGCCAATGTAATCGATTACATGAGCAATGTAATCGATTACAAGCAAGTCAGAGGCCATGTAATCGATTACACAATATATGTAATCGATTACAATAAGCCCAGAAAGGCAAGAACACGTTCAAAGAGTCATGTAATTGATTACATGGATATTGTAATCGATTACACAGCAAGTCAGAAGTCATGTAATCGATTACATGGATATTGTAATCGATTACAAGCAAAGTCAGAAGCCATGTAATCGATTACACCAATAATGTAATCGATTACACAGAGCCCAAAAAGCCAAGAACACGTTGGAACAACAATGTAATCGATTACATATGTTGTGTAATCGATTACACGCACTCTGACAACGTCCAACGGCTATATTAAAAGCATTAAATGCATGCCCAAAACCCCCCAACGGCTCCTTTAATTGAGAAACTTATAAATACCAAAATTGGGTCTTTATTTGAGGTTGACCTTGAACTAAAAATTGATCATCAACACTTCCAAACGTGAATCAATCCTCAAATTCATTTCTTGTTCTATTTTTTTTGTAAAAACGTGAAAAATCTTTGAGAGCATATTAGAGCTTCAATTTGTAATCATCTACTCTAGTGAGAGCTTCATTCAATCAATCTCTATTGCTTTGTAAAGAGGGTGAGGCATCCCTCCAAAAGTGTAAAGGGTGAGGTATCCCTTAGTTGAAGAGACTCAAACTCCAAGGGTGAGGTATCCCAAAGTGTTGAGTGCTCAAGGTTGTAAAGGTTATCAAGCACCTATTGAAGCTTGAAGAAATAGTGAAAAATCTCTAGCGGTTGCTTGAGGACTGGACGTAGATCACAAGTGGATTGGTGATCGAACCAGGATAAATCACTGTGTTTATTTTCTCTAAACCCTTCTCTTTACATTAAGTACTGTTTTATTGATTTGCTTGAATATTGGTACCTTTGGCTATTGCATTTATAAGTGAAAGTGTTTATCTCTTATATCCAATCATCTCTAATCATCAATTAGCTTCAACGAAAATTGTTTATTAAACGATTTGTGAAAGATTTGCGAACTTAGTTTTCATACTCAATTCACCCCCCCTCTTGAGTATTGAGGCCATTTGGTAACATGGTGTACACTTGTTCACACCGCGGTGTGGCCCCTGTTTTTGCATTTTTCTTTTATTTTCTCTATTTTTTTTATTTAATAATGCTCAGTTCTAGTTTAGATGCTGTTTTGACTTGCTTAAGTACCCTATAGACCATGAACACCAATAACACACATCACTTTGGTTTAGGGGAGTATCATTGCATGTTTTTCTATCTTAATGCTTAATGTTTAACATGTTTTGATACTTTAAGTATGTGCTAGTGATAGTCATTATACTTTCATGATTCTATCTTGTTTTGGCTATTACTGGTGGGCTGTTGATAAAAATTTCAATTTTTAACATTCTCTACATGATGCTATGCATGCTTGAATGAAAAATGATGAATCTTTTGAATGCATGATTTATTGCCATTTGCTAGTGTAATTTTGGTTGGCCAATGATATAAATGCTTGCGATTGTCCTCAATTCTTTTGTGAAACCATTTGTGATCTTGAAGCATGCTTAAGCAATCTTGTTTGTTTTTATGCATGATGTGTTTCTCACTTAGATGCTTGTTTAACTTTGAAAATATTTGAGTGTTTATCTAGAGAATGTTTATGGATTGTGCATGTGGATGATTTCTACTATCCTTGAAATTGTTTTGCAACTCTCTTGAGGCAAAATCCTAGATTATGCATGATTGAGGAAATGATTAGGGCATTGTTTGGACCGGTTGAGCCTTTCAAACTTACCCTTATATGATTATATCCCTAGGTCCCCTTTTAAAGCTTTCTAAATGTTTGGCTTTCTATGTTCTTCTTTCACCCTCATATTTCCTACCTTGTACCCATTCTAATGCATGCGAAAGCATTGCAATCTTTTCCTCCCCTTTATGTTTGTTGAGTGCATGATATGTTATTTCTTCACTTGAGCCCATTGTTTAGGGCATTTATGTTGTTCAATACAAAAGTGGCTTGAAGGAACCATTTATTGTACAAGAAGTTGTTTTTGTTAAAGAAAAAGAAAATACAAAAAGAGAAAAAGAAAAGAAAAGAAAAGAAAAGAAAAACAAATGAATGAAAGAAAGCATAAATGAAAGAAAGCATCGAGTGGTTCTAAATAGTATTATTTGTTTCATTTTGTATACCCTTGTTGTAGTGACTCAAGTCTTAGAATATCATGTTATGTTTCTCAATGTTTGTATGTTTTCCATTCCCCTTTGTTCTTCACCCCATCACCTTGGTCTTACATTATAAGCTATTAAAGTCTCTCTTGATCCTCAATCATGTGTGATTTACATTAGTGGAGAGAGAGTTGTGCTACAATTTTGTGGAATCTTGATTTGTATCCATATGTAGGTTCATAAACTTATTCGGATGCGCATGATTTGAAAAAGATAAGTTGAGCTTGCATATTTGTGAGGAATGTCATGTGCATGATTGGAAGCTTGATTGATGGCATATTAAGGATTGTGTATGTGTTGAGCTTAACAGTGAGGAATGAGTATTCTTTGAGGGCCATTATAATCATTGTGCACTAGTTGTGGTTAAAAGAAAATTGAATTTATCATTGTTGAATGCATGTGAGCATGAATTGTCAAAGTGAGTTTTCTTAGTCATACTTTGTGTTGCTCGAGGACTAGCAACATCTTAAGTTTGGGGGTGTGATAACTCCATGAAATGTAGTTATTTATGCCCTATATTTGTGCTTCATGGCATGCTTAGTCCTTCATCTTAAGCATATTTGGAAGGTTTTATGCTTATATTTATGAAATTCTATTTTGAGATCTTCCTTTATATTTTTGAGCAATTTGTGCATATTTGTTGATTGATTAAGTAGATTTGTAATTATATTTGACTTGTGATTTCTCTAATGTAGGAAGGGCTCAAAAGAGACAAATTGATGCAAGTCAAGGCCCAGCATTGAAGGAAAGAAGCCAAGGAAGCATTCCAGTGATCCACGCCGCGGCGCAAACATGTGCAGGCCGCGGCGTGAAGGTCTCAAGTTAGCCACATATTGATAGGACAGACAGATCCATGCCGAGGCGTGGGAATGTGCACGCCGCGACGTGCGTCAGTGAGCTGAGCCTATTTATTCTATTTTTCACACACCCTTTTGCACTCTCTCGGTTTTCTCTCATTTAGGTTTTAGGTTTTTAGTTTTCTGGGTTAGAGGCTATGGCTAGACCTCCATTGGAGGTTGAGATGGAGCTTGGGGAGCTAAGGATGGAAGTCCTCTTTCTCTTGGAAGAGGATCTGAGCTTCAATGCCGAAATCCATAAGCTTTCTCCTTCTCTCTTTTCTCTTTTCTCTTCCTCATTTCTTGAACATGTATTTTGTAATTTGTTCTCATGTTCATTGTATAGCTGAGCTTTATTAAGGGATGATTTTGGATCCTTTTCTTTATATTAATGATTTGTTCTTCTCTAAGTTTGTGTGGATCTTTGATTTTGTTCAATCATATTATGCTCAATGCTCTTGAATGTTTGGCCAACATTTAAGTTGATTTGATAAAGTCCAACGAACCTAGACATAGGGATTTGGGTTTGAGATCGTATGTATGATTGATGCATGTTCGATTCTATTCCAATGGCGGGATGAGTTAATTCGCTAATGGGATAGAAATATACCTCTTAGCCATGTATATCACGTGTTTGAGAATAGACCATAAAGAGTGGATTTTGTGTTAGCTCTCAAGGACACTTAGTGAGTTGGGCAAATGAAACCATGGTTAGATGAACTAGACATAGGCATTTAGCGAATGTACATTCTCAAGCTAACCTAATCATTGCATTCATATTTATGAAGAGGATAGCATGTTGTTAGTTGATGTAAAGGGTGAAGGAGGATTTCCCTAAACTCTAACCGTTTATCCTTATTGTTTTCTGTCTTTACTTTCTTTACTTTTATCTATTTTTATATTCTTGAATAGAATTAGGTAAGCTATTGGTTAATACATAGCATTGGAAATAAACTTATCCTTGTGGGAACGATCTTTTACTCTGTATCTGTATTACTTGTGCAACCCGCGCACTTGCGGTTAGCAAATGGGAAAACACGTTTTGACCCTAACAGAAGACTATCCACTTCAACCTCTCTTGGTAGTGGGAAATCTGTTTGGGTGATGGAATATGTTGTTTTTCTTTTGAGTGGTATTTGACTATATTGGTGTATGTTGATGTTATAAAATGTGTTGATGGATTGATGTTTTGGGTGTGCCATAAGTGATCGTATGACATAATATTGATGTTGGTTGAGCTAAAAGTGATTGAATGATGATGATAACGAGATTTGATGGTTTGGTTTGGATTACATGGCTTAAAGACTCTGTTTTTCTGCAAATACGAGTTGTGTAATCGATTACATCACCCATGTAATCGATTACGGAGCTCCTGGAACTGCAAAATTATGTTTCTGGGAAGCTTGTAATCAATTACAAGGTTAATATAATCGATTGCAAGGCTCCTAGACTGAGGTTAATCGATTACATCACTCATGTACTCGATTACTAGGCTTCTAAAATTGAATGTAATCGATTACATGACCCATGTAATCGATTATTAGGCTACTGGAAATGATGTAATCGATTACACACTCCATGTAATTGATTAGATTGATTCTGTTGGGTTTGTAATTGATTACCAGGACCGTGTAATCGATTGCCAGACCCCGAAAATGATGATCTTGGTTTGAAAATAATGGAATTGAGTTTCTTTAACCATGATAACCCAAGTATAAATTTTAAATATCAAAACTAAGGAATTGAAATCATTATGACGATGAAAAAGAATATGTACTAACAAAATTTGAGAAATTACCTTATGATTGAATTGAATTATATGAGATTAATTGATGTACTTGAACATCCATGATAAGTATAATTGAAGCATGCACGAGAAAGTCCATTAGACTATTGTTAAGGCCAAGTTGCCTAGGAATTGAATTGCACCTATGTGCGGGTGCGAATAGACTAGTGTAAGTCTTGTTGTTGACCTTAAGGGCGTCAGGGCGCAGGCGTCTCACATGGGACAGTTGGTAGCCCCTCTAGGCCATGAGACAGACCGATGCAAAGGCACCGATGATATTGACCGAGACACTGTCCTATGTCACGATTTGTGTAGAATGTCTTGTACAATGTCATGACATGCACGATGATAAATTGAGAATTTAAAGCACTTGTTGGCCTCGGCAGCCGAGTTACAGACATGTCTCCTGATCATTCTCTCCGAATATTTTGTGTCTAGCTCCATGGAGTAGGATTTTTGGTACCATATGCATGTGCATAATGAGTTAACACATCAATTGACATTTATTTATTTATATGATGATTAGATTTTGTTATTTTGTTGATATACGACTGCCTGAAATTGCTAAATTGCCTATCATACTGCTTATTGACGATGTTTATTATTCCTAAAATGTTATGTGGCCATTATGCGCCATTTTATTTCTGCACTGCCATAATTGGTAATGTATGTTGGAGGTCTTACCTCTTTCCTGTATTTCTATTTTTTTCTGTCAGTATTTATGTTCCATTGAAGACGTCAGCGATGGGGGTGAAGCTCACGAATTTCTCGGCTTCTCGCCTGACCACGACTAGTACCTAATTTTGGGATCATGGCGGCACGTCTGCGAGGATTTTTAGGTTATGTGCGTTTGGCCTTCCTCAGAGGTCCAGACTGCTGGCACATTAACCTTAATTCTGATCGTTGCATCTATGAGGGAGACGTAATGGTATCGTTGGCTCGGGGGCATCATGAACCGCCCATCTTCACTTGCAGTATCAGTTTATGTTTGGAATTTTATTTACCTATCAGGGAGATGTGAGGTGATCATTATTACACCCCACAGGAGGATTCTTTTGTTTTCACTGCTCGAGCCCCGGTCTGTAACTCGGTGGCTCCTATGTGGGTTTCCTCGAATGAGGAAGACCCTAAAGAGGAACCCGAGGAGGATCCTGACACGGTTCCTTCTCCTCTTAGGGACTGATATTGTCGATAGCTACTGATGGCTATCTGTTTTTTTTTTTTGGGCCTTAATATCCTTTTGGGGGTCTGTATATCATTTTGGGGGCTGGTAAAGCTTAGGCTTCTTTTTGATGAGCCTTAATGTATTTATTGAATCACAGTCTATATCTAAACAGTATATATATATATATATGATGTATCTTTTGTATGGATGTATGGGTTAGTCTTTATGTTTTTCGTTTACAATTAAATAAATAAATAAATATATATATATATATATATATATATATATATATATATATATATATATATATATATATATATATATATATCCATAGTTATGAATCTTTTATAAGTGTTAGCACTTTTGAATATTACTTTGATGAACAAGGTTATTGAATATAAATACGTGTATATAAAGAAAGGAAAGAAAAAAATGTATATATATATTCACCATTTTATTTACACAACTAAAATCAAATGGATTTAATATAATAATATATCATTGTACATGTAGGATAGTTTGATGTATGCTTTATTTCTATTTTACTCTTCATTGCAATTATGCCTTATCACTATTTTATTAATTATAAAAAAAATATACTCACTAATTTAATTGCTCGACTATAACTAAGTAAATTTATATTTATAAAAAGAACCGAGTCTTAACTTTTATTTTTATTTTCCGCATTGTAAATGAAAATGTGACGTTCCCTCCTAAAAAGGGGCATTACATTAAGTTGGTATCAGAGCCCCAGTTTATGTTTCTTTGGGTCTTGTGATTGAGTCTATCCTATTTGTGCTGTGTGAATCTCTGTGTTGGTATTCCGAGTGAGTACATCTAACCTTCCGTGTGTTTTTCAGTTAACCTAATTTGAGAAAGCAAGATGACACGTGGTGGAGACATGGCAGCTGTTATAGAAGCGATGCAAAGGATGGCTGAGGTCATTGCACAACAGACTGAACGAGCTACTCAGCAACAAGATAGAGTTGCTCAACAACAACAAAGGGCTGCTCAATAGCTCGAAGCTACTGCTGATGCTCAAAACTTAGCGGAGTTTCTTCGCCACAATTCTCCCCAATTCAAAGGAGAGTTTGATCTGGAGAAAGCCAATCTATGGATCAAAGAGCTAGAGAAAGTCTTCCGAGGCATGAATTGCACCGAGAATAAGAAGGTGACCTATGCTACCTTTATGTTGGTTGGCAATGCAGAGGACTGGTGGTATGCGACGCAAAGAACGCTCGAGGCTGAAAATCGCGAGATCACTTGGGATTTATTCAAGGATAAATTCTTGGATAAGTACTTTCCTACGAGCGCGAGGCACGCGAAGGAGATGGAGTTTCTCAACCTAAGGCAGGGGAACATGACTATTAGTGAATATGTAGTGAGATTTGAAAACTTTTCAAAGTTTTTAACGTACTTTCAGCACTAACCGATCAAAACCTGGAAGTGTCAGAAGTTTACAAAAGGACTGAGATATGAAGTGAAGAAAGTTGTTATCACACTGAAAATCAACGAGTTCTCGGAGCTGCTAGATACGTGCTGCGAAGTGGAAGCTCTAGAGTAAGCTAGAGATACAAGGAACAGGAACTTTGGACCTAAAAGGTTCCAAAGGGGCGGTGGCAACAGTTCAAATCGCTTCCAAAAGAAGCCCTATTCTCGGCTAATGGGAAACCAGCAATAGATAGTGGGTGGAAGTTCTGGCGGAGGTTCTCCTAGGAACCGGACCGGCCAAAATGTGGCATATCCCTCAAAATGCCTGAAGTGTGGGAAGGATCATCCTACGAGGGATTGTACTATGAAGGAGATTATTTGTTTTCGATGTGGCAAACCTGGCCACGTATCCTGAGACTACAACCAAGCGAAGGCTGAACCTTCAGTCAATGCTGCAAGGGCCAATAAACCGCAAGTAGGAGGACGGGTTTATACCATGAGCGGAGCTGAAGCCTCCGAGTCTGAAGACTTGATTCAAGGAGAAGGCACTATAGAAGGTAACCTTTTGACTGTACTGTATGATTCTGGGGTAACCCATTCTTTCATATCTTATGACTGTCTGCTACGACTTGGTTTACCAGTGTCTACCTTACCTTTTGATCTGACTGTTTCTACCCCTACTGATAAATTGGTAGTTACTACCAAAGTCTGTTTAAATTGTCCCTTGATTGTTGAAGGTCGAATCTTTTCTGTCGATTTGATCTATTTACCCCTTTCTCAGCTAGATATAATTTTGGGGATGGACTGGTTGTCCTCTAGCCATGTTCTATTAGATTGTTTAAGAAAAACCATAGTTTTCCCTATGGATGAGGATTCTAGATACTTGACGGCCAACCAAGTTCAAGCTCTCTTTAAGGAAGGAGCTCATGAATACATGCTATTGTCTTCTTTAAAAATTGAGAGTAAGGTTGATGTGAGCACAATTCTAGTGGTGAATGAATTTCTCAAAGTCTTTCCTGAGGATGTACTTGGTTTACCACCAGCGCGAGAAATAGAATTTGCTATTGACCTTGTACCGGGAGCTGGTCCCGTGTCTATAGCACCTTATAGGATGTCACCAGTGGAATTAACTGAACTTAAGGAGCAGCTAGAGGAGCTTTTGGAAAAGCAATTCATCAGACCAAGTGTATCACCTTGGGGAGCACCAGTACTGCTAGTTCAAAAGAAAGACGTTTCATCGAGGTTGTGCGTGGACTACAGATAGCTAAACAAAGTGACAATCAAGAATAAATATCCACTCCCAAGAATTAATGACTTAATGGACTAGCTAAAGGGAGCCGCAGTGTTTTCAAAAATTGACCTGCGATCTAGGTATCATCAAATATGAGTAAAGACGGAAGATATATCTAAGACTGCTTTTCGTAACCGATACGGCCATTACGAGTACCTTGTGATGCCATTTGGCATGACGAATGCACCTGCTATCTTCATGGATTATATGAACTAGATCTTTCATCCTTACTTAGACAGGTTTGTTGTTGTCTTCATTGATGACATTCTGATATACTCTCAAAATCAGGAGGATCATGCTGAACACCTTAGTATAGTTCTCCATATTCTAAAGGAGAAAGAACTGTATGCCAAACTCTCAAAATATGAATTTTAGCTAGAAGAAATTAAGTTTTGGGGTCATGTAATCTTGAAGGAAGGGATTGTGGTGGATCCATCAAAAGTAGAGGTAGTGCTACAATGGGAAAGGCCTAAGTTAGTGACGGAGATTCGTAGCTTCATGGGATTGGCCGGATATTACCGGAGGTTCATTGAGGGATTTTCCAAAATCACAGGACCTCTTACTAAACTCACGAGGAAGAACCAGACTTTCGAGTGGACCGACAGCTGTGAACAGAGTTTCCAAGAGTTAAAAAGACGGCTGACTACCTCGCCAGTGTTAGTGCTACCTGATCCGAATGAGCCTTTCGAGGTGTATTGTGACGCTTCATACTAAGGACTAGGATCTGTGCTTATGCAACATGGAAGAGTGGTGGCTTATGCTTCAAGGCAATTGTGAGTGCATGAGAAGAACTACCCGACGCACGACGTGGAATTAGCGACTGTGGTTTTTGCTTTGAAGATATGGAGGTATTTCCTCTATGGAGCGACGTTCAACATCTTTAGTGATCACAAAAGTTTGAAATATTTGTATGATCAGAAGGAGTTGAACATGAGGCAGCGGAGGTGGCTGGAGTTCCTGAAAGACTATGATTTCTAACTTCTGTATCACTCTGGCAAGGCAAACGTCGTGGCAGATGCCTTGAGTAGGAAGATGATCAGTGTCTCTGCCCTGATGATCAAGGAAAAGGTTCTAATAGAGCAGTTCAGAGATGTTTGGTCTTTTGTGGAATTAGAACCAGGAAAGATCTGCATGAACATGGTCACCATCTCAAGTAAGCTGATGGAGGACATAAGGGAAAAGCAGAAGGTCGACAAGTTCTTGCAAAAGTTAAGAGAACTAATGAAGCAATGCAACGAAATAGCATTTGCGGAAGGAACAGATGGAATTCTGAGATTCTGAGGTAAAGTCTGTATTCCCCGTGATCAAGAGTTAAGGAAGTATATTCTTGAACACGCTCATACCAGCCAGTTGAATATGCACTCGGGAATAACGAAAATGTATCAAGACTTGAAGAAACTATTTTGGTAGCATGGAATGAAGAGTGACATCATTAGATATGTATCGACTTGTTTGGTTTGTCAGAAAGCTAAAGTGGAACATCAAAGATCTGTAGGATTGCTGCAACCATTGTCTATTCCTGAATGGAAGCAGGATAGCATTGTAATGGATTTTGTGGTGGGTTTGCTAAGGACAAGAAAATGGCATGACTCGATTTGGGTAATTATGGATCGACTCATGAAATCAATGCATTTTCTTCTGATCAACATAAGGTACAACTTGGAGAAACTGACTCAGCTGTATATTGGAGAAATTATTAGACTGCACGGTGTACCTATAAGTGTTGTTTCGGATAGGGATCCAATATTCATTTCAAAGTTCTGGCAGAGTCTACAAGAATCATTAGAGACAAAGTTACGTCTAAGTTCTGCTTATCACCCACAAACCGATGGCCAATCGAAGAGGACGATCCAATCATTGGAAGATTTGCTCAGAGCTTGCACCATAGAAGAGACTGGAAGTTGGGATGATGTTCTACCATTGATAGAATTCATATACAACAACAATTATCATTCAAGCATAGGGATGGCACCCTATGAGGCTCTGTATGGGCGGCAGTGTCAGACTCCTTTATGTTGGTACCAAGATGGTGAGCGCCTCACTATTGGACCAGATGTTATACAATAGACGACTGAAAAAGTTAAGATGATTTAGGAGAAGATGAGGACAGCTCAGAGCTGACAAAAGAGTTATGCAGACAAAAGAAGAAAGCCTCTTGAGTTTGAGGAAGGCGGGCATATATTTTTGAAAGTTACACCTACGACTGGGGTGGGTCGGGCCTTGAAATCTAGAAAACTTACTCTAAAATTCCTTGGACCTTACAAAATTCTTCGCCGGATAGGTCCAGTAGCCTATTAAATAGCCTTACCCCCTTTCTTCTCAAACATTCACAATGCCTTCCATGTGTCACAACTGCGAAAATACATTCCTGACCCAAGTCATGTCATAGCATCAGATACAGTATAATTAAAAGAGAACTTAACCTATGAGGCACCTCCTGTAAGAATTGAGGATAAAAGGATAAAGCAACTAAAAGGCAAAGAGATCTCATTAGTAAAGGTAATCTGGAACAAAACGACTGGAGATGCAACATGGGAGCTAGAAGACAAGATGAAAGAGCAACACCCACAACTATTCTAAGGTATGAAAATTTCAAGGACAAAATTTTTTTTTAGGGAGAGAGTTGTAACACCCCGAAAATTATTTATTTCATCATAGATAATCATTTTATAACATTTATGATTTTTGAGAATTTTTCTAGATTTTCTAGAAACGTCAAATATTTTAGTATATTCTTCATTTTACATGCATGTTGAGCGGAGCCGGGAAAACGAAATATTTTTCCTGAGGCTGGTAAACTTTGAACTGTGGAAAAGTCGACGGGGGATCTTACTAGACCCAAGGCCGAGCATAGTTTACGAGGTTTATGTTTTACGAAATTTTATCTGATAAATAAAATCACAGAATAATTAATTATCTAAGAAACAATAAAATATTATTTACGCTAACTGTAATTTTGTCCACTGAGAAATAGTTCTAGTAGATTATTTCTATCTAGTTGCTTTTATGACATCGTTTAAGTGATCCCACACTTCACTTTATCGAGAGGCGTGCGAAGCTTCTCAAGGAAGCTTCAAGGGAACTTCTAGGAAGCTTCCTCCCAACCACTTCACTCTCTCTCCTCTCCTATGTTGCTGCACGGTTGGGCCAAAGGAAAATCACATTTTTTTTGAATTTTTCTCATTTCTCCTCCTCTCACTCACGCAGGTCTCCCTCTCTTCCTCTCTTCTCCCACACACAAACACTCCATTGTTAAACCTTCAAGCTCTCACACTCTTTGCACCCACATTGTGATTGGAAGACCACCATCTTTTAGGAAATCATCTTCAAGAACTCATCATCCCCTCCATTTTCATCTTCTTCCACCAAGCTCCAAAGCTTGAAACTTTGAGGTAAAACTCCATAAACTCTTTCATTTTTCCATCTCATTTTCATATTCCATGATCATATTAGTGACCATGGATGTTTTATCCAAGCTTGGGTGGTGATTCTTGCAAGATTGGATATTCTAGGGCCTTGAGGTGGTGAAAAATGAAATTCCCAAAGGAAAGGAGATTTCTTTCTTTGTTCTTCACTTTGGTAAGAGGAAGACTATCCACTTCAACCTCTCTTGGTAGTGGGAAATCTGTTTGGGTGATGGAATGTGTTGTTTTTCTCTTGAGCGGTATTTGACTATATTGGTGTATATTGATTTTATAAAATGTGTTGATGGATTGATGTTTTGGGTGTGCCATAAGTGATCATATGACATAATATTGATGTTGGTTGAGCTAAAAGTGATTGAATGATGATGATAACGAGATTTGATGGTTTGGTTTGGATTACATGGCTTAAAGACTATGTTTTTCTACAAATACGAGTTGTGTAATCGATTACATGGGTGATGTAATTGATTACAGAGCTCCTGCAACTGCAAAATTATGTTTCTGGGAAGCTTGTAATCGATTACAAGGTTAATATAATCGATTACAAGGCTCCTGGACTGAGTGTAATCAATTACACTACTGATGTAATCGATTACCAGGCTTCTGAAATTGAATGTAATCGATTACATGACCCATGTAATCGATTACCAAGCTATTGGAAAGGATGTAATCGATTACACAATCCATGTAATCGATTACATTGATTCTGTTGGGTTTGTCATCGATTACCAGGACCGTGTAATTAATTACCAAACCCCGAAAATTATGATCTTGGTCTGAAAATGATGGAATTAAGTTTCTTTAGCCATGATAACCCAAGTATAAATTTTAAATATCAAAACTGAAGAATTGAAATCATTATGATGATGAAAAAGAATATGTTCTAACAAAATTTGAGAAATGACCTCATGATTGAATTGAATCATATGAGATTAATTGATGTACTTGAACATCCATGATAAGCATAATTGAAGCATGCATGAGAAAGTCCATTAGACTATTGTTAAGGCCAAGTTGCCTAAGAGTTGAATTACACCTGTGTGCGGGTGCGAATAGACTAGTGTAGGTCCTGCTGTTGACCTTGGGGGCGTCAGGGCGCGGGCGTCTCACAGGGGACAGTTGGTAGGCCCTCTGGGCCGTGAAATAGACCAATGCAAACGCACCGATGATCCTGACCGAGACACTGTCCTATGTCATGATTTGTGTAGAATGTCTTGTACAATGCCATCACGTGCACGATGATAAATTGAGAATTTAAAGCACTTATTGGCCTCGGCAGCTGAGTTACAGACATGTCTCCTGATCATTATCTCTGAATGTTTTGTGTCTAGATCCATGGAGTAGGATTTTTGGTACCATATGCATGTGCATAATGAGTTAACACATCAATTGACATTTATTTATTTATATGATGATTAGATTTTGTTATTTTGTTGATATACGACTGCCTGAAATTGCTAAATTGCCTATCATACTACTTATTGATGATGTTTGTTATTCCTAAAATGTTATGTGGGTGTCATGTACCATTTTATTTCTACACTGCCATAATTGGTAATGTATGTTGGAGGTCTTACCTCTTTCCTGTATTTCTATTTTTTTTTCTGTCAGTATTTATGTTCCATCGAAGACGTCGGCGACGGGGGTGAAGCTCACGAATTTCCCAGCTTCTGGCCCGACCACGACTAGTACCTGCTTTTGGGATCATGGCGGCACGTCCGTGAGGATTCTTGGGTTATGTGCGTCTGGCCTTCCTCGGAGGTCCAAACTGCTGGTACATTAACCTTAATTCTGATCATTGTAACTATGAGGGAGACGTAATGGTATCGTTGGCTTGGGGGCATCATGAACTACCCATCTTCACTTGCAGCGTCAGTTTACGTTTGGAGTTTTATTTACCCATCAGGGAAATGTGGGGTGATCGTTATTATACCCCACAGGAGGATTCTTTTATTTCCACTGCTCGAGCCCCGGTCCGTAACTCGGTGGCTCCTATATGGGTTTCCTCAGATGAGGAAGACCCTGAAAAGGAACCTGAGGAGGATCCTGACACGGTTCCTTCTCCTTTTAGGGACTAATACTGTTGATAGCTACTGATGGCTATCTATTTTTTTTTGGGGCCTTAATATCCTTTTGGGGGCTGGTAAAGCTTAAGCTTCTTTTTTATGAGCCTTAATGTATTTATTGAGTCACAGTCTGTATCTAAACAGTATATATGTAACACCCCAAATTCTAGCTATATGAATAATAATAGCAGAATTATACTGTTTTGTATTTTATGTGTGGTACAAAAATAATTTGACTGTTCTGAAATTATATTTGATCATTTTGTGTGATTTGCTCCTGGCCAGGAAAAATAATAATTTTCAGGCCAGAGAAATTCTGATCTGCCTCATTTGGAGACGGGGGATCTTACTAAACCCGAATCTAAGTGACACAGAAAAGAATCTTTTAATTTTTAGAATCTATCTATAAAAATAAAAATATTGTACTAATAAATATCTGTGGTTATATTTATAGCAGCTGTTGCTATGAATGTTGGACCGATAAGTTTTAACTAGCGAGAAAAGCGCTTAGAATATTTCTGTAATCAAAATTAAAATGAAATAATAGGAAATAGTCAACATAAATGATTGGACTTTTCTAACCAATGAGAATTGGTCAAGGAAAGAAGCTTAGACCTTCTTGTGGACCATTAGATTTGAAGCTTGATTTAGAAGCTTTGATCTTCACCATTGATCCAATCAATGGTGTAAAACAAATCCTACCAAAACTATCAAGTAATATCCACCATAGATAAAATTAATGGATAGGAAATCAAATTGATTTTCAATGGATAGGATTGAGTCAACAAAAAATTGCTTGACTTTTGCTTAGGAAACTAATTAACCTTAATGTAGTGGACCTAATGGTCTAATTAAGAAACTAAGTAAACTAACTTAACTAGTAATTAGTTATAATTTAATCTTTAATTTAATATCCTAATTCTAATTAGAGGTGATGATACATGCTAAATATGTTAAACTAAATTAGTTTTATACTTGGATAATTAAGTAGGAATGATTAGGAAATTAAACTTAACTAATTAGCTAATTAATTAACTAGTAATTAAGCTTGGATTAGCAACAAATTGAAGAGTTTAAACTCACCAAGCTCCACGGTCCAAAGAGCTTGATTTGGAGGCGGAGAATGGAGACGGTCTGAAGAAGAAGAAGCAACCACGGTTCAGCACTTGGAGAAGCTTCCAAGTAATATTTGAATACTCAAATGTCATGCAAAGTCAAGTTGGTGACCAATGACAAGTGAGTGTCCTTATGCAATTAAAGAATAGATACTTACTCAAGCAAAAGTCACTCACGGTCACTCACCAAGACAGCATGGCAGCAGCTGTAAAATGGGAGAATTATCCAAGTAATTCTCTTCATTTTCTCCTCACAAGTCACACGGCAGCAGCTCATGGCAGCAGCTGGAAGGATTGGACAATTATACAAATAAATCTCTTTATTTTATCCTCACAATTCACTCAAGGCAGCAGCTGTCCTTATGCACTCAAAAAAATTGGATAATTACTCAAGTAATTCTTTCCAAATTTCACAAGTTATTACACGGCCAGCAGCCTTCTTGAAACGTCCTCATCCTTTTGCTTTTTATACTTATCAAATATAAGCTTATTTCTCTCAAAGTGCCAAGAGATCACGCACCTTCTCTTCCATTTTCTTTCTTCACATTCGGTCATCACCTTAAACCCACACCATCAAGCCTTTAAAAAAATTCATCTCTTGATTTTATTTTGACTCAAGTTATGTTCTAACCATTTCTCCTTCACAAGTTTTGTCATAAACCTTTTCCTAAAGGGTAAGCTTTGATTTAATGATTCAAAGTTTGATTTTAATTTTTGTTAATCATGATTTCTCCATGGTTTTTTTTCAATCTTGATGCTTGTATGTGCATTTACAAATTTTCTTGGAACTTTGGGGTTTGTTTAGGAGGTGAACAAAGTTTCAAGGAAAGGAGGAAAGCTTAGAAAGCTTGTCTTCAAGAGGTAAGAGGGAGATTCAACCTCACCACCCATGTTCTGGTAGTGTGAGGATGGTTTGTTCGGTGAAAAATCCTTAAGGATTTATTGACCTATTGTTTGAGGTTATTCACCTATTGTTTGAGGTTCTTGGATCTGTATTTGAAATTTGTGCACTGCTTGTGTTTCTATGTTTGTATGTGTAGTATCTATGAGATACGATTTTATTTCACTGCTTGCCTGTATGCTGTAATGCCTAAGTAACTGATAATATGTATGTATGTGAAATATATACTGTAAAGAAACTTATACTATATGTATGTTAAATTTATACTGTAAATTTTATGAGAAAGGGATTCAATTGTAAATGTTATGGAAATATGGGGTCATTATGTAAATATAAAATTTTGAGGGGCTATAGTGAAAATACCATATTTTGAGGGACGAAAATATAAATTATGTGTTTTGAGGGACGAAAACATAATTAATCTGTTTTAAGGGATGAAAATGTAATTTATGAGTTTTGAGGGACTATTTTGCAAATATGAGAAAAATACAGTAAATTTTACTATTAAAATGAGTAAAACAGTAATTCTGATTCAAAACGTATGAAAAATATTCACGCGATTGGAAAACATTGAAAAATCATTACGTGATTTGAAAAAGCATGTAATTGGGTCGCGAGTGAGAAAATATGAAAATATGACTATGCGATTAAATTACAAGTAATAATGTTGTTAAATTATTATATAAACCCCGCATATGTGATATTAATGGAAATTGTGAATAGTGCATAGTACATGCATTAGAAAGGTCCAAAGGATTTGTGTAAGGCAAGTTGCCTAGGAGAGACTACACCTCCTGAGTGGGTGCGATAAGCGTAGTGTAGGTCACTTGTTGACCTTGGGGGCATTGGGGTGCGGGTTGCCTACAATGGACAGTTGGTAGCTCTTCTGTACCGTGAGTTAGACTGATGCAACACACCAATGATCCGGACCGAGACACTATCCCTAATCATGATTTGATACAGACTGTCGTGTATATGCTAGATGTGCACAAATTGAGCACGTGGTCTGAAGCATGTTAGTGCCGACAGATCTTTTCAGTCACTCTCTCCGACTTGAGTTGTAGCTCCATGGAGTAGGATATTGAGTCAGTGTACATTTGCATTCATAGAGGATATATTATTGTAATTCTTGCTCATGTGTAATTCTTGCTCGTAATAATTAAAAGTAATAATTAAAATGTTAAATATTTGAATATTGAAAGTAGCATAATCGTAATTCTTGTATTATTTCCTGTGTAATGATGATATACAATGTTAGTGGCATAACTGTAATTATAGTATGACATCTGTATGATATTTTGGATGTGATTATCTTCATTGCTACCATACTGGTATTGGCGTAGGTGATCTCACCTCTTGTATGTATATGTTGTATCATGTTTATGTGTTGTTAAGACACTGAGCCAGACGTAGAGCGAGAAGTAGAGAAAGGTCCAAATTCCGTTGAGAACTTCGAGTTTTGATGGCGGTAGAGATCCCTAGTTTCTTGGGTTACATGAGACTGACATTAATCAGAGGGGACGAGGCATGGACTGAAGATCTTGAGAGAGAGAGTATATATTATCTGGGAGATGTGAATATTAGATTGAGTAGGCTACAGTCAGGGAACCCTTACTTTTCTGTTACTATCTATGTACAATTAGAGTTCCCTATATCCATCAAAGACTGGGAGCGTACTATTGCACCCCTAGAGAGAGTAGTGTCGTATCGTCCGCTCGGACATTTGTTCCCAGACTTTACGTCGGGTTGGAATTCCCCACCCGGGAGTCGAGGAGGACCCATCGAGGTCGGCTACTTCGAGGCTCATTTGCCTAGAAGTACTTGGGCAAAGATGTCAATGTAAATAGTGTTTAAAATTTTTGGAGTGACTAGTTTGTAATATTTACAGTATAATAGTGTTAAAGACTTGTATATGTATAACAAGAGACTTGGATATGTATAAATGATGTAAATTATTTGTAATGATGCTGTGATGTTTTATTTTCTACTAAGTTTATTTTCTTGTTATTAAGAATTTTTGAATTTTGTATTTTTCCCTACAAAGTACGTTATCTAAATAAGGTTGATTTGGTAATTATGTAACATAAATGTGACATCTTAAGGTGGGTGTTACAATATATATATATGATGTGTCTTTTGTATGGATGTATGGGTTAGTCTTTATGTTTTTTGCTTACAATTAAACATATATATATATATATATATCTATACTTATGAATCTTTTATAAGTGTTAGCACTTTTGAATATTACTTTGATGAATAGGTTATTGAATATAAATACGTGCATATAAAGAAAGGAAAGAAAGAAAAATGTATATATATATTCACCATTTTATTTACACAACTAAAATCAAACGGGTTTAATATAATGATATATCATTGTACATGTAGGATGGTTTGATGTATGCTTTATTTCTATTTTACTCTTCATTGCAATTATGCCTTTCACTATTTTGTTTATTATAAAAAAATATATACTCGCTAATTTAATTACACGACTATAATCAAGTAAATTTATATTTATAAAAAGAACCAGGTCTTAACTTTTATTTTTATTTTTCGAATTGTAAATGAAAATGTGACGTTCCCTCCAAAAAAGGGACGTTATAAATAAACCCCTATTTTTAGTCTTTACACTCTCCATGTACTTTATTTATTGAGCTTGACCATGTTTTGTAAGCCTGATCACAAATTGGGCTTAATTGATCCTTTCAGCATTATTAGGATTTTACACTATTTTTGTATTTCAGTCATATCTTGAGTTTTATATATTCAAAATTTATGTGTCTTGCCTTGTGGGAAACATAAGAGATAGCTCTACAACTTTCATGCAAATCCCCAGAGCTGAATCAAATATCTAATAGACTGAATTGGGCTCGGAAGTCAGAACACAGGTACTGTTGCTGGAACTCGAGCAGTGTACACTAATTGGTCCATAACCTGGGCTAGTGGTCTTTTAGAGTTGAAACTAGTGTCATTCGAGAGCTTACACATAAGGCTCAAACTCTTATGAAGACCACTAATTGAAACTACAACATTTTAATGGTGTTCTACCCTTGTGAAGTAGGTTGACGAGACCAGAGACCCATTGAGAGTGATTTGGGCATAACTCTCTCATCTTAAGCCCAAATCAAGTGATTTTGGTGGCAAAGCAAAGCTAAGAGGCAGAGGATTAACTTTAACTTAGGCAAAAATTAGGATTCCTAATTTTAAGTCAATTATTTTTGTATAAATAAGGGACCCAAGATAGATAGAAGCCCTAAGTTGTACTACTTGATTCTTCTACCTAGTATTCTCTCCTTTCTTTTGCAAACCTTGTGCTGCATCCATGGAGAGCTAAACATCTGAGATCAATCCAAGGATCTTGAGGAAATTTTGGTTTGGCTTTGAGATTTTGTACCTAGTTTTGATTTTGAATTGAATTAATTATCTTATTCTTCTCTTGATTTAGATTTCGATACATGATTAGAAATTTCTATTATGTGATATGATTCGATTGGATCCTTAATCCTAATTTAGATTTGTGATTAAATTGTGATTGATTAACTATGGTTTAGTCATAAGAATTGAAGACAATTAGGTTGCCAGATTTGTTAATCTAGGTTAATTGAATTCTGATTGTTAAACAAGCATAGGTTGTATGAATCTAACAATCGCAAGTTTATGAATCCTTTGTTAGTTAAATTCTAGGTGATTATCTAGTATTGAATTCAATGTGTTTGATGCATAGATTTTGTTCAGTCATAAATTAACCAATTAATTTAATCCAAATGCATGTTTAGTGATCAATGACAAGCCAACTAGGTTTCTAACGGTTTCTTGAATTAGTTGCTTTGCAATTTAATTTTTCCAACATTTAATTATTATGTTTACATTCTGCATATATAATCCTCCCTATTTGACCTTGATTTAGTTTGATTGGTACCTTGATCCTCAAGAGACAACTCCGTTTGCTACCTTGTGCTACAAGTTATCGGTAGAACTAGAATTTTGTCATTTGGTTGTGCGCGACACTCGAATCAAATTTGGTGTTGCTATTGGGGATCATTAGGTGCTAATTAATCATATCAATACTTTCACTAACCCACTAACCCTTTTGTTGCTGTGTTTTTGTGGTTTTCAAGCAAAAATAGGTGATTTCAGGTCATTCTTCAAAAAATTGTATAGACCAACATGCTCAGAATTAGCTAAAACTTGGTCAGTTAAAGGAAAAAGGCCTAATAAACAAGTGTCAATGCCCCATGGTTTTGCCAAATTCCATCCTTTAGACTATTTTTTCAATTTTTTAATATTTTTTATTATATTTTTTAGTTTCATTTTTGTGTAGTTTTCATGCTATGATGGTCCCATAATTTTTAAAAATTTGTAGATATAGTTTCTGTTGAGTTTTTGTGTGATTTTTATCATTGCTTTGTGTCTTTGTGTTTTGAGTCCCTATAGTACTGTCTGATGCATGACTAGGTTTTTGGATAACCATATACTTGACATGGAAAAAACCTTGCATGTATTGATAGAACTCGTAGGATTAGTAAAGAATAACATCTGAGGTTGAGACTAACATTGAATTTGAAACTGAAGGTGAGCATATAGATAACACTACACCTAATAACATGCAAAATAGGATCTTAAAGGAACTAGTTGCACTGGATGTGAACTATCAATCATTGTGCATTCAATATCTTGATTTAGATGCTTATTTTGAACTTAAATCAAGTTTTCACTTACTGCCTATGTTTTATGACCTTGCAAGAGAGTACCCTCAGAAGCACTTAAAGGAGTTCCATGTGGTCTGTTCCACCATAAAACCATAAGGAATTGCAAAGGAACATATCAAGCTAAGAGCCTTTCCTTTTCATTAGATGATGTAACCAAGGGCTAGTTATATTACTTGCAACCAAGAGTTATCACTTCCTGGAATGACATGAAGAAACTATTTCTGGAGAAGTTTTTTCCTACATTAAAAGCTGCTACAATCAGAAAGGATATATGTGGGATCAAACAAATGAGTGGTGAGACCTTGTATGAATGTTGGGATAGATTCAAAAAATAATGTGCAAGCTACGTACACCACCAAATTAGTGATCAACTATTGATCCAGTGCTTTTATGAAGGTTTATTGCCAATGGACAGAAGCATGGTGGATGCTGTGAGTGGAGGTGCCTTAGTTGACAAAACCCTAGCTGCTTCTAGAAACTTGATCGCAAACATAGTTGGCAACTCACAGTAATTTAGTACCAGAATGATAACTCCAACCAGAGGAGTCAATGAAGTCCAACTTTCTAATGCTAATCAACAAAGACTAAAACATAGACTAGATAAGCTGACCTGTTTGATTAGACAATTGGCAGTAGAAAAGCACCAACCATCTATGCAAGGACTTGCTCGAGTGTGCAGTATTTGTTCTTATCCTTCACACCCCACAGATGCATGCCCTACACTTCAAGATGACAGTTCTATATTCCAAGACAAATCTGTTGCTGCAGTAGGTGTTTTTCTTAGTAAACCATAATTCCAGCAACAACAACAAAGATATGATCCATTCTCCAACACATACAATCCTAGCTGGAGAGATCATCCTAACTTGAGATATGGGAATGTAGCACCACAACAATAGTACAAGCAGCCCTTCCAATAGCCAATGAGATAGCAACAATTTTAACAACAGGCTAGACCAAGGAGACCACCCTTCCAGCAACAACCATAAGGTCTTGCAACCATAAAATCTAAGCCTACTTTGGAGGATCTAATGAAGCAGATGGCCACCAATAACATACAGTTTCAATAGAGGACAGAAACTTTAATTCAAAACTTGGAAACTCAAATTGGACAATTAGCTTCTACTTTGAGTCAATTGTAGAATCAAGGATTTAGCCAACTCCCTTCCTAAACAATTCCCAATCCAAAGGGGAATGTGATTTCCATTATGTTGAGATCTGGAAAAACAGTGGAGGTGGATTCCAAACCAACAGTGAACAAACAACTGCACAAGCCACAACAATAGCCATGCCTAATTTTGGTGCATTAACCTAGAAATATAATAATGATGATGATAAAGTAGCTGCTGAAGCCAAACAGAAGCCTCAACTTGCTATAGCTCTTCTTTTTCCACAAAGAGCCACATAGTATAGAAAAATAAAAGAGGCTGAGAAAGACAAAGAGCTACTTCAGACTTTTAGGAAAGTGGAAGTAAACATCCCACTACTGGATGCAATCAAGCAGATACCAAAATATGCCAAGTTCTTGAAGGAACTATGTACACGCAAAAGGAGGCTGAAGGGTAATGAGAGAATCAACATAGGGCAGAATGTTTCAACCCTTATCTAGCCTATGCCATAAAAGTGCAAGGATCCAAAGACTTTTACAATTCCTTGCATAATAGGAAATTGTAGATTTGAGAATGCCATACTAGACTTAGGTGCTTCCATTAATGTAACTCCTAAGTCTATTTTTAATTCCCTTGAACTTGGTCCTTTGCAGGCTACAGGTGTGGTGATCTAACTAGCTAATAGGAGTAATGCTTACCCAGCTAGTTTGGTGGAGGATGTACTGGTCCGGGTGAGCAAGATGATATTCCCAGCTGACGTCTACATTTTGGAGATGGAGGGAGAGTCATCATCCAACAAGACTCCCTTTATTCTAGGGAGACTTTTCCTTAAAACAACACAAATAAAGATTGATGTGCATTCAAGAGTTCTATCCATGGAGTCTGGAGATTCCATTGTGAGGTTTAATATTCTTGATGCTATGAACATCCCATGGAAGAACATTTTGTTTTTCATATTAATTTAATTAATGATTTAGTTGATAATTCGTATACTGACTTATGTGAGGAGTTTCCTGAGATTGCTGATTTTGGTGACTCTATGTGCAGTGATTAGTGTGCTAGTTGTGATTATGATAAGTTGTGTTCTGTATGTTCTAAAATTTCTATATTTTTGGGATATGATGAATTTATTCCAGTGTTAGCAGATTGTACAACAAGTAATATCTATGCAGAGGTTCAGGCAGTAGAAGCAAAGCAACAATAACCCATTAGATTATTACCTTCTTAGTGTAGCCACCAAAATTAGAGCTGATGCCATTACCCAAGCACCTGAAGTAAGCATAATTAGAAGATAATGAGTAGCTTCTAGTGATTGTAGCCAAAAACCTCCCTACTGAATAGGAGGCAAGATTGCTATAGGTTTTCAAAAAGAAAAGAGGGTCATCGAATGGATATTGGTTGATATACTTGGAATTAGCCCTGCCACATGCATGCACAAAATTTTACTTGATGATGCAGCTAAACTAGTGAGGCAACCCTAGAAGAGATTGAATCCTCTAATTTTTGATGGGGAGAAGAAAGAGGTGACCAAGCTACTGCAGGCTGACATTATCTATCCCATCTTTAACAGTCAATGGGTGAGCTCGATGTAGGTTGTCCCTAAGAAATATGGAGTGACTGTTATGGCTAATCAGAAGAGTGAGCTGATTCCTACCAAAGTACAGAATAGTTAGAGAGTCTATATTGATTATAGAAGGCCCAATCAGGCTACTAGGAAGGACCGTTACCCCTTTCCATTCATTGACTAGATGCTGGAGTAGTTGGTTGGCAAGTCACACTATTGCTTCTTAGACGATTACATTGGATACTTCAAGATCCACATTGCATCTAAAAACTAAGAGAATACCACATTTACCTATCCCTTCACCTTCACTTACAGATGGATGCCATTTGGCCTCTGCAATGCCTCTGGCACCTTCTAGCGGTGTATGTTAAGCATATTTTTAGACTTTTTAGGAGTGCATGGAGGTATTCATGGATGATTTTACTATTTATGGTTCTTATTATTATTCTTGTTTGGATAGTCTAGTTAAGGTACTGCATAGATGCATTGAAACTAACCTTGTTTTAAATTTTGAAAAATGTCATTTCATGGTAGTACAGGGTATAGTTTTAGGCCATGTAGTCTCTAGTAATGGCATTGAAGGAGATCTTGCTAAAATAGATGTCATTACCTATTTATCTTATCCCATATGCGTACGGGAGGTGCATTCTTTTTTGGGACATACAGGTTTTTACTGGTGCTTCATTTGGGATTTTACTAAGATCACTCTTCCACTATCTAATTTTCTATAAAATGATGTGGAGTTCGTCTTTGACCAGAAATGCCAGGAAGCCTTTGATCATTTGAAAAAGGCATTGATCAGCACCCCTATCATCTAGCCCCCTAACTGGACACTTCCATTTGAGCTTATGTGCGATGCCTCCAATTATGTAGTGGGAACTGTCTTGGCACAGAGAGTAAGGAAGGATCCTCATGTGATCTACTATGCCTCTAGAACTTTGGATGCTACTCAATCCAACTACACAACTACAAAAAAAGAACTCTTAGCCATTGTATTTGCTTTACATAAATTTAGATCATATCTGCTTAGTTCTAAAGTGGTTTTGCTTTTTGATCATTCATCGTTGAAGTTTCTTTTGAAGAAACCTGAAGTGAAACCATGACTAATTAGGTGGATACTGCTGCTCTACGAGTTTGATCTTGAAATCCTGGATAAGAATGGAGTAGAAAACTTGGTGGCTAATCATTTAAGCAGAATTAAGAGAGCTTTAGAGCCTCTGGCCATCCATGACTCTTTCCCAGATGAGTAACTTTTACAGCAGCAAGGTAAGACTACTTCTCCTTAGTTTACTGACTTAGTTAATTAATTGGTTGCTGGTGTACTACCTGCATATTTCACTAGGGCTCAGATTGATAAGTTAAAGAGTGAGCCTAAGTATTATATGTAGGATGATTCTTAACTGTGGATATTTTGTATTGACCAAGTGATTAGGAGATGCATACCTGATCATGAGTTTGATTTTGTTCTTAGCTTTTGTCATGCATTTGCATGTGGTGGACATTTTGGACCTAAACGTACAGATAGGAGAGTCTTGGACTCTGATTTATATTGGCCTACCTTATTCCATAATACATACTTGTTCTGTAAGTCTTGTGAATAGTGCCAGAGAATAGGGAACATTTCTTGCAAGAATGAGATGCCCTAGAAACCTTTGTTATTTTGTGAGATTTTTTATGTATGGGGTATTGATTTTATGGGACCCTTTCCTATTTCTTTTGATTTTGTTCGTATTTTGTTGACTGTTGATTATGTATCTAAGTGGGTGGAGGCAAAAACCAATCGAACTGATGATTCCTAAGTTATTGTGAATTTTGTTAGATCACATATTTTCTACAGGTTTGGAGTCTCGAGGACCATCATCAATGATTAGGGTTCGTATTTCTGCAATCGGAGCATGGAGGCTTTGATGAAGAAGTATAGAGTCATGCACAAAGTTTCTACACCTTACCACCCCCAGACCAATCGGCAAGCTACTGTTTCCAACAAAGAAATCAAGCAGATACTTCAAAAGATAATCCAACCTAACAGAAAGGATTTGTGCAAAAGGCTTGAGGATACTTTATGGGCTTACCAGATTGCCTATAAGACACTGATTATGATGTCCCCTTATCAAATTATCTTTGGCAAGGCATGGCACCTGCTAGTGGAAATTGAGCATCGCGCATTTTGGGCAATGAAGAGGTGCAACTTGGACCTCAACCAAGCGGGCATGGAGAGGAAGCTACAGTTGCTGGAATTGGAGGAGATCCACTTGGAGGCATATGAGAGTTCCAAAATTTGTAAAGAAAAGACCAAAGACTTCCATAATAAGATGATTATGAGAAAAACATTTGAGATTAGTCAAAAAGTGCTTTTATATAATTCTTATATTAAATTGATGCTCAAAAATTTGAGATCTAGGTGGGAAGGTCCTTTTATTGTTACTAATGTTTTTCCTTATGATGTAGTTGAGCTTTAAGATGTGACTACAAAGAGGAGCTTCAAGGCTAATGGGCATAGAGTTAAGCACCTTTATGATGGTTTCCAAGACCATACTATGAAGGAGGTGGCCTTGCTTGATGTTACTTATCCCATATGAAAGAGGGAGTTTCCTTTACTTACTTGTTTATTTTCTATTTCAGTTTTTTTTTAATTTAGTTTTCCATTTTTCTTTCTATTTATTTTTCTATCTACTATTTTCTATTTTTTGTTTTGTGTTTACGCTTCTTTGTTTTTGTTTTTGTTTATATTTCTATTTTCTATTTTTTGTTTTCTATTTTTCAATTCTATTTTTTTATTTTAAAATTATTTTTGAAAAAGAAAATTGTGTGCTTCTTGTTTTTAGTTTTTAATTACTTTTCAGTGGCTCCTAAGATGTGTGGAAGTTGTGACTTTGGACAAATTAGGGATTTGAGGTTCATGACATAAGTGCATGAATTATCTTTCATCTTGTATTTAACTTGTTTGGTAATGGAAATTGAATTGGTAAATTAAGTTTGATAAACTTATACCTTATGAGAATTTGAACTTATTGATAAATGGACTAAGTAATGTGTCATTCTCTTCCTTCTTGTAAGATTTTCACTCATGAATTTTGATCACTCTAGAACTTGCTTTGATTCTTTTTTATGCTACATTTTCACATGCACGCATGAGCATGATTGAGATATTCTTTCCTTGCATTAGCTACTTTAGCCAAATAGCTAACCTTACATATTTCCCCTTCATTGATGTAACACCCTAATATAGATATCTCGATATATCAGGGATATATGAAAATATACAACACTAGATACGTCACTTCTACATAATACATATATGTATATATATATTCATAATCACAATCAAGTCATTATAGAGAGCCTTTGAAAGAAAGCGGAAACATAAAACTCAAACTTATATATATACAACACTAGACATAAAAAAGGCATATTGTAATACATAGCTCTTTAAAACATTACAAAGCATATATAAACTATATACATAAGCTTTGTCTAAGAAGCAATAAACAAAACTAGTCTTCATGTTCGTCTTCTCTCCTTTAGCAGGGTCTTGACCTAAATTTACATGGAAACTCAATTAGGGTGAGAATTATAATTCCCAGTAAAAGCAATTCTAATACAAGTTAGTTATAACATTGAACAAACAATCTCTACTAACTAGCATAGGAGTTTCCTCCACTATAACTCATAACTGCACACTTCTTTGTAGTGTGGTTCAACAAATAGATGATATACTGTCAAAATATAAATAACCGCCCATACAATTATAAATATCAATAGTAACAAACTATTGCCCATACAACTGTCAAGGAACTAAAAATGAATATGTATACAGCATGCTCGCAGGTATGCAATGTTCAAGAATGAGGGTTATGAAATGCAATGTAATTGTGTAAGTGTAGATTTGTGTGTGTGTCACTTGCATATTCCATATTTTCCTTTAAAATTATAGTTAAGAAGACTAACTCTTCAAACTACCTAGTAATAAGTGGATTGGTTCCTACTCACATTAGTAAGAAACTAGGGCTAAATCCTCACTCAAAGATACTTTTGGACTTTTCCAATTATCTCCTTTGACCAAATGATTGTACACATTGGCACTCTGAGAATCTGGGGCTAAATCCTCACTCAAAGAGACTCTTGGACATTCATATTGTCTCCTTTGATCACATGATTGTGCACATCATTGAAGATTACTTTACTTGGGAATTAGCAAGTAATAGGAAACTATGCGGCGTTATGTTTAACTCATACAAAACCATCACAAACGTTTCCTATAGACTCGACTCAACCTAATGAAAGAGCCTATCATAGCTAATGCTTTATTTTAATCCAACTTAAGGAGATAAATCAACATTTCTCTGGAATTTTTGCATACTTAACTCAACTTTAATTGCAAGTGAGTAATTCATACATCTAGATAAGTATAATATATCTATCTTGGTTGTATCTAGCTTTCCTTATTTCACACCACTAGTAGTAACCTATGCTACACTAGAGTGCTCAAGGTCCCAGATACCTATTTTAGGTAACTCCTAACTTTTGGAATACCTAAAGACTTGAACTTTCACACTTAACTTAGTTTTTGTTTAAGGAAGCACATCTCATTAATCATATCATAAGGTCCTCTTGACCATTCAAACTCTACTTTAACCAAAAAAGGCAGCTAGTTCAACCTTAACTCATAAAAAAGAACTAGAACATCTAGGACTCTTAACTTCCATAGGCCAACTTAATTGGATCATTGACAACCAATACATAGCCTAACTAAGGTCAATATTAGCCCTAAGAGTTTAAAACTTTGTTTTACAAGGGTTACTAACTGGTTATTTCCTTGGGTTATCGATTAGGACCCCTAATTTCTGTTTCTAAGAAGTCCATAATCGATTATTAGCCTTGGTTAACTAATTATGCTCCTTTCATAATATTCTGGTTGAGCACAATAACTTATTATTACTATTTAATAACCTGTTATTCATTTACTAAAGGCTTCTTCCACAGCCAAATAACCTATTATTGATTTTCTGATAACTTGTTATTACTATTCAATCACCTGTTATCTGTTTCAATAATCTGTTATTCTGAAACACATAACTCTCTACCTAAAACCAATAATCTATTATCATTATTCAGTAATCTGTTATCTGGTGCGAAAATGCACCAGAAAATAGGGTATATTGCATGCTTTCATCCATTATTTCTATCAACTCATAGATTCTAAGTGATTTACAATTCTAAACATGTTCCCTAAATATATTAGAATCATCAAACACTATCTTAATCCATTTAGCTTAGAATCATAAACAAATTTCAATCATCCAACATATCCATTTTCTATCTTCAACCTCAATGAAGTATATGGATATTCTTAGGTGCAAACTAATAGCCTTGAGTTGATTAAGCTTCATCCTAACTAAACTCAGCCATTAAAGGCACTAAACAAGCAAGAACACAACATAAACCACCCAAAACCCATATTTCATCTAACCCTAAATACTTGATAAAAAAATGAAGATGAAGAGAGTTGGTTATGTAAGTGTTGGGAATTTTTGCGGATACATCACGCAGCAGAAAATAGGGATTCCCACCGAGGATCCATGCGAAAAAGCCATAATCCAAGTTTTTAAATGATTTACCTCTTGAAGCATGAATCACTAACACCGTAATAGAAATGATGTCTCTGCGGTATCCACACGAACAGACTCACGAACGTCCAACATCTGCAAAGAGGAGCCTTATGTCTCTCACACAATGCTAGCTGCGAAGAGAAGAGAAGAAACCTGTCGCTCTCTCACTCACTTTTCTGTAGGTACAGCTAGGGTTCAGAATTGTGTCTCTTAGCAGCCCCCTTAGCAGTACTATTTATAATAGTGACTATCTTAAGTGAGTGTGAGCAGCAGCAAGGTAAGCTGTGCAACCCTAGACCCATCTGTTATGAGTTTGGCCCATATTTGAATTCGAGTCCAACTTAGATCCATTACTCCAATTTTAGTCTGCTCTATGTGTGTGACCCTGCAGGTTCTTATTACGTTGGCAGTCATATTGAAGTCCCATTTTAATATTATAACCAGTGAGTGGTATCTAGCAACACATCGCTGCTACCCAAGTAATAAGAATGTCAGTGATTTGACATAACCTTTATGTGACCGATGTTTCCGTGTCATTTAGTCCCTTTGTCAAGATATCTAGATTGAACACAATGCATGGAATGCGTCACCCTTGTATAGTCCAATCATTGGTTTCCTGATACTCGAGTAGACTTTGTAACAACAAATGAGATCAATATCTCATATTGACTCATTTGAGCATGGCCATGCATTTCGCAGTCTCACTCAATCAAGGGCCCCGAAGATATCGCTTCTGTTATGTAGGAGTGACAAATCCCATCTAGGTCACTCACATCCCTCTGCATGATTCGCGGTATGTCCAATAACCAACTTTATAATCACCTTGTTACAGATGACGTTTGATGGCATTAAAACACACAACTCCTTATGTAGAAATCGTAGTGATTTCAGGTCAAAGGACCACAAACACCATTGTCACTATGAGAATCGCTTATAACACTCACGTAACGATCCATGTAGCGTTCTCATGGTGGGTCAGTCTAGTACATCATTACTCTAATATGTACCCATGTGAAGACTTGATATCTCATATCCATGACCCGTGAGATATGGTCATCAGTCTATGCACATACTAGTCTCAATGTATTATTGTTGTCCTAATTAACAATAATACTTGACTAGGGACATTTAAGAATAGTATTGTAACCAAAAAGATCTCATGATCAAGTCATCCACTTGATGTTCTATGGCATCAAACTTACTATTCTAAGGACTTTATTATGTTTATAAAAAAGAGCACAATAAATGAAATGCCTCATATATAAAAATAGCATAATATAATGTATGTAAATACAGAAAATGTATTGGCCTCTAGGGCATACACCAACAGTAAGTTCAAACACCCCTACCTCTTGAAGTCAAGATGATGAACTCCAAGTTCTAGCTTTGCTCCTTGAGCTTTCTTCTTCTCCCTCTTCTTTTCTCCTTTCTCTCTCATTTGTTGTTCCTCTGTTTTCTTTTCGTTGGCAGCTGGAACCGTGAGAGAAAGATGAAGAAATGGATGAGAATGACAAAATATCAAAGGCAAAAGTAAACAAAAAGGGCTCATGAGAGCCGTGAAAGACTTTACTTCATTTAGATATTTTACTGAGACTTTTTTTATCTTTTAAGAACACTTTGATTTTTTCAAATTAAGTTTCCTAACTTCCATAGGTATTAGAATAAATCCTAGGATTCGTCTAAATCCTAGTTTTATCATTTTCATACTTTTCTATATCTGTTATAAGTCAATCTAGTATTAAAACGTACAACCAATGTACTTAAAAATACCAAACCAACTCAGTTTATCTTGAAACTTTAACTACATCCTCATACACATATTTGTGACCTAGAAATAAATTATTCATATTTATTTACCTTAACTTAGCCTATAAAGCCAATACATGTCAAGCAAGTAATATGCTACATCTGTAACCATATACAAGTTTAACATGGCAAAAAGAGAATGTTACAATTAACCCCCTTGAGCTTATTTTCCTATTCTTTGTTGTTCTTAGCTCATAATATACCCTTAGTGAAAAACCATGTTGTCCCATTGCCTTAGGGAATAAGAGAGCATTGACATTATCCTTGGATGAGCTCATGCACAAGTGTGGGGGAATCTTAAATTGTTATTATTGGTTGGTCTTGCTTGAGGAGAAGCAAGGTTTAAGTGTGGGGAGGTAAAAAAAGGAAGAGGGAATATATATGAAGAGAATAATTTGCATCATATACAATCGCATTAAACTGTCATGCTTCTTCTTAGAATTAATCTCCAATGTTCTTTCATTCTCTTTGTTTTTAGCTTGTCATATCCTTATCATTCTCATCCCTTACCTTGGCCCTATTAAAACCTTGAATAAAGCCTCTTGATTTGTGTATGCGTGTGTATAGAATAGTGGAGAAGTAGAAGATAAACAATCTTATGGTAGTGTAAATTTTCATAAATTAAGTTGAGTGAAACACTTACCTTCTAGATATTTCTAATAGTAAACTTGAGGGAGTGAGAGTATATCTTGTGAGAATCTATCATTCTTGATTTATGTTTTCCAATTAAAATTGCCTTACTTATTGATTTAAGATGTAAAGAAATATCACTTGGCAAATGTTTTGATTCCTTAAACTTCTTGGTTGCTATCCTTACTTCTAAAGTTTTACATTCTTGAAGTTTATTGGAAAGTGAATCTTTTTAAGTTTTAGTTTTTGAGTTTTTGTGTTCCTTGTCCTTTAGTTTGAAACTTTAGTTTGCCCAGGACGTGCAAAAGTTAAGTGTGAGAGAATTTGATAATCACATATTTTATATATTAATAAACCCCCACTTTTAGTCTTTTACACTCTCCATATACTTAATTGATTGAGCTTGGTCATGTTTTATAAGTTTGGGCTCAAATTAGGCTTAATTGATCTTTCTAGCATTATTAAGATTTTATATTATTTCTGTATTTCAGTCATATCTTGAGGTATAGATATTTAAAAATTATGAATCTTACCTTGTAGGAAAGATGCGAGAGGCCTCTACAACTTTCATGCAGAGCCTTAGAGCTGAATTAGATATCTAGTGGACCGAATTAGGCTTGGAAGTAAGAACACGAGTGTTGTCACTAGAACCCAAGCAATGTACACTAATCGGTCCATAACATGGGCTCTAGGGGTCATTTGATCTGAAAACGATGTCATTGGAAAGATTACACACAAGGCTAAAACTCTTATGAATACCACTAATTAAAAATACACCGCTTTGATGGTGTTCTATCCTTGTGAAGTTGGATGACAAGACTAGAGACCCATTGAGAGTGATTTGGGCATAACTCTCTCATCTTAAGCCCAAATCAAGTGATTTTAGTGGCAATGGGAAGCTAAGAGGCAGAGGATTAACTTTAACCTAGGGTTAGGATTCTTAATTTTAAGTAAGTTATTTTTGTATAAATAGGAGACTCGAGATAGATAGAAACCCTAAGCTGTATTGCTTGATTCTTCTACCTAGAATTCTCTTCTTTCTTTTGCAAACCGTGTGTTGCAACCATGGAGAGCTAAAAATCTGAGATAAATCTAAGGATCTTAAGGAAATTCTAGTTTGGCTTTAAGAGTCTTAACCTAATTTCGATTTTGAATTAAATTAGTTATTTTCTTCTTCTCTTGATTTGGATTTTGAATTACATGATTAGAGATTTTTGTTGTGTGATGTGATCCGATTGGATCCTTAATCCTAATTGAGATTTATGATTAAATTGTGATTGATTAATTGTGGTTTAGTCATATGAATTGAAGACAGTTAGTTTAGCAGATTTGTTAATCTAGGTCAATTGAATTCTGGTTATTAAACTAGCATAGGTTGCATGAATCTAGTGATCGCAGGTTATCAATCATTTGTTAGTTAAATTTTAGGTGATTATCTAGTGTTGAATTCTATGTGTTTGATGCATAGATTTCGGTCAATCATAGATTAACTAATTTATTCAATCCAGATGCATGTTTAGTGATCGATGACAAGCCAACTAGTTTTCTAACAATTCTTGAATTAGTTGCTTTGTAATTTGATTTTTCTTACATTTAATTATTACATTTACATTCTGCAAACACAATCCTGCCTGTTTGACCTTAATTTGGTTTGATTGGTACCTTGATCCTCAAGAGATGACTCAGTTCGCTACCTTGGGCTATAAGTTATTGGTAGAACTGGAATTTTGTTATTTGGTTGAGCTCGGCACTCGAATCAGATATTCCCTCACTAGAGATGACTTGGGTTACTCAGAATAGTTCTATGTAACAAGATAAGATTGTTACAAATAGATTAAAGTGCACTAACCTGAAAGTATACTACTACTAAGTGAACGGTATTATGAGGATGAACACTCCCTCCATACCATTTTAATAAATGACGAATAATGATTATTGATGAAAGATGAATATAATAAGGTTAGCTTAATATATGAGCTTATCATTGATTGAATTCTTAATACGATATTGAGAATATGATGAGATTTTATGATCTATTTGATTATACAAATGATTTGATAAATGATATAAAATGAATCTCTGTTTCGGGAAGAGAAAGGACTCAATTTGGCTTTTCCACCTTTCTGCTATATATTATAATTGAATTGAAATGTTTTTCCTCGAAATAGCTAGACTTATTATGATGACATGAATTTTATTTTAAACTACTTAGAATTGTGATATTCTAACCCCATTTGCTTGAATTTCCAAAATGATTCCAGGATAACCATGTGCAGACAAGAAAGAAGGACATGTACTTAGAGATACTTTATTTCTTTTTGTTTTGACATCTATATTTGGTTATATACATTTTTTGTGCTGTAGTGGCAAATTATGTATGTATAGTACCTTGATGTACAACTTTGTATAGACTACAGTTCTAAAGTTAGGTATTATGTATTTCCGATATAGGCTCATTTTTATTTTGTATACATATTTTCATAAGGATTGATATTAATCTAAGTGACTTGCCTAAATATAATTACTAATGCATAAATCTGGATATGTCATTAGTATTAGTATTAGGACATTACATGAGGGTGAGTACCTGCAAAAGGCATTCTGATACTCAAGTTAGACCATGCACAAGGTGGGTAGAGTATTTTGGGTTTAGATGCATACTTTGGCTACCTTGTCTAGTATTTATAGGAGAATCATGATAGATAAGAATCATGTTATATTAATGGATAATAAATGTTGTTAATAAGGATAAGAATCAATTAGGATAATTATCCTTTTTAGCCAAATCCCTATCAATGAGGGATTCTTAAAGAGATTTACTCCTCATTATTAGACGTAGTTATCAATCCAAGAGTGCACAAATTTAATTGGGATCCACTTTGGATAGGCCGAGTTGCTCTTGATTTGGCTAACCTGAAACTTAATCTAGAACAGTCACCCCCAACTTGGCACTCAGATGTGATAACTGAGTGTCAAGATATCCAAGATTGTTGGGAGCAATAGGCACTCATGGGACAAAGGGATCTATGCCATGACACAGATGCCAGTTCGCGTGATGTCATATATTAAATGTCGATGTCTGTGACACAAGACGAATGTCCAAGGTAAGGTTGCCCCTTATGTTAATAGGATTTTGTTGGGATCCGTTATGGATCACTCAGCTTTGATATTATACAATTGTTGCCTAGTATACCTTGCGTTAGCCCCATGTCAATTTTGACTATGGGGTTTGAATATTAAATTCTCATTTTTAAGGATCGTTATCCATACAATGGGTTATGGCTTACCCATGTGGTATTGATTCGAGGTCCAACAAGATTACTTTAGCATTATGCATGTGTCTTTTCGTATTTGACCATTGTCCTTTCATGTACTATGTCAGTTCTGTATTGACATATGGTGGCTACTAAATAGTAGCTGCCATTATATTTTCACACTACAAGGTCCCTAATTTGAATTTAAAGGTATAAAGACATATTTACCCCTACGAGTGGTAGCAGTTGGGGAGTTTCCTCGTGCCTATAAATAGGAATGGGTGGTTACTACCCCTCACTTTCACTTTCCTCTCCATTTTCTTCTGTTCCTTCGGTGAGCTAGGCTATTTTCTTTTGTTCCTTCTCCACTTTACATAGTAGCTTTTTTGTGGTTTTTCAAGCTTTTCTGATCCTTTCCAACCCTTTTCCTTCTTCAAATAGCAAGGTACTCCCCCTACTCCTTCCTTTTTATCTCATAATTACCATGGTAAGAGTGAGAGATACGAATAGTGACGATGGGGAAGGGAGTTCCTTAGAAATTCTGAGCACATCACCATCTTCGTCACGCTATCCACAGCGAAGAAAGTCCCTTCTGTTGGTGTATGCCCTAGTGGCCAATACATTTTGTTTGTATTGACATACATTATATTATGCTATTTTTGATATATGAGGCATTTCATTTATTGTGTTCTTTTTGATAGACATAATAAAGTCCTTAGAATAGTAAGTTTGATACCATAGGACATCAAGTGGATGACTTGATGGTGAGATCCTATTGGATAAAATACTATTCTTAAATGTCCCTAGTCAAGTATTATTGTTAATTAGGACAACAATAATGCATTGAGACTAGTATGTGCGTAGACTGATGACCACATCTCACGGGTCATGGATATGAGATATCAAGTCTACACATGGATACATATTAGAGTAATGATGTATTGGACAGACCCGCCATGAGAACGCTACGTGGATCGTTACGTGAGTGTCATAAGCGATTCTCATAGTGATAATGGTGTATGTGGTTCTTTGACCTGAAATCACTACGATTCCTACATGAGGAGTTGTGTGTTTTAAATGCCATCAAACGTCATCAATAACAAGATGATTATAAAGTTAGTTATTAGACATATTGCGATGCATGTGGAGGAATGTGAGTGACCTAGATGGGATTTGTCCCTCCTACATAACAGGAGTGATATCTTCGGGCCCCCTGATTGAGTGAGACTATGAAATGCATGGCCATGCTCAAATGAGTCAATATGAGATATTGATCTCATTTGTTGTTACTATGTCTACTCGGGAATCAGGAAACTGAAGATTGAATTAAACAAGGGTGACACGTTCCATGCCTTGTGTTCAATCTGGATATCTGGACAAAGGGACTAAACTACACGGAAACATTGATCACGGATAGGTTATGTCAAATCACTGACATTCTCATTACTTGGGTAGCGATGATGTGTTGCTAGATACCGCTCACTTGTTTGTAATGTTAAAATGAGATTTTAATATTACTACCAACGTCATGAGAACCTGCAGCAGGTCGCACACTTAGAACAGACTAAATTGGAGCAATAAGGATCCAAGTTGGACTCGGATTCAATTGTGGGCCTAACTCATGAGATGGGTTTTAGGGTTGCTGACTTACCTTCTCTTGCTCACACTCACTTAAGGCGCCACTATTATAAATAGTGCATTGTTAAGGGGGCTGCTATAGATGTTACATCACAACCCTAGCCGCACCTAAGAAAGTGAGTGAGAGACGGTGAAAGGTTCTTCTTCTTCTATTCGCGGCACTAGCACTGCGAAACAGGAGGCGTGACTCCTTTTGCAAGTCTGTTCGTGTGGATACCGCAGAAACATCGTCGCTATTACGGTGTTGGTGATTCACCTCGCTTGTGTTTATCACGCTTCAAGAGGTAAATTTTAAAAAACTCGGATTATAGACTTTTCGCATGGATCTGTGTGGGAATCCTATTATTCCGTTGCGAGATATTTTGATCCGCAATTCCCAACGATGGTATCGAGCCACTTGCGAAACTATGATTCAGTTTTTACGCTTTTCTTGTTATATGCGATAACATGATTCGTTGCTTTCCTTTCATAAAAGATATGATCTTTATATGTTATTTCGAAATCGAAATAATGATGTATGAAACCGTGTTCTGTTTTATTTGTTGTTTACGAAACATGTTGATGTTTTTGAAACCATGAAGATGTTCATATAATTCGCGAAAACGGTTTTGAATGCTTTCTGTTTTTGCGTTTTTTCGATATCTATATATGTGATATGTATGATTCTGCGAAAAACGATTTTGAATGCTTTCTATTTTTGTGTTTTTTCGATATCTATATATGTGATATGTATGATTCTGCGAAAATGATTTTGAATGCTTTCTGTTTCTGCATTTTTCTGTATGAATGTGATATACACAGCAACGCGACACAAGGTTTTGGAAACCTTGTTTCCGTTTTGCGACGGCTATGAAGCTTCCTCGTGACATGAAGTGTTCATGTCTTCATGAATTCTGGAAACCCTGTTTCTGGATAGGTGATGGCGGTTGTGAGTTACCCCTGCGGCACATGAAGCGTTCATGTGTTTGCGGGCCTTAGGGTTCAAATGTTGTTGCCCTAGCCGTCATGGAGGCAGAAGGGGTCCAACTCGAATTTTTCTCCAAGATTACCCGTCGGGGCGATGCCCCGAACCCCGTTGCGTGGTGTGTGATATTCGAAAGTGCAATATTCAAATCTTTGTTTTTATAATTCACAAAATAATAATGTGTTATTTCTTTGTGTTTATGTATTCTTAGAGATGCATGGTGCATGGTTATGGCCTTAGTCTTTATTTTATGCTATTTTGGTTATTTTAAATACGACCTGCGTGTCGTGCCTTTCTCTCTACATTCTGATTGTACATTCTCTTCTCATCTAACTCCCCTCGAATGTAAAAGAGGTTTCTATAATGTAATCATTATGTGGAGACAAGGAGATGGCATCAAGTGAGGACGTTGGTGGGAGACGCTTGGTGAAGTTGGCATTTTTAATGCTAATCTCTTAGAGGCCATAACCATGTCACATTTATTATATGCTTTATATGTATGAGATGCATGGATGATGTTTATGGTATGTTAAACAAGTTTAATAAATGGTGAGATCTAATAATAAAATTCCCTCAAAGAAAATATTAAGTCATTATGTGATGCCTTCCAATGCGTGGCACTCATCAAGACTAATATCGATTAAGTGTAGGTCTGCCAAAGCAGGGTGCCTTTATCTATATTAGTAAGATGCGATGGGATAAGAGTAATATCCAAATGCCAACCATTGGGTCTGACTTAACTAGGCCATTTCAATAGGATTGAAGGCTTAGAGGCATGAAGTTGGACTTTAGTCCATTAGATGGATTAGAATAAGTGTTATTCACCCAACTATCCAAGAGTTGTATGTGATGTAATTGGAAAGAGTTTCCTACCTAAATAACCGAATTTTGGGCGATCAGCCAAAGCTGACTCAAAGCTAGGTAAAATATGGATCTTGGCCCACTAGGAAATCTTTCGATGGGATTTTCCGAGTCAATCTTTGAGGGTCATTGATTTGAATAAAATAGTGGGAGACGTATTTAATTAAAGACCTTGTTAAATATGTTTATGGCATGATACTTATATTTTGCATACTTCTGTTGATAGATTACCATGGCAACAAACACATCAAGTAACTTATCATTGCGATCAGTCCTTGATAAGGACAAGTTGTCTGGGACAAATTTCCTAGACTGGTACAAGAACTTGAGGATTGTCCTTAAGCAAGAGAAAAAGCTGTATGTTTTAGAACAGCCTATTCCTGAGTCACCTACTACTAATGCCCCTAGAGCTGAGAGAGATGCTTATAAGAAGCATCAAGATGATGCCTTGGATGTCGGATGTCTAATGCTAGCCACCATGAACTCTGAGCTCCAAAAGCAACATGAGAACATGGATGCCTACGATATGATCGTACACCTTAAAAAGCTCTATCAAGAGCAGGCTAGACATGAGAGATTCGAGGTCTCTAAAGCACTGTTTCAGTGCAAGCTGGTAGAAGGAAGCCCTATTGGTGCTCATGTACTCAAGATGATTGGGTACATTGAAAACCTAGAGAGACTTGGTTTTCCTTTGGGCCAAGAGTTGGCCACTGACTTAGTCCTGCAATCGTTCTTGGGAAAGTTTTAGTCAATTTGTCATGAACTACAACATGAATGAAATTGACAAATCACTACGAGCTACTAAGCATGTTGAGAACTGCTGAGCAGAACATAAACAAAGGCAAAGGAAAGGCCATAATGATGGTCCATAAGACTAAGGGCAAGAAACAGCAGAAAAAGCCCCAGGACAAGTGGAAGGGTAAGGGCAAGGAAAAGTCCAAGCCTAGCACTTCTAGCTTGAAACCAGTGGGTGGAGTGGCTAAGGAAGGTACATGCTTCCATTGCGGTCAGACCGGACATTGGAAGAGGAACTGTGCCAAGTACCTAGAGGAGCTCAAGAAGAAGAAGGGAAGTGAGACTTCCAATTCAGGTATTTTTGTTATAGAAGTCAATTTATCTACTTCTGCATCATGGGTATTAGATACTAGATGTGGATCTCACATTTGTGTAAATGTGCAGGATCTAAAGAGCAGTAGACCATTGACTAAGGGCGAAGTCGACCTACGAGTGGGAAATGGAGCAAAGGTTGCTGCACTAGCCGTAGGGACTTATTTATTAGCTTTGCCAACTGGGCTTGTAATTGAATTGGATAATTATTATTTTGTGCCTGCTATTAGTAGGAATATCATTTCTGTTTCTTGTTTGGACAAGAAGGGTTTTACTTTTATAATTAAGAACAAAAGTTGTTCTCTTTATTTGAATGATATTTTCTATGGTAGTGCACGTTTGAGTAATGGACTTTATGTCCTTGATCTCGAAACGCCCATTTATAACGTAAATACAAAGAGGTTCAAGTCAAATGATATGAACTCGACTTATCTCTGGCATTGTCGTTTGGGCCATATAAATGAGAAACGTATTTCCAAACTCCATAAAGATGGATTCTTGGACTCGTTTGATTACGAATCATATGAGACATGTGAATCTTGTTTATTGGGAAAGATGACTAAGGCCCCATTCACTGGACAAGGTGAAAGGGCTAGTGATCTTTTGGGACTCATACATAGTGATGTATGTGGGCTACTAAACATACTAGCTAGAGGCGGTTTTCAATATTTCATTACATTTACTGATGATTTCAGTAGATATGGATTTGTATATCTTATGAAGCACAAATCAGAATCCTTTGAAAAGTTCAAAGAGTTCAAGAATGAAGTACAAAACCAACTTGGCAAAAGAATTAAAATCCTTCGATCAGATCGAGGAGGTGAATACTTAAGCCAACAGTTTGATGATCATCTGAAAGAGTGTGGGATAATATCTCAACTCACTCCTCCTGGAACACCACAATGGAATGGTGTTTCTGAAAGGAGGAACCGGACTTTGTTGGACATGGTCCGATCCATGATGAGTCATGCAGACCTTCCAGGCTCCTTTTGGGGACATGCTCTATTAATGCTGAGCTTTCACACTTAACCGTGTTCCATCTAAGACGGTTCAACAGACACCATATGAGATATGGACTGGGAGACGGCCCAGTATATCTTTCATGAAGATTTGGGGTTGCGAAGCTTATGTGAAACGTCAAGTTTCTGATAAGCTTGGCCCTAAAACAGATAAATGCTTCTTTGTGGGGTATCCCAAGGAAACCAAGGGATACTATTTCTATAATCTTATCGAGGGCAAAGTGTTTGTCGCACGGACTGCTATATTCCTAGAAAAGGAGTTTATCTCCAAAGGAATCAGTGGGAGGAAAGTAGAACTTGAAGAAATTCAAAGTTCACAGAGTAGCAGCGAACCAATGGTGGAAATAGAGCAGCCTCCACAAGTCGTTGTGGTACCACAAGACCTGCGTAGGTCTAACAGGATACGTCATCAACCAGAGAAATATGGATTTCTCATGACTCAGCAAGGTGACGTATTGCTCATGGATCAAGATGAGCCTATGACTTACTAGGAAGCCATTATTGGCCCAGAATCTGAAAAATGGCTTGAGGCCATGAGATCTGAAATGGAATCCATGTATGCCAACCAAGTATGGACCTTGGTTGACCCACCTGAAGGGATAAAACCCATTGGGTGCAAGTGGGTTTTTAAGAAGAAAACCGACATGGATGGTAATGTGCATACCTTTAAGGCACGATTGGTGGCTAAAGGTTTCAAGCAAATTCATGGTGTAGACTATGATGAAACTTTTTCCCCAGTTGCGATGCTTAAATCCGTTCGAATCTTGCTTGCTATTGCAGCATACCATGATTATGAAATCTGGCAAATGGATGTCAAAACTGCTTTCCTTAATGGAAATCTTCTCGAAGATGTGTACATGACACAACCTGAGGGTTTTGCCACTCCACAGGATGCTAGAAAGGTATGCAAGTTGCAACGATCTATTTATGGATTGAAGCAAGCTTCCAGAAAATTTGGAATCTTCGTTTTGATGATACAATCAAACGGTTTGGTTTCATCAAGAATGAAGAAGAATCTTGTGTCTACAAGAAGGTTAGTGGGAGCACGTTGTCTTTCTAGTATTGTATGTAGATGACATACTACTAATTGGAAATGACATCCCTACCCTACAGTCTGTAAAGACTTGGTTAGGGAAGTGCTTTTCTATGAAGGACTTGGGCGAAGCCACCTATGTATTAGGTATCAGGATCTATAGAGATAGATCACAGAGATTGCTTGGCCTAAGTCAGAGTACATACATAGACAAAGTGTTAAGACGATTTAACATGCATGAATCCAAGAAAGGACTCTTGCCTATGTCGCATGGTATAAGCCTGTCTAAGGCTCAATCCCCTTCCACCCAGGATGAGAGGGATCGCATGAGTAAGATTCCATATGCATCTGCAATTGGATCTATCATGTATGCCATGTTATGTACTCGACCAGACATCTCGTATGCTTTGAGCATGACGAGCAGGTACCAGTCTGATCCCGGTGAAAGTCACTGGAGTGCTGTCAAGAACATCCTTAAGTACTTAAGAAGGACTAAGGATTCGTTCTTGGTATATGGAGCTGAGGAGGAACTAGTTGTAAAGGGTTACACTGATGCTAGCTTCCAAACCGATAAGGACGACTCCAGATCGCAATCGGGTTTTGTTTATTGCCTGAATGGTGGGGCTGTGAGCTGGAAGAGTTCAAAGCGGGAGACAATCGGCGATTCTACCACAGAGGCTGAGTATATTGCTGCCTCCAATGCAGCAAAGGAGGCCGTTTGGATTAGAAAGTTCATTATTGAGCTTGGTGTAGTTCCTAGCATTGTGGATCCAGTGGACCTCTATTGTGATAATAATGGAGCCATTGCACAAGCTAAGGAGCCCAGATCTCACCAGCGATCCAAACATATACTTAGGCGCTTCCATCTCATTCGAGAAATCATCGATAGAGGAGATGTGAAGATATGCAGAGTACCAACAGATGATAACATTGCTGATCCACTAACGAAGCCTCTTGCACTGAAGAAGCATGAGGGTCACACTAGGTCTTTAGGCATTAGAAATATGCACGATTGGCTCTAGTGCAAGTGGGAGATTGTTGGTGTATGCCCTAGTGGCCAATACATTTTGTTTGTATTGACATACATTATATTATGCTATTTTTGATATATAAGGCATTTCATTTATTGTGTTCTTTTTGATAGACATAATAAAGTCCTTAGAATAGTAAGTTTGATACCATAGGACATCAAGTGGATGACTTGATGGTGAGATCCTATTGGATAAAATACTATTCTTAAATGTCCCTAGTCAAGTATTATTGTTAATTAGGACAACAATAATGCATTGAGACTAGTATGTGCGTAGACTGATGACCACATCTCACGGGTCATGGATATGAGATATCAAGTCTACACATGGATACATATTAGAGTAATGATGTATTGGACGGACTGCCATGAGAACGCTACGTGGATCGTTACGTGAGTGTCATAAGCGATTCTCATAGTGATAATGGTGTATGTGGTTCTTTGACCTGAAATCACTACGATTCCTACATGAGGAGTTGTGTGTTTTAAATGCCATCAAACGTCATCTATAACAAGATGATTATAAAGTTGGTTATTAGACATATTGCGATGCATGTGGAGGAATGTGAGTGACCTAGATGGGATTTGTCCCTCCTACATAACAGGAGTGATATCTTCGGGCCCCCTGATTGAGTGAGACTATGAAATGCATGGCCATGCTCAAATGAGTCAATATGAGATATTGATCTCATTTGTTGTTACTATGTCTACTCGGGAATCAGGAAACTGAAGATTGAATTAAACAAGGGTGACACGTTCCATGCCTTGTGTTCAATCTGGATATCTGGACAAAGGGACTAAACTACACGGAAACATTGATCATGGATAGGTTATGTCAAATCACTGACATTCTCATTACTTAGGTAGCAGTGATGTGTTGCTAGATACCACTCACTGTTTGTAATATTAAAATGAGATTTTAATATTACTACCAACGTCATGAGAACTTGCAGGGTCGCACACTTAGAACAGACTAAATTGGAGCAATAAGGATCCAAGTTGGACTCGAATTCAATTGTGGGCCTAACTCATGACAGATGGGTTTTAGGGTTGCACAGCTTACCTTGCTACTGCTCACACTCACTTAAGGCAGCCACTATTATAAATAGTACTGTTAAGGGGGCTGCTATAGATGTTACATCACAACCCTAGCCGCACCTAAGAAAGTGAGTGAGAGACAGTGAAAGGTTCTTCTCTTCTATTCGCAGCTAGCACTGCGAAACAGAGGCGTGACTCCTTTTGCAAGTCTGTTCGTGTGGATACCGCAGAAACATCGTCGCTATTACGGTGTTGGTGATTCACCTCGCTTGTGTTTATCACGCTTCAAGAGGTAAATTTTAAAAACTCGGATTATAGACTTTTCGCATGGATCCTGTGTGGGAATCCTATTATTCCGCTGCGAGATATTTTGATCCGCAATTCCCAACACCTTCAAGGTGGAAACACTGTTGGGGGACAGAGGTCATTATCTGGGATCACCATCCTAGCGATGATACAGAAGGCGGACAAGGCTAGAGAAATAACAATGTCAAGGTCATCTCGTCCACTCTCCGTACTCATGGGAGAGTTAGAGAGTTATAATGAAACCTTTTTTAATTCTAATATGGGTACAACCTTTATTGGTAACTGTAAAAATACGGAGATGGGACAATAGAAAGTAACCACATCCAAACCTAAGGAATATATCTTCCCTCAAGAAATCAGCCTATACTGGTGGGTTGATAAAGAGATGTTGGGAACAGATCAAACATAAGGACTCTGAAAGAATGGCAAACAAACAAGAATATCTGCAATTGACAAAAAAAGGCCACCAAGATCATGAATTCATGACCTGGGCTATGACTGATCAGGAGAGGGCTTGCTCAACCACGACGGAGGGCAGCCATTTTATATATTTATACAAAGTGATGTTGACTTGCATTGGGGTCTGGATACTATTCACCATCTTCGAAATGGGTGTTTTAAACCATATGTCGATGGCCTTAACGCAGATCCACTAGAATGCATAGGGCTTTATACATACTTACGAGTTAATATGTAGAGTTTTCAAATGGTTGTACTCCGTAGAGGCCTTCTTCTTCATTTTTAACCGGTTCTCACCCTCTAGGAACAATTGTCAAAGAGGGTACGTTACATTGTAAGTTCAAGGTAGGCGCTGAGTCTTTAAACTATACTAAGAGTTCTTTAAGAACTTTAAGAAAAATTTCTTCCATTTGGAGGGTGCTTCGGGTACAACACCTTTTTTCATTACCCAAGAGGGTGCCCCGTGGGTATTTCTATATTACACTTAAGCTGCTTGGGAGTGAAGTCAAGAAGAATTAGAGATTTCAATATCTATTCTCACCAAGGATGAAGCTAACATCCTTAATTTTCTGGTTAGGTGGGTCGATGAGAAGGGGTCATCTATTGTAAAGATATGCTAGATGTGCCTCTTTACTCTTTAAGATCTTTCCTAGGTATGTCAAACACTCATTTCTTTGTATGCTTATTTAAACTACTCATAATTTTTCCTAAGAGCTCTAATGTGTTTTCTTCCTTTTGCAAAGAGCATAGCACAGGCTGGCGGGGTTAAAGCATTAGCTAGGCACTTAGCCATGCGAAAGTAGGGATCTTCAAGTTTCAGATCCTAGCCCCCAGCTCAGACTTCTCAAATAAATTATTATTCCTCCTCCACCACTAACCTAGGAGGCAGACCCCCAATCACCAACTACGACCCTTGGATCACGCAAAATGGAAGGGTGAAGGACAGAGGAGCAAGAAATGAAAGAGGCTGGTGTTCGAGGTGGTCCACGTGGACCTCACCACTAGTCGATAGAACGAGATCTTAGATGGCACCCCTCTCCACTTTGCTGCTAGGTCTATTTAGGGTTTGGGAGTTGATCTAGGTCAAATCATAGACAATGCCTTACTGACCCAGGAAGATTAGGATATCTTGATAGAACAAGACTTAATTAAGCTGATTCGAGACGCTGAGGTCTGGTCCTTACACAACACCTATGTGCTTCGTTTCCTAGAATCGGTGTTTAAACATGTGCGGCAGGCCTAGGAACTAGAAAAAAAGCTTGATGCCCTCTAGGGTGAAAAAGCCAAGATGAAGTTGGAGGTGGCGCAAAAAGACGGGCAACTAAAGCAGGCTACTTATGAGCTCGAATTGCGGTAAACTGAAATAACTGGGTTCTAAAAGAAGATAAAGGAAGATGAAGCTTGGGAAAAAGTCCTCAAGGATTAGATATATGCTTCCGAGACTTCTTTGACTGCGCTCTTGGTTTAGAACGAGCATCTCAAGAAGACCGAGGCCACTTTAAGGGCCGAGGTCCTTGAACTAGAAAATGAATTGGTGATCTCAATCGACTCCTCTTCTGAAAATGCTTTGGCCTAACTTCGACTTCTACACCTGGATCGTGTTGAAGAGGGTGCCAGATCACAAAAGGTGATTAGGAATGGTGTCATTGTTGATGTTGTCATTGAAGCTACCCACATTACCCGAGTTCTTATTGAAAATGTAAGAGTGGAGGAAGAAGAATGCGAAGAGAGTAAAGAATACGGCCAAGAAGAGGAGGTTGAGGTCGAAGAGCTTAATGTCAGAGACCGCAACCTAGATGCTTGATCCTTTCTTATTCTTGTTTTTACCCCCTATGTGGGGTTTTTAATGTTTGTATGTATAAGTCCCCATTTTTTAAGGTAATTTTTAAGTCATGTCCCAGATTTCGGGCATCACTATTTAATATTTAGAACTTAGCTTTTCTTTCTTGCATTTGTTGTTTCTTTTACTTCTTTATTCACAATAGGTCTAATGCCCGAACTGGGCAATTTTATGACAAACACTTAGTGAATATTTGTCCACTTTCATCATTGTCTTGTATTCCTTATTTCGGGTTTAAAACTCATAATAAGATGTAGGTGGCTCTATATACACGCACCTATTTTAAAGAAGATAATCACGAATCCTAGAATGCATCACTTAAAAATGATAACAAATCTCGAGGAATGGATAAAAGAATTTGGTACTTAATTAGTGTTAAAACCTAATGATAATTAGCTAATTTTCTAAGTGAAAAATTGACACGAAAGCCTTTAAGGGTGGTATTCTTACTTCAGATACTGGCAAATGTTATTGTAGTAACCCGGGTAGTGGTCGAATACTCTTAACCACTTTAAATTTATTTTAAATTTATAGGTTAAGGTTAGGTTCGTTGGGGCATGGGTAAAGACCTGTAAGCTTGCTTCAAGATTATGGAGGACGGTCAAGTGGGATGCCCGCTTTGACCTTTATTGCATCGAAATAGCTGATCTAAAGGGGAACTTGTATTCTTCAGACCTCGCCAAGGTACACTGACCTTGTGGGTCGTGATATTTGAAAGTAAATACAATAACTGAGTACTGGAAATTCATTAACCATTTTATTCATGTTAGAATACGTCACTTATATGATAAAATAAAAATACTTATAAAAATAAAATTCATCAACTGTAATATTTCCTAAGTTTATCAGTGTTCCAAATGTTTTTGATATTTTTGCTAGTGAGGGCTTCCAAGGTATAGGCTCCTGAATTTGTTTTGGAAGTGATCTAATATGGACCCTCCCAATTTGGACCTACATTTCTTTCTTTCACATTCCTGCCTCGAGTATCTACTCTGCGCAAAGCAAGTTTGCCAGGAACAAACCTCCATGGTATCACTTTGGAATTGTATCGGATTAGTTCTCCTATCTTGACTGGGATCATGGCTTCACAACTATAGGTTATCTTGAAGGGAGTTTCCCTAGTTGAGGAGTGGGGCATAGTTCGGTATGCCCATAGGATGTGGTCAAGCTATTCTACCTAATTTCTTTTTGCTTCATCGAGTCTCTTCTTGATCCTGTGAAGTGTAACCTTGTTTGCAGCTTCAGCTTGTCCATTAATCTTCGGATGCTCTACTAAGATGAAGTGTTGTTTGATCTTGAGTGGCAAGGAGATCTATAAATTTCTGGTTTATAAACTGGGTTCTGTTGCCCGTAACAATGGACTCCGGTACTCCAAATCTACTGATGATATTCTTGTAAGTGAACTTCTATATACGTGCTGAGGTAATGGTAGACAATGGTTCTACCTCTATCCACTTAGTGAAGTAGTCTACTACTACTACTAAGTATTTAACCTACTTTGGAGCTTAAGGGAATGGACCTAGGATGTCCATCCCCCACTGATAGAAAGGCTAGGGTATGGACATCGTAGATAGTTCTTCTAGCTGAGTTGAATAAACGTCTGAGAACTGTTGACACCTGTCGCACTTCTGAACGTGTTCCTTGTTGTTGGCTTCCATGTTAAGCCAATAGTACCCAACTCTTAGCATTTTCTGCACTCCGAGGTAATAACCACGACTTCCTTCAAGGATTTCAGCCAAGACATACTCAGTTTCTTTTGGTCTGAGACACTTGAGGAGGGGGAAGAGAATCCACAGTGGTATAATAGATTATAAAAAGATGGTGTACCATGCCGCTATCTGTACTAGTCTTTGGGCCTCTTTCTAATCATCGGGTAAAGTATCATCTCAAAGATAAGCGATGATGAGTGTGATCCATGTTTTGTTTTCTTCTAACAAGAGGACCTCGGGGTCTATAATGCTAGGTGTAAGTAATGTTTCCTAGATCATAGACTTATTGTTACCAGGATTCTTGGTGCTATCAAGCTCTAATAGGATGTTGGCTCTCAAGTTCTGTTCTTTGGGGATGTGCTCTACTTTAATGCTATCAAAGTTCTCCATGAGCTTTTCTACCTTAGCTAAGCATCTCTACAACAAGGGCTTCTTAGCTTGGTAATCACCTCAGATTTGAGATGTCACCAACAGCAAATCATTGCATAGCACTATATCAGTGGCCCCCATTTCCTTGGCATTAGTGATGCCCGTGATACAAGCTTTATACTCTGCCTGGTTGTTTGAAGTTGGAAACTCAAACATCAAAGAATGTTCTAGAGTGAGTCCAGCCCTATTTTTTAGGATGATCCCAACTCTGCTCTCTTTGGGACTCGAGGAACCATCTACATAAATGGTTCAAGAATTCCCTTTGGGATAGCTGGGGTTTGGTGTAAGCTTTACCAAAAATTCAGATAACACTTGAGCCTATATGGCTTGTCTTGGCTCGTGGGTGATACCAAATTCAGAAAGTTTTACGGACCATGCAATCATTCTCCTGGCGAGGTCCATCTTATGTATCACTTAACCAATTAGTTGATCCATCCACTCACTCACGAGGTGGCATTGGAAGTACTGGCACAGTCATTTGGCCGTGGTCAGTAGTGCTAGAGCCAGTTTCTAAATTGTCTAGTACTAGAGTTCAAGACCTTACGATGCCTTACACACAAAACAATCTGGCTTTTGACCTTCGTTGGTCTCTCTAACCAGGACCGAGCTGATTGCTTCATTGTTGATAGAGAGGTAGGCATATAAAGTTTCTTTGGACTCCAACCTCATCAAGATGGGAGGTGTTGCCAACATGTTTTTCAATTCTTGGAGTACAACTTTGTTAGCCATGGCAACCATTACCCAAGAAGGGGGGTGAATTGGGTAATTATAAATTTTAATAAAACTTTGACAAATCATGCATTTTGAATAACTCAATTAATAAATGCAGCGGAATAAGTCTCATAAATGGACAACTATTGAGGATTACTCAAATATAGCTTGGGATATATGATGAACTAAGTGAATAAGCTAGATATCAAGTTGTAACAATCAAAACATCAAGATATGCAATAGATAAATATATTTCACTAAATACTAAAATTAAAGAGTGTAGGGAAGAGAAAATCAAACTCAAGAATTTATCCTGGTTCAGCCACCAATAACTTGTGGCCTACATCCAGTCCCCAAGCTTAACTTGAGATTTTCTTCACTATCTCCTAGACTTCACGGGTGCTAAGAAAACCTTTGTATAAATAAGAGCACTCCTCACACCTTGGGATACCTCACCCTTGTGCTAAAGCCTCCAATTCTTCAAGCTTTACGGGTGCTTGATGACCTTTACAAATTTGAGCACTCAACACACCTTGGGATACCTCACCCTTTGTGTTTGAGCCTCTATTTCCAAGGGATACCTCACCCTTACAATTTTAAGGGATACCTCATCCTCTCTTTTACAGTTTATACAAAGGTAGAATTGATAGAAACTCTCTCAAGAGTGGATAATACAAATTGAAGCACTATGGGTATCAAGGATTCACACACTTATAGCTTAAAATAAAGTTTTGGAGAAATAAAGAGTGAAAAACAAATTTAATGCTCAAGAGTGATTTTCATATTGTTCTCCAACTTTTCTTTGATGCTCAAACACTTATATTTATAGCCCAATAATATTTAGAGTCATTGGGTAAAGATTGGAAATGAATTCTTTATGAAAACTAACCGTTTTATGACCGTTGGGAACGTTTCTGATCATGTTTTATTCGAATAAGAACAATGTTATTCGAATAAATATTGTGTTATTCGAATAACACATGTGTTATTCGAATAAATCCACTTATAGCACACCAGGAAGTGTTTTCTGGAACTTGTTATTCGAATAAGGCTTTGGTTATTTGAATAATACTTTGGTTATTCGAATAAATCTTCAAAAACGCGTTCTAGAACATTTTCTAAGTTGTGTTATTCGAATAACACATGTGTTATTCGAATAATCCATTAAAAACACGTTCTGGGAAGTTTTCACAGGTGTGTTATTCGAATAAGACATCTCTTATTTGAATAAACCACTCTGGTTTTGAAAACTGACTTTAAATGGTCATAACTTCTTCGTTTCTTATTCGTTTTAAGCGAATGACCACTCATTAGAAAGATCTTTGAGTCTATTTTCATATGAAATAAGTTTTAGAGCAAAACTCAAAGTATTTTAAAAGATATAGTCAAAAGATTAACCAAAGGTCAGTTTTACAAAACACAAACTTTGCTATTTTTCATAGAAATAAACTACTACCATCACTAGCTTTCCAAAAATAGTTTGTTGGGCATTTTAGAATGTAAGAAAACACTTTTAAAGATGTTAAAACATATTTTGAGCTTAGTGTGAATCCCATTTACCTTTACACAAGATCTTAGTCCTATAAGCTATTCTTGAAGATGTTGGACTAGATCTTTTCCCACCATCACTTCTTGATATAATCCAAGCTTTCAAAGAAAATCTTCTCTTCAAGACTTGCAAATGCTTGGAACATCTTTTCATTTTCATTCTCCTTGAGTTGAGCATAGTTGTGATCTTTTGCTTTCTTGTTGCAATGCTCACTCTTGGTAATTGGACTATCCTACAAAGTATTGCTCACTTAACCAAACATAGTTAGTCCAAATTCATAATTCAATATCTTCATATGCATGATTCATAAATGTATAGCTCTAGTTAGTCTAACATGCATACAAGACTTTCATAGACATATCCAATATTAATTCATTTATAACTCATATAAAATATTATTGGATATATTATATGATGAATGTTACATATATCTCATTGTACAATTATTAAGTGAAATATAACTAGATAAAGTACATAATCATGCATGATACAATATATCTCATTAAGCACATTTATGTAACATGATCAATATTCTTCTGTGATGTATTTGTTATCTATAAAGCACATCTATTTGTTGGGAATTTTTGCGGATACAACACGCAGCAAAAAACAGGGATTCCCACCGAGGATCCATGCGAAAAAGCCATAATCCGAGTTTTTAAATGATTTACCTCTTGAAGCGTAAATCACTAACACCGTAATAGAAACGATGTCTCTGCGGTATCCACACGAACAGACTCACGAACGTCCAATGTCCGCAAAGAAGAGCCTCACGTCTCTCACACAGTGTTAGCTGCGAAGAGAAGAGAAGAAACCTGTCGCTCTCTCACTCACTATTCTGTAGGTGCGGCTAGGGTTCAGAATAATCTCACTTAGCAGCCCCCTTAGTAGTACTATTTATAATAGTGACTGCCTTAAGTGAGTGTGAGCAGCAGCAAGGTAAGCTGTACAACCCTAGACCCATCTGTTATGAGTCTGCCCCATATTTGAATCCGAGTCCAACTTGGATCCATTGCTCCAATTTTAGTCTACTCTATATGTGTGACCCTGCAGGTTCTTATTACATTGGCAGTAATATTAAAATCCCATTTTAATATTACAAGCAGTGAGTGGTATCTAGCAACACATCGCTGCTACCCAAGTAATAAGAATGTCAGTGATTTGACATAACCTTTTCGTGACCAATGTTTCCGTGTCGTTTAGTCCCTTTGTCAAGATATCTAGATTGAACACAAGGCATGGAATGCGTCACCCTTGTATAGTCCAATCATTCGTTTCCTGATACTCGAGTAGACTTTGTAACAACAAATGAGATCAATATCTCATATTGACTCATTTGAGCATGGCCATGCATTTCGATCTCACTCAATCGGGGGCCGAAGATATCGCTCCTGTTATGTAGGAGTGACAAATTCCATTTAGGTCACTCACATCCCTTTGCATGATTTGCGGTATGTCCAATAATCAACTTTATAATCACCTTGTTACAGATGACGTTTGATGGCATTAAAACACACAACTCCTCATGTAGGAATCGTAGTGATTTCAGGTCAAAGGACCACAAACACCATTGTCACTATGAGAATCGCTTATGACACTCACGTAACAATCCATGTAGCGTTCTCATGGTGGGTCAGTCCAGTACATCATTACTCTAATATGTACCAATGTGAAGACTTGATATCTCATATCCATGACCCGTGAGATGCGGTCATCAGTCTCTACACATACTAGTCTCAATGTATTATTGTTGTCCTAATTAACAATAATACTTGACTAGGGACATTTAAGAATAGTGTTGTAACCAAAAGGATCTCACGATCAAGTCATCCACTTGATGTCCTATGGCATCAAACTTACTATTCTAAGGACTTTATTATGTTTATCAAAAAGAACACAATAAATGAAATGCCTCATATATAAAATAGCATAATAGAATATATGTAAATACAGAAAATGTATTAGCCTCTAGGGCATACACCAACACTATTAAGCATAAGCATCATTTTTTTTGTCTTGTATTTGTCATCATCAAAACTTAACATATTAAACCATTTGGGGCAAACTTATTTCCACAATCTCCCACTTTTTGATGATGACAAATCACCAAAGAAAAAATATGTTTAGCAATATAAAGGGATAGATATTCATGTAAGCATATCAAACAATAAGCATAAGAACATATTTTTCTTTCCAATTTTCTCTCCCCCTATTTGACATCAACAAAAAGGCTTAGGAAGGAAATATAATATTTTCTCCCCCTATAGGTAAAACTCATGTTGTCAAACAAAGAGTAGGATCATCAAAACCAAAAATTTCTTTAGGTTTTTTAAAACATAATTATCTCCTCTTATTTAATTCTACGCATGATTCAAGAAGAGAGAAATGAAATAAGTATGCTTTCAAGATATAAAAGATTATTCAAGCAATACTTGTCATATTTTGGTACTTCAACATTTAGCATATGATAGCAATAAGCTTAAGAAATTATGTCTAACATATAATATCTTGCATACCACATCATAAATAAGTACCACTTGATATCACTTGATAGGAGATACAAAATATTCATGTAAGATCATGGAATTAAGGTTTTCAAAATGAAAGATCATACAACTTGCCACATATCAATCTTTTCTTAATGAAAGAATCAAAAGATATGAAGTTTAAGAATGTTTACCTTCTTTCATTAATAGAGGGAAAGAGAATAAGAGATGATCTTTATTGACATGTTGATAGTATTAACAATAAAACACTTCATGTCAAGTAAGGATGTAAGCCAAAAGATATAAGCACCAATTTAAGAGCTAGGCTCCCCCTCAAAATATGTATGTTATCAAAATATAATAATTTAACATAGTCATGCATATATTTTTAATCAACAAGGACATGGAAGAAAGATATATAAGATAAGTAAGATAAGCTCCCCCTTATTGAGGCACAAGATAGATAAAAAAAATATGCATGCCAAGACCATGTAAGTACATTACAATAAAAAAGCAAGGCATAGATATATATATTCTTAATCCCTTAATCAAAAACCATTTTGAAAACTTCTCCCCCTTTCAAAAAGAATTTTATAATAACACATTACATTTCCAAAAGCATTTTAGAAGGGTAGAAGAGATTTATATTGAAACCACATATTCCTTGAGAATGATCAAACCCAAGTCAAAAGAGCATTTGAAAGTTCATCTCCTCTTTTTTCATTAAACAAGAGCCTTGAAAAGGTAAAACACTTTTGAAGAACAAGGCTTATCTTTTGAAGTATGAAGATTGATCTCTATAGAACATTTCAAAAGATTTATTTGAAAACTTTCTTAAATACTCTCTCAAGATTTAATAAACATTTCAAAGCAATGAAGAGAGTACTACATTTATAGCACAAATCGAATGATTTCTAAATTTTCAAGACAATTAGGAGATGATAATACTTTTTAAATCTTAAGACAAGTTCAAAAGATTCTCAAGAATATGGAACTTGAAAAACTTCTTTTAAAAAATATTTTTAATCAAACTAAAAATTCTTTTCAAAACAAGAGCATAATTCTCATAGGTGTTATATCACTAAGAAACCATAAATCAAGAGAATCATAGATATTAAACATTCATCTTGATGAAATATGCTATAGGGATCAAAGAATGTATAGAACTAATATCAACCATATATGCAATAACAAAATTAGCAAATTAATATCTAATTAAGTACTTTGTCAATACTAAGCATACTTCTCATGTAAGGAAAGCATCTAATCTTTTAAGATCAATTTATCAACAAGTATCATATAATCCATAGCATATAAAATATCACAATAGTTTAGGGATAGAGATACTTATTGGGTTAGATAGAAAGTGATGCTCCTTTAGAATGTTCTTCATTTATAGGTCCTTTGAGTTTATACTTTCTTCCATTGAGTATTTCATTCCATTACACTTGAAGAAAGTCTCCCCATGTCCTTTTTCATTCAACTCTTCTTATTTATCCACATATGCTTGACACTTTAATATTTGATGGCTATACTTGAAGCACATAGAGATACTTGCAAAGCTAACTTTAAAAATTCTCTAAAACATAGGTTAGCATCAAATATCATTGAATCTCATTCAAGCATAATTTAGATTGATATATAATGTAAAACATGTATCACATTATCAACCATGCAATATTAGTTTAAACAAGAATGCATGAAGCACATATGCACTTGAATCCACAAATATGATTTAAGCATTTTAAGGCATGATTCAAGTTTATCAAGAAATACATGATCAACATCAAAACTTATATAAGCATTTTGGGGCAAACAATGATCATGTTAGGCATGTAATATCAAGTAAGGAATTTTAGTACTCACACATGCCAAGAACAAGAAGTCCCTTATTGTAATGAAATAATTGAAAAACCATGGAACTATAACTTTTGAAATCATTTACTTCTTGTTTTCAAAATTTAAACATATCAAACAAGAAGACATATAACATTTTACTTTCTAATCTCCAAGTGAGTATATAAGACAATTAGGCATCAAAGAGAAAGGATTAGAATGACTTATGAGCATGTGAATTTACATATTTGAACAAAAAGAATTGGTCACAAGCTCAAGATATTACCATAACATGTCATTCCAAGCAAGATGTGTTCATATCTAGCATGTTAGCATATGTAGAAATACTTTCAAGACATAATATTAGAAAAGCACAACTTAAAACATGTTAAGGCATAAAAACAAATTTTTACTTATCCAAATATCACATAATATTCAATTTAAAGCATAGATGAGGATAAGAGATTGATATCACCAAAAGTGTACTTTTTGAGTTTTTATAGGTGACTCTAACTTCCATGCCTCAAGGTTCCTTGAGAATGTTGTGGTTCTCCATACCATTTTTTTTATGTTTTCATCACTCTTGGAGAACTTTGAACCATTTCAAATTTTTGAATCTCAAGTAGCATAGTTTCACTTCACTTTAATGCATGCTTGAGTTAATAATCACCCTACAATACAATTCAAAGTACTTTTCTTGGTATCCATCAATTTTGGATTCATAGAGGTTAGTCATTATGCCAAAATCATAGACAAATAAGCATTCAAAATAATAAACAACAAATGAGTTCATAAGGGCAAAAGATATTTCATTTCATTGATCAATTTAGCTAAGTACATATATTCATCAAAAGAATAGCTAATTACATTTGGTTAAGCATTTGCATTTTTAGTCCAAAAAAGGATTTAACATGTTCAACAAATTCTTAAGAAATGAAGGGGAAAAGCAGCAAAAACTTTCATTTAATCTGTGTTTATTCGAATAGGATGTTATTTATTCAAATAAACTTATAGAAAACAACTAGACTTGGTTGTCTATCAAGCTTTATTCAAATAACAGTGCTGTATTCGAATAATAAAGCATTCAAAAATGTCTTTCTATTAGGCTTTATTCGAATAACATTGTTGTTATTCGAATAACACAACATTCAGACTTGGCTTACTACCAAGTTTTATTCGAATAACCATTTGGTTATTCGAATAACACCAGTGAAGAACAGATTTAAAATGCTTCTGCTAAGCGTTATTCGAATAAAGGTTTCCCTTATTCGAATAAAATAATCAGAAAAATAGATACCAGGGCTACTGTGTTTTGTTATTCAAATAAAAATTGATTTATTCGAATAAGATTCAATTACGAGCAGATTTTAGTGGCTATTGGAAAACGTTATTCGAATAAAATGTTCCTCTATTCGAATAAACACATTATAAACACAGCAGTAAGCATATGTAGCAGGTCCAAGAGATTAACAAAAGCTTATCCTATGATCAAAGAGATTCATTTAAGCAAACACGCCAAGTAAGCACATAAAGATCAATTTTTTTCATAATATGTAAATTGAGCAGAACCAATTAAATAACCAATTGTCATTAAACACAGCCAATAGTATGCTTACTTTCATGATAAATAGACAATTTAAAGCATAGAAAGCATACATAGTCATAGAATACCATATGATCAAGAAATATGCAAAATAGTGAGCAAAAGATATAACAAGAATGAATATAATCATGTGCTAAACATAATATTCAAATTTTATTAAGTGCACATGATTCTACTCTTTACCTAAGGCCTACAAGGAATATACCTCCAATTCATTAACTTTATAAGTGAATGTGTATAAGAGGTAAAAGCATTTGATACCTTGGCCTTGGTAATCAAGGAAACTCTTTTCTTTACCCATTGCTTCTCTTTTGGTGTTTTGAACTTTGCAAGTTCCACATTTTGTACTTGAGAAGCTTTGGTTGGAGTCATCTTCCTTCTTTGATCAAAGCTTCTACCATTGGGCTTTGGAAGCATTCTCCTTAATGATTCCTCTTTCCTTTGACTAATTAGTCCATCCTTTTGATAAATTTTCTGCATAATTGAAGCACTAGGAGGACATTTTGGTACCTACTTCATCTTGGGTTCTTGAATGTTAGTATTAGAGCCTTTAAGACTTTTAGGAACCTACATCATATTATTTCTCATATAATGATTTTTTCTATAATTGCACAAATAAGAAATATGTCATAAATGACCACAAAAATTACAAACAATTGAATTTAATGATGGCTTGGTCCTTTGAAGATCATTTTTGAAAAACTTGAGCCTTTGGTTGTTATTACATTCTATGTTATTTTTGCCACAAGCCTTACTTGAAATTCCATGTAGAATAACATCAATTTCATTCTTATCAACAACCATGGATTGTAAGCAAATAGAATCATTAGCTTTGGAAAATTCACAATATAAGTTCTCAACTTGATTTTCTAAATTAATGCATTTTTCACAAGAAGTTGAGGTTTCATATTTCAAAGGCATTTTCTCATCAAGAAAAGAATATTCATTTTTCAAAATCTCAATTTCATTTTCAATGGAGCAAATGTTTTCTAAACAAGATAAATTTTTATTTTTTAAATTCAACAAACCATCATATAATTCAACATATATACATTGTATCTCATCATAGGAGGGACTATAATATAGTTTAGCATTGTTTACCTCAATGTCCTTTTTAGCCATATATGAAGTAGTCTCCATTTCTAGCATATTTGGCTCTTTAAGGGAATCATCATCTTCCTCATCAATTTTGTTTTGCTTTGCCTCTTCTTCAAATTGAGCACCATCATCACCAAGAGACATTGAGCTCATTTTCTTGCTTTGAACATGTTCTTGAGGACATTTTTCAATGTTGTCTTCCTCTAGAGGATTTTGCTCTTCTTGCTCTCTATATATAATTTTATACACAAAATCATTATTAGCAAGATAGATAGAATCAAGAGCATCCCATATATCTTTAGCATTAGAGCAATTCTTAATTTTAGCATAAGCATCATCATTTAAACCACTTCTCAAAATTTGCATAGCTTTAATGTTAAAAGAAAAGCATTTCTTTTCATAGGCATTCCAAGTTTGTTTTGATTTGCAAGTAAATCCATCAAGCACAATATCCCATAAATCAATATCAATAGATTGCATATAAATTTCCATTCTAGCTTTTCAATAAACTGAATTCACACCATCAAAGAATGGTGGTTTATTAATTTCAAAACCTTCCTTTTGAAAAGCTTTTAATGGTTGCCAAACAAATAAAGATCTTTAACTCCAAGCGGTTAAGCTTTTACCAGAGCACGAAGCTCTGATACCACTTGTTAGCCATGGCAACTATTACCCAAGAGGGGGGGTGAATTGGGTAATTACAAATTTTAATAAAACTTTGACAAATCATGCATTTTGAATAACTCAATTAATAAATGCAGTGGAATAAGTCTAATAAATGTACAACTATTGAGGATTACTCAAATATAGCTTGGGATATATGATGAACTAAGTGAATAAGCTAGATATCAAGTTATAGCAATCAAAACATCAAGATATGCAATAGATAAATATATTTCACTAAATACTAAAATTAAAGAGTGTAGGGAAGAGAAAATCAAACTCAAGAATTTATCCTGGTTCAGCCACCAACCACTTGTGGCCTATATCCAGTCCCCAAGCTTAACTTGAGATTTTCTTCACTATCTCCTAGACTTCACGGGTGTTAAGAAAACTTTTGTACAAATAAGAGCACTCCTCACACCTTGGGATACCTCACCCTTGTGCTAAAGCCTCCAATTCTTCAAGCTTTACGGGTGCTTGATGACCTTTACAAATTTGAGCACTCAACACACCTTGGGATACCTCACCCTTTGTATTTGAGCCTCTATTTCTAAGGGATACCTCACCCTTACAATTTTGAGGGATACCTCACCCTCTTTTTTACAGTTTATACAAAGGTAGAATTGATAGAAACTCTCTCAAGAGTGGATAATACAAATTGAAGCACTATGGGTATCAAGGATTCACACACTCATAGCTCAAAATAGAGTTTTAGAGAAATAGAGAGTGAAAAACAAATTTAATGCTCAAGAGTGATTTTTATATTGTTCTCCAACTTTTCTTTGATGCCCAAACACTTATATTTATAGCCCAATAATATTTAGAGTCGTTGGGTAAAGATTGAAAATGAATTCTTTATGAAAACTAGCCGTTTTATGACCGTTGGGAACGTTTCTGATTATGTTTTATTCGAATAAGAACAATATTATTCGAATAAATATTGTGTTATTCGAATAAATCCACTTATAGCACACCAGGAAGTGTTTTTTGGAACTTGTTATTCGAATGAGGCTTTAGTTATTCGAATAACACTTTGGTTATTCGAATAAATCTTCAAAAACACGTTCTGGAATGTTTTCTAAGTTGTGTTATTCGAATAACACATTAGTTATTCGAATAAGCCTTTAAAAACACGTTCTAGGAAGTTTTCACGGGTGTGTTATTCGTATAAGACATCTCTTATTCGAATAAACCACTCTGGTTTTGAAAACTGACTTTAAATGGTCATAACTTCTTCGTTTCTTATCCGTTTTAAGCGAATGACCACTCATTGGAAAGATCTTTGAGTCTATTTTTATATGAAATAAGTTTTAGAGCAAAACTCAAAGTATTTTGAAAGATATAATCAAAAGATTAACCAAAGATCAGTTTTACAAAACACAAACTTTGCTATTTTTCATAGAAATGAACTACTACCATCACTAGCTTTCCAAAAATAGTTTGTTGGGCATTTTAGAATGTAAGAAAACACTTTTAAAGATGTTAAAACATATTTTGAGCTTAGTGTGAATCCCATTTACCTTTACACAATGTCTTAGTCCTATAAGCTATTCTTGAAGATGTTGGACTAGATCTTTTGCCACCATCACTTCTTGATATAATCCAAGCTTTCAAAGAAAATTTTCTCTTCAAGACTTGCAAATGCTTGGAACATCTTTCCATTTTCATTCTCCTTGAGTTGAGCATAGTTGTGATCTTTTGCTTTCTTGTTGCAATGCTCACTCTTGGTACTTGGACTATCCTACAAAGTATTGTTCACTTAACCAAACATAGTTAGTCCAAATTCATAATTCAATATCTTCATATGCGTGATTCATAAATGTATAGCTCTTGTTAGTCTAACATGCATACAAGACTTTCATAGACATATCCAATATTAATTCATTTATAACTCATATAAAATATTATTGGATATATTATATGATGAATGTTACATATATCTCATTGTATGATTATTAAGTGAAATATAACTAGATAAAGTACATAATCATGCGTGATATAATATATCTCATTAAGCACATGTATGTAACATGATCAATATTCTTTTGTGATGCATTTGTTATCTATAAAGCACATCTATTAAGCATAAGCATCATTCTTTTTGTCTTATATTTGTCATCATCAAAACTTAACATATTAAACCATTTGGGGCAAACTTATTTCCACAAACTTTACACTCTGGGGTCCACTCAAAATCTTTCCCTCTCTTGAGAAGCATGAAAAAGGAGAGAGATTTATAAGTGGCTTTAGCTAAGAAACAAGTGAGGTCCACTATCCTCCCTATTTGTTGTGCTTCCTTGATGGACTATACATATCAAGTATAACATGACATTTTTCAGGTTATCTTCAGTACTGCGATTCATTAACAGAAATCCCATGAACTTATCGACTTGTACTCCAAAGGCACATTTTTCCAAATTCAATCTCATGTTGTGCTTCCTGATTTGGGAAAACACTTATTCTAAGTCATCCACATGGTTACCGTACTCCAACGTCTTGATAATCATGTTTTTAATGTAAACTTCAAGCATCTTACTAATCTATTCTTCGAATACCTTGTTTATCGTCCTATGGTAAGTTGCCCTTGCATTTTTAAAACCTAAAGGAATAACTCATTTGTAGTAGCTTCTCATTTCAGTTATGAATGTAGCTTTTCCATATCCTCTAAGTACATTGGGATCTGATTCTAACTAGAATAGGAATCCATGAAGGAAAAAAATTGAATCTGGATGAATTGTCTACCAGCTTATCTATATTAGGGAGCAGGTAAGGGTATTTTAGATATGCCTTATTTGGATTTGTATAGTCAACACACATTCATCACTTCTCATTAGATTTTTTGACTAAGACTACATTACAAAGTCAAGTTGTATAAGAAACTTCCTTGATAAACCCAGCATCTAAAAGCTCCTTCACCTGTTTCTATATTACTTCTCACATCTTTGGTCCAACCTTCTTTTTACTCTATTCCACTAGCTTGGCACCTTTTTTTATAGAAATTTAGTGCGAGATGAACTCGAGGTCCACTCTAGCCATATTGGATGATGTCCAAGTGAAGAGATCTTTATTTTTCTCTAGGAATATTATCAACTTAGATTTTTCCTCCAGACTCAACTATCTTCCATTCTTGGTGACATGGTCTGACTTAGCGCCAAGTTAGAGAGGTTGAAGTTCTCTTTCAGGTTGGGGAAGAGTATCACAAATCTCCTCGTGTGCGTCCAGCTTAGTCAATAGGACATTGGCAAAGTCCGTAGTGACCAAGGTGGATTTGTCATGCTGATTCACTCCCTGAGGTCCCTTGGTGATTTAAGGCTCTCGTTGTAGCACCTTCGAGCCGTCGCCTAGTCTCTTTTGACCATGATAACCTTTTCATGCTTGTCAAGGAACTTTAATGCCAAACAAGGTGTGGATATCATGGCCCTAAAAGGGTTGAGAAAGGCGCAACCCAAGATCATGTTGTGAGCAGAGGGGCTGTCTACCATGAGAAACTTAACCTTGTGTTTGGATGCATACCTTTAAAGACTTGTTTTGATGATAACAAACGTGAAGAATAAATGAAGATGATAAATAGACTAAGTCCAAGTTTATATTTGATTAGCATTAGGACTTAGGATCTATTGTACGGAGCTCACTTTGATATCTCTTTGTTTTTGAAAGAAAAGATAAAGCTTGTTTTTAAACTAAGTTTTCAAAACGTTTTTGAACTGAGTTATTCGAATAGAACCTAGTCTATTCGAATAGACCCTTTTACGAGACTCTGTGTTTTAAGTTTTTATTCGAATAGCATGTCTTTTATCTGAGTAGATGAGCTTTTTCAGAACTGTGTTTTAAGTGAGTTATTCAAATAACTCAAACGTTATTCCAATATACCCTTTCTGTCTGAGCTTCTTTTAAACTATGTTATTCAAATGGTTTAGCTGTTATTAGAATAACCCTTCGTTCTCAGAACTCTGGTTTTACTAGAGTTATTCGAATAACACATTGGTTATTCGAATAAGCCATTTCAGATGAGCTTTTAAATTAGTTTCAGGAATAGTATTATTCGAATAACCTGTTAAGTTATTCGAATAAACACGTTTGAATACGAAGTCTGATATGGAAACTTTCAAATGTTTTTAATTCGGTTAATTTGTTTTCTAAATGCTATTAATTATATATAAACGGCTATCTCTGTGTTTTCCCTATAAATAGCAAGCTTGGGTCATGAATTTCATTGCCCATAACTCTGATATATTTTCTGATTACTCTGATTTGTGAAAATTATTTTCTACACTCTTTTTTGTTTAAAAACTTTGATATATTTCTGTGAGAGCTCTATTAGCACTTCAATTTGTATTACTTACTCTGAGTGAGAGTTTCTCTTCATCTATCTTTTTCTGATATTCTGTATCGAGGGTAAGGTATCCCTCAAGGTTTGTATAAAGGGTGAGGTATCCCTGCAGGCTGAGACTTTAGCACAAGGGTAGAGTTTCCTTGTGTGTGAAAAGTGCTCTTTTGTGTAACGGTAGCAAGCACCTATTGAAGCTTGTATACTTAGTGAAAAATCTCAGTTTTCGAGGACTGGACATAGACCATAAGTGGGTTAGTGGTCGAACCAGGATAAATACGTGCACGCTTCTCTTTTCCCTAATCTCTTTATTTTATGCAATTTAATTTACTGCACATTTATTTTTCGCTGCTCTTTATTGTTTCTTTTCTTCTTCTCGTTCCTTCTGTGCATTTATTTATTAAGCCTTTAATATCTGTTTTTTGTTAAAAAAAGGTTTTGCAAAAAAGTTTTATACTCAATTCACCCCCCTCTTGAGTACTAGAAGCCACTTGGTAACAAGTGGTATCAGATCTAGACTCTTGTATAAAGAGCTTAGCAGCTTCAAGAGAACATGGCTTCTTCAAATGGTTTTTCAGAATGATCTTCCATAAACCGACCACCCTTTTTCAATGGGGATGGTTACACATATTGGAAGGAGAGAATGAAAATCTTCATCGAAGCTATTGATCTAGATGTTTGGGATGCTGTTGAAAATGGCGCTTTAATACCCACACATAAGGTCGATGGCATAAGGACCGAAACACCACGAAATATGTAACACCCCAAATTTCCTATCTCTTAAACAATAATTTTGACAGCTAACAGAATTTTATTGTTTAGTAATTTCTAGATACTGTAAAATTATTTTGTTTATTCTATCAGCGTATTTGATCATTTTGAGTGATTTACTCCGTGTCAGGAAAATGATAATTTCTGGGCTGGGGAAAATCTTTCTGTATTTATTTCTCTTGACTGTTAATTATTTTTAACAATCTGACTTGATTTTCATACGTTTTCTAATTTTTGTGATTTTATGTGTGATTTTGAATTTTTTCTGTTTGTGGGCCCCACGAGGTGTTTGTGGGCCTAGGTGACCTTACATGGGCCTAGGTGGGTCCCGCAAAGTGGAAAATTTTTCTACGCATAGAAAAATTTGTACTGTTTAGACGGAGATAGGGGATCTTACTAAACCTGAATCCGAAAACAGTTTTAGAAAATTTGTTTTGTATTGTATTTATTTATCGGAAGATAAAAATACAGTAAATATATTCTTTCGTGAGATTTTTAGTAGATAAAAATAGAAATTATATTACTTAAGTCAACATTGGTGGTTTAGATATCCACTATTGATTCAATTAATGGTTAAGAAATAAATTTAATAAAGAAACATAAGATAATCATCATTGATTTATTCAATGGTGTGAAAATAAACTTAGTTAGGCAAGCTTCAATATCAACCGTAGATTTAATCAACGGTGTAAAATTAATTATATAAAGTGATCATTTACAACCATTGGATTTAGAGTTGATCAAGGGTGGAGATTTGGTCTTAAAAAGTAACAAAGATCATTTATGACCATTGGATGAAGAATTAATCAAGGGTGAAGATTTGGTCTTAAAAAGTAGCAAAGACTAATTATGACCATTGGATTAAAAGTAAGAAGAAGTAATCTTGACACTTTATTTTGGAGACACATCTAATGGCTAGCATTTAAAGGAGAAGGATCCAATGGCTTAGATTTAGTCTTCTAAATTAAAAGTCTACCTAAATCCTAATCATTGAATTAATCAATGGCTAGGAATGCTTCAAATAATTGTATAAAAAATATGACAACTTCATGCATTATGGAAGGGGGGGACGGTTTTGGAGTGCTTGGACAAGGAGGAGACAATTTTTTTTAGTAGCCTTTTTAGGCTAAAGAAAAGATGAAGTCAAGAATGATTTGATTAGTAACTAATTAAGCCTAATTTGATTAATCTAATGGCCTAATTAACAAGTTAAGTAAACTAAATTAAATATTAAATTGTTATAATCTAATTCTTAATTAGATATCCTAATTTTAATTAGAGATTATAATATATGAAATAATATGTTAATTAATTAGTTATATAGTTAGAATGTTAGTTAAGATTGGTTAGAAAATTTAACCTAACTAATTACCTAATTAATTAGCATGCAATTAGGTGTAAATTGAGAATAATTAATTCCTTAAAATACTCAAGGAGCCACACGGTTTTCATGCAGCTTGGGGAGACTTTTACATGGTTCTTGAACCACCAATAATAGCCATGTAAACTAAATTAATGACCATTATTGTTTGTCATGGTCAATATGATCATTATTGTTTTGTTTGCTTCCTTTGGATTGCATGATGAAGAGGGGGGACGGTTGGAGAAGCAAGAAAGAAGAAGAGACATGTTGAGACATGTTGGAGTAGCCTTTTTAGGCCAAAGAAAAAGCTTGAAGACATTAATTAGATGTCTTGACCAATTATTGGTTATTTTCCTAAAGCAAAATTATTTTCTTCTTTCTCTCCATGCAATGCTACGGCTGCCCACTTCAATTCAGCTATTTGATTTCATTTGTATCACATTTTATAACACTTAACTCATTCTCTCTCTTCTCTCTCTTCCAATTTGTCAAGAACACCAAGAACAACACCATTTTCTTTCCTTCCTTGAGCATTCGGTCACCACCCATGGAACCACTTACAATCTTCCATAATTTTATCTAGCTATATATCTTGAATTCTCTCATCAATTCAAAACACTTTCATGTTGGAGACTTTCTCTAAATCATTCATCTTCATCACTCAACCAAGCCAAGAACACAAAACAACCATTTTCCTTCATTTTCTCACCAAATGGTTCGGCCATGACCACCAAAATCACCACCCATCACTTTTAATTTCATCCAACCATAGATCTTGAATCTACATGATATTCTAAGCAACTTTCATGTTGGAGACTTTCTCTAAATCATTCATCTTCATGGACTTTCTTCAAGAACAAAGTTATGGGATTTTTAAGGTGAAGTGTAAGAAGACTTCAATTCTTATCTCTTTTTCATGATGTAAACCATGTTTGATCCATGGTTCCTCTTAATCAAGCTTAGTATACTAATTTCTATGTATTTTGTTTTGAATTTGAGAAGCCCTTGGTGTTGAAAGACTTAGAAAGAGAAGCAAAATCAAGAAACTTTGAGGATCTTCAAGAGGTAAGAGGGAGATCCATCTCACCAACCAATTATGGTGGTGGGAGATGGTCTTATACTTGATGGATTGTGAATTCATGTGAGAATTCTAATCCATGGTCATGTAATAATTAATTGTGTGTTTATGAGCTTTGCTTTATTTTCTTGTGCTTTGATTATTTTTGTCTATGCTTAATATGCTTTGCATGATTTTATGACTTTGATAGTATACTTATAATATGCATGATGAGTATATGGCATGTTTGTGATATTTATGATGAAATATATATATGTATGCCATGATGTGTGGATGGAAAGAAAATTGATCTTGGTTCCAATGGCCAAGGAAGAACTACAGTTTTGATGCCCTTGATTTGGGTAAATGTTGAAATTTTTCAAGAACAAGAAAATTAAATTTTGATCCCTAGAACAATGAGAATTTTGGCCAAGACACCTCAAAATAGATGTTTACAAATTAATATGTTTATGGAAGAATAAAATTGGATTGACTTGAGGAGTATGGAAAATGAACTAAAGGTTTATTTTTTTTAAGAAAACATGAACACAAATTTTAGAATGAAATTTTGTTGAAACAAGAATGGAATTTATTTAAGTTAGAAGAAAAATATTTCACAGTTCCAATGACCATCTATAAGGTTTTGATAATTTAGGAAAAAATGTTTTGATGCTATGAAATACAAGAATTTTGAAATAAGGATTTTTGAAAAGAGAATTAAGTGTTATAAATTAAGTGAAGTGGAATTTTCATAAATAAAAGAAAAAGAAGATTGAAAGTATTAAACTTCAAATTAATTTAAAAAGAATCAATTTTTAGAAGTGATTTAAAAATATAAAAGAAAATGTTTGTAACTTAAATTTACTCACGAAGAATTTATTTGGGTTTTGGAAAATGTTAGGAAATTTAAAGTTAAGAAACAATATTAAATCAACTCAATATGATTTTGTTGGACTAGATTAATAAAAAGTGATTTTGAGAAAATATATATTAAGGAAAAGATTTTTGACTAAGAATGAAAAAGGATTTGCAAAGAAAGTGAAAATGAATTTGAACAAATGGGTTTGGTTTTTATAACCATCGGTACTTCGGTTTTGAAAATAAAATTTTAATGATTTTGTTTGTGTAAAACCATATCAATTTAGAAGGAAAAATATTTAATGGTTTCAATAGTCATGTCCACGTTTTTGAAGGCTTGTAATGCCTTGATTTTTATGAACAAAGTGATTTTCAAAGTAGAAACGTAACTTGAGTTAATACAAGAATTTGGAAATGGAATTCGAGCATTTATCACTTGAGAAATTAAGTTTTTGTAAACGAAAATGTTTTCAAACTTCAATTTATTTTGAAGAAGGTTGTGTTTAGAAATGCTTTGAGAAAAATGGAGAATATAATGGTGATTTGAGAATTTACTAAAGTATAACTTATTTTCAAGTTTTGAAGTACGTGTGGAAATTTTAAGATTTGAAACATTGATTTATATCAATGAAAAAGTAATTTTGTGGATTATATTTGAAAAAGAATTTCTTGAGTAAAGAAACGGGGAAAAAGATTTTCTCAAGTAAGAAAATGTGTTAAAAATGATATTGACTTATTTGAAAGTCCAAAATAATGTTTGAAATATTGAGGAATATTTTACATGATTGTAAAATGGTGAGAAATGATTTACGTATCTTAAAAATGATACTTCTACGCAATTTGAAATATGTTAAAATATTTCTACGTGATTTGAATTACGTTTAAATATTTTATGTAAGTTTAAATATTTTACGTGATTTGAAATACAGTTAAAAAATTACTATGTGATTAAATAATGATAGAATATTTTTACGTAATTATGAAAAATGGTAGAAAATTGTTATGAGATTTGGGAAGCGTTTAAATATTTTACACTATTGAAAATATTATTGAAAAATATACGCAATTTTGAAACAGTGGAAAAATATGCGATTTGAGAAACGTATATTTTTACGCGATTGAGAAAGACATTGAAAAATTAATACGTGATTTAAAAGTGCAACAGAAGAGCTGCGGCATTTTGAAAACGTAACAAAAGTGTTACAGTATTGGGAAAATATAACAGAAACGTTTTAGAATTTTGAAAATGTAACAGAAACATTTTGGAATTGTGAAAACATAATGGAAATGTTATGCAATTTTGTGAAAACACTGCGAAAGTGTTACTAACTATGAAAACATGATAACATGATTTTGTGTTGAAAATATAGTATAATTACTGTTGAACCAGTGTATGGACACTGTATGAGAAAATGACATGTTTTGCCTATGATTGGCATTTTGTGCATTATACATGCATTGAAAAGATTTGGCCCGTTGGGGTTGGACTTACACTGATATACTCGTGCATTGTACAAATGAAACTGAAAAGATTTGGCCCGTTGGGGTTGGACTTGCACTGATAAATTCGTGCGTTGTATAAAAGATAGCTAATAGCTATTATGGCCCTTGTGGTTGAAGAGGGAATGAGAATTGATAGTGAGGTCTATGATGGATCTTAGGGGCATCGAGGCGCGGCGGTCGACCAGTGGACAGCTGGTGAGTACCCTGTGCCACTTGGCAATGCAGTCCATTGCAACGCATTGACGATACCCGACAAGAACACGATTCTTTTCAACGACTGGGAGATTGTCTTTGGGCTAAGGCTGACAATTAACCAGAGCATTCTTCTCGAAATTGTGAAAACCTCCATGGAGTCATTTTTTATAAACTGAGTCTTTGTACATATGCATAAATCTGAGCATTTATATCTGTATGATATATTAATTGAGGAATGTTGGCTATGACAATTGTTTTGAGTACTTGGATGATGATTGAACTGATAAATGATTAGATGATGATAGTTGATTAATGCTGATAGCATGATTATGGTATGATCTATCTGTATAATGTTGCTGTTTGTGTTATCTATGTGCTGCCATGTTGGTATTGGTGTAGGTGATCTCACCTCTTTGTTATATTGTTTTGCTGTGTCTGTACTGTTAAAATCAAATAATAGAAAGATCGAGTTGTCTTAGACATAATGGGCGATGGATACTCTGAGATTGGAGATAACAATAAGGAGTGGACATTTAGGACTCGAAGGTGTGCAGTGTTGACAAAGGAACAGATGTTTGATGCATCAAGATGGACAGAAAAAGGAATAAGTAGGTTAAAGTTTTCCGTTAGTGTTGTACCGTGCTATTAAGTAGGACCCGTCACGGGGTTTGCTACTGTAAAAAAAAAATAAGTTTGTTAATGTTATATTTCTCTTTAAATTGTGATATTAATTGGTGTCAATATTGCATAATGAATAGTTGAAATATGATTTTCAATATTACCTAATATTTTCAGTAAATTTACGTTTCAGTAAAGAAGAAATTTTGAAACCCATCTTTTATAACTCAAACTTTGTGCGAACTTATTTTCAGATTATGAGTCGGAAGTCAGAAATGTGATGCCCTAGCTAGGGTGTTACATTAGTTGGTGTCAGAGCTAGGGTGTTACATTAGTTGGTATCAGAGCACAGTTTGAGTCTTTTGGGGTTTGTGGTTAGGTCTATTTTGCTTGTGTTGTGTTCTTTGTGTTCGTTTTTCCAAAAGGAAATAATGTTGTTTATAATAGATATTAGATCCATTGTATTTCGATCTGCAGGCCTTAAAAAAAAAAGAGAATGGCTCGGGATAGTTATACTTGTGTGGAAGTGAAACATGTTACGAGTAATGCAGTTGCAACTACGGGAACAATGGGAGCAATGTGGAAAGACGCCTGCACGAACAAAGGACCGCTGTTCAGTGGAAACTGGAAGTTGAAGTTTAGGATCTGATGGAAGAGAATCAGACTTGGAATATAAGATTTTGTAATTTTGGAACCTGGTATTTTTTTTAGGATATTGAGAAAGTAATTGATTTCGACGGAAGATGTATTTACAACCATTGAGGAAACCAAAAGCAGTAAGTGATGTGAAAGAAAGTACTTAAATGAAGGAATGTACGTCAAGAAAACAATTTACGGAAAAGTTGGACACATTTTCAAAGAGTATAATCTCTGATGTGTTCTTTGAAAACAAAGTTTTCTATTGGTAAAAAAATTTTAGATAGTAAGGGAAGTTGTTACTTTGAATGGAACGGGAGTGTTCTGAGCGAAGATTTAATCAATGGAGATTGCGTCATTGGAGCTAATCCTATAAACCATACTGAATATTTCTGTGAATAACCTATTCTTTATGACATATAATTGAGTAGATCAATTATATGTTAGAGTTATTCGTTATCCTCTGATTTGTTTACTTCTATTTCTATTCTTAGCTAATCGAGCTATTCAAGTTATTCAAATTGTTGTTATAGATCAAATCTTTGTATTAGTTTGATCTGTTGTTCAAAAATTTTGTGTTAGTTTGATCTGTTTCATAAACAGACGTGGTCTTTGAAAATGGATTGGTTATTTTCCAGCCATATCCAATGAGATTATTTTAACAGACTGTGAGTAATCCAGAGAAAATTCATTTTTGAAAATCGGGTTGCATCCAATTCTTTCATGATGTTATCTTCCATGATGTTTTCTTTCATCTCCTGCAACTGAAGGAATATCTAGCAAGAAAGGATATTTCTATATTTGTATCCATGTTAACGTATCTAAGTAACGCAGCAGAAGCGTGGTGAATTTTTCAAAAGATTGGAACAATTCTTCTATGGGAAAAACTTAAGATGGTAATGGAAAACCGTAGAAAATTTTTTTTTGCAGAAGTATCCGGTATAGTGCTGTGGAAAGAAGAACTCAGTTAGTGAGACATTTCCTGTTAAAAGCAAACATCTAGAATATGTAGTGATACGAAGATAAGGAAATTTTAAGTAATACATTACATTAGCTAAACATTACATTAAATTAGTTGGAAGTTATCTGAGAAAAACTATTCTAGGCATGAATAAAGATCGGTTGTTGTTATGTTGATATCAGAGATATGAAAATTCTTTCTTTCTGGAGTAACATTCAACATCTTTAGTAATAACCAACAAAATCTCTATGATAGGAGTCTGAGATATCTGTTTGATCAGGAGAAGTTGAACATCAGCAAAGAGATTTTGTGGGATTAGAATAGTGTAGCAAGATGTAAGAGAGGAAGCTTCATGAGAACTGGAGAATAAGATAAAAGAGTAATATTCATATTTATTCTAAGGGTGTGAAATCATGGTTCTTAAATTTCGAGGACGGAATTTCTTTTTAGAGGGGGAGAATTGTAACACCCCAAATTTCCTATCTCTTAAACAATAATTTTGACTAGCAATAATTTTCTTGTTTAGTAATTTCTCGGATCTTTGTAAAATTATTTTGTTTATTCCGTCAGCGTATTTGATCATTTTGAGTGATTTAGTCTGTGTCAGGAAAATGATAATTTCCGGGCCGGGAAAAATCTTTCTGTATTTATTTCTCTTGACTGTTAATTATTTTAACAATCTAACTTGATTTTCATACGTTTTCTAATTTTTGTGATTTTATGTGTGATTTTGAATTTTTTTCTGTTTGTGGGCCCCACGAGGTGTTTGTGGGCCTAGGTGACCTTACGTGGGCCTTGGTGGGTCCCACAAAGTGGAAAATTTTTCTACGCATAGAAAAATTCGTACTGTTTAGACGGAGACAGGGGATCTTACTAAACCTGAATTCGGAAATAGTTTTAGAAAATTTGTTTTGTACTGTATTTATTTATCTGAAGATAAAAATACAGTAAATATATTCTTTCGTGAGATTTTTAGTAGATAAAAATAGAAATTATATTACTTAAGGCAACATTGGTGGTTTGGATATCCACTATTGATTCAATTAACGGTTAAGAAATAAATTTAATAAAGAAACATAAGATAATCATCATTGATTTAATCAATGGTGTGAAAATAAACTTAGTTAGGCAAGCTTCAATATCAACCATAGATTTAATCAACGGTGTAAAATTAATTATATAAAGTGACCATTTACAACCATTGGATTTAGAGTTGATCAAGGGTGGAGATTTGGTCTTAAAAAGTGACAAAGACCATTTATGACCATTGGATGAAGAATTAATCAAGGGTGGAGATTTGGTCTTAAAAAGTAGCAAAGACTAATTATGACCATTGGATTAAAAGTAAGAAGAAGTAATCTTGACCTTTTATTTTGGAGACACATCTAATGGCTAGCATTTAAAGGAGAAGGATCCAATGGCTTAGATTTAGTCTTCTAAATTAAAAGTCTACCTAAATCCTAACCATTGAATTAATCAATGGCTAGGAATGCTTCAAATAATTGTATAAAAAAGATGACAACTTCATGCATTATGGAAGGGGGGGACGGTTTTGGAGTGCTTGGACAAGGAGGAGACAATTTTTTTTAGTAGCCTTTTTAGGCTAAAGAAAAGATGAAGTCAACAATGATTTGATTAGTAACTAATTAAGCCTAATTTGATTAATCTAATGGCCTAATTAACAAGTTAAGTAAACTAAATTAAATATTAAATTGTTATAATCTAATTCTTAATTAGATATCCTAATTTTAATTAGAGATTATAATATATGAAATAATATGTTAATTAATTAGTTATATAGTTAGAATGTTAGTTAAGATTGGTTAGGAAATTTAACCTAACTAATTACCTAATTAATTAGCATGCAATTAGGTGTAAATTGAGAACAATTAATTCCCTAAAATACTCAAGGAGCCACACGGTTTTCATGCAGCTTGGGGAGACTTTTACATGGTTCTTGAACCACCAATAATAGCCATGCAAACTAAATTAATGACCATTATTGTTTGTCATGGTCAATATGACCATTATTGTTTTGTTTGCTTCCTTTGGATTGCATGATGAAGAGGGGGGACGGTTGGAGAAGCAAGAAAGAAGAAGAGACATGTTGAGACATGTTGGAGTAGCCTTTTTAGGCCAAAGAAAAAGCTTGAAGACATTAATTAGATGTCTTGACCAATTATTGGTTATTTTCCTAAAGCAAAATTATTTTCTTCTTTCTTTCCATGCAATGCTACGGCTGCCCACTTCAATTCAGCTATTTGATTTTATTTGTATCACATTTTATAACACTTAACTCATTCTCTCTCTTCTCTCTCTTCCAATTTGTCAAGAACACCAAGAACAACACCATTTTCTTTCCTTCCTTGAGCATTCGGTCACCACCCATGGAACCACTTCCAATCTTCCATAATTTTATCTAGTTACATATCTTGAATCCTCTCATTAATTCAAAACACTTTCATGTTGGAGACTTTCTCTAAATCATTCATCTTCATCACTCAACCAAGCCAAGAACACAAAACAACCATTTTCCTTCATTTTCTCACCAAATGGTTCGGCCATGACCCCCAAAAGCACCACCCATCACTTTTAATTTCATCCAACCATAGATCTTGAATCTACATGATATTCTAAGCAACTTTCATGTTGGAGACTTTCTCTAAATCATTCATCTTCATGGACTTTCTTCAAGAACAAAGTTATGGGGTTTTTAAGGTGAAGTGTAAGAAGACTTCAATTCTTATCTCTTTTTCATGATGTAAACCATGTTTGATCCATGGTTCCTCTTAATCAAGTTTAGTATACTAATTTCTATGTATTTTGTTTTGAATTTGAGAAGCCCTTAGTGTTGAAAGACTTAGAAAGAGAAGCAAAATCAAGAAACTTTGAGGATCTTCAAGAGGTAAGAGGGAGATCCATCTCACCAACCAATTATGGTAGTGGGAGATGGTCTTATATTTGATGGATTGTGAATTCATGTGAGAATTCCAATCCATGGTCATGTAATAATTAATTGTGTGTTTATGAGCTTTGCTTTATTTTCTTGTGCTTTGATTATTTTTGTCTATACTTAATATGCTTTGCATGATTTTATGACTTTGATAGTATACTTATAATATGCATGATGAGTATATGGCATGTTTGTGATATTTATGATGAAATATATATATGTATGCCATGATGTGTGGATGGAAAGAAAATTGATCTTGGTTCCAATGGCCAAGGAAGAACTATAGTTTTGATGCCCTTGATTTGGGTAAATGTTGAAATTTTTCAAGAACAAGGAAATTAAATTTTGATCCCTAGAACAATGAGAATTTTGGCCAAGACACCTCAAAATAGGTGTTTACAAATTAATATGTTTATGGAAGAATAAAATTGGATTGATTTGAGGAGTATGGAAAATGAACTAAAGGTTTATTTTTTTTAAGAAAACATGAACACAAATTTTAGAATGAAATTTTATTGAAACAAGAATGGAATTTATTTAAGTTAGAAGAAAAATATTTCATGGTTCCAATGACCATCTATAAGGTTTTGATAATTTAGGAAAAAATGTTTTGATGCTATGAAATACAAGAATTTTCAAATAAGAATTTTTGCAAAGAGAATTAAGTGTTATAAATTAAGTGAAGTGGAATTTTCATAAATAAAAGAAAAAGAAGATTGAAAGTATTGAACTTCAAATTAATTTAAAAAGAATCAATTTTTAGAAGTGATTTAGAAATATAAAAGAAAATGTTTGTAACTTAAATTTACTCACGAAGAATTTATTTGAGTTTTGGAAAACGTTAGGAAATTTAAAGTTAAGAAACAATAATTAAATCAACTCAATATGATTTTGTAGGACTAGATTAATAAAAAGTGATTTTGAGAAAATATATATTAAGGAAAAGATTTTTGACTAAGAATGAAAAAGGATTTGCAAAGAAAGTGAAAATGAATTTGAACAATTGGGTTTGGTTTTTATAACCATCGGTACTTCGGTTTTGAAAATAAAATTTTAATGGTTTTGTTTGTGTAAAACCATATCAATTTAGAAGGAAAAATATTTAATGGTTTCAATAGTCATGTCCACGTTTTTGAAGGCTTGTAATGCCTTGATTTTTATGAACAAAGTGATTTTCAAAGTAGAAACGTAACTTGAGTTAATACAAGAATTTGGAAATGGAATTAGAGCATTTATCACTTGAGAAATTAAGTTTTTGTAAACGAAAATGTTTTCGAACTTCAATTTATTTTGAAGAAGGTTGTGTTTGGAAATGCTTTGAGAAAAATGGAGAATATAATGGTGATTTGAGAATTTACTAAAGTATAACTTATTTTCAAGTTTTGAAGTACGTGTGGAAATTTTAAGATTTGAAACATTGATTTATATCAATGAAAAAGTAATTTTGTGGATTATATTTGAAAAAGAATTTCTTGAGTAAAGAAACGGGGAAAAAGATTTTCTTGAGTAAGAAAATGTGTTAAAAATGATATTGACTTATTTGAAAGTCCAAAATAATGTTTGGAATATTGAGGAATATTTTACATGATTGTAAAATGGTGAGAAATGATTTACGTATCTTAAAAATGATACTTCTACGCAATTTGAAATATGTTAAAATATTTCTACGTGATTTGAATTACGTTTAAATATTTTATGTAAGTTTAAATATTTTACGTGATTTGAAATACAGTTGAAAAATCACTATGTGATTAAATAATGATAGAATATTTTTATGTAATTATGAAAAATGGTAGAAAATTATTATGAGAATTGGGAAGCGTTTAAATATTTTACACTATTGAAAATATTATTGAAAAATATACTAATTTTGAAAGCAGTGGAAAAATATGCGATTTGAGAAACGTATATTTTTACGCGATTGAGAAAGACATTGAAAAATTAATACGTGATTTAAAAGTGCAACAGAAGAGCTGCGGCAATTTGAAAACGTAACAAAAGTGTTACAGTATTGGGAAAATATAACAAAAACGTTTCAGAATTTTGAAAATGTAACAGAAATATTTTGGAATTGTGAAAATATAATGGAAATGTTATGCAATTTTGTGAAAACACTGCGAAAGTGTTTTATAACTATGAAAACATGATAACATGATTTTGTGTTGAAAATATAGTATAATTACTGTTGAACCAGTGTATGGACACTGTATGAGAAAATAACATGTTTTGCCTATGATTGGCATTTGGTGCATTATACATGCATTGAAAAGATTTGGCCCGTTGGGGTTGGACTTACACTGATATACTCGTGCATTGTACAAATGAAACTGAAAAGATTTGGCCCGTTGGGATTGGACTTGCACTGATAAATTCGTGCATTGTATAAAAGATAGCTAATAGCTATTATGGCCCTTGTGGTTGAAGAGGGAATGAGAATTGATAATGAGGTCTATGATGGATCTTGGGGCGTCGAGGAGCGGCGGTCGACCAGTGGACGGTGGCGAGTACCACTGTGCCACTTGGCGATGCAGTCCGTTGCAACGCATTGACGATACCCGACAAGAACACGATTCTTTTCAACGACTAGGAGATTGTCTTTGGGCTAAGGCTGACAATTAACCAGAGCATTCTTCTCGAAATTGTGAAAACCTCTATGGAGTCGTTTTTGATAAACTGAGTCTTTGTACATATGCATAAATCTTAGCATTTATATCTGTATGATATATTAATTGAGGAATGTTGGCTATGACAATTGTTTTGAGTACTTGGATGATGATTGAACTGATAAATGATTAGATGATGATAGTTGATTAATGCTGATAGCATGATTATGGTATGATCTATCTGTATAATATTGTTGTTTGTGTTATCTCTGTGCTACCATTTTGGTATTGGTGTAGGTGATCTCACCTCTTTGTTATATTGTTTTGCTGTGTCTGTACTGTTAAAATCAAATAATAGAAAGATCGAGTTGTCTTAGACATAACGGGCGATGGATACTCTGAGATTGGAGATAACAATAAGGAGTGGACATTCTGGACTCGAAGGTGTGCAGTGTTGACAAAGGAACAAATGTCTGATGCATCAAGATGGACAGAAAAAGGAATAAGTAGGTTAAAGTTTTCCGTTAGTGTTGTACCGTGCTATTAAGTAGGACCCGTCATGGGGTTTGCTACTGTAAAAAAAAAATCTGTTAATGTTATATTTCTCTTTAAATTGTGATATTAATTGGTGTCAATATTGCATAATGAATAGTTGAAATATGATTTTCAATATTACCTAATATTTTCAGTAAATTTACGTTTCAGTAAAGAAGAAATTTTGAAACCCATCTTTTATAACTCAAACTATGTGCGAACTTATTTTCAGATTATGAGTCGGAAGTCAGAAATGTGATGCCCTAGTTAGGGTGTTACATTAGTTGGTGTCAGAGCTAGTGTGTTACAAAATAAATGGTCTGATGAAGACAAAAGAAAAGTTCAATATAATTTAAAAGTCAAAAATATTATTACTACTGCTTTGGGATATGATGAGTTTTTTGGAATTTCAAATTGCAAAACTGCTAAAGAAATGTGGGATACTTTGCAAGTTACCCATGAGGGTACTAGTGAAGTTAAGAGGTCGAGAATAAATTCTCTAACTCGTGAATATGAATTATTCAGAATGAACCAAGGAGAAAGTATTCAGGAAATGCAAAAGAGGTTCACCCACATAGTTAATCATCTTGCATCTTTAGGCAAAAGCTTTTCTAATGAAGATTTGATTAACAAGGTTTTGAGATGTCTTAGCAGGATTTGGCAACCCAAGGTAACGCCATATCAGAATCAAGGGATTTGTCTACCATGACTTTAGCTACCCTCTTTGGAAAACTTCATGAGCACGAACTCGAACTGAGCAGACTAAGTCAAAGTGAAGAGAATGATAAAAAGAAAAAAAGGGATAGCACTCAAAGCCACTTCTTCATTAATCGACAATGATGATGAAAAAAATAAAGAAAGCTCAGAGAACATTGAGGTAAGTGAAGAAAATCTAAGTTTGCTAGTTAAAAAGTTTGGTAAGTTTCTCAAGAAAAAGGGAACGCAAAGAAGACCTCCCTTCCCTCTGAAAAAGACACATTTCAAAGGCGAAGGAGCTTCATCGACTCCAACTTGCTATGAATGTGGCAAACCTGGTCACATGAAAATGGAGTGCCCAGTTTATCAAAAGAAAAAGGAGAAATTTGAAAAGAAGCATTTCAAGGAAAGAAAAGGAAGAAAAGCCTATATAACATGGGATGAAAATGACATAGATTCAACTGATAGCTCAGACAGCGAAGAGGCTCAACTATGTCTCATGGCCAAAGGGGAAGAAGAAGAAAGCGAAAATGAGATGAGTTCTAATACTACTTTATTGCCTTTTTACGATGAGTTACAAGATGCTTTTGAAGAATTACATGAAGAATCTTTAAAATTGACAAAAATTATTTCTTCTTCTAAGAAAACAATTTCTTCTTTAGAAAATCAAATTCTTGCTTTAAATGAAGAAATAGAAGAATTGAAAATTGAAAATGAAACTTTGGGAATCATTGATGCATGCACAAATCATTCTTTACATGCTTCTACTTCTTCATCTTGTTCTTCATGTCATATGCTTGAAAAAGAAATTAAAGACTTAAAGAACACTCTTTCTAAATTCACCTTTGGAAGGGATAACTTAAATATTTTATTAGGAAGACAAAGAGTGGTTTTTCAAAAAGCCGGAATAGGTTATAACCCGAAAAATCAACAAAAACTCTATAAAAATTTCTTTGTGCATTCTAGTGTTTCAAGTAGTCCTTTTATTAAATGTTTTTATTGTGGAAGGAAAGGACATAGTGCTTCAACATGTAATGCAAGAAAAAACATAAATACAAAAGTTGGAACAAAAATGGTTTGGGTTCCCAAGGGTACTATACCCAAAACTGACACACAAGGACCCAAGAAAGTTTGGGTACCAAAAGTTAAAAACTAAACTTGTGTTGTAGGTGTACTTGAAAGCTAGGAGTTCAAATTGGTATCTTGATAATGACTGTTCCAAGCACATGACTGGGGACGATTCAAAATTCACCGTGCTTATTCCCAAGAATCATGGACACGTCACTTATGGTGATAAAAACAAAGGAAAAATCCTTGGAATCGGCAAAGTCGGTAAGAACCCTAACTCCTTTATTGAAAATGTGCTGCTTGTTGAAGGTTTGAAACATAACTTGCTTAGTATTAGCCAATTATGTGATAAAGGAAATAAAGTAATATTTGATTCAAACTGTTATATAATTGAAGATAAAAATGACAAGCATGTTAAATTCATTGGTCATAGAGTAAACAACATCTATATGATTAGTCTTGATGATATATCTTCAAATGATGCGAAATGTCTTTTAAGTAAGAATGATGATTCATGGTTATGGCATAGGAGAATTGCACACATTCACATGGATCACTTAAAGAAGTTGGTCTCTAAAGAGCTAGTAATTGGACTACCCAAGCTTAATTTTATAAAAGATAAGTTATGTGATGCATGTCAAAAGGGTAAACAAATAAAGGTCTCTTTTAAAGCAAAAAAAATAGTTTTAACTACTAGACCTTTACAACTTTTGTACAAGGATCTATTTGGACCATCTAGAACTATGAGCTTTGGTGGGAATTACTATACTTTAGTGATTGTGGATGATTTTTCTAGGTTTACATGGACTTTATTTCTTGCAAATAAAAATGATGCATTTCTAGCTTTTAAAAGACTTGCCAAAGTTATTCAAAATGAAAAAGGTTTTCAAATCTCTTCTATAAGAAGTGATCATGGTGGCGAATTTGAAAACAATGTTTTTGAAAATTACTGTGATGAACATGGCATTAATCATAATTTCTCTGCCCCTAGAACTCCGCAACAAAACGGAGTTGTAGAAAGGAAAAACCGCTCTTTAGAAGAAATGGCAAGAACTATGCTTAATGAGGCTGCTCTTCCTAAATACTTTTAGGCGGATGTTGTAAGTACAGCTTGTTATGTAATGAATCGGGCCCTTATAAGGCCCATTTTAAAGAAAGCCCCATATGAGTTGTATAAGGGAAGAAAGCCGAATGTCTCACACTTTTATATTTTTGGATGTAAATGTTTTGTTTTAAATAATGGAAAAGATAACTTAGGCAAGTTTGATGCTAAGTCTGATGAAGGTATATTTCTTGGTTATTCAAATCATAGTAAAGCTTTTCACATATATAATAAAAGAACTATGACTATTGAAGAATCTATACATGTTGCATTTCATGAAACTGACCCAAATGGATCGAGAAAGGATCTTCTTGTTGATGATGTTGCAGAAATCTTGGCGGAAACACATTTGGATAATAAAGAAAAATAAATCAAAGAGCAAGAAGATAAACAAAAACAAGAAGATTCGCAAGCTTTGGAACTTCCCAAAGAATGGCGAACTTCAAAATATCATTCCCTTGATCAAATTATCGGTGATGTATCTAAAGGTGTAAGTACTCGTAACTCCCTTAGAAATACTTGTAATCACTTAGCTTTTGTTTCTCAAATTGAACCTAAGGATTTAATTGAAGCTTTTGATGATGAACATTGGATCTTAGCTATGCATGAGGAATTAAATCAGTTTGAAAAAAATCAAGTTTGGGAATTAGTTGCTAGACCTAATAATCACCCCATAATTGGAACTAAATGGGTTTTTAGAAACAAACTTGATGAAAATGGGTTAATAACTAGAAACAAAGCTAGATTGGTTGCTAAAGGGTATAATCAAGAAGAAGGAATAGAATATGAAGAAACATATGCACCTGCGGCTAGATTAGAAGCTATTAGGATGTTACTTGCTTATGCTTGCATCATGGATTTCAAATTATATCAAATGGATGTCAAAAGTGCTTTCCTAAATGGTTTTATTCAAGAGGAGGTATACGTTGAACAACCTCCAGGTTTTGAAAATCATAAACTGCCCAACCATGTTTTTAAACTTAAAAAGGCTTTATATGGTTTAAAGCAAGCCCCTAGAGCTTGGTATGAAAGGTTGAGTAAGTTTCTTTTGGAAAATGGTTTTTCAAGAGAAAAAGTCGATACTACCCTTTTTATTAAAAATAAAAAGCATGACATTCTTCTTGTGCAAGTATATGTGGATGATATTATCTTTGGTGCTACTAATGAATCCCTGTGCAAAGAATTTGCTAAGTTTATGCAGAATGAATTTGAAATGTCAATGATAGGAGAATTGAATTTCTTTCTTGGACTTCAAATCAAACAAACGAACGAAGGGACATTCATAAGTTAAACCAAGTACTGCAAGGAACTGATCAAGAGATTCAAAATGGAAAATGCAAAACACATGGCTACTCCGATGGGCACTTCTTGCTACTTGGACAAAGATGAAGGAGGTAAATCAGTAGAAATAATGAAATATAGAGGTATGATTGGATCTCTCCTTTATCTTACTGCTAGTAGGCCAGATATAATGTTTAGTGTATGCATGTGTGCTAGATATCAGGCAAACCCTAAGGAATCTCACTTAAGTGCTGTTAAACGGATAATGAAATACCTTGTACACACTTCACAAATGGGCTTGTGGTACCCTAAGGGTGCCTCTTGTAGCCTAATAGGATATTCTGACTCTGATTTTGCTGGGTGCAAATTGGACAGAAAAAGTACTAGTGGGACATGCCACTTACTTGGCAGTTCTTTAGTTTCTTGGTATAGCAAGAAACAAAATAGTGTGGCTTTGTCTACAGCTGAGGCTGAATATGTTGCAACCGAGAGTTGTTGTGCTCAAATCCTATGGATGAAGCAATAACTCTTAGGCTACGGTCTTCAGCTTGATCACATCCCGATAAGATGTGATAACACTAGTGCGATAAATATCACTAAGAATCCCATACTGCATTCCAGAACAAAGTATATAGAGATAAGACACCACTTTATCAGAGATCATGTACAAAAAGGGGATTGCTTTCTTGAGTTTGTTGAAACATCTAAGCAACTTGCAGATATCTTCACTAAACCCTTAGCAAAAGAAGCTTTCTTTTATATTCGAGGAGAATTAGGCATAATTGATCAATCCAACATTTAATTGCATGTTTTTTTGTTGATTATTTTCACATGGATATATGCTTTGAATGTCTTGAACGTTCTTATTTTGTGTGCTTCTTTGTTAGTTTTAGTCGAATAAATAAACTTTTATTCGAATAAACCTCTTTATAGCTTATAAAATATATGTTGAACATCAGATTTATTCGAATAACCTGATTCCTGTGTTAAATCCTGTGTGTTTTTCTTCTCTGTCTATTCGAATAAACCTCTCCTTATTCGAATAACCAGAGTCCTTCTTTCATCAGTTTCTATTCTTAGCCTCTATCTATTCGAATAAACCTCAGGTTATTCGAATAACCAGAGCTCTGATTTTATCAGTCTTAACTGATAGGCCTCAGCCTATTCGAATAACTCCAATAGTTATTCGAATAAATCCTGTCAATTTGCCAAAACGCTTGGCTTTCCCAGTTGGTCTATTCGAATAGAATACCCCCTATTCGAATAAACCCTAGCTGAAACACCTTTTCAGTTTCCTGCGTGCCTGTCCCTTCAGCTTTCCAGCACGATTTATTCGAATAAACCCATATTTATTCGAATAAACATGGGTTTTCTTTAAATAACCCCTACGCACCCAAAAAGTTTTCACCCTCCATCTTCTCTGCTCTTCACGTCTCCTTAGCTGCTGCCATCTTAAACTTGCTTACCCTTGTGTTTTCACTCTCTTTCACCTTCTTCCACCATGGCCTCCTCCTCCAGCAAGCGTCCACGCACGAAGAACGCTCCATGCAACAACCCTCTTGATCTGAGAAGGCTCTCCTCCAATGAAGAGCATCGTGCATGCTTCATCACTCACTTCTAGGAGCATAACTTGGTCCAACCCAAGTACCTTGACCTCTCTTTCTTCCAGCAACATCGCGGCTTTGACTTCCTGACCCTACTGCAAAACCAGGGAGTTCTTCAGCTTTGCTCTCATTGGGCCACTGTTTATCCAGCTCTGGTGAAGATGTTCTTCTGTAATCTGGCTTTCGATGGCCAGAATCTTCTCTCCGAGGTCTATAGTCAGAACATTGTGATCACACCGCTGGACTGGCTAACTCTGTACGGGCTGTAGTTCTCTAGCGCCCTTGTTGAAGATGGTGACACCCCGTTTCTAGAAGATTTCAACAAGTTTCAGGCGGTTGAAGACCTGCTGAAGCCTGGTTTAGCCCTGCCTGACAAGGGTCTCAAGGGTGGAATGCTGAAGAGCCAAGACAGGCTTCTGCATTACGCCTTTGCTTATATCCTGGCTCCTCGCGGTGGAAACTACGCCTACCTCAGCGAGGAAGACATCTTCATGCTGTGGTTTCTGAAGAATGGCCATCAGATCAACTGGCCTATGTTCATCATGAGGCACATGATGAGGGCCAAGGGCAATGAGAAATCAGACTTGCCTTATGGCATTCTTGTCACTACCTTGCTGAGCAAGTATCCTCAGGTCCTGGCGACTGAGCGAGCCATTACTCTGACTCACCACAACGTTTTTGGCGCTCACACCTTACGAAAAATGAAGATGATCCAAACCGATGAGGGCTGGGTGTACCCAGATGAGGTCACTGAGGATGAGCTTGACCCTACTGATGCCCCTGCTGCTCCTACTGATGTACCTGTTGCTGCTCCTGCTCCTGTCACTTTGGAACAGATCATGGCCACCTTGCAGGATAACCGAGCTTACATGGAACATACCTTCTCTATTCTGTTTGATAGAATAGAAGGCGTTGAACGTGAGGTTGCTGCCCTCCGATCTGCTTCACCTACTCCTGCACCAGCTTCTTCACCACCACCACCGGATGCTTACTTCTAGGAACTTTAGTTCTTAGGCTATCTGTTTTTGGCTTCATGTTATTTATTTCTGGCTTGTGTAATTGACTCTCTTTTTATTAATGCATAAATAAAATTTCCTGTTGATCTCTTGATATGAGTATATTTACTTTTATGCATTCTTACTTTGATATATGTTTATGGGACTTACCCCTCCTTTTTGCTCATGACAAAAGGGGGAGAAATATTTGATCTTTTGACTGTAATTGAGAAAAGACAGGTAAACCTTAAAATGAGATTGGATTAAAATTGAAAGGGGGAGCTGCGCACATATCTGATATACATTACCTCTTATAATTAAAGAGGGGGAGTAAGCTTTTATACCTCTATGTGAATTCCATTTATATGCACTAACGCTTTTCTCATTGATAGTCTCATTGATAGTTTGTCATCATCAAAAAGGGAGAGAATGTGTTTGGATGCATACCTTTGAAGACTTGTTTTGATGATAACAAATGTGAAGAATAAATGAAGATGATAAATAGACCAAGTCCAAGTTTATATTTGATTAGCATTAGGACTTAGGATCTATTGTACGGAGCTCACTTTGATATCTATTTGTTTTTGAAAGAAAAGATAAAGCTTGTTTTTAAACTAAGTTTTCAAAACATTTTTGAACTGAGTTATTCGAATAGAACCTAGTCTATTTGAATAGACCCTTTTACAAGACTCTGTGTTTTAAGTTTTTATTCGAATAGCATGTCTTTTATCCGAATAGATGAGCTTTTTCAGAACTGTGTTTTAAGTGAATTATTCAAATAACTCAAACGTTATTCGAATATACCCTTTATGTCTGAACTTCTTTTAAACTATGTTATTCGAATGGTTTAGCTGTTATTTGAATAACCCTTCGTTCTCAGAACTCAGGTTTTAACAGAGTTATTCGAATAACACATTGGTTATTCAAATAACCCATTTCAGACGAGCTTTTAAATTGGTTTCAGGAACAGTATTATTCGAATAACCTGTTAAGTTATTCGAATAAACATGTTTGAATACGAAGTCTGATATGGAAACTTTCAAACGTTTTGAATTCGGTTAATTTGTTTTCTAAATGCTATTAATTATACCTAAACGGCTATCTCCGTGTTTTCCCTATAAATAGCAAGCTTGGGTCACGAATTTCATTGCCCATAACTTTGATATATTTTCTGATTACTCTGATTTGTGAAAATTATTTTCTACACTCTTTTTTGTTTAAAAACTTTGAGATATTTCTGTGAGAGCTCTATTAGCACTTCAATTTGTATTACTTACTCTGAGTGAGAGTTTCTCTTCATCTATCTTTTTCTGATATTCTGTATCGAGGGTGAGGTATCCCTCAAGGTTTGTATAAAGGGTGAGGTATCCCTACAGGTTGAGACTTTAGCACAAGGGTAGAGTTTCCCTGTGTGTGAAAAGTGTTCTTTTGTGTAACGGTAGCAAGCACCTATTGAAGCTTGTATGCTTAGTGAAAAATCTCGGCTTTCGAGGACTGGACGTAGACCACAAGTGGGTTAGTGGTCGAACCAGGATAAATATTGTGCCTGCTTCTCTTTTCCCTAATCTCTTTATTTTATGCCATTTAATTTACTGCACATTTATTTTTCGCTACTCTTTATTGTTTCTTTTCTTCTTCTCGTTCCTTCTGTGCATTTATTTATTAAGCCTTTAATATCTATTTTTTGTTAAAAAGAGGTTTTGCGAAAAAGTTTTATACTCAATTCACCCCCCTCTTGAGTACTGGAAGCCACTTGGTAACAAACCTTGAGTGTCTTAAACAAAGGGTCTTTTCCCGAGGTCAAGTGGGTTTCAACGTATCTTAGTGGGGTTATTTGATCTCCTGTAAAACCAATCAACTCACTGGTGTACAAGGTTAGATCTTTCTTCGAGAGTCCCAACTTTTCAAAAAGATCCAAAAACATGATTTCAGCTGAGCTCTCTTGATCAATTAATATACACCGCACCTCGGCATTGGTGATTATCCCAAATATCACCAAAGGATCACCTTGGTCTGGGATTATGCCTCTATAGTCTTCATCAAAAAAAGAAATCGATAGGGCCACCTTTGATCCGTTCACTGGCTTGGAAATCGAATAGACAGCTACACTCAATATAGCTTTTCTTTCTTGCATTGCTAGGTCCATTACCACCAGTGAAGGCCCCCAAAAGAGTTTTGATTGTTTGGGTTACTTCTGCATGGCAACGATCATTATCCTGAGGGGTTAGATCTCGGGGTTGTGCCCTTTCTTGGTCTAGGGCCATGTCCTGAGTAGGACCTTTTCTAAGAATTTTATTTCTTACTTGTGACTACCTTTTTTGATACATGGATGAGCTTCTCTGTGTACTATAACGTCTATTCTTATAATTCTTACCTCCCCTCTGGTTATTATTCCAAGATTGGTGTATATATTGGCCGAAACACCCATCCCGAAGTAAGGATTCAATACCATCCTGAAGATGGATGTAGTTTTTAGTGGTATATCCATAGCCTTCATGGAACACACAATGCTTGGACTTGTATTTTTGTGTTTGTTTTCTCAATGGAGGAGGCTTCTGAATATCACTAAACTCCGTGTTCATTACCTCTTGATTGATTTGAGCTCGAGGTGTATTAAGAGGAGTATAGTCTTGGTATATCCTCTTTGGTGGTGGCTTAGAGTTCCGGGGTTGTGAGGAACTTAGGTCGGCTTTGATTTTGCTTCCTCCCCTTTGTTTACATACTTCTTGGCCTGGATAATGTCTTTCATGTTCATGTATTTATCGACTCTATCCCGGAACCCGTCCATTGTCTGAGGTTCTTTCTTAGTGATTGCCCATAGGAACTGATAATAGCCTAATTTTTATCTATTTTTCTTATAAAAATTGGCATTATTATATCTCATTATATTTGATTTTAATGACTTTATAATACTATTGATTTATTTATTTAAAAAGACATTAATTTAATTATTATGATAATTGTAGGAAATTTGTTGCAAATTCAGATTCAACTTGTATTTTCTAACCTTTCTACTGTATTTGGACTATATCTTGAGCTACAAATATTAGATCAGCACATTTCTTATTATGTTGGAAAGCTAATAGAAAATGAAACAACTCTTATGTTGACCTCAAAGCCTAATTTTGTCATTTAAGTTACTAGAAAAATAAAGAGAGAAAAATACAAAAATCGGGCAACCTTCAATAAAAGGAAATTAAGTTTCCTAAAATTGATTTCCTAAATCCAATCAATATTTTATTATTATTTGGGGACCAATTAAGGAGATTGAGTTTCCTAAATTTAGTCCCCTAAATCTAATCAATAGCTTTTTATTATTTGAAAACCAATTAAGGAGATTGAGTTTCTTAAATCCAATCAAATATCTTTTTATTATTTGGGGACCAATTAAGGAGATTCTGTGCAAAATACAATTCTATTAGGAAAAATATCTTATTAATAAATAAAGGAGAAGAAAGGAAAGCACAGGATAGATATATTCATGAGAATTAAAGTGGCACAACTGTAACACCCCTCGATTTAATAGTCACGGCACAATCGTCATTATCCCGCGGTCACTAAATTTTTGGCGTGCTACAACTTCTTCATAATACTTTTCCAAATTTGAATATTTTTTTTCATATATATATAAAGGAAATATAAGCCATGAATGCAATAATACGTAATTCATCGTTAACAAATATGATTTAAGAGAATATATATAAAAAACAGTACGTACGACTAAATTAATTAAGTTAAAGCATATAGAACATGGCACATTTCTCATATCACTCACAATGAAATACATCAAGATTTACTTCAAAATGTAAATATATTAAAAATACACCATAACAGAATTAATGCAGAAGAAAACATAAACTACCCATAGGACATCCTTGTCTAAGGAGTGGGGTACTCCATCGGATCCATCTCGGGATCCTCCCCGGGGTCATCTGAAGATATAAGGACAAGACCGAGTGCGGTCCCACGGGCAGGTGCCCTAGCAGCTGATGCCATAGAATCCTCATCATCATGGGAAGTGCGAATCGAATCGCCCCATAGCTCCCGGATGGGCAGAGCAAACTCCAAATGCACAGATGTAGTAAGCATCAGGATAGGATCTCCATCACGAGTCCTCTTGACAGTCAGTATCAGATCCCCAACATATCGTACTCGCTCTCCAGCCCAGTCGACTCGCCACGCATTAGCACCACCAGTGAACACAATTCGAACGAACCCAATAGAACCCCTTCGCGATGACATCACTGGATGCAGTGGGTCAAACCAAGAAAGTCCAAAAGAATCTGACCTCGTTCCCACTTACAGTCTTTAACCAAGAATTTACATAGAACAAGAAAAGTACAAGAAAGAGGTGAGACATCTGATTTCATTACCAATTATGGCAGTAAGAAACAGAAATGGCGTAGGACGCCCATGTAGCAGTACAAGAAATATAAACAATATCAAGAGGTAAATATTAAACAACTTAGCAGTTCTAGGCAATTATAACATCGATAAGATAGCAAATCCAATCATCGCATAAATTAAATGCCAAGTAATATATATGTGTTCACTATGCACATGTACATGATAATCAAAATCCTACTCCATGGAGCTAGACACGAACATCAGAGTGAATGATCAGGGAGACATGCTAGTATCTCGTCTGCCTTGGACCAAGTGCTTACCATAAACGGTCAATCAATAATGTTGCGCATAGGCTCTATACAGCGGAATTCTCACAAGATCGCGATATAGGATAGTGCCCGATCAGGATCGTCAGTGCGTTTGCATCGGTTTGTCCCACGGTCCAGCGAGGCTACCAACTGCCCGTTGTGAGACACCCGCGCCCCGACGCCCTCAAGGTCAACAGCAGGACCCACACTAGTCTATTCGCACCCGCACTAAGGTGTGATTCAACTCCTAAGCAACATGACCTTGACAAATAGTCCACCGGACTTTCACAATGCATGATGACTCCATGCATTAATCAGGTAATGTTTACTATTACATACTTTTTTGCAATGTGCCACAATTGGCCAAAGTAAGCATCAATGCATCATTGGTCCCTCACATGGACTCACAAGATCATATTAGTAGTATTTAAATTAAATAATACACTTCCAAGGTTTATTATGAATTCTTACTTACACTCTTAATTCTTGTTTCTCTTATTCAATTAATCCTTAATTAATACATTATACTTTTAGGCACATTATGAAATTACGCTTAACTTTCTATACCCTTCTTAATAAGTTTCTCTTTTTGAGAAATGCTATCACATTTTTATTTACTTATTATTATTTTAATTACATAAGTCCATCATTAAATCTTAAACCTAATTCCCTTAGCATGATTTAAATTGGATCATTTGTCATTCTTACTTGCACTCATGGTCTTACTTTAATTAAAATTTATTCTAAGTATTTGGATAAATCTTCATTCTTGGTTCTTTCCATTTTATGAAGCCCTAATTGCTCCCTAATTAATCATTTAATTAAGTATCACTTCAATTTAATTTTTCTTATGAACTTCCTTTCGTTATTGGGTTCTTATTTTAAACTTAATCTTATTCACATGAGGAATTTATTTCTACGTCTTGCCAAGTCTCAAACACCCTTATTTATCTTTAGGGTCCAAAGAATTCCTTTAAGTTACTAAATTTATTTCTTTCCGTTGCATAATTTTGTTATTTATTTACTTGATTAATTAAATGTCATAGTTGTATAAAGTTACGTGATTAGGCCATTTTGAACCCTAGAGGCCATGAGCCTCACTAATTCTTAGGATTCCAATTTTTCATTCCATTAATTACATGTTGTCAACTTGATTAGCTATGTCTTTCACTTGTTTTAAATTTTCACCAAGAACCCTAATTTAGGCCACAAAACCATGAGCCTCATGAAAGAGGACTAAGTCATTTTTGCTTCCAAATCAAGATTCCAATCCATCCAAACACATACATATACATAATCAATCAATCAAATAACTTAAAGAATTTAACAACAACATGTAATCATATAAATCATACAAACAAAGAATAATCCTCAATAGGATTTTCTTACAATCAATCACAACACAATGTTCCTTACTACCAAGAGAGGTTGAAGAGGATTATCTCCCTCTTACCTAGAGGAGAAAATAAACAATAGAACTCCCTTGAAGCTCCCTTGAATTTTCGGATTCCACCAACACCAAAACACTAGGGCATCAAACTTTCACAAGAATCACAATCAAAGCTTGAAAAAGGCATGCATAGTCACCATAGTGACCATGGATCACGAAAATGAAGAGAAAAAGAAAGAAGGATGGAAGCTTTACCTTAAAGCTTGAAGCTTTGTCTTGGATGACAATGGAGGAAAAGTTGGTTTTTGAAGGAAACCTTTCAAATAGAAGTTGTAGAGGAGGTTGAGAGGAGTATAGAAATGGTGTTTGGGAGTAGAAAAGATGAAGATAAATGGTGGAGGAGGGGCTGAAATTTTCGTGGTTATGGAGGGGGGGTAGAGCGAAGGAGGAGAAAAAGTTTGAAAAAGATGAAGGTAGAGAGAGAAAGTGCATAGGAAAATGAATGAACACTTTTTGGTTTTTGAAATTAAAGTAGTATAATTAATTGCATGAAAGCACAAATTTTCCCCCTCTAAAGTGTGCAGCAGCCGTGAGTGGAGTGTGAGGGAGGAGAGAGAAAAATTGGTTAGCTTCCTTGGGAAGCTTAGAGGAAATTTCCTAGAAGCTTCCTTGAAGCTTGCTTGAAAAGCTTTGCACATTTCTCAATAAAGTACAAAGTAAGCTTGTCTCCTAAATTAAATACTTTTGAGCAGATGATTAATTACACTGTTAGAATTATTTTCCCAGTGAATAAAGGTTACAGTTGATGAAAAATAATATTTTATTATTCATCGGATAATTTTATGATACAGCGATTTTATTTATCTGATAAAATCTCGAAGAATGCAAATCTCGTAAACTGTGCCCGACCTCAGGTTTAGTAAGATCCCCCGTCGACACTTCCACAGTTCAAGGTTTACCAGCCTTAGGGAAAACATTTCGTTATCTCGGCTCCGCTCTGTATGTACGTAAAACGAGGAATATATTAAAATATTCGACATTTCCAAAAAAATTCACAAAAATTCTTAAAAATCACAAATATTAGAAAATGACTATTCATGATGAAACAAACGATTTTCGGAGTGTTTACACTGACTCTGCTCAGTGTGCACGTAAAATGAGAAATATATTAAATATTTAACATTTTCGAAAAAAATACAAAAAATTTCTCAAAAATCACAAATATTATAAAATGACTATTTGTGATGAAACAAATAATTTTTGGAGCGTTTACACTGACTCTGCTCAGTGTGCATGCAAAACGAGGAATATATTAAAATATTTGACATTTCTGGAAAAATCCTAAAAAATTCCTAAAAATCTCAAATATTATAAAACGATTATTTATGATGAATGAGATAATTTTCGAGATGTTACAACTCTCCCCTTCAAAAAGAAATTTTTTCCTCGAAATTTGATCTATCTTAGAATACACGTGGATATGATTCCTTGTAGAACGTTTCCAGATCTTCAGCGTAATCCCACAGCTAACTTTGAGTTTTTGTGTAGAGTAACTCCCTTCATATGCCTTCAGTTGTCTTGAAGCACACGCTACTACACCTCCTTTGCACAAGCTTATGTTCCAAAATCTAACACAAGGCATCAATAGGTACCTCAGAAGGTTCGTTGAGATCAGGCAGAATTATTACTGGTAAAGTAGTTGAGTGTTTCTTTAACCCTTGAAAATTTCCTCTATCTGCATCGGTCCATACAAAATTTGACTCTCTCGTATAAGTTAGAGGAGAAGTCCTACCACATTGAAAAAATTTTCTGCGACGAGTCTCCCGTATTGACCAACTAATTCCATCTGGCTACGAATCTTTATTACGGTCATCGGTCTTTCTCATCAAAGAACTGTTTCGACTCTTGATAGATCCACAACAACTCTTTCCTTTGAGGTCATATGACCCAAAAGTTGAATTATCTCTAACCAGAATTTGCACTTGAATAACTTCACGCATATCTTCTTCTCCTTCTTCAGGATTTGAAGAATCACCACGAAAGGTTCGGTACGCTCCTCCGCACATTAAGAATAGATCAAAATGTTGCCAACAAAGACAACGACAAATTTGTTTTTAACAAGGAAGAAGATCCTACTCACGAGATCGATGAATGTTACCGACGGGTTAGTTGCATGGTACGACGTTACCAAACACTCGTAGTGCCCATAACGTGTTCGAAAAAGTTGTTTCAGAAATATCTACTACCTTTAAGCGAACTTGATGATAGTTCAAAACACCAGCTGATCTTGGGGAAAACAGCAGCTTCCTTCAGTTGATTCATTACGCCATCCATTCTTGATCTTAACAGAAATGTCACATAGAGTATGTTCTTCTCTAACCGTGCTGCATTCGGTGCATTGTTATGGTTCAAATTCAGGGACACATTTCCTCAGTCGAAGTGTACTAGAAACATCATAACAGTCAAAAGGAAAGATAGGGAAGTCGCTCGGTCTACCACTAGACCCGTCTAGCGAAGAATATGATATGGTCTAATAAAACTTAAGAATGAGTTTTCATGGATTCAAATCTAGGAAATTTCTATCCCAAGAGACACTAAATTTTTGTTGAAACAACATGATGAGACCTGGTTAGAAATAACCAATCCCCTTCCTGAGATTAAGCCTATTCATGAAGAGAGCAAATAAATGATTTGGCAAAAAGGGTTTCAATTTCTAACAACAATAGGATAGTTTAAACAAGCTTGTGTAACGAGAGCAGGCTTGTAAATCAAAATAGTAATATTCGGGTTGAAAGGCAGTAAATACACAGATGACCCAATCCCAAAACCAAACTTTTAATTTTTCATTAGAATATTTTGACAAGATATAGTTGGAAGATAACCAATCCCTTTTTTTAACATCACTTCTAATTTGTAACAGAAGTACACAAATCAGATCAACAGAAGGATTCAGTCTTTAACAGGTCATAGAGATAATTTAAACGACTTTGCTACCATCAACAAGTTCCTAGTAGCAGAGATAGAAATAACTTAGTCAAAAGATGACAAAGACACAAATGATCCTAATAGACTCATACAATTATTTGTCACCAGGAAATGGGTTATCCCTAGAATCATACAATGGAAACACAGGGTTATCCATTGTAGCACAGTCCCCTTCTTCATTTTGGTCTTCAGTGTGGGTGGAGGAATTAACTCTCCCTTATTCATGAGATTTTGAGGTGCATACATCTCCAACGGAAGGCTTTGTCCTATGCAATGTACAATTTCTCACCACATGTCCTGGCTTTCCGCACTTGAAACAAATTATTCCTTCGATTGTACAGTCCTTTGTTAAGTGGTCCTTTCCACACTTGAAGCAGATTATCCTCTTGATCTTACATTCCTTCATTGAGCGATCTTTTCCATACTTCTTATATGTTTGTAAAAGTGTCATAGGATGACTAGGTCTGCCACCATTAGCATTACCCCCAGTTGGTTGTTGTCGTCGTTGATTCCCTAGTGGTCGCGAGTACAATTTCCACTTGAACTGATTGATCATTCTGTTATTCCTCCTTTTGAACTTAGGTAGTTCAGAGTTACCCAAAAATTGACTTTCTCCCAACAAATTCTAAACTTTGACTTCTAACTCCTGTTGTTGTGCGGTCCTCTGATTCGGTTGTATTGTTACGCCAGCCATTCCCTGCATTACTTCCATAGTCGCATCCACTCCTTTGTTGTTGCGTTCCACATTCCTACGCGTACGTCTTCCGTGAGCCATTGTCTTCCTTCGAAAACAGACCGTCAAATACAATGGAAACAAGAAGTAACCATTTCAGACAATATTGTCTCCTTTCGAAAACCAAACACAAGGAGTCACACAACACAACAAGGGTGAAAATGCAAACAAATCCTAAACAAGTTCAGTTATACCAGTTGAGCTTCTCGCCAAAGGAACTTCTATTCACTTAATACGCCTAGGTGAAGTCATAGTTTTTCATCCACACAGAACATTATACATTGAGTGGGCCAATACTCAATATCATGTAACCATGCAACAGTAGCTACGAACATTCAACCTATGGCAAGTTATGCCTTCCTTTCCCAACCATCTTTATCAAGAGATAAGGAAGTGCACAACACACTAAGAACGTCTAACATGTCTAAGCATAGTCAGTCCATACCCCGGCTCAACAGGATGAACTGAGCTCTGATACCACCTAATGTAACACCCCTCGATTTAATAGCCATGGCATAATCGTCATTATCCCGCGGTCACTAAATTTCTGGCGTGCTACAACTTCTTCATAATACTTTTCCAAATTTGAATATATTTTTTTTTCATATATATATATATAAAGGAAATATGAGCCACGAATGCAATAATACGTAATTCGTCGTTAACAAATATGATTTAAGAGAATATATACAAAATACAATACATACGACTAAATTAATTAAGTTAAAGCATATAGAAAATGGCGTATTTCTCATACCACTCACAATGAAATACATCAAGATTTACTTCAAAATGTAAATATATTAAAAATACACCATAACAGAATTAATGCAGAAGAAAACATAAACTACCTATAAGACATCCCTGTCTACGAAGTTGGGTACTCCATCGGATCTACCTCGGGATCCTTTCCAGGGTCATCTGAAGATATAAGGACAGGACCGAGTGCGGTCCCACGGGCAGGTGCCCTAGCAGCTGATGCCATGGAATCCTCATCGTCACGGGGAGTGCGAATCGGATCGCCCCATAGCTCCCGGATGAGTAAAGTAAACTCCAAATGCACAGATGTAGTAAGCGTCAGGATAGGATCTCCATCACGAGTCCTCCTGATAGTCAGTATCAGATCCCCAACATATCGTACCCGCTCTCCAGCCCAGTCGACTCGCCACGATTTAGCACCACCAGTGAACACAATTCGAACGAACCCAATAGAACCCCTTCACGATGACATCATCGAATGCAGTGGGTCAAACCAAGAAAGTCCAAAAGAATCCGACCTTGTTCCCACTTACAGTCCTTAACCAATAATTTACATAGAACTAGAAAAGTACAAGAAAGAGGTGAAACATCCTACTTCATTACCAATTATGGCAGTAAGAAACAAAAATGGCGTAGGATGCCCACGTAGCATTACAAGAAATATAAACTGTATCAAGAGGCAAATATTAAACAACTTAACAGTTCCAAGTAATTATAACATCGATAAGATAGCAAATCCAATCATCGCATAAATTAAATGCCAAGTAATATATATGTGTTCACTATGCACATGTACATGATAATTAAAATCCTACTCCATGGAGCTAGACACGAACATCGGAGTGAATGATCACGGAGACATGCCAGTATCTCGTTTGCCTTAGACCAAGTGCTTACCATAAACGGTCAATCAATAATGTTGCACATAGGCTCTATACAGCGGCATTCTCACAAGATCGCGATATAGGACAGTGCCCGGTCAGGATCATCTGTGCGTTTGCATCGATTTGTCCCATGGTCCAGTCGGGCTACCGACTGCCCGCTGTGAGATGCCCGCGCCCCGACGCCCTCAAGGTCAACAGCAGGACCCACACTAGTCTATTCGCACCCGCACTTAAGTGTGATTCAACTCCTAAGCAACATGGCCTTGACAAATAGTCCACCGGACTTTCACAATGCATGATGACTCCATGCATATATCAGGTAATGTTTACTATTACATACTTTTTCGCAATGTGCCACAATTGGCCAAAGTAAGCATCAATACATCATTGGTCCCTTACATGGACCCACAAGATCATATTATCAGTATTTAAATGAAATAATACACTTTCAAGGTTTATTATGAATTCTCACTTACACTCTTAATTCTTGTTTCTCTTATTTGATTAATCCTTAATTAATACATTATACTTTTAGGCACATTATGAAATTACACTTAACTTTCTATGCCCTTCTTAATAAGTTTCTCGTTTTGAGAAATGCTATCACATTATTTATTTACTTATTATTATTTTAATTACATAAGTCCATCATTAAATCTTAAACCTAATTCTCTTAGCATGATTTAAATTGGATAATTTGTCATTCTTACTTGCACTCATGGTCTTACTTTAATTAAAATTTATTCTAAGTATTTGGATAAATCTTCATTCTTGGTTCTTTCCATTTTATGAAGCACTAATTGCTCCCTAATTAATCATTTAATTAAGTATCACTTCAGTTTAATTTTTCTAATGAAGTTCCTTTCGTTATTGTGTTCTTATTTTAAACTTAATCTTATTCACATGAGGAATTTATTTCTATGTCTTGCCAAGTCTCAAACACCCTTATTTATCTTTAGGGTCTAAAAAATTCCTTTAAGTTACTAAATTTATTTCCTTCCATTACATAATTCTATTATTTATTTAGTTGATTAATTAAATGTCATAGTTGTATAAAGTTACATGATTAGGCGCCATTTTGAACCCTAGAGGCCGTGAGCCTCACTAATTCTTAGGATTCCAATTTTTCATTCCACTAATTACATGTTGTCAACTTGATTAGTTATGTCTTCCACTTCTTCACCAAGAACCCTAATTTAGGGCCCCAAAATCATGAGCCTCATGGAAGAGGACCAAGTCATTTTTGCTTCAAAATCAAGATTTCAATCCATCCAAGCACAGACATATACATAATCAATCAATCAAATAACTTAAACAATTTAACAACAACATGTAATCATATAAATCATACAAACAAAGAATAATCCTCAATAGGATTTTCTCATAATCAATCACAACACAATGTTCCTTACTACCAAGAGAGGTTGAAGAGGATTATCTCCCTCTTACCTAAAGGAGAAAACAAACAATAGAACTCCCTTGAAGCTCCCTTGAATTTTCGGATTCCACCAACACCAAAACCCTAGGGCATCAAACTTTCACAAGAATCACAATCAAAGCTTGAAAAAGGCATCCATGGTCATCATAGTGACCATGGATCACGAAAATGAAGAGAAAAAGAAAGACGGATGGAAGCTTTACCTTAAAGCTTGAAGCTTTGTCTTGGATGACAATGGAGGAAAAGTTGATTTTTTAAGGAAACCTTTCAAATAGAAGTTGTAGAGGAGTTTGAATGGAGTATAGAAATGGTGTTTAGGAGGAGAAAAGATGAAGAGAAATGGTGGAGGAGGGGCTGAAATTTTCATGGTTATGGAGGGGGGTAGAGAGAAGGAGGAGAAAAAGCTTGAAAAGGATGAAGGTAGAGAGAGAAAGTGCATAGGAAAATGAATGAACACTTTTTTGGTTTTTGAAATTAAAGTAGTATAATTAATTGCATGAAAGCACAAATTTCCCCCCTTTAAAGTGTGCAGTAGCCGTGAGTGGAGTGTGAGGGAGGAGAGAGAAAAATTGGTTAGCTTCCTTGGGAAGCTTGGAGGAAATTTCCTAGAAGCTTCCTTGAAGCTTCTTTGAGAAGCTTTGCACATTTCTCAATAAAGTGCAAAGTAAGCTTGTCTCCTAAATTAAATACTCTTAAGCAGATGATTAATTACACTGTTAGAATTATTTTCCCAGGGAATAAAGGTTACAGTTGATGAAAATAAAATTTTATTATTCATCGGATAATTTTATGCTATAGCGATTTTATTTATCAGATAAAACTTCGAAGAACGCAAACCTTGTAAATCATACCCGACCTCAGGTTTAGTAAGATCCCCCGTCGACACATCCACAATTCAAGGTTTACCAGCCTCAGGGAAAACACTTCGTTATCCCGACTCCGCTCAGCGCCCACGTAAAACGAGGAATATACTAAAATATTCAACATTTCTAGAAAAATCCACAAAAATTCTCAAAAATCACAAATATTAGAAAATGACTATTCATGATGAAACAAATGATTTTCGGAGTGTTTACACTGACTCTACTCAGTGTGTACATAAAACGAGAAATATATTAAAATATTTAACATTTTAAAAAAAATACAGAAAATTTCTCAAAAATCACAAATATTATAAAATGACTATTTGTGATGAAACAAATAATTTTTGGAGCGTTACGCTGACTCATCTCAGTGTGCACGTAAATTGAGAAATATATTAAAATATTTGATATTTCTGAAAAAATCTTGAAAAATTCCTAAAAATCTCAAATATTATAAAACGACTATTTATGATGAATGAGATAATTTTCAGGATGTTACAACAACAACGTTGCTGCAGAGAAGAAAAGAGGAAGTTGTGTACAATGGAGAATATTGGTGAAATGATTTTATTGTGTTTTGATTTTATTATGTCTTGCTAAATTCTCTTTATTAAGGGGATGATGATACCTTGATTATTTGATCATTGCTTTGTTGAATTGTTGTTACCCAATTTTAGTATTTCATGCTTATTGATTCTATTTTCCTATTAGATTATATAAATAAATTTTTAAATGAGTTCAATCATGCTTTTCTCATGCTTTGAATTTATTTGTATTATCTTAATGTTAGTGGTAATTGGTGGATATCAATTGTGATTTGTTGTTAAGGATACTAATAGCTACCGAGACTATCAAATTATATCAATTAGTAAGTCGATTTACTAAATTACTTGTAGTATACGGCACAATTGGGTCAAGCCATTGGATCACTCTAATTAAGCAATCAGATCAAGAAGTTAACAAAGGGGTGGGAAATTACAAAATTAATTAAACAAAAGCAATGAAAATCTAAGTAAATAAACAAATTCAAGGAAATCAACTAATCTTGAATTTAATCCATTCAATTACCAACCAAGTTATTGGTCATAGATCATATCAAGAAGCTTTAAGATAATCAATGATTTCTCTACTAGATAAGTATCCAGAATTTAATAAATCAAGGTTAAATGAGTCAAGCACCCATCTAATCCTAAATTAATCTAAAACCCAGAATTCAACCAAGCTTAACAAATAACATCCAAGAAGCCTTTGATGCATTGTTTAGTCTTTGTAATTCTTATTAAACACATGGTAATTATACAGTTATCACATCAACATCCAAATCAAATTAAGCAGTTCAATTCAAATTTAATTAAAATCAAAGAGAAACTTGATTAACAAGTAAAAGAAAAACTTGATTAACAATTAAATGTAAAATAATCAAAACAAGATCTCAGAATTGAACATCAAGATTGTCAGTCCTTAGGATTGGTTAAAAAGTTCTTTCCTCTCATCCTTAGATGAGAGGGAAGAGAAGCATAAAAAAAAAAGAAACCTAGAGAGAAGGGAGAAGAAGAAAGATGAAGAGAGAAAGTGCAAGTAAGAGCAACTAGGAGAAATTTGGGTTAAGTTTCATGGTTACTGTTATTGCTTAAATAACTATATTTAAAATTAAAAAATACAATTTTTCTCTCATCTTGGGGTTAATCATCTTTTTCTTAGCTTTAATGAGATACCTAATTGCATAATTTGCGCTTATGATGAGAGAGTTATGCCCAAAACATTCTTCAACCTACTTCAAAGGATGAAAACACCATCAAAATGTCACATTTTTTATAATTTATCTATAAGAATTGAATATATGTGTCTTATCTTTCAAATGATACTGGTTTCAGCTCCATATGACACCTACAGCCCAAATTATGGCCTAATCTTTTCACATCATCCAAGTTTTAGTAACAAAATCTCTGTTTTGATTTCGTGGCCCAATCTCACCCACTAGACAGTCGATTCATCCTTTGTGCTATTCATCCAAGTCGTAAAGCTTTCTCTTAGATTTCCTACAAGGTACAATTCATAATTTTCAGATGTTTAGAACTCTAGTTATGCCCAAAATATAGAAATAGTGTAAAATTCTCCATAATGCTGAAAAATACAATTAAGCCCAATTTGAACCCAAACTTATAAAATGTGATCAAAACCAATCAATTAAGCATATAAGAGGTCTAAAAAACTAAATATAAGGGTTAACTAATATATGAAAATTATGTTTATCAAATACATTTTTTGATTTAATAATTTACTATTAATTAGGAAAATTTTATCATACCCTTAATTATTATTTTTAGTGCTTTATTGATAGATCTTTCATGATCACATGCTTTGCTACTAGATGTTAATGAATTAAATTATTTGGGTATAATAATTTGACATAGTTAATGTTAAAATTAATCTTGGTGGATTCTAAACTTTAGTCCTTTTACATCTGGTAGAAATCTCATACACTTACTTGCTTTTTTCTTAATTTGCCTATTATTTTTGTAACATCCTTTTAAAAATGTTAGACTTATATATGATTGCAGAGGTAGCATAATACTTGCTTAGCATTCATGCTTAATTTCATGACTTTCTTAATTAGTTTAGTCACTTTACTGTAACACTATGTGAAAAATAGTTGTTATTAGCTTAGGAAATGACTTAAACTCATTAGTTAATAGAAATAAATATGGAAAATTTGTTTCTATGTCACAAATATGAGAAATCTCATGTGGTTAATGTTTTAGAGTTAACTAAGTTAATTTGGTATTTTTAAGTGCATTGTGTGAGTGTTTTAATACTGGATTGACTTTACTGAGATATGGAATTTTATGGTATTGATGAAATTAGGGTTGAGATGAATCTTAGGATTTATTATAATACCTATGGAAGTTAGGAAACTTGATTCTGATAGATTAAAGTATTCCTAACAGATATAATGTTTCTGCAAAATATCTCAAAAGGCTTTAAGCCCTCCATGGTTGCAGCAACCCCTTTTCTTGACTTTCCTTTGATGTTTTCATCTAATCTTACCCACTCTCTCATTCTCTCCTTTGTGGAGTAGAAAACAGAAGAAAGAAAGCAGAGAAAAGGTAAATAAATGAGGAAAATGAGAAGGAAGAAGAAGAAAGGAAGAGGAAAGCTAAAGGAAAATCACAAGTTTAAAGTTCATCTTTGCTACAAGAGGTAGGGGTAATTGATCTTCCTAACTCTTTTTTTCTATTTTGTTTCATCTTTGTTGCTTGATGCATGCTTGATGAGTAAAAATAGGTTTGAGGATTTTATATGGCTTTTCTGGTTTGGTTTCTACCTCTAATGGATAGATATAGTGTGTTTGTGGCTTAACCATTGCATGATTGTGAGTTTGAACTTAGAGAAGTCCATATGTCTCTTTATGGAGGAAGATGATAAATAGGTTTTGCGTGTTTGATTCTTTGTTCATGAAATCATGTATTTGTGTTTTTGAGATGTGTTTGAGAGCTACAACATGCTTAGAGATCATGATTGAGGTTGAGGACCACTTAGAACCTATTTTTGGGAGTTGGTTTCTAGTTTGGAAATCAATGGAACAGGAAAAATATGTTTTTAGTGCAATAGTGCCTAGGCGCTAGAGCTGGGCACCCAAGTGCCCACTACCCAGAAACAACACAACTTGGTGCTACACGAGGAGCACTTAGGCGCCAAGTATGGGGCACTTGAGCACTAGCGACTGGGGAACCAGGAAGGATTTTCTAGTGTCTAAGTGCCTGAGCGCCCAGTGTCCACTGCCTGGGCGCTAGCGGCTGGGAGAAATAGGACAGTGTTCTGCCATGCTAGCACCTAAGTGCTGAAGGGTGAGCGCCTAGGCACCAGGACCCTATTTTCTCAGGATGTTTATTTTGAGGAAATGAACTTCCCTACTTGTTGGGATCCCTTATGTATGCTCTTTAATGTGTATTGAGACATTTTTAGGAGTATTTCTTAGAGGAAATAACTACCTTGCATATATGGGATTTGGTGAAACCTTGGGCATCCAAAGAGTTATGGAATGCCATAAGGTAGTGTCTAGAACCTTGAGCAACATGATTTGTTTTGAAATCACTTGAGAAGTGATGGTGTGAGGTACTAGAAACAAGAATGTTAGTGACATGGATCTTGCTACTTATGAGATAAGTTAAGCTAGAGTCTTAAGTTACTAGTATTGGTTTTTCACTTGGTTGTTGTGAACCTTGTGATGTTTCAAATGTTATTTGAAAATATCTTTGCATGTTTTTAAACTTGTTATTCTTATGTATTGTGACCTTATATGGTGTGCACAACCATTTGGCCAGAGAACAAGGATTAGTCCTAAATTCTCGTAGTTGGAGAGCTACTGTGGTCAGGGTTACTAGTACATGATGTGGTAGCAGTACTTTTACTATTATGGGGGGAAGGAATCCACTAATGGCTAGGTAGTGAAAGGGCACTTTTGCCTATCCTACCCAGAAAAATACAAGGGAACACAGTTCCTAAGAATGAGTAAGTATCATGTGTTTTCTAAACCAAAAACCTACATAAGCATTGCACAAGCATACTTTTAAGACATTTCTTAGGCATAATCATATTATATGTTATACATTGCATTGTTTGATAATTATATGGGCAATTGTCTCTCTTGTGGGCATCGAAGTGTGATATGGTTATGATTACTTTATGAGTAACACATAGTGAGTATGTATATATTTTTATAGTAATGAGTTGAGTCTTATTTATCTATTGCAACATAATCTGTTGTTGTTGTTTGTTCTATTCATAAAATTTGGTTAATTGTGTGATTATTAACCCTTATTTTTTTGTAAATGAATGAACTTACTGCCTTGGGATAAGAAAGGACTATTTTTGGCTTATGCCACCTTTCTAGTTATTAGTGTATAATGTGTTTTTCCCCGAAGCAGCTAGACTTATTATGATGGCATGTTTTAAATTAATTACTGAGGATTGTGAACTCTCACCTTGTTTACTTGTTTCTATGATAAATCTAGGTTAAAAATCTTCAAAGAATAAGAAGAAGCAAAAGACTTAGAGTAGTTTATTTTGTTTCTTTTGGCACAAAGCATGTATTTTTCTATATCACTTTGAGTTTGTGTAAAGTTTGTATATAACAATAAGCCCTTTGGTGGCCAATGAAGTATATATCTAACTTTTCTTCCCTCTTGACTCTCTATAATAGCATGTGTAGTTATTATGGATTACTTTATTCTTTTGGTAAACTAGAAGTGACATGCTTGACTCTCTTTACTCTAGTATATTGCAAATATACTACTATATTAGGGTTAGGGTGTTACAATTTTAGCTTTCTTTTATTCTATTTTTGCATCTTAGGCTCATCAATTTGTGCAACTAGATTAGGAAAAATTCTCAATACTTAAAATTTAACTCTAAGTCTTTGTGGGAACAACTTCGTACTTGCTCAACTGTACTTTGGTATGGTTCGTGCACTTGCAAGTATTTAAAGGCTTTTTAAAAAAAGTCACAATAAGAGCGAACTAGAATGGAGGCCTTCCCTCATGTAGTGTAGGGCAAGCCTCTCATCCTTGTCAAGGATATTTAAGCACTCTTTGTTAAACCGAGTAGTATAATCATGGATTGACTTCTCTTTTCCTTGTTTGATTTAGGAAAGACATGAAATGGATTTCTGCTGCACCTTACTTGTGGTAAAGTGTAATACCCTAAATGGCATGTTAGACTTGTTTATGTGTTCAAAAGATAGCCTATGACTTGCTTAGCATGTATGTGTAATTTTGTGATAATCTGAGTTAGTTTAGGAACTTATTTGTAACCTGAACTGTGAAAAGTAGCTTAAAATGACTCAAAAAATAGCATAAATTGCTTAGGAAAGGGACATAAATATGGATAATTTATATTTAGGTCACAAATATGTAGAACAACTTACAGTTTCAAGGTAAACTGAGCTAGTTTGACATTTTTAGGTATACTGGTTGTCTAATTATAGTTGATTTGACTAGGAGCACATATGGAAATATAAGATAATGGTGAAACGACTTTTTATATGAGTACTATTACTTATTTTAAAGTTGTTGGAAGTTGAAAATCTTGAATTAGCTAAATATGAGTGTTTTTAGCAGAACAAGATTTATTAGTTTTGGCCTAAAGGCCATATGAGTCTTTTACACCCTCTTTATAAGCCTTCTTCACGACTATTTTTGGCTTCACAAACAAAAGTAGAAATCGTGGGAGGAGAAGAGAAAGAAGAGGAAAGAAAGACCAAGGAGGAGAAAGAGAGAAAGAGGAAATCCAAAGGAAAGGCCAAGGCTTGAAATCCAATCGAGAATCTCTTCACAGTTGCCAAAGGTAGGGGTTTTATGATCCATTTCACTTATTTTCACTCTTTTCACTATGTATGCACTTAAGGTGCTTAATAGGCAAAATTGAGTTGTAGAGGTGTTTGATGTGTTTTGTTTGCATGTTTGAGTTTCTTTGGTCATTTATGACTTGTTCACAGCATAAGTTTAAGATAGAAACTTAGAATATGTCATTTGGACCATTTGATTCCCAAAAGAGGGGTTAGGTCACCCTATAGATGATTTTGTGCATTAATCCAAATTAAGACGTTTAAGTTTGTGATTGATGATTCCTTTGTGTCAAAGAACTGATTAGGAACTAAGAATCGCTTAGACTCTGGTTTGGAATGGCTAAAATCTAAGAAAAGAACTAATGGATCAGTACCATAATTTTACAGAATTCTGCAGAATCTAGATTCTGTTATAAACGCCACGGTGTGAGTACGCCATGCTGTGGCGCATGGTTAAATTTTCTATGAACGCCCCAGCGTGAAGACGTCGTGTCACAGCGTGATAGTGATGCTACACCCAGTACTGAAAACCTGAGGCTAGGGCACCACGGCGTGCCCAAGTAGTGTCGCAGTGTGAGCACTAAAAACTTCAAAAATGTCATTTTTGCTGTTTTGAAGTTATGGACTAGACAAGATTATTAATATATGTTTCCTAAAGTGTCTCAAGGCACAAATAGGGATATTTTTAAAAGGAAAAATTATCACCTAGCTTGTATGAGCAAGTTAAACCTTTGAGCATTCAATAGTTATAGTTTGCTTTAGGTTAGTATCTAGCACCTTAGGCCACTTTAGTGGTAATGTATGTCACTTAAGAGCAATGAGTGATAAGTTGAGTGTTTAGATATATGTATGATGGGAAGAATTGGTAGTATTGATTTTGTGAGTATCATTTGATGCCCATTCATGAAGGCCAAGGGAAATAGATGGGTGTTCGAAAGACTCTTCTGAGTAAGAACATAACCTTGATATTTTAATAGTGCTAAAACTAAGGGAGATAACTAGGTAGTCCGAAAGCCTTTTTGAGGAAGGATGAATCCCAAACTTCTCAGCGTGCCAGGATATGTGCAACGTGAGGATGAGTTTTCCTCTATTTACCACAAGATAATACATTAAACCAATATTCCTAAGCTTAACATCTTGGTTCTAAGTTGAACTAGGTATGTGTGTATGAAATATATGTTAACTTGGTTTATCTAAATGCTATAGTTAGACCTTGTAGATGCTTTAAACATATCTTACTTAGCACGTGTTAAGATTATGTTTATTATATTATGTCTGCTAGTTTTGATTACTCATACTGAGAATATAGTTTCTCACTCCGTTGTGTATCATATAATTCTAGGTGAAACTTCTTCCAAAAGTAAGAAGAAAAAGGAAGCTAAAGAGTAGATTAGTTTTATGGTTTATGTTTCAAATGTTTTATCTTTTAATACTACTTTTAGAATGTATAAACTTATGTAATACTTCAAGCCTGTGCTAGGGCTAATGTTGTATATATGTATTTTGATGCATTATGATATAGATGTTGTATTTTTCGTATTTCATATTGTTGTCTATAATGTTTCCAATGAGCATTATCGATATATGTATCAGTATAGTATGTACGTAATGATATTGTTATGCTAAATATCTCCTTATATACGTATATGTTGAGATACTGGTATTAGGATGTTACATTATGGTATCAGAGCAGTTCATCCTGTTGAGTCAAGGTATGGACTAACTATGCTTAGGCATATTAGGAGTTCCTTCTTAGAAATTGTGTTTTTCTTGTTTGATTTGTTAAATGTGATGATATAATTCCATGATTTGCCTTAGATTGGTTTGTTATTAGCTACTATTGCATGGTTACATGGTATTGAGACTGTAGCTTAATATATGTTATTTCTGTGTGTACAGGAGACTATGGCACCAACAAGGTGATCTTGAGAAGCCGAGAGGTCGAACCCATAAGGTCCAGATATAGCTGAAGTTGTTATGGCTATGGCCAATGTTATGGTAAGGATGCTTAAGAGGATGGAAGCAAATCCACCTCAACAGCCTCCACCACCTGAGCACCCAATGCAAGATGTACTGCAACTTGGAAGGAATCAAAACTTCCTAAACTTGACAGCTTTCCGTCAGATGAACCCTCCATCATTTAGAGGTGAGTTCAATCCTGCAAAGGCTAAGATGTGGCTAAGTGAAATGGAGAAGATCTTTGATGTGATGGCTTATTCTGAGGAGTAGAGAGTGGCCTTCACCTCCTATATGTTGAAGGAAGAAGCAGAGCATTAGTGGAAAGGTACCAAAAAGGTACTGGAAGCCACAGAAGACCAGATATCATGGGAGGTTTCCAAGATTACTTTTCTGGAGAAGATTTTCTTGCAGATTCTACATGATGCCAAGGAAGCATGTCAATAGGCTAGTATGTGGCTAAGTTTGATGAGTTGTCGAAGTTTTCTTCACATTTTCGCTATCATCTAGAAGAGAAATGGCGATGCTTGAAATTTGAGACAAGTTTGAGAAGTAATATCAAGAGCATGGTAAGACCTATGGAGATTAAGGACTTTTCTACTTTGGTCCACAAATGTAGGCTTGTGGAGTCAAGTGTTGACAGTCCTCCATATAGGAAAAGGTACAAGGCATTCTAAAGAGAAAGCGAGAGGATGACAAGAGCAAGCAGGGTGCTTCTAAGGTGAGCAACCCTAAAGAAAAAGGCATGAAGGGGTCCAAGGTACCCCAATGTGCTAAATGTGGGAAGGCACGTCGAGGCAAGTGCTTGGCAGGCCAATCTGTGTGTTTCACGTGTGCACAATCAGGACATTTCTCCAAAGATTATCCACGAACAAGGAAGATATGCCTTCACCAAAGTTACTAGCCAAGGGATGAGTTTATACTCTAGGTGGAACAGAAGTGTTCCAGTCTTCCAACCTTATCCAAGGTAAAGGCATAATTCGTAATCATCTTTTAAATGTCATGTATGATTTAGGAGCATCCCACTCCTTTATTTCTTATAATTATGTAAGGATGTTGGATTTGCCTATGTCATAGTTACCATATGACTTATCTATTTCCACACCAACCGGTAAGCCAGTCATAACTTCAAAAATGTGTCTTGACTGTTGTATAAGAATCGAGGATAGAGTTTTTCTTGTAAACCTTATCTATTTACCCCTTGTGGACATAGATATCATTCTCGATATGGATTGGTTGTCGTCCAATCATGTGGTTTTAAACTGTTTAGCTAAGACCCTAGTTTTTTTGTCTGATGTTCCTACCAGAGTTATTTCTTCAGAGTTTGCCTATCTCAATGCTAATCAAGTGAATCACTATTTGGTAGAAGGAGCTCTAAGATATGTTCTTCTTTTCTCATTAGATGTAAAGGTTGAGCAGAGCCTAGACAGTATACATGTGGTGAGGGAATACCCTAAGGTGTTTATGAGTGACGTAGCGGAGTTGCCACCAGAGCGAGAAATAGGGTTTACTATAGATCTAATACCGAGTATATGACCTATATCTATAGCACCCTATAGGATGGCACCCTAGAGTTGGTTGAACTCAATAAACAATTAGAGGAGGTATTGGACAAGTAATTCATTAGGCTAATGTTTCTCAGTAGGGAGCACCAGTATTGCTAGTGAAGAAGAAAGATGGCACCATGAGGTTATATGTTGACTACAAGTAGTTGAACAAGGTAACCATCAAGAACAAGTACCATTTGCCTAGAATAGATGATTTGATGGATCAATTAAGAGGACCATTAGTGTTTTCCAAGGTTGATCTGAGATTTGGGTATCATCAAATCTGAGTTAGGGGAGAGGATATCCTTAAGACCGCATTTAGGACTAGGTATGGGCATTATGAGTACCTTATGATGTCCTTTGGGTTGACGAATGCTCCAGCATTGTTTATGAATTACATGAACAGAGTTTTTAGACCTTACTTAGACAAGTTTGTGGTAGTGTTTATTAATGACATCCTTATCTATTTAAAGACAAGGGAAGAGCATGAGCAGCATTTAAGGATTGTTTTAGATATCCTAAAGGAAAAGAAACTATTTACCAAATTGTCTAAGTATGAGTTTTGGCTAACGGAAGTTTAGTTTTTGGGCCATGTTATTTCTAAAAGAGGAATTGCAGTGGACACTAGCAAGGTAGAAGTTGTGTTGCAGTGGGAGAGACCCACCACTGTGACAGAGATCAGGAGCTTTATAGGCCTAGCTAGGTACTATAGAAGGTTTATCAAGGGTTTTTCTCTGTTAGCACTGCCTTTAAATAGGATGACTAGAAAAAGTAGTACTTTTGAATGGACTCAGGACTATGAGAATAGCTTTCAAGAGTTAAAGAAGAGGTTAACTACTATGCCAGTATTAGTAATTCCGGATCCCCGTGAGAACTTTAAGGTCTTTTGTGACGCTTCAAAGATGGGACTAGGGTGTGTTCTGATGCAAAATAGGAGAGTAGTTGCCTATGCATCAAGGCAATTACGGCCACATGAGGAAAAATACCCTACGCATGATTTGGAATTAGCAGCTGTAGTGTTTGCCTTAAAGATTTTGAGGCATTCTCTTTGTGGAGTCCAGTTTGAGATGTTCAGCGATCATAAGAGTTTAAAGTACTTGTTTGATCAGAAGGGAAGACGGATGAAATTCTTAAAGGATTATGACTTTGAGTTAACGTATCATCCAGGTAAGGCCAATGTAGTGGTTGATGCACTAAGTAGGAAATCCCTACATGTGTCCCAAATGATGGTCCAAGAAAGTGAACTTCTCGAGAGTTTTAGAGATTTGAGTCTAGCGGTGACTGTGATGCCACAAAGTCTCTTTGTGAGTAGAGTGGCCATAGTAAGTGACTTAAGGACTCATATTTTAGATGCTCAGAAGGAGAATTAAGCTTTAATGGACATTAGTGAGTAGATCTTTTTAGGAACCTTAGAGGATTTTGATATGGCTGATGATGGAATGATAAATTTTAGATATAGACTATGTTCCAAGAGAGTCAAAAGTCAAAGAAAGGATTCCAGAAGAAGCTCATAGTAGTAAGTATACCATCCATCCTGGGACTACTAGGATGTATCAAGATCTAAATAAGATGTTTTGGTGGTCTAGAATGAAGAGAGACATAGCAGAGTAAGTCTTAAGATGTTTGGTTTGTTAAAAAGTGAAGATTGAACATCAGAAGCCGACAGGACCGTTATAGTTTTTAAGGATCCCAGAATTGAAATAGGAGAAGATTTCTATGGACTTTGTAATAGGTTTACCCAGGAGTTAGCAAGGTTTTGATGCAGTTTGGGTCATAGTGGATAGATTAACAAAGTCTACCCACTTTTTGCCTATGAGAGCTAGCTATCCTCTAGAAAAATTAGCTTAACTATACCTTAAGGAGATAGTTAGGTTGCACAAAATCCCCATAAGTATAGTTTCAGATAGAGATCCTAAATTCACATCTAGATTCTGGAGAGCCTTGCAAGAGGCATTCGTGACTAAGTTAAGTCTTAGTACAGCGTATCACCCGTAGACAAATGGGCAAATAGAGAAGACTATCCAAACCCTTAAGAATATGCTTAGGGCATGTGTTTAGAACAACAAGGTGGTTGGAATAAGTTTTTACCTTTAGCGGAGTTTGCCTATAACAATAACTACCATTCCAGCATATATATGGCACCTTATGAGGCTTTGGATGGAAGAAAGTGTAGATCGCCTCCACATTAGTATGAAGTAGGTGAGAGAACCATCCTAGGTCCAAAGTTGGTCCAGCAAACCATAGAGAAAATCAAGATGATTAAGGATAGGTTGGTTACTTCTCAAAGTCAGCAAAAGAGCTATGCTGACAAGAGAAGGAGACCTCTTGAGTTTAATGAAGAAGATCATGTGTTCTTAAGAGTTACTCCTACAACAGGGATTAGTAGAGCATTGAAAATTAGAAAGTTAAATCCTCATTTTCTTGGTCCCTACCAAATTCTAAAGAAAGTCAGACCTGTAGCTTACCAGATAGCCCTTCCTCCCAGTTTGTCTAACCTTCATAATGTTTTTCATGTATCTCAGTTGAGAAAGTATAATCCAGATCCTTTGCATATCACAAAACATGAATATGTACAATTAAGGGATGATTTGTCTTATGATGTACACTCGATAAAGATCATGGACTGAGGGGTCAAAGAGCTTAGAGGTAAGCAGATTCTTTTGGTGAAGGTTATATAGGGCAATAATGACACTGAAAAGGCTACTTGGGAGTTAAAGTCTCACTTGTAGGAGGACTACCCAAATTTGTTCCTTCTAGGTGAGCAATTTTGGGGTCAAAATTTTTTAAATAAGGGGAAAAATGTAATACCATAAATGGCATGTTAGACTTATTTATGTATTCAAAAGGTAGCATATGACTTGCTTAGCATGTATTTGTAATTTTGTGATAATCTGAGTTAGTTTAGGTACTTAGTTACAACCCGAACTGTAAAAAGTAGCTTGAAATTACTCAGATAATAGCATAAATTGCTTAAAAGAGGGAAATAAATATGGATACTTTATTTTTAGGTCACAAATGTGTAGAACAAGTTAAAGTTTCAAGGTAAACTAAGCTAGTTTGACATTTTTAAGTATACTAGTTGTCTAACTATAATCGATTTGAGTACCAGCAGATATGGAAATATCAGATAATTGTGAAACGAATTTTTATATGAATACTAGTATTTATTTTAAAGTTGTTGGAAGTTGAAAATCTTGAATTAGCTAAATCTGAGTGTTTTTAGCATATCAGGATTTACTAGTTTTGGCCCAAAGGCTATATGAGTCTTTTAGAACCTCTTTATAAGCCTTATTCAAGGTTGTTTTTGGCTTCATAAACAAAAGTAGAAACCATGAGAGGAGAAGAGAAAGAAGAGGAAAGAAAGACCAAGGAGCACGAAGAGAGAAAAAGGAAATCCAAAGGAAAAGCCAAGGCTTGAAATCTAACCGAGAATCTCTTCACAGTTGCCAAAGGTAGGGGTTTTATGATCCGTTTCACTTCTTTTCACTTTTGTCACTATGTATGCACTTAAGGTGCTTAATAGGTCAAATTGAGTTCTAGAGGTGTTTGATGTATTTTGTTTGCATGTTTGAGTTTCTTTGGTCATTTATGACTTGTTCACACCATAAGTTTAAGATAGAAACTTAGAATATGTCATTTGGACCATTTGATTCCCAAAAGAGGGGTTAGGTCACCCTATAGATGATTTTGTGCATTATTCCAAATTAAGAGGTTTAAGTTTGTGATTGATGATTCCTGTGTGTTAAAGAACTGATTAGGAACTTAGAATCACTTAGAATCTGATTTGGAATGGCCAAAATCCAAGAAAAGAACCAATGTAACAGTACCATGGTTCTGCAGAATCTGGATTCTGCTATGAATGTTGCAGCGTGAGTATGTCGTGCCGCAGCACATGGTTGAATTTGCTATGAATGTCGCGGAGTGAAAATGTTGTGCTGTGGCGTGATAGTGATGCTACACCTAGTGCTGAAAACCTGAGGCTAGGGCGTCGCGGCGTACCCAAGTAGTGTTGCGGCGTAAGCACTAGAAACTCCAAAAAAGTAATTTTTGATTTTTTGAAGTTATGGACTAGACGGGATCGTTAGTATATATTTCCTAAAGTGTATTAAGGTACAAATAAGGATATTTTCAAAAGGAAAAATTATCACCTAGCATGTACAAGAAAGTTAAACTTTTGAGCATTCAATAGGTATGGTTTGCTTTAGGTTAGTATCTAGCACCTTAGGCCACTTTAATGGTAATGTATGCCACTTAAGAGTAATGAGTGATAAGTTGGGTGTTTAGATATATGTATGATGGGAAGAATTAGTAGTATTGATTTTATGAGTATCCTTTGATGCCTATTCATGAAGGCCAAGGGAAATAGATGGGTGTTCGAAAGACTCTTTTGAGTAAGAATATAACCTTGATATTTCGATAGTGCCAAGGTCAAGGGAGATAAGTGCGTGGTCTGAAAGCCTTTTTGAAGAAGGATGAATCTCGAACTTCTCAGCATGCCAGGATATGTGTAATGTGAGAATGAGTTTTCCCTCTATTTACCACAACATAATATATTAAACCAGTAATCCTAAGCTTAACATCTTGGTTCTAAGTTGGACTAGGTATGTATGTATGAAATATATGTTAACTTAGTTTATCTAAATGCTATAGTTAGACCTTGTAGATGATTTAAACATATCTTACTTAACATGTGTTAAGATTATGTTTATTATGTTATGTATGTTAGTTTTGATTACTCATACAGAGAGTATAGTTTCTCATCCTACTGTGTATCATGTAATTCTAAGTGAGATTCTTCCAAAAGTAAGAAGAAGAAAGAAGCTAAAGAGTAGATTAGTTTTATGATTTATGATTCAAATGTTGTATCTTTTAGTACTACTTTTGGAATGTATAGACTTGTGTAATACTTCAAGTCTTTGCTAAGGCTAAGGTTGTATATATGTATTTTGATGCATTATGATATAGACGTTGTATTTTTTGTATTTCATATGGGTCTCTATAATGTAATTCCAATGAACATTATGGATATATGTATCAGTATAGTATGTATGTAGTGACATTGTAATGTTAAGTATCTTCTTGTATACGTATTGTAACACCCCAAAGATTTAATAACCACGGCATAATCGTCATTATGTCACGGTCACTAAATTTCGACGTGTTATGATTGTCAAACAACAAATTTTCCAAAAATATTAATCATTTCGCATATCAGGAAGTAGGAGCCACGAATGAATAGTTACATATACAACCAATGAACATTATGGATATATGTATCAGTATAGTATGTACATAGTGACATTGTAATGTTAAGTATCTTCTTGTATACGTATTGTAACACCCCAAAGATTTAATAACCACGGCATAATCGTCATTATGTCACGGTCACTAAATTTCGACGTGTTACGATTGTCAAACAACAAATTTTCCAAAAATATTAATCATTTCGCATATGAGGAAGTAGGAGCCACGAATGAATAGTTACATGTACAACCAGTTAAAAGATATGAATTACGAGATATACTTAGTTTACAGCTTTTAAGACTAGATAATCACCTTGAAACATATATATACCAAAAATACACTTTATGCAGGTAATGTAAAATAAAATATAAACTACCCACAACATATCCACGACTAAGGAGTTGGGCACTCCATCGAATCCCGAATGCGTAAGGCAACTCCTAACACACCAGTGTAGTGAGAAAATACAGGATAAGATCTTCAATCACAGTCCTCTTCATGGTCAAGGTCAGGTCCCCAACATATACCATACGCTTGTCGGTCCAGACGACTCACCGAGCCTTGGCACCTCCGGTGAACTCAATCATGACGAAACTAGTAGAATCCCTTCAAGTTGTCCTTACCGAATATAGAAGATCAACCAAGTGGAATCTAGGAGATTCAACCTCCCCCCCTTTGCAGACTTTAACCAAAAACGACACAAAATAGCAACAAATACAAAGAAGAGGTAAGACATTCTACATTCATTACCTGTGATGGCAGTAAAGAAACAAAACGGCGCATGACGCCCACATAACAATTCAATAATAATAAGCAGTATTAAAGCAAATAGTGGACAACTTGGCAATTACAAGCAGATACAGAAGTAATAAGACAGCAGTTTAAACTTTCACATGAATAAGCAAATATCAAATGATATGGTGACTCACTATGCACATGCATATGATACAAAAAATCCTACTCTACGGAGCTAGACACAAAACAGTCGGAGAGAATGATCAGGAGATATGTTTGTGTCGCGGCTGCCGAGGCCATCAAGTGCTGAAATTCTCAATTTATCCAATTGCGCATCATGGCATTGTATAAGACATTCTACACAGATCTCAATATAGGACAGTGTCTCGATCTGGATCGTCAGTGTGTTTGCATTGGTCTGCCGCATGGACAGAAGAGCTACGAACTGTTCATTGCGGGATACCCGCACCCTGATGCCCCCAAGGTCAACGAGTGACCTACACTTGTGTATTTGCACCCGCACAAAGGTGTGATTCATCTTCTAGGCAACTTGGCCTTAACAATAGTCCAACGGACATTTTCAATGCATATTTCAATCATGCTTATCATGACAAGTAGGTCGATCATGCTTCAAATGCATGTAGATTTAATACATACTCATGTGTATATATACAAATTCACAGTCATAGCATTTCAGGTCTAAGATCACATGTTACGTCATTTATCATTAACATTCGATCCCCTTCAAGGGTCCATACTAAATCAATAATAAGTTTCTAGGTATTCACACCCTATTCAAAGTCCTCAAGTAAATCAATTCTTAATTTCATTATGTCGCTCGCAATCTCTATCACACTCATGTTCCATCTCTATTCAAAGTTCTTATAAGTTGTAAGGTATACTCTCGTTCTTTGTTTTTCCCTCTTTATGAATCCCTAATTAGTTTCTAGTCACCCAATTATTCAAGATTATTACACTCACATTAGTTCAAAAGCCATGAGTCAAGTGTCTAAGGGGACCTTGAACCTCCAAGGGGCTAGAAAAGCCTCAATTCCATTACTGATCATGTTACACGGCCGTGTGTAAAATACGTTTGGAGTGCACCAGAAACACGTTTCAATCATGCAGGGAGATACACGACCGTGTATTCCCTCTGTGACGCAGAAATTCACCATGAAACCATTCCAATCATCTAACATCCCAAAATCTATCAACATACCACTCAATCCTACCATTCAAACCACCAATATACAACCACAATCACCCAAACAAAGGGGTACCCATAGATGGGTTTCAACCCCATCAACACAACAAAGAGTTTCTCACTACCAAAATGGGTTGAAGAGAATAATCTTCCTCTTACCTTAGTGAAGAACAAGGAAAGCAAGCTCCTTTTGTCCTTGAAAGTTCGTGCTTCTCCACCACAAGATCCTTGGGTGTTCAAATCCAACAAATCAAGATCAAAGAGTGGAAATTGCATCCATTGTCACCAATGTGACTATGGATCACGAAAATGAGGTAAAAAAGAGAAGAAAGTTGAGAGCTTTACCTTAAATCTTGAAGCTTTGGTGTTGGGCTACCAACCACGAAAATGGGAGAGCCAAGAAGAGTTCCACTGAGAAGAAAGCTTGAAGATGGTGAGGAAAGAGCAATGGTTTAAGTTTGGCTTGAGCAAGGGAAGCTTGAAAGCTTAACAATAGAGTGTGTGTGGGTGTGGAAGAAGAGAGGAAGAAAGTGAGCTATGTGAGGGAGAGTGAGACCAGCGTGAATGAAAGAAAATGGGATGGGAATAATTGTGATATTCCCCCCAAAACCGTGCTGCACAATGAGAGGGAGGAGAGAGAGTGAAAAGTGGGTGGGGAGGAAGCTTCCTTGAAGCTTCCTTGAGAAGCTTCATGCGTTTCTCGATAAAGTGAAGTGTGTGGTCACTTAAATGATATCATAAAAGTAACTCAATAGAAATAATCTACTAGAGCTATTTCTTAGTAGAAAAAATTTACAGTTAGCGTATATAATATTTTATTATTTTATCAGATAATAAAATATACTGCGATTTTACTTATCAGATAAAATCTTGAAAAATAAAAACCTTGTAAAGTGTGTCCAACCTCGGGTTTAGTAAGATCCCCCATCGACGTTTCTACAGTTTAAAATTTTCCAGCCTCAGGGAAAATATTTCGTTTTCTTGGCTCCGCTCAGTGCGCACGTAAAATGAGGATATATTAAAATATTCAATGTTCTCAGAAAATTCCACACAAATCATCAAAAATACAAATATTAGAAAATGACTATTTGTCACGAAACAATCAACTTCCGGTGTGTTACACTGACACTGCTCAGTGTGCACGTAAGATGAAGAATATATTAAAATATTCAACGTTTTCAGAAAAATCTAGAAAAATTCCTGAAAATCATAAATATTATAAAATGATTATTTATAATGAAATAAATAATTTTTAGGATGTTACAACTCTCCCCTTCTGAAAATGAATTTTGTCATTGAAATTCATCATATCTTAGAATAAACGCGACTATGTTTCCTTCATTTTATGTTCTAGTTCTCGTATTGTATCTTTAGCTGCATCAATCCAAATCACTAGCATTGAGGTTTCTTCCTTCCATTGAGTATCTTATATTAACGAGTAAAAACGTGTTGACGTCATAGGCCGATTAATAAAAAATCATATGCTCCTTGAGTCTTTCGCCATTCTAACACCCAACTCCCCAAACAATTGTACATTGCTGAGTGGCTCTATCGAACTTATTCTCCTTGCTCACCGTAGAAGACAAACTAAGCTTGTTTTCTTCTTAAGGCATCTGCTACGACATTGGCCTCTTCCGGGATTATACCAAAACGAAAAATTGAAATCTTTTGAAACTTCTAATCACCGTCTCTGCCTCATGTTCAATTCATTCCAATAGGACAAAATACTTCTGACTCTGGAAATTACTATAGACATTTTAAATTTCTCCTTGTAGAAAATGCTTCCAGATGTTCAATGCAACTACAAAGCTAACGCCGAATTGGTGTAAGGTAACCCTTCTTATGTGCTCTCGATTGTCTCAAAGTGTACGTTACCATTCCTTCTATTCTGATCAAGCACACGTTCTAAACTTCCAATGCGAAGCATCATTAGGCATCCTAAAAAGTTCATTAGGATTTGGGCAGAATCATCTCTAGCGAAGAAATCGAGTGTCTCTTTAATCCTTGAAAACTTCCCCCGCATACATCAGTCCATACAAAACTTGACCCTCATACATGAGTTAGATGAGAAGTCTTGCCACTTTGGAGAGTTCTGCGACGAGTCCCCCGTATTAACCAACTAATCCTATAAAGTTACGAATCTTTGTTACAGTCGTCGGTTTTTTTTTTCCATTAAAGAAATGCTTCGAATTCCGATGGGTTCATAACAACTCCTTCCCTTGAGATCACGTAACCCAAAAGCTGAACTGCCTCCAACTGGAATTCGTACTTAGACGACTTTATGCATAACTTCTCCTTTTTCTTTAGGATTTTGAAGAAGGACAACGAGAAATTCAGTACGTTCCTCCAAATGTTAAGAATAGATTAGAATATCGCCCACAAGGACACGATAATTCTGTTTTTCAACAAGGAAAATAGATTCTATTCAGGTAAACGATGAATATTACCTAAGCCTTCGTTACTTAGAATGACATTGCGAAATACCTGTAGTGCCCATAACGCGTTAGAAATTTTATTTTGGAAAAATCTCCTACCTTTCAGCAAACTCGATGATAGTCTCGAACACAAGCTGATCTTGGAGAAAATGGTGGTGTTTTTTAATTGATTTGTCAATCCATCTTTCCTTGATCCGAACAAAATGTCTCATAAGATAAGTTCTCACCTAATTGTGCTACTCTTGGCTCAATGATATGGTTCAAATTCGGGAACACATTCCCTCAATTGAGGTACACTAGAAACATTATAATGGTCAAAGAGAAAAGTAGGGGAGTCGCTTGATTTACCACTGGACCCGTTCAGTGAAGAAAATGATATGGTCCAATAAAACTTAGGAGCGAGTTTCATTGATTCACATCTAGGAAATTTCTATCTCAAGAAACACTAAGTTTCCGTAGGAACCGAATCACGAGACCCGTTTAGAAAATGATCAATCTTCTTCCTGAGATCAAGCCTATTCATGAAGAAAGTGGATGATTGAATTGGTTAAAGGGTTCCAATTTCTAATAACAATAGGATAGTTTTAAGTAAACTTTTTGTAATGAGAGTAGGCTCACAAACGAGGATAGTATCATTTGGGTCGAAGGGAAGTAAATACATAGATAATCCAATTCTAGAAACGTACTCTTAGAATTTCATTGGAATATTTCAACAGGATATGATTAGAAGATAATCAATCCCTTCGTTGACATTACATCCAATTTGTAAAAGAAGTAAACAAATCAGATCACCAGAAGGATTCAGTCTTTAACAAGTCATGGGACAATTTAAACAACTTGGCTACCATCAACAAGTTCTGAGCAGCTAAAATAGAAATATCTTAGTCAAAAGATGTCAGAGGTACATATGACCCTAACATACTCATACAGTCATGCGTCATAAGGAAATGGCTATCCCCAAGATTATACAATGAAGTCACAGGGTCATCCACTGTAGCACAGTCCCTTTCTTCATTTTGGTCTTCAGTCTGGGTGGAGGAATTAACTCTTCCTTGTTCGTGAGATTTTGAAGTATGTACATCTCCAACGTAAGGCTTTTTCTTTTGTGAAGTACAATTCCTCGCCACATGTCTTAGCTTTCTGCATTCGAAACAAATTATCCCTGTGATTGCACATGGAGGCTTCGTCCCATGTAAAGCACAATCCCTTGACACATATCCTTGCTTTCCACACTTGAAACAAATTATTCCTTCGATCTTACAGTCCCTCGTAAAGTGGTCCTTTCCGCACTTCTTACACCTTGATAATGGTACCACAGTCGGATTGGATTTACTACCACTCGCATCCCCAATAATCCAACATCCTAAAATCTATCAACATACCACTCAATCCTACCATTCAAAACACCAATATACAACCACAATCACCCAAACAAAGGGGTACCCATAAATGGGTTTCAACCCCATCAACACAACAAAGAGTTTCTCACTACCAAAATGGGTTGAAGAGAATAATCTTCCTCTTACCTTAGTGAAGAACAAGGAAAGCAAGCTTCTTTTGTCCTTGAAATTTCGTGCTTCTCCACCACAAGATCCTTGGGTGTTCAAATCCAACAAATCAAGATCAAAGAGTGGAAATGGCATCCATAGTCACCAATGTGACCATGGACCACGAAAATGAGGTAAAAATGAGTAGAAAGTTGAGAGCTTTACCTTAAAGCTTGAAGCTTTTGTGTTGGGCTACCAACCACGAAAATGGGAGAACCAAGAAGAGTTCCACCAAGAAGAAAGCTTGAAGATGGTGAGGAAAGAGCAATGGTTTAAGTTTGGCTTGGGCAAGGGAAGCTTGAAAGCTTAACAATGGAGTGTGAGTGGGTGTGGAAGAAGAGAGGAAGAAAATGAGTTGCGTGAGGGAGAGTGAGACTAGCGTGAATGAGAGAAAATGGGAAGGGAATAATTGTGATATTCCCCCCAAAATCATGATGCACAATGAGAGCGAGGAGAGAGAGTGAAAAGTGGGTGGGGAGGAAGCTTCCTAGAAGCTTCCTTGAGAAGCTTCGTGCGCTTCTCGATAAAGTGAAGTGTGTGGTCACTTAAATGATATCATAAAAGTAACTCGATAGAAATAATCTACTAGAGCTATTTCTCAATAGACAAAATGTTACAGTTAGCGTAAATAATATTTTATTATTTTATCAGATAATAAAATATACTGTGATTTTATTTATCAGATAAAATCTTGAAAAATGAAAACCTTGTAAACTGTGTGCAACCTCGGGTTTAGTAAGATCCCCCATCGACGTTTCTACAGTTTAAAGATTTTCAGCCTCAGGGAAAACATTTCGTTTTCCAGGCTCCGCTCAATGCACACGTAAAATGAGAAATATATTAAAATATTCAACATTCTCAGAAAATTCAATAAAAATCTTCAAAAATCTTCAAAAATCATAAATATTGGAAAATGACTATTTATCACGAAACAATTAACTTCCGGAGTGTTAGACTGACACTGCTCAGTGTGCACGTAAAATGAAGAATATATTAAAATATTCAACGTTTTCAGAAAAATCTAAAAAAATTCTTGAAAATCATAAATTTTATAAAGTGATTATTTATATTGAAATAAATAATTTTTAGGATTTTACAACTCTCCCCTTCTGAAAAGGAATTTCGTCATCGAAATTCATCATATCTTAGAACAAACGTGACTATGTTTCCTTCATCTTGTCTTATAGTTCTCGTGTTGTATCTTCAGCTGCATCAATCCAAATCACTGGCACTGAGGTTTCTTCCGTCCATTGAGTATCTTATATTAATGAGTAAAAACGTGTTGATGTCATAGGCCAATTAATAAAAAATCCTACGCTCCTTGAGTCTTCCGCCATTCCAACACCCAACTCCCTAAACAACTGTACATTGCTGAGTGGCTCTATCGAACTTATTCTCCTTGCTCACCGTAGAAGACAAACTAAGCTTATTTTCTTCTTAACGCATCCGCTACGACATTGGCCTCTTCCGCGATTATACCAAAATGAAAAATCGAAATCTTTCGAAACTTCTAATCAACGTCTCTGCCTCATGTTCAACTCATTCTAATAGGACAAAATACTTTTGACTCTGGAAATTACTATAGACATTTTAAAATTCTCCTTGTAGAAAATGCTTCCAGATGTTCAATGCAACTACAAAGGTAACACCGAATTAGTGTAAGGTAACTCTTTTTATGTGCTCTCGATTGTCTCAAAGCGTACGTTACCATTCCTTCTATTTTGATCAAGCACACGTTCTAAACTTCCAATGCGAAGCATCACTAAGCATCCTAAAAAGTTCATTAGGATTTGGGTAGAATCATCTCTAGCGAAGAAATCAAGTGTCTCTTCAATCCTTGAAAACTTCCCCCGCATACATCAGTCCATACAAAACTTGACCCTCATACATGAGTTAGATGAGAAGTCTTGCCACTTTGGAGAGTTCTGTGACGAGTCCCCCGTATTAACCAGCTAATCCTATAAAGTTACGAATCTTTGTTATAGTCATTGGTTTTTTTTCCATTAAAGAAATGCTTCGAATTCCGATGGGTGCACAACAACTCCTTCCCTTGAGATCACGTAACCCAAAAGCTGAACTGCCTCCGACTGGAATTCGTACTTAGACGACTTTATGCATAACTTCTCCTTTTTCTTCAGGATTTTGAAGAAGTACAATGAGAGATTCAGTACGTTCCTCCAAATGTTAAGAATAGATTAGAATGTCGCCAACAAGGACACGACAATTCTGTTTTTCAACAAGGAAGAGAGATTCTATTCAGGTAATCGATGAATATTACCTAAGCGTTCGTTACTTAGAATGACATTGCGACATACCCGTAGTGCCCATAAAGCATCAGAAAATTTATTTTGGAAAAATCTCCTACCTTTGAGCGAACTCGACGATAGTCCAGAACACAAGCTGATCTTAGAGAAAACGGCGGCGTTTTTTAATTGATTTGTCAATCCATCTTTCCTTGATCCAAACAAAATGTCTCACAGGATAAGTTCTCATCTAATTGTGCTACTTTTGGCTCAATGATATAGTTAAAATTCGGGAACACATTCCCTTAATTGAGGTACACTAGAAACATTATAATGGTCAAAGAGAAAAGTAGGGGAGTCACTTGATTTACCACTAGACCCGTTCAGTGAAGAAAATGATATGGTCTAACAAAACTTAGGAGTGAGTTTCATTGATTCACATCTAGGAAATTTCTATCTCAAGAAACACTAAGTTTCCGTTGGAACCGAATCACGAGACCCATTTAGAAAATGATCAATCTCCTTCCTGAGATCAAGCCTATTCATGAAGAAAGTGGATGATTGAATTAGTAAAAGGATTACAATTTCTAACAATAATAAGATAGTTTTAAGTAAACTTATTGTAATGAGAGCAGGCTTACAAACGAGGATAGTATCATTCGGGTTGAAGGGAAGTAAATACACACATAATCCAATTCCAGAAACGTACTCTTAGAATTTCATTGGAATATTTCAACAGGATATGGTTGGAAGATAATCAATCCCTTCGTTGACATTACATCCAATTTGTAAAAGAAGTAAACAAATCATATCACAAGAAGGATTCAGTCTTTAACAGGTTATAGGACAATTTAAACAACTTGGCTACCATTAACAAGTTCTTAGCAGTGAAAATAGAAATAACTTAGTCAAAAAATGTCAGAGGTACATATGACCCTAACATACTCATACAGTCATACATCATAAGGAAATAGGCTATCCCCAGGATTATACAATGAAGTCACAAGGTCATCCACTGTAGCACAGTCCCTTTCTTCATTTTGGTCTTCAGTCTGGGTGGAGGAATTAACTCTTCCTTGTCTGTGAGATTTTGAAGTACGTACATCTCCAACGTAAGGCTTTATCTTTTGTGAAGTACAATTCCTCGCCATATGTCTTAGCTTTCTGCATTCGAAACAAATTATCCCTATGATCTCACATGGAGGCTTCGTCCCATGTAAAGTACAATCCCTTGACACATATCCTTGCTTTCCACACTTGAAACAAATTATTCCTTCGATCTTACAGTCCCTCGTAAAGTGGTCCTTTTTGCACTTCTTACACCTTGATAACGGTACCACGGTCGGATTAGATTTACTACCACTCACATCCCCTTTAAACGTTTATTGTTGCTGTTGTCCCTTTGGTTGTCATGAATATAGTTTCAGTTTAAACTGATTGATCATCCTTTTATTCCTCCTTTGGAACTTAGGTAGATCAGAGTTACCCAAAAACTAACTTTCTCCCAACAAATTCTGTACCTCGACCTCCAATTTCTGCCGCTGTGCGGCCCTCTGATCCCGATGTGTTGCTACATCAACTATTCTTTGCATCACTTCGGTTGCCGCAGTCGTACCATCATCATCACTCCCCGCGTTCACGCGCTTACGTCCACTTCGAGTCATTGTCTTCCTTCAAGGACAAACAAATTAAACAATAAGGAAAATCAAAAGCATTTAGTCCAAACAATATTGTCTCCTTTCGAAAACTAAACACAAAGAGTCATACAACCCAACGAGACAAACCCAAAAGACTCTAACTTGAGCTCCTTCACTCTGCCTTCTGCAGCGCGATCTCCTGTAAGTCTTTAACTCTCGAGTAGCTCCTCGAACCAAACTTACGCCAGATACTCTTTTCCCAAGAGAATCGGTTTTTGAAAACCTCTTGGACACCTCAGTCCACCAACCTTGCAAGTCTTATCTAACTACTCTTCTTCTAGAGATAACACAACAAGGGTATAAATGTAAACAAATCCTAAGCAAGTTCAGTCATACCAGTTGAGCTTCTTTCTAAAGAATTCCTATTACCATAATACGCCTAGGTGAAGTCATAGTTTCCCGTAGACACAGAACATTACACATTGAGTGGGCCAGTACTCAAAACCATGTAACTGTGCAACAGTAGCTACCAACACTCAACCTATGGCAAGCCATGCCTTCCTTTCCCAACATCTCAATCAAGAGACAAGGAAGTACACAACATATAGAGAAACTTCTAACATGTCTAAGCATAGTCAATCCATACCCCGGCTCAACATGATGAACTAAGCTCTGATACCACCTAATGTAACACCCAAAGATTTAATAACCACAGCACAATCGTCATTATGTTACGGTCATTAAATTTTGACGTGTTACGATTGTCAAACAACAAATTTTCCAAAAATATTAATCATTTCGCATATGAGGAAGTAGGAGCCACGAATGAATAGTTACATATACAACTAGTTAAAAGATATGAATTACGAGATATACTTAGTTTACAACTTTTAAGACTGGATAATCACCTTGAAACATACATATACCCAAAATATACTTTATACAGGTAATGTAAAATAAAATATAAACTACCCACAACATATCCACGACTAAGGAGTTGGGCACGCCATCGAATCCTGAATGCGTAAGGCAACTCCTAACACACCGGTGTAGTGAGAAAATACAGGATAAGATCTTCAATTGCAGTCCTCTTCACGGTCAAGGTCAGGTCCCTAACATGTAGCATACGCTTGTCGGTCCAGGTGACTCGTCGATCCTTGGCACCTCCGATGAACTCAATGATGACGAAACTAGTAGAATCCCTTCAAGTTGTCTTTACCGAACATAGAAGATCAACCAAGAGGAATCTAAGAGATTCAACCTCTCCCCCTTTGCAGACTTTAACCAAAAACTGCACAGAATAGCAACAAATACAGAGAAGAGGTAAGACATTCTACATTCATTACCTATGATGGCAGTAAAGAAACAAAATGGCGCATGACGCCCAAATAACAACTCAATAATAATAAGCAGTATTAAAGTAGATAATGGATAACTTGGCAATTACAAGTAGATACAGAAGTATTAAGATAGCAATTTAAACTTTCACATGAATAAGCAAATGTTAAATGATATGGTGACTCACTATGCACATGCATATAATACCAAAAATCATACTCCATGGAGCTAGACACAAAATAGTCAGAGAGAATGATCAGGAGATATGTGTGTATCACGGCTGTCGAGGCCATCAAGTGCTGAAATTCTCAATTTATCCAATTGCGCATCATGGCATTGTACAAGGAATTCTACACAGATCTCGATATAGGACAGTGTCTCGGTCCGAATCGTCAATGCGTTTGCATCAGTCTGCCCCACGGACAGAAGAGCTACAAACTGTCCATTGTGAGGTACCCACACCCCGACGCCCCCAAGGTCAACGAGTGACCTATACTTGTCTATTCGCACCCGCACAAAGGTGTGATTTGCAACACCCCTTGATTTAATAACCAATGCACATTCGTCATTACGTCATGGTCACTAAATTTCGGCATGCTAACATTGTCAAATAACAAACTTTACAAAAATATTAATTATTTCGCATATGAGGAAAATAGGAGCCACGAATGAGTAGTTACATATATAACCAGTTAAATTATGAATTATAATATGTACTCGAATTACAGCATGTAATACTGGATAATCATCTTGAAACATACATATATCCAAAATACACTTTATATAGGTAATGCAAAATAAAATATAAACTACCCATAATATATTTACGACTAAGGAGTTGGGCACTCCATCGAATCCCGAATGCGTGAGGCAACTCCGGGCTCACCGGAGTAGTGAGAAATACAGGACAAGGTCTTCAATCGCAGTCCTCTTCATGGTCAATGTCAGATCCTCAGCATGGTAAATACGTCTTGTTGGTCCAATCGACTCGCCGGGCGTTAACACCACAAGTGAACACAATTTGAACGAACCCAATAGAACTCCCTTTGCGACGACATCACCGGATACAATAGATCAAACCAAGAAAATCCAAAAGAATCCAACCTCATTCCCACTTACAGTCTTTAACTAAAAATTGACATAGAGCAAGAAAAGTACAAGAAAGAGGTAAGACATCCTACCATCATTACCAATCATAGCATCAAGAAACCAAACGGCGCAAAGCGCCCACATAGCATTTATGACAGCAATAATGGTAATAAACATTTAGTAGCAGTTACAATTAACCAAACAGTTCTAGGCAGTTATATATATATATAGACATATTAGAAGTACAACAGTTCTAATTATAATAACAATGTATGCCAGATAATTCATGGACTCACTATGCACATGTGCCCTCAATAGTCAAAATCCTACTCCATGGAGCTAGACATAAATAGTCGGAGAGAAAGATCAGGTGACATGTCTGCAACTAGGCTGCCGAGGCCAAAGTGCTATAATTCTAAATTTACCCACGTGCACATCATGGCATTATACAGACAATCTGCTCTAGATCGCGATATAGGACAGCGTCTCGGTCCGGATCGTCAGTGTGTTTGCATCAGTTTGCCCCACGGACAGAGAGCTACCAACTGCCCATTGCGAGGTACCCGCACCCTGACGCCCCCAAGGTCAACCGACGACCTACACTTGTCTATTCGCACCCGCACTAAGGTGTGTTCAACTCCTAGGCAACTAGGCCTTACGACAGTCCAACGGACATTCACAATGCATACAGACTCTATGCATAATCATGTATGATCATTATTACATACTATTCCATCATATGTCACAATTTGCCAAAGTAAGAAGTAACACGGTCAATGGTCACCCACATGGACCCACAATAGCATAATATTGTTGTGAAATAAATTAATACATTTTAAAGCGTATTATGAATTCTTGCTTAGGTTTAGCTTTACTTACAGAGTTTGTCTCTAAAGGAATTCTCTTAGCTAATTTAAATCCTCTTAGCTAATTTATTCATATACACTTAGAAGGTTATTCTAAGATCTCAAGATCTCACACTCTCATGTTCTTTCCCTAATTAAAATTATTCAAAGTCTTATGAAAATTCCATTCTTGGTTCTTTAAAATTTATGAATCTCAGTATGTTTTAATTTCCCAATTTGCTAATTATTGCATCCTGTTACCACTAATTAAATCACTAAGTGTTAGACGATAATTATAATTTTTGGATTCGACGAAGAAGTGTCTCTACTGTACTATTGAGGCTGCCTTTCGACGGAAAATGACCTGACAGAAACAACATTGGTAGAAAGATATTAATCAGAAGTCTAAACTCGACGGATTTTGACATTGTGTTTGGTGGTCAGAAATCTAAACTCGATGGATTTTGACATTCGACGGAAATGGTCAAAGTCTAAACTCGACAGATTTTGACATTCGACGAAAATGGTCAGAAGCCTAAACTCGACGAATTTTGACATTCGACGGAAATGGTCAGAAGTCTAAACTCGACGGATTTTGACATTGTGTTTGATGGTCAGAAATCTAAACTCGACGGATTTGACATTCGACGAAAATGGTCAGAAGTTTAAACTTGACAGATTTTGACATTCGACGAAAATGGTCAGAAGCCTAAACTCGACGGATTTTGACATTGTGTTTGGTGGTTAGAAATCTAAACTCGACGGATTTTGACATTGTGTTTGGTGGTTAGAGATCTAAACTCGACGGATTTTAACATTGTGTTTGGTGGTCAGAAATCTAAACTCGACGGATTTTGACATTCGATGAAAATGGTCAGAAGCCTAAACTCGACGGATTTTAACATCGTGTTGGGTGGTCAGAAATATAAACTCGACGGATTTTGACATTCGACGAAAATGATCAGAAGTCTAAACTCGACGGATTTTGACATTCGACAGAAATGGTCAGAAGCCTAAACTCGACGGATTTTAACATCGTATTTGGTGGTCAGAAATCTAAACTCGACGGATTTTGACATTCGACGAAAATGGTCAGAAGCCTAAACTCGACGGATTTTAACATTCGACGGAAATGGTCAGAAGCCTAAACTCGACGGATTTTAACATCGTGTTTGGTGGTCAGAAATCTAAACTCGACGGATTTTGACATTCGACGAAAATGGTCAGAAGTCTAAACTCGACTGATTTTGACATTGTGTTTGGTGGTCAGAAATCTAAACTCGTCGGATTTTGACATTCGACGAAAATGGTCAAAAGCCTAAACTCGACGGATTTTAACATTTCACTAAATGATCAGGATATCATATTCGACAAGTTTGGCCAGGGGTTCATACTGTTACTAGTTCTCACATGAAATTTCCTAATTTCTGGGCTCAACACCATGACCATCCAAGAACTAATCGGAAGTCATTCCCTTCCATATTACACGTTCCAATACATCCAGATATATATCAAAACACACAAACAATCAAATAGCACACATACAATACAAACAACATGCAAAAACAGAATGACCCTCAACACCAATCACAGACGTTCCTAAATGCTAAAATAGGTTGAGGAGGAGTGTCTTCCTCTTACCTTAGAGAAGCACAAAGAAAGGCTGCTCCTTTTTGGCCAGAACCTTCATTTTCAGCTTCTTGGAAATCTTTGAATATTCAAACTTACCAAATCAGAACCAAATATTGAAATGGATACCCATGGTCATCAAAATGACCATGGGTTATGAAAATGAGAAGGGAGGAAGAAAAAGCTGAGAGCTTTACCTCAAAGCTTGAAGCTTTGTAACTGGCTGTGGAGTACGAGAATGGGGGAATAAAGAAGAACTCCACCATGAAGAAAACTAGAAGATAGTAAGGAGGAAACAATGGTTTATGTTAGCTTGAGTATGGGAAGCTTGAAAATCATCATGGTGTTTGTGGGTGTGTAGCCGTATGGAGAAGAGAAGGAAGAGAAATGAGAGTAGACGTGAGGGAGAAGGAGACCAGCGTGAATGAGATAAAATGGAGAAGGATTAATTGTGATATTTCCCCAAAACCATGCTGCACAATGAGAGGGTGGAGAGAAAGTGAATAGTGGCAGGAGGAAGCTTCCTTGAAGTTTCCTTGAAGCTTCCTTGAGAAGCTTCATGCGCTTCTCGATAAAGTGCATAGTAAGCTTGTCTCCTCAATTAAGTACATTTGCCAGATGATTTGATTACACTGTTAGAATTATTTTCTCAGTGAATGAAAGTTACAACTGATGAAAATAATATTTTATTATTCATCAGATAATTTTATGATACAGCGATTTTATCTAGCAGATAAAACCTTGAAAAATGCAAACCTCGCAAACTGTGCCCGGCCTTGGGTTTAGTAAGATCCCCTGTCGACACGTTGACAGTTCAAGGTTTACCAGCCCCAGTGAAAATATTTTATTTTTTCGGCTCCGCTTAGCGCACATGCAAAACGAGGAATATATTAAAATATTCAACATTTTTAGAAAATTCCACAAAAATCACCAAAAAACACAAATATTATAAAATGATTATTTATAATGAAATAAATAAATTTTCGAGATGTTACAACACTCCCCTTCTAAAAAGGAATTTCGTCCTCGAAATTCATCATGTCTTTGGACAAACGCGACTGTGTTTCTTTCATTTTGTCTCCTAGTTCTCGTATTATATCTTCAGCTGCATCAATCCAAATCACTGGCAATAAGGTTGCTTCCTTCCACTTAGCATCTTATATAATCGAGCAAAACGTGTTGACGTCATAGGCCGATTAATAAAAGATCCTACGCTCCTTGAGTCTTTAGCCATCCAATAGCCAACTCTCCAAACGACTGTACACCGCTGAGTGGCTCTATCGAACTTATTCTTCTTGCTCACTGTAGTAAACAACTAAGCGTACTTTCTTCTTAAGGTATTCGCTACGACGTTCGCCTCTTCCGGGATTATACTAAAATGGAAAAGTTGAAAACTTTCGAAACTTATAATCACCGTCTCTGCCTCGTGTTCAACTCATTCCAATAGGCCAAAATACCTTTGGCTCTTAAGATTACCATAGGCATTGAGAATTTCTCCTCGTAGAAAATGCTTCTAGATCTTCAATGCAACTACAAAGCTAACTCTAAGTTGGTGTAAGGTAATCCTTCTCATGTACTCTCGATGGTCTTAAAGTGTACGTTACCATTCCTTCTATTCTGATCAACCACATGTTCTAAACTTCCAATGCGAAGCATCACTAGGCATCTCAAAAAGTTCATTGGGATTGGACAGAATCATTGTTGGCAAGGTAGTCGAGTGTCTCTTCAACCCTTGAAAATCTTTCCTTATATGTACCAATCCTACAAACTTGACTCCAATGCATGAGTTAGACAAGAAGTATTGCCATTTTGAAGAATTCTGCAGTGAGTCCCCCGTATTATTCAGCTAATTCCTTTAAAGTTACGAATTTGTAACATAGTCTTTGACCTGTCCCATTGAAGAACTGCTCCAACTTGCAACTGATCTCCAATAGTTCCTTTTTTTAAAGATCACTTGACTCAAAAGTTAAACTGCCTCAAACCAAAATTCGTACTTGAACAGCTTCTAGCGTAACTCCTCATTCTTCTTCTGAAATTGAAGAACAACACGACAATTCTGTCTCAATAGGGAAGAAAGGTCTTGTTTGTGTAATCGATGAGTACTACCGAAGCGTTCATTACATGGCACGACATTACGAAATACCCGTAGTGTTCACTACGTACCAGAGAAAGTTGCCTTGGAAATATACCCTTTTTCTCAAATGATCTTAATGATAGTTGAGAACCCAAAATGATCTTGGAGAAAATAGCGGCGTCCTTCAATTGATTTGCCAAATCATCTTTCCTTGATTCGAACAGATGTCTCATAGGGTAAGTTTTCATTTAACCATGCTACACTTAGCACATTGTTATAGTTCAGATTCAGGAACACATTTACTCAATCGAAGTATACTAGAAACATTATAAAGGTTAGAAAGAAAAATAGGGAAGTTGCTTGATTTACCACTGAACTTGCCTAACGAAGAGTATGATATGGTCTAATAAAACTTAGGAGTGAGTTTCATTGATTCACATCTAGGAAATTTCTGTCTCAAGAAGCACTAAGTTTCTGTTGAAATCGAATGACAAGACCCGTTTAGTAAACGATCAATTTCTTACTGAGATCGAGCTGATTCATGAAGAAAGTAGATGATTGAATTAGAAAAAGGGTTCCAATTTCTAACAATAATAGGATAGTTTTTAAATAAACTAGTTGTAACAAGAGCAGGTTTACAAACGAGAATAGTATCATTCGAATTGAAAGGAAGTAAATACATAGATAACCCAATTCCAGAAACGTACTCTTAGAATTTCATTGGAATATTTCAACAGGATATGGTTGAAAGTTAACCAATCCTTTCGTTAACATTATATCTAATTTGTAAAAGAAGTAAACGAATCAGATCACCAAAAGATTCAGCCTTCAACAAGTCATAGGACAATTTTAAACAACTTGGCTACCATCAACAAGTTCTTAGCAGCCAAAATAGAAATAACTTAGTCAAAAAAATAACGAAGGTACGAATATCCCTACTGGATTCCTACATTCATACATCATAAAGAAACGGGTTACCCCCGGAATTATATAGTACAATCACAGGGTCATCCATCGTAATACAAGCTCCCTCGTTCAGGTCTTCAGTCTTGGATGTTTCTACTCCACTAGAGAAATTTACTCTCCTTTCTTCGTGAGATTGTGAAGTGCGTGCATCACCAACAAAAGGCTTCGTCCTTTGCGAAGTACAGTTCTTAGCCACATGTCCTAGCTCTCTGCATTTGAAACAAATTATCCTTTCGATCGTAGAATCCTTGGTTAAATGGTCCTTTCCACACTTGAAGCAGATTACCCTTTTGATTGCATATGGAGGCTTTGTCTCATGTAAAGCACAATCCCTCCACACATGTCCTTGTTTTCCGCACTTGAAACAAATTCTTCCTTCGATCTTACAGTCCCTCGTGAAGTGGTCTTTTCCGCACTTCTTACACATTGATAACGGTACCACAGTTGGATTGGACTTACTACCACTCGCACCACCAAGATGCGTTTGATGTCGCTGCTGCTCCCTTGGTCGTAGTGTATACGGTTTCTGCTTAAACTGATTGGCCTTTCCACGGTTCCTCCTTTGGAACTTCGGTAATCCAGAGTTACCCCAAAATCGACTTTCTTCCTTCAAATTTTGAACCTCGACTTCCAATTCCTGCTGTTGTGCAGCTCTCTGATCTTGGCGTGTAGTTACATTAACCATTCTTTGTATTTCTTTGGTTGCCGCAGTCGTGTCATCATTGTCACTCCCCGCGTTCACGCGCTTATATTTACCTCGAGTCATTGTCTTCCTTCAAGAACAAACAAGTCAAATAATAAGGGAAAATCAAAAGCATTCATTCCAAACAATATTGTCTCTTTTTGGAAACCAAGCACAAAAGTCACATAACCCAATCAAGACAACCCAAAAGACTATAATTCGAGCTCCTTCATTCTACCTTCCGCGGCGCGATCTCCAGTAAGTCTTTGACTCCTATGCAGCTTCTCGAACCAAGCTTATGCCAGATACTCTTTTCCAAAGAGAATCGGTTTTCAAAAACCTCTTGGACACCTCGGTCCACAAACCTTGCAAGTCTTATTCAACTACCCTTTTTCTAACCCATAGGCTCAAATAATTCTAGAGGTAACACAACAAGGGTGTAAATGCAACCAAATCCTAAGCAAGTTCAGTCATACCAGTTGAGCTTCTTTCTAAAGAACTCTTATTGCCTTAATACGCCTAGGTGAAGTCATAGTTTCCAGTAGACACAAAACATTACACATTGAGTGGGCCAGTACTCAATGTCAGGTAACTATGTAACAGTAGCTACTATAGGAAGTACACAACGTACAAAAACTTCTAACATGTCTAAGCATAGTCAGTCCATACCCCGGCTCAATAGGATGAACTGAGCTCTGATACCAACTTAATGCAACACCCCTCGATTTAATAACCAATGCACAATCCTCATTACGTCATGGTCACTAAATTTCGACGTGCTAACATTGTCAAATAACAAACTTTACAAAAATATTAATTATTTCGCATATGAGGAAAATAGGAGCCACGAATGAGTAGTTACATATATAACCAGTTAAATTATGAATTATAATATGTACTCGAATTACAGCATGTAATATTGGATAATCATCTTGAAACATACATATATCCAAAATACACTTTATATAGGTAATGCAAAATAAAATATAAACTACCCATAATATATTTACGACTAAGGAGTTGGGCACTCCATCGAATCCCGAATGCGTGAGGCAACTCCAGGCTCACCGGAGTAGTGAGAAATACAGGACAAGGTCTTCAATCGCAGTCCTCTTCATGGTCAATGTCAGATCCTCAGCATGGTAAATACGTCTTGTCGGTCCAATCGACTCGCCATGCGTTAACACCACAAGTGAACACAATTCGAACGAACCCAATAGAACTCCCTTTGCGACGACATCACCAGATACAGTAGGTCAAACTAAGAAAATCCAAACGAATCCAACCTCGTTCCCACTTACAGTCTTTAACCAAAAATTGACATAGAGCAAGAAAAGTATAAGAAAGAGGTAAGACATCCTACCATCATTACCAATCATAGCATCAAGAAACCAAACGGCACAAAGCGCCCACATAGCATTTATGACAGCAATAATGGTAATAAACATTTAGTAGCAGTTACAATCAACAAAACAGTTCTAGGCAGTTATATATATATATATAGACATATTAGAAGTACAACAGTTCTAATTATAATAACAATGTATGCCAGATAATTCATGGACTCACTATGCACATGTGCCCTCAATAGTCAAAATCCTACTCCATGGAACTAGACATAAATGGTCAGAGAGAAAGATCAGGCGACATGTCTGCAACTAGGCTGCCAAGGCCAAAGTGCTATAATTCCGAATTTACCCACGTGCACATCATGGCATTATACAGACAGTCTGCTCTAGATCACGATATAGGACAGCGTCTCGGTCTGGATCATCAGTGTGTTTGCATCGGTCTGCCCCACGGACAGAGAGCTGCCAACTGCCCATTGCAAGGTACCCGCACCCTGACGCCCCCAAGGTCAACCGACGACCTACACTTGTCTATTCGCACCCGCACTAAGGTGTGTTCAACTCCTAGGCAACTAGGCCTTACGACAGTCCAACGGACATTCACAATGCATACAGACTCTATGCATAATCATGTATGATCATTATTACATACTATTCCATCATATGTCACAATTTGCCAAAGTAAGAATTAACACGGTCAAAGGTCACCCACATGGACCCACAATAGCATAATATTGTTGTGAAATAAATTAATACATTTTAAAGCGTATTATGAATTCTTGCTTAGGTTTAGCTTTACTTACAGAGTTTGTCTCTAAAGGAATTCTCTTAGCTAATTTAAATCCTCTTAGGTAATTTATTCATATACACTTAGAAGGTTATTCTAAGATCTCAAGATCTCACACTCTCATGTTCTTTCCCTAATTAAAATTATTCAAAGTCTTATGAAAATTCCATTCTTGGTTCTTTAAAATTTATGAATCTCAGTATGTTTTAATTTCCCAATTTGCTAATTATTGCATCCTGTTACCACTAATTAAATCACTAAGTGTTAGACGATAATTATAATTTTTGGATTCGACGAAGAAGTGTCTCTACTGTACTATTGAGGCTGCCTTTCGACGGAAAATGACCTGACAGAAACAACATTGGTAGAAAGATATTAGTCAGAAGTCTAAACTCGACGGATTTTGACATTGTGTTTGGTGGTCAGAAATCTAAACTCGACGGATTTTGACATTCGACGGAAATGGTCAGAAGTCTAAACTCGACAGATTTTGACATTCGACGAAAATGGTCAGAAGCCTAAACTCAACGGATTTTGACATTGTGTTTGGTGGTCAGAAATCTAAACTCGACAGATTTTGACATTCGGCGGAAATGGTCAGAAGTCTAAACTCGACGGATTTTGACATTGTGTTTGATGGTCAGAAATCTAAACTCAACGGATTTTGACATTCAACGAAAATGGTCAGAAGTCTAAACTCGACGGATTTTGACATTCGACGAAAATGGTCAGAAGCCTAAACTCGACGGATTTTGACATTGTGTTTGGTGGTCAAAGATCTAAACTCGACGGATTTTAACATCGTGTTTGGTGGTCAGAAATCTAAACTCGACGGATTTTGACATTGGACGAAAATGGTCAGAAGCCTAAACTCGACGGATTTTAACATCATGTTGGGTGGTCAGAAATATAAACTCGACGGATTTTGACATTCGACGAAAATGGTCAGAAGTTTAAACTCGACGGATTTTGACATTGTGTTTGGTGGTCAGAAATCTAAACTCGACGGATTTTGACATTCGACGAAAATGGTCAAAAGCCTAAACTCGACGGATTTTGACATTGTGTTTGGTGGTCAGAGATCTAAACTCGATAGATTTTGACATTCGACGGAAATATTCAGAAGCCTAAACTTGACGAATTTTAACATCGTGTTTGGTGGTTAGAAATCTAAACTCGACGGATTTTGACATTCGACGAAAATGGTCAGAAGCCTAAACTCGACGGATTTTAACATTCGACAGAAATGGTCAGAAGCCTAAACTCGACGGATTTTAACATCGTGTTTGGTGGTCAGAAATCTAAACTCGACAGATTTTGACATTCGACGAAAATGGTCAGAAGTCTAAACTCGACTGATTTTGACATTGTGTCTGGTGGTCAGAAATCTAAACTCGACGGATTTTGACATTCGACGAAAATGATCAGAAGCCTAAACTCGACGGATTTTAACATTTCACTAAATGATCAGGATATCATATTCGGCGAGTTTGGCCAGGGGTTCATACTGTTACTAGTTCTCACATGAAATTTCCAAATTTCTGGGCTCAACACCGTGACCATCCGAAAACCAATCGGAAGTCATTTCCTTCCATATTACACGTTCCAATACATCCAGATATATATCAAAACACACAAACAATCAAATAGCACACATACAATACAAACAACATGCAAAAACAGAATGACCCTCAACACCAATCACAGACGTTCCTAAATGCTAAAATAGGTTGAGGAGGAGTGTCTTCCTCTTACCTTAGAGAAGCACAAAGAAAGGCTGCTCATTTTTGGCCAGAAACTTCGTTTTCAGCTTCTTGGAAATCCTTGAATATTCAAACTTACCAAATCAGAACCAAATATTGAAATGGATACCCATGGTCATAAAAAATGACCATGGGTTACGAAAATGAGAAGAGAGGAAGAAAAAACTGAGAGCTTTACCTTAAAGCTTGAAGCTTTCTTGCTGGCTGTGGAGTACGAGAATGGGGGAATAAAGAAGAACTCCACCAAGAAGAAAACTAGAAGATAGTGAGGAGGAAATAATGGTTTATGTTAGCTTGAGTATGGGAAGCTTGAAAATCATCATGGTGTTTGTGGGTGTGTTGTCGTATGGAGAAGAGAAGGAAGAGAAATGAGAGTAGACGTGAGGGAGAAGGAGACCAGCGTGAATGAGATAAAATGGAGAAGGATTAATTGTGATATTTCCCCAAAACCATGCTGCACAATGAGAGGGAGGAGAGAGAGCGAATAGTGGCAGGAGGAAGCTTCCTAGACGTTTCCTTGAAGCTTCCTTGAGAAGCTTCGTGCGTTTCTCGATAAAGTGCATAGTAAGCTTGTCTCCTCAATTAAGTACATTTGACAGATGATTTGATTACACTGTTAGAATTATTTTCTCAGTGAATGAAAGTTACAACTGATGAAAATAATATTTTATTATTCATCAGATAATTTTATGATACAGCGATTTTATCTAGCAGATAAAACCTCGAAAAATGCAAACCTCGCAAACTGTGCCCGGCCTCGGGTTTAGTAAGATCCCCCGTCGACACGTTGACAGTTCAAGGTTTACCAGCCTCAGGGAAAATATTTTATTTTCCCAGCTCCGCTTAGCGCACACGTAAAACGAGGAATATATTAAAATATTCAACATTTTTAGAAAATTCCACAAAAATTACCAAAAATCATAAATATTATAAAATGATTATTTATAATGAAATAAATAAATTTTTGGGATGTTACATGATTCATCTCCTAGGCAACTTGGCTTTAACAATAGTCCAATGGACATTTTCAATGCATGTTTCAATCATGCTTATCATGACAACTAGGTCGATCATGCTTCAAATGCATGTAGATTTAATACATACTCATGTGTATATATACAAATTCACAGTCATGGCATTTTAGGTGTAAGATCACATGTTATATCATTTATCATTAACATTCAATCCCCTTCAACGGTCCATACTAAATCAATAATAAGTTTCTAGGCATTCATACCCTATTCAAAGTCCTCAAGTAAGTCAATTCTTAATTTCATTATGTCGCTCGCAATCTCTATCACACTCATGTTCCATCTCCATTCAAAGTTCTTATAAGTTATAAGGCATGCTCCCGTTCTTCATTTTTCCCTCTTTATGAATTCCTAATTAGTTTCTAGTCACCCAATTATTTAAGATTATTACACTCACATTAGTTCAAAAGCCTTGAGTCAAGTGTCTAAGGGGACCTTGAACCTCCAAGGGGCTAGAAAAGCCTCAATTCCATTATTGATCATGTTACATGGCCGTGTGTAAAATACACGGTCCCGAGTACACGGCCGTGTGGTCATACACGGCCTAGGCCGTGTACTTCTCTGGAGTGCACTAGAAACACATTTCAGTCACGCAGGGAGATACACAGCCATGTATTCCTACACGGCCTAGGCCGTGTATCCCTCTATGACGCAGAAATTCACTAGGAAGCCATTCCAATCACCCAACATCCCAAAATCTATCAACATACCACTCAATCCTACCATTCAAAACACCAATATACAACCACAGTCACCCAAACAAAGGGGTACCCATAAATGGGTTTCAACCCCATCAACACAACAAAGAGTTTCTCACTATCAAAATGGGTTGAAGAGAATAATCTTCCTCTTACCTTAGTGAAGAACAAGGAAAGCAAGCTCCTTTTGTCCTTGAAATTTCGTGCTTCTCCACCACAAGATCCTTGGGTGTTCAAATCCAACAAATCAAATCAAAGAGTGGAAATGGCATCCATAGTCAACAATGTGACCATGGACCACGAAAATGAGGTAAAAAGGAGAAGAAAGTTGAGAGCTCTACCTTAAACCTTGAAGCTTTGGTGTTGGGCTGCCAACCACGAAAATGGGAGAGCCAAGAAGAGTTCCACCAAGATGAAAGCTTGAAGATAGTGAGGAAAGAGCAATTGTTTAAGTTTGGCTTGAGCAAGGGAAGCTTGAAAGCTTAACAATGGAGTGTGTGTGGGTGTGGAAGAAGAGAGGAAGAAAGTGAGCTGCATGAGGGAGAGTGAGACCAGCGTGAATAGGGGAAAATGGGAAGGGAATGATTGTGATATTCTCCCCAAAACCGTGCTGCACAATGAGAGGGAGGAGAGAGAGTGAAAAGTGGGTGGGGAGGAAGCTTCCTAGAAGCTTCCTTGAAGCTTTCTCGAGAAGCTTCATGCGCTTCTCGATAAAGTGAAGTGTGTGGTCACTTAAATGATATATAAAAGTAACTCAATAGAAATAATCTACTAGAGCTATTTCTCCGTAGAAAAATTTTTACAATTAGTGTAAATAATATTTTATTATTTTATCAGATAATAAAATATTCTGCGATTTTATTTATCAGATAAAATCTTGAAAAATGAAAACCTTGTAAACTGTGTCCAGCCTCGGATTTAGTAAGATCCCCCATCGACGTTTCTACAATTTAAATTCTTCCAGCCTCAGGGAAAACATTTTTTTTTCCTGGCTCTGCTCAGTGCGTACGCAAAACGAGAAATATATTAAAATATTCAACGTTCTCAAGAAAATTCCACGAAAATCATCAAAAATCACAAATATTAGAAAATGACTATTTCTCATGAAATAATCAACTTCCAGAGTGTTACACTGACATTGCTCAATGTGCACGTAAAATGAAAAATATATTAAAATATTCAACATTTTCAGAAAAATCTAGAAAAATTCCTGAAAATCGTAAATATTATAAAATGGTTATTTATAATAAAATAAATAATTTTCAGGATGTTACACGTATATGTTGAGATATTGGTATTAGTATGTTACATAAAATGCAGTAAAAATCTCAAAGACAAGTCATCCTAGTTATCATCAGATTTTGGAGTTAGGGTGGTGAACCATCTCAAGGCGACTTTTTTTAGGGAAAGAGGAAAAGCACGAGACATGAGAGAGTCATCACCTTCGGCAAACATCAGGGTTTAAATATAAGCATCTAAGTGCACTTGGGAATTCAAGGTCCCGTCATAGGCTTCAATGTTAGATGGTATTTGAAGTGTCTAGGAATCTTATAAGTCATCAACTCGTTAGAGAAAGGTTGATTTTGCTTGATCGATCTCCTTGTCTTGGGTTCTTGTTCTCTGTGATTTCTCTCACTAGGTTCTCAACCCTTTGTTTGGGTTCCACTACCCTAGAATTTTCTAGATCATGGTCCTCTTCCTAAGATGGTTCCCTTCAGTTGTTGCAATTCCTGTGGGGGAACCCAGTTTTTATCTTCCCTTTCTAGGTGAGCAACTCTTTCCAATTCATGGATGCGTTAGTCTTGGAGTCTAACCAAAGAGGTCAGTTCTCTTCGTGATAACTCAGGGAGGTATTATTTGTCCTGCTATGACTGAACACCTTCATTATTATCTCTAGCACCTAGGCACTGCAATGTTGAAATTTGTGGTCTGGCATCTCCTGATAGGGCTCTGCGTGACCTAAGTCACTGTGAAGCCAAAATATGCCGCAGTGGAGGAGAAGAGTTATTGCTGGAGAAAGAAGTCTCTTCTCCATCACTCTTAGATTCTGGTTGAGCAGTGATTGGGTCTTAAGTGATAGCGGAGCCCAGTCAGTAGCTGGTGGATGACTGGTTTTGCATAATGGAGGCGCAGTTCTATCTAGTAGTTACCATGATGGTGATGGTGAGATTTGAAGCTTATCTTTCCCACAGAGAATGCCAATGTTCGAAATGGGTTTCAGAGGATTACTTAAATAAGGTTGTTAAAGGTGGTTTCCTCTATAGCACAGTGACAATGACAGTGGTGCGACGGGTAGGTACCAGCAAAAGGCACTCAAATGCTCAAGCTAGATTGTGCACAAGGTGGGTACAGTGTTTTACGTTTAAATGCATACCTTGGCTACCTTGTCTAGTATTTATAGGAGAGTTATAATAGATAAGAGTCACGTTTAAATTTATATTAATGGATAATAAATGTTGTTGGGTTTTGAGTTAGTGGTTCAAGTGCAACCCGACCTACTAGAATAGTATCTAAATATTTATATAAGTACATCTAACTATTTATGAGGAGCAAATCTCTCATAGAATCCTTCATAAATATGAACACTAATTACTTCCCACATAAATAGGGAAATATGTTATAAGAGATAGCAATATATTGGATTCTAATCCTATATAACAACATTCAATTCAAATTGAATTACAATTCTTAACAACTATGACGCTCCTATAAATACCCTACAAGGTCTCAAAAGGTATGCATCCAATCTAATTTCACACACTATCATCCTTGTGCATGGTCTAACTTGAGTGTCAGAGTGCCTTTTGCAAGTACCCGCCTCCTTGCACCATTGTTGCTACTATTGCCACACCACAGAGGTTTCAACCTTCAACCACCTACTCAGGTAACCCTCTGAACTTTGTTAAAAACATTAGTGCTATATATAGGATAAGATAAACTTTTATTCCTATCATTATCATCATGGTTAACACAAGGAGAAGGCAAGCCTCTACCAATCAAGATCATGCCTCTGCTACACAGAACCTACTATCTCTAAACCATTATCTGGCATTCGCTCCTGCTCATGAGCCAATTCTAGAACCAGTTGCTGCCTAACTAAAACCCAGGTGGGATAGGCTAGAGACTTCTTTCACTAAAGATAATCCTCCCTCCACATTTGCGAGTTTCAGTGAGGTAGCATCTCGGTTAATAAAGAGCTCCTTCTAGAGATGTTGGACAGCGAGTGCCAACACTGCAACGCCTTGGAGCTATTGTGGAGAATAAAGAAGTTTGGTCTCACCATGTTTAAACTGGTCATCTGGAGCTATCCTGAGTAGAACTTCTCTCTCTGGTTAGACTTTAGGATGAACGAATCCATGACTTGGAGAAAGCTGTTAACCAAGAGTTTGAAGGCGAGAATCGATCTCCGAGGAGAAATCATGAAAATTGAAGGGATATAGCACAAGATGAGGTTCGTCATCTAGAAAATTTCAGGATTACAGACCCCAGTCATAATGCTGAAATCCCTACTCTGCCAAGAAGAGAGTAGGAACATGGAGTAAGGAACTCAGTTTAACAAAGTCAACCCTTCTCTGATAAGCTGATGTTGTCCTATGAGATCCTTAGACGTTTCAAATATCCCACAAATATTGAAGCCTATGATGGGACCACAAACCCTCAAGAGTACTTAAATGCTTATATTTTTGCACTCTTATTTGCTGGAGGTGATGACTCACTCATGTGCCATGTTTTCCCTCTGTCTTTCAAGAAAGCTACCTTAAGATGGTTCGCCACCTTAACTCTTAAATCCATTGTTAACTGGGAGGGCCTATCTTCGTAATTTTTGCTGCACTTGACCATCAGCAAGGTGCAACCTAAATCAATCTTATGTCTCTCCCAAATCAAACAAGGAAAGGAGGAGTCTCTTCGAGACATTATATCCTGGTTCAACAAGGACATTGTGAATGTACATGACTAGGATGAAAGGCGCGGACTATACTATATAAGAGAAGGGGTCTAACCTAGACCACTTTCCTTTTCTCTTACTAAAAAGGAGCCCAAGACCATGGATGAGTTCCATGCCCATGCTAACAAATACATTAATGCTGAAGACATTCTTCAGGATAGAAAGCATTTCGAGAAATGAGAAGATGATAAACCCAAGTCCGGATAACCCAATCAACAAGGCCGAAATTCAAAGTAGCATTTTAAGGAAAAGTATAAGGACTACACTCCTCTCAACATATCTTGGGCTCAGATTTATCAGGAAGTAATGAACACTGAGTTTTGGGATTGCAAATACCTCCCCCACTGAAGAAGCATTTGCATAAAGACAAGTCCAAGCATTGTGCGGTTACATCACGTAGCGAAAAAATTAAGATTCCCACCGAGGATCCATGCGAAAAGCCATAATCCGAGTTTTTAAATTATTTACCTCTTGAAGCGTGATCAAAAGGAAGGACGTGAATCACCAACACCGTAATAGAAATGATGTCTCTGCGGTATCCACATGAATAGACCCACGAACGTCCAATGTCCACAAAGAGGAGCCTCATTTCTCTCACACAGTGCTAGCTGCAAAGAGAAGAGAAGAAACCTGTCGCTCACTCACTCACTGTTTCTGTAAATGCGGCTAAGGTTCTAAAATTGTATCTATTAGCAGCCCCTTAGCAGTACTATTTATAATAGTGACTGCTTTGAGTGAGTGCGAGTAGCAGCAAGGTAAGTTGTGCAACCCTAGACTCATCTGTTATGAGTCTGGCCCATATTTTAATCCGAGTCCAACTTGGATCCATTGCTCCAATTTTAGTCTGCTCTATGTGTGTGACCCTGCAGGTTCTCATTACGTTGACAGTAATATTAAAATTCTATTTTAATATTACTAGCAGTGAGCAGTATCTAGCAACACATCGCTGCTACCCAAGTAATAAGAATGTCAGTGATTTGACATAACCTTTTCGTGATCAATGTTTCTGTGTCATTTAGTACCTTTGTCAAGATATCTAGATTGAACACAAGGCACGGAATACATCACCCTTGTATAGTCCAATCATTCATTTCCTAATACTTGAGTAGACTTTGTAATAACAAACGAGATCAATATCTCATATTGACTCATTTGAGCATGGCCATGCATTTCACAGTCTCACTCAATCAGGGGGCCCGAAGATATCGCTCCTGTTATGTAGGAGTGACAAATCCCATTTAAGTCACTCACATCCCTTTACATCATTTGCAGTATATCCAATAACTAACTTTATAATCACTTTGTTACATATGACGTTTGATGGTATTAAAACACACAACTCCTCATGTAGGAATCGTAGTTATTTCAGGTCAAAGCACCACAAACACCATTGTCACTATGAGAATCGCTTATGACACTCATGTAACGATCCATGTAGCGTTCTCATGGTGGGTCAGTCCAGTACATCATTACTCTAATATGTACCCATGTGAAGACTTGATATCTCATATCCATGATCCGTGAGATGTGGTCATCAGTCTATGCACATACTAGTCTCAATGTATTATTGTTGTCCTACTTAACAATAATACTTGACTAGGGACATTTAAGAATAGTGTTATAACTAAAAGGATCTCATGTACAAGTCATCCACTCGATAACCTATAGCATCAAACTTACTAGTCTAAGGACTTTATTATGTTTATCAAAAAGAACACAATAAATAAAATGCCTCATATATTAAAATAAGCATAATAGAATATATGTAAATACAGACAAATGTATTAGCCTCTAGGGCATACACCAACACATGGCATGATGGCCACAGGCATAACACGGAGGATTGCATCAACCTCCAATATGTCATCGAGTCATTGATCAGAGATAACCACTTGGGTCGCTATGTGTGCAAATCCTGGAACCACAACTAGAAAGGAGGACAAAATCGTAGAAAGCGGGGCTACAGCCCATGGAGAAGCCGATTTTTGCTATACCAGAGAAAATGTTCTCCTGCTAGGAATGAGAATCCTGGTGCAGGCTCATCTCGGAGTAACACCCACAACCAAGAAAAGGCACAACCCCGAGATGACAATCAAGGCAATGACCACCATCATGCTAAAGTAACCTAGACAATCAACACCATCTCAAGGGACTTCACAGGTGGCAGTGAGTCAAGAAACGCTCAGAAGAAAGTATTCCAAGCTATACTGAGTCTAACCTCCCTCTCAAGAACCAAATCAAATAGTAGCGCGAGAAAATACTTATCAATTTTGTTCACTGATGAGGACTATGGGAGCACTATCCCCTATCACAATGACTTTATAGTAATCTCTAGTATTATTATAAACTTTGAAGTTCGTCGAATATTCATTAACTAGGGAAGCTCGACTGATATCATGTTCTTAGACTTATTCAAGAAGCTAGGATTATCCAGGAAAGAATTGATGTCATACATCGGTAAGCTGATCGGATTTACTAGCGATAAGATCACCTTGTGGGATACATTGAGACGTATTTGACTTTAGGGAAGGACACTCTATTCAAAACCCTTAAAGTCAAGTTTCTAGTGGTTGATTGCCCCTTAGCCTATAGTGTCATACTAGGTCATCCTTCACTCAACTCCTTTGGGGCTGTAATCTTCACACCCGACATGGTCATAAAGTTCTTGGACCAGTAGAAGAGGATCGTTATAATAAAAAAAGACCAGCTTACGGCTCGAAAATGTTATAATGAAAGTCTGAGGATAGCCAAGAAACCTCGTACCACAAACAAACACAACAGGTCAACTTCAGTCACTATAGACCCTGTCAACATCCTCATGACTGAACCGGATATTCGTGAGCAGATTCGTGGAACGCGCCCTCAACCTTATGGAGAACTGTAACCCTTCTAAGTTGGCACCAAGCCAAACGAGGTGACCAAGATTAGAAGACATCTCAATCAGGAAGAGAGAGCTCGGTTAACCGAGTTTCTGGTGAGGAATTAAGATCTATTCACCCAGACTTTCGTAAACATGCCAGGGTTAGACCTAGAATTCATCTACCACAGACTCTCTATCTCAAAGGATGAGAAGCTAGTGACCTAACATAAAAGGAAATAGGTGATCTAGAAATAACTGAAAGAGCTCTTAGATACCAAACTCATCAAGGAGGTCCCCTACACCACATGGCTCTCTAACGTGGTCTTAGTCAAGAAGGATAATGGGAAGTGGCATATGTGTGTCGATTACACCGATCTAAATAAAGCATATCCAAAAGATTCCTACCCACTTCCCAACATTGAAAAGCTAGTAGACAACTCATCTGGATTTCGTTTACTTTTTTACATGGATGCCTATTCAGGATACAATTAGATTCCCATGAACCCGGAAGACGAAGACAAGACTGGCTTCATAACTGAGATAGGGAGCTACTATTATCTTGTCATGACATTCAAATTGAAAAATGTATGGGCAACTTACTAACAAATGATCAACAAGGTCTTTGAAGGACAATTGGTAAGATGCTCAAAGTCTACATTGATGATATGATTGTCAAAATAGTGGAGATCAGTGACCATATCAAGGATCTGGAAGAAGAGTTTGCCTAGATTCAAAAGCATAACATAATGCTAAATTAGGAGAAATGCATTATTGGGGTTCACGCTGGAAAATTTCTAAGAGTTTTACTAACAAACCGAGGTATTGAAGTCAACCCAAAAAAATACTAAGTCATCCTCAACATGCGCACCCACAATCCATGAAAGAAATACAACAACTGATAGGCCATATTGTAACCCTCACACATTTCCTTACCAAGGTTGCTCAAAAGTCTCTTCCATTCTTCAAAACTTTAAAAAAAAGGGAAAAAAATTGAATAGACCTCTGAGTGTGAAGCATCATTTCAAGAACTAAAGAAGATGTTGTCTCCACCACCAATCCTGACAAGACTGGACCCCAAAGAAACACTTTATGCCTACCAATATGTTAGCAATGAGGTAATCAACTCAATTCTGATAAGGGAAACTGAAGAAGGCCAGAGACCAGTTTACTTTGTCAGCAAAGTATTACAAAGCCCAGAGATCTGCTATTAGAAAATTTGAGAAAATGGCTCTAGCACTATTGATAACTGCACGAAAGTTTAGACAATACTTCCAGTGCCATCCTGTGACAGCGAGGACAGACCAACCAATCAGGCAAGTACAACATAAGTCGGATCTCACTGGGTGAATGATTGCTTGGTCAGTGGAGCTCTCCAAGTTTGCTATTGCTTACGAGTTAATGATTTTAAAACAAGGATGATACAGTTACTCCCTACTTTTCATGGCTTGGAAAATGAAAATTCATATTTACACATTAGGGAGTTTGAAGAAGTAGTTGTGACTTTACATAATCAAAATGTAACTAATGACATTATAAGACTTAAGTTCTTTCCTTTCTCTTTGAAAGATAGAGCTAAGAGTTTGGTATACTCGTTGAGACCATGACCTATTGGGTCATGGAATGAGATGACTCAAGACTTCTTTAATAAATACTTTCCCCAACATAAGACCACCACTTTAAAAAGGCAAATCTCCACCTTTGCACAAAAGGAGAGTGAGACTTTGTATCAGTCTTGAGAGAAATTTAAGGAGTTGTTGAGTATGTGTCATCACCATGGGTATGAGAATTGGTGCTTAGTAAGCTATTTTTATAAGGGACTTACACCTACAGAGCACCAATTTGTGGAGATGATGTGTAATGGTGAGTCCTTAGAAAATGATCCTGATAAGGCCATAGAATACCTTGATGAGCTTGCTGAAAAAGCTCACACTCAGGCTGGACCTAGTGCTACTGAGAGCACAAATAGGTCACGACTGTAGGAAACCCAAATGGTGGTGGAATTTACTATCTCAGGGAAGAGGATAACCTAAAGCCTAAGGTTGAGATGCTCACTAGGGAACTAGATGTATTAAATGTAACATCCTTCCTAACCTATTAGTTTTAATTATGGTTATAGAAATGTATTAACATTAGTATGAGTTACCTATTAATTTTAGTAACCCTCTGAATTATAAATATGGAGAATGTATCTCTAGGTTAGAAAAGAATAGAATGTGGTGAGGTAAAGTTTGGAGGCTTTTCTAAATTAATAGGGTATTTTTTATCATATGGAAGATTAAAATATCTTTAAGAGGAACAAAAATTTTGAAAAAGTTACCCCAACATCAAACTAACTTATCTCTTAATCTTTCTTTCCACCAGCTTTGACCTTATGACATAAATATCCCTTACTTTCTCTTGTTTCACATGGCTGTTAGTAGCAGAAAAGAGAAGAAAAGATAGAGGTAAGAAAAGAAAAGAAATAACATAAAAGAGAAAGTAGAAAGTGAAAGGAAAGAAGAGGAAGAAGTAAGAACCAAAGGAATATCAAGAAAAGGAATAGAACACCATCCATAGGGAGTTGAGGTAGGGTGTTGTTGTGTTTTTTTTTTATGTTGCATCATTCTCTGCTTGTCAAAAATTGACAAGGAATGGATAGCATGGAGTTTTCCATGAAACTCAAGAAAATCATGGTTCTATGTATTGTGTTGTTTGTTTGATGAAACCCTAGCATACATATGTATGGACATGTATATGCATGAATATAACTACAAGAACTTGTTATTGATGATTTTTCCACTGTTTTACTACATGATTTATAGGATGAATTGATGTTTGTAGTAAAAGGGCTAGTTTAGAAATGAAATGAAATAGGAAAAGTGTTGTTCTAATGTACCAGAATGCCTTTATGCAAGGTTCTGTTCAAGTAGGCTGCGAAGCTATTTGAATAGAACATCATAGAATATTTTAGTTTTGATGTGTCAGCTAATCGAATTGCATGATTTTGATGTTAAACTAAGTACACTAAGTGTGCAATTCGAATGACATGACTTTCAAGGCTATTCAAATAGACTAGGAGAGCTATTTGATCAGTATAATTCAGAAGGGCATTGTTAGCGCTAATCGAGTATACTAAGTGTGTTATTTGATTAGTAAGATTTTGATGCTAATCGAAAGGTTATGATAGTTATTTGAATGACAGTCCAGAATAACATATTTTTTATGATAATAGAATAAGCTAAGAGAGCTATTCGAGAAGGTCATTTAATAATGTTTTCAAGGCTAATCAAATAAACTAAGAGAGTTATTCGAATGACATGTTTTCGATTCTAATAAAAAAGATAATGAGCTATTTTGAAAGTATAACTAAGAAATTGTTTTTCAATATTATTCAAAAAAAGGCCTAGAGAGCTAATCGAATAACAAAATTCAAAATGTCATGACATTAGCATATCATAAGCATTAACATATGGCTAAAGAGTGAGAAAACACTTAGTCCAGGCCAAAGTTGCATAAGGGGCACTTTGTTGAAGGACATTGTGAACACTTAATTTTGTCCGAGGTGTTTTGTAAATAAAATAAAAAAATAAAAAAAATAATCGTTCAACCCATTAGCCCATTAACCCCTAAACCAACCCATTAACCCGTAACCCATAAACCAACCCGTTAACCTATAACCCATTAACCCACAACCCATCAGTTATCCTCACACTTAAACTCATCACTTATCCTAAACAAACTCCATTGATCATCCTAATTCCTAAACACTTATCCTAACTATCCTAACCCATCCATAACTCATCGACAGTAGGCTACATTACTTATCCTAAACCAACCACAACTTATCATCCTAAACAAATTTCGATCCCATTTTAACTCAAACTCTTCAACCTAATCCCCTCCTATAAAAACACCTAACCCACAATCAGAACCCATACTGAGAACCTTACTTTTACCCTCCAGCTTAATACTTTTGCCTACGATTAAATTCATATCCATATTTTTCTCACCATATCACGTAGCCTCCCACTGCATAGCAACCATATCACGTAGCCTCCCAATGCACAGCAACCATAACCACCCATACATTCCATAGCCTACTTCAACCCCATCACCACTGTGGCCCTCCATCACTTCTCACTCCACCAAGACAGAACCCACTGAGACCACCGTCCCGAACCGTTCCTCGCGACCCAGCAGAGCCAGCCACGCGCCACCGTCTTCATCCTCAACGAAACCACTCCACCACATACAACCGAGTCCCGTTCAAACAAGACCCAAGGCCCGGAGCTCCACCGAAATCGCTGCCACCCGTAACTAGATCGGAGTTCCTCGCGCATCCTGAACCAAAAATCGGCAGCCACCTCACCTAACCGTTCCACACTGTCTACGAGCCCGAAGCTGCACCACTCACCGTCGTCTAGCTCCTCTGTGTGACTCAGCTGTACCTCGCCGATCACGTCATGATGCCACTGCTCGGGTTACTGACCGTTGCGCGCCTGACCTTTCACCGCTAGCAGTCGGTTGCCTCCTTTTTTCTCTCTGGTTGGTTTCTGCAAAAAGCAGAGAAAAGAGCCAAAATAGTCCCTCCCCTTTGTTGAACCGTGAGCTTTGTTTTTTTTTGTTTTCATTGTATTTTTTTTTTTTGGGGGTTTATTTTGGGTTTGGGTTGTTTAAAGGAAGTGGGCTAGGTAGCAAAATTGGGCCGAAAATGATAAAAAAATCAATTAAAGGGTTAAAAAAAAGGGAAAAAGGGAAGAAGGAAAGGATAAATTAAAAGTGTAAGAATAATTTTTTTTTTTTTTAAAAAATAATAATGATAATAATAATAATAATATGGGTTACTTGAGTTTGATGACTTGCTAACCCTTGCATTTTGTAATCATCGAGTTGTGACTTGATGATTTACATTATTATTATTATTATTATTATTATTATTATTATTGAAATAATTATCTTGTTTTCAATTTTTTAAGTTAAATCGCTAATTGATAATTTTAAATAAAAGTTTTGTAGCAAATTTGATAAGAAGTGGGTGACATCTCTAGCGTGACGCGAGCTTCACCTATTTAATCCTTAATTTGAATAACTGAGCTGCGACGGCTTGTCAATTCAAATTTTCAAAGTTTTTTTAATAAAATCAACCAACCCACAATTATTTTCTAGAGAACTACGTGACTTTGAGTTCCTCATTGCACCTGAGGATACATAGGAGCAGAATTTATATTCTGTCAAGCCAAAAATTAAAATTTCATAATTTATTTTTTTATTTCATTTTTTTACTAAAGGGATAAAATAAATATTTTCAAGGATTATTAAGAATTTGCATAATTAATTTAAGGTACCGTCTTAGGACGGGTGTGTTAGGGGTGCTGTGGGATTAAGTTTTCACCATTCCCTACACATAACCGACTTCCGAATCTAATCTGGTTTCAAAGACTATTTTTCTTGGGTTTTTCAATTTTTCCTAATTAAAAATAAAATTGGTGGCGGCTCCATTAATTAATTAATTTTTATTAATTTAAGTTGCTATCCTACCGCGATTACGGTTGCGACAGATGGCGACTCCACTGGGGACAATTGAGAGTCAAGCCTACAAAAGTTGGTTATGTAAAATTTTTGGTGATCTTTATGTGTTTGTTTTACGCTTTTTTATTTTTATTATTTGATGATTTTTTTATTATTTTTAGTGTTAATTGTTTTACTATCTAAACCTTAGGGTAGAAAACTTTTGGAGTTTGTTTTGTGTTTACTTTGTTTTGCAGGATATGGGTAGTCTTTAGGATTGCAAAGGTTTGTACGCTTCCTACACCCACCGCACCTACACATTATTCACACACATTCGAGTGGGGCCCTATACCTGGGTTTGAGTGAAGCCTAAGTTAAGTAGAGGTTGCGTAGTGGTAGCCATTTTGGATGTACTTCCTATTTGGTTATCACGAAAACCTCATCTAGAGTGTGCCTTTTTCATGAATGTCCCACACCTAGTGGTTTACCCACTATTTCATGGTCAACATTCTGAAATAGGACTTGGCTCTTGAGACCTCTAAAATAGAAGAACCACCCCATGAAAGTTCTCACGAACCAGAAAGACTCTTAGACCCCTTGGATAGAATTCCCAAGTTTAAGGTAACCCCATTAGGACACAAAGGGAGCACATCTTTCATTACCTTTAGATTTATCCATATCTTGTGAGTTGTTTAGTCCTTTAATGTGACAAACCATACTTGTGTCCCTCTTAAAAAAAAAATTCCCAAAAAGAGGAGGTGAGTCATTATTAAAGGACCAACAACTCGATAACTCATTATTGCATCACAAGTCATCATTTTTCACATCATGTTGCATTGATGATTCTTATGTGTTAAATCCAGGTTTATTGGGGGACTATTGAAACTAAGTGCCTAAGGATTAATAGTGAGTATCTTTGATTAATAATGGAACATATCATGGATCAGATCACAATGAGGCCATTTTGAAAAAGACCTTGCGACTTAAGGCCGATGAAGTGACACAGAAAGCCTGTTGAGTTTGGGCCGAATGTTGAAGAAGACACAACGCCTAACCTTCACTGCAAGATATGGGAAGATCTTGAATCTATTAGAGGTGGATGTACAGGTAGAAGCTATTATCGCGCTAGCCCAATTCTATGACCCACCATTACGTTGTTTCACGTTTCAAGATTTTCAGTTGGCCCCCACCTTAGAAGAGTTTGAGTAGATCTTGGGCTTACTGTTGGAGAAGGAAGAGCCATACCTCTATATAGGCCACCATGCATCCATGCCAACCATAGCAGATATCTTGAAGATTCATGTGAAGGATCTGCAAAAAGCAAAGCAAAATAGGAAAGGAACAGAGGGATTCCCAAGGAAATACTTAGAAGAGCACATGCGCCACCTAGCCAAGGTTAAAGACTAGAATACCTTTATGGATGTGTTAGCCCTCACTATTTATAGCAGCATCCTATTCCCGAGTAATGACGACTTGATAGATTTTGCAGCAATAGTTGTGTTTCTCACTCGAAGGAATAATGCCGCTAATCCTGTCCTAGCCCTTCTTGCTGATGTTTATTATACTTTGAATTTCTACCATGAAAAGAAGGGTAAGCAGATCTTATGTTGTCTACCAATGTTATTCGTATGGCTCACAAGTCACATGTTCAAGAGGGGCTATGAGGATCCATGTCCCATTACAAGTCTCAAGATGCTCCAGTTAAAAACCAGGAATGGACGCGAATGGGCCGAAGAATTGGCCAAACTTGAGGAAAAGAAAATTGTATGGTACCCACAGCGTAAAGAAGGGCAAATAGTGGTCTATCAGTGTGAAGGCTTTCCTAATGTTCCTCTCATGGGTACTTGGGGATGCATTAACTACGACCCTACCCTGGCATTGCGACAATTAGGCTATCCCATGATGGGGCCACCGTCAGAATTGGAAATCGCTCCTTTTGTCTGTGATATGCAAATGGAGTGTACTGAGACACTTAGGAGAGTGTGAGATGCTTGGAAGAAAGTTATCAGAAAGAGTAAAGAGCTGGGAGTCAGAAGTTGCAGTGTTAAAGAAAGTTACAGACAATGGGTCAAGAACAGGGCACAGGAAGTTATGTTACCCTTTAAAATCCTAGTAACCTCTACAGTTAGTAAATCTCTGCCTCCGACTTCAATAGAAGATGAAGAAATAAGAGAAAGGTTAGCTGAAGCCAATAAAGAAAAAAAGAAATTAGAGGCAGAGTTGGAAAAGGTTCGCCAGGCATGTGCAGTTTTAAGGCGTGAAAATGCTGAGAAAAATGATACTCTCAAAAAAGCAAACAAAAGGCAAAGGACAGAGAAAGATAGTATGTCAAAAATCAGAAGATGTTTGGAAGTTGTAAATAAGGAACTAGGGCTCCCAGGGCAGGAAAGAGATAAGACTCTAGCAGAAAATCAACAACTGAAGGAGTTGCTCACAATTGCCAAAGCAGCACAAAATAATGCTCTTCAGCAAGCAGATAGTATGAGGCAAAAATGAAGACAGTGTCAACAAGACATGAAGACATGATCAGAATTGAGAGGTTGCACACTGTCAAGGAGATTGCAGGGTATGAAGCAACATTGCGACAGGGACAGGAAGACTTGCAGAAAATGATAGATCATGCAAAACAACAAGACGAGGACCTTAATGGATGGAAAGAAGAAGTCCATTTTTGGAGAGACCAATTCTCGAAACTAGCAGGCCTAGCCAACACGGCAATCGCAGACATTTCATATTATTTAAAAGTGGCAGATAAGATGGTCGATCCTCTTAAGACTCTGGCAAAGATTAATGACTTCATTGAGTATTGCAAGAATCTCATTGGACAAATGAAGCAGATGATCAGGGTGTAGTCGTTTGAGAAAGAGGAATTAGACTAGACAATGATATAGAGTGGAAATGATGTACTCCTCTTAAATGATATTGATGATTCTTTTTCAATTGAATAAAGTACACCTTTTCGTTCTTCTAATCCTATTGTTGTACTGAAGATCCATTACTTTTGAACGAGATGTTCTAAGTAATAGTCATGACAAACTTTTGAACGAGACGTTCTAAGAAACAGTCATGACAAGTAAAGATCAAAGATACTCACTTAAATCCGCTCGGCACAAATTAACAATGGTCCTTTAACAGATCAATAATAATCATGGTTGTTTTAAAAATTGTACTTTGATTGTTCACAGGAAGTTTAAAACCATTGCGCGACCAAGGAAAGAAGACACCAATCAAACCCGTGTTCACAACACAAGGGCTCGAACAAGGTTGCTTACAGCAATGGCAGCTGAGAACGAAGGTAGGAACCTAAGTTTGGAAGTAGATAAAGTGAAAGGAAGGGTGAATGGGGTGACAGAATCTCAAAGAAGAATTGAGGAAATGTTGTCAGCCATGAGGGAGACCCTTACCTTGATGGGGGCAGTTGGAGGTGCAGGAGTAACCGGGGCACATTCGCACCCACTGAATACCACTTCCATGAGGACGAACCCTGGAGTCACTTCTGAGATACCTTATGTGGGAGGAACCTCAAACACTGCATCAGTAGTGATTCCTATTAGAGAAGGATATCATTCATTGGAAGGTACTCGCAATGAGGTCCATGGTAATACTGAGTTCACATGGGAACCGCCACATATGATGACAACTGGATTTCCTACCGGTACTGGACAAGCAACTGTTCAAAATGACAAGATGAAAGAAGAGTGGATGGAAAAGATGGAAGAGCAAATCAAAGTGATCAAGGGTCCTAGCACCTACGGTCTCCTTGGGATAGAAGAATTATGCCCTTCTGCTAACATCGTCATCCCCAAGGATTTCAAAGTCCTAGAATTTGTCAAATATGATGGGAGCACTAACCCCTTTATCCACCTAAAAACTTACATTAGCAAAATGTCCATTTGGTCAAGGGATTGGAAGTTCCTCGTCAATTTCTTTCATAAAAGTTTGACTGAGCCTGCTTTGGAGTGGTGTATCCAACAGGACCTCTTAAAAATCTCCTCTTGGGATGACTAGGCGAATTTATTTATGGGTCAGTATCGGTTTAATCTGGATACAGCCCCACCCCGGGAGCAGTTGGGAACATTACAGAAGAAAAATGAGGAGACATTCAAACAATATGCCCAAAGGTGGAGAGCTCTCGCAGCTCAAGTGCAACCGCCTTTGACTCTGACAGAAATGTGCTCATACTTCTTGGGGACTTTAGGAGCTCCTTATATTCGGACAAAGGCGGGCGCCATTTATAAAGACTTTGCCAATTTAATTGCTGTTGGAGAAAGAATTGAAATTTTGATAAAGGCTAGAAAATGTCTAGCTGGCAATAATGAAAGTAGTTTCAAGAAGGGGTTCCCCCCTAAGAAAAAGGAGCTGGAAATGAGTTACGTGTAGAATCTGCAGCCTTTACGACCCCAATATTCGCCATCCTACCCTATATACCGACCACCCCCATATAACCCAAACACTTACCCTTCTTATCAGACACCTGCACTGTCCCATCTACTTGGCCTAACCGCTCCTCCCATAAATACACCTCAGACCCAGCCATTCCAAATCAGCAATATCCCGGTACCTCAACCATATACACCAACTCGCCCAATCTATACTCAGTACCCACCTCGGCCTCCGCAAAATTTCCAAAACTACCCACAATCTCGACCAAATTTTTGAAATCAATGTCGTTTCCGTACCCAAAACCTACCCCCTTTCCCAAAATTGTCCATCTCAAATGCAGATCTATTCCAAAGGCTATTTGATGCTCACCTCATCTCAGGGAACCCGGTACGTCCCCTACAACCACCATTTCCAGCATGGTGCAACCCAAATTTAACTTGTAAGTACCATATGGATATCCCAAGGCACTCAATCGAAGACTATGAGTCGTTCAAGATGGCGGTAAGAAAGCTTATTGCTTGTGGAAAATTGGATATTCAAGAAGAGGCTGGACCTAGTATTGTCAGCAATCCAATTTCTAATCATAGTGAAGAGAATGTGATAAATGCTTTAGAGATGGAAGAACCTCCAATAAGGAATGCCATGAACCTGCGCATGCCGATGACTCAAATATTTGAGGGGTTAAAGAAAGTAGGTTATGTTATCACGACTTCGGCTTCATCAGTAAAAGAAGAGGAGAAGTACGATGAAGAATCAAGATATGTTTACCATTGTGGAGGAACAGGACACGATATTGAGAACTGTTGGGACTTTAAGGTTCGGGTCCAAGATTTACTCACTTTGGGAATAATACAAGCCAGACAAGGGGTAGCTTCCTCTGAAGAGGGTAGTTTAGTAGAACGCTTTGTGCTGAAGGTGCCACCTCTCAACCAAGCCCCGGCACCAGCAAAAGTAGTTGTTACGGTCAAGAAGCCAATGCCATTTGCTTATGATGATACTCATTCAGTACCATGAAATTATGAAGCTAAGGTAGAAATGAAGGGAGTTGGGGAAGAGACTTCAAAGCCCGAGTTACCGAAATACTCCAAGATGAAGGGTATGTGACTAATATAGTTACAAAGAGTGGGCGATGCTGTGGCCAGTAGAAGTAGAGAAGAAAAAGAATGTTAAAGAATGGGGTAAGGAAGAAAGTGCAAGAGAAGATGAGAGAGGGAAAGAAGAGGAAGAAGAATTTTTGAAGATCATGAAACAGAGTGAATACGATGTGATGGAACAATTAAAGAAGACTCCAGCAAGGATATCCCTTCTGTCACTCGTTTTGACATCTGAGTTACATCGAAAAGCGTTACTAAGAGTACTAAATGAGGCTTATGTCAAACCCGATGTTACCCCTGAGAATGTTATTAGCATGGTGGACCAGGTAAAAGACGTCAACATGATCACATTTATGGATAAAGAGATCACCTCTCGGTCTGAGAAAAACCCATGGGCCTTACATATAACCCTTAAATGCAAAGGGTATATAGTTGCAAAGGTTTTGATTGATGGGGGGTCTGCGCTAAATATCCTACCGAAGTCGACTCTAACCTCATTGTCAATAAGTGAGGATGAACTATCACCTCGAGAAATGGTGGTGCGAGCCTTTGATGGAAATAGGAAAGGCATTTTAGGAGAGGTGATGTTGCCATTAGAGATCGGTCCAAGTAATTTTCAGGTATTGTTCTAAGTTATGAACATTAAGCCTGGTTACACTATGCTCCTGGGGAGACCATGGATCCATGCTGCTGGTGCTGTTCCTTCTACACTACACCAGAGTATTAAATACATCGAGAATGGGTTGATTATTACTATACACGGAGAAGAAGAAATCATGGTGTCAAAACCAATTTCAGTGCCGTATGTGGAAAGTGCAGAGAAAGATGAGGAGAATTTGTGGCACAGCTTTGAGGTAGTTGAAACTGAACTCAGTGGGGGTGAACCCTCGATGCAAACTGTGAATCAGGTAGTGGCTCGAATTATGACTAATAATGGGTACCAAAAAGGAAAAGGCCTGGGCTCAAAATTACAAGGAACTCGGACACCGATTTCACTTCCAGAAAAACTAGATAAGTTCGGATTGGGGTACGAAGCAGCTCTGGAAGAGAGAATAGAGAATATGACTTTGAGAAAAAGGAGCGATAAGGGCGAAATGAAGTATATTCCTCATCTGAGGGAAACATTCCCAGCACCAACCAAGGTAATCATGCCTGAAGAAGTCATTCGTCCCCAATACCGTCTTACTATCAATGCATTGCATGAAGAAGGCCCTGAAGAGTACAAAGCAATCCGGCCTTTCACTGAAGAGGAGCCGTTGAAGAACTGGCAATCTGAATCAATGATTGATGTTATTGCTTCCAAGAAATTATCTAGTCATGGTGTAACAAGTAGATTTTTGTGTCTAGCTATGTTTTTATCTTATATTTATGTTATTTAAGAAAATTAACTAAATAAAGTTACATGTTTATTCAGTATTCCTCTGTGTCACTCTCTTTGCTTATCTTCTTTTTCTTTTTTACATTTATTAGTTTTCTTTTCCTGTGTTTCTCTTTAAAAAAAAAAAAGACTTCTTGCTCTTGCTTTATCATTTCTACTCTATTTTATCTTTCCAACTCCCTACAAATTACTTTCTAGGGATGTGAGTCTTGTAGAAAGTTCATCTCATGAAAGGGACCTTGACAACTTGTCAATTGATTCGCCTGCAACGTTTGATGAAGAGGATCCTGGATCTGGTGAAGAGGAAGAGATTGTCGAAGAATTTGAAAAAATGCTGGAATACTCAGAAAGGAAGTTTGATGTGGGCAATGAGGTAATAGAAGTAATTAACATCGGGACAGAAGAAGACAAGAAGGAGTTAAATATAGTAGATAATCTTGAGCGTATAGAAATGGTGGCGCTATTGAGGGAGTTCCTTGATGTGTTCACATGGTCCTACAGAGATATGACTGGATTAGACCCTGGAATAGCATCACATAAAATTCCATTATATCTAGATGTAGAAGCAAAAAGGCAGAAGTTGAGAAGAATGCATCCTGATATGTCACTAAAGATCAAAGAAGAAGTGACTAAGCTATTAGAAGCTGGATTTATAAAGGTGTCAAGACACCCGTAATGGTTAGCAAATATTGTGCCAGTACCAAAGAAGGATGGGAAGGTCAGGATGTGCGTGGATTATAGAGATCTAAATAAAGCCAGTCCAAAAGATGATTTCCCGCTCCCCCATATTGATTTTCTTGTTGACAATACAGTAGGAAATCATAGGTTCTCATTTATGGACGGGTATTCTGGGTATAATCAGATCCCCATGGATGTTAATGATAAAGAAAAGATGACTTTTATTCCATCTTGGGGAACTTTTTGTTACACAGTAATGTCCTTTGGATTGAAAAATGTTGGGGCTACCTATTAACGTGCTATGGTTGCATTATTTCATGATATGATGCATAAAGAAAATGAGGTTTATGTAGATGATATGGTAGCCAAATCCAAAGAAAAAGAAAGTCATGTAACAGTTTTACGGAGATTATTTGAAAGACTCAGGAAGTATAAGTTAAGGCTCAATTCTAATAAATGTGTCTTCGGAGCATCCACTGGAAAATTACTCGGATTCATTGTTAGCAGAGAAGGGATAAAGGTGGATCCGGATAAGGCAAAGGCAATACAAGAGATGCCTCCTCCTAAGACAGAGCGAGAAGCGAAAAGTTTTCTTGGGAGACTTAATTACATCGCTAGATTCATTGCTAACCTGACCAACACCTGTGAGCCTGTATTCAAGTTGTTAAAGAAGCATCAGTCGGGAAAATGGGATGAAGAATGTTAAGAAGCTTTTGATAAGATAAAGGCTTATTTGATGAATCCTCCTATGTTGGTACCCCCTACACCGGGTCGTCCTCTAATATTATACCTAACCGTACTGTCAACCTCAATGGGGGCAATGCTGGGGCAGCACGATGAATCAGGAAAAAAGGAGCAGGCAATTTATTACCTGAGTAAGAAGTTTAATGATTGTGAAGCCCGATACATGGCAATGGAAAAGACATGTTGTGCATTAGTATGGACCTCAAAACGGCTAAGGCAGTACATGCTCTATTACACCACTTGGCTGATCTCCCGAATGGACCCTCTGAAGTACATATTTGAAAGTCCTTATGTCTCATTAAGGGTTTCAAAATGGCAAGTGATATTATCTGAGTTCGATATCAAGTACATGACTCAAAAATCTGTCAAAGGAAGTGCAATTGCGGATCATTTAGCTGAAAATCCTCTTAAGGGTGGACAACTAATGACATCCGAGTTCCCTAATGGAGAAATATTGATGACAGAAGGAGAGGAAGGATAAGAGGAGTCTGCGTGGAAGATGTATTTTGATGGTGTAACACCCTCCTTAGGGCGTCACACTTCATGTTACTCAATTACCAAATTACCCCTTCATTGGAAAATCGTGCTTGTAATATAATTACGAGTTATAAAAATTCTTGATGATAATTAAATAAACTTAAGGGAAAAATAAAAACACTACAACATCATCAGAATTTATTTACATCATATATATACACAAGTCATAGTACTGTCATATTTTAATATTTACAAACTAGACTCTCAAAATATTTAAAACTTTAATTTAAACTAACATACTGTCCAAGTATTACTACACAGCAGAACCCTTTAACGGGTCCCTCTCAGACTCCTCAGAAGATAGAAGTCCGACTTGATGCGAAGTCCTACGGACAGGTGTCCGCACAGACGACACTATACTAATCGCACTAGGAGTACGATAGTATATTCCCTAATACTGTCTAGTAGACAATGGGAACTCTAAGTGTTAATATTCACACTAATGTCCAAGATGTAGCCTACTTAATCTCATATACACAAGGAGACGAGACTCCTCCATCACTTCAAAACTCAGCGTTCTCAACAGAAATATGCTCTTCCTCAGCTTCTCGCTCAAATCCTCGCTCAACGTCTTTAAAATTATTATTACAATACAAATAGACATACAAAGAGGTGAGATCACCTACGCCAATACCAGTATGGTAGCAATGAAGATAAACACATACAATATCTCATACCAGCACATCATACATAATTACAATTATGCCACCAACATCATTTATCATCATAACTCATGCAATAAGCAATAATTACAATCATGCCTTTACCAATATTTAAACGTTCAACATTTCAATTATCATAAACCATAATTATGATAATACCCTCAATAATTATGCATATGCACCTAGACTCAATTTCTCACTCCATGGAGCTACAACTCAGATCGGAGAGAGTGATCGAAAAGATCTGTCTGCACTAATATGCCTCGGACCACGTGCTCAATTTTTGCACATCTAGCATATGCACCACAGTCTTTATCAAATCTTGATTAGGGATAGTGTCTCGATCCGGATCATCGGTGTGTTGCATCGGTCTAACCTACGGTACAGAAGCGCTGTCATCTGCCCATTGTAGGCAACCCGCACCCCGATGCCCCCAAGGTCAACGAGTGACCTACACTACGCATATCACACCCACTCATGAGGTGTATTCTCTCCTAGGAAATCAGCCTAATTCAGTCCATCGGACCCTTCCTATGCATGTACTATGCACCTTTCACAATTTCAATTCATTATATCACATCCTCAATTCAATTTTCTTTATCTCATGTTCGGGTCCTCAAATTGGCCCAACAGTATCATTATTGTAATTTCATTGCGAAACCATATTTTCGCATTTTCTAAATCGCATAAAATAATTTTCATACGTTTTAAATCAAGCATACTATTTTTCTAATTTAACACCAAAATTTAACTTTATTTTTCATATTTACATAATAACCCCTTAAAACATAATATTTACATTATAATCCTCATTTAAATAATATTTTAATAATATTTTCACAATGATCTTCATAAAATTCATATTTACGAAGTAGTCCCTCATAAAATTCATATTTACAAAATAGTCCATCATAAAATTCATATTTACGAAATCGTCCCTCATAAAATTCATATTTACAAAATAGTCCATCATAAAATTCATATTTACAAAATCATCCCTCATAAAATTCATATTTACAAAATCATCCCTCTTTTATAAAATATTTACAATATAGTCCCTTTAAAATCAATAATTGCAATATGACCCCATTAAAAATGAAAATTATAATATTGCCCCTCTAAAAATCATAATTACAATATGGCCCCTTTTAAAAAATGAAAATTATAATATTGCCCCTTTAAAAATCATAATTACAATATGGCCCTTTTTAAAAAAAAACAAAAATTATAATATTGCCCCTTTAAAAATCATAATTTGCATTGTGTCCCTAAAAATGTTATTTCTTTCATTTACTCCACATATTATAGCTCAAATTTTACAGACACACCTTTAAACCCGTAGGGTGAGCCATACGTCAATAAACTTCAAGTATTGACACCCGAATTAATTTCATAACTCATTTACTAAATCAAATTGTTTTCTCAAAATCCTTTTTCTTTACTATATTCAAACTTTTCCAAATTCAATCCCTTTTCATTTCAATCTTTAATTCTCATTGAAATACATCATTTTTCAAGACTTTGGTCCTCTTGACCCTAGTAAGGCCGTAAGCCTCAAGCTCTTTGGAGCTCTCATAAAATCGGTTCATCATATTATTCACATCCTAAATTACTCATACACTTGCATGCATTCAAAATTATCCATACAAGCATATTATCAAAGCTTTAAGCATTTTATCACACATGCAAGCATAAAAACACAATCATACACAACACAAACACAATCAAAGCACATCAATCAATAGGTGAATAAACCTTTATGGGTTTTTCACTGAACAAACCATCCCCACACCACCCAAACTTGGTTGGTGAGGTTAAATCTCCCTCTTACCTCTTGAAGACAAGCTTTTCAAGCTCCTCTCCTTCTCCTTGTTTTCGTGTGGCTCTCAAACAATTCCTAACAATTCTAAAATAATTAGTAAAATCACAAACAAAGCTTAATAATAACAAACCATGGAACAAACATGGCTTAGAAAATCATAAACATGAATTTAAACCATAGAAATCCAAGTTTACCTCTAAGGAAGTAAGGTAGAAGTGGGATTTTGAAGCACTTAGGATGTGATTTTGGGAAAACTTTCTAAATGGAAAGTATTTAGAATGTTGTCTAGCTTTAGGAAATGATGAGAGTGAAAATTATAGATGAGTGATGGTGTATTTGGGTGAAGAGGCCGAACCACTCAAGGAAAATGGAAGGAAATGGTTGCTTAGTTTCTTGGGATTTTTGAGAGAAAACGATGAATGCTTTTGATGTGAGAGAAAATAAATATTGTGTGAGTGAAAAATAAGTGGGCTGCTGTACCGTGGGATAAGCATAGAGAAATTAGGATTTACTTGAATCAAAATATCCTATGTTGAGTGCACATGGACTAGCACATGGCATATGTCATTCACTTGACTTTCAAGGCTTTATGGATTATTCAAGAATCATGTAGAAACCTCCTCCAAGCTGCTGCATGGCTATGTGACTCAAGGGCATTTAGGGGTTCAATTTTCTTTTAATTCAAGCCTAATTACTTGCTAATCAAATCACTAGTTAATTAGGTTTAGTTTCTTAACCAATCTAAATTAATTATCCAACTATATATGCCTCTAATGTACAATTATGAGGCTACCTTTCGACAAAAAAATAACATGACAGAATGATGTAAGATGGGAGAACATTATTTCACAATAATGGCTAAAAGTCAAATTCTGTCGAATGAAGATTCTATCGAATGAAGATCAAAAACTGTCGAATATACTAGAAAATCAGCAGAAATCCTAATTCGACGGACGGGTGTTGACGTTGGAGAAATCTTCCAAATGTTGAACTGACGAAAGTACTATATGGTCAGAAATTCTAATTCGACGAATATTGACATTAGAGAAGTTTCTCTACTGAATGGTCAGAAATTCTAACTCGATGGATATTGAAATTCTAACTAGACGGATATTGACATCCTAACTCGACGGATATTGACATTCTAACTCGACGGATATTGACATTCTACTAAATGGTCAGAAGATCAAATTCGACGGGCATTGTACTGAATGGTCAGAAGATCAAATTCGATGGACATTGTACTAAATGGTCAGAAGATCAAATTGTTACAATTGTTCATAAAGATTAATTAATTAGTTTACTTAGCTTGTTAATTAGGCCATTAGATTAACCAAATTAGGTTTAATTAGTTACTAATCAAAGTCAAGCCACTATTGTTGACTTTATCTTAGCCATTGAAATCAACTTAGTTTCCTATCCATTGATCTCATCTATGGTGGATATTACTTAGTGGTTCTATCAGGATTCGTTTTACACCATTGATCGGATCAACGGTTATGATCAAAAGCATCTAAATTATGCTTTTCATCCAAGGGTTCATATTGAAGTCTATGCTTCTTTATTTGACTTCTTCCTATTGGTTTAAAATAGTCAAGCCACCTATTTTGACTGATTCTTATTAGTTCAAAATTCTGTCCAGTCAGAATCATTGACTGCTACACTAAACGCCGGGCCCACAGACTTTTTGGGTCCATGTTAAGCAGATTTCTACTGTTTTTAAGATAGTAGGTACTGTCACATAAAATAATATTATAATAATATAAAATTATTTTATTGCACAGTTATATCCTAAAAATTAAAAGATTAATTTATATATCAATCGGAATTGGGTTTAGTAAGATCCCCCAGCTCTGAATAATTAAAATAAAAATTTCTCCGGCCCGAAAATTATTATTTTTCTGACCCGAAGCAAATCACACAAAACAATCAAAAACAGTATCGGAATAGTCAAATTATTTTTTATATTGCATACGAAACACAAAACAGTGTAATTCTGTCAGTTCTGTAACATAGTCTAAAATTTGGGGTGTTACAGATGAAGCAGTCAATATGTATGGCAGTGGCATAGGAGCTGTTGTTGTTTCACCAGTTGGAAAACAATACCAGTCGCTATCAAGTTAGATTTTGAATGCACTAATAATGTTACGGAATGCGAGGCCTGTACTTGTGGTTTACAAGTGGCAATTGACTTGGGGATCAAGCAATTAAAAGTATTCAGAGATTCGGCACTTATCATTTATCAAGTGAATGGTGAATGGCTAACTAAAGACCCAAAGTTGGTGCCCTATCAAAAGTATTTGACCAAGTTGACTGAGAAGTTTGAAGAGGTGACCTTTTCCCATATGGCTCGAGATATGAATCAGTTTGCAGATGCTTTGGCCACTTTGGCCATAATGACTAAGTTGGATATCCACAATAATGTCTAACCCATCCAAGTAAAAGTACATAGTGAGCCCGTATATTGTGCCAATGTGGAGGGCGAGCCAGATGGTAAACCTTGGTATCATGATATCAAGCAGTATCCAACATAGAGAATACCCAACTGGGGCAAGTGAAGTGAATAAGAAGACTATTCACCGGTTGGCAATGGCTTTTTTCTTGAATGGGGAAGTTCTATATAAGAGAAGCCATGGCGGCACCTTACTTAGATGTGTGGATGCTCGTGAAGCTCGTTTAATCATGACTGAAGTCCATGAAGGAATTTGTGGGACTCATGCTAATGGCCATATGATGGCACGAAAAATTTTAAGGAGCGGTTATTATTGGTCCACCATGGAAACGAACTGCATAGAATATGTTCAAAAGTGCCATAAATACCAGATATATACAGATCAAGTCAATGCACCTCCATTCCCTTGCACAATATGGTATCGCCATGGCCTTTCTCCATGTGGGGAATAGATGTCATTGGGCCGATTAACCCCAAAGCTTCCAATGGTCATCGTTTCATTTTAGTGGCAATCGACTATTTCACCAAGTGGGTAGAGGCTTGCTCATATGCTAATATTACTCAAAAGGTATTTTTGAAATTCCTCAAGAGGGATATTGTCTGCAGATATAGAATCTCAGAAAGGATAATGCTGTTAATCTCAATGGTGCTGAGATTAAGAAGTTCTGTGAAAATTTCAAAATCAAGCATCATAATTCAGCTCTGTACAGGCCTCAAATGAATGGTGCAGTTGAAGCTGCAAATAAGAATGTCAAGAAAATTGTGGCTAAGATGGTTGTGAACTACAAGGACTGGCACGAAATGTTACCCTATGCTTTGCACGCATATCGTACCAATATACGATCAAGCACTGGAGCAACACCTTTCTCTTTGGTGTATAGGATGGAAGCTGTCTCTCCCATAGAAATTGAAATTCGCTCTCTAAGAGTGTTGATGGAAGCAGAGTTGGAAAAATCTGAATGGGTGAAGACTCGGTACGAGCTGTTGAATATGATAGAAGAAAAGAGACTGACAGCTATTTGTCATGGACAGTTGTATCAAAGCAGAATGGCCAGAGCCTTTAATAAAAAAGTCCGTCCTAGAGAATTCTGTTCAGGAGATTTAGTATTGAAGAAGATTCTCCCTAATCAAGAGGATGCTAGAGGAAAATGGGCTCCGAGTTATGAGGGTCCTTACATCGTTAAGCAAACATTTTCTGGAGAGGCCTTAATTTTGCAAAATATGGATGGAGAAGAATTGCCAAGGCCAGTAAATACTGATATTGTCAAGAGAATCTATGCCTAAAAAAAAAAGAAGCTTGTTAGGTTAAAAACCCGAAAGGGTGGCCTAAGCAAAAGTTAGAGTAAAAAAAAAGAAAAAAAAGTTTGTTAGGTCAAAAACCCGAAAGGGCGGCTTAAGCAAAAGTTAGGGCAATTAAATAGGCAAAATCTCAAAGAAATGAGGTTTGAAACTCCAAACTGGGGCAATTTTTATTCTGCACTCAATTGGCCATACTGGGGCAAAAATACCTAAAAGATTAAAGGAAAGATGTGTTGAAAAAAGTAGCAACAGAGACAGCAGTTGCATCGATCGCAGGGAATCAATTGAATGAGGAACAAGGAACCAAAACTAGGGCAAATTTTCTTTTCCTTGCAATTTTCTTTTGTCTCTATGCTTACATCTTTCAAGCAAGCATCTTACCAAATATTCATATACAATCATATTGCCAAAGTAATAAAAAAGAGTTTGTTCATTCAACGAATTTCTATCCATTCATGAATGCATGTTTAACTAATTAAGTTATGTCTCAAATAACATAAATTTAAGGTCAACAGCTTGATTCTGACATTTCTACAGCAATCCTCCAATGATTGATCTAGATTGAAAGATCTCAGTAGCTCAGAGTATAGTTTGCAATGTGACATTTGGTCGAAGTGATTTGTTGCCAAGAAGGAAAGGAACAATTGAAAAAAAAAAAGAAAATGAAGAAAAAAAAGGTTAAAAGGATTCTGAGATAGCCAAAGGGTCTGATGAAGAAAAGCAAGTGAACAAGGGTTTGATTAGTCAAAGCTTTCTAAAGTCACCGCTGGTTCGAATGATTAAAAGAAAGAAAAGGAAAAAAGAAAAAAAGAAAGAAAAAGAGAATAAAGATAAAAGAAAAAAAGAGAAAAAGATAGAGAAGGAAAGAGATTTTAAGGCATTGTCTAACTGTCATGAAAGGCTCTTTGCATTTCAAGTTTTGAGCACATCAGCTCCATGCATTTGCATTTCAGGTTTTGAGCACATCAGTTCCATATTTACATTTTAAGTTTTTGAGCACATCGACTCCTTGCATTTGCATTTTAAACTTTTGAGTGCATCGGCTCCCTGTCTTTTACTTTCTAGTGCATCGGCTCCTATCTTTTACTTTTAAGCGCATCAGCTCCCTGTCTTTTAATTCTTGTCTTTTACTTTTGAGCGCATTGGCTCCTGTCTTTTACTTTCGAGCACATCGGCTCCTGTTTTTTACTTTTGAGTGCATCAGCTCCTGTCCTTTACTTTCGAGTGCATCGGCTCTTGTCTTTTACTTTTGAACTCCTCGGCTCCTGTCTTTTACTCTTGAGCGTAATTGGCTCCCTGTCTTTTACTTTTTGAATGCATCGGCTCCCTGTCTTTTAATTCTTGTCCTTTACTTTTGAGCACATCGGCTCCCGTCTTTTACTCTTGAGCACATCGGCTTTCTGTCTTTTAATTTCTGTCTTTTACTTTTGAGCGCCTCGGCTCTTGTCTCTTATTCTTGAGCACAATCGGCTCCTGTCTTTTACTTTTGAGCACTTTGGCTCCTGTCTCTTATTCTTGAGCGCAATTAGTTTCTTGTCTTTTGCTTTGGAACACATCGGCTTTTGTCTTTTAAGTTTTTGTCATTGAGCGCATCGCTCCTTGCATTGTTTTGTTTCTTTTCGCTCTCGAACAAAATTCGAGTTCATGTCTTTACTCGTTTCTTACCATGATAAAATGAAAAACTACAGTTATTCCTTTTATCTAGTAAGAAACAAGTAAAGAGGGGCAACTATGAATACCCAATTTTGTTCGAGGCGTTTTGTAAATAAAAATAATAATAAAAAAAAAAGAAAAAAAATCTTTCAACCCATTGGCCCATTAACCCCTAAACCAACCCATTAACCCGTAACCCATAAACCAACCCGTTAACCCATAACCCATTAACCCACAACCCATCAGTTATCCTCACACTTAAACTTATCACTTATCCTAAACAAACTCCATCGATCATCTTAATTCCTAAACATTTATCCTAACTATCCTAACCCTACCATAACTCATCCACAGTAGGCTGCATTACTTATCCTAAACCAACCACAACTTATCATCCTAAATAAATTTTGATCCCATTTTAACTCAAACTCTTTAACCTAATCCCCTCCTATAAAAACACCTAACCCGCAATCAGAACCCATACTGAGAACCTTACTTTTACCCTTCAGCTTAATACTTTTGCCTACGATTAAATTCATATCCATATTTTTCTCACCATATTATGTAGCCTCCCACTGCACAGCAACCATATCATGTAGCTTCCCACTGCACAGCAACCATAACCACCCATACATTCCATAGCCTACTTCAACCCCATCACCACCGTGGCCCTCCATCACTTCTCACTCCACTGAGACAGAACCCACCAAGACCACCGTCCCGAACCGTTCCTCGCGACCCAGTAGATCCAGCTGCGTGCCACCGTCTTCATCCTCAATGGAGTTGCTCCACCACGTACAACCGAGTCCCATTCGAACAAGACCCAAGGCCCGGAGCTCCACCAAAATCGCTGCCACCCGTAACTAGATCGGAGTTCCTCGCGCATCCTAAACCAAAAATCGGCAGCCACCTCACCTAACCGTTCCACATCGTCGACGAGCCCGAAGCCGCACCGCTCACCATCGTCTAGCTCCTCTGCGTGACTCAGTTGTACCTCGCCAATCGCATCACGAGGCCGCTGCTCGGGTTACTGACCGTTGCGCCCCTAATCCTTCACCACTAGCAGTTAGTTGCCTCATTTTTTCTCTCTGGTTGGTTTCTGCAAAAAGCAGAGAAAGGAGCCAAAATAGTCCCTCCCCTTTGCTGAACCGTGAGCTTTGTTTTTTTTTGGTTTTCATTGTAGTTTTTTTTGGGGGGGTTATTTTGGGTTTGGGTTGTTTAAAGGAAGTGGACTAGGTAGCAAAATTGGGCCAAAAATGATAAAAAAAAATCAATTAAAGGGTAAAAAAAAAAAGGAAAAAGGGAAAGAAGGAAAGGATAAATTGAAAGTATAAGAATAATTTTTTTCTTTTTTTAAAAAATAATAATGATAATAATAATAATAATAATAATATGGGTTACCCGAGTCATGACATGACTTGCTAACCCTTGCATTTTGTAATCATCTAAGTTGTGATGACTTGATGATTTATATTATTATTATTATTATTATTATTATTATTATTATTATTATTATTATTATTTAAATAATTATCTTGTTTTCAATTTTTTAAGTTAAATCGCTAATTGATAATTTTAAATAAAAGTTTTGTAATAAATTTGATAAGTAGTGGGTGACGTCTCTAGCGTGACGCGAGTTTCACCTATTTAATCCTTGATTTGAATAACTGAGCCGCGACAACTTGTTAATTCAAATTTTTAAAGTTTTTTCTAATAAAATCAACCAACCCACAATTATTTTCTAGAGAACTAAGTGACTTTGAGTTCCTCATTGCACCTGAGGATACGTAGGAGCAGAATTTCTATTCTGTCAAGCCAAAAATTAAAATTTCGTAATTTATTTGTTTATTTCATTTTTTTACAAAAGGGGTAAAACAAATATTTTCAAGGATTATTAAGAATTCGTCTTAGGACGGGTGTGTTAGGGATGCCGTGGGATTAAGTTTTCACCCTTCCCTACACATAACTGACTTCCGAATCTAATATGGTTTCAAAGACTATTTTTCTTGGGTTTTTCAATTTTTCCTAATTAAAAATAAAATTGGTGGCGACTCCATTAATTAATTTTTATTAATTTAAGTTGTTATCCCGCCGCGATTACGGTCGCGACAGACATGACATCATAAGCGTACATCAAAGTTGCAGACCGACACTTTGTCGAAGGGCATGACATTTCATAAGCATGTCAAAGTTGTTTACGGGAACTTTGTCGAAGGACATGACATTTCATGAGCATTAACATATTACATTTCATAAGCATTAACACACAACATTTCAAAAGCACTAACATTTTATATTTCATAAGTATTAGCATTTGTCATTACATGAGCACTAACACATAACTTCATATGAGATGTTATTTATATGTATTTATCATGGAATTTGTAATGCGATTGTTGTTGCTTGTGCTATACTATTGAGAATTCTTTAATTCTCACCCCATTGTTTGTTCCATGATAATTTACAGATCAAAATCAAAATCTTTCCAAGGAGAGGAAGTGAAGTTGGTAGCTTCGAGGAGAATAGTTATTTTTTTTTACTTGTATAGTGTGTGCATATCCTGTGGAAGCTTAGTTTGTATTTAAACACTTACTGTTTACTAGTATCTATATTTGATATTTCAGTAAAGAATCAAAATTCTCAGTTATATAATTATATTATAATGTTCAAAAATTTCCCTTCGAGGTTCTATTTTTTTTTACTCTATAATTTTGATATGTAAAGTTATTACAATGGTTTTATGATGTTTAAAGTTAGAAGTAACATTCCTAATCCTATTTACTTATGTATATTTTGAATATATTATAATAACTCAAACTAGGACATTACATTAAAGACTAAGAACTTAAAGCCAACACATGTGGCTAATCATACAGAGTCTTTTGGACTGCTTTGTGTGTGGCGGGGTAGATCACCTCACCCAAGAGTGTCCCATATTTGCTGAGATAAGAAAGATGTACAAGGAATAATGTAATGCCTTAGGTATGTACAAGAAGCCTTTTACACCTTTCTCTAATGCCTATAATTCGGGGTGGTGCAATCACCCCGATTTTAGCTGGAAGTCTAAAAACTAGCTGCCTGCACAACCTCCTAGATCATATCTTGCACCATATCATGCACCTTCACCTTCCAAGAGTCCTTTAGAAGATACTTTGCAGGCTTTTATTGAGGCACAGGGTAAGACTAACCAAAAGTTTGAATCTTCGATTACTTAGGTTGTTGAAGAAAACAAGGAGATAAAGAACCAAATGTTCAAATTGATGAACTCCTTGAGTGTGAATGAGCGAGGTAAGTTCCCTTCTCAAGCTCAGTCCACACCCCATGGTCAACACATGGTGCAAGAGAATTTGAAGGATGTAAATGCCATTATGATATGAAGTGGTACTTCATTACACATCGCAACAACGAACAAATCGGAGGATATTGAAAAGAATCAAGATAGTAGTGATGCTAAGCTGTGCAAGGAACCTGAGTTGACAAAAAGTCCTGTTAAGGTCCATTCCCTAAAGCTTTAAAATCAAGCAAGCAAACTCTGGATCCTAATAATGAAATCCTAGAGAATCTAAGGTAGATAAAAATCAATCTTACTCTTTTGCATGAGATTAAACAAGTTCCTACTTAAGCAAAAGTTCTTAAGGATTTGTGTACAGTTAAGAGGAAGCACCATGTGAAGAAGACAACATTCTTGATAGAACAAGTTAGTGCTCTAATTGAGCCATGAATTCCTCCTAAGTACAAAGATCCTAGTTATCCAACCATTGCATGCAACATTGAAAACCATGAGTTTGGACAAGCTTTGCTAGATTTAGGAGCTAGCATGAATCTAATGTTATATTCTATTTATTTGCAGTTATGGTTGGGAGAAATCAAACCAACCATTGTGGTATTGAAATTGGCTGACCATTCAGTCAAAATACCCCGAGGTGTGGTAAAGGATGTTCTAATTCAAATTAACAAATTTAATTATCATGTTAATTTCAAAATCGTCGACACTAGCTCTACTGTTGATATTACTTCTAAAATTTATTTGATTTTAGGTAGGCATTTCCTTGCCACTGCTATTGATCTTATTAATTGTAGGAATGGGCTCATGAAGCTATCTTTCGGAAACATGACTCTCAAGGTGAATATCTTTCATATTACAAAATATCCAAAAGATGATGACAAGGGCCACTAGATATACATGATTGACTCACTCATGGTTAGGGGAGTTTCTACAATTTATGATTTTGATCCCTTTGAGTATTTTCTTGCTAATTCTAAGTTTGATTTTATCAGTAATCCATCTGATGTAATTAATACTTGTGCTATTTTTTATAGAACTCGGGATTATGGCACTCAGGCATAGCAACCAAAGTTTGAGGAGTTGCCTAAGAAAGGTGTAAAACAAAGTCCTTTAAGTGTGGAAACACCTAAGGTTGAATTGAAGCCTCTGCCTAAGGGTTTAAAGCATGTTTTCCTTGGTCCAGGTAATACTTTTCCTATTATTATCTCATCTAAATTGTCTGAGTCTCAATATGAGAAATTAATTCGGACCCTAAGTGAGCATAAGTCAGCCCTAGGTTAGAGCATTGCTAAAATAAAATGTGTTAATCCCTTAGTTTGTTCTCATAAAATTAATTTGGAGGAAAGAACTATCCCTTGTAGAGATCCCAATGTAGGCTTAATCCCACTATGAAAGAAGTAGTGAAGAATGAAGTGTTGATACTATTAGATGCAGAAATCATATATCCTATTACTGATAGGAAATGGTAAGTCCTACACAGGTTGTTCTTAAAAAGTCAGGTATAACTGTGGTGAAGAATAACTTGGGAGAATTAGTCCTTACAAAACTTGTGACTAGGTGGCGAATGTGCATTGGTTATAGAAAGTTGAATGCTGCCACCCAGAAAGACCGTTTTCTTCTCCCTTTTATTGATCAGTGTGTGGCTAGTCATCCTTTCTATTACTTCTTGGATGGTTAATCTAGTTATTATCAAATTGAAATTGCATTAGAAAACTAGGATAAAACCACTTTCACTTGTCCTTTTGGTACTTATGCTTTTTGTAGAATACCATTCGGATTGTGCAATGCACCTGCTGCTTTTCAATATTGCATGATGAGCATTTTTAGTGACATAGTTCAAAATTGCATAGAAGTTTTTATGGATTTGACTGTTTTTGGATCTTCTTTTGATGCATACATATTTAATTTAGAGAGAGTGTTGACTCGTTGTGAGGAGAAAGAATTAGTTTTGAATTGGGAAAAATGTCATTTTATAGTACCTTTAGGTATTATCTTAGGGCATATTATTTCTTCTAGGGGGATAGAGGTTAATTAATCTAAAGATCGAATTAATCTCTAAGTTGCCTACACCTGCGATAGTAAAGGATGTGAGATCTTTTCTTGGTCATGCGGGCTTTTATAGGAGGTTCATGCAAAATTTTTCCACCATATCTAGACCACTACGTGACCTCCTAGCTAAAGATGCCCTATTTGAGTGCACACAAATTTGTCAAGAGGCCTTCAAAATGCTAATTGGCAAGCTTACCTCAGCACCCATAATGCAACCACCTGATTGGACTTTACCTTTCGAGATCATATGTGATGCTAGTGATTTTGTTGTAGGTGATGTTCTTGGATAAGGAAGTGAGAGGAAGCCTTTTGTCATTTATTATGCTAGTAGAACTCTAAATAGTGCTTAAATGAATAAATCTAACACTGAAAAATAGTTGCTAGCTGTAGTGTTTGCTTTGGATAAGTCTCATGCTTACTTGATTGGTTCTCTTATTATTATTTTCACATATCATGCAACCTTTAAGTACCTTCTTACAAAGAAGGATGCTAAGGCGCAACTAATACAATAGATTTTACTTTTACAAGAATTTGACATCACCATCAAAGATAAGAAAGGAGTAGGGAACATAGTGGCTGACCATCTCTCGAGGCTCACACTTGAGGACATCTCTGCTCACCTGCCAATCAAGTATGATTTTCTCGATGATCATTTATTTTCTATTACTTCTCTACCATGGTTTAATCATATTGTGAATTATTTAGCTATCAATGAGACACCGGTGGATTGGGCGCTTAGGACAAAAAGAAGTTCATGACTATAGTGCGTAAAATTGCTAAGGATGCAAACATTTATTATCGCTCATGTGAAAAGTGTCAAAAGTTAGGAGTTATGTCCCGTCGAAATATGATGCCCTTAAAACCAAATTTTAGTGATTAAAATTTTTTATTGTTGGGGCATTGATTTTATGGGACCATTTCCTCCTTCTTTTGGATATCAATATATTATTGCGGTAGTACATTATGTGTCAAAATGGGTAGAGGTAGTAGCTTGCAGGGGCAATGATAATAGGACAATAATTAAATTTCTCAAAGAGAATGTGTTATCTCAATTTGGTACACCACGTGCTATCATTAGTGATCGAGTTACACATTTTTGTAAATGTTCTTTTAAGGCTTTGATGAAAAAAATATGGGGTGGTATATAAGATCTCTTTTGCCTACAACCCCTAGACAAGTGGACAAGTAGAACTTACAAATAGGGAAGTTAAGCAAATTTTAGAAGAAACAGTCAACCCAGATTGTAAAATTGGTCTTTGAGACTAGTTGATGCACTTTGGGCCTATCGTACAACTTTCAAGACTCCCTTAGGCATGTCATCTTTTAGGCTTATTTTTTGTAAGCCTTGCCACTTACCTGTGGAGCTCGAGCATCAAGCTTATTGGGCCATTAAGCATTTCAATTTTAACATAAGAAAAGCAAGTAAGCTTAGAAAATTTCAATTGATCGAGTCAGAGAAATTGAGAAATGATGCTTATAAGAACTCTAGAATCTATTGTTAGCCATGACAATCATTACCCAAGAGGGGGGTGAATTGGGTGATGACTAGTTTTAATGCAACTTTGACAAATTATGCATTTTAAATCACTCAATAAATAAATGCAGCGGAATATGCACAATAAATATACAACTATTATAGATTACTCAACTACAACTTGAGATATAGGATAAATCAAGCAAATAAGCTAAATATCAAGTTCAACTCAAACATATATAATTAAGGTGCAAATGTAAAGAGATAGAGTTTAGAAGATCAAACACAATAGTTTATCCTGGTTCGATCACCAATCCACTTGTGATCTACGTCCAGTCCTCAAGCAACCGCTAGAGATTTTCTACTATCTTCAAGCTTCAACAGGTGCTTGATAACCTTTACAATTGAGAGCACTCAACACACCTTGGGATACCTCACCCTTGTGCTTGAGCCTCAAATAGGGATACCTCACCCTTTACAACTTTTGAGGGATGCCTCACCCTCAAGGGATACCTCACCCTTTACTAACTTTGAGAGATGCCTCACTCTCTGGGGATACCTCACCTTTTACAACTTTTGAGGGATGCCTCACCCTCAAGGGATACCTCACCCTTTACTAACTTTGAGAGATGCCTCACTCTCTAGGGATACCTCACCCTTTACTCTAGAGGGATACCTCACCTTCTCTTTATAGATTACACAAAGTGTAGAAGATAGAAACTCTCTTGAAGAGTAGATAATACAACTTGAAGCTTATGGGTATAAAGGATTTACACACTTAGCTCAAAACAAAAATTTGGAGAAAAAGATGATGAAATTCATTTTCAATGCTCAAGGGTAATTTTCAGAATGTTCTCTAACTTATTTTTGATGCCAAAACACTTGTATTTATAGCCCAATGAGTTTTAGAGCCGTTGGAGGGTTTTAGAAATGATTTTCTATGAAAACTAGCTATTTATAGCCGTTAGAAACACTCCTGGGCACTTTGTAATCGATTACATACTTTGTGTAATTGATTACAAGCTTTCTGGGCACTTTGTAATCGATTACATACTCTGTGTAATCGATTACATGGCTTCTGTCAACGTTGTAATCGATTACATGACTCGTGTAATCGATTACACCATTTCTGGTTTTCGAAACCGACTTTAAAAGGTCATAACTTCTTCATTTCTTATCCAATTAAAGCAAATGACCACTCATTGGAAAGCTCTTTAAGTCTATTTTCATATGAAAAAAATTTTAGAGCAAAACTCAAAGTATTTTGAAAGATATGATCAAAATAGTAACCAAAGGTCAAATTTTCAAAACTCAAACTTTAATTAGTCATAACTTTTTCGTTTCTTATTCGTTTAAAGCAAATGACCAGTCATTGGAAAGATATTTGAGTCTATTTTCAAATGAGATAAGTTTCAAAGTAAAACTCAAAGTATTTTGAAAGTTATGATCAAAAGGGTAACTATATGTCAACTTTACAAAACACAAACTTGACTATCTTTCATAGATTTGAACTATTACCATAACTAGCTTTCCAAAACAGTTTGTTGGGCATTTAAACATTTTAGAAACACTTATAAATATGTTTAAAACTTGTTTAAGCTTAGTGTGATTCCTTTTTACCTTTACACAAGATCTAAGTCCTATAAGCTAAGCTTGAAGAGACTTTGGACTTAATCTTTGCACTTCCAATCCTTTCTTGTTTGTTATCATCAAAACCATTGCTTTAGTCAATGCCAATTACATTCTCCCCCTTTTTGATGATGACAAACATTCATTTGAGAAAAGAGTTAGTTCAAATAAATTGGAATTCACAAAAGGTGTATTAGAGACTTACTCCCCCTCTATTTTTCAAGAGGTGATTAGATCGAGATTGCAAATGACTCCCCTTAATTTTAGAATTCCAAGATCATTGAATTTATACCTTGTTATTTACCTTTTTTCAAAGACTCATAAACTTCTCCCCCTTTTGTCATGATCAAAAAGATATACAAGATATAGATTTTGACAAAGAGAGAAGTGATAGAGCAAAACCATTGTTAAATAATGAATATTCAATAAGGAATTCAACCAAATCAGCATTATATAACCAGAATATCCATTGAAAAAAAAATCCATTTCAAAATAATGCAGTAAAAGTTAGATTATGCAGCAAAAATGTAATGCAGCAAAATAAATGGCATTATGCAAAAAAAATATGACTTTTTCAAATATAACATGGTATTCAAATTAAACATAAATAAGAATAAGAAATTGATATCACCAAAAGTGTGCTCTTTGAGTTTTTGTAAGTGATTCCAACTTCCAAGCTTCAAGTCTTCATGACTCTTGGAAAACTTGGACCATTTCAAGTTTTTGAAACTCATGTAGCATATTTTCACTTCACTTGCATGCTTGAGCTAATAGTCACCCTACAATATAATTCAAAGCATTTTCTTTGGTATCCTCCAATTTTGGATCCATAGGGGTTAGTCATTGATCATTAATCCATTATGCTCTCATAAATATCAAATTTTCCATAGTATGTAATTTGAGCATAAAAAATGTAAACAATCAATTATCATTAAGCACATAGCTAATAATATGCATGCTTTCATGATATACAGACAATTTTAAGTAATAATGGTCATTCCAGCACTTAAAACCATTTTTAAAGCCTGTTTAATCGATTACCATAGGTGTGTAACCAGCCCTCTGAAATCCTTGTAATCGATTACATGTTTTCTGTAATCGATTACCAACTTTCTGGGAACCTTGTAATCGATTACAGGGTTAGTGTAATCGATTACATGAGTTCTGGAAACATTGTAATCGATTACACATACTATGTAATCGATTACATGCTCTCTGACTTTGCTTGGAACGCTTGGCAGAGCCTCTGTAATCGATTACAAAGGTCTTGTAATCGATTACAAGCTTGCTAAATTCAATTTTTGCATTTCAAATAGTAATTGATCAATCTCAAAACCTTCAAATTAGTTCCAAAATGTCTCAAGGCAATTTCAAACATCATGCAAACATACCTAGGCATTGTAGAAGCTTATGTTACAATAAGAATAAACATAATCATGTGCTAATCAAAATATTTAGATTTTACCAAGATCACATGATTCTATTAATCACTTAAGGCCTACAAGGAATATACCTCAAATTTATTGACTTTACAAGTGAATGTTCATGAGAGGTAAAAACTTTTGATACCTTGGCCTTGTTGATCAAGGAAACTCTTTTCCTTACCCATTGCTTCTCTTTTAGTGTTTTGAACTTTGCAAGTTCCACATTTTGTACTTGAGAAGCTTTGGTTGAAGTCATCTTCCTTCTTTGATCAAAACTTCTACCAATGGGCTTTGGAAGTATTCCCCTTGATGATTCCTTTTTTCTTTGACCAATTAGTCCATCCTTTTGAGAAGTTTCTGCATAATTGAAACACTAGGAGGACTTTTTGGTACCCACTTCATCTTGGGTCCTTGAATGTTAGTACTAGGACATTTAAGGTCTTTAGGAACCCATACCATATTATTTCTCATATAAGAATTTCTTCTATAATTGCATAAATGAGAAATATGTCCTAGATGACCACAAAAATTACAAACCAGTGAATTCAATGATGGCTTAGTCATTTGAAGATCATTTTTGAAAAACTTGAGCCTTTGGTTGTTATTACATTCTAAACTATTTTTTCCATAAGCTTTGCTTGAATTTTCATGTGGAATAACATTAATTTTATTCTCATTAACAAGCATAGAATGTAAGCAATTAAAATCATTAGCCTTGGCAAATTTAAAAGATAAGTTCTCAACTTGATTTCCTAAATTAATGCATTTTTCACAAGAAGTTGAGGTTTCACATTTCAAAGGCATTTTCTCATCAAGAAAAGCATAATCATTTTTCAAAAACTCAATTTCATTTTGAATGGAGGAAATGTTTTCCAAACAAGATAAATTTTTATTTTCTAAATTCAACAAACCATCATATAATCCATCATATGCACATTGTAGCTCATCATAGGAAGGATTATAATCTAGTTTAGCATTATTTACCTCAAAGTCCCTTTTAGCCATATATGAAGTAGTCTCCATTTCTAGCATACTTGGCTCTTTAAGGAAATCATCATCTTCCTCATTATTGTCTTGCTTTGCCACCTCTTCAAATTGAGCATCATTTTGAGAATATTTTGTACAACAAGATTCCTTCAATGACTTTTCCTCTTCTTGCTCTCTATATACAACTTTATGCACAAAATTATTATTAGCAAGATAGATAGAATCAAGAGCATCCCATATATCTTTAGCACTAGAGCAATTCTTAATTTTAGCATAAGCATCATCATTTAAACCACTTCTCAATATTTGCATTGCTCTAATGTTCAATGAAAAGCATTTCTTATCGTAGTCATTCCAAGGTTGTTTTGATTTGCAAGTAAATCCATCAAGCACAATATCCTACAAATCAATATCAATAGATTGTATATAAATTTCTATTCTAGCTTTCCAATAAAAGAAATTCGCACCATCAAAGAATGGTGATTTATTAATTTCAAAACCATTCATTTTGAAAAGCTTTTAATGGTTGCCAAAAAAACAAGGATCTTGAACTCCAAGCGGTTAAGCTTTTACCAGAGCACAAAGCTCTGATACCAATTGTTAGCCATGGCAACCATTACCCAAGAGGGGGGGTGAATTGGGTGATGACTAGTTTTAATGCAACTTTGACAAATTATGCATTTTAAATCACTCAATAAATAAATGCAGTGGAATATGCACAATAAATGTACAACTATTATAGATTACTCAACTACAACTTGAGACATAGGATTAATCAAGCAAATAAGCTAAATATCAAGTTCAACTCAAACATATATAATTAAGGTGCAAATGTAAAGAGATAGAGTTTAGAAGATTAAACACAATAGTTTATCCTGGTTCGATCACTAATCCACTTGTGATCTACGTCCAGTCCTCAAGCAACCGCTAGAGATTTTCCACTATCCTTAAGCTTCAACAGGTGCTTGATAACCTTTACAATTGAGAGCACTCAACACACCTTGGGATACCTCACCCTTGTGCTTGAGCCTCAAATAGGGATACCTCACCCTTTACAACTTTTGAGGGATGCCTCACCCTCAAGGGATACCTCACCCTTTACTAACTTTGAGAGATGCCTCACTCTCTAGGGATACCTCACCCTTTACAACTTTTGAGGGATGCCTCACCCTCAAGGGATACCTCACCCTTTACTAACTTTGAGAGATGCCTCACTCTCTAGGGATACCTCACCCTTTACTCTAGAGGGATACCTCACCCTCTCTTTATAGATTACACAAAGTGTAGAAGATAGAAACTCTCTTGAAGAGTAGATAATACAACTTAAAGCTTATGGGTATAAAGGATTTACACACTTAGCTCAAAACAAAGATTTGGAGAAAAAGATGATGAAATTCGTTTTCAATGCTCAAGGGTAATTTTCAGAATGTTCTCCAACTTATTTTTGATGCCCAAACACTTGTATTTATAGCCCAATGAGTTTTAGAGCCGTTGGAGGGTTTTAGAAATGATTTTCTATGAAAACTAGCCGTTTATAGCCGTTAGAAACGCTCCTGGGCACTTTGTAATCGATTATATACTTTGTGTAATTGATTACAAGCTGTCTGGGCACTTTGTAATCGATTACATACTTTGTGTTTGAAAGTATTTTGAAAGATATGATCAAAATAGTAACCAAAGGTCAAATTTTTAAAACTCAAACTTTAATTAGTCATAACTTTTTTGTTTCTTATTCGTTTAAAGCAAATGACCAGTCATTGGAAAGATCTTTGAGTCTATTTTCAAATGAGATAAGTTTTAAAGTAAAACCCAAAGTATTTGAAAGTTATGATCAAAAGGGTAACTATATGTCAGTTTTACAAAACACAAACTTGACTATCTTTCATAGATTTGAACTATTACCATAACTAGCTTTCCAAAACAGTTTGTTGGGCATTTAAACATTTTAGAAAAACTTATAAATATGTTTAAAACTTGTTTGAGCTTAGTGTGATTCATTTTTACCTTTACACAAGATCTAAGTCTTATAAGCTAAGCTTGAAGAGACTTGGGACTTGATCTTTGCACTTCCAATCCTTTCTTGTTTGTTATCATTAAAACCATTGCTTTAGTCAATGCCAATTACATATAAAGTTAAAATGAAAGCATTTCATGATAAAAATATTTTGAGAAAAATGTTTAAGCCTAATGATCGAGTATTCTTATATGACTCTAGACTCCATAAGCATCCAGGAAAACTTCAATCTAGGTGGACTAACCCTTTTGTAGTAAAGAATGTTTTTGCACATAGGGCGATAGAAAAAGAGGATCCTATGGATAATCAGATCTTTAAAGTGAATGGTCAACGCCTTAAAGTTTTAATAGATCAACGACATTCCACTTTTGGATCTAGTCTATCAACCTTGACCACACTGCACAGGTATGCTTTTCTTTATTTGTTTTGTTTATTTTGTTTATTTTTGTTTTCTCTTATTTTCTTTCTTTTCCTTTTCGTTTGCTGTTGTTTTCTTTGTTTCTGTTTACAAGTTTGTTTCATTTTGTCATTTCAGGTTACCATCTTTCGTGCTTAGCCAGCTAAGCACATCACTCATTAGGTGTATTCTACCCTTTTTAGCTACTCGCCATTCAATTTTGAGTCTTAAACATTGAGGACAATGTTTCATTTAAGTTAGGGGTGTTGTTCATATAAATTCAGTATTTAAGATGCTTGTTGGAACTTTATGACATATTTTCATGTGTCAATTTTTTTATAAAAAATTTGCATCACACAAGCATCCTTATCATATGTGTACTCATTCTCATTCATAGCCATCTTCGTGAATTCACCAAACCCACTATAATCATTTTTGTTAGAGCATCCACAAAACTCCTAATGCACTCATCGAAGCTTTGTGGTAAGATGGTGGTTTGACACATGTAGCTAGAGAACTCTTTTATTTAAGAATTCATGTGAGTTTTGGAGAGGATTGAGAGGCTACAAATGCAGTAAATTGTGATAAGCATTCATTGATTTGTTGAATTGGGCACTTCTTTTGTGAACATCATTATATGGTTTGTGGTAAGATGGTGGATATACTTGGAATATGATGAAGGTCAACTTAGGATTAACATTTAAGCCTTTCAAGCTAACCCTTTCTATCATAGACCCCTAGTAGCCAACTTTGATCTAATAAACACATGTAGCTTTTTTTTTTCATATGCCCACATCATCTATGCCTTTCCATATTGGAGTATAGCCTATACATTGATTTTTCTACCCTTTTTACTTCAAAGTGTATACTAATTATAGAATTTGCATTTTCTTTCTTTTGAGTTAAGTAAAAAAAATGAAATGGCAAGAATACCCAAGTAGTGTGTGTTTGTTTATCAAATTGTTAAAAAAAAGGAGAAAAAAAAAGAAGAAGAGGAAGAAGAAGGAAAGGCATTATCATTCGATGATCTAACAAGTTGGAGAGTACATCAAGTGAAAAGTGTGGTCTACTGAGATATTTAATAAGATTCCCTTTGCATGTACTTGGAAGCTTTTAAATCGTTTTCATTTTTTAAAAACAACCCTGAACCTAAGCAACATTACAACCTTTTGTGTTGACCGTTCTGATCCTAAGTAAGCTTTTGGAAAGAGTGGTGAAACTTCTTTTATCAGTATTCCTATCATAAGATCAATGTTTTCTTATTACTTGTACATAATTTCCTAATTCCCAATGAGAGTGTGTGTACACTCATTGTCAACTCCATAGAGAGAATCCTCACACAAAGCACTTTTATACCCGTGAGTTATAGATTTGAACCTTTCGCTTGAGATGTTCTTGATGTTGTGCATGTTAGGGCTTTTGATTAGATGGATATAGTTTGGAACACACAAATACTATGCGAACTGCTATAGGCGGATTGCTTGTGATTGGGTTATTGAATTCCTAAGACTGTTTTGATATGTAAATATGGAAAATGTGAATTGATGGGCTATTTTATCATTTTCTTAGTCACTTTCATCTCTTTTGCATAAAAATTACTAGGGACTAGCAATAAGCAAGCTGGGTGGAAAGTGCTCTCTAAATACTTTATTATTGGACTAAAATGCTAAAATGTGAATAGAAATTATTAGAATTAATGTGTATTTTTAAATTGAGTTTCAATTTACTTTGGTATATTCTTAAGAAATAATATATATATATATATTAGATATATTTAAACTTAATATATTTTCTATCCTTGAATTTATTTTAATCAATTTAGTCTCTTTGTTTAATTATTTTATTTTATAAATTAATATGAGTAAAGAATAGATAAGAAAACAAAAGTTTGATTGGGCCCATAACAAATAAATAAAAAAGAGAAAGACCTAGGTTATTTGTTATGCTAAGGCGGTGGAAAGAAAGTTATAAAAGAAGCAGATTGGGGATTAGGCATCCACTGTGTGCTGCACAGTAATGGAGAGAAGGAAAAAATGAAATAGATTGTGTTGTGCACAGTGCATGAAAAAAAAAGGAAAACAGATTCGAGAATTAGGGGAGCACGTCACACGAGGACTGGCTGCATAGCAAGAAGGAAAAAAAGAGGAGGACGTGACGCGAGCAGCACAGTGGCAGCAATGTTGCAGTGCAGATAGCTTTTGTGCAATGGAGAATTTTAGTGAGATAATTTTGTTAAATTCAAAAATTATTTTGTCTTACTAAATTCTCTCTATTAAGGGGATGATAAAACTCTGAGTGTATTAGCATTATTATATTGAATTATTTTTACCTAATTTTAGGATTTAAAGCTTATTAATTCTATTTTCTTGTCAAATTATATGAATGAATTTTCAGGTGAGTTCAGTCATACTTTTCTCATGCTTTGTAATTTATTTGTGTTATTTGAGTGTTCGTGGTAATTGTTGGAAAACAATTGTGATTTCTTATTAGGGATACATTTGATGATTTGATAATTTACTATTAATTAAGGAAGTTTTATCATACACATTATTATTATTTTTAGTACTTTATTGATAGATTTTTCGTGATCACATACTTTGTCGCTAGATGTTCTTGAGTTAAAATATTTAGGTATAACAATTTGACATAGTTAATGTTAAAATTAATCTTAGTGGAATTTGAACCTTAGTCATCTTACATCTTGTAGAAACCCAATTTATTTTCTTTACTTCACTTTAATTTACATTCAAAAATTAATCTTGATTTACCATTAATCATTTAATATTTTTCTTTAGTTTCTTTGTTCTTTCTGCTATTCTTTTAATTTGTCTTTCTATGCAATCGACACCCCAAAACCGTGCTACAACTACCTGTTATGGCCAAAACGTGTTTGACCATTTGCTAACCGTAAGTGCACGGGTCACACAAGTAATACAGATACAGAGTACAGATATCATTCCCACGAGGATAAGTTTATTTCCATTGCTAAGTATTAGCCAATAGCTTACCTAATTCTATTCAAGAACATCAAAATAGGGGAAGCAATTAAACTAAAGACTAAAAAGTGGTAAAAATAATGGTTAGAGATTAGGGAAATCCTTCTTCACCCTTTACTTCAACTAACAACATGCAAACCTCTTCATAAATATGAATGCAATGATTAGGTTAGCTTGAGAATCTACATTAACTAAACGCCTATGTCTAGGTCATCTAACCATGGTTTCAATTGCCCAACTCACTAAGTGTCCTTGAGAGCTAACACAAAATCTACTCTTTAAGGTCTATTCTTAAACACGTGCTATGCATGGCTAAGAGGTATATTTCTATCCTATTAGTGAATTAACTCATCCCGCCATTGGAATAGAATCGAACATGCATCAATCATACATACGATCTCAAACCCAAATCCCTATGTCTAGGTTCATTGGACTTTATCAAATCAACTTAAATGTTGACCAAACACTCAAGAGCATTAAGAACAACATGATTGAACAAAATCAAAGATCCACACAAACTTAGAAAAGAACAAATCATTAATATTCATAAGAAGGTTTCAAAATCATCCCTAAATACAGTTACTGCGTCATTGAACACGAAAATACAAATCAAAATACATGTTCAAAAATGAGGAAGAGAAAAGAGCAAAGGGGGAAAGAGAAAGCTTATAGATTTTGCCATTGAAGCTCAGATCCTCCTCCAATGGAAGAGGGCTTCCAACCTTAGCTCCCCAAGCTTCATCTCCACCTCCAGTAGAGGACTCAGCCACAGCATCTAACCACCTAAAAGAGAAAACTAAGAGAGAGCATCAAGAGAGAGCATGAAAAATAGAATAAATAGACTCAGTTCGCTGATGCGCATCGCGGCATGAACAAGCCCACGCCGCGGCGTGGAGCCCGTGTGCGAGAACACGTGGTAGGCCGTATTCTTCTCTGACTTGCACTGGCTAAAACCATCATGCCGCGACGTGTACATGTTTGCGCCACAACGTGAAGCTTTGGAATGCCTCCTTGGCTTCTTTCCTCCAATGTTGGGCCTTGGCTTGCATCAATTTGTCTCTTTTGAGCCCTTCCTGCATTAGAGAAAGCACCAAGTTAAATATAATCGCAAATCTACTTAATCAATCAACAAATATGCATAAATTGCTCAAAAACATAAAGGAATGTCTCAAAATAGAATTCCGCAAATATAAGTATAAAACCTTCCAATATGCATAAGAACAAAGACTAAGCATGCCATGAAGCATGAATATGGGGCATAAATAATTACATTTCATGGAGTTATCACACCCCCAAACTTAAGATGTTGCCAGTCCTCGAGCAACACAAAGTATGACTAAGAAAACTCACTTTAACAATTCATGCTCACATGTATTCAACAATGATAAATTTAATTTTTTTTAACCACAATCAGTGCACAATCATTATAATGACCCTCAAAGAATGCGCATGCCTCACAGTTAAACTCAACACATACACAATCCTTAACATGCCATCAATCAAGCTTCCAATCATGCACACGATATCTCTCACAAACATGCAAGCTAAACTTATCTTTTTCAAATCGTGCTCATCCGGATAAGTTTATGAACCTACACATAGATACAAATCAAGATTCCACAAAATTGTAGCACAACTCTCTCTTCACTAATGTAAATCACACATGATTGAGGATCAAAAGGGATTTTTATAGCTTGTAATGTAAGACCAGTGGTATAGGTGAAAGAAATGAAGGGAAATGATACAATACAAACATTGAGAAACACAACATATTATTTTAAGACTTGAGTCACTACTTAATATTTAGTAGGATATTCAATAGTGAATGCAGAAAACTTGCCAGAACCATTTTGATGCTTTTTACACTTTACTTTTCTCATTCATTCCTTTGTTTATTTTTCTTTTCTTTTTTTTCTTTTTTCTTCTTTTTTTTCACAAAGCAATGATTTTTCTTTGACTGCATTTGGTTCATTCAGGCTCATTTTCTATTAAGGATATTAATACCCCTAATCACTGAACTCACTTCAAGAAATAACACATTATGAACTCAACAAACAATGATGGTAGGAAGAAAATGCAATGCTTTCACATGCATTAGAATGGTTAACAGGATAACGAACACAATGGTGATGAAAAACAAATAAGGCCAAACAATTATAAGGCTTCAAAAGGGGACCTTGGGATATAATCATGTTAGGGTAAGCTTGAAAGGCTCAACCGGTCCAAACAATGCCCTAATCATTTCCTCAATCATGCACAATCTAGGATTTCACCTTAAGAGAGTTCTAAAATAATTTCAAGGATAAAAGAAATAATCTACATGCACAATTCATAAATATTTTCTAAACAAACACTCATATCTTTCCAAAGTTAAACAAACATCTAAGTGAGAAACACATCATGCATAAAGACAAACAAGATTGCTTACGCATGCTTCAAGATAGCAAATGGTTTCACAAAAGAATTGAGGACAATCGCAAACACTTATATCATCAGTCAACCATCACACACCAACAAATGGCATAATGTCATGCATTCCAAAGATCCATCATTTTCCATTCAAGGATGCATAACAACACGTACAAAATGTTGAAAATTGAAACTTTTATCAACAACTCACTAGTAATAGCCAAAACAGGATATAATCATGAAAGCATGATGACTATCACTAGCACATACTTAACGTATCAAAACATGTGTAAACATTAAGCATTAAGTGTGAAAATATACAATGATACTCCTCCAAACCAAAATGAATATGTGTTCTTGGTGTTCATGATCTATAGGGTACTTGAGCAAGTCAAAACAACAGCCTAACTAGAACTGAGCATTATTAAATAAAGAAAAACTAGAAAAATAACAGAAAAATGCAAAAATAGGGGTGACACGCCACGGCATGGACAAGTGTGCACCGCGGCATAGAGCTCTCTGGTGCGTGTTCCTGATATGGCAGAGGCTAGCACGCTGTGGCATAAACTCTTGCTGTGCCGCGGTGTGAGAAGTCATACTGCAGAATTCTATAGTAGACTAGTTTCTGTCGAACTGGTGCTCCATTTTGGCCCCTAGCACCTCCAAAATGTGTCTAAAAGCTTAAAATACAAAATGTACAACAAAAACATAATAAAAACACAAAAATACACTATAACTACATATTTAAGCAAATCAACAACAAAAACACAAAAAATTAACAAAACTACAAAAGCTAAAGGATCAACATATCCAAATGGACTTATTGAATGAACTAAATAGGGTGAAAACAACAAAAACGCAAGAAAACACAAAAATCACACTATGACTCCATAATTAAAGACTTAAAAAGCTAAGAACCAAAACATGTCCAAATGGACTTATAGGATTAAACTAAAAACAAAACTTGAATTAGAACTAAGCAAACTCATTGTCAATATTAGTAATACAGAAATAATGCCTTATCCCCGGCAACGGCACCAAAAACTTGTTAGGCATTACCGGGACATAAAGTCTTATCATGCTAACTAACTTGGAAATAAACCTTATCACCGGCAATGGCGCCAAAAACTTGTTAGGGCCAAAACGTGTTTGCCCATTTGCTAACTGCAAGTGTACGGGTCGCACAAGTAATATAGATACAGAGTATAAATATCGTTCCCACGAGGATAAGTTTATTTCCATTGCTAAGTATTAACCGATGGCTTACCTAATTCTATTCAAGAACATAAAATTAGGGGAAAGCAATTAAACTAAAGACTAAAAAGCGATAAAAATAATGGTTAGAGATTAGGGAAATCCTTCTTCACCCTTTACTTTAACCAACAACATACAAACCACTTCATAAATATGAATGCAATGATTAGGTTAGCTTGAGAATCTACATTAGCAAAACGCCTATGTCTAGGTCATCTAACCATGGTTTCAATTGCCCAACTCACTAAGTGTCATTGAGAACTAAGAGGTATGTTATGCATGTTATCTAACCATGCAAAACGCCTATGTCTAGGTCATCTAACGCCTATGTCTAGGTCATCTAACCATGGTTTCAAAACGCTCACAAAATCCACTCTTTAAGGTCTATTCTCAAACACGTGTTATGCATGGCTAAGAGGTATATTTCTATCCCATTAGTGAATCAACTCATCATGCCATTGGAATAGAATCGAATATGCATCAATCATACATACGATCTCAAACCCAAATCCCTATGTCTAGGTTCATTGGACTTTATCAAATCAACTTAAATGTTGGCCAAACACTCAAGAGCATTAAGAACAATATGATTGAACAAAATCAAAGATCCACACAAACTCAGAGAAGAACAAATCATTAATATTCATAAGAAAGTTTCAAAATCATCCCTAAATATAGCTACTACATCATTGAACATGAAAATACAAATCAAAATACATGTTCAAGAAATGAGGAAGAGAAAAGAGCAAAGGGTGAAAGAGAAATCATATGGATTTCACCATTGAAGGTCAGATCCTTCTCCAATGGAAAGAAGGCTTCCAACCTTAGCTCCCCAAGCTCCATCTCCACCTCCAATGGAGGACCCAGCCGCAACCTCTAACCATAAACTACCTAAAACCTAAAACCTAAAAGAGAAAATTAAGAGAGAGCATGAAAAATAGAATAAATAGACTCAGTTCACCGATGCACGCCGTAGCATGGAGCCAGTGTGCGAGAACACGCGGTAGGTCGTGTGCTTCTCTGACTTGCGCTACCTGAAACCATCATGTCGTGGCGTGCACATGTTTGCGCTGCGACGTGGAGCTCTAGAATGCCTCCTTGGCTTCTTTCATCCAATGCTGGGCCTTGGCTTGCATCAATTTGTCTCTTTTGAGCTCTTCCTGCATTAGAGAAAGCGCCAAGTTAAATATAATCGCAAATCTACTTAATCAATCTACAAATATGCACAAATTGCTCAAAAACATAAAGGAAGGTCTCAAAATATAATTCCACAAATATAAGCATAAAACCTTCCAAATATGCATAAGAACAAGGACTAAGCATGCCATGAAGCACAAATATGGGCATAAATAACTATATTTCATGGAGTTATCACTACCACGTTATTCTTTGGGCGTAATCAAGTCCTATGCAATGATTCACAGCTGGCGATATCCCAGATCTAAGATGAATATCAAGCTAAAGAGCCCTATTACAGAAGTACTTAGCCAAAGTTAAAAAGCTGATAGAAAGTTTTGACAGTGTTAGGGTGGAGCACATCCTAAGGGAGTAGAACTCCAAAGTTGACATTCTGTCAAAGCTTACCAGTACTAAGAGCCCGGGCTGTGTTTGGATGCTTATCTATGAAGACTTGTTTTGATGATAACAAACGGGAAGAATAAATGAAGATAATATTTAGATCAAGTCCAAGTTTATATTCGCTTAGCATTAGGACTTAGGATCTATTGTACGGAGCTCACACATTAATATCTCTTTGTTTTTCTAAAGAAGAAATTGTTTTCTTAGATGAAGAAATAATTTTTGTGAGTTTTAAAGATTCTTCATGTAATTCCTCAAAAGCATCTTGTAACTCATCGTAAGAAGGTAATAAAGTATTAGAACTTACCTCGTTTTCGCTTTCTTCTTCATCTCCTTTTGCCATGAGACACAGTTGAGCTTCTTCGCTATCTGAACTGTCAGTTGAGTCCATATCGTTTTCATCCCATGCTATGTAGGCTTTTCTTCCTTTTCTTTCCTTGAAGGGCTTCTTTTCAAATTTTTCCTTCTTCTTTTGATAAACTGGGCACTCCATTTTCATGTGACCAGGTTTGCCACATTCATAGCAAGTTGGAGTCGATGAAGTTCCTTCGCCTTTGAAGTGTGTCTTTTTAGGAGGGAAGGGAGGTCTTCTTTGCGTTCCATTTTTCCTGAGAAATTTACCAAACTTTTTAACCAACAAACTTAAATTTTCTTCACTTACCTCAACGTTTTCTGAGCCTTCTTCATTTTCTTCATCATCATTGTCGATTAATGAAGAGGTGGCTTTGAGTGCTATCCCCTTTTTCTTTTTATCATTCTCTTCGCTTTGGCTTAATCTGCTCAACTCCAACTCGTGCTCGTGAAGTTTTCCAAAGAGGGTAGCTAGAGTCATTGTGGACAGATCCCTCGATTCGGATATAGCTGTCACTTTGGGTTGCCAAATCCTGCTAAGACATCTCAACACTTTGTTAATCAAATCTTCATTTGAAAAGCTTTTGCCTAAGGATGCAAGATGATTAACTATGTGGGTGAACCTCTTTTGCATTTCCTGAATGCTTTCTCCTTGGTTCATTCTGAATAGTTCATATTCACGAGTTAGAGAATTGATTCTCGACCTCTTAACTTCACTAGTACCCTTATGGGTAACTTGCAAAGTATCCCACATTTCTTTAGCAGTTTTACAATTTGAAATTCTAAAAAACTCATCATATCCCAAAGCAGTAGTAATAATATTTTTGGCTTTTAAATTAAATTGCACTTTTCTTTTGTCTTCATCAGACCGTTTATTTCGTGGTGTTTCGGTCCTTACACCATCGACCTCATGTGTGGGTATAAAAGCGCCGTTTTCGACAGCGTCCCAAACATCTAGATCAATAGCTTCGATGAAGATTTTCATTCTTTCCTTCCAATATGCGTAACCATCCCCATTGAAAAAGGGTGGTCGGTTTATGGAGGATCCTTCTGAAAAACCATTTGAAGAAGCCATATACTCTTGAAGCTGCTAAGCTCTTTATACAAGAGTCTAGCTCTGATACCACTTGTAGATGGTTATTCGAATAAGCACAGCTTTATTCGAATAACTCAGTTTAAAAGATGTTTTTCAAGGGTTACTGAGTTTAAAACAGTTTTCTCTTTTCTTTTCAAAAACAAAGAGATATTAATGTGTGAGCTCCGTACAATAGATCCTAAGTCCTAATGCTAAGCGAATATAAACTTGGACTTGATCTAAATATTATCTTCATTTATTCTTCCCGTTTGTTATCATCAAAACAAGTCTTCATAGATAAGCATCCAAACACATTCTCCCCTTTTTTGATGATGACAAACTATCAATAAGACTATCAATGAGAAAAGCGTTAGTGCATATAATTGGAATTCACAAAAAGGTATAAAAGCTTACTCCCCTTCTTTAAATAAGAGGTAATATATATATATCGATAAGTGCTTGCACTCCCCTTTCAAATTGAATCCAATCCTGTCTTTTCTCAATAAAAGTCAAGTGATCAAATATTTTCTCCCCTTTTGTCATGAGCAAAAAGGAGGGTAAGTCCCATAAACATATAGCAAAGTGTAGAAAAGGGAACAGGCTCAAATTAATAGATCAACAGTAATTATTTATTTATGCATTAATAAAATGAGATTCAAGTACATAAGCCATAAATAAAATTACATAGAGCCAAACACAAACAGCCTAAGAACAAAAGAAAACTAAAAGTAAGCATCCGGAGGTGGTGGTGAAGAGACTGGTGCAGGAGCAGGTGAAGCAGATCGAAGAGCCGCAACCTCACGTTCAACGCCTTCTATTCTGTCAAACAGAATAGAGAAGGTATGTTCCATGTAAGCTCGGTTGTCTTGCAAGGTGGCCATGATCTGTTCCAGAGTGACAGGAGCAGGTGCAGCAGCAGGGACATCAGCAGGAGTAGCAGGGGCAGCAGGGGCATCAGCAGGGTCAAGCTCGTCCTCAGCAACCTCATCTGGGTACACCCAACCTTCATCAGTTTGAATCATCTTCATCTTCTGTAAGGTGTGAGTGCCAAAGACGTTGTGATGAGTTAGAGTAATGGCCCGCTCAGTCTCTAAGACTTGAGGATACTTGCTCAGCAAGGTAGTGATGATGATGCCATAAGGTAGGTTAGATTTGTCCTTGCCCTTGGCCCGCATCATGTGCCTCATGATGAACACAGGCCAGTTGACCTGATGGCCATTCTTCGGAAACCATAGCATGAAGACGTCCTCTTCGCTGAGATAGGCGTAGTTTCCACCGCGAGGGGCCAGAATGTGAGCATAGGCGTAATGCAGAAGCCTATCTTAGCTTTTTAGCATTCCACCCTTGAGACCTTTATCAGGAAGGGCCAGGCCAGGCTTCAGCAGGTCTTCAACTGCTTGAAGTTTGTTGAAGTCTTCAAGGAATGGCGTGTCATCCTCTTCAACAAGGCGCTAGGAGAAGCTGCAGCCCGAACGAGTTGACGGTCCGGTGGTGTGATCACTATGTTCGATCACATACCTCGAAAGGAGATTCGGCCGTCGAAATCCAGTTACGGAAGAACATCTTCACCAAGGTGGATAGATGGTGGCCCCGGTGAGAGCAAAGTCGAAGAACACCCTGGTTTTGCGGCAGGTCGGGAAGTCGGCCGCGTGTCTGCTGCTGGAAAAAGGAAAGATCCAGATACTTGGGTTGAACCAAGTTTCGCTCCCAGAAGTGAGAGATGAAGCGTGCACGGTGCTCTTCATTGGAGGAGAGCCTTCGAAGGTCAAGCGGGTTGGTGCCTGGAGCATTCTTCGTGCGAGGACGTTTGCTGGAGGAGGAAGCCATGAGAGAGAGAAAGAGAGGAAGCAGATAGTGAAAGGTTGGAGAGTGAGGAGTGAAGAGTCAGAGAAGAGAAGAGAAGATAGAGGGTGAAAGGCTTTGGGCGCGCAGGGGTTTATTTAAAGAACCCCATGTTTATTCGAATAAACAGAGGTTTATTCGAATAAACCTTGCAGGAAAGGTGAACAGACAGGCGCGTAGAAAACTGAAGAGGTGTGGCAGCTAGGGTTTATTCGAATAATAGGTGTTTTTATTCGAATAAAACGACTAGGAAAGCCAAGCGTTTTGGCTAGCTGGAAAGATTTATTCGAATAACTATGGAGTTATTCGAATAGGCAGAGACCCATCAATCAAGACTGATAAAAACAAGGTTCAGGTTATTCGAATAACCTGGGGTCTATTCGAATAGACCGAGATCAAGAACAGTTTTCTTCAAGGGTTACACTTGTAGGAATCATTGAAGAATTGAAAATTGAAAACGAAACTTTAGGAATCATTGATGCATGCACAAATCATTCTTCACATGCTTCTACTTCCTCTTCTTGTTCTTCATGTCATACACTTGAAAAAGAAAATGAAGATCTAAAGAATACTCTTTCTAAATTCACTTTTGGAGGGGATAACTTAAATATTTTATTAGGAAAACAAAGAGTGGTTTTTCAAAAAGCCGGGATAGGTTATAACCCGAAAAATCAACAAAAACTCTATAAAAACTTCTTTGTGCATTCTAGTATTTCAAGTAGCCCTTTTATTAAATGTTTTTATTGTGGAAGAAAAGGACATAGTGCTTCAACATGCAATGCAAGGAAAAACATAAATACAAAAGTTGGAACAAAAATGGTTTGGGTTCCCAAGGGTACTATACCCAAAACTGACACACAAGGACCCAAGAAAATTTGGGTATCAAAAGTTAAAAACTAAACTTGTGTTGTAGGTGTGCTTGAAAGCCAAGAGTTCAAATTGGTATCTTGATAGCGGTTGCTCCAAGCACATGACCGGGGATGATTCAAAGTTCACCACACTTATTCCCAAGAATCATGGACACGTCATTTATGGCGATAATAACAAGGGTAAAATTCTTGGAATCGGCAAAGTCGGTAAGAACCCTAACTCTTCCATTGAAAATGTGCTGCTTGTTGAAAGCTTGAAACACAACTTACTCAGTATTAGCCAATTATGTGATAAAGGAAATAAAGTCATATTTGATTCAAACTGTTGCATAATTGAAGATAAAAATGACAAGCATGTTAAATTCATTGGTCATAGAGTAAACAACATCTATATGATTAGTCTTGATGATATATCTTCAAATGATGCGAAATGTCTTTTGAGTAAGAATAATGATTCATGGTTATGGCATAGGAGAATTGCACACATTCACATGGATCACTTAAAGAAGTTGGTCTCTAAAGAGCTAGTAATTGGACTACCCAAGCTTAATTTTATAAAAGATAAATTATGTGATGCATGTCAAAAGGGTAAATAAATAAAGGTCTCTTTTAAAGCGAAAAATATAGTTTCTACCACTAGACCTTTACAACTTTTGCACATGGATCTATTTAGACCTTCTAGAACTATGAGCTTTGGTGGGAATTACTATGCTTTAGTGATTGTGGATGATTTTTCTAGGTTTACATGGACTTTATTTCTTACAAATAAAAATGATGCATTTCTAGCTTTTAAAAGACTTGCCAAAGTTATTCAAAATGAAAAAGGTTTTCAAATATCCTCTATAAGAAGTGACCACGGTGGTGAATTTGAAAACAATGTTTTTGAAAATTACTGTGATGAACATGGCATTAATCATAATTTCTCTGCCCCTAGAACTCCGCAACAAAACGGAGTTGTAGAAAGGAAAAACCGTTCTTTAGAAGAAATGGCGAGAACTATGCTTAATGAGGCTGCTCTTCCTAAATACTTTTAGGCAGATGCTGTAAGTACAGCTTGTTATGTAATGAACCAGGCTCTTATAAGGCCTATTTTAAAAAAACCCCCATATGAGTTGTATAAGGGAAGAAAGCCAAATGTCTCACACTTTCATGTTTTTGGTTGCAAATGTTTTGTTTTAAATAATGGAAAAGATAATTTAGGCAAGTTTGATGCTAAGTCTAATGAAGGTATATTTCTTGGCTACTCAAATCATAGTAAAGTTTTTCGCATTTACAATAAAAGAACTATGACTATTGAAGAATCTATACATGTTGCATTTGATGAAACTGACCAAAGTGGATCGAGAAAGGATCTTGTTGTTGATGATGTTGCAGAAATCTTGGCGGAAACAAACCTGGATAGTAAAGAAAAGGAAATCAAGGAAAAAGAGGATGAACTAAGACAAGAGGATTCGCAAGCTTTGGAACTTCCCAAAGAATGGCGAACTTCAAAATATCACTCCCTTGATCAAATTATCGGTGATGTTTCTAAAGGTGTAAGTACTCGTAACTCCCTTAGAAATACTTGTAATCACTTAGCTTTTGTTTCTCAAATTGAACCTAAGGATTTAATTGAAGCTTTGATGATGAACATTGGATCCTAGCTATGCATGAGGAATTAAATCAGTTTGAAAGAAATCAAGTTTGGGAATTAGTTGCTAGACCTAATAATCACCTTATAATTGGAACTAAATGGGTTTTTAGAAACAAACTTGATGAAAATGGATTAATAACTAGAAACAAAGCTAGATTGGTTGCTAAAGGGTATAATCAAGAAGAAGGAATAGATTATGAAGAAACCTATGCACCTGTAGCTAGACTAGAAGCTATTAGAATGTTACTTGCTTATGCTTGCATCATGGATTTCAAATTATATCAAATGGATGTCAAGAGCGCTTTTCTGAATGGTTTTATTCAAGAGGAGGTATACGTTGAACAACCTCCAGGTTTTGAAAATCATGAACTACCAAACCATGTTTTTAAACTTAAAAAAGCTTTATATAGTTTAAAGCAAGCTCCTAGAGCTTGGTATGAAAAGTTGAGCAAGTTTCTTTTGGAAAATGGTTTTTCGAGAGGAAAAGTCGATACTACTCTTTTTATTAAAAATAAAAAGCATGACATTCTTCTTGTGCAAGTATATGTGGATGATATTATTTTCGGTGCTACTAATGAATCCCTTTGCAAATAATTTGCTAAGTCAATGCAGAATGAATTTGAAATGTCAATGATGGGAGAATTAAATTTCTTCCTTGGACTTCAAATCAAACAAACAAACGAAGGGACTTTCATAAGTCAAACAAAATACTGCAAGGAATTGCTGAAGAGATTTGAAATGGAAAACGCTAAACATATGGCCACTCCAATGGGCACGTCTTGCTATTTGGACAAAGATGAAGGAGGTAAATCAGTAGAAATAACGAAATATAGAGGTATGATTGGTTCTCTCCTTTATCTTACTGCTAGTAGGCCAGATATAATGTTTAGTGTATGCATGTGTGCTAGATATCAAGCAAACCCTAAGGAATCTCACTTAAGTCTGTTGTCAAACGAATAATGAAATACCTAGTAGGCACTTCACAAATGGGCTTATGGTATCCTAAGGGTGCCTCTTGTAGCCTAATAGGCTATTCGACTCGATTTTCTTTGGGTGCAAATTAGACAGGAAAAAGTACTAGTGGGACTTGCCACTTGCTTGGTAGTTCTTTAGTTTCTTGGCATAGTAAGAAACAAAATAGTGTGGCTTTGTCTACCGCTGAGGCTGAATATGTTGCAGCCGGGAGTTGCTGCGCTCAAATCCTATGGATGAAGCAATAGCTCTTAGACTACGGTCTTCAGCTTGATCACATCCCGATAAGGTGTGATAACACTAGTGCAATAAATATCTCTAAGAATCCCATACTGCATTCAAGAACAAAGCATATAGAGATAAGGCATCACTTTATCAGAGATCATATACAAAAAGGGGACTGCATTCTTGAGTTTGTTGAAACTTCTAAGCAACTTGCAGATATCTTTACTAAACCCTTAGCAAAAGAAGCATTTTTTTATATTCGAGGAGAATTGGGCATAATTGATCAATCAAATATTTGAATTGCTTATTTGATTATTCATTGCTGATCATTATCATGTTTGTATGCCTTTAATTTTATACGTATATGCTTCTGTGTGAGTTTTTATTCGAATAAACAAAGCGTTATTCGACTAAACTCCTTCTCTGCTTGTTTTTGAATATCAGCCTTATTCGAATAGAATTCAGTTTATTCGAATAAACTGATACCTTTGCTTACTTCTGTGTGTTGTTCATCTCTGCTTATTCGAATAAAATCTTCCCTATTCAAATAACCAGAAACTTGTGTTTCTCAGTATTTCTTTCTGTTCTCTGCTTATTCGAATAAACTCCTTTTTATTCGAATAACCAGCGTCCTATTTTTATCAGTCTCTGATACCAAAGTGGTATCAGAGCATAGAAATTTGGTAAAATATGTATCACAAAATAAAGCAAGAAGGAATCATTTCAGATAAATGGGTGTGTGTCAAAGATGTCCCAAAAACATGTATAGTGGTATAAGAAAAAGAGCCGTTGGGTATAAATTAATATCACATTTAAGGCTTCTGAAAATAGCCGTTGCGTAGAACTGGATCGTGTTTATTCGAATAAACGAAGTCCTATTCGAATAAATCACTGTTAACACATTAGGAAGTGTTTTCAGAAACCTTTTATTCGAATAAACATTTGGTTATTCGAATAAACGTTTAGTTATTCGAATAAAACGTTAAAAACACGTTCAGTAACATATTTTGGGTCATGTTATTCGAATAAAAGTTTGGTTATTCGAATAAACATTTAGTTATTCGAATAAAACGTTAAAAACACGTTTTGTAACATTTTCTGAGTCTAGTTATTCGAATAACCCTTTAGTTATTCGAATAAACCAGTAAAAATTCGTTCTGGTATGATTTCTGTGGTGTGTTATTCGAATAACACACCATTTATTCGAATAAACCACTCAGCTTTTGAAAAATGACTTTAAATGATCATAACTTCTTCATTTCTTATCCGTTTAAAGCAAATGACCAGTCATTGGAAAGATCTTTGAGTCTATTTTCAAATGAAATAAGTTTCAAAACAAAACTCAAAGTATTTGGAAAGTTATGATTAAAAGAGTGACCAAAGGTCAGTTTTGTAAAACTCAAACTTGGCTATTTTTCATAAATTTGAACTACCACCATAAATAACTTTTCAAAACTTATTTGTTGGGTATTTTAGCATAGAAAAATCATTTGTAAAAATATATTTGAGATATCCATAAGGCTTTGTACATAAAGACACTAAGTCCTATAAGTTATAGCATTTAATCTTCCTTTGGACTTGGTCTTTGACATGACTTTGATGTTTATCAATACCTTCATGAAATAGGCATTCACATCCTCCTTTGTGTTGAGCTTAATTGAGATCTTTTGCTTTCTTGTTGCAAGCTCACTCTTGGTACTTGGAATGAGTTATTCGAACAATTCATATGTTATTCGAATAAATGCTTTCTTTCTGAACTTCCTTTTAAACACGTTATTCGAATAGATGAGGCCTTATTCGAATAAACGTGCGTTTTCACAAACTCTGGTTTTAACAGAGTTATTCGAATAACAGGGTGGTTATTCGAATAACCCATCTTGTATGAGTTTTTCAGAAACAGTGTTATTCGAATAAGCCTTGGCTCTATTCGAATAAACACGGAACTTGGTTTACGTAAATGGAAACAGACAAGAATTTTAATTGCCATTAATTGTACCCAACTACTTGTTTAACCTAATTTTCCCTATAAATAGCAAGCCTGGGTCACGTTTTCGATTACCCATTATTCTGAACTATTTTCTGATTACTCTGTCTTTGTGAAAACTATTTTCTACGCTCTTCTTGCTTAAAAACTTTGAGATATTTCTGTGAGAGCTCTATTAGCACTTCAACTTGTATTACATACTCTGTTTGAGAGTTTCTCTTCATCTCTATTTTCTGATAATCTGTATCGAGGGTGAGGTATCCCTCAAGGTTTGTATAAGGGTGAGGTATCCCTGCAGGTTGAGACTTTAACACAAGGGTATAGTGTCCCTGTGTGTGAAAAGTGCTCTATTTTGTAACGGTAGCAAACACCTATTGAAGCTTGTATACTTAGTGAAAAATCTCGGCTTTCGAGGACTGGACGTAGACCACAAGTGGGTTAGTGGTCGAACCAGGATAAATACTATGCCTGCTTCTTGTTTTCCCTAATCTCTTTATTTTAAGTAATTTATTTTATTACACATTTATTTTACGCTGTTCTTTATTGTTTATTCTCTTCTTCTCATTCTTTCTGTGCATTTAGTTATTAAGCTTTTGATATTTATTTTAATTAAAAAGAGGTTTGGTTAAAAAAGTTTTTATACTCAATTCACCCCCCCTCTTGAGTACTGGAAGCCACTTGGTAACACGGGCAACAACAAGTCTATGATCCAAGACACCCTATTCACTCCCAATATTACGAATAATGAAGTCTTCCTACTAGAAGATGATGAAACTTGTATGACACATATAGTTACTGCCTACCTCCACAGTGGCTTACTACCTGAAGAACAGAAGGAAGCCCAGAAGATAGTTCGAACAGTAGCCTGGTACGCTGTAACATCCTCTCTAACCAGTTAGTCTTAATTAGGGTTATAAAAGTTTAGTAACTCTTGTATGAGTTATCTGTTAACTTTGGTAACATTTTTAAAATAGTTAGGTTATTTTGTTATAACACTAAATATGAAAAATAACTGTTAATAGCCAGAAAGTAGTATAAACTATTTAGATGAGGGAAATAAATATGGAGGATTTATTTCTAGGTCAAAAATAAATAGAAAGTGATGTGGTTAATTTTAGAGAATTAATTGGGACAGTTTAGTATTTTTAGTAACATTGAGTGCGTGTTTAAAAACCAGATTAAATAGCCAAATATCTTGGAAAATTATGAGAATTTGAGAAGATATCAAGTAAAGAATAAAAATTTTTCTAGTAATGAGAACAGGTTAAGGTAGATACCTATAAGCTTATAGGTTTATTTCCTTAGGTTTAATGTGTAACATCCTAATACTGTTACTCTAGTATATCTTGAATATATTCAGATAAATAGTATTATCCATGTCACTTCTAAACTAAAAACATCAAACTATACTCATAATAACCATACATGTTATTATAAAGAGCCATGAGGGAATGAAAAGATTATATATGTCCAACCTCTGGCTCGAAAAGGCATATTGTAATACATAAAACTTTTATACATCACAAAGTAAATATAATGAATACAAGATTTGCCTCTAAAAGAAAATAAACTATACGAGTCTTTTTGCTTATTCTTCTTTCCCTTTGAAGGGCTACAACCCGGATTTATCATGTAATCAACAAATGGGGTGAGAATTCACAATTCTCAGTATATGTTTCCAAAACATGTCATCATGATACCTTTAGCTGGTTCGGGGGAAAAACAAGTTATACAATAATAACTAGAAAGGTGGCATAAGCCAAAACAGTCCTTTCTCTTCCTGAGGTAGATAGTTCATTCATTTATAAAACATGGCATAATTATCATACAATTATCCATTCACAATGAATAAACAAATGCATTTACATCAAAATATCTTTGAAATAAGTACATGAGCCACTACTCATTACTAAAGGAACATTCACATACTCACTCTTTGTAATATTCCCAAGCAAACCATAATCCCAAAATTGACATCTCATTCCATAAAGGAAGACAACTGCCTATACAATTGTCAATTGAATGTAATGTTTATGTCATATGCTTATGCCTAGAGAAATGCCATAATAGTATGCTTTTGTAAATTTTTGTTTTAGAAAACACATGATACTTACTCATTCCCAAGAACCCGGTTCCCTTGTATCTTTCTTGGTAGGTAGGCAAAAGAGCCCTTTACACTACCTAGCAATGAGGGGACTTGTTCCCTTCACAATGGTAAGAGTACTAATACCACTTCATAATACAAGTAACCCTGACCACAATAGCCTGCTCGCTACAAGAATTTAGGATCTTTTATCCCATTCTCTAGCCAAATGATTGTGCATATCACATAAGGTTACAATACATAAGAATATCAAGTTTAAAAACATACAAAGTTATTTTCAAAACCTCACGTAAACATCACAAGGTTCATACTAGCCAAGTGAAAGAGCAAAAACTAGAAAACCTGGAATTTCTAGCTCAACTTATCACACAAAGGAACAAACTCATGTTTTTCTCATAGATCAACCTTAATAAACAAGGGAGCATACATCATTTATACACCTTAAGCTCAACTTTCACTCTAAAGTAGCAACTCATGAATAAAGATAGGCAAACTATGCCAAACAAACTCAATTTAGTTGTATCTAGTACACCTTATCATCACATCACAAGTGATGTCAAACACAACCTCATGTTACTCAAGGTTCTAGATAACAAACTGTAGCAAACCACAACCATTGGATGCTTAATGTCTCTGTTAGACCATTTGTGTATTGCAAGTACACGGGTCATTCAAGTAATACAATAAAGAGTAAAGTTCGTTCCCACAAGGATGTTGTTTTCCAAAGCTAAGTATCAACCAAAAGTATAATTAATTCTATTCAAGAACATAAAAATAGAGAAAGTGTAAATAAATTAAATCTAAACAACAAGGCAAAAGATAATGTTTAGAGTTTTAGAGAATCTTTCTTCACCTCCTACTTCAACAAATGATATGCAATCCTTACAAGCAACATCAATGAATTATTAAGTTAGATTGAGAATTTGATTTAGTTAAAATCCTATGTATAGGACAATCAACCATAGTTTTATTTACCTAACTCACTAGCTAGATGCAAAATCCATTCATTAAGATCTATTCTCAAACACCCGTTATACATAGCTAAGAGGTATATTTCTATCCCATTTGCGAATTAACTTATCCAAGCCAATTGAATGAAATCGAACATGCATCAACCATACATATGATCTAAAATTCAAATTCCTATGTCTAGGTTCATCAAATTTAAAAAAATCACTTAAAAGCTGATCAAACAATCAAGAGCATTAAGATCCATATGATTGAACAAAACCAAACATCAATATATACTCAAAGAAGTACAAAATCAACAATATTCATAAAAGGATTCAAAGTTATCCCTAAATACAGCTTAGCTAATCATTAAACACGAAAATATACATAAAAAATCATGTCAAGAAAGAAAGAAGAGAGAAAAGAGAAAAGAGAAGGAAGGAAAGCTCATAGATTTCATCTTTGATGCTTGAATCTCCTTCTATGAAGAAGACTACCTCCAACCTTGCTTTCCTTGGCTTCCTCTCAGCCCAGAAATGAAAACCTAGCTATAGGTTCTTTAAACCTAATGCCCTCTTTTAACCAAAACTAATAAAACAATATTTATAGGTTTAAAAAATAGAGTCACGACGTGGCATTAACATACATATGTTGCGGCGCATGTTCAATTTAGGTCACCTACACCGCGGCATACACTCCTTTGCACCACGGTGCTCTAGCCTTGAGTCTAATATACTAAAGCAGGGGATGCACCAAATTGCAGCATTGATATGCCTGTGCTGCGACGTGAGCTGTGATATGCAAACTTGGCTTTCTTTTCCACTTTTTCTCTAATTTCTCCAAATTTTAGCTTGATTGGAGCCCTTCCTAAAATAGAGAAATCACCAAGTCAATCACAATTGCAAATCCACTTAATCACTTACCAAATAAGCATAATTTGCTCAAAACCATATAGGAAGATATCAATATTAGAATTTGACAATTATTAGCCTACAACCTTCTATATATGCATCATAAACATAGACTAAGCATTCTTTATAGCACAGAGATAAGGCACAAATAATTACATTTCATAGAGTTATCACACCCCCAAACCTATATTTTTTCTAGTCCTCGAGCAAAACAAAGTATGACTAAGGAAATATGCTTAACAATTCATGTTCAAACATTCATTCAGCAAATAACATAATTGTAATTTTTCATTTAAACCACTACTAGTGCATGATGATTGTATAGCCCTCAAAAAGTGCAAATGCCTCATAATCAGCTCCACACTTACACAATCCTTAACATGCTAACAATCTAGCATCTTTCTATGCAATTTACATTTTCCACCAACATGCAAGATAAACTTCTCCTAATCAAGTCATACACATCCGAATAAGGCCAATGGTAATGGGCGGAAGAAAAACAGAGAAAGGATAGAATACAAACATTGAGAAACATAAACATATTATTTCAAGACTTGAGCATCCAACTGATTTTAGTAGGGTATTCAACAGTGAATGAAGAAAACTTGCCAAAACCATTCAATGCTTTTCGTACTTTTCGTTTCTTATGCTTTGTTTTTCTTTTTCTTTGTCTTTTTTTTAGAATATTTTTTCTTTTATTATTTTTTTCATTTTTCAAAGCAATGCTTTTTTTTTTTTACTGCATTTGGTTCCTTCAAGCTCATTTTGTATTGAATCATTAATACCCCTAACCACTAGACTCACCTCAAGAAATAACATATTATGTACTCAACAATCAATGATGGTAGAACGAAAATGACATGCTTTCACATACATTAGAATGGTTAATAGGTTAATGAATACAATGGTGATGAAAAACATATAAGGCCAAACAATTATAAAGCTTCAAAAGGGGATCTATGGATATTTCATTTCAGGGTAAGCTTTTACGGCTCAATCGGTCTAAACAATACCCTAATTATTTCCTCAATCATGCACAATTTAGGATTTCACCTCAAAAGAGTTTAAAAAAAGTTTCTAGGATTATCGAAACTCTACATGTACATCCATAAACTTTCTCTAGATATGCACTCTTATCATTTTCAAAGTTACACATACATCTAAGTGAAACGTAAATCATGCATAAAAAACTACTAAATTGTTTCACATGCTTCTTGATCACATAAGGTTTCACTCAAAATGGGACAATTAGCAACCTTTCATATCATTGGACAAGCAATTCTACACTAGCATTTGCCAATATATCATGCATTCAAATAGATTCAAGCTTTTCAATTCTAGCATACATAGCATCATTTTCATAATGTTAAAAATTGAAAAATTCTTCGCAAAACCCATAAGTAATAGCCAAAGCAATAAAGAAAGATGATAATATGATGGCTATCATTACTATATATAGTAAATATCATCACATGTTATACATTCATCATTATATATTCAAAGCATGTAATGATACTCCCCTAAACTGAAGTGAGACAATATCCTCACATTTCTTGGCACATAGGGTACCTAAAACTTTTCAAAAATATGCACACTATTAGTCTGAGCATACGAAAATATGTACAACTTGAAAAATAAACAAATTATGCACAAAACTTCTTTTTTTTTAAGTACAAGTTTTACAGGCACGCCACGGCATACAGAAGTTCACGCCGTGGCGCTGAGCTCCCTAGAATTGGCCCAGATGAGCATAAAATGCCTTCATGCTGCGACGTCACAAAGCTCGCATTGCGGCATGAGGAGTTAGCCTGCAGAATTTTGCAGCAAAATCAATTTTGCTGTAGGTTTTGCCCTAAAATGGTCTCCAACGCTTATAAAATTTGTCCAAAATGTTAAATTACAATATATGCAACATAAACATAATAAAACCACAAAATTAACATACTAACATATTTAAGACTTAAAACATAACTAAAACATAAAAACTAACAAAAGCATAAAACTACCAAATTAACATACTAATATATATAAGTATTAACAAAAATAAGACTTAAAACTTAACAAAATCAACATACTAACAAATAAATATTAACATATAATATCAACTTACTACCTATTTATGCAAAAGGTAAAGACAATAATTAACATAAACTTGGTTTTCCTCCCAAAAAGGGCCTAATTTATAGTCCTGGTAGGACTTTGTCACCAAAATGGTTTGTGCGGATGAGTGGTCTTCTTGAACTTGATTGAAGGTTTTACTTTTGAGGAGTCACGAACTCCCTTAAGGACCTTATATGATTATGGTCATCCGACTTCTTTATTGTACCTAAAACTTAACATAAAGAAAACTTAAATTAAAATGAACTACATACAACTTGAATTAGAACTAATTAAACTCATTGTTAATATTAACAATACAGAATTAAGCCATTATCCCAACAATGGCTCCAAAAACTTGTTAGACCATTTGTGTACCACAAGTGCATGGGTCATTCAAGTAATACAATGAAAAGTAAAGTTCGTTCCCACGAGGATATTAGCTTCCAAAGCTAAGTATCAACTAATAGTTTAATTAATTTTATTCAAGAATATAAAAATAGGGAAAGTGCAAATAAACTAAATCTAAACTACAAAGAAATAAAGATAATGTTTAGAGTTTTAGAGAATCCTTCTTCACCTCCTACTTCAACAAATGATATGTAATCCTGATAAGCAACATCAATGAATTGTTAAGTTAGCTTGAGAATCTGATTTAGTTAAAAGCCTATGTCAAGGTCAATCAACCATAGTTTCATTTACCTAACTCACTAGCTAGATACAAAATTCGCTCATTAAGATCTATTCTCAAACACTCGCTATGCATGACTAAGAGGTATATTTCCATCTTATTAGTGAATTAACTTATCCAAGCCAATTGAATGAAATCGAACATGCACCAACCATATGATCTAAAATTCAAAATTCCTATGTCTAGGTTCATTAGATTTCAACAAATCACTTAAAAGCTAATAAAACAATCAAGAACATTAAGATCCATATGATTGAACAAAACCAAACATCAATATATACTTAAAGAAGTACAAAATCATCAATATTCATAAAAAGATTCAAAGTTTTCCCTAAATACAGCTTAGCTAATCATTGAACATGAAAATATACATAAAAAATCATGTTCACGATAGAAGGAAGAGAGAAAAGAGAAAAAAAAGGAAGGAAAGCTTATGGATTTCATCTTTGATGCTTAAATATCCTTCCATGAAGAAGATGGCCTCCAACCTTGCTTTTCTTGGCTTCCTCTCAGCCCAGAAATGAAAATCTAGTTGTAGCTTCCCTAAACCTAATGACCTCTTTTAACCAAAACTAATAAAATAGTATTTATAGGCTCAGAAAATAGAGTCACGCCACGACATTAACATGCCTACGTCACGGCGTGTGTTCAATTTAAGTCGCCTACGCCGTGGCATACACTCTTTTGCGCTACGACGCTCTAGCCTCGGGTCTAATATACTGAAGCAGGGGATGCACCACGTCGCGACATTGATATGCCTGCGCTGCGGCATGAGCTGCTGATATGTAAACTTGGCTTTCTCTTTCACTTTTTGTCCAATTTCTCCAAATTTTAGCTTGATTGGAGCCCTTCCTAAAATAGAGAAATCACCAAGTCAATCATAATTGCAAATCCACTTAATCACTTACCAAATAAGCACAATTTGCTCAAAACCATATAGGAATATATCAAAATCAGAATTTGACAATTATAAGCCTAAAACCTTCCATATATGCATCATAAAAAAGGACTAAGCATTCTTTATAGCACAGAGATAGGGCACAAATAACTACATTTCATAGAGTTATCAGTCTTCTACTTTCCCATATATGCAAGGTGGTCATTTCCTTTATGAAATACCCCTTCTAGTGTCTCAACACACTTTAAAAAGCATTTATAAAGGATCCTAACAAGTAGGGAAGTTCATTTCATCAAAATAAAGATCCTGAGAAAATCTAGACTAGGCACTACTCACCCATGCCTAGGCGTGGACATGGCTGGGCATCACCCTATTTTTCTCAGCCTCTAGCGTTTAGGTGCCCAACACTGGCGCCTAGGCACCATGCTCTCGGGTTCAACTTGATGTGTTCCTAATCAGTTGGCATTTAGGCACAGCATACTGGTGCCTAAGCGCCATGCTCGCAGCATCATACAGGATTAGTTCTGGACAATGGGCACCTCTAGTGCCTAGGCACCCAACTTTGGCACCTAGGCGCCAGTGCACTAGAAAACCTAATTCTTGTTCCATTGATTCTTATATCAGTAGCTAGTCCTCAAACCATGGGTTCTAAATGATTTTCAAACACAAATATGGTCTCTAATAATATAGCAACCCTTATACAAACTTCCAACTCATCTAGCATAGATTTATGACCAAAATCAAGACCTTCAATACCCATTTTACCACTTCTAACTCAAGGTGTTTCATGGATGATTTCCAAGATCAAAACTTTCAACCATGCATAGATTAACTCAATTTGAATCACAAAATAGGTTTCCAACAAGTTCATCCAACCTAAACCATGGAAAAACCATACAAAACCCATTTTCAAACCAAATCATGCATATCACAAACATGAAAAGAGAATAGCTAGAGGAAGAGTTTGAGAACAAGCACCCATACCTTACTTGTGTGGTTGATGATCCTCAAGCTCTAGTTTTCCCTTGTCAACCTTCCCTTCCTTTTCTCTTTTCCCCCCTCTTTTTCCTTCTTTCTTTTCCCTTTTTCTATTTCTGCTGCTGGTTAACTAGGAGAGATAATCAGTGAATGGGAGGAAAATGGTAAGAAAGTCAAGGCATGAAGGGATAAGAATCGTGGTATATAAAGCAAAGTGAGATATTAACTTAGAATATTTAGTTGGAAATTTATGTCTGTTAAGAACACTTTGATTTTGTAAAATCAAGTTTCTGAACTTACATAAGCATTATAGAAAATCCTAGGATTCATCTCAATCCTAGTTTTACCATTTTCATAAATTTTCATATATTTGACTCATCATTCTGGTATTTAAACACTCACTCAATGTACTTAAAAATATCAAACTAACTCAATTTACCCTCAAACTTTATCTGCATCACGAACCACATATTTATGTCCTAGAAAAAAATTCTCTATATTTATTTCTTTTTACTAAGCAATTTATGTCATTATCTGAGTCATTTTAAGTTACATTTCAGATTTAGTATTACAGTAATGTGCCTAAACTAACTCAAAATGTCACAAAATTTAACAGACATATGATGCAAGTATTAGGATACCTTTGTAACCATAAACAAGGTTAACATGTTAAAGAGGATGTTATATTTCTCCCCTCCTTTTTAAAATTTTGTCCCCAAAATTTAGTTTTCCATTACTAAAAGTTTTGAGATCTCTATTAGACATCATACTCGAAGGAATTTCACCTTCCTTAGTTGTATCTAACTTAACCTTAGAAGTTCTCCTTCTGTAAGAATAACTTACTGAATCTAAAAACTATCTAACAATTCAACTTGCACCAAACCTTTAAGAATATCCAAGTGAGTTTCCAAGTATTGGTACACACAAAAGGATACATTGTATAGGGTCAGAAGATTGAGCCACCTCATTTCCACTTAGAGTATAAACTCTTCCTTTAGCTTGAGGTCTCGAATTGGGTGTAGCTTTTTGTTTCTAAGGACACTCCTTAGAAAAATGCCCCGGCTGACCACATGCATAGCATACAAACTGTCTAACCAAACCGGGCTTATCTCCATGATGCCATCCACCCTTAGGACATTTAAGCCCCTTATGACCTTCTTGAACTTGCTTACCCATATCTTTCTTCTTAAATTTCTTGTCCATTTTATTCTTCTTTGGTTATGATGTTTATTCAAACTGAGGCTTGCTATCATGGCCTTCAACAATCCTACACTTATTCACCAAAGTTGAAAAATCTCAGATCTCAAGAGGTTGAATAGATTTCTTAATTTCATCTCTCAATCTGGATTCAAACTTTAGACACTTCTAGTTTTCATCTGGGTTGAATCTGAAATAGGAAGAGAACTTTGATAGTTCATTAAACTTGGCCACGTATTGACCAACCGACATACCACCTTGTTCTAGCTTCAAAAACTTTACTTCCTTACCATTTTGTAGAGTCTTTCAAAAATACTTCTCCAAGAAGGTTGTCCTAAACACTTCCCATGAGATTAGGGTTCCCGCGGCTTCTATTAATCTCCTCCATTTCGCTCAACCATTCTTCAGCTTTCACTGGGTTGTATTCTCCTTTGAATGATGGTGGATTTACCTTTCTGAACTCCAAAAGGTCTTGAAAATTTTGATTCCTCCCCATGGGTATCTCTTGTACTAGATGCACCAACTGAACTGGTGGTGGTGTAGACTATTGAGGTGCAATTACTCCCATACTCTCGAGCATTCATAGCAATTTGCTCCCTCATAGCATCTGCTATTGCCATAAAGGCTCCACCATATTTGGGCCCGCAATAGATGAGTTCCTATTCTCCAAATTTAACCACATCACATTCTATTTAAATGTAATATCCTCTCTAATTAGCTAGTCTTAATCAGGGTTATAGAAATTTAGTAACACTTGTAAGAGTTACCTGTTAACTTTGGTAACCTTTTTAACTTAGTTGGGTTATTTTGCTATAATACTGAGTGTGAAAAATAGATGTTAATAACCCAGAGAGTAGCATAAACTACTTAGATGTCATAATGTAACATCTTAACTCCAATTACAGTATTATATGTATAAGTTAGAAGTACCACACTTAACTCTATTTACTTGTGTAATTGTAATTGTTTGATATAATATAGTAATTAGAGTTAGGATGTTACATAATGTAACTAAATGAAGAGTAATAAAACTTAAGTGACAGTTTTAGGTGTATAAAATATTATGAAATGATAAGAATAGGATTGAGATTAATCCTAGGATTTTTCATAACATCTATGAAAGTTAGGAAACTATGATTGGTAAGATCAAAGTATTCCTAAGAGATATAAAATTTTCAATTAAATATCTCAAACTATCCTTATCTTTCTAACTCTTCCACAGTCCTTATCTCTCTACTTCTTTGACTTTTCTCTCTCATTCACGTTAGCAATAGAAAAAAGGGAAAGGAAAGGAAGAAGATAAGAGAATAAGGAAAGGAAAAGGAAGGAATAGGAGATATCAAGCAAGAACAAGAGGAAAGCTTGAGCATCAGTTACACCACCCAAGGTAGGGGTGTTTGATTTATCTAGTTCAATCCTTTTCTAATCTTTCTTGATACATGAAGTATGCTTGATTGGTTAGAAAATGGGTTTTGAGGTGTTTCTCAAGAGTTTGAGTTTGATGAACTCATTAGAAACTTAAGATGTGATTTGTATTAAGTTAATACATGCTTGGTTATGGCTTAGAGCATGTAAGCATCCATAAAACTTCATTATCTTATGTTTAAGAAATATGGGTTTTAGGATGAAAGATTTAACATACATGTGCTTGATCATTATGTTGGTGATTTGAGAACATGTATGAGAGTTTTAGTATGTTTAGAGACCATGTATAAGGTTAATAAACATCCTAAACTTGTGTTTGAGAGTCAAGGATTGGTTAGAAACTTAGAAGAATCGAGCATATGAGTTTGGTGCTGGGTGCTTAGGCACCCAAGAAGGTAGCGCCTAAGCGCCCAAGGCTAGAAAGCAAAAACGTGATGGGTGCTTGAGTGAGCTCCAAAGCACGCAAGACTATAAGGCTCTGGTGCTAAGCGATTGATCACTCAGAAGCTAGGCGCCTAAGCGCCCAGTGATAGAAGAAACAATGGAGGTTTTATTGTCATGGAGTGCCTAAGCGCTGGGAGAGTGAACGCCTAAGCGCCCAGATACAGATCTTTCTACGCTTTTTATGTTGAGGAATTGAAGTTCCTTACTTGTTAGGATCTTTTATGCATGCTTTTTAGTGTGAGTTAAGACACTATTAGGGATATTTCATGAAGGAAATATCTACCTAGGACATGTATAAAAGAATAGGCCTTTGTACATCTAATAGTAATGGATTGACATAGGTAAGGTGCTATTCATTAAAGAGCAATGATGTTACATAATTATTTGGCCAGAGAATTGTAAGAAATTATCCTTGGTAAAAAAGGTGATTCTCAATTCTTAAGTTGGGATTTCCCAAATAGAGTCCTTTTCACAAATAGGAATTTTAGGAGTTGATCCTCGAGTTGGCCTTTGTACCTATTAAAAGGGTCAGGGTTACTAGTTTTATGTAGTGAAATTAGTACAGTCACTATTGTGAGTAGGAACTAGTCCACTCATTACCAGGTAGTATGAGGATGTCAATTTTTCCTCTCTACAATTTTAAAGAGAACAGAGAATATGCAAGTGACACAAAACTACACAAACACAATCACATTGCATTTCATAAACATTATTTTTAAGACATTGCATAGACATGAGCATCTAGCATACATAAGCATTTGCATTTCAAAGACAATTGTATGGGCGATTGTCTTATCTTTGAAATGAGGCTAGTTAGCGGTTATGGATTGGCTTAGTGAATATTTACATAGAGTTAAAATGCAAATATTCTAGTGATGTTGAGTAGAGCCTCATCTGCCTGTTGCAAATCCTAATCCAAAGTTAGTAGGTTTATTCATTGTAAACGGTTATTGTGTAATACTTCTAACATGTTTATGAATAACTAAACTATGATATTTTACAATTGTATGAGCAGTTGTTTTATCATAGGAAAGATGAACTTAAGTATATAGATTATGTATTTGCTTAGTGAACTTTTACATAAAGAGAATATGTGAATGTTCTAGTGATATTGAGTAGAGACTCAATTTCTTATTGAAATCACAATCTATTATTAGTAAGTTTAATTATTGGAAATGTTTAATTAAGTAATAATTGAATGTTTTGCCTCGAGAAAAAAAAGAAATAGTTTTTGGCTTTTGCCACCTTTCTAAAGTATAAGTTGAGTTTTATAGTTAGTTTTTCCTGAAGCAATTAGAGTTAACATGATGACATATATGTGTATTTACTACTGAGAATTGTGAATTCCCACCTCGTTTGTTGTTTTCATGTTAAATTCAGGTAGAGACTCTTTCAAGAGGAAGAAGAAGAAGTGAATAGAATAGAGTAGTTATTGTTGCTACTGAACAAAGCTTGTATTTTATTATATTTGCTTTGGTTTGTATAAGGATTATGTATTACTCTATGCCATTTTAAGGCTAATGTTGTATATATATGATCTTTTCTTTCCCTCTTGGCTCTTTATAATAACGTGTAAGGTTATTATGAATCTAGAAACTTGTTTTATGTTAGAAGTGACATGACTAATACTATATACTATTATATATGTAGTATATACTAAGGTATAGGTATTATTTTGTTTCATACACCATCTTGGACAACTAGTTTTATCATCGTAGGTTTTTCTTTCCCCTCCTTAAGTGCCTTGGTCCAAAGGAGGCAGAATATGTCTTAGCCGAGATTCATGAAGGAAGCTCTAGCCATTATCTCAGCGGGAAGTCCTTAACACAGAAATCGATAAAGGCTGGATATTATTGGCCTACTATGAAAGCTGACAGCAAGGAAGACATAGAAATGTGACTAATGCCAGTGCCATTTAGACATTTATGCAGCACCACCAGAGGAGTTATCTACAATATACATCCCTTGGCTATTCTATCAGTAGGGGAATGATCTCCTAGCTCCTTTCCTAAGCACCAAGACAGGTCAAATACTTAGCGGTGGCTGTTGATTAATTTGCCAAGTGGATTGAAGTAGAACCGTTATCCACCATCACCTCTATGCGAATCCAAAAGTTCACTTACAAGAACACCATTAGTAGATTTACAATCTCGAAGTCAATTGTCACGAATAACAAAACTCAATTCAGAAATAAAAAAAATCAAGGATCTCCTGGTTAGTCTTAAGATCAAGCAACATTTCATCTCAGTGGAGCATCCAAAAACTAATGTGCAAGCTGCAGCCGCCAACCGAGTTATACTAAAAGGGATAAAAAAGAGACTTGACGATGCTAAGGAGAATTGGGTGGAGCAACTCAATCATGTCCTATGGGTATATTAGACTACGTCTCATTCCTCCACTGGAGAAACTTTCTTTAAATTAACATACAGTTACAAGGCTATGATCCTTGTGGAAATAGAAGAGTCGAGCTAGAGAAAATATAACTTTCATGAGGAGACCAATCCAGGCCTTATTGGCTATAAACTAGATTGGTTGGGAGAGCAATGATGTGTTGCCCACATCCGTGAGGCCGCCTTCAAATAGAGGATCGTTACACCATATAACACTGAAGTGATTCCACGAAGATTCAATCTTGGAAACCTCGTCCTCCGTAGGGTGGATATCGGAGGGAAAATTTTGAAGAATGGGAAGTTAGATCCTAATTAGGAAGGTCTATACAAGATTGTATCTGAAACCCACAAGAGAGCCTACACCTTGGAAACCCTCTTTAGAAAATTGATCAAAAAATTCTGGAATGCGGACAAGCTAAGGAAATACTATAGTTAAATGTATTTTTTTATTATTATTGTTAATCAAGTTTCGCTTTACCTCTTTTAATTTTGTTAAATCTAAATTGAATTGCTTAATTTAATTTAGATGTTTGTGTGATAATTGCATAAGTACCACATGTTAATGAGGATTAAAGAGAATAAGCAATGCATCAAAGGCTTCTTGGTTGTTGCTTGTTAAACTTGGTTGAATTTTGGGTTTTAGATTAATTTAGGATTAGATGGGTGCTTAATTCATTTAACCTTGATTAATTAAATTCTAGATTCTTATCTAGTAGAGAATTCATAGATCATCTTAAAGGTTCTTAATGTGATCTTAGACTAAGAATTTGGTTAGCAATTGAATGAAAGAGATTGAACAATGTATCAAAGGTGTTTGATGGATTGTTTAGCTTGGTTGAATTCTAGATTTTAAGTTAATTTAGGATTAAATGGGTGCTTAATTCATTTAAACTTGATTAATTAAATTATGAATGCTTATCTAGTAGATAATTCATTAATCATCGTAAGGCTTCATATGATCTAAAGCCAAGAACTTGGTTAGCAATTGAATGGATTCTTAGTGATCAAGAATGGATTAAACTCAAGAATAGTTGATTTCCTTGGATTGATTATTTACTTAATTATGTCTATAATTTTAATTACTTTCTATTAATTGATTCTGCAACCTTTTTCCCTCACTGATTGTTACCAAGTAGCCTTAATACTCAAGAGGGGGTGAATTGAGTTTGTAAAATATTTTGACAAATCTTGCACAAAACGTTTGATTATGAATTTTTGTTGAAGCTATTAATTGATTGAGAAGAATGGATAGAGAAGAATGAATACTTTAACTAACAATTGAAACAACCAAAACAGAGAAAAGTTCAAGCATGCATATAAAATAAACACAAATGTAAGAAAGTTGAGTTTAGAAGATCAAACAAGTGTTTATCCTAGTTCAGCCACCAATTCACTTGTGGCCTACGTCCAGTCCTCAAGCAATTACTCGAGATTTCTACTATATCTTTAAGTTTCAATAGGTGCTTGCAACTTTTACAATCTAGAGCACTGAACACTCCTTGGAATATCTCACCCTTTGTGCTTGAGCCTTAATTCTAAAGGGATACCTCACCCTTACAAATGTTTGAGGGATACCTCACATTCTTTACAAAGAATCAAAGTGTTTATAAGATGAAACTCTCACAAGAGTATGTAATACAAATTGAAACCCTAGAATGCTCTTTAAGAATATCTCAAATTGTTGCAAAAATAGAGCACAAATAATTCAAGAGTTGATTCATAGATTAGAGTGATAGAAAGATGTTTCAAGTTGTTGGTTAGCCATTAATGATGACCCAAGACATGTATTTATATTATTTTTGATCAAAGGAGCCGTTGGGTGCATTAATGACTAGCATTAAATGCTGATAAAATAGTCGTTGGCTAATGTTAGACCTATTGTAATCGATTAGACACTCTATGTAATCGATTACATGGCTGTTTGAACATGTTCTTGGCTTTCTGTGCAGCATGTAATTTATTACAACCTTTATGTAATCAATTACATGACCTCTGCCTGACTTGTAATCGATTACAACGTCAATGTAATCAATTACAAGGCTTTTGCCATGCTTGTAATTGATTACAACATCAATTTAATTGATTACAAGGCCTTTGTTTGGCTCGTAATCGATTACAATCACTATGTAATCGATTAAAATGGCCCTTAAACACATTTTTCAAGACCAATGAAGCTTGATGGCCATTTTTAACATAGAAAACCTTGGATTTGTTTGATATGTGAACTTGAGTTACAAACACCAAGATTAAAATCAATATTTCTTTAAAATATGAACTTTGAACATTAAGTTGATTTATAAAAGATCTTTCAAAAATCATTTGGAGATAGTTGAGATATATATTGAGAGTATTTTACATTAATATTCTAAGACCTATAACTTATACCAAATTATATCACTTTTGATCTTAGTCTTCATCTTGACTTTGTTATTATCAAAAACTTCATTGATATGCTTCAAGACATAAGCATTCACATTGATAACTTCTTAATCTGATTGCTTAATTAGAGTAATGAAAAGACTCGACTCAGTTGTGTCTTATACTACAAATATTTTGGTGAATCGGTTTATAAATTGATATAATTTGATAGTCTCGAAAACTATCAAATTTTGAAGGGCTTAACCCAATTATGCCTTATATTACAAATATTTTGGTGAATTAATTTATAAATTATTATAATTTGATAGTCTCTATAGCTATCAGATTTTTACGTCGTTTCCAGGGATCATTCTAAGTTTAATCAATCATATTAGGAGTATAATAAACTACTAACACTTCACTAACCTTTGTTTCAATTAGTTTTCAACATAATTGTGATCTTCAAGTGCAAGAACAAGCGGTCATTTACATCACTTGATTAGCATGTTTATTTTCCTTCTCTCTTTTATTTTACTTGTCCTAGATTTATTGATGATATTTATGGGGTAATAATGATTTGATGATTTTTAAGCTTTACATTGAGGACAATATAGAATTTACATTCTATTTATTGTTTATTTTTAGATTCTATTTTTCTAATTTACTATTTTTGTTTTAATTTTACTATTTTTTTTTAATTTTACTATTTTTGTTTTATTTTTTGTTGCTATTTTCTATTTCTATTTCTATTTTTTATTTTCAAATTTTGTTTCTATTTTATCTTTTTCTTAAAATTCTATTTTTCTATTTTTTTTAAAAAGAGAAAAATAAAAGAAATTGTGTTTTTAACTACTTTCCAATAAAATTTTGAGATTTGTGAAAGTTGTGAGCATGCATTAATTGAAGTAAAAGGTTTGTAACATAACTGAACAAATTGTCTTTCATCTTGAAATTAGCTAGTTTGGTAATGGAAATTAAATTAGTAGATTGAGTTTGATAGAAGCATACCTTGTGAGAGTTTGAGCCTTTTAATGAATGGATTAAGCATTTGTGTCATTCTCTTCTTTCTTGTGTGATTTTCACTCATAGAATTTGTTACTCTAGAACTTGTTTTGATACTTTTTTAGGCTACATTTTCACATGCATACATGAACATGATTGAGACATTTTTCTTGAATTAGCTATTTTAGCCAAATAGCCAACCTTACATATTTCCCTTGATTAACTCCTTTGAGTTTATTTGATCATTTCTTGTTTTTAGTTCATTACATGCCTTAAATGGAAAATAATGTTTTAACCTAACCTTAGGGAATAGAAGAACATTGACATCGTTATTAGAAGAGTTCTTGAGCAAGTGTGGCGGTATGCTAATTAGTATGCAAAGTGTTTGGTGAAAAGGAAAGAGTTGCCAATTGAAAAAAAAAAGGAAGAAAATTGAAAAAAAAAACAAAGGAAATGGTTGTAAAAAAAAAAAGAAAAAGAAAAGGAATATGTAAATAGAATTTGCATTAGATGGAGCTAGGATACATTTTCATGCTTGTTTTTTGAAGTCATTCCCAATGTTCTTTTGTTCTCTTTGGTATTTAACTTGTCATCTTCATATTATTCTCCTCCCTTGCCTTGACCCCATTACAACCTTGCATAAAGTCCTCTTGATTTATATGTGCATGTGTTTTAAGTAGCAGAGAGGTAGAAGATAAGCAAGCTTATGGTAGTGCAAGTTTTCATGGGTTAAATTGAGTGAAACACTTACCGTCTAAACACTTGAGGGATTGAGAGTGTATCTTGTGAGGTATAGAGAAACTTGATTAACAGTTAAATGTAAAACAATCAAAAAAAGATCTCAAAATTAAACATTAAGATTGTTAATCCCTGGGATTGATTAAAAGGTTATTCCCTCTCATCCCTATGGATGAGAGGGAAGAGAAACATAAAAGAAAAGAAATCTAGAGAGAAGGGAGAAGAAGAAAGATGAAGAGAGAAAGTGCTTACAAGAGCAACTAGGAGAAAATTAGGGTTCAGTTTCGTGGTTGCTGCTGTTTCTTAAATAACTATCTCTAAAATTAAAAATCTAAGGTTGTCCTCAGCTTAAGGTTAATCCTCTTCCTCTTAACTTTAATTGGACATCTAATTTGCATAATTTGGGATTAAGATGAGAGAGTTATGCCTAAAACATTCTTAACAGCTCTCTGAACCCATCAGCCAACTTCAAAGGGTGAAAACACCATCAACACATCACATTTTTATAAGTGGTCTTCATAATAATTGAAGATCTGTATCTCTGCTTTCAAATAGCATCAGTTTCAGCTCCAAATGACACCTTCAACCCAAATTACGGCCTAATCTTTGCACATTGTCTAGGTTCTGATGATAGCATCTCTGTTTTGACTTCGTGGCCTAATCTGACCCACTATACATTTGATTCAGTCTTTAAGATCTAATTAAAATTGTAGAGCTCTCTCTCAGATTTCTTATAAGGTAAAATTCATAATTTTTAGATGTATAGAACTCAAGTTATGCCCAAAATACAAAAAATAGTGTAAAATACCCAATAATGCTGAAAAATATAATTAAGTCTAATTTGAACCCAAACTTATGAAATGTGGCTAAAACTAATCAACTAAGCATATAAGAGGTCTAAGAGACCATTCTAAAGTGGATTTAGAGGTGTATCTAAGATAGGCATGATAACTCCATGATATATAATTATTTATGTCCTATATCTGTGCTATATTGATAGCTTAGTCCTTATTATGATGCATATATGGAAGATTTGAAGCTTATATTTGTCAAATTTCATTTTGATATCTTCCTATATAAACTTGTATAAATCTAGTATATTCTTTAAGTGATTAAGTGAATTGCATCTGTTAGTAACTTAGTGATTTTCCTATTGTAGGAAGAGTCCTAAACAAGTTGATTTGTGAAAGAATTAGGCCAGTAATGGAAGAGAAAACCAAGTGAGCAATTTAGTATATTATTCTGTGACATAGGCATGGAATATCACGGTATGGTGCATTCCCCTACTTCAGAATAGAGACTGGTGGCTAGCGCGCCGCGGCACAAAGGAGTTGATGCTGCGGTGTTAGTGACCTAATTTGACGTGCGCTGCGGTGTAGCCATGTTAATGCTGCGACGTGACTCTATTTTTCACAGCCTATAAATACTGTTTCATCATATTTCATGCGAGAGTTTTTGACATATTTGGAGAGCAGTGGCTAGGGTTTGAGCGTGAGACTAAAAAGAAGCAGAAGTAGCCAGGTTGGAGGCCATCTTCATCTTGGAAGAAGATTAAAGCATCACGGATCAAAATTATTGAGTTTCTCTCTTCCATTCCTTCTACTTTCTCTTTTCCATTATCATGAACATGATGTATATGCATATATTTTCGTGTTTCATGGCTAGCTAAGTTGCATATATGGTTTTCTTCGGATCCTCCTATACATATTGAATGATTTTGTAATCCTTTGAGTTTATATAGATGATTTGATTTTGTTCAATCATATGAATCTTAATGCTCTTAATTGTTTGATCAGCTTTTAAGTGATTTGTTGAAATCTAATGATCTTAGACATAGGAATTTGGATTTGAGATCATAGGTATGATTGATGCATGTTTAATTTCTTTCTAATGGTGGGGTGAGTTAATTCGCTAATAAGATAGAAATATACCTCTTAACCATGTATAGTAATTGTTGAGAATTGACTTAATGAATGGATTTTTCATTAGTTCTCAGGGAAACATAGTGAATTAGGTAAATGAAACATTATTGATTGACCTATACATAGGCTATTAGCTAAGTTAGTTTCTCAAGCCAACCTAATCCTTTCATTTATGTTGGTTATAAGGATTACTTGTTATCAATTGAAGTAGGAGGTGAAAAAGAATTCCTTATTCTCTAATCATTCGCTTGAATTCTCAATTTACTACATTAAGTCTTTTAATTAACTTAAACACTCAGATGAAGGCAGTGTCAAGCCCAGGCATATCAAAGGACATCTAGGCAAAGAGATTTTTATTTTTATGCAAGAGCTCAATCAGATGGCGTCTCTTTTCTTCTTCCAAGTTTACTCCAATCTTGGTGACCAGATCTAGCTTAGTGCCAAGTTGGATATGCTACAGTTCGCCCTCTGGCTAGGGTTTGGTACCCCGAATTTCTTCTCAAACATCTAGCTCAATCATAAGAATATTGACCTGATCCAAAACCAGGCTAGATGCGTTAGCCTTCGCTTACTTAGGGACCTTACAAAATTTAAGGCTCTCGTTATAGCATTTCTGTAACATCCTAATACCAATATCCTAGTATATCTGGATATATTCAGATAATTAGTATTAGTTATGTCACTTCTAAACTTAAAACATCAAACTAGATACATAATAACCAGACATGTTATTATACAGAGCTTTGCAGAAAAGAAAGATTATATAAATACAACTTTAACCTTAAAAGGGCATATTGTAATACATAAAACTTTCATATAAACCAAAACAAATATAATTTAATATACAAGCTTTGTTCTAAAAGTAGTAAAACCTACTCTAGTCTATCTACTTCTTCTTTTTTCCCCTTAGAAGGATCTTGACCTAAATTTACATGGAAACACAGTGGGGTGAGAATCCATAATTCTCAGTAAGAGTATTCTAAAACCAATCATACATAACATTCATAAAAATTGAACTTACTAACAATAGATTATAAGTCATTAAGACATTGATTCCTTACTTAATATCACTAGAATATGCACATATTCCTCTTATGTAAAGGTTCACAAAGAAATTACATAATCTATAAACATAAATTCATCTTTCATATGATAAGAACAACTGTTTATCAATTGTAAAATATCACAGCTCAGTTATTCATAAACATTTATAAGTTCTACACAAATAACCCTTCATAATGAAAAACCTAGTAACTTTGGATTGGGATTTTGCAATAGGTAATTGAAACTCTACTCAATACCACTGGAATATTCACATTTTCTAATTCTATGTAAACATCCATTAAGAAAAACCACAACCCTTAACTAACATTATTCAGAGATAAGACAACCGTCTATACAATTGACAAAGAATTGCAAAAGGATATGCATGCAATATACTCATGATTATGCAACGTATTAGAATAATGCTTGTGAAATACAATGTGATGGTGTATGTGTAGATTTGTATGTGTATCACTCACATATTCCACATTCTTTTAAAAAATGTAGATAAGAAGACTAACTCTTCAAACTACCTGGTAATGAGTGGACTGGTTTCTACTCACTTTAGTGAGAGTACTGATTCCACAACATAAAACTGATAACCCTGGCGCTTTGAAAATCTAGAACTGGTTCCTACTTACCTATGCTAATACATTACTTTTGGATATACAAAGGCTCATTTCATTAACATGGCTCGCTAAAGAATTAAGCATCATTCTATCCATAGTTCATCAAAAGAAACTAAGCTTACTTCACTATATAACTTAAACAAGCTATACATAAAGTCTAAGAACAGAAAACTCTGTTTCCTTAAGTCCCTAACTGGTTATCCCTCTTGAATAATCAATTAGGACTAGCAAATCTAATTTTAGACTTGTCCTTAACCAGTTATCTCCTTCAAGTAATCGGTTAAAAGCTAATCGTGCTCTACGTAAGCCTTTGTCATAAGCCAATTATCAGTTAGGACTCCCTTGCTAACCAGTTATTGAACAACAAGACTCCCTGCCATGCAATAGTAACTGGTTATCCTCCAAGACATAATCAGTTATTAGACTTAACCCACATTCTGCTACTTCCAAATAATCGGTTATGCACTCCCATAAACAATTATCTGGATTATTTTGCAGTAGAATACAAGGTCTTGTTCCATTGATTTCCAAACCAAAATCTAACCTTCCTAACATAGGTTCTAGTTGGTTTTCCACCCCAAAAGTGGTCTCTAAGCATGTTGTAACCCTCATGCAAACTTTCAACTCAATTAGCATGCATTTCATGAATAAAACAACATTTTCCTACCTATTTTACAACTACTAACACAAGTAGTCAAATGGAGGTTTCTAAGTTCACAACATCAACCATGCATAGATTAAGTTAAAAGCAAACCAAACTCAGACATAATAAATGAAAATCAATCAAAGGAACTATATATGCCTTAAAACCCACTTTTGTATCCACACAAACAAGCATGAACAACAAGTTGTTGAAGTAAAGAGATGAGGTTAAGGCAACAAGCACCGCTACCTCTAGTTTCTATGGATGATCCTTAAGCTTTGATCTTGGTCTTCTAATTTTTCCTTTCTTTCTTCTCTCTTTTCTCCTATGTTTCCTCTCTTCTTTTCCTTCTTTTCTTTCCTTTATTTTCTACAAGTTTGAACCATGAAAAGGGATAGAAATAAGAGAGAAAAGTCAAGAAAAAAAGATAAGAATGGTGACTCAAAAGCCATTTAGATATTTTGCTGAAACTCTATATCTTTTAGGATTACTTTAATCTCACATAATCAAGTTTCCTAACTTCCATAAGTATTATAGAAATTCTTAGGATTCATCTCAATCCTATTTTCACTATTTTCATAACTTTCCAAATATCTAACTCATCACTCAGATATTTAAACACTCACTCAGTGTACTTAAAAATATCAAACTAAGTCAGTTGATCCTCAAACTTTAACTACATCACAAACCATATATTTGTAGCCTAGAAATAAATTCTCCATATTTATTTTTGTTATCTAAGCAGTTTATACCACTTTTTGGGCCATCAACATCTATTTCTCACACTCAGTGATATAACAAAATAGTCTAACTATCTTTAAAAAGTTACTAAAGCTAACAAATAACTCTTGAACTAGTTACTAAACTTCCATAACCCTAATTAAGACTAACTGATTGGAGTGGATGTTACAATTTTTGGGCCGCAATTTGGTCGCCCTTTACTGTGACATCCTTGTCACTTTTATTGAGAAACTTCATAACCAAATGGGTATTAGATAATATGGCGCCAAGTGCATCTAACATAGGGTAGCCCAAGATGATGTTGTAAGCCGTCGGGCAATCTATGACTAAAAACCTGACATTGATGATCCTGAAGAGTTTAGGGGACCCTAGAGTTAAGTGGGTCTCATAGTATCCAGTTAGGGTGATCTTCTCACCAGTGAACCCTGTAAGCTCCCCATCATAGGGGGTTAGCTTCGTACGTGGGAGTTCCAGCTTTTGGTAAAGATCCAAAAACATGATATTTGTCAAACTCCCTTAGTCAACGAAAATGCGTCGGACTTCAGCATTGTTAATTATCCCCAAGATAACAAATGGGTCATAATGATCCGGGATAATTTCGCCATAGTCCTCATCTAAAAAAGTGATAGGGGCGTCTTCCGTTCTCCGGTCTATGACTTAGTCTTGGAGTGGGAGACGCTTAACACAATCATCATAAGGTATTTCTTCCGAACTTAATTAGACGAGCCACCACAAGCGAATCCACCTACAATAGTGTTAATGGTTCTGTTGGACTAGGCATGGCAGTTGTCGTTATCATAAGATGGAACATCCCTGTTCCTATCTTACTGGTCATTTGTATCACGACGAGGTGGACTCCAGGTCCTTCTTTGGAGTGGAGACGAGATTCGTTGAGGACTACATCTCCCATCTCTTCGTCTTCTGTGGCGTTCATTATCTTGAGCATGACTAATATATTGTTCCAGCCTTTTTACCGTGATCAAGAACTCAATGGCGTCGTGGAGTTAGTAACAGTCCTCAGTTTTATGACTATAGCTTTTTTGTCATGTACAATGTTTGGAACAATCTTTTTGCTTGTGTTTCTTCAAAAGTAGTTTTAAAGGAGGTGGCCTCTTGATGTCTTGAAACTATGTCTGTAACACTTCCCTCAAGATTATCTCATGTGAGGTGTTCAGAATAGTGTAATTGGAGTATTTGCCCTGGGGTGGACTATCCTTGGAGTTTCAAGACCGTGAGTTATGGTTGGCCTTCTGGTGAGAGGACTCACATTTCTCCAATCTCTTCTGGTCCTCAGTTGCCTCCTCAAGGTTTATATATTTCTAAGACCATTGCTGAAATCCTTGCATGTTCTCTTACTTTTCTTTGCCAAAGACGCGAAGAATTTGGAATCGGCTCGAAGGCAACTTCTAGCGTATTGGATGGCAATTCTATCGTCAAAATTTTCCATATTTGTACAAGTCGCGCTAAACCTTTTAACATACTTTAGAAAGGGCTCTTCACGTCCTTGGCGAATCTTAGATAAAAGCTTAATAGACCTGGGTTGTTCCTTGCTTGTAATGTACTGGAGCAAGAAACATTGTCTGAGGTCTGACCAATCGGTGATGGATCCTTGTGGCAAGGTAATGAACCATCTAAGGACTTCATTTTTTAGGGAAAGGGGAAATGCATGACATAGTGACTATGAAGGTCCTCCATGGAAACATATAGATTGAACGTAGACATCTATATGTTCCTAGGGGTCCGTAGTCCTGTCATAGAGCTCCATATTGGCTAGGAATTTGAAACTTCTTGGGACTCTGTACTCCAGGGTTGGGCAGAGAAGGGTTACCCTTGATCGCTGGGGTCCGGGTTGTTGTTGAAAACATTAACAATATTGGCATCAGGGTAACACCCCAACTTTTTGGTTAAGTACGATATTGTCCTAAATGTACTATTTTATATTTTCTATGAGTTATAAATTGAATTTGACTATTTCGTGATAATATTTGACTAATATATGTGATTTGCTCCGAGTCAAGAAAATAATAATTTTCTGGCCGAAAAAATCTTATTTTAATTATCTGAGTGATATGCATATTAAGGTTTTAATTTTTAGGATTTAACTGTGCAATAAAATAATTTTATTATTATAATATTATTTTATTTGACAGTACCTACTGTCTCAAAAATAGTAAAAATCTACTCCAATATGACCATGGACCCAGAAGAGTCTGTGGGACCTGCGTTTAGAAAAGCAGTCAATGTTTCTGGCTAGAGTAAATCCTAAGCCAATGGGAACTAGTCAACAATAGTGGCTTGAAAATTTTACACCAATAAGAAGCTAGTCCAAAAAAGTGGTTAGACTTGTTAGTTTATGACTAGAAAACCTAACCAAGTTAGCTTAAGCCTAACCAAGTTAGTATAGGAAGCTTATGTAGTAACTAAATGAAGTAAACCTAGTTAGCTATCTATTTAAGTCCTAGTTAGAGAAGGTTCTAAAAAAAAATATCAAGACAAAGCCTAGTTATCCTAAAGTAACTAAATAGTTAGGCAAGTAACTAAGAAAACTAACCAAATGCACTTAAGTGTAACTGGATTTCATAAATGAACACAAACCTAGTTACTTTCTCTTGGAGCAATTCGGTTACGACTCTTCAAGAAGGATCAAGAAGGTTTTTCTACACCAATTAGAAACAAGCTTGGAGCCAAAGCCTTTGATATCATCCATTGATCTAATCTAAGGTTGTTAGGAGTTAGGAGAAGTCAACAAACGAGGCCACCTCCTTTGAAGCTCATAGCCAAGTGCTAGGCTAGGAGACTAAAAATCATTTCATCTTCATTTTCAATTTACTATCACTTGAAACCTTTGTTCTCTCTCTACCAAAAACCAAAAATCACCATTGTTGCTCTTTAAGAGCCACACGGCCAACACCCTCACCTCACACCTCCACTCTTCTAAATTTTCATCTAACCCAACTTCTTAAATCCAAACAACATTCTAAGAACATCTCTAGTTGAGAGTTCTTCCAAAATCTTTCATCTTAAGCTTGGAAAATCACTTTGAATATTTTTCCTACAAGGTGAAAATTCTTATTTCTTATTTCTAACTTGATTTCTTAGGTTCTAAGCCATGATTGATCCATGGTTTATGTTTTTCTCATATAGTTGTAACTCTTTAAAGTTTGTTTGAGCATGTTAGGTTTCTTTTGGGGGTCACACGAAAATCATAGGAGGAGAGTAGAAGGAGTTGTCTTCCTTTAAGGTAAGAGGGGGATTTAATCTCATCAACCTTGTGTGGTGATGAGAAAATGTGATTACTATGTGACAATGAGATAATGAGTTTTGATGATAACAAACATGGAGATGATGAGAAGACCGAGTCTAAGATCTTCAAGTTGAGCCTTAGGACTTAGGATCTCTCTTGTAGAGAGCTTTTATAGGATATCTCAGTGTTTGGCTTAAAAGATCTAAAAACATATTTTCTTACAAACTAAATTAAAGTTTTAATATGGCTTTGAAAATCAAAGGGTTTGTGGAATTTCAGAAATCACCTGATCTATTTTCTAAAAGTGTTTTAAATGACTTGAAACAGAGGTATTTGAATACCTCCTTGTGGCATTCAAATAACCTGCTTCTGAACTATTTTATGAGAAAATGAAAAATAGTGGTATTCGAATACACCCTTGTGGTATTCGAATAACCTGTTTCTAAATTATTTTCTATGAAAACTGACATCAGTGGTATTCAAATACCATTATGTGGTATTCGAATAACCCATGAGTCTCTGTTTTATGTTTTGAATTTATACATGAACGCGTTTGCATTTATTATCATATTAAATTCCTCAAACGGCTATTTATGATCAAAAGCTCTATAAATAGAGACCTTGAGTCACTTCTAAAACACACGAAATTTCTGAAATCATTTTACCTGTGCTAAAATGCTGTTTACAAAATTCTCTCTTTTTCTCTTTGTTCTTTTGGTAAAATTCTGAGATATTCTTAGAGAGCTCTATAGTGCTTCAATTTGTATAATTTACTCTGAGTAAGAGTTTCTCTTCATCTACTTTCTACTATTCTGTATCGAGGGTGAGGTATCCCTCAAGGTTTGTATAAGGGTGAGGTATCCCTGCAGGCTGAGACTTTAGCACAAGGGTAGAGTTTCCTTGTGTGTGAAAAGTACTCTTTTGTGTAACAATTACAAGCACCTATTGAAGCTTGTATACATAGTGAAAAATCTCAGCTTTCGAGGACTGGACGTAGACCACAAGTGTGTTAGTGGTCGAACCAGGATAAATACTGTGCCTACTTCTCTATTCTCAATCTCTTTATTTTATGCAATTTTAATTTACTGCACATTTATTTTCCGCTATTCTTATTGTTTCTTTTCTTCTTCTCGTTCCTTCTGTGCATTTATTTATTAAGTTTTAATATTTGTATTTTATTTTAAAAGAGGTTTTGCGAAAAGTTTTATACTCAATTCACCCCCTCTTGAGTACTGGAAGCCACTTGTTAACAAGTGGTATCAGAGCTAGACTCATGTATAAAGAGCTTAGCAGCTTCAAGAGAACATGGCTTCTTCAAATGTTTGTTCAGAAGTATCTTCCATAAACCGACCACCCTTTTTCAATGGGGATGGTTATGCATATTGGAAGGAAAGAATGAAAATCTTCATCGAAGCTATTGATCTAGATGTGTGGGACGCTATTGAAAATGACACTTTTATACCTACACATGAGGTCGATGGCGTAAGGACCGAAACACCAAGAAATAAACGGTCTGATGATGACAAAAGAAAAGTTTAACATAATTTGAAAGTAAAAAATATTATTACTGCTGCTTTGGGATATGACGAGTTTTTTACAATTTCAAAGTGCAAAACTACTAAAGAAATGTGGGACACTTTTCAAGTTACCCATGAGGGTACTAGTGAAGTAAAGAGGTCAAGAATTAACTCTCTAACTCGTGAATATGAATTATTCAGAATGAACCAAGGAGAAAGCATTCAAGAAATGCCAAAGAGGTTCACCCACATAGTTAATCATCTTGCATCTTTAGGCAAAAGTTTTTCTAATGAAGATTTGATTAACAAAGTTTTAAGATGTCTTAGCAGGATTTGACAACCCAAGGTAACGGCCATATTAGAATCGAAGGATTTGTCGACAATGACTCTAGCTACCCTCTTTGGAAAACTTCATGAGCACAAACTAGAACTGAGCAGATTAAGTCAAAGCAAAGAAAATGATAAAAAGTAAAAAGGGATAGCACTCAAAGCCACTTCCTCATCAATCAACAGTGATGATGAAGAAAATGAAGAAGGCTCAAGGAACATCGAGGTAAACAAAGAAAATCTTAGTCTGTTAGTTAAAAAATTTGGTAAATTTCTCAGGAAAAAGGGAACGCAAAAAAGACCTCCCTTCCCTCCGAGGAAGACTCAATACAAAAGCGAAAGAGCTTCATCAACTCCAACTTGATATGAATGTGGCAAACCTGGTCACATGAAAATGGAGTGCCCAGTTTACCAAAAGAAGAAGGAGAAATTTGAAAAGAAGCCTTTCAAGGAAAGAAAAGGAAGAAAAGCCTATATAGCATGGGATGAAAATGACACGGATTCAACTAACAACTCAAATAGCGAGGAAGCTCAACTATGTCTCATGGCCAAAGGAGAAGAAGAAGAAAGCGAAAATGAGGTAAGTTCTAATACTACTTTATTGCCTTCTTACGATGAGTTACAAGATGCCTTTGAAGAATTGCATGAAGAATCTTTAAAACTCACAAAAATAATCTCTTCTTCTAAGAAAACAATCTATTCTTTAGAAAATCAAATTATTGTTTTAAATAAAGAAATAGAAGAGTTGAAAGTTGAAAATGAAACTTTGGGAATCATTGATGCATGCACAAGTCATTCTTCACATGCTTCTACATCTTCATCTTGTTCTTCATGTCATTTGCTTGAAAAAGAAATTGAAGACTTAAAGAACACTCTTTCTAAATTCACCTTTGGAAGGGATAATTTAAATATTTTATTATGAAGACAAATAGTGATTTTTCAAAAAGCCGGGATAGGTTATAACCCGAAAAATCAACAAAAACTCTATAAAAATTTCTTTGTGCATTCTAGTATTTCAAGTAGTCCTTTTATTAAATGTTTTTACTGTGGAAAGAAAGGACATAGTGCATCAACATGTAATGCAAGAAAAAACATTAATACAAAAATTGGAACAAAAATGGTTTGGGTTCCCAAGGGTACTATACCCAAAACTGACACACAAGGACCCAAGAAAGTTTGGGTACCAAAGGTTAAAACCTAAACTTATGTTGTAGGAGTGCTTGAAAGCTGGGAGTTCAAATTTGTATCTCGATTGCGGCTGTTCCAAGCACATGACCGGGGACGACTCAAAATTCACCATGCTTATTCCCAAGAATCATGGACACGTTACTTATGGTGATAATAACAAAGGAAAAATTCTTGGAATCAGCAAAGTCAAAGTCTTAGCGGAAACACATTTGGATAGCAAGGAAAAAGAAATTAAGGAGCTAGAAGATAAATAAAGACAAGAAGACTCACAAGCTTTGGAACTTCCCAAGGAATGGCAAACTTCAAAATATCATTCCTTTGATCAAATAATCGGTGATGTATCTAAAGGTGTAAGTACTTGTAATTCTCTTAGAAATGCTTGTAATCACTTAGCTTTTGTCTCTCAAATTTAACCTAAGGATTTAATTGAAGCTTTTGATGATGAACATTGGATCTTAGCTATGCATGAGGAATTAAATCAATTTGAAAGAAATCAAGTTTGGGAATTAGTTGCTAGGCCTAATGATCACCTTATAATTGGCACTAAATGGGTTTTTAGAAATAAACTTGATGAAAATGAGTTAATAATTAAAAACAAAGCTAGACTGGTCGCTAAAGGTTATAATCAAGAAGAAGGAATAGATTATGAAGAAACCTATGCACCGGTAGCTAGATTAGAAGCTATTAGAATGTTACTTGCTTATGCTTGCATCATGGATTTCAAATTATATCAAATGGATGTTAAAAGTGCTTTTCTAAATGGCTTTATTCAAGAGGAGGTATTCATTAAACAACCTCTAGGTTTTGAAAATCATGAACTACCCAACCATGTTTTTAAACTTAAAAAAGCTTTATATGGCTTAAAGCAAACTCCTAGAGCTTAGTATGAAAGGTTGAGTAAGTTCCTTTTAGAAAATGATTTTTGAAGAGGAAAAGTTGATGCTACCGCTTTCATTAAAATAAAAAGCATGATATTCTTCTTGTGCAAGTATATGTGGATGATATTATCTTTGGTGCTACTAATGAATCCCTGTGCAAAGAATTTGCTAAGACAATGTAGAATGAATTTGAAATGTCGATGATAGGAGAGCTGAATTTCTTCCTTGGACTTCAAATTAAACAAACGAACGAAGGGACATTCATAAGTCAAACTAAATACTACAAGGAATTGCTCAAAAGATTCGAAATGGAAAACGCTAAACACATGGCCATTCCGATGGGCACTTCTTGCTATTTGGACAAAGATGAAGGAGGTAAATCAGTAGAAATAACGAAATACAGAGGTATGATTGGATCTCTCCTTTATCTTACTGCTAGTAGGCCAGATATTATGTTTCTATATGCATGTGTGCTAGATATCAGGCAAACCCTAAGGAATCTCATTTAAGTGCTGTTAAACGAATAATGAAATACCTAGTAGGCACTTCACAAATGGGCTTGTGGTACAAATTGGATAGAAAAAGTACTAGTGGGACATGCCACTTGCTTGGTAGTTCTTTAGTTTCTTGGCATAGCAAAAAACAAAATAGTGTGACTCTGTCTACCGCTGAGGCTGAATACATTGCAGCCGGGAGTTGTTGTGCTCAAATCCTATGGATGAAGTAATAACTTTTAGACTACGGTCTTCAGCTTGATCACATCCCGATAAGATGTGATAACACTAGTGCAATAAATATCTCTAAGAATCCCATTCTACATTCCAGAACAAAGCATATACAGATAAGACATCACTTTATCAGAGATCATGTACAAAAAAAGGATTGCATTCTTGAATTTGTTGAAACATCTAAGCAACTTGCAGATATTTTCACTAAACCCTTAGCAAAAGAAGCTTTCTTTTATATTAGAGGAGAATTGGGCATAATTGATCAATCCAACATATGATTGCTTGTTATTTGCTTAATTATGATTTCAATCTTTCTTAAATTATTACTGACTTGAGCGTCAGAGTTATCCCAAAATCCTTTTTGCAGGTACCCCACCAAAAGGTATGCTTTCGTCTCCCAAAAATGCAATTCCTAGATATATATATATATATATATATATATGATTTCTTGTTTAAGTTATTCGAATACCTATCTATGGTATTCGAATACCATTGCTGTTATACATGTAAATTTGTGATTTTCTGATAGGGCTATTCGAATAGACCTATGGCTATTCGAATACCATACATCAGTATAGTACTCCTACAAGCTGGCGTATTCGAATAACTCAATAGTTATTCGAATAACCTGAGGCTTAGCATATCAATTTTTCTCACATGCCTCTGGAGTATTCGAATGCCTTGTAAGCTATTCGAATACTTGCCCTTGTTTTTCATTTTGTGTGTGTGGGTATTCGAATACTACAAAAAGCATTCGAATACCATAGACTGGAAGCCAAGCCAATTTGGCCATCTATTCGAATACATGGGAAGGTATTCGAATACCCTCTATCTAAAGGCTGCGCCCTTTGTTATTTCCCAACTGTTCTATTCGAATACTGATGTATGTCAAACAACATCATGTTTTGTTCTTATTTTGTATGCATTCTTGAGCATTTTAGGTATTTTAGTTTCCCTTTTAGATTATTTTTCCCTTAGTTCAGATAACTGCGGTGTTTTTGGTGTTCCTGTGCAGGATTAATGTTGATTTGACCTTGGATTGAATGGAATGCTCACATGTTTGAAGTTGGAGCTTAATGGATAGCAATAAAGGTGCAAAAAAGCCATTCCAGAGGGATCCACGGCCTGCCTGTGGATCAAACCACGGCCATGGATCGAGGGACAACTTAAAGAAGGAAAAGAGAACTCCAGTGAGTTCCATGGCCTGGCCGTGGAACCATCCACGACCGTGGAATTCAATAGAGTGCAAAGTGGCCTGTGGCTGAGAGATCCACGGCCTGGCCGTGGATCGCGGCGCGCAACAGTATTTATGTTTTTCTTTTTATTTCTTTTGGGGGCTTTTTAGCCAATGAAAACCCTAAGTTATAAATAGATGTTCTGAATAGAATTAGGGGTTCTAAATTGGGTTTTGGAGGAGGCACATTGGAGGCTTTGGGTTCTTGATCTTTTTTTCCTCTTCTCTCTTGGATTACGGGTTTGGATGTTTAAGAACATGTTTTCTGATTCTTTCTTCTCTATGTCTAAGTAGTTTCTTTTGTTTCTAGGATTGGGCAATGCCCTTTGATACATTGATAATGATTAATTGACGTTGTTTCCCATTTTATTAATCTTGAATGTTCTTTGATTCAATCCTTATTGCTTTTATTCATGTGAATTTGCTGGCAACTTATTTGCATCTCATAGGCATTTAGGGACGTACTGAGAGGTGAACCTAAGTGTTGGAACCATAAGAATTGAACTTAAGGTCTAAATCACAAGAGTAGTTTTAGCCTTTCGAGGATTCATTGAATTACCACAAAGCGTAATGGGTTCAATTTAAATTCAATTACCACGAGAGTAGGAATTGGTTTAATTGGGCACAGATCTTGTATCTTGAGAAAGAACATTAACTAATTTAGGGTAATTCACCTTCAATTGAATTTTAGATTTAATAAAAGGGTTGTCAATTAGGATTTATCTTGTATCATTGTGGTATCCCAATCTTGGAAGCTTTCTTGAATCTGAATACCTTTCTTGATAACTTGCTATTTTTGTTCTAAATTCTGCACTTTGTTGTTTATTTAATTGCTTTGTTACTATGTTCTTCTTAATCAATAATCATATTCCCTTTTGTTTAATTTAATTGAATTAATTAATTAATTGGTATTCATAGACACAGTCCCTGTGGATTCGATCTTTTTATTACTTGACGACGAAACCGTATACTTGCGGATTTCACGCATTAAGTTTTTGGCGCCGTTGCCGGGGACTGTATTTTTCTTGAATATTAATTTAATTTTTAATTTAATTATTTTAAACCTTTTTTCTTTTATTTGGTTCTTACGTTCTTGATTTCTCTTTGACTCTCTGCAGGTAATTTCTCTTGTTTATGCAAAGTACTAAACGTTCTGGGATTCTTGTTGAAGCAGATCCTGAAATTAAAAGAACTTTACGTAGAAGGAGAAGACAACACAGGCAAAGAGTCAAAGAAATATCTGAACCAACACTTGTCATGGCAGCAGCTGAGGATAATAAACCGTTAAAAGAGTATGCAGCCCCTAATGCTCGGGGTTTGCGATCTAGAATTACTCGGCCAGACATTGAAGCCAGGCACTTCACCATACCTCCTGCCTTACTGTCTATGATAAGGCAGAACCAGTTTGGAGGATTGCCGTCAGAGGATCCTTATGATCATGTGGATATGTTCTTGGAGTTCTGTGAGACCCTCAAGATCGAAGGCGCCTCTGTTGATACTATTCGTCTTCGCCTGTTTCCTCTATCATTGAGAGATAAAGCTAGAGCTTGACTGAAGTCTGTTCCCGCTGAGACGATAACTACTTAGGACCAATTGGAGCAAGCCTTCTTGGATAAATTCTTTTCACCTTCCAAGACTGCTCACCTAAGGACCCAAATCACAAGCTTTGTTCAGAAAGATGGCGAGTCATTGTCAGAAGCTTGGGATAGATATAAGGCTTTGCTGGAAGCCTGCCCACACCACGGGTTAGAGAAGTGGTTGATTGTCCACACATTCTACAATGGATTAGAATATTCTTCGAAGGTGTCTCTTGACTCCGCAGCTGGTGGAGCTCTGATGAATAGGAGGCCCACAGAGGCTTATGAGATAATTGAGAGTGTAACTTCAAATCATCACCAATGGGCCAATGAAAGAGGGCATAACCCGAGAAAGCTCTCGAGAGGTAAGTTTGAGGTAGATGGTGTTGATTTAATTATGTCAAAGTTTGATTCTTTAAATAAACGTTTTGACATGCTTGAGAAAGCTCATGTTAATGTCATAGGTGCCTCTAACAATTTTTGTGAGATTTGTGGAGCACAGGGACATATTGGTGCTGAATGCCAAGTTGGAATGGGATCCTCACATGGTGCACCGGTGGAGCAAGTGGAATCATGCCATAATTTCCATGACTTCAACCAAAAGGGGAGGAATGATCTGTATTCCCAAACTTATAACCCTGGTTGGAGGTCACATCCTAACTTCTCCTATCGGAATAGTCAATACCAAGCTGGGCAAGGTAGTGCTCAACCCTCTTCTGGATTTCCACAGGTACAAAAATCTAGACTTGAGTCTCTTCTTGAGAATTTTGTTGAGAGTCAGTCTAAGCAAAATGAGTAGTTTATGCACCATGGGCAAGTTATGACTGAGGCCACTAGAGAGTTGTCAGCTAAGGTTGATAATTTGGCCATTCATAATAAGATGTTGGAAACCCAGATTGCCCAACAAGCAAGCACTTCACATAGGCAACAAGGTAAGTTTCCTGGTCAACCAGAAATAAATCCAGTGAATGAACATTGTAAGGTTGTGAGTTTGAGGAGTGGAAAAAAGTTAGAGAATCCTAAGGGTAACGGGGAGAGTGAAAAAGATGAGGGGAATAAGGAAAAAGAGACTAAGGCACAACCCTTAGAAGAGGAGGAAACTAATGAGAAAGTGTCTAAGTATGTACCCCCTGAGCCATACCAACCCCCAGTTCCCTTCCCTCAAAGACTTGCTAAGGCGAAGTTAGACAGGAAGTTTGGGAAGTTCTTAGAGGTTCTTAAGAAATTGTACATTAATGTACCCTTCACTGAGGTGTTAAAACAAATGCCTACCTATGCTACGTTTCTTAAGGACATCTTGTCTAATAAGAGGAAGCTAGAAGAATATGAGACAGTAGCTTTAACTGAGGAGTGTAGTGCTTTAATTCAAAATAAATTGCCTCCTAAGTTAAAAGATCCAGGTAGCTTCTCTATTCCCTGTTTGATTGGCAACACAAATTTTGATAAAGCTCTGTGTGATTTGGGGGCTAGTGTCAGTCTTATGCCCCTTTCTGTGTGTAAGAAGTTAGAAGTGGGTGAGTTAAAACCCACAACTATCTCCTTTCAATTGGCGGATCGGTCAGTCAAGTACCCCGTAGGCATCTTGGAGGATGTTCCTATTAAGGTTGGTAAGTTTTATATGCCGGTGGATTTTGTCGTGCTTGACATGGAAGCTGATGCTACAATGCCGATCATACTTGGGCGTCCATTCCTTGCCACTAGAAGGGCGATCATTGATGTCCATGAAGGAAAATTGACTTTGTGATTAAATGATGAGGAAGTAGTTTTTGATGTTTTTAAATCTGAAAATAATTCTAATTCCTTAAATTCATGTAATCGCATTGATGCTACTAAAGTTGTGGATAGTGTTGTGCTTTCAGGTATACAGGAATCAGTGACTGATGCTATGCCCTACAAGGAAGGACCTAAGAAGCAGATTGACAAGTGTGTAGAGAAGCGTGAATTTAAACTCGGGGATAGAGTTCTTGTTAATAACTCGCTTCTACGTTTCTGTCCTAGTAAGTTATGGTTGAAATAGTCTGGACCATATGAGATTGTTCGAGTTTTATCCTACAGTGTGCTTGAGGTGCAGAAAGAAGGTCATAAGCCTTTCATGATAAATAGCCAGAGAGTGAAACACTTTGAAGGAGTGGGGACTGAGCACTACTCCATTGACATCACCTGAGCACAAAAACTAGACTAGAGTCGAGCTAATGACTTTAAACAAGCGCTTCTTGGGAGGCAACCCAAGTTTCTTTATTTTTTTTTTCTTTTCTTTTTTTTTTTATTTTGTGTGTTGAATTGTTGGTTTGATCTTTATCTCATAGATTTTGTCTAGGTTTGACCCTTTTTTGAAGCTAAATTTAGAAGAAGAGTGAAGTCAGAAGGTTCCACACTCAGCCCATGAAAAATTCTATGGCCATGGATTGAACACCAGAAGTTTTTCCACCACCGCAGTGAGTTCTTTTCTTTTATCCCTTCTCTTGTTTTAGATTTTTACATTGGGGACAATGTAAGTTCTAAGCTTGGGGGGTATTTTTGTATTTTCATATTTTCATTTTCATTAGTTTCATGCATTTTCATGTCTTGTTTTGCATTGCATTTTCATGTTGCATTTTCACACCATCATATCTCTTGGGTTTTTGGTTGAACTTGTGCCCCCTCTCTTTTGAGGATTTTGAGATGGTATTGATTTGGAACCCAATTGTTGATTCTTGTGATAGGCTACAGGCATTGTTTTAATTGATAGTAGAGGTGATCTTTTGATAGTTGATAATTAGCATATGTTCTCTGAATTTATGCTTCTCATTGAATTTTTAAACCTCTAAATGTGAGTTTTGAGCTTATATAGGACTTATGCATTATATGATTTTTGTTCCCATTCTTTGTGTTGAGTGATATTCCTCATTGATCTTGTGCTCTAGAACTTGATTTGAAACCATTTTGAGGTGAAATTTTTGGTTGCATACTTGAATGTGATTAAGGCATTTTAGGTATGTTTCTGGCCTTCTGAAATTGTTACACTTTCATTCTCTAGTTGCCCATTTTGATCCTATTGCATACTTATTTTCTTGATACCTATGCTGAAACATTGTTGGTTATCATTTAGAATATTAAATGGAGCGAATTGGGCTTGAAAGTTATTTGAAAGTTGTGCTGGGAATTATATGTATATGAGCTTCTTCTTTCTCAAATGAAAAAAAAAGAGAAAAAGAAAAAGAAAATAAAAGAAACATCATGAGATCAAAGCTTGAAAAAGATGAGAAGGAAAAGTAAGGAAGAAAATTCTTTGAAATGTGGAGTTATGTTTTAGATTGAAAAATTGTCTTTGCTCCATTTATGTTCTATTGGATTACTTGTGTTTATTGAAAATCTTGATTAGCCCTTTGTCATACCTTCCTTTCTCTACCTTACCTAACATCATTCCCATGGCCCCATTACAACCCTTGAAAGACCTTTTGATTCTTGCATGCATGCTGGTTATTAGTGAAAATCTGGTTTCTTATCAAGCATATGGAAGTGCATTTTCTTTGAAGGAATTCAAGCGCATTGTCTTCACCCTTAAACACTCTGAGTGTGGTTAGTGGAGTGAACTTAATTCAATCAGTGAGGATGCATGATTTCTGAGAACTTAGCCTCTAATTGGACTTGATTTTGATTACCTCTCAGATTCTTTGTTTGTCTTAGCCTATTGCTTGGATATTGTTTTCTCGGATTCCTTATTCTTTATTGTTTTTTGATCCCACATCTTGGTTTGACATTAGTTATTACTTGGGGACAAGCAAAGTCTTAAGCTTGGGGGGATTTGATGTGTGTGAAATAACATCATGTTTTGTTCTTGTTTTGCATGCATTCTTGAGCATTTTAGGCATTTTAGTTTCCCTTTTAGCTTATTTTTTCCTTAGTTCGGATAACTGCGGTGTTTTTAGTGTTCCTGTGCAGGATTAATGTTGATTTGACCTTGGATTGAATGGAATGCTCGCATGTTTGAAGTTGGAGCTTAATGGATAGCAATAAAGGTGCAAAAAGGTCATTCCAGAGGGATCCACGGCCTGCCCGTAGATCAAACCACGGCCATGGATCGAGGGACAACTTAAAGAAGGAAAAGAGAACTCCAGTGAGTTCCACGGCCTGACCGTGGAACCATCCACGGCCGTGGAATTCAACAGAGTGCAAAGTGGCCTGTGGCAGAGAGATCCACGACCTGGCCGTGGAATGATCCACGGCCGTTGATCGCAGCGCGCAACAGTTTTTATGTTTTTCATTTTATTTCTTTTGGGGGATTTTTAGCTAATGAAAACCCTAAGTTATAAATAGATGTTCTGAATAGAATTAAGGGTTCTAAATTGGGTTTTAGAGGAGGCACATTGGAGGCTTTGGGTTCTTGATCTTTTTTTCCTCTTCTCTCTTGGATTACAGGTTTGGATGTTTAAGAACATGTTTTCTGATTCTTTCTTCTCTATGTCTGAGTAGTTTCTTTTGTTTCTAGGATTGGGCAATATCATTTGATACATTGATAATGATTAATTGACGTTATTTCCCCTTTTATTAATCTTGAATGTTCTTTGATTCAATCCTTATTGCTTTTATTCATGTGAATTTACTGGCCACTTATTTGCATCGCATAGGTATTTAGGGACGTACTGAGAGGTGAACCTAAGTGTTGGAACCATAAGAATTGAACTTAAGGTCTAAATCACGAGAGTAGTTTTAGTCTTTCGAGGATTCAATGAATTACCACAAAGCATAATGGGTTCAATTTAAATTCAATTACCACGAGAGTAGGAATTGGTTTAATTGGGCACGGATCTTGTATCTTGAGAAAGAACATTAACTAATTTAGGGTAATTCACCTTCAATTGAATTTCAGATTTAATAAAAGGGTTGTCAATTAGGATTTATCTTGTATCATTGTGGTATCCCAATCTTGGAAGCTTTCTTGAATTTGAATACCTTTCTTGATAACTTGCTATTTTTGTTCTAAATTCTGCACTTTGTTTTTTATTTAATTGCTTTGTTACTACGTTCTTCTTAATCAACAATCATATTCCCTTTTGTTTAATTTAATTGAATTAATTAATTAATTGGTATTCATAGACACAGTCCCTGTGGATTCGATCTTTTTATTACTTGATGACGAAATCGTACACTTGCAGATTTCACACATCAAATACATCTCATGGTATTTGAATAGATTTTGGGTATTCTTTAAATACCCCCTACATATCCGAATGGGTCTCTCTCTCATTTCTCTCTGTTTTCAAAAACCCTTTGGTTTCCCTCCTCCTTCCTAATCCCTCTTTTTCTCTCGTTTCTCACCGTTTCCCCCTACTCTTTGTTCCATCTCCTCCATCTCTTTTCTATCCATGGCTTCATCTTCTTCTCGCCCTAAGCGTCCTCGTACGAAGACGGCTCCATGCAACAACCCGCTGGACCTTTGAAGGCTCTCCTCCAATGAGCAACAACTTGGGCGGTTCATTACACACTTTCGGGAGCGCAACCTAGTGCAACCAAAGTACCTCGACTTGGGGTTCTTCGAAAGAGAAGGTGGTTTTGACTTTCTAAATCGGCTGAATCACTAAGGCGTACTTTATTTCTGCTTTTTCTCAGTTGTTTTGTATCCCGACCTGGTGAAGATGTTCTATTACAACCTGAAGATTGAAGGTCAGGAGCTGCACTCCAGTGTCTACGACCAAAACATTATGATCACATCCAATGATTGGGTTCAAATGTTTGGCTTGCAGTCAGCTGGCCACAACGTTGACGAAGACTCGCTTCTTCAGCTCTTCAATAAAAATAGAGCAATTAAAGATGTTCTAAGACCTGGGTTGGCATTACCTTCGACTCAAAAGGGAGTCAAAGGAGGCATGATGAAGATCCAGGACAGGCTCTTACATTATGCTTATGCCCACATCCTAGCCTCTAGAGGTGGGAACTACGCCTACCTGAGTGAAGATGATGTGTTCATGCTGTGGATTCTAAAGCAAGGCCATCAGATTAACTGGCCCGTCTTCATTATGAAGCATAAGATGAGGGCAAAAGGTAAAGAGCGGTCTGAGCTTCTATATGGAGTGATCATTACTGCCTTCCTAGGAAAGTATCCTTATATTCTAGAAACCAAGCGAGCGACTTTGCTAACCCATCATCACATGTTTGGGTCATTTAGCCTCAACAAAATGAAGATGATCAAGGCCGATGAAGGCTGGGTGTTCCCAGTGGAAGTTGATGATGATGAGGACGACCCTTAAGGCGATCCTGCTGCCCATACTGCCCCTACTGCTGCTGCTGATATCCCTGCTCCTGCTCCTATCACAAATGAGCAAATCTTGGCTTCTATGTTGGATAACAGAGCTTACATGGAGAATACCTTAACTATTCTGTTTGACAGAATAGCTAGTGTTGAGCGTGAACAGGATGCACTTCGAGCTCTACAGTCTGGCAATGAACCTGCCTCTCCTCCTCCGCCACCAGATGCCTATTTCTAGGACCTGCTTCATCTTAGGATTTGTTGTTTACATTCTAATTTTTGGATGTTTTTTGTTTATTGTATTGGCTATTTTTGGACCAAAATTGTATATGTTCTTGGCCAATTATATTTAATGCAATGAGTACTTTGATCAGTCTGTTGCCAATTATAATCGTTTATTGTTTATCACATGCATATTTATAGAAGTGCTTTATTGAATGCATGCATCCTTTTTGATCTTGTCAAAAGAGGTAGAAAAATAATCAATCTTATTTGAGAAAAGACAGGTTAAACTAGAACAACATTGGCTATTGGATTCCAAAAGAAAAAGGGAGAATATGCTTATTTTTTATTACCTCTGAGAGTAAGTCTCCTATCTTTTTTAATTCCAATTTATATGAACTAATGCTTTTCTCAATGATAGTTTGTCATCATCAAAAAAGGGGAGAATGTGATTACCATGCGATAATGAGATGATGAGTTTTGATGATAACAAACATGGAGATGATGAGAAGACCGAGTCCAAGATCTTCAAGTTGAGCCTTAGGACTTAGGATTTCTCTTGTACAGAACTTTTATAGGATATCTCAGTGTTTGGCTTAAAAGTTCTAAAAACATATTTTCTTACAAACTAAATTAAAGTTTTAATATGGCTTTGAAAATCAAAGAGTTTGTGGAATTTCAGAAATCACCTGATCTGTTTTCTAAAAGTGTTTTAAATGACTTGAAACAGAGGTATTCGAATAACCTTGAAGGTATTCGAATGCAATCATTCTAAAAAATGCTTTTAAAAATGTGTTTCAAATAGTGGTATTCAAATACCTCCTTGTGGTATTCGAATAACCTGCTTCTGAACTGTTTTATGAGAAAATGAAAAATAGTGGTATTCGAATACACCCTTGTGGTATTCGAATAACCTGTTTCTGAATTATTTTCTATGAAAACTGACATTAGTGGTATTCGAATACCCCATAATGTTATTCGAATAACCCACGAGTCTCTGTTTTATGTTTTGAATTTATACGTGAATGCGTTTCCATTTATTATCATATTAAATTCCTCAAACGGCTATTTCTGATCAAAAGCTCTATAAATAGAGACCTTAAGTCACTTCTAAAACACACAAAATTTCTGAAATCATTTTACCTGTGCTAAAATGTTGTTTACAAAATTCTCTCTTTTTCCCTGTGTTCTTTTGGCAAAATTCTGAGATATTCTTAGAGAGCTCTATAGTGCTTCAATTTGTACAATTTACTCTGAGTAAGAGTTTCTCTTCATCTACTTTCTGCTATTCTGCATCGAGGGTGAGGTATCCCTCAAGGTTTGTATAAGGGTGAGGTATCCCTGCAGCCTGAGACTTTAGCACAAGGGTAGAGTTTCCCTGTGTGTGAAAAGTGCTCTTTCGTGTAACGGTTGCAAGCACCTATTGAAGCTTATGTACATAGTTAAAAATCTCGACTTTCGAGGACTGGATGTAGACCACAAATGGGTTAGTGGTCGAACTAGGATAAATACTGTGCTTGCTTTTCTCTTCTCAATCTCTTTATTTTATGCAATTTTAATTTACTGCACATTTATTTTCCGCTGTTCTTATTGTTTCTTTTCTTCTTCTCGTTCCATCTGTGCATTTATTTATTAAGTTTTAATATTTGTATTTTATTTTAAAAGAGGTTTTGCGAAAAGTTTTATACTCAATTCACCCCCCTCTTGAGTACTTGAAGCCACTTGGTAACAGAAAATGGATTGTATGTGTGTGAAGAATCCATAAGGATTCACTTATTTGGTTGTTTAATGCTTTCTTATTTGTGGTTGATTTTATTTGTAAGCATATCTATAGCTTTAAAAATATATTGCATGTGTTTATAGATGTATGAATATTATTGTAGGATGTGAATAACATGTAAGGATTGTATAAGTGTTCCAAAGAACACCAAAAAAGCTCACGGTTTCCCCAAGAAAAAGAGAACCAAAATGTTCTCAACTATTTTCTAAAACAACGATTTAAGAAATTTAGGTAAAACAATGAATCTGAAAGTGATTTAGAAGATAGAAAATGATTTACTGATTATCTGTGAGAGGTATGTTGAATTCGGCCAACATGCCATTCAATGTATATTTGAGTTCTAAAATTATTTTCTAAGGTAGGTTAAGTAGCTAATCTACAAAAGAATTTAATTTCAATGAATCTTTGGCAAATAAAATGAATGAACTTAGAAGAATTCGTTATGAGTAAGAAACAAAGAAAACACTTGAAAAATACTAACGTAGAGCTCACTCTTTGAGTTTTGAAGCGTGTTAGCAAGTTTCAAGGTGTAAATAAGGGTTAAGATTAAAATACGCAGTATTTAGAGAGAAATGTAGAAAATATCATTTAATGGGTTTTCTATACAAAATGCTGTCAAAATTTACTAAATTTAGACAAATAAAAAGAAAAGGTTCCATAATATGTTTATAGCGTATGGAAAATATTCTATGTAGTTTAAAAGTATTAGAAATAGCTTACGCATATTTAAACTAATGATCTTTAAGCTATACGGTTAAGAAAATGACTTAAAAATCTCACGCGATTGAGAAAATGATTTAAAAACATTACGCGACATTTAAAAATGTCAAAATATTTTTATGTGATTTAAAAGCATTTGTAAAAGTGACGCGATTGTGAAAATGCGATAAAATTTCTATGTGACTAAATGGAACAGTGAGTTTTACTGTCGGGCCAAAGTGGTGGACCCGAACATGTTAAGATATGGTACTATCAAGTGGAGACATACTATATTTGTGAATAATGAGACTGAGAGTATTTATGTAAATAGGGTGATATATCAATATTGAGGGTATTTTTGTAATTATGGTTCTTGTCATGCATTAAGAGTTGTGTCAATTTGGTTAAAAAATTGGCGATTGATTGACGAGATAAATTAGACCGTGTCGTGGGTGTGATAGGTGTAGTGTGGTTCATTAATTGAACTTGGAGGCGTTAGTGTGCGAAGAATTCCACATATGGACAGTTGGTAGCTCCTCTGGGCTGTGATAACAGGCAACACATTAACGATCTCGACAAGCACTATTCTTAATCAAGATCTTGTGGAGACTAATTGGTACAATACTTGTAGTGCACAACGTATTTGGATAGTGTACTACTACACGATGTTTTGGACTGTGGGCTATAGACACGACGTTGGACAATGTAATAGTTTGGTTGGGCAGCTTGAGGTACTAATAGTTCTTTTCGAATCATTCTCTCTAATGTCAGTGTTTAGCTCCATGGAGTAGGAACGAGTCGGTATGCATTAGCATCCATGATCTGCATCTTAATGTTTACTATAATCTGTGATAGAATATATGATGTGTTAATTTGAGGTACTATATATGATGTAATGGTATGCATTACTGTAATACTTGTTTGTATTGTCATTTTCTTTATTGCCATACTAGTAACGATGTAGATTGTCTCACCTCTTTGTATGCGTTCCTGTATTATTATCATTATATTCTGTAAAGAGTTTGAGGAAGAGGAGCAGCCTCTTGATATTCAGTATTCGGAGGAGTGCCAGCCGAGTGAGCAGTGCGAGGATGGCGAGCTATTAGATCACCCCCACTATCTGGATTGATCTTGAGATCATGACGTTGCCTGGATTCTTTGGTTTTGTGAGACTTGATTTTCATTGAGGCTCGGAAGCCTGGCGACTGTGTGAGGATAGAGGATCGGTAGTATACGTGGGACGTCTGACTGTGTCTTTGTGTAGAGAGTTTGATGAGGAGAATATTTTTACTACTACTCTGTATTTGCATCTTGAGATGCCTTTGACTCTTAGGCGTTATTGGGGAGGAATTTTCCATGCGCCTGGTGAGATTAGTAGTGTGTCGACAGCACAGACTCATGTCCGTAGAGCTGCGAGACATCCAGGATTTCTGTTATCCGATGCTCTCTCTGAGAGTGATCCTTCGGAGGGTTGGGAATCTTTGATGTGCACTTGGGCATGTTATGTTTTAGTATTATGCTGACTCTTTACTGTTTTATTAAATAGTTGTAGTTGTAAATTATTTGTATACGTAAGACAAAATCATATGTATATTATGGTGTGTGATTATGCTTTGCCTTATTTTGTGTTTTGGGTTATTTTGTTTAAACATTATTATGTATAAAAGGAAAAAAAAATTACAACTCATATTATTTATGTAACAAACGTTTTATAACTTGGGTAGGATTTTATTTTTATTGCATCAAAAATATGACATCCGCACAAGGGTGTTACATTAGTTGGTATCAGAGCCCAAGTTAGAGTCTTTTGGGGTTGTGGTTGGTTGGGTTTGTTTTTGCTTGTATTGTGTGATTCTCTGTGATTTGTTTTCGAAAGGTTACATTTGACCTTGTTTTGTCTTGTTGAAGAAAGAAGATGTCTGGTGGAAGAAGAGTACGTGTGAATGTGGAACGTAATGTGGACCCAATGACTGTAGCTGCTAAGACTATGCAGCAAATGGTGAAAATAATTACTCAACAAAATCAACGAGTAGCTCAATAGCAAGATGCAACTGCTGATGCTCTAAATTTGTCTGAGTTTAGGCGCAATAACCCACTATAGTTTAGAGGCAAGTTTGACCCTGAGAAGGCGAGTCTCTGGATCCAAGACTTGGAAAGGGTGTTTGAAGGAATGGGGTGCGCAGATGATAAAAAGGTGACCTATGCTACTTTTATGTTGAGAGGAGATGGTGAGAATTGGTGGAGAGGAACCCGCTAATTATTATAAGCTGAAGGGACTGAAATTACTTGGGAGGTGTTTAGTGAAGTATTTCTGGAGAAGTACTTTCCTGCTAGTGCCCGACATGCCAAGGAGATGGAATTTCTTGGTTTGTGCCAGGGTAACATGACTATTGGGGAGTATACTGCTAAGTTTGAGAGCTTGTCACAGTTCTCAAGATACTTTCAAATTCGACCTGATAAGGCATGGAAATACCGTAAGTTTGAGAGTGGGTTGAGGGTAGAACTGAAACGAGGAGTGCTACCTATGAGGATGAATGAATTTCCTGCTTTGATGGATACTTGTCAACGACTCGAGGAGTTGGAGCCGTCACGAGATCCCAGAAATCGTAACTTTGGACTGACAAGGTTCCAAAGAGGAGCCAACAATAGCAATAACCGATTTCAGCGCAAGCCTTATTCGAGACCACCGGGAAGTCAACCTCAACGTCCATCTGTTGAGGGAAGTTCTAGTGGTAACAGAGCTGGTCAAAATGTGGCATTTATGCCAAGATGTTTTAAACGTGTAAAGAGTGGCTATATATCTACGGATTGTTCGATCAGAGGAACGATCTGTTTCAATTGTAGAAAACTTGGACATGTTTCTAGGGATTGCACTCAGCCGGAAAGGAAGCCTGCTGTGAGTAATGTTCGTGCTGCTCAGCCGCGATCAGGAGGGCGAGTATATACGATGACTGGAACTGAAGCTTCTCAGTCTGAAGATCTTGTTCAGGGGGAAGGTGTCCTTGAAGGTAATCTCTTGACTGTGTTATATGATTCGGGTGCAACACATTCATTTATTGCATATGATTGTGTGGAATGGTTGAAACTGCCTGTGTCTTCTTTGAGTTTTCAATTGATTTTTTCTACACTAATTACCAAGCCTGTTGTTACATCCAAAATATGTCTGAATTGTCCTATCATTATAAAGGATCATGTATTTTCGGTCAATTTAATTTGTTTACCTCTTGTTGAGATAGATGTAATATTAGGAATGGATTAGTTATCTTCTAACCATATCCTAATAGACTGTGCAAACAAAACCATAGTTTTTCCTAAGGAAGAAAGTTCTAGATTTTTGACTGCCGTTAAAGTCAAATCATTGTTGAGAGATGGAGCTCAGGGATATATGTTGCTATCTTCTTTAGAAGTTAAAAGTGAGAAAGATGTGAACGCTATTCCTGTCGTTAATGAGTTTCCAGAGATTTTTCCTGACGAAGTACCCGGTTTGCCACTGGAAAGGGAGATCGAGTTCTCTATCGATTTGGTGCCAGGAGCAGGTCCTATTTTGATTGCACCATATCGAATGTCACTGACAGAGTTAGTAGAATTGAAGAAGCAATTGGAGGAACTGTTGGAGAAACAGTTTGTTCGACCTAGTGTTTCACCATGGGGAGCACCAGTGCTACTAGTCAAGAAGAAGGATGGAACTTCTCATCTTTGTGTAGATTATCGTCAGCTGAACAAGGTTACGATAAAGAATAAGTATCCACTTCCAAGAATTGATGATTTGATAGATCAGTTGATGGGAGCAGCTATTTTCTCTAAGATAGATCTGCGATCAGGTTATCATCAGATTCGTGTCAAGGTAGATGATGTACCTAAGATAGCTTTCTGACCCTGTTATGGGCATTATGAGTATCAAGTGATGCCGTTCGGAGTGACAAATGCTCCTGTAATATTCATGGATTATATGAATAGGATTTTTCGTCCGTACCTAGACAGATTTGTCATTGTTTTTATCGATGACAATCTAATCTACTCTCAAAGTCAAGAAGAGCATGCTGAACATCTCAGTATAGTTCTCCAGATTTTGAAAGAGAAGAAGTTGTATGCAAAGTTGGCAAAATGTGAATTTTGGTTGGAAGAGGTTCAATTTCTAGGCCATGTGATTTCCAAGAAAGGTATTATGGTAGACCCGTCGAAGGTGGAGACTATTTTACAATGGGAAAGGCCTAAGACAATGACGGAGGTCCGGAGTTTTGTTGGATTGGCTGGATATTACCAAAGGTTTATTGAAGGTTTTTCTAAAATAGTTGGACCACTTACACAGCTCACAAGGAAGAGTTAAGCTTTTGATTGGATGGAGGAACGTGAAGCAAGTTTCCAAGAGTTGAAGAAGAGATTGACGATTGCACCAGTGCTAATTTTACCGGATCCTAACAAATCTTTTGAGGTGTATTGTGACGCTTCTTACCAAGGGTTAGGATGTGTATTAATGCAAAACAAGAATGTGGTAGCTTATGCTTTAAGACAGTTGAAGGTCCATGAAAGGAACTACCCAACGCATAATTTGGAACTAGCCGCAGTGGTCTTTGCGTTGAAAGTGTGGAGGCATTTTCTATATGGAGCTATGTTCAATGTCTTTAGCGATCATAAAAGTTTGAAACACTTGTTTGATCAAAAGGAATTGAACATGAGGCAGAGGCGATGGTTAGAATTCTTGAAGGACTATGATTTTAAGCTTCAATACTATCCAGGAAAGGCGAATGTGGTGGTGGATGCCTTGAGTAGAAAAGTGGTTAGTGTTTCTACCATGATGATAAAAGAGGAGGACCTGATTAATCAATTTAGAGATCTATGGTTGTCAGTGGAATTGGTACCAGGAAAGATTCGTCTAAGTAAGGTTATGGTTTTGAATGACTTGTTGGATGTAATCCGAGAAAAACAGGGTGAGGATTCGTTTTTACAGAATGAAAAGGAATTTTTAAAGCAAGGTCATAAGGCGACAGTGGAGGAAGGATCAGATGGAATCTTAAGTTTTAAAGGGAGAATTTATATACCTGATGATTCTGATCTTAAGAAAGTAATTTTGGATGAAGCTTACACTAGTAATTTGAGTATGCATCCGGGGATGATTAAGATGTATCAAGACTTAAAGCGGATGTTTTGGTGGCCAAGAATGAAGAGAGATGTAGCGGAACATGTGGCATCTTGTCTCATTTATTAGAAGGAAAAGTGGAACATCAAGGACCTGCCAGTATGTTACAACCTTTAACTATTTTGGAGTGGAAATGGGATAGTATCTCGATGGTTTTTGTTACCGAATTACCAAGAACGAGGAAGGGTCATGATTCTATATGGGTTATAGTTGATAGGCTTACGAAGTCAGCCCACTTCTTGCTGATCAATATTAAGTATTCGTTGGAGTGATTAACCCAAATGTACATCAATGAAGTTATTCGACTTCATGGTGTACCCACAAGTATAGTTTCTGATAGAGATATGAGGTTTACGCCAAGGTTCTGGCGAAGTTTGCAAGAAGCCATGGGAACTAAAATGCGATTGAGTTCTGCCTATCATCCGCAGACTGATGGTCAAACGGAGAGAACAATTTAGTCGTTGGAAGACTTGTTGCGTGCTTGTGTGTTGGAATAACAAGGGAGTTGGGATGAATTTTTGTCTTTGATTGAATTCACCTACAATAATAGTTATCACTCAAGTATTGGGATGGCACCTTATGAAGCCCTATATGGACGACGATGCCGAACACCTTTGTATTGGTATCAAGATGGGGAAAGTATGACCATTGGGCCCGATCTTGTGCAACAAACTACGAAAAAAGTGAAGATGATACAGGAGAAGATGAGGACGACTCAAAGCAGACAGAAGAGCTATGCTGATAAGCGAAGGCGACCTCTTGAATTTGAGGAAGGTGAGCATGTGTTCTTGCGAGTAACACCTATGACTGGTGTCAGGAGAGTTATCAAATCCAGGAAGCTTACTCCTAAATTCATAGGGCCTTATCAAATTATTCATCGGATAGGTCCTGTAGCCTACCAAATAGCTTTACCACCTTTTCTATCCAATCTACATAATGTGTTCTATGTGTCTCAATTGAGGAAATATATCCCAGATCCAACGCATGTTATACAGCCAGATTAAGTGCAACTGAAGGATAATTTGACGTATGAAACACTTCCTGTTAAGATTGAGGACAGGAGAGTGAAGTAGCTTCGAGGGAAGATGATTGAGATAGTAAAAGTAATATGGAATAATGTAACGGGAGATGCTACTTGGGAGCTAGAAGAAAAGATGAGGGAGCAATACCCTCAACTGTTCTGAGGAACAACAAATTTCAAGGACGAAATTTTATTAGTGGGGGAGAGTTGTAACACTCTAACTTTTGGGTTAAGTACGATATTGTCCTAAATGTACTACTTTATATTTTTTGTGAGTTATAAATTGAATTTGACTATTTCGTGATAATATTTGACTGTTGTGTGTGATTTGCTCTAAGTCAAGAAAATAATAATTTTATGGCCGAAAAAATCTTATTTTAATTATTCGGAGCTGGGGGATCTTACTGAACCCAATTCCGAGTGATATGTATATTAATATTTTCATTTTTAGGATTTAACTGTGTAATAAAATAATTTTATATTATTATAATATTATTTTATTTGATAGTACCTACTGTCTCAAAAATAGTAGAAATCTGCTCCAAAATGACCATGGACCCGAAAGAGCCTGTGGGACCCGCGTTTAGAGAAGCAGTCAACGTTTCTGGCTAGACTAAATCCTAAGCCAATGGGAACTAGTCAACAATATAGGCTTCAAAATTTTAGACCAATAAGAAACTAGTCCCCAAAAGTGGTTAGACTTGTTAGTTTATGACTAGAAAACCTAACCAAGTTAGCTTAAGCCTAACTAAGTTAGTATAGGAAGCTTATGTAGTAACTAAATGAAGTAAACCTAGTTAGCTATCTATTTAAGTTCTAGTTAGAGAAGGTTCTAAAAAAAAATATCAAGACAAAGCCTAGTTATCCTAAAGTAACTAGATAGTTAGGCAAGTAACTAAGCAAACTAACCAAATGCACTTAAGTGCAACTAGATTTCATAAATGAACACAAACCTAGTTACTTTCTCTTGGAGCAATTCGGTTACGACTCTTCAAGAAGGATCAAGAAGATTTTTCTACACCAATTAGAAACAAGCTTGGAGCCAAAGCCTTTGATATAATCCATTGATCTAATCTAAGGTTGTTAGGAGTTAGGAGAAGTCAACAAAGGAGGCCACCTCCTTTGAAGCTCATGGCCAAGTTCTAGGCTAGGAGATTAAAAATCATTTCATCTTTATTTCAATTTACTATCACTTGAAACCTTTCTTCTCTCTCTACCAAAAACCAAAAATCACCATTGTTGCTCTTTGAGAGCCACACGGCCAACACCCTCACCTCACACCTCCACTCTTCTAAATTTTCATCTAACCCAACTTCTCAAATCCAAACGACATTCTAAGAACATCTCTAGTTGAGAGTTCTTCCAAAATCTTTCATCTTAAGCTTGGAAAATCACTTTGAAGATTTTTCCTACAAGGTGAAAATTCTTATTTCTTATTTCTAACTTGATTTCTTAGGTTCTAAGCCATGATTCATCCATGGTTTATGTTTTTCTCCTATAGTTGTAACTCTTTAAAGTTTGTTTGAGCATGTTAGGTTTCTTTTGGGGGTTACACGAAAATCATAGGAGGAGAGTAGAAGCAGTTGTCTTCCTTTAAGGTAAGAGGGGGATTTAATCTCATCAACCTTGTGTGGTGATGAGAAAATGGATTGTATGTGTGTGAAGAATCCATAAGGATTCACTTATTTGGTTGTTTAATGCTTTCTTATTTGTGGTTGATTTTATTTGTAAGCATATCTATAGCTTTAAAAATATATTGCATATGTTTATAGATGTATGAATATTATTGTAGGATGTGAATAACATGTAAGGATTGCATAAGTGTTCCAAAGAACACCAAAGAAGCTCACGGCTTCTCTAAGAAAAAGAGAATCAAAATGGTTCTCAACTATTTTCTAAAACAATGATTTAAGGAATTCAGGCAAAAAAATAATGAATCTGAAAATGATTTAAAACATAGAAAATGATTTACTGATTATCTGTGAGAGGTATGTTGAATTCGGCCAACATGTCATTCAATGTACATTTGAGTTCCAAAATTATTTTTTAAGGTAGGTTAAGTAGCTAATCTACAAAAGAATTTAATTTCAATGAATCTTTGGGAAATAAAATGAATGAACTTAGAAGAATTCATTATGAGTAAGAAACAAAGAAAACACTTGAAAAATACTAACATAGAGCTCACTATTTGAGTTTTGAAGCGCGTTAGCAAGTTTCAAGGTGTAAATAAGGGTAAAGATTAAAATACGCAGTATTTAGAGAGAAACATAGAAAATATCATTTAATAGATTTTCTAGACAAAATGCTGTGAAAATTTACTAAATTTAGACAAATAAAAAGAAAAGGTTCCATAATATGTTTATAGCGTATGGAAAATATTCTACATAGTTTAAAAGTATTAGAAATAGCTTACGCATATTTAAACTAATCATCTTTAAGCTATACGGTTAAGAAAATGACTTAAAAATCTTACGCGATTGAGAAAATGATTTAAAAACATTACGCGACATTTAAAAATGTCAAAATATATTTATGCGATTTAAAAACGTTTGTAAAAGTGACGTGATTGTAAAAATGCGATAAAATTTCTATGCGACTAAATGGAACAGTGAGTTTTACTATCGGGCCAAAGTGGTGGACCCGAACATGTTAAGATATGGTATTGTCAAGTGGAGACATACAATATTTGTGAATAATGAGACTGGGGGTATTTATGTAAATAGGGTGATATATCAAGATTGAGGGTATTTTTGTAATTATGGTTCTTATCATGCATTAAGAGTTGTGTCAATTTGGTTAAAAATTGGCGATTAATTGATGAGATGAATTACATCGTGTCATGGGTGTGATAGGCGTAGTGTGGTTCATTAATTGAACTGAGAGGCGTTAGTGTGCAGAGAATTCCACATATAGACAGTTGGTAGCTCCTCTAGGCTGTGGTAATAGGCAACACACTAATGATCTCGACAACTATAAGCACTATTCTTAATCAACATCTTGTGGAGACTATTTGGTACAATGCGTGTAGTGCACGACGTATTTGGACAGTGTACTACTACACAATGTTTTGGATTGTGAGCTATTGATACGACGTTGGACAGTGTAATAGTTTGGTTGGGTAGCCTGAAGTACTGATAGTTATTTTCGGATCATTCTCTTTAATGTCAGTGTTTAGCTCCATGGAGTAGGAACGAGTCGGTATGCATTAGCATCCATGATCTACATCTCAATGTTTACTATAATCTGTGATAGAATGTATGATGTGTTAATTTGAGGTACTATATATGATGTAATGGTATGCATTATTGTGATACATGTTTGTATTGTCATTTTCTTTATTGCCATATTGGTAATGATGTAGATTGTCTCATCTCTTTGTATGCGTTTCTGTATTATTGTCATTATATTCTGTAAAGAGTTTGAGGAAGAGGAGCAGCCTCTTGATATTCAGTATTCTGAGGAGTGCCAGCCAAGTGCGCAGTGCGAGGACGGCGAGCCGTTAGATCACGCCTACCATCTGGATTGATCTTGAGATCATGACGTTGCCTGGATTCTTTGGTTTTGTGAGACTTGATTTTCATGGAGGCTCGGAAGCCTAGTGACTGTGTGAGGATAGAGGATCGGTAGTCTATGTGGGACGTCTGACTGTGTCTTTGTGTAGAGAGTTTGATGGGGAGATTATTTTCACTGCTACTCTGCATTTGCGTCTTAAGATGCCTTTGACTCTTAGGCGTTATTGGGAAGGAATTTTCCATACGCCTAGTGAGATCAGTAGTGTGTCGATAGCACGGACTCATGTCCGTAGAGCTGAGAGACATCCAGAATTTCTGTTATCTAATGCTCTCTCTGAGAGTGATCCTTCAGAGGGTTAGGAATCTTTGATGTGCACTTGGGCATGTTATTGTTTAGTATTATGCTGACTCTTTACTGTTTTATTAAATAGTTGTAGTTGTAAATTATTTGTATTCTTAAGACAAAATCATATGTATATTGTGGTGTGTGATTATGCTTTGCCTTATTTTGTGTTTCGGGTTATTTTGTTTAAACATTATTATGTATAAAAGGAAAAAAAATTACAACTCATATTATTTATGTAACAAACATTTTATAACTTGGGTAAGATTTTATTTTTATTGCATAAAAAATGTGACATCCCCACAAGGGTGTTACAATCAGCGTGCTGTCCCCTTTGGATATTATTCACATTATGTTTTCCATTTTGAAGTTGCATTATGGGTTGATCGTCTTACAAGGTCCGTCCCAGATCCTCCAATCTATGGTATTGTTCTTCTAACATCACCCTATGTTGTTGCTCCATAACCTAGAATTGATTTCTGGATATGTGGGATTGACTCATGTGTTCTGGGTGAGACATACGGTTATAAGCTTCAACGTTCATAGGTCTTAGGCGCTGTTGCACAAGGATTCTAGAGTCATGAACGTCAAAATTTGCTCATTGCATGCGGATTCCAAGTCTATCACTTACAAGAATTTTGCGTGATGGGTGAGGGCTCTCGTTAGAAAGCGAAGTTTCGTACCCATCGTGTAGAAGTTCTACATTGGGTTCCTGGTTTCTTGCGGCAGAGGTTGTAGCGACTAGTGGTGGAGTAGGGTGGGGAGGGCATTGCACCGCTGGTCCTTGCCTTTGGTCTACAGAGGTTTGTATAGCGTCTCATTTCCTTAAGTTTTTTCTTGTGTTCACCATAGTTGGGTGGGAATAAAAGTTTATCATTCCCATAGATGGCGCCAATGTTCTGAAGTGGATTCAGATGTATACTTGAGATAGGCACGTCACAGTTGTTTCCTCCTTGTGCATTAGTAGTAGAGCGTATTGAGATGAGGGGTTGGTACCTGCAAAGGGACTCCAACGCTCAGGTTAGGTTATGCACAAGTTGGGTTTATGCTAAGGGTAATAAGTTACTTGAGAAGGTGAATAAGCCTGATATTTATAGAAGTTAGATAAATACATTCCCATAATAGTTACAGGAAAGGATACATTCCCTTATTAGTTGCAGAAGATCCTTATAATATCATAATATAAATATTGCAATTATGGGCAGTTAGAGGTAATTATGGGTGCTATTATTTTGTAATATCATGATTGGCAGTAACAGATATTATTAAGATTTATCTATTATGCAGATCTCACGGTAAAGTTGTTGCTACCCAAAGTCATGGTCTGATAAGCATATAGTCAGGATCTCATTTGCATGCCATAAGCAAATTCCTACTAAGGGCGTCAATGAAGAACTACGGCATACTGCGTGTTGAGTCAACCCACGGGACATGATCCCGGATCACGATCCAAAATAGAGACTAAATATGAAGGTTAACTAATATATAACAATTGTATTTATTAATTATCATGAATAAATCAGATGTTTTTTCTTCAAACACTTGTTACTTTATTCATCTATGATCACTACAACCCATAAGGTTACCATACCTTGGAGAGGTTTGAGGAATAAAAGGTCTGAAGAGGATCAACTATTCTGATATCCGTACATGATGGCCAAACAAGAGAATCCACTTAACTAGCATCTGAGGTCAAGGAGTGCATTTAAAGGTTTTCACCTGTACCCTAATGAGTCTGGCCTTAACCCATAATCGACCAGGTTTACAGTGGTTAAGCATAGCCAACCATAGCCCGAGACAGTGGACTTCACACCAAGAGGCTTTCGTGTCAACTATATTCCATAATTTGAAGACTAAAATTAACCCATAAACCTAAAAAAGGTTTAACGAGGTTACAACAATAAGCCTAGCCTATAAGCCTAGCAAAAGGTTTAACGTTGTTACACGCTTTAGACCATTGCCCAAGATAGTGAACGTCACTCTAAGAGGCTTCTGTGTCATATTACATCTGAAGTTTGATTGTCAAATATTCCTAAGTTAGCCCAACTATCAAGATCAAGCTCTGGGCTCATCTTAGTTGGGGAGAAAAGAGTGTTCATTAAGTCTAAAAACAACCATTGAGATCGAGCATTGTAACCATTTTGGTAAGCTACACGAGCAAATTGCTAAGTGTAAAACGAATATCGAGATCGAGCATTGGACCCATCTCGGAAAGCTACACAAGCAAATTGAGGAATACCAAAATCAAGCGTTGGATCCATCTCGGCATTGTAAAAGTAAAAATATGCCAAGTATAACATAGTCACCGAGATCGAGCGTTGGGCTCATCTCAGTGAAGAAAAGGAAAAAACAACAAAAGTATGGAGAAAAATACTAAGTATTTAAATAAAATAAAAAAGGTGCCTGAGGTTGAGACGTGTCCATATACAATTTTGAAACCCCACACAGGGGGAAATAAAATGAAAAGCAAGAAAATGAAGTGGTCAAGCATCCTCCTCTAAGGTCACCTCTTCCACCTCGACCTCTATAGTCCTTTCATCCTCTTGCCTGCCCTTTAGAGTTGAATGCTCCTATTCTGCTTCATCAACCCTTTGAGTAACATGGTCGATGGGAGCAATTGTGGGGGGACCAACATCAACAATTCGACCATCTCAAACAAGCTTCATCGAACCAATCCCTTCTTTATGAAAGTCTAGGTTCAGGAGACAAAGTTAGGCAAGGGTGTTTGTGAATGACTCATCCATAGACTTTGACCAGTCATCTTCAAGTCCTATGATTTTTGCATTTAACCTAGCCTCGGTCTGACGGAGGAGTTGATTCTCAGCTCGGACGCCGGCAAGGGTAGACTCAGTGGAAGTAATGTTTTCTTTCAATAAGTTCTCCCAAGTTACCGCTTCAGCAATCTGGACCCGAAGTAAGTTTACCTCAGTAGCCTAGACCTTGTGAGTTGTCACCTTAGCGGCATGCTCGATAAGGTGAGTGACCCTAGCCTAGAGCCCGGTGATCTCAACTCCACGAAACTCAAGCTCTTTATTTACTTGAGCTAATTACCTATCCTTTTCGGGTGACAGTGAACTCGAGATTTTGTTTCTCACCCCGAAGGGCATTAAGCTCTCTCTCCAAGTCTTGAGCCTCTCGAACAGACTCAAAGACCCCCTCCAAAAACTGAAGGAATGAGGCATTGCGTAGATACCAGATTTGAGCATCCTGGAAGAGCTCCACTAAGTCAAGCTCAATGAGCACATCGGCATCAGTAGGAGACAATAAGGTGTTGTCAGTGATCCTTGGGGCATTAACCTCATTGTTCCACATTGAGCCAAAAGAGAAGTGCAGTGGAGCACCTTCCAAGATGGTTGACCTCGGGCCAGTTGGAACTAAAGGAGTAACCTTAATAGCTGGCCCCTTTGGTCCCTCCTATTTTCAATCTTCCTCTTTTGAGGTCATAGTGGTTGTGCTGGAGAACTAATATCTGCCACTTGAACCTCAAGAGGAAATGGAGGAGCCGTTATCGTCACCCTCAAAGTAGCCACAGGGCCCAAGATCTGAATGCTCCAGCCCTCTTTACTGCCAAACTCTGGGCAAGATGTTCAAGTCCAGCTTGGGATACCATGCTTTTTTCAAAAAGAAAAGAAGTGTTACAACACTAAAGAGAAATTGAAAATATAAATAAAACACTTGCATGGAGGATGAGATACCTAATAAAGCTTTTACAAAATCGGCGAGCTCATCCAAGACATCTTTACAATAAATGGCCCCTTTTGTGTCAGCCCATTCCACAAGCAAGTGAAGGGCCTCAACCTCATCTTCAAGGAGCTCAGATATTGGAGTTTCGATTTCTTCTATCCTTCACTCCTAAATGGCTTGGGTCCAGTACAAGTATAGACACGGTTAGCCATCCAGGGTAACAAAAAAAAGAGTTGACCCCGGAGTCCAGTATATTATGAAGAAGTCTTTTTTAAAGGACTCATAGTATAGTTTGAACAGACTGCGTCCAGCTTGCACCCACAAAGTGACCCACCCTTTCTATTGGTTATTCTTGGTGGGTAAGAACTGGGTGAAGAGGAAGAAGAAGGATCTGGTTGAATAGGGCCACTCAAAGACTCGATATAAAAGTTTGAATGCCCAGAAGAACCCCCACGCATTTAGGTGAAGTTAAGTTAGTCCCACGCGCACACAGTTTAGGACACCAATCTCGAAATCAGACAATGGAAGTTGCACCCTAATCTTGGTAAAGAGTGCCTCGTACATATAGATGAAGTATCTGCCTTCAATCTATACAGAGCACACTCTTTCTTCTTCAAGTGAATGGCAGATAGCATACTCCATATCCCTTAGTCCATCCATGGTCAATTACAGGTACTGTTGTTTTTCATAGGTGTCCTTAGTGATTATCACGCAAGACGAAGTACCTAAAACCTCCCGGTTAACCCATTAGTATAAGATGACATCACAGGGTAAAATAAGATCCTTTTGCTCTGAAGGTTTTGGTTCCTACCATGACATCATCTACAGAGGATGCACCCGTATTAGATTCAGAAGATTCACTTAAGTTTCTTAAGGCTACCATAAACTCAGAGAGCGGACGGACCGGTCCTTGCCTTTCCAGCTCTCTGGCATGATCCGCTCTCCAAATTGGCTTCAGGATCCTCATTCTAGTCAAGGAATTTGGACCATCATCAGAATCCCCACTATGAGCTTGAAGCCTCCCTCCTAACTGAGGCAGTGAGGATAATGGAGAACTCAGAATCTCCATTGACATACCACTATTTTATACTGTCTCTTCACTCCCTGACATTTTTCCTCTAGTAAATGGTGTTTTGAAAAAGAAAAAAAGGTGTGAGTACCTTGAGTTTGAACAGTGAAAAGAGCTTTTGAACAATGAAAAGAGCATGAAAAATGCTGGAAACCGTCATAGGTACTCGCTAGAAATCGCTTGGTTCACCGAAGGAGAACGTAAAAAATGATAGATGGTGAAATGTAACATCCTTCAAAACATGTTAAACTTATAAATAGTTACAAAGGTAGCTTGATACTTGCTTAACATACTTGTTTAATTGTGTGATAGTCTGAGTTAGTTTAGGTACTTTGCTGCAACCTGAAAGGTGAAAAGTAGCTTAAAATGACTCAGATATTAGCATAAATGACTTAGCTAATGAAAATAAATGTGGATAATTTATTTCTATGTCACAAATGTGTAGACAGTTATATGATTAAAATTTGGAAATAATCAGAGTTAGTTTGGTATTTTTAAGCATTTTAGTTTAGTATTTTTAAGCATACTAGTTGTGTGTTTTAATGTCGGATTAACTAGTCACAAATATGAAAAATTATGATTTTGATGAAACAAGATTTTTTTATGAATCTTAAGATTTATTTTAAACTTGTTGGAAGTTAGAAAATTGGATTTGGAGAAATCTAAGTATTTTTAGTAGATATGGTTTATACAATGTGATATCAAGAGCCTTAAGCTCTCTCTCATGTTTTGCCTCTTTTGTTGACTTTGCATGTGAGATATTTATTTCATATTTAAAGACTTCTTTTCTCTCAATCTCTCATTCTCTCAACCATGCAGCAGCTAGCCAAGGAGAAAACTAAAGAGAAGAAGAGGAAGAGAAGAAGAGGAAGAAGAGGAAGAGGAAAACTAAAGGGAAGGCTATGGTTTGAGATCATCCAAGACTTGAAGCTCCATCTCAGCTGCTAGAGGTAGGGGATTTGAGTCTTTTTAACTTCTTTTCTCCATTTTCACCATTGATGCATACATGATGCATAATAGGTTGATGTTCACATATTTGATGCATTACTAAGCCTTCATTTTTAGTCATTTACACTCTCCATGCACTTAATAAATTAAGTTTGGTTATGTTTTGTATGTTTTGAACTCAAAATGGATTTAATTGAATTTTTCAGCATGATTTATGTCTTACACTAATCCTGTATTTGGGTCATATCTTGGGATGTAAGTGGATGTTTATGGTGAATCTTATGTCATTTTAAAGATAATAGAGAGCTCTACAATCTTCATGAAGACATCAAATACTCAATCATACGTTTGGATGGCTCAAATTGGCATTGAATCAAGAACTAAAGTGTTGCTCCTGGCAGAATGACCTTTGTGTACTGTTCATTACACTGCTCGTAGTGAAAGTTGTAGAATAGGCTGAAATTTTGATGGTTGATAGTTAAGACTCAAATATACAACTTTCATGTTGAACACTCTTCCCGATTCAGACTCCTTGGAGGTGATATTGGGCTTGGAAGTCAGAATAGAAGAGCTGCGACTGGGCCTGAGTAGTGTGCAGTAATTTGAACATATCTGGAGTTATAGAAATGATATTAGACTCAAACTAAAGCCATTTGAAAGCTAAGATCTAGACCTACAATCTTCATGAAGACTACTTGGCTCAAAAATGACGAATGCAATGACTTTAGAGCTGCATGATTTCAGAGATAAAGAATCTCTAGAATTTTCTACTCACCAAAAGTTATTCAACATTTTCCACTACTCCACCTACTCCACCAACCACCATGACTCAGCCCCCTTTGACATTTTGTATCTCTAACCCTCTATAAAAGGGAGGTTATGCAGATCATTGTGACATGTAGAGCTTCTATGTAGAAGTGTTGTTATAATTAAAGTGTTAGTTTTTGATTTTGAAGATTTCTCTTCTTCTTTTTCTCTCCTTCTCTCTCTTTGTTATTTTTCATGGTTCTTGAAGGTTCTTCAATGGTGATGGCTATGGAGAACTAAACTTCTTTGATCAATCCAAGAGATTGACAGTCTTGATGATTAATCTTGAGATTTTATTTTAATTGTTATATATTCATCTATTAATTAAGTTTCTCTTTCTCTTCTTCTCTTGTTTAAATTCTGATTTAATGCTTAATTTGATTAGAATTTGTATATATTAATTGCGTAATTGTCATATGCCAAGAGATGAATTCAGAGGTTAAATAATTTATTAAAGGTGTTTGATGAAATATTTAGCTTGGTTGGATCTTGATTTTTAAGTTAATTTAGGTTTTGGATGGATGCTTAATTTGTCTAACCTTAATTAATTGAATTCTAGAAGCATTTCTAGTAGAAGATTCATAGATCATTGATAGGCGTCTTAATGTGATCTAAGACCAAGGATTTGGTTGATAGTTGAATAGATCTATAAAGATCAAGGATGGATTAAAATCAAGATTGGTTAATTCTCTTGGATTGGTTATTTTCCTAATTTTGTTTACTCATTTTAATTGCTCTTTATTGTTTAATCTTGCAAAATTTCCCCCCCCCTGTTCATTAATCTCTTAATCTGACTTCATAATTAGAATGATCTATGGGCTCGACCCGATGTTACCTTATGCTACAAGTAGTTTTTGGTAAATCGGTTATAAATTGATTTAAATTTGGTAATCTCGACAAGTGTCAAATTTTTGGCACCGTTGCCGGGGATCATTCTGATTTTGTTCAATCTTATTAAGAGTTTATTTAACTACTAATCTCTCACTAACCTTTATGTTGCTGTGTTTTGGTGGATTTCAGGCGAAAACGTGTGATTACGGGTCATTTTACAAGAATTTCGTATTGACAGAAAATATGCCCAGAATGAGCTGAAACTTGGTCAGTTGAAGGAAAATAGCCTAATAAACAAGACTCACAATTTATTGTGAGGTCACCCCTGGTTTTTCCAAAATCCATCGTTTAGATCAGTTTTTTAATTTTTTAATATTTTTTATTACATTTTTTAGTTTCATTTTTATGTAGTTTTCATGCTGTACAAGTCCTATAATTTTTAAAAATCATTTCATTAGTCAATTAGATTTATTTTGGTATATTGTTAGAGTTGTCTAGTGTATTTTACTTGTTTACTTATTTTATTTTATTTTATTTTTGTGTTTTGATTAATGCATGACTAGGTCTAATCGATATCTTGCTTGAATTTGATCCCGAGATTGATAGAACATTGCATAGGTTGATTAGAACTCATAGGCTAAGTGAAAGAATTGAGTCTGAATTTAGTTGTGACGGTGAATCGAAAGTGCACTTGAGATCTTAAGTGATTCTAAAATCATGGCGATAACTAGGAAAAATAGGACCCTTAAAGAACTTGCTGCTCTGATGTAACTTACCAGTCTTTGTGCATTCAATATCCTAATCTTGATGTTGACTTCGAGTTAAAATCTGGATTGATACACTTGTTGCCCAAGTTTCATGGTCTTACAGGTGAAGATCCCCATAAGCACTTAAAGGAGTTCCATGTGGTCTGTTTAACCATGAAGCCACATGGAATCTCCGAGGAGCATATCAAGTTGAGGGCATTCCCTTTCTTTCTTGCTGATGTAGCCAAGGATTGGCTGTTCTACCTTTCACTAGGTTCTGTCACGAGTTGGGATGATATGAAGAAATTATTCTTGGAGAGGTTCTTCCCGCATCCGAGCAGTTGCCATTAGAAAAGACATTTGTGGTATAAGGCAAATGGTGGTGAGACCTTGTATGAGTATTGGGAGAGATTCAAAAAGCGTGTTCGAGTTGTCCCCACCATCAAATTAGTGATCGCTCTTGATTCAATATTTCTATGAGGGCTTCTGCCGATGGATAGAAGTATGGTGGATGCCGCATCGGAGGTGCATTGGTGGATAAAACCCTACTACTGAGAAGAGATTTGATAGGAAATATGGCGACCAATGCTCAACAATTTGGCACAAGAGTCCTTACCTCAACCGAGAGGAGTTAATGAAGTTCAATCGTCTCATGTAGATCAATAGAGAATGGAACATAGACTTGATGAATTGACTTCTTTGGTGAGGCAATTAGCGATGGGACATGTACCGGGTTACGTACAAGAGCGCACTGCAAGGGTGTGTGGCATTTGCTCTTCCTCATCTCATCCCTCGATGCATGTCCCACACTTCGGGATGGTGGTTCGCGTTTCCGAGAATAGTCGATTCGGAAAGTGGCATTTTTCCTAGTAGACCTCAATATCAGCAGTCCCAAGTGACCAAGATATGATCCATTTTCTAATACTTATAACCCTGGTTGGAGGGACCATCCTAACTTGAGATATGGGAATTCTAGTCAGCAGCAACAACCCCAACAGCAGCAATTTAGATACCAAGCTGTAGGTCCTAGCAATAAATACCAACCACCTACATTCAGACAACAACAAACTGTGCAGCCACCTATGCAGCAGCCCCTCATGTTGCCAAGTCCTACAACCAATCCATCCGAGCCATCATTGGAAGATTTGATGAAACAAATGGCCACAAATAATATTCAATTCCAGCAGAATGTCAATGCCACCATTTAGAACCTGCAAACTCAGATTGGGCAATTGGCTACCACCGTGAGTGAATTGAAAAGTCAAGGTTCGAGCCAATTGCCTTCACAAACAGTCAGTAACCCAAGAGGCAATGTAAGTGCCATTACTTTGAGAAGTGGCAGAGAAATTGATGGTTCTAATTTGCCACAACCGAGCTCCCATTGCAAGAACCAGATACTGAATCAGTCCAAAAGAAATGTGCTGAGAATTCAGATTTGGTCACAACCAGAGCTCCCATTCCACTACCCTTCCCAAATAGAGTGACACAGTCCAAGCAGATAGCGCAAGCAGAAACAGAGAAGGAAGTCATGGAGACATTCAGGAAGGTGGAAATCAATATTCCCCTCCTAGATGCAATCAAACAAATTCCCAAGTATGCCAAATTTCTCAAGGAGTTGTGTACTCACAAGAGAAGACTTAAGGGTACTGAGAAAGTCAGTATGGGCAGAAATGTTTCTGCGATGATTCAGCCAAGCATGCCAAAGAAATGTAAAGATCCTGAAACTTTCACAATCCCTTGCACTATAGGTAATTCCAGATTTGACCATGCAATGCTAGATTTGGGTACCTCTATTAATGTCATGCCTACGTCAGTGTATACGTCTTTGAACATTGGCACCTTACACCCCACTGGTATAGTGATTCAGCTAGCAAACAGGACTACCGCTCACCCTGCAGGAGTGCTGGAAGATGTGTTGGTGCGAGTAAATGAGCTAATTTTCCCAGCAGACTTCTACATTTACGGACATGGAAGATGAGTCTTCAACAAATCATGCTCCATTGATTCTAGGAAGACCATTCCTCAAGACACCAAGACCAAGATAGATATACATCTTTGGTACCCTTTCTATGGAATTTGGTGAAGATGTGGTACAGTTTAACATTTTTGATGCCATGAGACATCCCCTTGAGGAGCATTCAGCTTTTTCATGTTGATGTGATTGAAATTTGGTTGATGATACTTATCTTTGATATGAATGTTGAATTCCACGATATTGCTAACTTTCGGATTAAATCACTTGTGATATATGTGTTAGCTATGGTATTGAACCATGTGCTGCATGTCTTTGAGATTTATGCGGTTATGAGTGATGATACAGGTACTTATTTGACTGATGCAGCATATGAAAATGTGAGTCAAAATTATGTCGAATTTAATGCTGCTGAGTTACTTGTTTCAAATAGCTTGCTGCCTTCCATTGTGCATCCCCCATCCTTAGAGTTAAAGACTTTGCCAGACCACCTTAAATATGCATATTTAGAAGATGGAGAGAAGCTGCCAGTAATTGTCGCTAAGAATCTGCAACCTGAACAAGAAGAAAAATTGCTGCAGGTTTTGAGGCAACATAAGCGTGCTATTGGATGGACACTTGCAGACATTCCTGGTATTAGTCCCTCCACATGTATGCATAGGATTTTATTGGAGGAAGATACCAAGCCAGTGAGGCAACCCCAAAGGAGACTAAATCCCTTGATTCTGGATATGGTGAAGAAGGAAGTGACCAAGCTGCTGCAAGCTGGCATTATTTATCCCATATCTGATAGTAAATGGGTGAGCCTCGTGCAAGTTATTCCAAAGAAATCTGGAGTCACAGTAGTTGCAAATCAGAACAATGAGCTCCTACCCACAAGAATCCAGAACAGTTGGCGGGTGTGCATTGATTATAGGCGACTTAACCAGGCCACTAGGAAAGATCATTTTCCATTGCCTTTTATTGATCAGATGTTGGAGAGACTGGCTGGTAAGTCGCATTACTGTTTCTTGGATGGATATTCGGGCTATTTTCAGATTCATATAGCCCCAGAAGACTAAGAGAAGACCACTTTCACCTGCCCATTTGGAACATTTGCATACAGGAGAATGCCTTTCGGTCTATGCAACGCTCCAGGAACCTTTCAAAGATGTATGGTCAGTATCTTCTCTGAATTTTTAGAGAGTTGCATGGATGTGTTTATGGATGATTTTACTGTCTATGGCTCTTCCTTTGATGCATGTTTAGATAGTTTGGATCGAGTTTTGCAAAGGTGCATTGAAAGTAACCTTGTCCTGAATTTTGAGAAATACCATTTCATGGTAGAACAATGTATAGTTTTAGGGCATGTAGTATCTAGCAAGGGTATTGAGGTAGATCCTGCAAAAATAGATGTCATTTCATGTCTATCTTACCCCACATGCGTGCGGGAGGTTCGTTCTTTTCTTGGTCATGTAGGTTTCTATTGTCGGTTCATAAAGGATTTTAGCAAAATTGCCCTTCCACTGTCCAACTTGCTATAAAAGGATGTAGAGTTTCACTTTGACCAGAGATGCAAGGATGCCTTCAATTACTTAAAGCAAGCATTGACCAGTGCACCTATCATCCAGTCACCAGATTGGACACTCCCATTTGAACTCATGTGTGATGCCTCTAATTATGCATTGGGAGCTGTCCTTGCACAGAGAGTCGGCAAAGTACCTCATGTCATTTCCTATGCTTCGAGGACTTTAGATGTTGCACAAGCTAACTACACTACAACCGAAAAGGAACTTTTAGCAATTATTTTTGCTTTAGATAAATTTCGATCATATTTGCTTAGTTCTAGAGTGGTTGTATTTTCAGATCATGCAGCTTTAAAGTTTCTCCTGAAAAAGCCCAATGCAAAGCCTCGACTGATTAGATGGATGTTGCTTTTACAGGAGTTTGATATTGATATCAGAGATAAGAATGAAGCAGAGAACCTGGTGGCAGATCACTTGAGTCGGATTGAGAGAGAGGCAGATTCTTCTCCTATCCATGATGTCTTCCCTGATGAGCAGCTTTTCAAGATGCAAGGTAACATCAGAGATAAGAATGAAGCAGAGAACCTTGCAGATTTGGTTAATTTCTTGGTTGCTAGAGCACTACCTACACATTTCACCAAGGCACAGATTGACAAATTGAAAAGTGAGTCAAAATATTATGTGTGGGATGACCCTTATTTGTGGAGATTTTGTAGTGACCAAGTCATTAGGAGATGTATTCCTGATCATGAGTTTGATTCTGTTCTTAGTTTTTGTCATGCACTTGCCTGTGGGGGACATTTTGGACCTACTCGTACATGACTAGGAAAGTTTTGGACTCGGATTATATTGGCCCACTCTATTTCGTGATGCATATTTGTTTTGTAAATCTTGTGAACAATGCCAGAGAACAGGGAATATTTCTCGTAGGAATGAGATGCCCCAACAACCTTTGTTGTTCTGTGAAATATTTGATGTTTGGGGTATTGATTTTATGGGTCCTTTTCCTGTGTCATTTGGTTTTGTTTACATTCTGCTTGATGTGGATTATGTATCTAAATGGGTGGAGGCAAAAGCCACTCGGACTGATGATTCCAAGGTTGTTGTGGATTTTGTTAGATCACATATTTTCTATAGGTTTGGAGTCCCAAAAGCGATCATTAGTGATCAGGGTTCGCATTTCTGTAATCGAAGCATGGAAGCCTTGATGAAAAAGTATGGAGTCTTGCATAGAGTTTCTACACCTTACCATCCCCAGACTAATGGGCAAGCCGAGGTTTCTAACAGAGAGATCAAGCAGATACTTCAGAAAACAGTTCAACCTAACAGAAAGGACTGGAGCAAAAGGCTTGAGGATGCTTTATGGGCTTATAGGACCGCCTATAAGACTCCGATTGGGATGTCTCCTTATCGGATTGTTTTTGGCAAAGCATGCCACTTGCCAGTGGAAATTGAGCATCGTGCATTTTGGGCAGTAAAAAGGTGTAACTTGGACCTAAATCAAACAGGCATGGAGCGGAAGCTGCAGTTGCAGGAATTGGAGGAGATCCGCTTGGAGGCTTATGAGAGTTCCAAACTTTATAAAGAGAAGACCAAAGCCTTCCATGATAAGAAGATCATGAGAAAAACATTTAAGATTGGTCAAAAGTTCTCCTCTATAACTCCGCCTCAAACTCATGCCGGAAAGCTCGGATCTAGGTGGCTTGGTCCATTTGTTGTTACTAAGATTTTTCCTTATGGTCTTTGTGCGGGTTACAAGTGAGACTACTACAAAAGCTTTCACAGTCAATGGACATCGCCTCAAACCATTTTATGAGGGAGCTCAAGAGGATATTTTGGAGGAGGTCCACTTGCAAGAAGTCGTCTACCCCACTTGATAAGTAAGATGCCGCCTCAATGGACACAAAAATAAAAAAAAAGTTTTTGATTGAGGTAAAAAAAAAAATTTCTATTGTGATGACCCATATTTGTTCAATTATTGTCCTGATCAAATCTTTTGGAGATTTGTACCCGACAATGAGGTAAGTAGTGTCATTGAATTTTGTCATTCAGAAGCATGTGGAGGTCATTTTTCTTCAAAGAAAACAGCTGCAAAATCTTGTAGTGTGGATTTTATTGGCCCATATTATTCAAGGGCAGTTATACTTTTTACAAAAGTTGCGAACATTGTCAAAAATTGGGGTCCATGTCTGAAAGAAAAATGATGCTTCCAAGTTACGTAAATTGCAATTGAATGAACTTGCGGAATCAATAAATGATGCATATGAAAAAAAAAATTATAAAGCAAAAAGACTCAAACCATTTCTGGAACATCAAGCTGCTGAGGTGGAATCCATCTCCCTTTCTAATCCTTGTTATGAGTAGAATTTATTTTAATTTTGTTTTTTTTTCTTTTTGCAGTTCTTTCAGTTCCCGATTAAACGGCGGATAACGGTACTCTATGACTCTCGAGTCGGTTTGTCTTTCAGTTTCCCATAATAACTGATTTCTTCTCTTTCAAAATGGATGTCATTCTTTCAAATCTAAAAAAGTATTTTCCTTCTATTCATAAAAATGTTCTAACCAAAATCTACAAAGCTAGGTGTGAGAGATTGAGACTGTTAATGTATAAGGGCATCCCAGAAGATATACGCTGGATAATCAAAGCAAAGGTTCGTTTAGCTGGTGAATCTTCCGATTCATTTGTCCGATACATGCCTGGTCTCGGTAAAAGTTCATTTTCGAAAAAGAGAAGAGCAAAAAGAATGCACGTTTGTTACAAGTGTGCACGATGGAATTGCAACACGCGATGTCGTTCTTTAGGAATGGTTTCTGTAAACAGAGAAGATAAAATATTCTTCATTAAGAATGGACTGAGTAAGGAGTCATTAGATAATATCTTATTGACTCTTGAGACGCATTCTTGTGGAATTGTGCAGCATGAACTTCTTAGTTTGTGGAATCTCTTCAAGGACGAGCAAGAGTGTTATAGTCTTCGAAATCTGACTCAAAAAGACACTGTTTGCCAATTTATAAGAAAATTGGATGGGAAGCCTATCCCTGACTCATAGAAGGCGTTTAAGCCATTTCTAGACGTAAAACTAGAGGAAGATGTGAGCCACAATCACAACAATCTGTATATATTATCTTATGCATTTATTATTTAAAAAAAACAAAACAAAACAAAAAAAAACAAAACAAAACAAAAAAAAATTTCAAAAGTTTTCTGACAACAGCCAACTTACTCATATAGGAGCTATTATTACTTTTTCTATTCTCTTCCCTATTTAAACACTCAATTTTCTTCACTTTCCTGCAACTCTTAATCATTCAAAGAGCGTGTGAGTGTAGAAATGGAGGGAGCTTCTTCTTCTTCTGTTCGTAGATTTGTCAGTATCTGTGTATTTTGTGGGACAAATTATGGGAAGAGTTTAGAGTTTGTCAACGCAGCAAGCACTCTTGGTAGAACACTTACTGCGAGGAACATTCATGTAGTATATGGGGGAGGTTGCCTTAGGTTAATGGGGGAAATTTGTATCACCTTTGTCTCGCATTTCTAAGAGGTGGTCAAGTTTTAGGTGTCATTCCTGAACCTTTAACTCGAAGGAACTTCGTTGGAAAGACAATTGGACATGAAATTCAAGTATCATCTATGCATGAACGAATGAAGGCAATGCTTGAAAACTATGATGCCTTCATAGCCTTACCTGGTGGTTTTGGTACTTTGGAAGAAGTCTTTCAAGTTGTTTCTTGGGCCCAACTGAACATCCACCATAAACCCATAGGTTTGTTGAATGTTAATAATTTCTTTGATAATTTGTTATCTTTTGTTGACTATGCTGTGGAACTGAAATTTGTCACACCTTCTGTAAGACAACTCCTTATCTCAGCTTCCACTGTTGATGAGTTAATTGATAAATTAGAAGCCTTTGTTTATGAACTGATCCGAGAATGACCCAAATAGATTGGTCGGGAGAGCAAAGACAAGAGAGACAACAACAAGGGAGGCAGCAAGAAACAACAGTGTGACCTGACACTTCATCTATGACTTTCCTTTATCTTTAGTTTTATTCATCGTACTCTGTTTCTATTTATATTTGTGTACGGTTTCTCTTTTCCGTAATTGCAGTAATGGGTACTATCCTCTATCTTTTTCCTTTCTATTTTTTTAACATTGAGGACAATGTTATGATCTGGTTGGGGGGAAGGATAGTTGTGTGACCAAAAAAAAAAATAGTAAGTATGTTTATGTTTGTCGTGTGTAGAGTTGTGTAAAAAAATGTGTGTATGTATTAATATGTTTATTGTGTTTATATGTTTGTCAGTAATTTTCTAAACCAGTTAAGGATGGCAGAGTAAGGAGTAAATTTTACTCTTGAGACGCATTTTAGTTGGGGTAGATAACTAGTTTGTGTGGAAGTAGCAATTAAAATTCAGGAAAATTTGCATGATTGAGTTAATTGTCTTCTTTCTTAAAAATCATATGTTTGGTTATGGATGTTGAATTGGTGGACTGAGAATGATAGAACTATACCTTGTGAGATCTTGAGCCTATTGATGAATGAATTGAACATCTACACCATTCTCTTCTTTCTTGTGTGAATTTCACTCATGAAATTGTTGCTCTAGAACTTGCTTTGATTCTTTTTAAAGCTACGTTTTCACATGCATACATAAAAATGATTGAGGCAATTTTTTTTTCAATTAACTACTTTGACCAAATAGCCAACCTTGCATATTTCCCCTTGCTTAACCCCTTTGAGCTTATTTGATTATTCTTTGTCTCGAACTCATTATGTTTCTTAAATGAAAAAAAATCATGTTCTTACTTAGTCTTAGGGAATAAGAGAACATTAGCTTTGTCATTGGATGAGTTCATGAACAAGTGTGGGGGTGTGTATGCAGAATGGTTGAAAAATGTATATATGATGTTCTTTTTGAAAAAAAAAAAAAGAAGAAAAAAAAATATATGTATATAAAAAAATTCAAAAAAAATATATATATGTAAAAAAAAAAAAGGGTCAACAAGGCAATAAAAGAATGAAAAATAATATGTAAAGGGAATTTGTATTAGATGAAGTTGGGATGAACTTTCATGATCGATAATTGAACTCAGCTTTCATGTTCTTTTATTCTCTTTGGTGTTTAACTTGTCATATCCATATTACCTTTTCCTTTACCTTAACCCCATTACAACCTTAAATAAAGTCCTCATGATTTGTGTGTGCATGTGTTTTGAGTAGTGGAGAAGTAGAAGATAAGCAAGCTTATGGTAGTGCAATTTTCATGAGTTGAATCGAGTGTAATACCTACCTTTTAAACACTTGAGAGATTGAGAGTGAATTCTGTGAGGATCTATCATTCTTTACTCATGCTTTTCAATTGAAGTATCCTTGCTTGTTGATTTGAGATGTGAAGATGTGTTACCTCATAAATGTTTTGATCACTTGAATTATTAATTGCTCTTCATTCTTAAATATTATTAGAAATTGAGTCTTTTAGAATGTTTAACTTTTGAGTCTGTTTCATTTTGTTTTTGTGTGTTTTGCCCAGGAGTTCAAAAAGTTAAGTGTGGGGGAATTTGATGTTCACATATTTGATGCATTAATAAGCCTTCATTTTTAGTCATTTACACTCTCCATGCACTTAATAAATTAAGTTTGGTTATGTTTTGTATGTTTTGAACTCAAAATGGATTTAATTGAATTTTTCAGCATGATTTACGTCTTACACTAATCCTGTATTTGAGTCATATCTTGGGATGTAGGTGGATGTTTAAGATGAATCTTATGTCATTTTAAAGATAATAGAGAGCTCTACAACCTTCATGAAGACATCAAAGACTCAATCACACGTTTGAATGACTCAAATTGGCATTGAATCAAGAACTAAAGTGTTGCTCCTGGCAGAATGACCTTTGTATACTGTTCATTACACTGCTCGTAGTAAAAGTTGTAGAATAGGCTGAAATTTTGATGGTTGATAGTTAAGACTCAAATCTACAACTTTCATGTTGAACACTCTTCCCGATTCAGACTCCTTGGAGGTGATATTGGGCTTGGAAGTCAGAACAGAGGAGCTGCGACTGGGCCTGAGTAGTGTGCAGTAATTTGAACATATCTGGAGTTATAGAAATGATATTAGACTCAAACTAAAGCCATTTGAAAGCTAAGATCCAGACCTACAATCTTCATGAAGACTACTTGGCTCAAAAATGACGAATGTAATGACTTCAGAGCTGCATGATTTCGGAAACAAAGAATCTCTAGAATTTTCTACTCACCAAAAGTTATTCAACATTTTCCACTACTCCACCTACTCCACCAACCACCATGACTCAGCCCCCTTTGACATTTTGTATCTCTAACCCTCTATAAAAGGGAGGCTATGCATATCATTGTGACATGTAGAGCTTCTATGTAGAAGTGTTGTTATAATTAAAGTGTTAGTTTTTGATTTTGAAGATCTCTTTTCTTCTTTTTCTCTCCTTCTCTCTCTTTGTTATTTTTCATGGTTCTTGAAGGTTCTCCAATGGTGATGGCTATGGAGAACTAAACTTCTTTAATCAATCCAAGAGATTGACAGTCTTGATGATTAATCTTGAGATTTTGTTTTAATTGTTATATATTCATCTATTAATCAAGTTTCTCTTTCTCTTCTTCTCTTGTTTAAATTCTGATTTAATGCTTAATTTGATTAGAATTTGGATATATTAATTACGTAATTGTCATATGCCAAGAGATGAATTCAGAGGTTAAATAATTTATTAAAGGTGTTTGATGAAATATTTAGCTTGGTTGGATCTTGATTTTTAAGTTAATTTGGGTTTTGGATGGATGCTTAATTTGTCTAACCTTAATTAATTGAATTCTAGAAGCATTTCTAGTAGAAGATTCATAGATCATTGATAGGCGTCTTAATGTGATCTAAGACCAAGGATTTGGTTGATAGTTGAATAGATCTATAAAGATCAAGGATGGATTAAAATCAAGATTGGTTAATTCTCTTGGATTGGTTATTTTCCTAATTTTGTTTACTCATTTTAATTGCTCTTTGTTGTTTAATCTTGCAAAATTCCCCCCCCTGTTCATTAATCTCTTAATCTGACTTCATAATTAGAATGATCTATGGGCTCGACCCGGTGTTACCTTATGCTACAAGTAGTTTTTGGTAAATCGGTTATAAATTGATTTAAATTTGGTAATCTCGACAAGTGTCGTAGGTCAATTTGGGTGTTAGAGGTGTTTGGACTATTTTTCTTACTTGAATGTATCTCAATGGTTGTTTATGACTTGTTCATGGTATGAGTTTGAGTTAGAAACTTAGAACTCCTCGTTTGGACTTTTGATGCACAAAGTGGGAAAAATAGGTTTTTTGATAAGGGATTTTGCTCTTGGATCCAAAATTAATGGTGTAAGTTGATGATTGACGATTCCTATGTGTTAGTGAACTTGTTAGAGACTTAAAATCACCTAAGAACTGTTTTGGAATGGCTAAAATTCTGTGAGACGCTCCAATGGAATAGTACACAGTGCTGTTTTCTGCAAAAAAAAAAAAATGCCTTGCCCTGCGGTGTGACTGAGAACCACGTCGAGGCGTGAGTGCACCGGAAAGCTACACATCACGCGTGAGTGAACCACGCCGAGGCTTGAGGGTGGCCGAGAGCTGGGCACCACAACATGAAAGAGTTGCACTAGGGTGTTAGTTGCAGGATTTTTCAGAATTGTGTTTTTGATGTTTTGGAATCTTAGATGGTGTGCACAACCATATGGTCTGAGAATGAGGTGATGGATCTAAATTCTCCTAGCATTTATGCTATTATGATCAGGGTTACTGGTATTAGGGTGGTAGTAGTACTATTACGTTTATGAGGGGAAGGTATTCACCTATTACCAAGTAGTGTATAAGCTTTTAGGCCTATCTTGCTTAGTATATACAAGGGAATGTGGTTCCTGGGAATGAACAGGTAACATGTGTTTTCCCAAAACTAAAATCTGCATTAGCATTGCATAATTATATTATTAGTACATTGTGTAAGCATAACCATACATCATAACATAAAGCATTGCATTTGTTGACAACTGTATGGGCTTGCTTACTTAATGATATCTTAAGATTGTATGGGCGATCATATGATATCACTGATTGTTGTATATTGTGTTACATAAAGAGTATGTATGTGTTTTAGTAGTGTAAGCAGTGGCTCATTTATATATTGCAAGTTTAGCTTGATGTATTTTAGTTTGTTTATTCGATGTGAATGAATAACTACTGGTTTTGTGATACTCATACTGAGGATTTTGTGAATTCTCACCCCTTTGTGTTTCCATATAAATTTAGGTCAAGACCCTCCAAAGAGAAAGGGCAAGAAGAAGAAGCAAAAGACTTAGTTTTAGTTATTTTGTTTCTTTATATATCAGCTTGTATTTATTTACTTTGCTTTTAGTTTGTAAAAGTTTATATATATTACAGTGTGGCTTTTTAGCTAGTGATGTATATATATAACCTTTTTCTTTCCTCGTGGCTCTCTATAATGACTACACAGGTTATTATGGATTTTTTTATTTTATGTTTTTTTTAAATGCCATACTCGATACACTTTATCTTAAAATATTTTGGTTATTTTACAATAATTGTGTTATGGTGTTACATGAAAAGTGGGAAGGGAAAACCCCTACTCCTATTTGTAAGCGAAGAAACCCCCCTCCCCCACTGTTGTCATTAATGGGAGCAAATATGTCTCTTTAGCCATTTTGGAACTTGAAAGCGATTAATCATGATGTTACTAATCTCAAACGGTGGCTTCCATTATTCTTCATCCACGTGACATATTGTTTCTGAATAAGAACAGTTGAAAGGACAGTGTTTAGAACGTTCAAAATTGAAGTGACGCATGACGTTTCAGAAGGAGACTTAAGCAGGACCACGAACCTTCATCAGGATATCATGGTAAACCATAATATGGATCTCAGTTCCAAACTTGATCACATTGGACAAGCCCTAACAAATTTGTATGGGGCCAACCTACTACGTATCCTAGATAACAGTATGATGACTTAAGTAGAGTGATCCATTTTAGATCTCAACCTTACTCATTAACACTAGGGGCATACTATGACACATCTCGGACCTCGACCCGTTGGAAAAAATATCCTGAGATCCAACATTTTTATATGATTTAGATCCCTTTGTCCTCTACGTACCGTGTGCTCTTGCTAAACTCAGATATCTTGACACTTAACTATCACACCCAAGTGCCAAGATGGGGATAACTATTATGCATCGGGTTTTAGGTTAATGGTTCAGGTGCAACCCAGCCCACCAGAATAGTATCCAGATATTTATGCACGCTATTAGATAAGTACATCTACCTATTTATGAGGAGCAAATCTCTCACAGAATCCCTCATAGATATGAACACTAATTACTTCCCACATAAATAGGGAAACAAGTCATAAGAGATAATAATCTCATGGATTGTAATCTTAAATAACAACATTCAATTTAGATTGAATTACAATTCTTAACACCCATGACGCTCCTATAAATACCATACAAGGTCTCAAAGGTATGCATTCAATCTATTTCCACACACTACCATCCTTGTGCACGATTTAACTTAAGCATCGGAGTGCCTTTTGTAGGTACCCACCCCCTCGCACCACCGCTGCTGCTATTGTCGTGCCTCAGAAGTTTCAACCTTCAACCATCTACTCAAGTAATCCTCTGAACTTTGTTCAGAACGGCTATTAATAAGGATAATAATCAATTAGGAAAATTATCCCTTTCAACCATATTCCTTTTTAATATGGGATTCTTAGAGAGATTTACTCCTCATTATTAGAAGTAATTATCAATCCAAGATTGCACAATGTTAACTGAGATCCATTTTGGATGGGTTGGGTTGCTCTTGATCTGGCTAACCCTGAACCCAGTCTAGAACAAGATAAAAATTTATAAGAGATGTATCCTTATTTAAAAATAAATAAATAAATTTTAGGAAATTATTGTCCTTCCTATTTGTTCAAAAGTCAGTCCGTTTCAAAATGAATATGTCTATGATTACAAAGTTTTGATATATTGGTTTTGTCGAGTATGAGAGGCTATTCCATCATTGATATTGTGCTTAATCTTTAATAGCTGAGACAAAATGCAAAGACTCGACGAGTTCCTCAAATTCATAGGCACATGGTTGCAAATAAGCAATTGGTTTATCTATTGTCAGAAAAAATAGTCATTCTATTAGTTTATGTTCTGAATCGGGTTCAGAGAGTACCTGAGGTAGGAACGTTACGGTGATTTCTCCTTTGAGCAGCAGCTGAGCGTATTGCATAGGGGGGTGGGTACCTGTATGGGGACTGCAACGCTCAAGTCAGGCAGTGCACAAGAAGGCTTAAGAGATTGGGTTAAAGGTCACCTTCTTTAGATGACTCAACCATGTATTTATAGAGCACATACAGAATCCTAATGGGATCCTTACTGAATGCAGATAATTTAGGATTAGTATCCTGATGAGGATCATCTTTCTGTTATTGTAGGATACGTCCCTGTAAATCTGGGATTAAGATATGGAAAATATCTAGCAACCAAAGATAACTATGAATCCTATAATATCATAAGTTGATGATTGGCAGTTACGGATATTTAGGGATTCATCCTCTGCGTGAATCTATTAACCACGATGTCATATCCCAACACCGCTTGAGGGCCATAATCCGTGGTCCGGAATACATTGTGAGTCTTTCTCTACGCCAGCTAGGAGGAGTCCGGTAGTGTGCATGCCGGGTTGATCCCATAGAGTGGGATCCCAGATCACGGTCCAGAACAATTGCCCCCAGCTTGGCTCTTGGATGAGACAGACCAGAGTCAAGTTTAGAACGGATCAACCATCATATGGCTAACATGGTAATTCGACGGATAAGTGTTAGACCCCGGGTTATTACTGATGTCCACGTCCTATTCAGTTACGAGTAAAGATTAGTGCCCCCAAGTAAGAGTACTAGGAATTCCTGGAGATATGTTCAATGTAAATTCTAAACGTGATCTCTGGTGGTAATAGTTTGCGATTCTCTGGGAAACTGATACTTGGATTTTATTGGGGAGTAGTGATTCTTTAAAGAAAATGTCAGTTTCATACGGATTTTCTCAACTGCTCCCTATCTTTGTGACCAATCAGAGATTAGATGCATTTATTTCAGCTGACTTCATGGGATCACCAATGTTCTGAATTGGGTTCAGAGAGTACCTGAGGTAGGCACGTACGGTGATTTCTCCTTCGAGCAGCAGCTGAGCATATTGCACTGGGGGGTGGGTACCTGTAAAGGGACTCCAACACTCAAGTCAGGCAGCGGACAAGAAGGCTTAAGAGATTGGGTTAAAGGTTACCTTCTTAAGATGACTCAACCATGTATTTATAGAGCGTATACAGAATCCTAATGGGATCCTTACTAAATGCAAATAATTTAGGATTAGTATCCTGATGAGGATCATCTTTCCATTATTGTAGGATACATCCCTGTAAATCTGGGATTAAGATATGGAAAGTATCTAGCAACCAAAGATAACTATGAATCCTATAATATCGTAAGTTGATGATTGGCAGTTACGGATATTTAGGGATTCATCCTCTGCGAGAATCTATCAACCACGATGTCATATCCCAACACCGCTTGAAGGTCGTAATCCGTGGTTCGGAATACATTGTGAGTCTTCCTCTACGCCAGCTCGGAGGAATCTGGTGGTGTGCATGCCGGGTTGATCCCATGGAGCGGGATCCCGGATCACGGTTCAGAACAGTTGCCCCTAGCTTGGCTATTGGATGAGACAGACTAGAGTCAAGTTTAGAACGGATCAACCATCATATGGCTAACAAGGTAATTCAACGGATAAGTGTTAGACCCCGGGTTATTACCGATGTCCACGTCCTATTCAGTTACGAGTAAAAATTACTGTCCCCAAGTAAGAGTACTAGGAATTCCTGGAGATATGTTCAATGTAAATTCTGAACGTGATCTCTGGTGGTAACAGTCTGCGATTCTCTGGGAAACTAATACTTGGACTTTATTGGGGAGTAGTGATTCTTTAAAGAAAATGTCAGTTTCATATGGATTTTCTCAACTCCTCCCTATCTTTGTGACCAATCAGAGATTAGAAGCATTTATTTTAGCTGACTTCATGGGATCAGGTCACCTTTTACGGGACCAATCAGAATCCCTCATCCATATAAGTAAAGAATACTTCTTCGTGAGCTAGCATTCCCTTCTTTTTCATTCTCAAATAGAGATGATTCCTTCCAAGAGAGTGAGTGTAGTTCTTCCTTCATTTCCCACTTTTGTGAAGAAAGCTTCATCATCTGCAGAGATTATACTCTTATTTTTTCCAAAGTTCTTGAAGATGTTTGATCTTCCTCGAGCGTTTTTTTTCTTTTGACAGAGGCCTTTCTTTCTTGGCGTAAAACTGGGTTGCTATGCATTTAGAGAGGCGGAAGCCTTTTTATCTTGGTGTACACAGCAGTGTCTGATCCAACGTGTTGTTAGGATGAGACAATGCCTTCTTCTACTATTGCATGGGGACCCGACGGAGCATACTGTTCCTTTTTCCACCTTCTTGCTGGGCTATTTGAAAGCACTTGGCCGGTCTTCTTCGTAGTACGGCTGGATATGCAACAATGCTGGGTTGAAGGAAGCAAGGACCCCCTTGGAGCAAACAGGGGTGGTTTGCTTTCTTTGACTTGCTTTCAAGGAAGCAGCGGATATTCGCCTCTGCCGTTATCCGTTGAGAAGGTTAGGGGAATGAGTGGGCGGAGTATTTCTACTCTAGAGCGGCTTCAGTCTATTACTGGGTGGAAAGGCCGCTGTAGCTGCTCCGTAACTTGAGGCAACTAGGAATGATTGATGCCGGCGGAGGATTTTTCAGCTAGAGAGGTCGTACCCCTTCCAACAAGCGAGAGAAGATTTCGGTCTTTAGTTACATCACGGAGAAACAATGCAAGGAACTTTCGTATTTTCTCCGGGATTATGATCCCGGTTTGCCAATGTTCTTCAAAGCCAATCCACTTTTTCAAGAGACCGTGGTTTGGAGATGTGGACGGGGTATGATTCGGGCAGCTGGAGATGTTTGCCCCCTTTCCCAAGCTACCTTTATACATTCCATGTCTCAATATTTTCTTTTTCCTCCGTTGTGGATGTATGACGATGTATGGAATGAAGATGATTTGATAGGCTTTACCTTCGCTATATTTGTTTTGTACTTTTATTATTATTTTTTTCCCGCCGAGGTAACGCTGCCGGGATGAGTCCAACACTTATCCCGATATAACCCCGTAAAGGCATTGTCGGGGTAAGCCCTACGTTAACCCGGCATAATCGCCATAGTAATTACACCTCGGCGTTAGTTTGTAGTCCGTGTTGTCAACAGTGATTTGAAGTTGGGATCCACGGTACAAACCTGGGTTCTCTTTTAACATTCGTACGACGCTTTGGATTATTGCGTAACCATCCTTTCAACTGTTATTATAGCTGTGTAGGCCACGTGGTGCGATTTCATCGGAGAGATGTGCCTAGAGCTCCGTGAGCCATGATGAGCACCTTTTGAACTTGCGATGGAGAGGACAGAAATGTCCCCTAACCGTTCAAACCTTTATAAATAAGAGTAAAAGGTTCGTCTTTCTCACTTCACTGAAAACACCGTGCGGCGAAAGCTTTGGCTTCTTTTGGGTGCTTTCCAACCACTCGCAACTTCTCCATTGTTCTGGAACAGCTTCTCCATTGTTCAAGCATTCTGCCTTTACATAGTAAGTAGCTTTCTCTTAACCCCCTCGTTATTTGCACTTTCAGAATATTAATAACTTTTTAAAGAGTAGAGTAGCTTTGCATTTCTGATTTTGCTTTCCTTCAAGTAGACCTTAGTGATTTAGGTAGATTTTGTCACCTCCCTGAAACACCATCTTCGCTGCGCCATGCGCAGCGGAGGAGTTCCCCTGAATACTTTATTTCTGGTGGGACAGGAGGTCGGTAGGGGAGGTTTAGATTACTTCGCTCTCCTTGTGTCTGAATTTATGAGATTATTGATTTTGACAGTTGCTTACTGACTTCTTTGGATGTTCTCAGGATTTTCATGGCCAAAGGAAAAAAGGCTAGGGTCCAACCCCCGCTCCACAACGTCCGTGACCCAGCAGAGGACGAGCTGATTCGAATTCAGCGAGGTCTCGGGCTGGTATGCCCCTGGGTGGTGGACGATGTATGGAATTGTCAGTACAAGTTTTTGAGCGAAGCCGTACTCCGAGAATCCTTATTTGCCTTGGAGTTAACCGTGAACAAAGCTCGAGACGATGAATTCCAAGTTGTTTGTCCAAGCTGGAGTGAGAGAGTGTGTTCCTACCGAGAAGCTGGTTCAAATTTTATGTTCCTGTATGAGCCCATTTTCCTCAAGTTAGGGCTTAGGATGCCGTTTTTTGACTTTCAAATGGCCGTCCTCCGTACTCTTCATGTGGCCCCTTCGCAGATCCATCCTAACGGTTGGGGCTACATCATCTCATTTGAGAGATTTTGCTGGTTAATGAGCTTTAAGTGCTTAGTAAATACATTTTTTTATTTTTATACAAGAATAAACACTCAGGGGATGGTAAAGCAAACGAGTTGGCTTGTCATCTGGTCACGGCTTGGTCGTAAGTCCTTTGATGTTTTCGAAGAAAGCTTCAAAGGGTTTAAAATTGCATTCTTCAAGGTAAAAGCCAAGGAGGGATGTCAACCATTCTTCCTCAAACTGGACGGGGAGCTAGAATTTCTGCTTTACTAGACGCAAGGCTGCTAGGATGTACCCATTGATTTAATTGAAAAAGAGGAGGCAGATCTCGACCCCGAAGAGCTCAGGTCTGTCAGGTTCATAACCCAGTATGTTGAGAAGCATGGGAACATTAATATTAGAGATGTTCTCTGTACCCCTGGTGATGATCTTCTTTATGCTTTATTAGGTAGGAATTAGGGCGTTATTACCCGTAGTATCCCTAGGTGTTTGTTCTGTCTTCATGTATCAATGTTTCGTGATGTGCTGATTGTACTTGTTTCTATTTTCTTTCAGTTAGCAACATGACTTCTGGGTCTTCCATGGTTGCCCTACATTCTTCAAGAAACCGGAGGAAGGGGAGAAAATCGCGGCTTCTTCCTTCGCAGCCGTTCCGGCCTCCTCCGACCAGGATGTTATTATCGGAGAAAAAGACCAGCCGGGTTCCCCTACCCACAATTTTAAAGAGAGAAAAAGGCAGGCTATCGAAAGACCTTTTGAACACGATGGAAGGTCGTCGGAGGGCGGCAATAGGGAAAGGGCGAATTTCTTGCCAATCATCACAGGGCACTCCGATCCCGGCCCATTCATAGCTGGATGATTTTTAAGCGGCGAGGTGAGACAGCATGTTACCGAGCAAGGTCTGGCCCAAACCTTTGTTGCACTTCAAAGGCAAGCTCTCCGGGCGGCGACTGAGATCCGTGTAATCGAAGAGACTATCGAGAATGCTGATAGGCAGGCGTCGGAAGAGCTGAAGACTTTGAAGAAAGAAAAGGAGGAAATTGGCCAGAAGTTGACCGCGTCCTTAAAATCAAACGAGGATATTAGGGCAAGGGTCATTGAACTGGAGAAGGCGTTGGCGGACTCTGAGGCTGCCAGGAATGCCGAGAAGCTTAAAGCCGACAAAAGCATTGGCGCACTGAGGGCCGAGGTGGCTGAGCTCAAAAAGGAGATGGAGGAGCTGGACGAGATATCTGGAAAGGTCGGGAGAGAGCAGTTCTAAAATATCGTGGCGCAAATCCAGCATTTCAATCCCGGGGTCGCCCTTATCTTGGAGGGTATTACCCCAGATAAAATATTTCATAACGGATGACTTGTAGCTGCAGAGGAGTTAGCCGTGAGTGCTCTTGGCGGTAACCCGGAGGTTATTCAGATCCCGGAAGGAGAAGAGGCCAGCGTTTAAGCTTTGTCCTACTTTTTTCATTTCTTGTTTTCTGCCCCCTGCGTGGGGTTTTTTTATTTGTAAGGATAATTACACCATGATTGAGGTTTTATAATTAATTACTTTGTTTCGCTGTTTATTCTCATTTTTCATGGTCCGACTTGGGTCCAATGCCCATTTTTATAGTCGTTTTAATGGACTTAGAAAACTGTTTATCGTAGAAAATCATGGTCCGGGATCCTTCACTCATACCGTTGAGTGGATGGCATTCCACTTAACTTAGGTGGGAATAATGCCTTGGTTTGTAATTAATGTTTATAATAATCAAACGTCGTGAAATTTTAGACTTAGGCAAAGTAAAACCTTAATCCATATTCCAATGCTTGTTATGGGAAGCGTTTGGCATTGCGGATATAGGTAAGAGTAACGCCCTGGCTCAGGGTATTTTACGCGAAAACCCTTTTACCTAAGGCACCAACATTATTTAACCTTGCCCGGGGTAAGTACTTTAATAATCATATAGATTTTGGGACCCCTTCATGGTTTAGGTATAACGAAAGAGTGTGTACATATGATCCGTACTGCCTCTTATCCATTTGACATTTTAACAGTTAGTGCCACGCGTTGGACCAAATTTGGTATCTGAATGACTATTTTATTGATGATATTGAGAGGACAAAAGTCTATACAGAGCGTGTTTATTCAAAACAAGGACGGATTAAACATAATTCTACTAGAGGGCTAAGCCGCTACGGGCATTTAGCTATAGTATTTTCTTAGTTTATTCGCGTTCCAATAATTCTTGACTGGGGCTCCAGATAACATTTCCAGGGTATATGCTCCCTTACCCGTACTGGTGACGACACGGTAGGGGCCTTCCCAGTTAGGGGCTAATTTCCCTTTGGAGGCATTTTTCCCTCCTATGTCGGCTCTCCTGAGTACTAGGTCACTTAGTTGGAATTTTCTCGGGACCACTTTCTTATTGTACCTGGCCGTTGTCTTCTGCTTAAGGGCAGCATCCCGTATGTGAGCTACGTTTCTTCTTTCTTCGAGTAAGTCCAGGTCCTCTCTGATTAGACCGGGGTTGCTGTCAGATGAGAATTGTTGGTAGCGCCAGCTGGGCTCCCTAATCTCCACCAGGATCATGGCCTCGCAGCCATAAGTCAATTTGAATGGGGTTTCTCCCATGGTGGAATGGGGAGTGGTCCGGTATGCCTAGAGAACATGATCAAGTTGCTCGACCCAGTTCCCTTTGACTTCATCTAACCTCCTTTTTAAGCCTCGCACAATGATTCTGTTGGCGGCCTCGCCTTGTCCGTTTGTCCTGGGGTTCTCAATGGAGCTGCAGTGGTGCTTTATTTTCAATCCGGCTAGTAGCTCTTCAAAAGTTTTATCTTTGAACTGGGTACCATTATCTGTGATGATAGATTCTGGTATGTCGAACCTAGTGATAATATGGCGCCAAGTAAACTTCTGAATTTGCACCGAGGTGATAGTGATCAGAGGTTCGGCCTCGATCCATTTAGTAAAATAGTTTACCGCTACCACCAAGTATTTAAACTACCCTGGGGCCTGGGGGAACGGACCCAAAATGTCCATACCCCACCTGTAAAAGGGCCAAGGAACCGACGTCGTGAATAGTTCTTCAAAAGGGGCTTGAAAATGATCTGCATAGCACTGACACTTGTCGCAAACTTGAACGTGTGTTTGAGAGTCAGCTTCCATTATATGCCAATAGAATCCTGCCCTTAATACTTTTTGGGCTAGGGCTTTGGCTCCTAAATGGTGACCACAACTTCCTTCATGAACTTTAGCTAGGGCGTATTCTGCTTCCTTTGGGGTTAAGCATTTTAGAAGGGGGGAGGAGAAGCCACGTTGGTATAGGCGGTCGTTGTAAATAGTGTATCTGACCGTGGTCTTTACTAATCTAGAAGCCTCTTTCGGGTCCGATGGTAAGTTTCCATGCTGCAAATAGCCCAGTATAGGGGTGATCCAAGATGGCTGATGGTCCTCCACTTGGGATATGCTATGATACGTGATGGAGGGTTGGGAGAGAGTTTCTTGGATTACAGACCGGTTATTGCTAGGGCTCTTCGTGCTGGCCAGTTTAAACAGAAGGTCTACTCTGGAGTTCTGTTCTCTTAGGATGTGCTCTATCTTGACCTCCTAGAAACCTCTCAAAAGTTCCTGGACCTTGCTCAAGTATTTCTGTAGGAGGGGTTCTTTAGCTTGATAGTCCCCTTGGATTTTGGAGGTTACTAGCTGGGAATCACTGCAAAGTGTGATCTGCGTTGCCTCCATATCCTTTGCCATTAGCAAACCAGCGATGCAGGCCTCATACTCGGCCTGATTGTTTGAGGTTGGGAATTCAAACTTCAGGGAGTGCTCCAAGGTCAAACCCTCCGAATTTTCCAATATCACTCCGGCCCCGCATCCCTTGGGGTTCGATGATCTGTTGGCAAAAATGGTCCAGAAGGCTTTCTTAGGGTCGCCGTTGTCTGTTCTGAGTTCCGTTAGGAAGTCGAACAATGCTTGGGATTTTATTGCAAGTCGTGGTTCGTATGTAATTCCAAACTCTGAGAGTTCAATCGACTTTGCAATCATTCGCCCGGCCAGATCTGGTTTATGTAGCACCTGCCAGATAGGTTGGTCCATTCTTACCACCACTGGGTGACATTGAAAGTATTGTCGAAGTCTTCTTGCGGTGATAATGATCGCAAAGGCAACTTTCTCAACCTTTTGGTATCGAAGTTCGGAGCCCAGGAGGACCTTGCTTATGAAGTAGATAGGCTTCTGTCTTTCATCAATTTCCTGGATCAAAACTGAGCTTACGGCCTCGTCGTGGACGGATAGGTACAAGTAGAGTGTCTCCCCGGTCTCTGGCCTCGTCAAAATAGAAGGGGAGGACAAGAAGTTTTTTAATGATGTGAAGGCGTCCTCACACTCTTGGGTCCATTCAAAACTTTTTCCCTTCTTGAACAATTTGAACATGGGGAGAGACTTGTGAGCGCCTTTGGCTAAGAATCTTGTGAGGGCCGCTATGCGCCCCGTAAGCTGTTGTACTTCTTTGACGTTCCGGGGACTTCTCATGTTGAGGACGGCCTGACATTTATCTGGATTGGCTTCGATTCCTCGATGAGTTAGCATGAACCCTAAAAATTTACCGGGCTGGACCCCGAAAGCGCACTTCTCCAGGTTCAACCTCATGTTGTACTTTTAGAGTTGTGCGAATACTTCCTCGAGGTCTGCCGTGTGCGATCCGTTGTGTGGGGTCTTTACTATTATGTCATCTGTATAGACTTCTAGCATCTTTCCCACTTGGTTTTCAAAAACCTTATTCATCATCCTCTGGTAAGTAGCTCCTACATTCTTTAGACAGAAAGGCATGACCTTGTAGCAGTAGCTCGCCCTGTCAGTAATGAAAGCGGTTTTATCTTCATCCCCAGCGTACATAGGAATCTGGTTGTACCCGGAATATGCATCCATGAACGAGAGTCATCTAAACCCCGAGGAGCCATCCACTAATTTGTCCACATTAGGGAGTGGGCATGGGTCCTTGGGACAAGCTTTATTCAGGTCAGTATAGTCTACGCACATTCTCCATTTTCTGTTGGACTTTTTTACCAGAACCACGTTGGAAAGCCATGTGGTATAAGAGATTTCTCTGATGAAGTTGCCATTTAGTAGCTCTTTAACTTGGTCTTCAATGACTTGCTGCCTCTCGGGTCTAACCTTCCTCTTCTTTTGTGCGACCAGCCTAGTGCCTTCTTTAATTCACAATCAGTGGCAAATAAAGCTGGGGTCGAGTCCGGGCATGTCGGAGGAAGTCCATGCGAAAAGGTCCTTGTTCATCAACAAGAGTTCTGAGAGTTGTTGCTTTTCTTTTTCATCCAAATGAGCTCCGATCTTAGTAACCTGTTCTAGGTTGGTCCCGAGCTGAAAAGATTCCAGTTCGGCTTCGGGCTAGGGTCGAGTACCTCGGATCTCTTCCCTGACGTCCAACTCGGTCATTAAAATGGTCACCTGGTTGATAGCCAGGGTGGAGACGAAGGGTCTCAACCTTCGGGGCACTTTACAAATCTTCAGGCTCTCATTGTAGTATTTTCTAGCAGCAACTTAATCGCCTTTTATAGTGACAACGTCATTGTTTTTATTGAGGAACTTCATCACGAGGTGGGTGGTGGATACCACCACTCCAAGGGCATTGAGAGAAGGACGGCCCAGGATAATGTTATAAGCCGAAGGGCAGTCCACGACCAGGAACTTTACCTTGACAGTCCTGAAGAGTTTAGATGATCCGAGGGTCAGGTGGGTTTCGTAATATCCGAGCGGGGTGATCTTCTCACTAGTGAAACCCGTCAATTCTCCTACGTAGGGAGTCAAGTCGGATTGCGGGAGCTCCAACTTCTAATAGAGATCTAGGAACATAATGTCGGCTGAACTCCCTTGATCGATGAAAATTCGGCGGACCTCAGCATAGGAAATTACCCCGGAGATGACAAGTGGATCGTCGTGATTCGGGATTATTCCGCTGTAGTCTTCGTTTGAGAAGGTGATGAGAGGCGCTTTTCTATCCTCCACTTGTGTTCTTAGTTCTGAGTGGACCACGCTAAAAACTGCCATTCTAAGGGCTTTCTTTCGAGCTCCATTGCAAGATCCTCCTCCGGCAAAGCCACCGGCAATGGTATGGATCGTCCTATTGGGCTCAGAGCGATGGTTATCGTTATCAACGGGGGAAGTGTCCCTGATCTGACCCTGCCGATCGCTGTTATCTCGGTGAGGTGGAGTCCGGGATCTTCTCTTAGGACTTCTTGTCCTTCTTCTGTGTGGAGGGGACGGACTCCGACGCGAGATACGTCTGCTGTCTCTGCGTCTATTGTCCCTCTCGTTATTTTGTACACGAAGGATATACTGCTGCAAGCATCCGACCTTGATTAAAAATTTGATGGCATCACGCAACTAATAGTAATCTTCTGTATCGTGGCCATAGGCCTTATGCCATGTGCAATGTTTGGAGTGATCCTTTTGCTTGTGTTTTTTGATAGGGGGTGGTCTCCGGACGTTCTGAAACTCCGTGTGCATCACTTCCCTCAAGATTGTTTCCCGAGGCGTGTTCAAAGGAGTGTAGTCAGAGTAATTCCTCCGTGGTTGGCTACCTTTGAGGGTCGCGACCTTGAGGAATTTTGGTTGGGCTTCTGGTGAGAGGGCTCGCCTTTGTCCCACCTCCTATGGTCTTCTGTTGCCTCATCCAAGTAGACATACTTCTCGGATCGTTTCTGGAAGTCGGTCAAATTGTCTAGTTTCTTTTTTGCCAGGGACTTGAAGAATTTGGAGCCTATCCGGAGACCACTTCTGGCATAATGTAGGGCTATTCTGTCTTCAAAATTTTCTACATTGGTGCAGGCAGCCATGAAACACCTAACATAATCTCGGAGGCTCTCGTCCTTTCCCTGGCAGATCTTTTCCAGAGATTCGATGTATTTAGGTTGTTCCTTGCTTGTGGTGTATTGTAGCAGAAAACACTATTTAAGGTCCGACCAATCCACGATGGTCCCTTGTGGTTAGCTGGTAAACCACTTGAGGGCTCCCTTTTTGAGGGAAAGAGGGAATGCTCGACACAACAATTCCATGGATCCGCCATAGAAACATAGGGACTGCTTGTAGGCATTTATGTGTTCCTGGGGGTCCGTGGTTCCGTCGTAAATTTCCAGGTTTGGAGGAAACTTGAAATTTCTCGGAACCCGAAACTCCATGAGTTGATCGGAGAAAGGTTGTTCCATGGTTCCGCGATTCTGGTTATTATCCCTAGTATTAGGAATTCCATTATCGTCGTGAGCCCTCCTTTTATTATTTTCCACATCGATCCGTCTGTCACGGCGACGTGGCCTTGGTTGGTTTTCATGCATGGCGCGCTGCATGTCCTCCAGCCTTCTGAATTGGTCGTTGAGCAAATCCATATGTTGCTGCAACATATCTTGAAACTGGCGTTGGGAACCCCGAGATTGATGTGTGCATTTAAGCGGGATGCACGATCATCGAACTCGTTGTTCGGGATTCCCAGACGTTGGTGTACCGGAATCCTGCGCTCTTGGAGGCTCTGGTCACCTCTCTGGGCTGGGAATTCAAGTCTTTCCCTGAAAAAAATTCTGCGTGATGGGCTAGGAGACTTCTCAGAAAAGGAGGTGGAGTGCCCATCACGTTGGCTTCCTGATCCAGGTGCCTGATTTCTCACAGCGGAGGTTTGAGCCATAAGTGGAGGCAGTGGTAGTAGTGGACGTTGCATGTCAGGATCCTGTCTCTGGTTGACAGAAGTTTGTGCAGCATCTCTTTTCGAGTTTTGCCTCGTATTCACCATGATTTGGTGGGATTAGAATTTTAAGGTTCCCCACAATCGGCGTCATCGTTCTAAATCGGGTTCAGAGAGTACCTGAGGTAGGCATGTTACGGTGATTTCTCCTTTGAGCAGCAGCTGAGCGTATTGCACAGGGGGGTGGGTACCTGCAAAGGGAATCCAACGCTCAAGTCAGGCAGTGCACAAGAAGGTTTAAGAGATTGGGTTAAAGGTTACCTTCTTAAGATGACTCAACCATGTATTTATAGAGTGTATACAGAATCTTAATGGGATCCTTACTGAATGCAGATAATTTAGGATTAGTATCCTGATGAGGATCATCTTTCCATTATTGTAGGATATGTCCCTGTAAATCTAGGATTAAGATTTGGAAAGTATCTAACAACCAAAGATAACTATGAATCCTATAATATCGTAAGTTGATGATTGGCAGTTACGGATATTTAGGGATTCATCCTCTGCGTGAATCTATCAACCACGATGTCATATCCCAACACCGCTTGAGGGCCGTAATCCGTGGTCCGGAATACGTTGTGAGTCTTCCTCTACGCCAGCTAGGAGGAGTCTGGTAGTGTGCATGCCGGGTTGATCCCATGGAGCGGGATCCCAGATCACGGTCTAGAATAGTTTATTTTAATAAATGGTTCATGATTACACAATTGGATGAGAAAGTTGGTTCTGATTCAGAGTCATGGGTTTATTGTGGTGCTTCTGTTTATCGGTTGTTGTTGGTGAGGCTGTGGACGGTAGGAGTCTAAGAGATATATTTTTCCTTCATGATAGATAGAGTAGAATTGGGCCAAACTTTTAGCTTTTCTTTGCTGGAGACTATGGTAGGCAGGGGCGACTCTACAACGACAAAGAACACAAACCCTCTTAGCGGCTATCACCACTAGATTATCTTCTTTTAGTTCTATCATTTTTTAAATTTCCTCTTCCTTTAATTTTAATCCACTTATGTAAAAATCAAAATCAAAAGGGACTATTTTACAATTTTTTAATGAGTATTTATTTACAATTGAATTTATAAAAGACCCACCTTAATGTTACCTAATCCATGTGTTACTATTTTTTTTTTTTTTGTCTATTTAAACTTGAGTTCTGATACTTAAGATTTTGTATGAGTACCATAACAATCCCTACAAACATAATAATTAAGCGAGATGAACAAACAAAAAAGCTAAGCTAAAGCTTTTTCACCTGGACCAGGCACAAGTCTTCGCCCAGAGGACGAAAGTCCATAAAATCATCTAATATTGTGCATCAGTATTATTAAAAATTATAACCAATAACCAAGTTAATGTTCCCATAGAATGACTTTTTTTTCCCTTTATGGTTGCATGCAAGACTAGTAATGTTAAGTTTCAAAATTTTCCTAGTTGTTTGAGTTAAAACAAGCCTAGATCTTGAGATAAAAAAATTGAAAAGTAGTTTAAAATGTTCATCAGCATTAGTCTTGCACACATTAAATATTTTTTTGTGGACCACTTAATACGTTTTTTGTTAAAAAAATTGGTTAAAACAAAAAAGAAAATATCGTTTTTGTTGGCTAGGTTGATTAATACATTTGTAGCTGTGGTTTAAAATAGACTGGTTCAACCAACATGTATTGATCTTAGGGAAAAGAATTTGGGTCTCTTAAATACATAGTTTTGGATTTAATTTTAAGATTTATATATATAAAAATAATATCATTAAAAAAAAAATTATTTAAGCATCTAATTATATCTTGAGAGATTAATTTTTCATATACCAGATAAAAGATACTCTCGTAAACTTCCAAAACAAAAAAAGACTGGACCAGGACCATTATGAATTTATGAGAGCAAATAACGCCCATCATACGCATAGTGGTCTTTGTTGAGCTGGATTTGTCTAATGACCAAAAAAAAGAAAGCTGAAGTTGTCTCCACTTGACAGATCCTCGTTAGTAATTTTCTGATCAATTACTTCAGTAATAAATTGAGCACCATGTTCCATCCGGGAAAAAAGAGAAGAGCGCCATTGTGTTTGCTAACACAGTAAATTCTCCAACCTAATTGCCAAATTAACGCAATTCGACGCAAAAAACTCATACTCTGGTCGCATTTGCATAAGATGCTGCTACTAACAAGCTTCTTAAATTTCATACGAGTTTAACGATTATAGGCTCAAGCTTGATTCAAATTAAGCACCAGCATCGTTTAATTAACAATCAAGGCTTTTCATGTGGTTCCATGACAAAGTCATGGTTTTGAGTTATCATTTCAGACAATAAAATTTCTTGATTTCAATTCCTACATCTATGTTTTTAATGAGACGAGCTAGACCATGATTAGACTATCTTGAAAGAGCGTGCAAAGTCTGCTGATATCTATAGAGAAGAGCTAAACTTGATGTCGTGCTTTTTTATTAGCTTCATCTACCTCGTGTAGACTTTGTCTACACAACAATCTGATAAGACTTACTCCACCTATGTACCAATGCCTTGATATCCTGATTCCTGGCACCAATCCTCACAGCCTAAGTTTTTTAAGATCAGACACGACATGTATGTATTTATGATACATACTAACATTAGGCATGTGGAATAAAACTTTAATCATCATTCAAGGCCACCTGAAGTGGTTTAGGGGTCAGTGGATTCAATACTTAGAAGAATCTTTGAATTTGACATATTCAGAAACTAAACAAATGAAATGCTACTCACCGTCAAGAAGTAAACAGCGACAAAGTATTGTAGCAAACCGCAAGTGAAGTAACATACCAAGAGAGCTCATGCCATTATCTTGGCAGACTTAACATATAGACTGTCCACGACTTTCCCAATATTAGAAATGGTTTCTAAAGTTGCAGGGTATATTGCATCAGTTTTGGGATCATCAAATATGACGAGGCATCCAGCACCTTGATCCAACGTCCCAGCGAACTTCTTGTCCAAAATCATCTGAGACAACTTACACTACACATGATCAATGGGAAGTTCAATAAGTTCAGCAATATGTGCAATCTCAACCCTTGAGAATGGCTCAATCAATCTGCAAAGGTTCTGCTCCAGAAGGGTATCATACAGGGATGACAGGTGCCTGTGAACAATTGGGTCTTCCTCTATCTGTGCCTTGTAGTGTCGCAAAGCAATTTCAAATAACTTGAGGGATCGCCTAGAATGAGCATCTGCAACAGCTTTCATGGCATCCAAGTCAGGCCCAACATATTGCAGGCCCGCTTTAGAAGATATAATTCCAGCCACATCATCAGCTTGACTCACCACGATCTTACACAACAACATGTACTTCAGGCTAAAGACAGCCTTTGGGTCTTCAAGAGCATTGAAAGACTCAAAAGCTTCAAAGAAATAACTATATGCAGTTTTATAATCCTTCTCCTCAGCACGAAGAATCCCACTATGCTGATCTATGGCACCTTGTTGAGCTGGAGGAACATAAATAGCATTTGCAGCTGTTCTTGCAGCCGTGAGGGCAGCTTTTGCCTTTGGAAGGTTTCTTAATGAGAATTGTAGCTTGCTTTCAAGCAAGTCTATGTCTACAAGTAGAAGCTTGTCATCTAATCTTCTAACCTCTTTGACCAAGCCATTAAGAAGAGTCAAAGCTTCTGAATACTCCTTATTTTCCATCAGAAGTGCTGCAAGCCTTGCCTCAACTCGCTGCCTCAGAAAGGTACGCTTTTCAGCGCGAGTCCATTGCACGCACCATTTCTTTGCAGAGTGCAATTTGTAGATCAGACGTCCCTGGTATTTTAGCAACAGAGTCAATTATTCCCCTTACAATCTTCGCAGTTTTTGCCTTAGGAATCAAGGAGAAGAAGGGCCTCAACTGAGTGAGAAGGCTGCGCAGATCCTCTGCCCTATTCTCTTGCCTGAGAAGATCAGTGAGGTTTGTGATGGCCTGCTCATTCATGCGCAGAGCTTCTGGAGAATAAAGGTCATCAAGTACACGATAAAGAATGGAGATGGACTCAGATGGGTCTTTGGCCTCCAATGCCTGAGCAATTGACTCTGTTGTGGCAGGAAGAAATGAAGACATGCCTGCTGCTTGGGCAAAGTTCTGCAAGAAAACATATTTTGTCAATGGAGAGAAACCTGTAAAAATAATGACTTCTTCATTACTATCAATTGCTGAGTGGAAATTATTATCTCACTAATTTGGCTGTTCCACCAGTCCCCAAAAAAAGTCGAATTTCTTTGCCTGTTAAAATGATTATATTGAATTGGCAAAATCCACAGGATGTAACGTAAGGGGAGGGGAAACGGGTCATATGGCATTGATGACGAACATCTTATAAATGACTAGCATTGCAAGGTCCTAGAGCAATATTATATCAAGATTCATATTAGGATGCCTAGTTTTAATTATCAATAGAAGGGGGAGGCTGGAACAAAATAATGCCTAGTGGAAATTCCTCATTGGTGAATACACTTGCCTCACAAGATGAAGGCAAGATAATAAAATACTTACATCTTAAAGAAGATTTTAATTAAAGTAAAATTCTAAGAAAGATGAGTAAAAGGCTAATGCAAGACCTCAGCCATAATATACTAAGAGTTTCATAACTTTCTTTAGAAACTAAATGAGAAACATAAGATAGCAATAAAAGAAGAGAAGGAAATAAAATCAATTCCCATCAGAACTTTTGCTCGTGCTCCTTTTGATTTATCCTTTCACAAAAGTACAGACTCCCAGGGTTTGCCTATTATTTAGGGCAGCAATTCATATCTACAAGTTGTGTTCATGTTAGGTTAAGACAAGGGTATAACAATAAATTGCTCAACCCAAACATGACACAAATACAATACCTTTGCTTCACTTCTATTTGGAAATAACGTTATAGGAAATAGAAGTAGTTGATGATGATTCATTACATTCATGTACATAGGAAAAGTGATTCATGCACATAGGGAATAATGTTCTTGAAAATGTAAAGTTATATTTATTTCACAGTATATATATATATCATTCTTGTTAAGTGCTTATCACTCAAGCAATTCGAAAATTTTCCCTTCTGAATTCTCTAAGTCTTTAGTCTCTTTTCAACATGGTATCAGAGCAGATTCGATCCTGTCTCTGGTTATTCTGTCTCGAGAGATTAGTTTATCACGTATCAGAGAAAAGATACTCTCGTAAACTTCTAAAATGAATCTTGATACTCTCATTCACCTCTTTACTATTTTATTCTGTCTATTTCTATTTTATGTTTACGTTTGTAAAGACTACGATAGTGGCAAGGAGGGGTCAACTAGATTTCTTTACGTTGCAGTTTCTTGAAGGCGCTACTGCTTGGCATGTCTATTGGGACACAGGGCACATAGAGTATTCTGGTGATTATACTCTATCAGTAAGTAGGACTCGCCATGGAATCGTTACTTCATTTTATACAGTTGCTTATGTAGAGATTATTTTACCTATTAGGGAGTTGTGGAATGAATTTCACTATACTCCTAGAGAGAACTTCGATATATCATTGGGTCCAATTTCTGTCGGTCGAGACATTCCCAGCTAAGGAATTTGTCTTCTGACAAGGGCTCATATCTTAGGTATTATTTTTTTGGATGTGTAAAAATAATGAATGTGTAGTTGTAATAAACTCTGTTTAAATGAAAAGTAATTTATTCAGTTATTATATTTTGAGTTACTTTAATTTAGTCAATTGATGTTTCCACGAAAAAGAAATTTTGAAATTCGTATTTAAAATGATATTAATTATTTTATAACTTGGGTAATTAATTATTTATAAGGAGTGAGTTTGAAATGTGATACCCTTCGGAGGGGGTCTTACATTAGTTAGTATCAGAGCCCAAGTTAGAGTCTTTTTGGTTTGTGGGTTGGTTTGTCTTGTTTGTGCTATTTTTTTCTCTGACACTGAATACAGAGATATATTGTTTGGTTTCCGAAAGGAGACGATGTTGTTTGAAATAGTTACGTGTAGTTTCGTTGTGATTTGAGTTTGGTTTTTGAAGAAAGACAATGGATCATGTAGATGTGGGAAGCCTGGTCATGTCTCGAAGGATTGTGATAAACTAAAGATGAAACTTTTCGTTAGTAATACAAGTGTTTCAAAATCTCCAGAAGAAGAAAGAGCTGATGGAAGTGTTCAAATATAAAGACTTAAGAAACAATGAAGCTGTACTATAGAGAGTAATCTTAAAACTGTGCTATATAACTTGCAAAGTAACTCATTCTCTTGCGGTCTGTGACTGTGTAAATCTTTTGGGGTTATCTGTGTTTTGTTTCTTTTTATAGTACTACTTCAACTTCTAAACTTATTATTACTACTCAGCCTGTTTAAAACTATCCTATTGCTATCCTCGATTGGAACTTTTCTGTTGGTTTGGTTTGTCTACTTCTTTCACAAACTTATTATTTTCGATCACTCTCTCCGACCTAAGTTTTAGCTCCATGGAGTAGGAAATTGAGTCTATGTGCACATGCATAATTATTGAGAATTGATATCGGTGTGATATTTGAACTGTTGAATATTTGAAAAATGTTGAGGGCATTATCGTAATTAATGTTCGTGATAATTGAATTGTTGAATATTTGATTATTGTTGAGGGCATGATCGTAATTATTGTTTATTACATCTGTTGTGATGATAAATAGTGTTGATGGCATAATTATAATTATGATATGATGTATCTGTATGGTATGTTGTATGTGTTATCTCCATGCTACCATGTTGGTACTGGCGTAGGTGATCTCACCTCTTTGTATGCCTATTTTGTACTGTATTTATATTTGTAAAGACGTTGAGCAAGGAATTGAACAAGAAGGTGAAGATGGGCAGATTCCTGTGGAGGAAGCTGAATTCTGAGAAAATAGTGATGCCCAATTTCCTAGGATATATGAGGTTGCAGTTTCGAGGAGGTTCGGAAGCGTGGCATGTTGACTTAGACAGAGCGTGTATTTACTATATAGGAGACTTGAAGATTATCCTAAGTAGGCTTTATCGAGGGAACCCTTATTTCAATGTAAATATTAATGTACACTTAGAGTTTTCGTTGTCCATCAGGCAGTACTAGGGAACTTATTGCCGTACTCCTAGTGAGATTAGTATCGTGTTGTCTGCGCGGACACTTGTCCGTAGGACTTCACGTCAAGTCGGATTCCTACCTACTGAGGAATCTGAGGAGGACCCGTCTGAGGGTTCTGCTGTTTAGTAGTACTTAGGCAGTATGTTAGTTTTAAAGTAATGTTTAAATACTTTGAGAACCTAATCTGTAAATATTTAAGTATGACAGTACTAAGACTTGTGTATATATGATGTAAATTATTTGTGATGATGTTGTAATATTTTTATTTTTCACTAAGTTTATCTTGTTAATATTAAGAAATTTTACAACTCGTATTTACGTTACAAAGCATATCGTATAATGAAGGGGTAATTTAGTAATTAAGTAACATAAATGTGATACCCTGCGGTGGGTGTTACACCCACGGTTGCACACACTTAGTCTATTCTATTTCATTTCATTTTCTCACACTTTGTAACACAAAAACCATTTTCTCTCTTCTCTCTCTTCCAATTATTCAAGAACACTAAGAACAAACACCATCTTCTCTCTTCTTTGAAGGATTCGATCACCATCCCCTAAACCTATCTCCAATCTTTCATAAGTTTATCTAGCTACATATCTTGAATCCTCTCATCAATCCAAAACACTTTCATGTTAAGAACTTCTCAAAATTCATTCATCTTCGTCATCATATTAAGCCAAGAACACAAAAGCTTTTATCCTTTCTTCTTGAGGAATTCGGCCAAGACCCATGGAAACACTTTCAAACTTCAATAATTTTATACAACCTTAGATCTAGAACCTATACACAATCCTAAAATACTTTGTAGTTAAGATTTTGGCCTAGTTCTATCATTTTCAACCTTGTTCTTCAAGTTAAAGATCAAAAAGCTCTTACTTTGTTTCTTGGAGAGGCTCACGGCCATCCACCCTAATATCATCTTCCAAGTTTGTTTAATTTCAACTAACCATATTTCTTAAATCCTTACCTTATTCTAAGACTCTTTGAAGTTGAGACTTTGGTCTAAATCCATCATCTTCATGCTTGAATCTTGGATTTAAGTTTTAGGGTTTCAAGGTAAGAATCTTGAAACTTGACTTTTTATTTGATTTTTAGAATCCTAAGATCATGTTTGATCTATGGTCATCTTAATCAAGCTTTAGATACTAATTTGTATGTGTTTGTTGTAATTTTAAGATCTATTTGGTGTGAAAGATTGATCCAAAGAGAGTTTTACAAAGAGCTAGGAAGCATCAACCAGGCAAAAGGGAGATTAACCTCATCGGCCATATGTGGCGGTGAAGGAATAGAACTATTTGTGTTTGTGAGTGAAAAATCCATGTGAGGATTTATTCACTCGATTGTGTAATTATTGATTTGTGCTGTTAGATTATATTGTGTGATTGTTTATAGCTTTGAGAAGTATGCATGAATTGTATATGTGTTTGATATGCTTATAGTTTCGATAGTATATTTGCCTATGTGAATTTGGAAGCATAATGATACTTGTGTAATTTAAGATGTGATTCACATGATGAGAAGATTTGTATGAGGACTCCAAAGAGTCTAAAGGTACACGACCTTGTTACTATCAAGAGGACTAAGGATTCTAAATTATTTTCCAAAATGAGGATTGAATGATTTTATGACAAGAAATTCAATTGACTAATTTTATAAGGATTAAGAGTGTTAAGAAATGATTTATATATTAATTTTGAAGCAATATGCAAATTCGGTCAACATGCCAATTTTTTATGTTTAAGATCCAAAATTATTTTACTAAGTGTAAACTTAAGTGTTTTAATAGTAAGAACTCAATTTGGTAAGTTTTGAAATTTAAATGAAAGTAATTTTAATTTTTAGAATTAAAATTGATCTAATTAAACTATGTAGTAAAATAAAAGCCAATACTTGAAATTTATTGACGTATAGCTCACCCTATGGGTTTTGAAGCGCGTTAGGAAATTTTGAGCTGTAATATCCAAGTAAAACTATGAAACATAATTTTCTAGGAAACAGTGGACTTACTGATTTTTTAGAGGGACCATATTGAAAATTATATTTTTAGAGGGACTATATTGTAAATATTATTTAAAAGAGGACTATTTTGGGAAATATTATTTAAAGAGGGACTATTACGTAAATATTATTTTATAGAAGGACTAATATGTAAATAATGAAAATAAGGTTAATTTTTTATATTAAATGAGAAAAATCTTATTTTGAATTTAAAGTATGTCAGAAATGTTTTACGCGATTTGAAAACGTAACTAAAGTGTTACGCGAATGTGAAAACATGATAATACTGCTATGTGATTGAGAAAAACAGCAGATTTTGCTATAGAGCCAACGTTTTGATCTAAAATTGTGAAATTGAAGTATTGAACCTGAGTGGATCTTTGATATTATCGATTGTATGGGCGGTTATATAATACCATAGATACTAATAGTATTGAACAATCTGTATGTGTATGTGCGGTTGCGTTAGTATCATTGGGGACAGTATAACGGTACTTTGTTTTGAACAAAATGTTTTGAACATTATACGATGATACTGCCATATGACGGCATGTGAATAAGAAATAATGGGTGATCAATGACAGTATATGATTAAATTATTTATCATGCATTCACTTAATTTATTGTGGCATTTTATGCCTAAGGAATGGACGAGAACTCATAGGATAGTGGGAGGAATCCTGGGGGACGTCAGGGCGCGGTGATTCACTTGAATGACATTAAGTCAACTTGACATTGAGTCACATATATATATATAAACCCCTGGCCGTGATCACCAGTTGCAACGCACTGACATCCCGATGAACACTATTACTTTTCATTATCCAGCATAGACTATCTTATTTCTTATTAAGGGGGACAGATCTTCTTGGCGTTCATCTCTGAATTTGAGTAAACTCTATGAAGAAGAAACTGATTGTGTTAAGCATATGCATAGTCAGCATTTACGCTGTTGTGATATACTATGATTGTGGTATTATCATTATGTCTGATATTGTGTTGCAAGTTTATTAGATTGTTTATTTATTAAATGTCATAAATATATCTGCTAATTTCATATAAGTGTATGAATTGTTTGTATGGAACGACATTGTTGTTCGTATCGTTTCTTTGTTGCCATATTGGTATGCGACGTAGAGGATCTCACCTGTTCGTTGTTTTATTCTGTCTGTTTCTATTTTATGTCCACGTCTGTGAAGATGGCGATGGCTACAAGGAAGGATCAGTTAGGTTTCTTTAAACTATAATTTCTTGAAGGTACTGCAGCTTGGCGTGTCTATTGGGACACAAGACACACAGAGTATTGTGGTGATATTACTCTATCAATAAGTAGGACTTGCCATGGAGTTGTTACTTCATTTTATACAGTTGCTTATGTAGAAGTTATTTTACCTATTAGGGAGTTGTGGAATGAATTTCACTATACTCCTAGAGAGAACTTCGATATATCTTTGGGTCAAATTTCTATCAGTCGAGACATTCTCAGCTAGGGAATTTGTCTCCTGACAAAGGCTCATATAGTAGGTGTTATGTTTTTTAATATGTAAAGATAATGAATGTATAGTTGTTGTAAATTCGGTTTAAATGTAAAGTATTTTGTTCAGTTATTATATTTTAAGTTACTTTAATTTAATCAAATGATGTTTCCGCGAAAAAGAAATTTTGAAACCCGTATTTAAATGAAATTATATATTTTATAACTTGGAAAAATTAATTATTTATAAGAAGTTAGTATGAATGTGATACCCTTCGGAGGGGGTGTTATAGTCAAGGACCACGAAAATAAGATGGAGAAATGGAAAAGTTATGATCTTTTACCTTAAAGCTTCAAGCTTTGAGCTTCAATGGTGGAAGAAGATGAAGATGGATTTAGGGGATGACCACCAAGGAGAAAAGTCTTAGGATGATGAGAGGAAGTAAGAAACAAGGTTAGTTGAGCAAGAAAAGCTTGGTTGCTTACCAATGGTGGTGTGTGGCCGTGTGGGAGAAGAGAGGAAGAGAGGAGTGGGCGTGAGAGGGAGATGAGAGAATGTGAGAGTGAGAGAGAGAAAAGTGAAATGGGTTTGAAATAGGAAATGAGAAAATAGGGAAAAGATTATGACTTTGCTCATCTTTTCCCTCCAACCGTGGAGCCCAAATGAGAGGAGAGAGTGTGTGTGATGCTTGATAGGAAGCTTCCTAGAAATTTCCTTGAAGCTTCCTTGAAAAGCTTCGCACGCTTCTCGATAAAATGAAGGGTGATGTTGTCACTTAGATGCTATCATAAAAGTGATCAGATAAAAATAATCTGCTAGATCTATTATTCAGTGGACAAATGTTACAATCAGTAGAAATAATATTTTATTGTCCTACAGATAATAAAATATACTGCGATTTTATTTATCAGATAAAATCTCAAAAAATGAAAACCTCGTAAACTGTATCCAGACTCGGGTTTATTAAAATCCCCCATTGATATTTCTACAGTTCAAAGCTTTCCAGCATCGGGAAAAATATTTCATTTTCCCCTGCCTCGCTCAGTGTGCACGTAAATTGAAAAAAATATTAAAATAATCAAACAATTCAGAAATTTTTTCAAAAATCATAAATATTATAAAATGAATACTTATCATGAAATAAGTAATTTTTGGATTGTTACACATTATATATCAATCTAAATTACATGCTTTACATTATATATCAATCTAAATTATACTTATAAAAAGGCTTACATAATATTTGATGCTAACCTATATTTTAGAGGACTTTTAAAGTTAGCTTTGCAAGTCTCTCTATGTGTTTCAAATATAGCTATCAAATTTTTGCATACGAGCATATGTGGATAAATGAGAAAAGTTGAATGGAATTCAAATGAAGAAGAAGATAAAAAAGACTTTCTTCTAGTGCAATGAAATGGAGAATTCAAAGGAAGAAAGCTCAAAGTTAAAGGATAAATAAATAAAGAGCATCACTCTCTATCTACCTCAATAAGTATCTTTATCCCTAAGCTATTGTGATATTCTATATGTTATGGATTGTGTGATACTTGTTAATAAATTGATCTTAAATGATTAGATGTTTTCCTTACAAAATAAGTATACTTAGCATTGACAAAGTGCCTAATGCGATATTAACTTGCTAATTTTGTCATTGCATATAGGGTAGATAATGTTAGTTCTATACATGCTTTGATCCTTATAGCATATGTCATTAAGGTGAATGTTTGATATCTATGATTCTTTTTATCCATGGGTAACATATGGCTGAATACTAAGAAATTGGTAAATGTAATTGGACTGCAAATGTAAATGATTGTTTTGATAACTATACAATGTAATTTCCTGATCAATGAATGAATATATGTTCCTTTGAACTTCATTGTGGTTGATGTGCTGAATATTGTGTTTATCTTGCTAAATTTATAATATTAGACTTTGATGCTATTCTAGTCTGCTATGAATGAATATATTTTGTTGGACTTGAATATACTTTGTTTTAGCTTTATGCTTTCTCTTGCCCCATCCTTTTGATCATGACAAATGAGGGAGAAAAAGTTTAAGTACTTATAATTTGAGAATGTTTTTGAGAAAAGATAGATAAAACCAAAACAGATCTTGGGATTCCAAAAGTAAGGGGGAGCTGCACACATTTCTGATATAAATCACCTATTACAAAAAAGAGGGAGAGTAAGTTTCTCTAAAACTTTGTGAATTCCAATTTAATTAAACTTACTTTTTTTTCAATGATAGTTTGTCATCATCAAAAAGGAGGAGAATGTAATTGGTTGTTGGACAATGAATACATGTTTTGTTGATAACAAACTTGAAGATGATGACATGATCAAGCCAAAGATCAAGTCCAAAGGAAGATTAAATGGTATAGGTTATAGGACTTAGGGTCTTTATGTAAGAAGCCTTTTGGATATTTCAAATATATTTTCAAATCTTTAAAAATGGTTTTCACATGCTAAAATACCCAACAAATAAGTTTTGAAAAGTTATTTATATTCATAGTTCAAATTTATGAAAAATAGTCAAGTTTAAGTTTTGCAAAATTGACCTTTGGTTACTCTTTTGATCATATCTTTCAAAATACTTTAAGTTTTGTTCTGAACCTTATTTCATTTGAAAATAGACTCAAAGTTCTTTCCAATCAATGAGTGGTCATTTGCTTTAAACGGATGAGAAATGAAGAAGTTATGACCATTTCAAGTCAGTATTTAAAATCAGAGTGGTTTATTCGAATAAGCAAGTATTTATTTGAATAAAACAGCCCAGAAAACGTTCCAGAACGTGTTTTTAAAGAGTTATTTGAATAACACACAGGTTATTCGAATAAACAAGTATTTATTCGAATAAAACACCCCAGAAAACATTCCAAAACGTGTTTTTAAAGAGTTATTCGAATAACACACAAGATATTCGAATAAACACGAGCAGAAACACGTAACGACTATTTTCTATGATTTTAGTGTGATATTAATTAATACTCAATGGCTTTTTTTCTTAGAACTCTATAAATACATGTTTCTTGGTTATTTTTTAATAACACCCAATTGTCTGAAACAATTCTTTCTTACTTTAATTTATAATTCGTATTTTACCAAATTTTTGTGCTCTTTTTGGCCAAAATTTGAGATATCCTAAAAGAGATTCATTGTGCTTCAATTTGTAATACACACTCTTAAAAGAGTTTTTTCTTTCTTCTACTCTTTGATTCTTTATAACGAGGGTGAGATATCCCTCAGAGAAATTGTAAGGGTGAGGTATCCCTGAAAGTTTAGGCTCAAGCACAAAGGTGAGGTATCCCAAGGTGTAAGGAGCGCTCTAGTTTGTAAAGGTAGCAAGCACCTGTTTAAGCTTGCATTGATAGTGAAAATTCTCGAGTGGTTACTTGAGGATTGGACGTAGGCCACAAGTGGTTGGTGGCTGAATCAGGATAAATTATGTGTTTGCTCTTCTTAACTCAAACTCTTTTATTTCTTGTATTTTAATTATTTATGCTCGAGTTAATTTTGATATCTAAATTATTTGCTTAATTTATCCCATAACCCAAGTTATTTTTGAGTAATTTACAATAGTTAGACTTATTCCGCTGCTTGTGTTGATTGAATTTATCAAAATACATAATTTCTCAAAGTTGTTCTAAAAATTTGTAATCACCCAATTCACCCCCCTCTTGGGTGATGGTTGTCATGGCTAACACTTGTATCTGAAGGATATACCTTAAAAGTATTTTTGAATACTTGAGAGTTGAGTAAGTATCTTGGATAATAAATAAGCAAGAATTTGAATAAGTATTGATTGTTGAATTGAATGTATATATTATGTTATGATTTGAATACGTATTTGAATCTTTGGATGTATTTGGCATTATGGTATTGTTATTAAAGATAGTTTCTGAAAATTATCTATGAGTATAGTATGTACTATTAATAATGGATATTTTCATAAATTATTAACTAGAATTCTGTTTCGGGAAGAGGAAGGACCAGTTTTGGCAGTGTGCCACCTTCCTACCTATATATATAAATATGTATAAATATGTATTTAACTTAAGTTTTGAAAGAATGTATTTTTTCCAGAAATAGCTAGAAATAGTACGATGACACATTTTTTTTAACCTACTGAGAATTCTTTGAATTCTCACCCCCACATATTTTGTATTTTCGTATTATTTCCAGGTACATAGAAGACTTCAGCAACTAGAAGAGGAGATCAGACCCACGAAGAAAGATTTTAGTAGTAAAGATCAGAAGAGTATTATGAAGAAAGTTAGTAATAGTATTGCTATGGAGATGTATGTTAATGCATTTGTATATTGATTTGTTAGGTATATGTATATTATTATACCTGTTACAGGCTTATATTTTTGTATATGTATAGATGTTTTTCATAAATTTTATTATTGGTATCAGAATGACATACCTAATCCTAGTCTCTAATGCATGATCCTAGACATGTCACTAGTAGTAGTATTAGGGTGTTACATAAGTGATGTTTGAAGCACTTACAACTCTAGAACACTTGATTTGATCATTGAATCATCAAAATCATATTTTGAGTTCTTTATTACAAAATCCTTCTATTCCTTTATTCTTCGAGTTGTATATCTACTCTTGTGAGAGTTTCTAATCTTTCTCTTCATCTTAAAATTATTGTAAGAGGGCGAGGTATCCCTCAAGAGAGAAAAGGGTGAGATATCCCTTGTAGTGAAGCTTAAACACAAAGGGTGAGGTATCCCAAAGGTGTTGTGAGTGCCCTTGAATGTAAAGTTTTTTCAAGCACCTGTGAAACTTGAAGAGTTGGAGGCTCTAGCACAAGGGTGGAGGATCCTACGGTGTAAGGAGTGCTCTTACTTGTACAAATATTTTCCTAGCACCCGTGAAGTCTAGGAGATAGATCTCAAGTTAAGCTTGGGGACTGGATGTAAGCCACAAGTTGTTAGTGGCTAAATTAGGATAAATCTTTATGTTTTCTCTTCTCAACTCTATCTCTTTACTTTACTGTTTTATTTTTATATGCTTGCTTGAATATTTTTCATCTTGGCTTCAAAATGCTTAATTTCTTAATGGTGTTTTAAAAATCTGTAATCACCCAATTCATTCTCCTTCTTGAGTGATGGTTTCCATGGTTAACATTCCCTCCTGGTATTTTTGTACATAATCCTAGAAGTGTCCTCATTGAGTCAGTGTCTCAACTGCATTGTGGAGGTCGACTCAATCTTATGTGTTGTGGCCATAAGCATCGTGGTAGTTACAGCACTTGAACTTATTTTACCGTCCATGAAGTCGTAGGGGTCTTAGTTTAAGGAGTTTTGAGATTCCTATATAGTACACCTCCTCGAGGATTTTTGCTCTGAGATACCTCGAGAAGGGTGTACGCATCGTACTTTCCCTGAGGTGGTCCATTTGGAGAGTTTGGAAGTCCCATTAACAACAGTTCTTTGTCCTTCCTCCATGATGATTCTCCTTCTCAATAGGCATCACTTTAGGACTTCAAGACCTCTTCATTCTTAATGTATTTCTCGGAGCATCTTTTCAACTCATTGAGATCGGTAAATGGTTTTTTGGCCAAGGATTTGGTGAACTGTCCTAGCTGAAGTTTAACCATAATCGCATGCATTGCAACTGCCTTATAGAGGTTTTTTTTATCTCCAAAGCTGCCCTATTGAACCTTCTCATATAGTCATGTAGCCACTCATTCTTCCTTTGTCTGAATATAAGAATGTCATCTAGAGATGCAAACAAATATAAGAATGCATAACTAGACCGCTAATAGAGAATTTTCAAGTAATAAAATTATCCTTTACTTGTAAGTGTATAAGATCAATGTAACATTTGAAAAAAAATAAGGGTGTCGTACCTACAAGGAGTGACAAGATTAACTAAAATCTAATATCTACCTAAATTAATTTAAAAGAAAAAGAAAATAGATTTTTATGTTATTTAATTATACTAAGAATATAAATTACGTGTTAAACTAAAACTAAAATTAAATAATAAATCTAATTAAAATGACTCAAATTAAAATGCAAGAGTAATCAAAGAATAATTTTAAGACCTTGAATCTATCACTAACCATGTAAAGATGAATTTAACTTAAATGAGAATTAATCTTATTTAATGGAGTGTTTATGACTACAAGTTTTGATCATTACTAAAGATTATTAAAATCTAATTAATGATATAATTCATCTAAAATAATATGGTCTATTCAAATTATGACATAAACTATTTAACATACCATAAACTATTCAATTCTTAGATCTCAAAAATAATTAATACTATTTCACAACACACACATAAGATTATAAGAATTAAGCATGCAATTAAAATATATCAATTTAAATTTACTAATTCACTACGAGATAATCAATACAAATTAAATTGATTGATAATTAACGATAAATAAGTATCAATATTATATAATTATAGAATAAAAAAAATATTTTAAATAAAGTTAAATTATCTAAAACAAATATTAAGACTTCATTTTAATTCTAAAAAATAAAATTAATTATTTATGACAAAAGTATCAAACATAAAGAGAAAAGATAAATTTATAAAAGATAAATTTTTTCCTCGTGTTGCGTGCTTCAATTCTCCCCTCAATTCTGCGACGCTGCTGTTGTTAATTTTCTTCTTCTCTCGAGCCGCGTCCTCTTCTCGTTCCCCTTTGGAATCTCCCACACCGTTTCACTAAAATACCCATTGGGCCTTAGTTCAATTCATCAATGACAAATTCTCCTTTGACTTGTTTGACGTGGAGGGCTTCTGCTTCATCATCTTATTATTATTTTTTATCTTCATAATTATAGGCCCAACTGTTAGTACACCATGACCCAAGGATCCGGCTTCTCTCCAGCCGGATCTCCTCCAGCAGCCTCCAGCAGTATTTTAGATCGTTGGATGAAAATCTAACGATCCAGATTAAAAGATATTAATTTAATATTTTTTTTTAATATTTAAAAAAAAAACTGGACCTTGGATTTTCATCTAACGGTCCAGGCTCCAGCAGCTGGATGTCCAGCAGCTGGAGAGAATCCGTTTCCATGACCCAACAGGAGTTGTAGTCAGTTTTTAACATAAAATAATTAAAATAATCTTAAAGTATTTCAAATTAAAATTTAATGTGATCACTCTTCAATTGTCTTGATTTAAATATTCTTTAAACATATTATTTCTTGATTAATAATACTAGTCATCTTGTTGTATTGCTTAGAATCTATCACAAAATAAAAAAAAAACTCAATAATTAATTTGCTTAAAGAAATTAATTAACAAGTCATAAAATCACTAAAATTATTTATATTAAAATATACTAAAACTTAATTTTAATATAAAAAATATATATTATTAAACTATTATCAATTACTTTCATATAAATCTAATAAAAGTCTTTGCCTTAGGTCCCAACTTGTTTTAGCCCCATACTTTTTTGAATGCTATATTAATTATATATTTTAGAAACTATATATATATACTCCTAATTAAATTTTTTATTATCTATTTTTTCTCTTTCATATTAATATATTGCTTAATAATTGTTTATTACAAATTTAATTCTTTTCCTTCTCGTTTTATCTCTCTACTTTTTATTATCATCCTTACAAATTCTTTTATTTCAAGTCCAATGTTCTTCTCCGCTCGTAGACATGGAGTTGTGCAAACTATTGACATTTTCCTATAAAATCAAGTTTTTTATAAAAAGTTTTAGCATCTACTCACTTAACTTATTCTCTTTACTTTTAAAATATTAAAAAAAAAAAAAAAAATACATCTCTATCATGTTCATTGCTTTCATATTTGATTCTCAAAATATAAGAAAATTGCAGAAGTAATTTAAGTTGCACTCACATAATGTGTTCTTCATTAACTTAAAAATATGATTTTATTTACTATTGCTTTAAATTTCATAGTCTTTTAATTTATATTATAAATTTTTTTATAGAGAAATTGTATTCAAAACGAAATAAAACCTATTGTTCAGTAGTGGATACTGAACTGTACCTGGATAGGCACGTTCTGGTACTTTCTTCCTTGTGCAACAGCGGAGTGCGTTGTGTAAAACCCTAATATAAATTATCATAAAATAAGCAATATATTTCAAGATAAAGTATATTAAGCATGTCACTTTCTAAAATGCATAAAACATAAATTCATAATAACTTATATAGTCATTGTTACCAAGTGGCCTCAAACTCAAGAGGGAGGTGAATTGAGTTTATAAAATATTTTCACAAATCTTTCATAAAATGTTTGTTTATCAATTTTCGTTGAAGCTATTGGATTATTGAAGTGAATGGATAAATGAGATTGAATACTTCACTCACAAATTAAACAAGTCAAGATGAATAACATTCAAGCAAGCATATAAACTAAATGCACACATGTAAAGAGATGAGTTTAGAAGATCAAACACAAGTTTATCCTAGTTCAGCCACCAATCTACTTGTGGCCTACGTCCAATCGTCAAGCAACCGCTAGAGATTTTTCACTATATCTTCAAGTTTCAACAGGTGCTTGACAACCGTTACAATTGAGAGCACTCAACACACCTTAGGATACCTCACCCTTGTGCTTGAGCCTCAAATTGGGATACCTCACCCTTTACAACTTTTGAGGGATGCCTCACCCTCAAGGGATACCTCACCCTCTATCCAACTAATGGATACCTCACCCTTTTCTCTAGAGGGATACCTCACCATCTCTTTTACAGATTATACAAAGAAGTAGATGAATATAAACTCTCTCAAAGAGTAGATAATACAAATTGAAGTTCTATGGGTATCAAGGAATCACACACTTAGCTCAAAATAGAGATTTGAAGAAAAAGATGATAAAACTCATTTTCAATGCTCAAGAATGATTTTCAGATTGTTCTCCAACCTTTCTTTGATGCCCAAACATTTTCATTTATAGCCCAAAGAATTTTGGAGCCATTGGTGGTGATTAAGAATAATTTATTATGAAAATTAGTCATTTATAGCCGTTGGAACGTGTTTTCTGATTGTCCAGATAATCAGTTAGGAGATTGTCCTAATTGGTTAGGAGCTTTTAGGAAATGTGAAAAACGCTCCTAAGTTTTGCACTAACCGATTAGGTGAATTGCCTAATCGGTTAGGAGTTTTGGAAACATGAAAAATGCTCTTATTTATCATACTAATCAGTTAAGCTAATTGCCTAATCGGTTAGGAGCATTTAGAACGTGAAAATGGCTCCTGATAGGGTAAATAATCGGTTAGAGAAAATCCTAATTTTGAAAACTGACATTAAATAGTCACAACTTCTTCGTTTCTTATCTGTTTTAAGCAAATGATCACTCATTGGAAAGATCTTTGAGTCTATTTTCTTATGAAATATGTTTTAGAACAAAACTCAAATTATTTTGAGAGACATGATCAAAAGAGTAACCAAAGGTCAATTTTACAAAATACAAATTTGACTATTTTCCATAGATTTGAACTACCACCATAATTAGCTTTTCAAAACATATTTGTTGGCATTTTGGCATGTGAAAAATCATTTGTAAATATTTGAAAACATATTTGAGCTTAGTGTGATTCCGTTTTACCTTTACAGATGATCTAGACCCTATATGTTAATCTTGAATATTCTTGGAGCTTGATCAATGCATTTCCATTCCTTTCTTGTTTGTTATCATCAAAGTCATTCCTTTAGTTAATGCCAATTACAATCATTATAGAGAGTCACGAAGATGAAAAAGATCATATATATACATCACTGGCTAATAAGTCATACTGTAATACATAAACCTTTTACAAACAAGCCAGCAAAATAAATAAATACAAGCTAATGTAAAAAGAAATAAAGCAACTAAACTAAGCCTTCTACTTCTTCTTTTTCTTGCCCTTTCCCTTTGAAGGGTCTTCACTAGAATTTACATGGAACACATAGGGGTGAGAAATCACAATTTCTCAGTATAAGCATACTAAGACCAGCAGTTAATCATTTACAACAAATAAATGAACTATAAAAATACATACACACGATGTAACCGATTATACAATAATCAACAATATCAAAGAATCGCCATACAATCCTAAGACATCATCAAACAAGCAACTAAGCAAGACAACTGCTCATACAATTGTCAACAATGCAATGCTTTATGTTATGAGATATGATTATGCTCAAACAATATCCTAATAGAATGATTATGCAATACTAATGCATGTTTTAGTTTTGAAAACACATGCCACTTACTTATTTCCTAGGAACCTCCATTCCCTTGTATATCCTGAGCAGGTTAGGCCTAAAAGCCTTTACCTTACTTGGTAATAGGTGAGTACTTTCCCCTTATCAATATAAGAGTACTACTATCACCCTTATATCGGTAACCTTGACCATACGAGCATAAATGCAAGGAGAATTCAGATCCAACACCTCATTCCTAGGTCATATGGTTATGCACACCATTTAAGGTTACAATACATAGGAAATAACAAATAATAAGTTTGAAAACTAAATATGCAGATTTGTTAACAAAACATACATACTTATCATAAGGTTTACAACAACTAAGTGAAAAGCTAAGACTAATGACCCAAGGCTTTACTCCAACTTAACACATAAGTAGTAGAACTCATGTCACTAGTGTCCTCATATCTAGTAACACTTCACGCCATCACTTCATAAGTGATTTCAAGGCAACCTCAAGTTGCTCAAGGTTCTAGACACTTCTTTATAGCATTCCATAACTCTTGGATGCCCAAGGTTTTACCAACTTCCATCACAAGGTTTACCCTAACTTAGTGAAAAGGGTATAGATAGAAAACATGCCATCTTGGCTCAACTCTAACATATAAAGCAACCAACCCATGTCTCTAACCATTCACGAAACTTAACCTGGATAATTAAGGAAACTTGCTTTAACTATGCATCTCAAACTCAACTTAAACTCTAAAGGAGTAATCTTTACATATAGATAGGCATACCCTCATACTAATGAAGCCTAAGGTGTCCCAACACACTAGCCCTTGACACTCCACCATATTTTAGGTGTCTAGTGTTCCTCAACTCTGTTATAAAGCATTACCCATATTTTGGATATCTAAAATCCCCAAACTTTTCACATATACAAGTTAATAATTCTTTCCAAGAAATATCCCCAAAAGTGTCTCATTACACCCTAAAAGACTTTCACAAATGATCTCATCAAGTAGGAAATTTAATTAGCATCACAATGCTAAAAACAGCCCTTGCACTGTCTCGGCGCTTGAGCACGTAAGGACCGAGTGCTTGAGTGCGCTACCACTATCAAGCGCGTTCCCTGGGCAATGGGTGATGAACCTTTAATAACTTATATTTTTACAGTTTAATTCCTTAGTTTTTCATCCTCTTTTAGTATTTTTTATTAAACTTTATTCTCAAGTATTGTTATGTTTTTATTATTCTTTAATTTTGTGCTTATTACATGTTTTTATGTGTTTTTACAGGAATTGCACATGAGAATACTGGACATTAAAAGAAGCAAGGAAAAGAGGAATTTTTCATCAGTGTTCAACGCTTGAGTGTTGAGGAGTGGAGCGTTTGGGCACCCAAAGCGTATCCAGCAGCATAACTTCAGTGTCCCAACGCTGGGAAGACAGCTCCTGAGCGTGCAATGCAACGCATTTCTGTTTAAGTGACTTAGCGCCCAAGTGCCTAGAAGCCAGCGCCTAGGCGCTAGTTGCATAATAGACCACGTTATTTTTCTTAAATAGGGGAGTTGCGCCACAATTGAGGAGACTTATACTTTTTAGACTTTTACACTTTGCACATCGGGCAGAAAATCCCTAATCCTGAAAAAAGTAGTTTCATGGCAGAAGACTTTGGAGGACGATTTTGAAGGGAGGATTCGATTCTTAAAGGCTTGAAGATCATAATCTCCATTAAAGAGGTTTTGATTTCTCTTTCTTTCTAGTTTTTCCCTTTCTTTGGGTTTTCTTTCCATAGGTTTGTATCTTGATATGAGTTTGTTTATATTGAACATGAGTAGCTAAACTCATAGTTAGGGCTATGGGGGATCTTATTTTCCTAATTATTTGGGTCTGATTTCTAATTTGATTAAGGTAATTTCTTTTAGGGTTCATCATATTGGTTGCATTCTTGTCATAACTTGATCACTTTGTGTATGTTTTAATTCATTATTTGACCGATGACCATCTGCATTCAATGAGTAGATCTATATGGTAAGTCTAGGATAAGATTGGTGAATAACCAAACATCAATTTTTTCTACTAATGGAATTGACAGGTATGTTAGTTCATCGCTTGAATTGAAGCTTAATGCATTCTTAATTAATTCAACTAAATGACCAAATATGTGATTTAATTTAGGGATAGAATATTGTTTCATCCATGACCATTAGGATTCAATAGCAGGTAAAAGAATATTGACAAAAGAATTACCTTACATCATAAATGAAAGAAAATTTGAATAATTGGATTCAAGTGAAGCTTGCGCCCTAGTCTCTCTCTCATTGATTATCTATTCTTTGTTTGATTGTTTATTATTTTTCTTTATTTATTTTTTGATTTCATTTTGAATTTCTTCATACACTTTTGATTGTCTGGATAACAAAGAGTTTAGCAAATCTAGTAATTACCACTTATTCCTTGTGAGATCGATAACTAGGACTCAAGTCTTATATTACTTGGCGATAGAATGTACTTGCTCTTAGTGTATTTTATGCGCATTAAGTTTTTAGCATCGTTGCCAGGGAATAAGTTTGGTAATATTAGAGGAGAAAAGCTCTAGTTAATTTAGACGCACTTTTATTTTGTTTCTTATCTTATTTTTATTTTTATTTTTATTTTATTTTTAATTAATTTGTCACTCCATCTCTCTATTTATAATTCTTGTTTATACTTACTTGATCTCAGTTTCTTGATTTGACATTTGATTTAGAAATTAAGAGAACAGCTCATAAGTTAAGGAAACAATCTTATATTGAAGCTATGACAGAATATATAAACAAGATGGAGAGACAACCAATAGTTGAGGTGAAACGTGGAGAAAGAGCTACCCTAGCAAAGTGAATCATGCTTGAATATTCCATGCCCGCTGCTAAAGGGTATGGAAGGAATATATAAGACCAGCTGTGGCAGCTAACAATTTTAAGATCAAACTAGCATTGATCTCCATGATTCAAAATTCTGTTCAATTTGGTGGATTGCCTTCGGATGATCTAAATCAACATTTGGCTAGGTTCTTGCAACTGTGTGATACTATCAAGTATAATGGGGTGACAGATGATGCAATCCGATTGTGACTCTTTTTTTCTCTCTTAGGGATAAAGCAAGTCAATGGTTAACATCACTACCAAGGGGTTCCATCACTACATGGGAACAATTTACACTATAATTTTTGACTAAGTATTTTTCTCCTTCTAAATCTGCTAAGTTCAGGAATGATATATCTTCTCTTGTGTAATTTGACATGGAAACTCTTTATGAAGCTTGGGAGTGCTTTCAAGAGTTGTTGTGAAGATGTCCACATCATGGATTTCCCGTATGGCAGTAAGTACAGACTTTCTACAATAGTTTGTTGCCTGCCAACCATTCACTCAGTGATGCTACTGCAGGAGGTACAATTTGGAGGAAAACACCTATTGAGAGCCAAGCATTGATTGAAAAAATGACACTAAACAGTTATCAATGGCACAATGAGCACCAGGTTCCTAAGAAACAAGTAGCTGTGCATGCTGTTGACTCCTCTACTGTAATTTTGATTCAATTGGAAGCATTGACAAAAAAGGTTAAGACTCTGATGGCGACAAATAGTGCAGCCCCACCAATCATCTGTGAAGCATGTGGTGGACAAGGTCATACAAGTGTAAACTGTCAAGTTAGTAGTCCTTTTGCTCCTGATCTTGAAGTAGCAATTTTTGTTGGTAATTCCAACTGGCAACAGTACAATTTATATTTCAATACGTACAATCCCGATTAGAGGGACCATCCCATTTTCAAATGGGAAAATCAATAGGGCTATCAGCAGAATCAACAGAGAGCTCCATAACCACTTCAGGTTTCCAAGCACCTATAGAGAAACCAAGCTTTGAAGATTTAGTAATGAAGTACATACAGAATTCAGATGCTAGAATGAAGAGCATGGAGACTCAAAATAGTCAGTTAGCTACATTGATGATAACAAAGGCACTAAGGACATTTCCTAACACTACTGAGACTAATCCAAAGGAACATGTCAATTGAATTACCCTGAGAAGTGGCAAGACTTTGGAAGGACAAATGAATGGAGCACCTAGCTCGTCAGGAATTGAGACTGAGCAAAATGATGTTCTTACAGAAGATGTCTCAATTCAAGATGGCAATAAAGGAAGAGAGGTTGAAAAAGAATAACCAAAGTGGTAGAGAGTGAAGAAGGATCGTGAGCAGCATACAGTATATGAATCATCACCATATACCAAGATCCCATTCCCTTAGAGGCTCAAGAACACTCAGCCAGATAAGGAATTTCCTAAATTCTTGGAGATGTTCAAGAAATTACAAATTAATATTTTGTTCATTGAAGCCATCTCTTAAATGCCCAAGTATGCAAAATTCTTGAAGGAAATAGTTACAAAGAAATGCAAGCTTGAGAAGTTTGAGATAATATGTCTTAATGAGAAGTGTTCTGTCATCCTTTTGAAGAAGTTACCACTGCAATTAAAAGATCAAGGGAGTTTTATTATTCCGTACTCTATTGGTAACTCTTATTTTGAGAAAGCTTTACGTGATTTGGGTACAAGTATTAATTTGATGTCTTTCTCTATTTTTAAGAAATTGGGAATGTAATAACTAAAACCCACCAACATTTCATTACAATTGGTCGATAGATCCATTACTTACCCTAGCGGTGTGGTGGAGGATATTTTGGTGAAGGTGGACAAATTTATTTTTCTAATTGATTTTGTGGTGTTGGATATGGAAGAGGATGTTGATATTCCTCTCATTCTTGGAAAATCGTTTCTGGAAACTTCAGGAACCGTGATTAATGTACCTCGAGGTGAGCTCATCTTGAGAGCGGATGGAGATTATGTGACCATCAATGTCTTTAGGGAGACAAAATCTTCCCAATGTCAAATCTCCATGCCCCTATCAATATCGTTCAAGCTAAGCAACAGGAATCCTTAGCTATCAAGGATCCCCCACCATTATACAAAGTAGATTTTGACATTCCTAAAACACAAGTTTTTGAACTAGAGAAAGGTCCTCCAATGATCCATGCTCCATTACCAATTAGTCAGTCAGTTGTTGATCGATTGAACCCACCATGGCCTAGTGGAGCCAAGGTGTAATTGGGACAACTAAGCTCTTATCAAGTTCAAAATGTTGTTGGAAGCATTCCCAAGGCCATTGACGAAGGGAGGAAACACTGCTTTGAAAAGAAGAAGGCGTCATCCTATTTTTCTTGCTTTAAGCCACCTTGATTTATCTGAAAAAGGCAACGTCAAACTAATGATGTTAAACAAGCACTTCACAGGAGGCAACTTGTGTTTCTTCTTTATTTATCTTATTTTAATTATTTTTTGTTATTTTTGTTATTTTTGTTTTTCTTTTAGATGCTACTCATGTGTTTTGGGATTTTTTAGATTCTGTTGCAGAGCTGACTCTTGTGCTTCTTCTCTGCTTGACGTTGTATCACTTTTCGTCAGGTTGTGTTGCTCTTTTCTTTACCCCTTTATTTCTTTTTCTTCTATATTGAGGATAATTTTAATCTTAAGTGTGTGTGGGGGGGGTACTCCTGAAAAAAAGATTTGCACAACTTATGAACACTTGAGTATTGCTGGTAATTAAGCGGGACCTATGTGTTAATTTCTTGATTTATTCTGAGCTGATTGAGATATGTTTTTAAGGGGATTCCATTGATCATGAACTGATTTTGTGTGAAGCAATCTTTTTCAATGAAGTAAAGTGAAATTTAGCATCTTAGTTGGAAATTACCCATGTCTGTTTGCTTTTGTTCTCTTTATTAACTTTAGCCAGAAAGTGAGTTTTGAGCTTTAATGATTGGAATTTTCATAAACAAAATCCTATTTTTCTTCTAGAGTGAGTTTTCTCTTGATTAACGTATGCTAGAACTTGCTTTGATATCTTGTTGAGACTTTAATGATTCACATACATACTTGAATATGATTAAGGCAATTAGGCTAATTCTTTCTTGACTTTCAGAGTTGCAATGAGAAAATAACCCGTTAGTTGCCCCATTTGAGCTTGAAATTGATTTCTTTGAATACCTAACTGAAAAATCAAGTTGAGTTCTTTGGAGCATCTGATGTGTTGATTGAAAAGTCATTAAAGGTTGCTTTTGTCTTCAAGGGTTGAAAAAAAGTTTGAGAAAAATATTGAAAAAAAAAGAAAAAAATGCAAAAGGAAAAAAAAAAGAGAAAAGGATTATTAGTGAAGAATAATGAGAATATTGGGTTGAAAGTAAGAATGTGTCATATCCTTGTGCATTATGCTCTATTGTCATTTTTTTAACCTGATTCTGTTTTGTTTTGATTTATCCATGAGCATTCTTTACCCTTATTTATCTTTTTCCTACCTTTCTTTATACCCTTGGCCTCGTTACAACCAAAGAAAGTCCTTTTGATTCTTGTGTCGTATATGAACTTGGAAGTGGAGATGAGATTGATAAGCAAACCTATGGTATTGTATTTTTCAAGAGAAATTTAAGTGATCTCTTTGTCCTTAAACACTTGAGCGATGGAAAGATGAGTGATTTCAGATGTTTGGTGAAGAGAAAAGTAGCAAGTTAGACTCAAGCCTCTAATTGTTTTAAGTTTTAAATGATCTTGCTTGATTGGATTTGATTACTGAACTTGAATTTTTAAATTGTGGAATTTCCCTTGATTCATGTTTCTGGATGTTGAGTTTGATCTTGTTGTCGATTTCTATCCTTGCTTGAGGACAAACAAAGCTCATGTGTGGGGGAGTTGATGAACTTTTAATATCTCATATTTTTACGGTTCAATTCCTTAGTTTTTCATCTTTTTTTGGTATTTTTTATTAAACTTTATTCTCAAGTTTTCTCATGTTTTTATCATTGTTTAATTTTGTGTTTTTTATGTGTTTTTAACAAGAATTGCACATGGAGAAGATTGGATATTCAAAGAAGCAATGAAGAGAGGAATTTTTCATCAGCGTTCAACGCTTGAGTGTGAAGGAGTGGAGCGCTTGGGAGCCCAAAGCATATCCAGCAGCTCCTGAGTGCACAATGCGCAATGCAATGCGTATCCGTTTAAGTGACTCAGCGCCCAGAAGCCAGCACCTAGGCGCTGGTTGCGTAACAGATCATGTTCTTTTTCTGAAATAAAGGAGTTGCACCACAATTGAGGAGACATATACTTTTTAGACTTTTACACTTTGCACATCAAGTAGAAAATATTAATCTTGAGAAGAGTAGTTTCGTGGCAGTAGACTTTGGAGGATGATTTCGAAGGGACGATTCGATTTTTGAAGGCTTGAAGATCATAATCTCCATTAAAAGGGGTTTTGATTTCTCTTTCCCTCTAGTTTTTCCTTTTCTTTGGGTTTTCTTTCCATGGGCTTGTATCTAGATATGAGTTTGTTTGTATTCAATATGAGCATCTAAACCCATAGCTAGGGATATGGAGAATCTTGTTTTCCTAATTATTTGAGTTTGATTTCTAATTTGATTAAGGCAATTTCTTTTAGAGTTTATCATATTGCTTGTATTCTTATCATAACTTGATCACTTCTGGCATGTTTTAATTCATTGTTTGACTGGTCACCATCTACATTCAATGAGTGGATATATATGGTAAGCCTAGCATTAGATTGGTGAATGACCAAACATCAATTTTTCCTATCATTGGAATTTATAGGTATGTTAGTTCATCTCTTGAATTGAAGTTTAAAGCATTCCTAATTAATTCAACTAAATGACTAAATAGGTGATTTAATTTAGGGATAGAATATTGTTTTATCCACGACTATTGGGATTAAATAGCAGGCAAGACAATATTATCAAAAGAATTACCTTACATCATAAATGAAAGAAAATTTGAATAATTAGATTCAAGCAAACCTTGCGCCCTAGTCTCTCTCACATTGATTATCTATTCTTTGTTTGATTGTTCATTATTTTTTTTTTATTTTTTTATAATTTTATTTTGAATTTCTTCATACACTTTTGATTTTCTGGATAACAAAGAGTTTAGCGAATCTAGTAATTACTACTTATTCCTCGTGGGATCGATAACTAGGACTCAAATGCTATATTACTTGGCGATATAGTGCACTTATTCTTAGTGTATTTTATGCGCATCAATGGGCACATGAGCAAGCAAGGACTGAGCGCCTGAGCGCTGAATGTCCAGCAGCAAATCTGCATAATTTTGTAGATTTGTACACTGTTCCATTGGTGCCAAATACGAAATTTGGCCACTCCAATTTGGTTTCCTGGTGACTTTAAGTCCCTAACCAAGTTCACTAACATGAAAAAAATATAAAACACAAATTCATTTCATCAAATTTGGATCCATAAACCAAATCACTCATCCAAACCCCAAAATTCCTCACTTTGAGTCTTAATGGTCCAAATGGAGAGTTTTCAATTTCTAATCCAAACTCTTAACATGAACAAGTCATAAACAGCACTTAAAACTTATCCAAGCAAGAAAATCACTTAAAACACCTCAAGATCTCATTTTGGCATATCAAACCTCAATACAAGCTTAAACATGAAAATGAGAAAAAAGAAGTTTTGAGCTCAAGAATCCCTACCTCAAGCTACTAAGATACTGTACAATTGAGCTTCAATCTCTGACATTGGATTTCCCCTTCCTCTTGTGCTCCTTGTTTTTCCCCTTTCACCACTTTGCACTTCCTCCATTGTTGCCCTTGGTGTTAATTCGTGATGAGAAGAGAGAAAGTGAGAAATGAGAACCTAAATATCACTTAAAAGGTCAAGGAAAATGGCTATTTTCAGCCGTGAAAGTCTTGGAAAAAAAGATATTTTGTAGTATAACTTATATCTGCTAAGAACACTTAGTTTTCTCCAAATCAAGTTTTCCAAGTTTCAAACAACTTTAAAATAAATACTATGATTCCTTAAAAAAGTTGTTTCACCAGTATCATATTTTTGCATATTTGTGACTAGTCAATTTGCATTAAAACACACAACCAATATGCTTAAAAATACCAAACTGACTCTGGTTATTCTCAAATTTTAACCACATCACATAATACACATTTATGACTTAGAAATAAATTATCCACATCTATTTCTATTGGCTAAGCCATTTATGCTAATATCTAGGTCATTTTAAGCAACTTTTTACCTTTCGATTTGTAGCAAAGTGACTAAATTAACTCAGATTGTCACAAAATTAAACAGACATATTAAGCAAGTATTAAGCTACCTCTATAACTATAAGTCTAACATGTTGAAGAGGATGTCACATTTTTTCCCCTCTTTTTAAAATTATCTCTAAAACTGTTTACCTCATATAAATAACTGCGGGTAGTCTTGCTGCATATGGGACTCTAACTCCCAAGTCGCCTCCTCAAAGCCAGCACCTTCACCAGAGGAATCCATTTACCTCTAAGCTCTTTGACCCCTCTATCAATGATCCTAATCGGCCACATAACATAAGACAAATCCTTTCTTAACCGCACAGATTCATTTATTAGGACTTGTGAAGGATCTGGATTGTACTTCCTAAACTGTGACGCATGGAAGACATCGTGAAGGTTTGAAAAACTGGGTGGAAGAGCAATTTGGTAGACTGTGGATCCAATTCTCTTTAGGATCTAGTACGGACTAATGAAACGAGGATTCAACTTTCGTGTTCTCAATGCTCTACTAATCCTTGTTGTAGGAGTGACTCTCAAGAAAACATGATCTCCCTCACTAAATTCTAGAGGTCTTCTCATTTTATCAGTATAGCTCTTTTTCTTACTCTGAACCATAACCAACCTATCCTGGATCATTTTAATTTGATCTGTGATCTGTTGTACCAACTCAAGTCCTAGGATGGTTCTCTCTCCAATCTCATACCAACACAAAGGGGAACCTACACTTTCTACATAAAGTGTTTCATATGGTGTCATGCCTATGCTAGTATGAAAACTGTTATTGTAGGCAAACTCCACTAAGGGTAAGAACTTATCCCAACTCCCATTCTGCTCTAGTACACATACTCTTATCATATCATCAAGGGTGTGGATAGTCTTTTCCAATTGACCATCAGTCTGTGGATGATATGTTGTACTTAGACTAAGCTTTGCCCCAAAAGCTTTCTACAAGGCTCCCCAAAATCTAGATGTAAATCTAGGGTCTCTATCAGAAACTATACTAAGGGGAATATCGTGTATCCTGACTATCTTCTGTAGGTAAAATCGGTTAAGTCTATCCATGGAGTAGTTAGCTCTAATAGGTATAAAATGGGCAGACTTGGTTTGTCTATCCACTATAACCCATATTGCATCAAATTCTAACTGAGTCTTGGGCAAGCCCATCACAAAATCTATTATGATGTTATCCTATTTCCACTCAGGGATTCCTAATGATTGAAGAAGTCTAGAGGGTTTCTGGCGTTCTATCTTGACCTTCTGACAAGTTAGGCACCTAGACAAAAACTTGGCTATATCCCTCTTCATACAGACCACAAAAATAACTCCTTCAAGTCTTAATACATCTTAGTAGCCTCGGGATGGATAGTGTACTGACTACAGTGAGCTTCTTCAAGGATCCTTTCCTTGATTCAAGATTCACGTGGAATGCAAAGTCTACCACTAAGCTTGATTATCCCATCATCCAACATATTAAACTCTTTAGGATTACCTAAAGAGATCTGCTCACGTACATCTCTAAGAGTCTCATCTTCCTTTTAAGCTTCTAAGATCTGAGTCCTAAAGTCACTCACTATGTCCACATGATTCACATTAAGACTACGTGATAACACAGTTATTAAAAGGCTCATGTCTCTAAAAGTCTCAAGAAGTTCACTCTCTTGGATCATCATCTGGGACACATGTAGGGATTTCCTACTTAGTGTATCAACCATCACATTAGCTTTACTCGGATGGTACTTTAACTCAAAGTCATAGTCTTTTGAAAACTCCATCCATCTCTGTTGCCTTAAGTTCAGCTCCTTCTGATCAAATAAGTACTTCAAACTTTTGTGATCACTGAACACCCCAAATTGGACCCCATACAAGTAATGTCTCCACACCTTTAGGGCAAACACCGCTGCAGCTAACTCAAGATCTTGAGTAGGGTAGTTCTCCTCATGAGACCTCAACTGTCTTGATGCATAGGCACCTATGTTGCATCAGAACACACCCCAAACCCATCTTTGAAGCATCTCAATATACCTCAAAGTTCTCCAAAGGATTCAGAATTACTAACATTGGTGTAGTAGTCAACCTCAATTTTAACTCTTGGAAACTATTCTCGTAATCCTGAGTCCAAACAAAAGAACTACCTTTCCTAGTCAAACTAGTCAAGGGTAGCGCTAATTAAGAAAAATCCTTTATGAACCTTCTATAGTACCCCTCTAGGCCTTTGAAGCTTTTGATATCGGTCACAATGGTGGGTATCTCCTACTACAACATTGCGTTAATCTTGCTTGGGTCCACAGAAATCCCACCCCGAGATATCACTTGTCTCAAAAACTACACTTGCGAAAGCTAGAACTCATACTTAGATAGCTTGGCAAACAACCTATTCTCCTTGAAAGTCTCCAACACTATCTCAAGTGTTGTTCATGCTCCTCCATAGTCTTAGAATAGATCAAGATATCATTGATAAACACCACAACAAACTGATCTAGGTAGGGTCTAAAGATCTTATTCATATAATCCATGAATACTGCCGGAGCATTCGATAACCCAAAGAACATCACAAGGTACTTATAATGTCCATACGTAGTTCTAAAAGTGGTCTTCGGGATATCCTCTTCCCTAACCCGTATCCAATGATAACCAGACCTAAGATCAATCTTTAAGAAAACTGTCGCTCCTCTCAGTTGACCCATTAGATCGTCTATCCAAGGCAACAGATAATCGTACAAAACCTATGAGAATATCCTGATGAGTTTCCAACTAATGGCACACATCAAAGCATACCTTGCATAGGGTCGAGCATAGCTCTATATCTCTTTGAACACTATTTTGTAAAGTGTCCTTGCTGACCGCACACAAAACACACTGCACATGCCTTGTGGTCATGCTGCTTTCCACATTTTGAGCACTTTTGGTTCCATGTTCCAACTTGAATCTGCTTTCCTCTAATTGTTAGAAACTGAGACCAAGAGATACTCTCACTAACTTCAACACTTGACCTTTTCCTTTTTGGAGAGCCTACTAAAACGTTCTCCCTTTCACTGAACTACTCCTCAGTTACTACTGGAGAAACTAGTTGTTGATATGAATCAGCTTTTATCCTCTCAAGAATCCTGTTAACAGTAGCAACTTGCTCTCTCATAATCATTGCCATTGCCATCAATGCCTCCTACAAAGAAGGCCCCTCACCATACGAGCTCCTATTCCCACAGGTTCACCTTGGAGACGCTATAGTTTCTTATAGACACCAAACAACACATATTGAGGTAGCTAATCCCAATATTTTGTAACTGTGCAACAGTAGCTAAAAATAGTCACACCATAGGCAGGTCATGTAACGCCCCAATTTTTTTCTTTTATTTTTGGGTTATCTGTGATTTCTGTGATTTTTGTGAATTTTTATGATTTTATGAATTATTCTACTTATTTTGATTATTTTAATATTATTTTCAAAAAAAAATTTGGATTGTTGAAACGGGGCCGAGGAATCTTACTAAACCCAAAACCGGAGACAATTTTCAAAGTTTTCTTTTTTTGAGATTTTACCTTGCAAAATAAATTTTGGGTATGTTCTATTATCCATTGGACAATAGATACTAATTTTGTTAACTGTAACTTTTGTCCTTTAGATAATAGGTTTTAGTAAAGATCTAGTAGATGGTTCTAGATATAAGCCTAGTCACCTTTTTCTAGAGGTTTCTCTTTGTGACATCACCCATGTGACATCACCCATGTGACATCACCCACATGACATCACCATTTGAATTTTTAGACTAATAGGAAGGAAGCTTCCTAAGGAAGCTTGTTGGAGAAACTTTGGACACCCTCCCAAGGAGAAATGCACGGCAAAGGGGGAGCCAAAGACGTCTAGAGTAAGCCTTCATTTAACTCATTTTATCATTTTTCCATTCATCTTCATCAACCCAAAAAACTATGTACTTTTCTCTCTCACTTTTTCCTCTCAATTTCTCTCCACAAAGCTCATAGCCGCACCACCAAAGACCACCCTCCACTTTTCTTTAATTTCAATCATCCATATTTCTTGAATCAAAACCTCATTCTAAGACACTTTGGTGTTGTGATATTGATCTTGTTCATCCATTTTCAAGTGCTTCTTCAAGTTAGGGTTTGAAAGCTTTTAAGGTGAAATTCCTCTATCTTCATATTTCTTTTCCTTTTACCTTCTAAGACCATGATTTTGATCCATGGTCATTCTATTCCAAACCTCAGATGTTGATCTATTTTGCTTGTAGTTTTCACTTTCAAAAGCCACTTGGAAGAGAAAGTTTGATTCAAGAAGGCACCCAAGAAATGGTTGGTCATCATCTAAGGTAAGAGAGAGATTACTCTCTGTGGAAATAAGTTTGTCCTAAATGATTTAACATGTCAATTTTTTATGATGACAAATATAAGACAAAAAGAACTCTTTGCATATGTTCTTTGTTGCATTCTATATAGAGCATATCCATTAGTAATTGATAAATATCTTATTTGGATGTGTCTATGAAAGTCTTATATGCATGTTAAACTAAATAGAGTTATACATTTATGAATCATGCATATGAAGATATTGAATTATGAATTTGGACTAACTATACTTGTTTAAGTAAGCAATATTTTGTAGGATAGTCTAAGAATCAAGAGTGAGCATTGCAACAAAAAATCAAGAGATATCTATTAAGCTCAACACAAGGAGAATGTGATTAAAGATATGTCTTTGAAGATTTGTCTTGATGATAACACACATGATGGGAAGACAAAGTCTAAGATCTTATACGAATAGCTTTAGGACTTTGAGTCTCTTTGTTCGAGGATCTCTTTGGATATCTCTTAGTGCATTAAGATAAAACAAAAATGCTTTCTTAAACTTATACCAAAACTATTTTGATCTTGAAAATAACTTAAAAATGTTTTGGTGTTTTTGATAAACTTTATGGGATGTTTTTCAAACATTTATAACTATTTTACAAACTGAGTTACTCGAATAACTCATTGGTTATTCAAATAAAGCTTTAAATTTGGTTGCTGCGTGACTCTGTGCTTTAAAGTGTTATTAGAATAACACTCCTGTTATTTGAATAAAAGTTTTTTAAATAGCTTGTTTTATATCAGCTATTCGAATAACTCATCAGTTATTCGAATAGAACATTTTCCCAGAAGTCTTTCTTAACAAATGTTATTCGAATAAACTTAGAGTTATTCGAATAACCAGTTTTCTAGAGAAAGCCTTTGTGGCAGCGTTATTTGAATAACACGAAGATTTTTTAAATAACCAGTTTCAGAAATGTTTTTAAAAAAACATGTTATTCGAATAGCAGAAAGCTTATTCGAATAAACACGGTAAACAAAGATTCAGATATAGTATGTAACGAACACTTTTTTCATAATAATTACGAAATTAATTTCTACAATGGCTATTTTCTATCTGACTCTATAAATAGAGACCATGGGTCTCATTTGTTTGTAGCCCAGCTATTTGTTTAATTTACGCTTGCTCTGAAAAATGTAATTTACAATTTATGCCTATTTTCTGTGCTCTTTTTGCTGAAACTTTGAGATATCCTTAGAGAGCTTCATAGCACTTCAATTTGTATTATTTGCTCTAAGTGAGAGTTTCTCTTCATCTATATTTCTATTCTTCTATATTGAGGGTAAGGTATCCTTCAAGATTTGTATAAGGGTGAGGTATCCCTTCAAGGTTTGTATAAGGGTGAGGTATCCCTGCAAGCTGAGACTTTAGCACAAGGGTAGAGTTTCCCTGTGTGTTAAAAGTGCTCTTTTATGTAACGGTTGCAAACACCTATTGAAGCTTGTATACATAGTGAAAAATCTCAGATTATTTTCGAGGACTGGACGTAGACCACAAATGGGTTAGTAGTCGAAGTAGGATAAATATTGTGCTTGCTTCTTTCTTCTCAATCTCTTTATTTTACGCAATTTTATATTATTACACATTTATTTATTTGCTGTTCTTAAAACTTTTGTTCTTCCTCTCGTAATTCCTTTTCTTTTATTTAATAGCTTAAATATTTGTGTTTATTTTAAAAGCTTTTGTGAAAAGTTTTTCATACCCAATTCACCCCCCTCTTGGGTAATGGTTGTCATGACTAACAAGTGGTATCAGAGCTTCATGCTCTGGTGAAAGCTTAACCGCTTAAAGTTAAAGATCCTTGTTTATTAGCAACCTTGAAAGTTTTTCAAAATGGAAGGTTTTGAAATTGATAAACTACCATTCTTTGATGGTGTGAATTTTGTTTATTGGAAAATTAAAATAGAATTTCATATACAATCTATTGATTTGGATTTATGGGATGTTGTTCTTGATGGATTTTTTCCTAAACCAAAATATGATTGGAATGCTTATGACAAGAAATGTTTTTCTTTGAATATTAGAGCTATACAAATTTTGAGAAGTAGTTTGAATGATGATGCTTATACTAAAATTAAAAATTGCTCTAGTGCTAAAGATATATAGGATGCTCTTGATGATATCTATCTTGCTAACAATATTTTTATGCATAAAGTTGTATATAGAAAGCAAGAAGAGCAAAAGTCATTGAAGGAAGCTTGTCATGAAAAATATCCTAAAAGAGATGCTAAAACTATTGAAGGGAGTCAAATGCCTCTTGGTGGCGATGGTGCTCAATTTGAAGAAGAGGCAAAGCAAAACAAAATTGATAAGGAAGAAGGTGATTCCCTTAAAAAGCCAAGTATACTAGAAATTGAGACTACTTCCTATATGGCTAAAAAGAACATTAAGGTAAATAATTCTAAATTATATTATAGTCCTTCTTATGATGTGTTACAATGTGCATATAATGAATTATATGATGGTTTATTGAATTTAGAAAAGAAAAACTTATCATGTTTGGAAAACATTTCCTTTATTGAAAATGAAATTGAGACTTTAAAAAATAAATATGCTTTTCTTGATAAGGAAATGTCTTTAAAATGTAAAACCTCAACTTCTTGTGGAAAGTGCATTGATTTAGAAAATCAAGTTGAGAGCTTATATTCCGAATTTGCCAAAGCTAATAATTGTAATTGCTTAAATTCTATACTTGTTAATGAGAATAAAATTAGTGTTATTTCATGTGAAAATTTAAGTAAGGCTTATGGCAAAAATAATTTAGAATATAAAAATAACAAAAGGCTTAAGTTTTTCAAAAATGATATTCAAATGATCAAGCCATCATTAGATTCAATTGTTTGTAATTTTTGTGGTCATCTAGGACATATTTCTCATTTATGCAATTATAGAAAAAATTCTTATATGAGAAATTGTATGGTATGGGTTCCTAAAAATCCTAAAAGCCCTAATACTAACATTCAAGGACCCAAAATGAAATGGGTACCAAAGTGTCCTCCTAGTGTTTCAATTATGCAGAATATTTCTCAAAAGGATGGACAAATTGGTCAAAATAAAGAGGAGTCATCAAGGAGAATGCTTCCAAAGCCTAATGGTAGAAACTTTGGTCAAAGAAGGAAGATGACTTCAACCAAAGCTTCTCAAGTACAAAATGTAGAGCTTGCAAATTTCAAGACTTCAAAAGAGAAACAATGGGTAAGAAAAAACATTTCCTTGATTGCCAAAGCCAAGGTATCAAAAGTTTTTACCTCTTATGCATATTCACTTAAAAATGATAATAATGAATGAGGTATATTCCTTGTAAGCCTTAGGTAGAGGATAGAATCATGTGTACTTGATAAAATTTGAATATTATGTTTAGCACATAATTATGTTCATTCTTATTGTATCAGAATTCATTAATTTATTATATATCTTAGTACATAAGGTTCTATAATGCCTAGGTATGTTTGCTATGCTTTAAAATTGTTTATATATCATGAAAGTAAGCATGCCATCAACTATGTGCTTAATGGTATTTAATTATTTAATTTATTGTGCTCAATTTACATATTATGAAAAATTAATCTTTATGAGAGCATAATAGATTAATATTCAAAAAGTAACACACAAGGACCCAATAAAATTTGGGTACCAAAAGTAAAAAATTGAAGTGTATTGTAGGTGTGCTTGAAGGCCAAGAACTGACTTTGACATCTTGAAAGTGGCTGCTCCAAGTACAATGACCAGAAATAATTTCAAGCTCTCTTCCTTGTCTCCGTAAAGTTTGGACTTACAAGTTTTGGATAAGTGAAAACTTTTATTATGCTTTTCTAGCCTTATAATTTGAAAATATTTCTACATGTTAATATGATAGATAAAGTATACTTCTTATTTGAAATGACATGTATCTTTGAGCTTGAGTTTTTGATCAATCATACATATATTTAAATATTTAAATTTATTGCTTAATTTTTTTTGTTTCTCTTTATTAAATTTCAATTCTAAACATATGCTTTACTGTGTTTCTGATAGATTTATTCAAAAAAATCTAGGTTTATTCGAATAAAGATCAATCAGCGGATCAAAATTATGTTGCATACTAGTATTATTCGAATAACATTACATTTATTCGAATAAACTGACCCTTAGCAACTACAGTCTCTTAATTTGGTCTCTGCCTATTCGAATAAAGCTAAGCTTATTTGAATAAACTGACTTCCATGTCAGTTCTGCTTTTGTTGTGATCTCTGTCTATTCGAATAAAATTCATTCTATTCGAATAAACTGAAGCTTGTTTTATCAGTCGTTTATGTATGCTCACTGTCTATTCGAATAACCCCATAGCTTATTTGAATAAAATTTGTTAAAAGCCACAACGCTTGGCTTTCCCTACTCATCTATTCGAATAAAACCTATTCTATTCGAATAAACACAGGCTTTTTAAAAGAAAAAGGTTTTGCTACGTGTCTTTTTTGCTGTATGTGTATAACATTAGTGGTAATAATTAATATATACTGAATTCTTTATGATTGGACTAAAAATGCAAATGCTTAACCAAATGTATTTGACTACTCTTTTGATAAATATATGTACTTGGTTAAATTGATTAATGAAATAAAATATCTTTTGCCCTTGTGAACTCATTTGTTATTTTATTGTTTTGAATGCTTATTTGCTTATGAGTTTGGTATAATGACTAACCTCTATGGATCCAAAATTGATGGATACTAATGAAAGAACTTTGAATTGTATTGTAGGGTGATAAGTACCTCAAGCAAGCATTTAAATGGAATAAGTTCAACTTGAGGATAGTAAAGTTTAAAAAGATTCAACTTTTAAAAGGGGTGCAAAGAATTTCTATTCCCTCATGAAAGCTTGAAGATTGGAAGTTGATGGAAGTGAGAGTCATCTACAAAAATTCAAAGAGTACATTTTTGGTGATATCAAACTATTATTATTTTCTTTTTATATACTTTAAATTTGATATCATATGCTATTTGGAGAAGTGGAGAGTTGCATTATATCTTTACATACCTTACATGATAATTATTCTTTTTTTTTCTAAAAAATGCCTAAATAAGTTTTGATGATGATCATATGTTTTTTAATAAACTTGAATCATCCCTTAAAAAGCTTAAACAATTTTTTTATTCAAGTTTATATGTACTTCATACATTCTTATTAAAGCTGACATTGCATGGTTGATAATGAGATACATGCTTTAAAATTATATATCAATCTAAATTATGCTTATAAATGAGCTTACATGATATTTGATGCTAACCTATATTTTAGAGAACTTTTAAAGTTAGCTTTGCAAGTCTCTCTACATGTTTCAAATATAGCCATTAGATTTTTACATACAAGCATATGTGGATAAACGAGAAAAGTTGAATGGAATTCAAATGAAGAGGAAAATAAAGAAGACTTTCTTCTAGTGCAATGGAATGAAGAATTCAAAGGAAGAAAGCTCAAAGTTAAAGGATCAATAAAGAAAGATCATCACTCTTTATCTATCTCAATAAGTATCTCTATCCCTAAGCTATTGTGGTATTTTATATGATATGTATTGTATGATACTTGTTGATAAATTAATCTTAAAGGACTAGATGCTTTCCAAGAAATATATGGCTTTTTATATAAAACATTTCTACCTTTCTAAAATATTTTTGAAAATATAATGTGCTCTTGTAAAATTCATTTTGAAAGGGAGAGAAGTTTTAAAATGGTATTTGTTTGAGGATTTAGGAAGATGTATATTTGCCTTGCTTTTCTTTAAGGTGATGTGCTTACATGGTCTTCGCATACATATGCACATTTTGAGGGGGAGCCTAGCTCTTGAGTTGCTTATATCTCTTGCCTTACATCTTTGTTTGATTACATAAAGTGTTTTATTGCTATCATATGCTAAATGTTGACATACAAAGATATGACAAGCATTCCATGAATAATCTTCTATATCTTGAAAGCATGCTTGTTTCATCTCTCTATTCTTGAATCATATGTAGAATCTAAGGGGGAGAAAATATTATTTTTTTTCTAGGCCTTTTTGTTGATGTCAAATAGTGGGAGTGAAAATTGGAAAGAAAAATATGTTCTTGTACTTATTATTTGATATGCTTATATGAATATCCATTCTTGTATATTGTTCAACATATTTTTCTTTGGTGATTTGTCATCATCAAAAAGAGGGAGATTGTGGAAATAAGTTAGTCCCAAATGGTTTAACATGTTAAGTTTTGATGATGACAAATATAAGACAAAAAAAACTCTTTGCATATGTTCTTTGTTGCATTCTATATAGAGCATATCCATTAGCAATTGATAAATATCTAATTTGGATGTATCTATGAAAGTCTTATATGCATGTTAAACTAACTAGAGTTATACATTTATGAATCATGCATATGAAGATATTGAATTATGAATTTGGATTAACTATACTTGTTTAAGTAAGCAATATTTTGTAGGATAGTCCAAGAACCAAGAGTGAGCATTGCAACAAGAAAGCAAGAGATATCTATTAAGCTCAACACAAGGAGAATGTGATTAAATATATGTCTTTGAAGATTTGTCTTGATGATAACACACATGATGGGAAGACCAAGTCTAAGATCTTATACGAATAGCTTTAGGACTTTGAGTCTCTTTGTTTGAGGATCTCTTTGGATATCTCTTAGTGCATTAAGATAAAACAAAAATGCTTTCTTAAACTTATACCAAAACTGTTTTGATCTTGAAAATAACTTAAAAATGTTTTGGTGTTTTTGATAAACTTTCTGGGATGTTTTTCAAACATTTATAACTATTTTACAAACTGAGTTACTCGAATAACTCATTGGTTATTTGAATAAAGCTTTAAATTTGGTTGCTGCGTGACTCTGTGCTTTAAAGTGTTATTCGAATAACACTCCTGTTATTTGAATAAAAGTTTTCTAAATAGCTTATTTTTTATCAGCTATTCGAATAACTCATCAGTTATTTGAATAGAACCTTTTCCCAGAAGTCTGTCTTAACAAATGTTATTCGAATAAACTTAGAGTTATTCGAATAACCAGTTTTCTAAAGAAAGCCTTTGTGGCAGTGTTATTCGAATAACACGAAGATTATTCGAATAACCAGTTTCAGAAACGTTTTTAAAAAAACATGTTATTCGAATAGCAGAAGGCTTATTCGAATAAACACGGTAAACAAAGATTCGGATATAGTATGTAACAGACACTTTTTTCATAATAATTACGAAATTAATTTCTACAATGGCTATTTTCTATCTGACTCTATAAATAGAGACCGTGGGTCTCATCTGTTTGTAGCCCAGCTATTTGTTTAATTTACGCTTGCTCTGAAAAATGTAATTTACAATTTACGCCTATTTTCTGTGCTTTTTTTGCTGAAACTTTGAGATATCCTTAGAGAGCTTCATAACACTTCAATTTGTATTATTTGCTCTGAGTGAGAGTTTCTCTTCATCTATATTTCTATTCTTCTATATTGAGGGTGAGGTATCCTTCAAGATTTGTATAAGGGTGAGGTATCCCTTTAAGGTTTGTATAAGGGTGAGGTATCCCTGCAGGCTGAGACTTTAGCACAAGGGTAGAGTTTCCTTGTGTGTGAAAAGTGCTCTTTTATGTAACAGTTGCCAGCACCTATTGAAGCTTGTATACATAGTAAAAAATCTCGGATTATTTTCGAGGATTGGACGTTGACCACAAGTGGGTTATTGGTCGAATCAGGATAAATATTGTGCCTGCTTCTCTCTTCTCAATCTCTTTATTTTACGCAATTTTATATTATTACACATTTATTTATTTGCTGTTCTTAAAACTTTTATTTTTCCTCTCGCAATTCCTTTTCTTTTATTTAATAGCTTAAATATTTATGTTTATTTTAAGAGCTTTTGTGAAAAGATTTTCATACCCAATTCACTCCCCTCTTGGGTAATGGTTGCCATGACTAACACTCTCATCAACCTTTCATGGTGGTGAGAAACAAATTGATGCATTGAAGATGAAGAATCCATGTGAGGATTGTTCACTTGGTTGTATGGATTTTGGTGGTTTATTGATTATTTGCCTTGTATGATTTTATAGCTTAATGTTATGCATAACCTTGGTTGAGTAGAAATTTTGGTGATTAAAATATGTTGTATGCTTGGAATCTTGTTGATGAGGATGAAAATTGAGAGGCCCAAATACCATAAGGCTCTCGGCCAAGTGGCTTTAAAAAGGGAATCCAAGATAAATTTTTATGTTGATTTGGAACTTAGATGTTTAGGTGAAAAAGGAATTGGAATAAGGATTTATAATAATGAAAGAGTGATAAAACAAAATTTTGGCCATTTAATAAGATAAGAATTTCAGCCTTAAGTGGAAAAATAAGCTTGAGAGATAGATAATGAAAACTTAAGATACTTTTAGGGTTTAGGGGAAAGGAAAAGAATTTATGAAATTAAGATAATGTGGTTTCCTTTTTATGTTCTTCATGAAAATTATTAGGAGGTGTTACCTAGAGGAGCCTAGCTAGAAGAGTATTAGAACTAAAGTTAATTTCTATATTAAGCCTTGAAAGTTTCAAAATAATTAAGCTTAAAAGTGAAATAAAAGTTTTACATGTTAGAAAAAAAATTGTGATAATGTTTCATGTAATTTAAAAGTGATGATTCCTGAATTTACGCGATAAAGATACCTTGTGACTGAAAATAACAGCAGTGTGCTATCGGGCTCTCGAATGGGACCTGGAGATGTTGATGACTAGTTTGGCTCGCAAGTAGCTTACGTTTATAGAAAATCATAATATTAATATGTGTGTATGCTTTGAGTCACTGTTCATGCATTATACCGATGGTGTCAGTTGAGGCTTTGGCCTAGGAGTTGAATTACACCTTAGTGCGGGTGTGAATTGCATAGTGTGGTTCACTTGTTGAATTTGGAGGCATCGGGGCACGGGTATCCCACAAGTGGCTAGTCGATAGCTCCATTGCGCCGTGGTGAACCGACAATCTCGACCAGGCACTATTCTATTCACGATCTGGTGTAGACTGTATTGTATAAGCCATGATGTGTAAATTAAGAAACTATAGCACTTGACTTGAGGCTGACGAGATACAGACATGTCTTCTAGATCATTCTCTCTGAAATTGTGTTTAGTTCCATGGAGTAAGAATTGGTTCTTTATACATATGCACAGTCTGTCCACATATCATCGTGATATTTTATATCTACTAAATTATCTGATACTTGATGCCATAACTGTAATTATTGTTCCTTATTGTTTCTATGCTGCCATGTTGGTATTGATGTAGGGAATCTCACCTCTTTGTTATATTATTTTGTTTTATGTGTACAAGTTGATAAAGATTGAAAGGAAGACAAAGAAGATTACAACTTTCCTGTTGTTTTGTTTTCTGTGATGGCGACTAGAAGGGAGTTTGTTAGTTTTGTTAGAGTTCAGTTCCATGGAGGTACGGATGCTTGGCGTATCGACTAGGATACTGAACAAGTTAGATATATAGGAGATGTGACCCTATCTATTTGAAGGACTCACGGTGGGGATCCTTTCTTTTCTCTTGACGTCTCTGTACGTCTGAAGTTTGTTATGCTGATCAGGGAGTTGTGGGGTGATTTGCATTACACCCCGAGGGAGGATCAAGACTCTATGGTGTCATATGCTAGGACACCTGTCTGCGAGCTCTTGCCCCGGCTGAGGGATCTATCTGGTGATGAGTTCGAGGAGGAGGACCCGATGGTCGATCTAGAGGAGAATCCAATAGAGGATCCAGTGGGGGACCCTGCTCCTTAGGCATATAGACTTGGGCTAGTTTATGTTTTGTCAATTAGTTGTATATGTCTTGTGTATTTTGGGTGGACTGTGATCCATGCCACTTCTGTATATATTCTTTTGGTGTGTATTATTCAGTAATTACGTCCTGTGCTGTTTATGTTTTTTTTAAGTTTATGCCCTTGAGAAAGAAAATTTGAAATCCGTATTTTAGAAGATTAAATCCTTTTCCACATTTTGTTAAGTTTTTGAAATTTTTTTTAATGGGAAAATGTGGTACCCCAAGGGGGTGTTACATTGGTTGGTTTCAGAGCCCAAGTTTGAGTCTTTTGGGGTTTGTGGTTGGGTTTGTCTTGCTTGTGTTGTGTGATTCTCTGTATTTGGTTTCCAAAAGGAGACAAAATTGTTTGAAATGATTTCACCTGACTTTCATTGTGTATTATTTATCTGACTTCAAAGGAATGTGATAGCTCATGGTGGAGGTGTACATATGAACCCTGAACGAGATAGCAAGAGTATGGGTGCAGCAACTAAGGCAATGCAGAGGATGGCGAAGGTTATAGTGCAATAGAACCACAGAGCTGCCCAACAACAAGAAGCTATTGCTGAAACTCAGAACCTGTTGGAGTTTCGCCGCAACAATCCACCACAATTTAAGGGAGAATTCGATCCGGAGAAAGCAAACCTTTGGATCAAAGAGTTGGAGAAGATATTTAGAGGAATGGGAAGTACCGATGCTCAGAAGGTAACCTATGCTACCTTTATGCTTGTTGGAGATGCTGAAGACTGGTGGGCAGGAGCCCATCGATTGATGGAAGTTGAGGGAATAGTGATCACCTGTGAAGTCTTTAAGAACAAATTCCTGGAGAAGTACTTTCCAGCCAGTGTGAGGCATGCAAAAGAAATAGAGTTTCTAGGCTTAAAACAAGGAAGTATGTTAGTCAGTGAGTATGCTGCTAAGTTTGAAAGCTTGTCAAAGTTCTCAAGGTATTTCCAACTACAGCCTGATGAGGAGTGGAAGTGTCGCAAGTTCGAAGAAGGATTGAGGCATGACTTTAAGAGAGCGGTATTGCCTTTGGGAATTGATCAGTTCCCAGCTATTTTGGACAAGTGTCTTAGGATTGAGGAGTTGGATCAATCACAAGAAACAAGAAACCGTAACTTTGGACCCTTTCAGTTCCAAAGGGGGAGGAATGGCGGTGGTAATCATTTTCAGCAAAAATCGTATTCAAGGCCACCGGGGAATCAATCTCAACTACATCACATGGAGGAGGTTCTGGTAGTCATAAGTTTGGTCAGGCCGTGACATTGTCTCCAAAATGCTTCAAGTGTGGAAAGGACCACTTAACGAAAGAGTGTACAATCAAGGGGATCATCTGTTTCAGATACGGGAAGCCCGGACACATCTCAAAGGATTGCAATCAACCTAAGGCGGAGCCCTCTGTTAACAAGGTACGTGCTGCAAGACCTCAGGCAGGAGGAAGGGTTTACACCATGAGTGGAGCAGAAGCCTCCCAATCTGAAGATTTGATTAAGGGAGATTGTGCCATAGGAGGTAATCTTTTAATCATACTGTTTGACTCAGGGGCGACCCATTCTTTTATTGCCTATGATTGTGTGCACCGATTAAGATTATTTGTGTCTTCCTTACCTTTTGATTTGAATATTTCTACTCCTACTGCTAGACCCGTTGTTACTGCTCGAGTTTGTTTGAATTATCCTATTTCTGTGGGAGGTCGAATCTTTTCGGTTGATTTGATTTGTTTGCCTTATTCTCAGATAGACATTATTCTAGGAATGGATTGGTTATCTTCTAACTATATCCTATTAGACTGTTCTAATAAAACCTTAGTATTTCCTGATTCTAAGATTTCTGGATTTATAACTACTAACCAAATCAAAATTTTCTTGAGGGAAGGAGCTCAAGGATACATGCTTTTGTCTTCCTTAGAGGTCAAGGGTGAGACCAATGTGAATGCTATCCCTGTGGTCAATGAGTTTCCTGAAGTATTTTCTGATGATATACTTGGATTACCACTGGAAAGAGAGGTAGAATTTTTTATCGATCCTATGCTAGGATCTAGTCCTATATCCATGGCACCATATCAGATGTCGCTATCAGAGTTAGCTGAACTCAAGAAGCAGTTGGAGGATCTGTTGGAGAAGAAGTTTGTGAGACCTGGTGTTTCATCGTAGGGGGCCCCAGTGCTGTTGGTTAAGAAGAAGGATGGAACTTCTCGGTTATGTATGGACTATCACCAGTTAAACAAGATTATAATCAAGAACAAGTATCCACTTCCGTGGATAGATGATTTGATGGATTAGCTGAAGGGAGCCGCTATTTTCTCCAAGATTGATCTACGTTCTGGCTATCATCAGATTCGTGTAAAAGTAGAGGATGTTCCTAGGACGGCTTTTCAGACACATTATGGGCATTATGAGTATCTTGTGATGCCGTTCGGAGTAACAAATGTTCCTGCTGTATCCATGGATTACATGAATCGAATCTTTCATCCTTATTTGGATAAATTTGTTGTTGTCTTTGTTGATGACATTTTGATCTATTCTCAAAATCAGGAGGAACATGCTGAACATCTCAGTGTGGTTCTTCAAATTTTAAAGGAGAAGAAGTTATATGCTAAGCTGTCGAAATGCGAGTTCTGGTTGGAGGGGGTTCAGTTTCTAGGTCATGTGATTTCAAAGGAAAGAATTGTAGTAGATCCATTGAAAGTGGAGGCAGTTCTTCAATGGGAAAGACCAAAGACTATAACAGAAATTCATAGTTTTCTTAGATTAGCTAGCTATTATTGAAGATTTATTGAAGGATTATCCAAGATAACAAGACCTCTCACCCAACTTACAAGAAAGAATCAAGCTTTTGCATGGACAAATGCATGTGAAGAGAGTTTTCAAGAGTTGAAGAGATGGTTGACTACTTCACCAATATTGATCCTACCCGATCCCAATGAGCCTTCTGAGGTATATTGTGATGCTTCATATCAGGGTTTAGGATGTGTCCTTATGCAGAATAGAAGAGTGGTAGCATATGCTTCAAGGCAATTGAGAGTACATGAGAAGAACTATCCTACGCATGACTTGGAGTAAGCTGCTGTTGTGTTTGCGTTGAAGATCTGAAGGCATTTTCTTTATGGAGCAACATTTAATGTCTACAACGATCATAAGAGTCTGAAATACCTGTTTGATTAAAAGGAGTTGAATATGAGACAAAGGCGATGGTTAGAGTTTTTGAAAGACTATGATTTCCAGCTTCAATATCATCCTGGAAAGGCAAATATCGTAGCAGATGCTTTGAGTAGGAAGATGCTTAGTGTTTTTTGCTATGATGCTCAAAGAAAGTGAGTTAATAGAATAGTTTAGGGATATGCGATTGTCTGTGGAGTTGACACCGGGAAGAATGTGTGATAATAACCTAATTTTTATATATTTTACTATAAAAAGTAGGCATTATTATAACTTGATATAATTAATTTTAATAATTTTATGATATTATTATTTAATTGTTGAGAGAAGTTAATTTTATTTAATTATGATTATAATTGCAAAATTTAAAGAAGTGGATAACGCGGAGAGTAAAAATTCAAAGACAAAAATTGAAGATGAAAGTCAAAGTAGTGGGTCCCATTCTCAAATAAACTTGGAAAGAAAGCAATTTAGAAATGGTGCAAAAGTATCACGGTGTAGCATAAGCAAATAAAAAGATAAAAGACAACAAAATTTAAAAGGCCAAGGAAGATAGGCCCACATGCAATGAAGAGAAAAAGCCTATGGTTACTAAAAGAGAGTAACCTAAAGCAACATTGAATAGGAGCACTGTGCGTTGAGGGGAGAACAGAATTAAAGAGACGAAGATAGCGCCATGGATAATTGGAGAAAAGAAGGAACAGTGTGAGAGCAAGACGGAGAATGTCGCGCAACAGAGAAGAAGAGTTGTATCAATGAAGAATTTTAGTAAGATAATTTTATTGTGTTTTAATCTATCCATGTCTTACTAAATTCTCTATACTAAGGGGATGATGAAACCCTAATTGTTTTGGTATTACTATGTTGAATTATTGTTACCCAATTTTAGGATTTAATGTTTATTGATTTTATTTTCCTATCAGATTATATGAATGAATTTTTAGATGAGTTCAATCATGTTTTTCTCATGCTTTGCAATTTATTTGTATTATCTGAGTGTTGGTGGTAATTGTTGGATATCAATTGTGATTTCTTTTTAGGGATACATTTGATGATTTGATAATTTATTATTAATTAAGAAAATTTTATCATACACTTGATTATTATTTTTAGTGCTTCGTTGATAGATTTTTCGTGAGCACATGCTTTGCCGCTAGATGTTCATGAGATAAATTATTTGAGTATAATAATTTGACATAGTTAATATTAAAATTAGTCTTGGTGGATTCTGAACCTTAGTCATTCTATATCTGGTAAAAACCTCACCCATAAATTGCTTTCTTTTAATTTGATTTTTATTTTAGTTATTTATTTAATTTTATTTTTACATTTTTGACTCATCAATTTGTGCAACTAGATTAAAAAGAATTTTTCAATACTTTAAATTAACTCTAAGTCTCTATAGAATCGACCTCGTACTTACTCAACTGTACTTCTGTACGGCTCGTGCACTTGCGAGTATTTTAAGGCTTGATAAAAAGTCACAATAAATTTTTGGCGCCGTTGCCAGGGACTTAGTTTGTTAAAGTTAAGTATTTGTTAAAAATTTTCTCTTCTACTAGTTTTTTTTTAATTTTATTTTATTTTATTTCCCTTATTTTCTTTAATTTTATTATTAATTTTTTTTTGTAGTTTGAACGTTGCATGATAGCTTGAGTTCATGATCATACACATAGATTAGTGAGAGTTGATATGGAACCCATAACAGAGATGGATGTGATTGTGCAAAGAGTTAATGTTGAAAACATAGTAGAGACAAATGTGATTATGCAAGGAGATGATGTTAGACCACTTAGGGAATTATTTTGTCCAATATTTGTGAATCCACCTTCATGCATTGTTTTGCCTACTATTACTGCTACCCATTTTGAGATTAAACCTCAAGTTATCAATCTGCTTCTAATTTTTCATGGCTTAAATAGGGAAGACCCATACTTGCATGTCAAGGATTTTTTAGAAATTTATGAAACATTTAAATTTCAAAATTTTTCTGCAGAATCTGTGCATTTGCGTCTCTTTCCTTTTTCATTGAAAGACAAAGAAAAAAATTGGCTAAATTCTTTACCTTCTAACTCTATTGCATCATGGGAAATATTGAGCCAAAAGTTTTTATCTAAATTTTTTCCCATGTCCAAAACAAATTCTTTGAGAAGGGAAATTTCAGATTTTTGTTAAGAAGACCATGAAAAATTCTTTGAAAGTTAGGAAAGGTTTAAAGATTTGCTTGTGAGGTGCCCTCACCATGGTTTTGAAAAATGGCACCTCGTGAAGTATTTTTATAATGGTTTGACACTATTTAATAGGGGCTTGGTTGAGTCTATGAATGGTGACACATTTTTGAATTTGAATGCACAAGATGATTATTAATTTTTTGAGGATTTGTCTAAAAATTCTCAACAGTGGGATTTTGCTAATCATAGGGATAGATCAACCCAATCTAAGAAGGGAGGTTTATATGAGGTTAGTGATGATACTGATATCAAAGCTAGGCTAGATGCTATTGCACGTGAAGTTAAGTCCCTATCACTCAATAAAGGAGTTAGTTAACTTAATAGTGTCCAACAAGAAAATTGTGCATTTTGTGGGAGTAATATGTATGCCTCTTTTATGTGCTCTTATTCTGCACCTAACAATGGTTATTTTGTTGAGCAGGGAAACACAATAGGGAGATTTTTTGCTAACACTTCTTCAAATACTTATAACCCTAATTGGAGAAATCACCCTAATTTTTCTTGGAAGCAAAATAAATTTTTAGGTAACTTAGATGGTTAACCTATAGAGCATCAGACTCAGTTCCAGCAGCCTAACCAAGGTTACTAACAGCCATCATATTTCCCAAATCAAGGAGTAGGTCAATTGAGGCCATAGTCATCACTGGAGGAGACTCTTGGCCAATTTATGCAAGAGATGAGAAATACCAGTCAAGTGACTACCAATGCCATTCAAGAGATCAAGAATTTTACCTAAGTGCACACTAATGCTATAGCAAAAAAGTTCCCTAGTCAGCCTGTCCCTAATCCCAAAGGACAGTATGTAGTTCATGAGACATCTAGCTCTAATAGGGAAGATGAGCAGGTTCATTCTATCACCACCTTTACGTCTGGGAAGCAAATAAATAATCATGTTGTAGAGCCTGTGAGGGATAATAGGAAGTTAGAAGCCAGTAGTTCTAGAGATAAAAATAACTCAAATAAGGATAATGTGCCCTCAAAGCTTAATGTGTCTACTCCTAAAGTTGTAGAGCCTGAAATTAAGGAGTATATGCCTAGGGCCCCCTTTCCTCATAGATTAGTAAATCCTAAGAACATTGTGCAATTAGGTGATATTTTGGAGATTTTTAAACAGGTGCAAATCAACTTGCCTTTTCTTGATGCTATTAGACAGGTGCCTACATATGCTAAATTCTTGAAGGATCTTCTCACTGTGAAGAGGAAGTCTAATGTTCCTAAGAAGGCATTTTTGACAGAGCAGGTGAGTTCTATGATTCTCAATAAATATCCTGTTAAGTATAAAGACCCTAGATCACCCACTATTGCTTGTAAAATTGGGGATCATCATATTGAGAGAGCTTTACTAGATCTAGGTGCAAGTGTTAATTTGTTGCCTTATTCTGTTTACTTGCAGTTAGATTTAGGAGAGTTGAAACTAATTAACATGACTATCCAATTAGCTGATAGATCTGTTAAATATCTTAGGGGCATTGTTGAGGATGTGTTGATAAAAATTGAGAATTTCTATTTTCCCATTGACTTTGTTGTGCTTGATACTGAGCCTATTTGTGGTCCCTACCCCCAATTCATATTATTTTGGGTTGCCCATTCCTTGCTACATCTAATGCATTGATGAATTGTAGGAGTGGTGTGCTGAAACTATCATTTGGGAACATGACTGTTGAGCTTAATATTTTTCATATCAGTAGACAGATGTCTGATGATAATGATAATGAGGTGCATGAATTAAATTTGATTGATAGTTTGGTTCATGAATCATTTATGCATTTTAGTTGTGATGATCCATTGCTGACATGCTTGAATCATTTTAATGCTGATTTTAATATTGATTTAGTCATTAAGGATACATATTCTTTGTTAGATTCTATTCCTCTGATGAATGTGGATAGGTGGCAACCCATAGTCCAGCCAATTACTTTGTCTTCATCCCCACCTTTGCCATCAGTTGTAGAGCCACCAACGTTAGAGATGAAGCCCTTGCCAAACACCATCAAGTATGTGTTCTTAGGCACTAATGAGACATTACCTGTTATTGTAGCTTCTGATTTAGATGAATCCCAAGAACATCAATTAATGGATGTGTTGAAAGAGCATAAGGAAGCTATAGGAAGGTCAATTGCAGATATTAAGGGTATTAGTCCTTCAGTAGTGATGCATAGGATTCATTTAGAGGAGGGTGCAAAAGCTACTCATGAGACCCAAAGATGTTTGAACACAATCATGCAGGAAGTAGTTAGAAAAGAGGTGTTGAAATTATTACATGTAGGGATTATCTTTCCTATCTCTAATAGTAAATGGGTTAGTCCTGTGTAGGTTGTGCCTAAGAAGTCTAGAATAACTGTGATTGAAAATGAAACTAATGAGTTAGATCCAACTAGGGTGCAAACGAGGTGAAGAGTGTGTATTGATTATAGGAAATTGAATATTGTAACTAGAAAAGATCATTTCCCTCTCCCTTTTATTGATCAAATGTTAGAAAGACTTGCTAGTCATGAATATTATTATTTTCTAGATGGATATTCAGAGTATAATCAGATTCCCATTACACTTGAGGATCAAGGAAATACTACTTTTACATGTCTATTTGGTACTTTTGCATATCGTCGCATGCCTTTTGGGTTGTAATGCACTTGCTACTTTTCAGAGATGCATAATTAGTATTTTTTCTGATATGGTTGGTGAATTTTTGGAAGTGTTCATAGATGACTTTTCTGTTTTTGGATCTACTTTTGATGATTGTTTGCATAACTTATCTTTGGTTTTGGCTAGGTGTAAAGAAAAGAATTTTGTGCTTAATTGGGAAAAATGTCATTTCATGGTTAAAAGGGGTATTGTGCTTAGTCATGTCATATCTAAAGATGGCATTGAGGTTGATAAGGCTAAAGTTGACTTGATTTCTAACCTTCCTCCCCCTAAATTTGTGAAAGAAATTAGATCTTTTCTAGGGCATGCAGGTTTCTACAGGAAGTTCATTAAGGATTTCAGCAAGCTAGCAAGGCCTTTATGCAACCTTCTTGGTAAGGATGTTCCATTTATTTTTGATGATGCATGCTTACAATCTTTTAATAAGCTGAAACTTGAATTGACTTCTGCTCTGATTATTAAGCCACCTGATTGGAGTTTGCCTTTTGAGATTATATGTGATGCGTCTGATTATGCTATTGGTGCTGTCTTAGGGCAAAGAGTGAATAAGTTGCTTCATGTTATTTGTTATGTTAGTAAGACTTTGAATGCTGCCTAATTGAATTATTCCACTACTGAGAAAGAATCGCTAGCTATTGTGTTTGCTTTAGACAAATTTAGATCATATGTTGTTGGATCAAAAGTTGTGATATATTCTGATCATGCTGCATTGAAATATCTGTTTGCTAAAGCTAATGCAAAAGCTAGACTTATTAGGTGGGTATTACTTTTATAAGAATTTGACATTGAAATCAAAGATAAAAAGGGTGCTGAGAATGTGGTTGTTGATCATTTGTTGAGATTGGTTGTTGAGCATGATAGTGATACTTCTATTGTAGAATCTTTTCTTGAGGAGCAGTTATTGCATATTTCACAAACCCCATGGTATATTGATATTGTGAATTATTTGGTTACTTTGCAAATGCCATCCCATTGATCTAAACAAGATAGATTAAAGTTCTTGTCTCAAGTAAAGCATTTCTTTTGAGATGATCCATACTTGTTTAAATACAGTCCTGATCAGATTATTAGGAGATACATTCCTGAATGGGAACAACAAAGTATCATATCTTTTTGTCACGATCATGCATGTGGTGGGCATTTTAGCTCTAGGAAAATAGTAGCCAAAATTTTCCAGAGTGGTTTTTATTGGCCTACTATTTTTCGTGATTCTCATGTTTGTTGTTCTGCTTGTGAAAGATGCCAAAAGTTAGGGAGCATTGGTAAGAAAAATATGATGTCCTTGAATCCTATTTTGATTGTTAATATATTTTATGTTTGGGGTATTGATTTTATGGGACCATTTCCTAACTCTTTTGGTTATCTATATATTCTTGTTGGTGTTGACTATGTTTCCAAATGGGTTAAGGCAAAAGCATTTAGAAGCAATGACCACAAGGTGGTTGTCTAATTTTTGAAAGAAAATATTTTTGCACATTTTGGGACACCACGAGCTATCATTAGTGATGGGGACAAGCATTTTTGTAATAGGCCATTTGAGCATTTAATGAAAAAGTATGGCATTACTCATAAGGTAGCTACCCTTTATCACCCACAAACTAGTGGTCAAGTTGAGGTATCTAATAGGAAGATTAAACGAATTTTGGAGAAAACTGTAAACCCATCTAGGAAAGATTAGTCTTTACGTTTAGATGATGCATTGTGAGCATACCGCATAACATTTAAGACTCCTATTAAGATGTCTCCATATAGACTTGTTTATGGTAAGGCTTGTTATATACCTATTGAGTTAGAGCATAAAGCATATTGGGCTATCAAGTATCTTAATTTTGAGTTAGATAAGACTGGTAATCAAAGAAAACTTCATCTCAATGAATTAGAAGAAATTCGTAATGATGCTTATGAGTGTGCGAAATCTTATAAGGATAGGATGAAGAGAGTGCATGATAGTTACATCTTTAGGAAATCTTTTCAACCTGGTCAAAAAGTTCTTCTATACAACTCTCACTTGCATTTATTTCCAGGTAAATTAAGATCCAGGTGGTCTGACCTATATGTTGTGAGGATTGTCTACCCTCATGGTGCTGTTGAGATAGAGAATCTCAAGGATGGTAATATTTTTAAGGTAAATGGTCAGCGGTTGAAGGATCTATATATAGAAGAGACTTTGGTAGACGATCCTATCTACCAAAACTGAGGTAAGTTTTTAGTTTAAGTTTTGTTTTTATTGAGTCAGCTTAAGTGCCTCCCAGATTTCGAAGCCTTTGTATGGGAATGTAAATAGTGTCAGCCAACAAAAAAATTTAAAAATTTAAAACCACAAAAAATTTTAGTTTGCATGCTTGTTTATTTCATTTTACTTTATTTTATTTTTTGTTATTTTTGTCATTGCTAACCATTGTCAGGGTGTAGTTATCATCTTCTCGTCTTCTCTTTTTAACTCCTAAGCATTTCAGGTATGTGACTTCTCCCCGTTACTCTATTTATTTTGTCCCAATAATTTCTTTGATGCATATTACTGATTATTTTCTTAAGTTTGGATTTATTTAAAACATTGAGGACAATGTTTGGTTTTGAGGATGAGAGTTACTTGAATTTTAGTCATGTTATCATTACGCCACTTTTGTGAGGATTTTTTTTTTTTTTTGTTATCATCTTGCTCATTTTGTTTTATATCATTCATAACTGCTTTTGCATGTCTCTTTGTTGAAAAGTTGAAATAATTAGAGAATTTGATAAGAACATATGGATACTATATTTTTACCTAGTGAGTTTTGAGCCATTCATTTTTATTGTGAGAATTTTTTTCTTGGCCATCCAATATTTCTTATTGGTGCTCATAATTTTTTTCTTTTTCTCTCCTCACTAGATCATTTCATTATTGTTATTTTTGGTTAAAGAGAAGTTTTATATCACAGTTGCATTTAATCTGATGTCATGAAAGTTGGTAGAATTGTGGGTTTCCTTGAGAGATAATATTAGGCCATGTTTCTTACTTTGCGCCTTGAAATAATGTTTTTGTTCTTTCATATATTGCCGCGAGTCACCCCTTTGAGCCTATTTATTGAGCCTTTCTTTCTTAATCATTTCCCAAAGTGTTTTAGGAAGGAAGCAATATTATTGCAATATGGGAAGGTATAAGAGAAGAAAAAAATGAAAAAGAAAAGAAGGCAAAGTGAAAGTGAAATAAAAAAAAGAAAAAAATTTGAAAAGCTACAAAGTTGGAAAAATTTTGAGAAAAGAAGTGAAAAAAAAAGATGTCTGATTTGGGAGTTTGAAAGAAAACAAAAAGTGATTTACAGAAGAATAACAGAACTGTGTTGAAAGTGTAGAAATCATGCTTCTAAATATTCTTGAAACACTTTTGATTTTTATTGTTTTCCTTGACCTTCATATTTTCCTTTTACCTATGTTACAAGCTTAATAAAGTCCTATTTGATCTTAAGGGATTGCGTGATTTTTTCAATGTACATGATTAATCTTAAGGTGTGATGTAGACTCTTTTCTTGACATCTTTTCATGAAACGATATTTGTTTTCTTTTCTCAGCGTTCTTTCTATCATTTTATATGTGAGATATTTGTTTTGATTTGTACCTACTACTCTACTCACATATACTAGCTATGAGTGACACCACACTCTGAGTGATTTTCATTGTTGAGTGTAACTCTTGTGAGGATTGTATATGATTGAAAGATGTTTTCTAATGGGGATTCTGGTTATAATATTTGGAGACAATGAGTATATGTCGTAGTTGCTATATTATTATTCACACACTTTGAGTTTGATGATGGTAGAGCTTTTGTGGCAATTGTGGTGCTCTAATACATGACTAATATTCTTGAGTAAGATGATTTTCACTCTGAGCTTTGTTTTAAGTCACTTTCATTACTAGGGACTAGCAATAAGTTGATTAGGGGTTGTGATAATAACTTAATTTTTTATATATTTTACTATAAAAATTGGGCATTATTATAACTTAATATAATTAATTTTAATAATTTTATGATATTATTATTTAATTATTGAGAGAAGTTAATTTTATTTAATTATGATTATAATTGCAGAATTTTAAGAAGTGGATAACGTGGAGAACAAAAATTCAAAGACAAAAATTGAAGATGAAAGTAAAAGTAGTGGGTCCCATTCTCAAATAAACTTGGAAAGAAAGCAATTTAGAAATGGTGCAAAAGTATCACGGTGCAGCATCAACAAATAAAAAGATAAAAGACAACAAAATTTAAAAGGCCAAAGAAGATAGGCCCACATGCAATGAAGAGAAAAAGCCCACGGTTACTAAAAGAAAGTAACCTAAAGCAACATTAAATAGGAGCACTGTGCGCCAAGGGGAGAACAGAATTAAAGAGACGAAGACAACGCTGTGGATAATTGGAGAAAAGAAGGAACAACGCGAGAGCGAGACGAAGAACGTCGCGCAACAGTGAAAAAGAGTTGTATCAATGAAGAATTTTAGTGAGATAATTTTATTGTGTTTTGATCTATCCATGTCTTACTAAATTCTTTATTGTATCAAATTGTTTTGGCATTACTATGTTGAATTATTGTTATCCAATTTTAGGATTTAATGTTTATTGGTTTTATTTTCCTATCAGATTATATGAATGAATTTTTAGATGAGTTCAGTCATGTTTTTCTCATGCTTTGTAATTTATTTGTATTATCTGAGTGTTGGTGGTAATTGTTGGATATCAATTGTGATTTCTTTTTAGGGATACATTTGATGATTTGATGATTTATTATTAATTAGGAAAATTTTATCATACACTTGATTATTATTTTTAGTTCTTCGTTGATAGATTTTTCGTGAGCACATGCTTTGTCGCTAGATGTTCATGAGATAAATTATTTGGGTATAATAATTTGACATAGTTAATACTAAAATTAGTCTTGGTGGATTCTGAACCTTAGTCTTTCTACATCTGGTAAAAACCTCACCCATAAATTGCTTTCTTTTAATTTGATTTTTATTTTAGTTATTTATTTAATTTTATTTTTACATCTTTGACTCATCAATTTGTGCAACTAGATTAGAAAGAATTTTTTAATACTTAAAATTAACTCTAAGTCTTTGTGGGATCGACCTTATACTTGCTCAACTGTACTTCGGTACAACTCGTGCACTTACGAGTATTTTAAGGCTTGATAAAAAGTCACAACAAGTTTTTAGCTTGATAAAAAGTCACAACAATTTGCTTGAATATGATCACTATTTCGAGTGGATTAATGGAAGGAATCTGAGAGAAGATGGGAAGTGACTCATACTTACAAAATGAGAAGGAGCTAGTAAAGCAAGGTGTTGTATCTAAATTCACGGAAGGACCAGATAGGATCCTAAGATTCAAAGATAGGGTTTATGTACCGAGTGATTCTGAGCTTAGGAAGATGATTCTTAGTGAAGCCCAAAAGTGCAAGTTGAGTATGCACCCAGAAACTACTAAGATGTACTAGGATCTGAAACGATTATATTGGTGGCAAAGAATGAAGAAGGATGTTGCCAAGTATGTGTCGTCTTGTTTAGTTTGCCAAAAAGCCAAAGTAGAACACCGAAAGCCTTCCAGAATGCTACAACCTTTGACTATTCCAGAATGGAAATGGGATAGCATTGCAATGGATTTTGTAAGTGGACTGCCAAAGACTAGAAAGGGGTATGATTCAATATGGGTAATTGTCGATCAATTTACGAAGTCAGTGCACTTCTTGCCGATTAACATAAAGTATTCGATGGAGAGATTGACCCAAGTGTATATCGGTGAGATTGTTAGACTAAATGGTGTGCCCTCAAGTATTGTTTCTGATAGAGACCCAAGGTTTACATCAAGATTTTGGCAGAATTTGTAAGGAGCCATGGGAACGAAGCTTCATTTAAGTTCTGCATATCAGCCACAAACAGATAGTTAGTCAGAAAGGATAATCTAATCATTAGAAGATCTGTTAAGAGCTTGTGTCTTGGAACAGACTGGGAGTTGGGATGAATTCTTACCTTTGATAGAGTTCACCTATAATAATAGTTTCCACGTAAGCATTGGGATGGCACCTTATGAGGCGTTGATCGACGATGTCGCACTCGCCTTAAAATAGACTAGGATTTACAATGGAATATAGCATAGTGTATAACCTAGGTCATCTCCCAAGGACCAATTCGGATTTCTCAAGTATGTTAGCAGTTATTAATAAGTAAGGGGGGGTTTTGTTCATTTCAATAACAGAAAACGAATTCAAGTTTTAAGAAAATTCAATTAACGAAACACCAATCCAAGGTCTTCAATTCAAGTGGCAGAATTAATCATTGTTCAAGAGAATAAAATTCTGTTGCATTCACCTCTATTAATTAGAATTCAACTAGATAATCATCTAGGATTTCATCAACTAAAACAGAATCACAATCGCAATTCTTGATTAAGATTGATTTAGGAACAGATTCGAATTAACATAGATTATCAATCGATGATCTATTCTCCATTAGATTCAGATTAATCAACCCTAATTCTAACTTCAAATTCGAAATCATATCAGAAATCAATTGAAGAAGGAGAAGAAGGAAGAACACAAACAGAATTTACAAATAAGCAAGAGAACTCAAAACTCTAACCACAATCATTGAATTCCCTTGGATTGATTGGAGCTTTAGCCTTCCATGGCCATTACGATAATGCAGAGAAGAAAGAAAAACGAAAATAGAGAAGATGAAAAGGGAGAAAAGGTTTCTGCTCCAAAAAGTAAAAACTGAACAATAACAAATCAAAAAGGTACATTCGGAATACTGTCTTGACCTATTTGTAACTGAAAAATCTTATATAATTCCTAATCTACCCCTGGCCCATACTGTAGCCCTCTGAATAAGCTTTTCAGAGACATATCATTTGCCTTAATTGGGCTTAAATTGAGAGAATTAGGCCCAAATCATTGAGGAAAGGTCCAAGCTTTATGACAACAACAACATCCTAACTTTGAGGCCCAATTTCTGCCTTGAATACAGCTGAATTAGAAAAATTGCATCAGACATGAAATTGTAGATCTTTGTCTCAGATTTCAGGGGACTCCAAGATCATCCAAATATGATATTCGTAGCCCAAGTTATGGCCTGTACAATACAGAAAGGTCAAAATGAGTTAAAATCCGAAAATTAATGAAGTTTTTACAATTAAGCTCAATGAAGACCAATCATCTAAAACTCATCTTCAAACATAATATTGGGCACAATTATCATCAATTAGGCCAAATATAAAGTAATAATGAATGCTTAAAAATTGATTGATCAGGCGTTGTATGGGCGACGGTGTAGAACACCCTTGTATTGGTACCAAGATAGCGAAAGTTTTGCAGTAGGACTTGAACTTGTATAACAAACAATTAAAAAAGTTAAGATGATTCAAGAAAGAATGAGGGCAACTCAGAGCCGACAAAAAAGCTATGCCAACAAGAGACGGCAACCTCTTGAATTTCAAGAAGGGGAGCATGTGTTTTTGAGAGTTACACTTATGACTGGTGTCGGAAGAGTTATTGAATCTAGAAAACTCACTCCTAAATTCATTAGACCATATCAAATTTTTCGTCGGATAGGTTCAGTAGCCTACCAAATACCTTTACCACCTTTTCTTTCCAACCTCCATAATGTCTTCCATGTGTCACAATTGCGAAAGTATATTCCTGATCTAGGCCATGTCATAGAATTAGACATAGTACAACTAAAAGAGAACTTGACTTATGAAACACTTCCTATTAAGATTGAGGATAGGAGAGTGAAGTAACTCAGAGGCAAGGAAATTGCATTAGTAAAAATGGTCTGGAATGATGTGACTAGAGATGAAACATGGGAGTTAGAAGACAAAATGAAAGAGCAATATCCACATCTGTTCTAAGGTATGATGAATTTCAAGGCCGAAATTCTTTTTAGAAGGAGAGAGTTGTAACACCTTGATTTTTTTCTTTTGATTTTGGATTATCTGTGATTTTTGTATTTTTGTGATTTTTTGTGATTTTTGTGAATTATTCGACTTATTTTGATTATTTTAATATTATTTTTGGAAAATTTTGGATTGTTGAAATGGGGCCGGAGGATCTTACTAAACCCGAAATCGGAGACAGTTTTTGAAGTTTTCTTTATCTGAGATTTTACTTGACAAAATAAATTTTGGGTACATTCTATTATCCATTGGACAATAGATACTAGTTTTGTTAACTGTAACTTTTGTCCATTAGATAATAGCTTTTAGTAAAGGTCTAGTAGATGGTTCTAGATATAAGCCTAGTCACCTTTTTCTAGAGGTTTCTCTTTGTGACATCACTCATGTGGCATCACTCACATGACATCACCATTTGACTTTTTAGACCAATAGGAAGAAAACTTCCTAAGGAAGCTTTGAGGATGCTTATTGGAGAAGCCTTGGACACCCACCCAAGGAGAAGTGCACGACCAAGGGGGAGCCAAACGCTTATAGAGTAAGCTTTCATTTAACTCATTTTATCATTTTTCCATTCATCTTCATCAACCCAAAAAGCTACACACTTTTCTCTCTCACTTTTTCCTCTCATTTTCTCTCCACCAAGCTCACGGCCACACCACCAAAGACCACCCTCCATTCTTCTTTAATTTCAACCATCCATATTTTTTGAATCCAAACCTCATTCTAAGACACTTTGGTGTTGTGATATTGACCTTGTTCATCCATTTTCAAGTATTTCTTCAAGTTAGGGTTTGGAAGCTTTTAAGGTGAAATTCCTCCATCTTCATCTTTCTTTTCATTTTACCTTCTAAGACCATGATTTTGATCTATGGTCATTCTATTCCAAGCCTTAGATGTTGATGTCTTTTGCATGTTGTTTTCATTTTCAAAAGCCTCTTGGAAGAGAAAGTTTGATTCAAGAAGGCACCCAAGAAGTGGTTGGTCATCATCTAAGGTAAGAGGGAGATTACTCTCATCAACCTTTCATGGTGGTGAGAAACAAATTGATGTATTGAAGATGAAGAATTCATGTGAGGATTGTTCACTTAGTTGTATGGATTTTGGTGGTTTATTGATTATTTGCCTTGTGTGATTTGATAGCTTAATGTTATGCATAACCTTGGTTGAGTAGAAATTTTGGTGATTAAAAAATAATGTATGCTTGGAATCTTATTGATGAGGATGAAAATTAAGAAGCCCAAATACCATAGGGCTCTCGGCCAAGTGGCTTTAAAAAGGGTATCTAAGATAAAATTTTATGTTGATTTGAAACTTAGATGTTTAGGTGAAAAAGTAATTAGAATAAGGATTTATAATAATGAAGGAGTGATAAAACAAAATTTTGGCCATTTAATAAGAGACGAATTTCGGCCTTGAGTGGAAAAATGAGCCTGAGAGATAGATAATGAAAACTTAAGACACTTTTAGGGTTTAGGGGAAAGGAAAAGAATTTATGAGATTAAGATAATATGGTTTCCTTTTTATGTTCTTCATGAAAAATATTGGGAGGTATTAGCTGGAAGAGTATTGGAACAAAAGTTAATTTCTATATTAAGCCTTGAAAGTTTCAAAATAATTAAGCTTAAAAGTGAAATAAAAGTTTTACATGTTAGAAAAAATTGTGATAATGTTTCATGTAATTTAAAAATAATGATTCCTGAATTTACGCGATAAAGATACCTTGTGACTGAAAATAATAGCAATGTGCTATCAGGCTCTCGAACGGGACCTGGAGATGTTGATGACTGGTTTGGCTCATGAGTAGCTTATATTTATGGAAAACCATAATATTAATATGTGTGTATGCATTGAGTCATTGTTCATGCATTATACCGGCGGTGTCGATTGAGGCTTTGTCTAGGAGTTGAATTACACCTTAATGCGGGTTCGAATTGCATAGTGTGGTTCACTTGTTGAACTTGGAGGTGTCGGGACGCAGGTATCCCACAAGTGGCCAGTTGGTAGCTCCACTAGGTCGTGGTGACTGAGCAACGCACCGACGATCTCGACTAGGCACTATTCTATTGATGATCTGGTGTAGACAGTCTTGTATAAGCCATGATATGCAAATTGAGAAACTATAGCACTTGACTTGAGGCTGACGAGATACAGACATGTCTTCTAGATCATTCTCTCCGAAATTGTGTTTAGCTCTATGGAGTAGGAATTAGTTCTTTGTACATATGCATAGTTTGTCCACATATCATCATGATCTTTTATATCTGCTAAATTATCTGATACTTGATGCCATAACAGTAATTACTGTTCTTTATTGTTTTTATGCTACCATGTTGGTATTGATGTAGGGAATCTCACCTCTTTGTTATATTATTCTGTTTTATGTGTACACATTGATAAAGATTGAAAGGAAGACGAATAATATTACAGCTTTCCTGTTGTTTTGTTTTCTGTGATGGCGACTAGGAGGAAGTTTGTTGGTTTTGTTAGAGTTCAGTTTCATGTAGGTACGGATGCTTGGCGTATCGACTGGGATACTGAACGAGTTAGATATGTACGAGATGTGATCCTGTCTGTTAGAAGGACCCGTAATAGGGATCCTTTCTTTTCTCTTGACATCTTTGTACGTTTGGAGTTCGTTATGTCGATCAGGGAGTTATAGGGTGATTTACCTTACACCCCGAGGGAGGATCAGGACTCACAGGTGTCATCTGGAAGGACACCTGTCTACAAGCTCTTGCCCCGAATGAGGGATCTATTTGGTGAGGAGTCCGAGGAGGAGGACTCGATGGAGGATCCAGAGGAGGATCCAACAGAGGATCCAGTGGGGGACCTTGCTCCCTAGGCATATACACTTGGGCTAGTTTATGTTGTGTTAATTAGTTGTATATGTCTTGTGTATTTTGGATGGACTGTGATCCATGCCATTTATGTATATTTTCTTTTGGTGTGTATTATTCAGTAATTACATCTTGTGCTATTTATGCTTTGTTTAAGTTTATGCCCTTTATAATTACCATGCAACATTGATGATGAGTTTTGATGATAACAAATATAGAGAAGATGAGAAGATCAAGTCCAAGTTCTTCAAGTTTAGCTTTAGGACTTATGATCTCTCTTGTACAGAGCTTTTATAGGATATCTCAGTGTTTAACTCAAAAGATCTAAGAACATGTTTTTCTACAAACTAAATTAAAGTTTTAATATGGCTTTAAAAATCAAAGAGTTTGTGGATTTTCAAAAATCACATAATTTGTTTCTTTAAAAGTGTTTTTTAATATTTGAAACAGAGGTATTCGAATACTGTTAAAGGTATTTGAATACAATCCTTCTAAAAATGCTTTTATAAACGTGTTTCAAACAGTGGTATTCGAATACCTTATTGTGGTATTCGAATAATATGGGTCTGAACTGTTTTTTATATACTGATATCAGTGGTATTCGAATACCTCATAATGGTATTTGAATAACCTAAGTCTGAACTGTTTTTTATGTATACTGATATCAGTGGTATTCGAATACCTCAGAATGGTATTCGAATAACCCATGAGTTTCTATTTTTGGTTTTTGAATTGATACGTAAACAGATTTGCATTTATTATGATATTAATTCCCTCAACGATAATTTCTGATCAAAGGCTCTATAAATAGAGACCTTGCCTCATGTCTGAAACACACGAATCCTTGAAATTATTTTTGGTTGTGCTAAAACGCTGTTTACATAATTCTCTCTTTCTCTCTGTGCTCTTTTGGTAAAATTCTGAGATATTCTTAGAGAGCTCTATAGTGCTTCAATTTGTATAATTTACTCTGAGTGAGAGTTTCTCTTCATCTACTTTCTTTTATTCTACTTCAAGGGTGAGGTATCCCTCAAGGTTTGTATAAGGGTGGGGTATCCCTGCAGGCTGAGACTTTAGCACAAGGGTAGAGTTTCCCTGTGTGTGAAAAGTGCTCTTTTGTGTAACGGTAGCAAGCACCTATTGAAGCTTGTATACTTAGTGAAAAATCTCGACTTTCGAGGACTGGACGTAGACCACAAGTGGGTAAGTGGTCGAACCAGGATAAATTGTACTCGCTTCTCTCTTCTTAATCTCTTTATTTTATACAATTTTAATTTACTGCATATTTATTTTCTGCTATTTTTATTGTTTCTTTTCTTCTTCTCGTTCCTTCTGTGCATTTATTTATTAAGTTTTTAATATTTGTTTTTGATAAAAAGAGGTTTTGAGAAAAAGTTTTATACTCAATTCACCCCCCTCTTGAGTACTGGAAGCCACTTGGTAACAAGTGGTATCAGAGCTAGATTATTGTATAAAGAGCTTAGTAGTTTCAAGAGAACATGGCTTCTTCAAATGGTTTTTCAGAGGGATCTTCCATAAACCAACCACCCTTTTTCAATGGGGATGGTTATGCATATTGGAAGGAAAGAATGAAAATCTTCATCAAAGCTATTGATCTAGATGTATGGGATGCTGTCGAAAATGGCGCTTTTATACCCACACATGAGGTCGATGGTGTAAGGACCGAAACACCACGAAATAAATGGTCTGATGAAGACAAAAGAAAAGTTCAATATAATTTAAAAGCTAAAAATATTATTACTACTGCTGTGGGATATGATGAGTTTTTTAGAATTTCAAATTGCAAAACTGCTAAAGAAATGTGGGACACTTTGCAAGTTACCCATGAGGGTACTAGTGAAGTAAAGAGGTCGAGAATCAATTCTCTAACTCGTGAATATGAATTTTTCAAAATGAACCAAGGAGAAAGCATTCAGGAAATGCAAAAAAGGTTCACCCACATAGTTAATCATCTTGCATCTTTAGGCAAAAATGTTTCTAACGAAGATTTGATTAACAAAGTTTTGAGATGTCTTAGCAGGATTTGGCAACCTAAGGTAACAGCTATATCAGAATCAAGGGACTTGTCGACAATGAATCTAGCTACCCTCTTTAGAAAACTTCACGAGCATGAATTGGAACTGAGCAGATTAAGCCAAAGTGAAGAAAACGATAAAAAGAAAAAGGGGATAGCGCTCAAAGCCACTTCCTCAACATTCGACAATGATGATGAAGAAAATGAAGAAAGCTCAGAAAACATCGAGGTAAACGAAGAAAATCTTAGTTTGTTAGTTAAAAAAATTTGGTAAATTTCTTAAGAAAAAGGGAATGCAAAGAAGACCCCCATCCCTTCCGAAGAAGATTCATTACAAAGGCGAAGGAGCTTCATCGACTCCAACTTGCTATGAATATGGCAAACCTGGTCACATAAAAATGGAGTGCCCAGTTTACCAATAGAAGAAGGAGAAATTTGAAAAGAAGCCCTTCAAGGAAAGAAAAGGAAGAAAAGCCTATATAGCATGGGATGAAAACGATATGGATTCAACTGACAGCTCAGACAGCGAGGAAGCTCAACTATGTCTCATGGCCAAAGGAGAAGAAGAAGAAAGCAAAAATGAGGTAAGTTCTAATACTACTTTATTGCCTTCTTACGATGAGTTGCAATATACTTTTGAAGAATTACATGAAGAGTCTTTAAAACTCACAAAAATTATTTCTTCTTCTAAGAAAACAATTTCTTCTTTCGAAAATCATTGATGCATGCACAAATCATTCTTCACATGCTTCTACTTCTTCATCTTGTTCTTCATGTCATATGCTTGAAAAAGAAATGAAAGACTTAAAGAACACTCTTTCTAAATTCACCTTTGGAAGGGATAACTTAAATAGTTTATTAGGAAGACAAAGAGTGGTTTTTTAAAAGGCCGGGATAGGTTATAACTCGAAAAATCAACAAAAACTCTATAAAAATTTCTTTGTGCATTCTAGTGTTTCAAGTAGTCTTTTTATTAAATGTTTTTACTGTGGAAGGAAAGGACATAGTGCATCAACATGCAATGCAAGGAAAAACATAAATACAAAAATTGGAACAAAAATGGTTTGGGTTCCCAAGGGTACTATGCCCAAAACTGACACACAAGGACCCAATAAAGTTTGGGTACCAAAGGTTAAAAATTAAACATGTGTTGTAGGTGTGCTTGAAAGCCAGGAGTTCAAATTGGTATCTCGATAGCGGCTGCTCCATGCATATGACCGGGGATGACTCAAAATTCACCATGCTTATTCCCAAGAATCATGGACACGTTATTTATGGTAATAACAACAAAGGAAAAATTCTTGGTATCGGTAAAGTCGGTAAGAATCCTAACTCCTCTATTGAAAATGTGTTGCTTGTTGAAGGTTTGAAACATAACTTGCTTAGTATTAACCAATTATGTGATAAAGGAAATAAGGTTATATTTGATTCAAACTGTTGCATAATTGAAGATAAAAATGATAAGCATATTAAATTCATTGGTCATAGAGTAAACAACATCTATGTGATTAGTCTTGATGATATATCTTCAAATGATGCAAAATGCCTTTTAAGTAAGAATGATGATTCATGGTTATGGCATAGGAGAATTGCACACATTCACATGGATCACTTAAAGAAGTTGGTCTCTAAAAAGCTAGTAATTAGACTACCCAAGCTTAATTTTGTAAAAGATAAACTATGTGATGCATGTCAAAAGGGTAAACAAATAAAGGTCTCTTTTAAAGCAAAAAATATAATTTCAACTACTAGACCTTTACAACTTTTGCACATGGATCTATTTGGACCTTTTAGAACTATGAGCTTTGGTGAGAATTACTATGCTTTAGTGATTGTGGATGATTTTTCTAGGTTTATATGGACTTTATTTATTACAAATAAAAATGATGCATTTCTAGCTTTTAAAAGACTTGCCAAAGTTATTCAAAACGAAAAAGGTTTTCAAATTTCTTCTATTAGAAGTGATCATGGTGGCGAATTTGAAAATAATGTTTTTAAAAATTACTGTGATGAACATGGCATTAATCATAATTTCTCTGCCCCTAGAACTCCATAACAAAATGGAGTTGTAGAAAGGAAAAATCGTTCTTTAGAAGAAATGGTGAGAACTATGCTTAATGAGGCTGCTCTTCCTAAGTACTTTTGGGCGGATGCTGTAAGTACAGCTTGTTATGTAATGAACAGGGCCCTTATAAGGCCTATTTTAAAGAAAACCTCATATGACTTGTATAAGGGAAGAAAGCCAAATGTCTCACATTTTTATGTTTTTGGATGCAAATGTTTTGTTTTAAATAATGGAAAAGATAATTTAGGTAAGTTTGATGCTAAGTCTGATGAAGGTATATTTCTTGGTTATTCAAATCATAGTAAAGCTTTTCGTATATATAATAAAAGAACTATGACTATTGAAGAATCTATACATGTTGCATTTGATGAAACTGACCCAAATGGATCGAGAAAGGATCTTGTTATTGATGATGTTGCAGAAGTCTTGGCGGAAACACATTTGGATAGTAAAGAAAAAGAAATCAAGGAGCAAGAGGATAAACAAAGACAAGAAGATTCGCAAGCTTTGGAACTTCCCAAAGAATGGTGAACTTCAAAATATCATTCCCTTGATCAGATTATCGGTGATGTATCTAAAGGTGTAAGTACTCGTAACTCTCTTAGAAATACTTGTAATCACTTAGCTTTTGTTTCTCAAATTGAACCTAAGGATTTAATTGAAGCTTTTGATGATGAACTTTGGATCTTAGCTATGCATGAGGAATTAAATCAGTTTGAAAGAAATCAAGTTTGGGAATTAGTTGCTAGACCTAATAATCACCCTATAATTGGCACCAAATGAGTTTTTAGAAACAAACTTGATGAAAATGGTTTAATAACTAGAAATAAAGCTAGATTGGTTGCTAAAGGTTACAATCAAGAAGAAGGAATAGATTATGAAGAAACCTATGCACCGGTAGCTAGATTAGAAGCTATTAGAATGTTACTTGTTTATGCTTGCATCATGGATTTCAAATTATATCAAATGGATGTTAAAAGTGCTTTTCTAAATGGCTTTATTCAAGAGGAGGTTTTCGTTGAACAACCTCCAGGTTTTGAAAATCATGAACTACCCAACCATGTTTTTAAACTTAAAAAGGCCTTATATGGCTTAAAGCAAGCTCCTAGAGCTTGGTATGAAAGGTTGAGTAAGTTCCTTTTAGAAAATGGTTTTTCAAAAGAAAAAGTCGATACTACCCTTTTCATTAAAAATAAAAAGCATGATATTCTTCTTGTGCAAGTATATGTGGATGATATTATCTTTGGTGCTACTAATGAATCCCTGTGTAAAGAATTTGCTAAGACAATGCAGAATGAATTTGAAATGTCAATGATGGGAGAGCTGAATTTCTTCCTCGGACTTCAAATCAAACAAACGAATGAAGGGACATTCATAAGTCAAACCAAATACTGCAAGGAATTGCTCAAAAGATTCGAAATGGAAAACGCTAAACACATGGCCACTCCGATGGGCACTTCTTGCTATTTGGACAAAGATGAATGAGGTAAATCTGTAGAAATAACGAAATATAGAGGTATGATTAGATCTCTCCTTTATCTTACTGCTAGTAGGCCAGATATTATGTTTAGTATATGCATGTGTGTTAGATATCAGGCAAACCCTAAGGAATCTCATTTAAGTGTTGTTAAACGAATAATGAAATACCTAGTAGGCACTTCACAAATGGGCTTGTGGTACCCTAAGGGTGCCTCATGTAGCCTAGTAGGCTATTCTGACTCTGATTTTGCTGGGTGCAAATTGGATAGAAAAAGTACTAGTGGGACATGCCACTTGCTTGGTAGTTCTTTAGTTTCTTAGCATAGCAAGAAACAAAATAGTGTGGCTCTGTCTACCGCTGAGGCTGAATATGTTGCAGCCGGTAGTTGTTGTGCTCAAATCCTATGGATGAAGCAACAACTTTTACACTACGGTCTTCAGTTTGATCACATCCCGATAAGATGTGATAACACTAGTGCAATAAATATCTCTAAGAATCCCATTCTGCATTCCAGAACAAAGCATATAGAGAGAAGACATCACTTTATCAGAGATCACATACAAAAAGGGGATTGCATTCTTGAATTTGTTGAAACATCTAAGCAACTTGCAGATATCTTCACTAAACCCCTAGCAAAAGAAGCATTCTTTTATATAAGAGGAGAATTGGGCAAAATTGATCAATCCAACATATAAATGCTTGTTATTTGCTTAAATTTATTTTTAATCCTTCTTGAATTATTACTAACTTGAGCATCGGAGTTATCCCGAAATCTTTTTTGCAAGTACTCCATCAACAGGTATGCTTTCGTCTCTCAAAAATGCATTTTCTAGACATAGATATATGTTTTCTTGTTTAGTTATTCGAATACCTCCATATGGTATTCAAATACCATTGCTGCTATACGAGCAAACTTGTGTTTTTCTAATAAGGCTATTCGAATACCATCAGGGTTATTCGAATACCCTGAGGCTTTCTGTTTCAGTTTCTCTCATAGGGCTCTGGATTATTCGAATACCTTGTATGATATTCGAATACTTGCTCTTTGTGAGCATTCAAATACTGTAAAAAGCATTCGAATACCATCGTTTGGCAGCCAAGCCAAATTTGGCAATCTATTCGAATACCTGGTGAGGTATTCGAATACCTTCTGTCTGAAGGCTGCGTCCTTTGAGGTTTCCCAAATGCTGTATTCGAATACCTACTCATGGTATTTGAATAGATCTGGGTATTCTTTAAATACCCCCCCTGTGTATCCGAATACATCTTTCTCTTCTCTCTCCGCTTTCAAAAACTCTTTATTTTCCCTCCTCTCTCCTAAAACCTCATTTTCTCACGGTCTCCACCCCTCCTCTCTCCTTCTCCTCCATTGTTTTCCTTCCATGGCCTCATCTTCCTCTCGCTCTAAGCTTCCTCATACAAAGACGGCTCCATGCAACAACCTGCTAGACCTTCGCAGGCTTTCCTCCAACGAGCAACAGCTTGGGCACTTCGTCACACACTTTCGAGAGCGTAACTTGGTGCAACCGAAGTACCTCGACTTGGGGTTCTTCGAAAGAGAAGGTGGCTTTGACTTTCTGAACTGGCTAAATCACCAAGGCGTACTTCGCTTCTACTCTTACTCAGCAGCTCTGTATCCCGAACTGGTCAAGATGTTCTATTACAACCTGAAGATTGAAGGTCAGGAGCTACACTCCAGTGTCTGCGATCAAAACATTGTGATCACACCAAGCGATTGGGTTCAGATGTTTGGCTTGTAGTCAACTGGCTGCTTTGCTAAAGAAGATTCATTCCTCCAGCTCTTCGATAAGAATAGAGCAATTGAAGATGTTCTCTGCCCTGCGTTGGCTTTACCTTCGACTCAAAAGGAAGTCAAAGGGGGCATGATGAAGAGCCAGGACAGGCTCCTACATTATGCTTATGCCAACATCCTAGCTCCTAGAGGTGGGAACTACGCCTACATGAGTGAAGATGATGTGTTTATACTGTGGATTCTAAAGCAAGGCCATCAGATTAACTGGCCCGTCTTCATTATGAAGCACATGATGAGGGCAAAAGGTAAAAAGCGGTCTGAGCTTCCCTATGGTGTGATCATTACTGCCTTTTTAGGCAAGTATCCACATATTCTGGAAACCGAGCGAGCGACCTTGCTAACCCATCATCATGTTTTTGGGTCCTTTACCCTTAACAAAATGAAGATGATTAGGACCGATGAAGGCTGGGTGTTCCCAGTGGAAGTTGATGATGATGAGGATGACCCTCAAGGCGATCCTGCTGCCCCTGCTGCTGCTGCTGCTGATATCCCTGCTTCTGCTCCTGTCACGAATGAGCAAATCCTGGCTTCTCTGTTGGATAACAGAACCTACATGGAGAACACCTTCACTATTCTGTTTGACAGAATAGCTGGTGTTGAGCATGAACAGGCTGCCCTTCGAGCTCTGCTGTCTGGCAACGACCCTGCCTCTCCTCCTCCACCACCTGATGCCTATTTTTAGGGCTTGCTTAGTCTTAGGATCTATTGCTTATGTTATGTTTTTTGGCTATTTATTGTATTGGCTATCTTTTAATTACCATTGTATATGAACTTGGCCACTTATATTTAATGTAATGAGTACTTTAATTAATCTGTTGCCAGTTATAATCGTTTATTATTTATCTCATACATATTTATCAATGTGCTTTATTGAATGAATGCATCCTTTTTGATGATGTCAAAAGGGGGAGAAAAATAATCAATCTTATTTGAGAAAAGATAGGTTAAAATTGGATTAATACTGGCTCTTGGATTCCAAAAGAAAGGGGGAGAATATGCTTGTTTTGTTATTAAATTACCTCTCAGAGTAAGTCTCCTATCTTTTTGAAATTCTAATTTATATGAACTAATGCTTTTCTCAATAATAGTTTGTCATCATAAAAAAAGGGGGAGAATGTGATTACCATGCAACATTGATGATGAGTTTTGATGATAACAAATATGGAGATGATGAGAAGATCAAGTCCAAGTTCTTCAAGTTTAGCTTTAGGACTTAGGATCTCTCTTGTACAGAGCTTTTATAGGATATCTCAGTGTTTAACTCAAAAGATCTAAGAACATGTTTTTCTACAAACAAAATTAAAGTTTTAATATGGCTTTAAAAATCAAAGAGTTTGTGGATTTTCAAAAATCACATAATCTGTTTCTTTAAAAGTGTTTTTTAATATTTGAAACAGAGGTATTTGAATACTCTTAAAGGTATTCGAATACAATCCTTCTAAAAATGCTTTTATAAACGTGTTTCAAACAGTGGTATTCGAATACCTTATTGTGGTATTCGAATAATGTGGGTCTGAACTATTTTTTATATACTGATATCAGTGGTATTCGAATACCTCATAATGGTATTTGAATAACCAAAGTCTGAACTATTTTTTATATATACTGATATCAGTGGTATTCGAATACCTCATAATGATAACCCACGAGTTTCTATTTTTGGTTTTTGAATTGATATGTAAACGGATTTGCATTTATTATGATATTAATTCCCTCAACGATAATTTCTGATCAAAGGCTCTATAAATAGAGACCTTGCCTCACGTCTGAAACACACGAATCATTGAAATTATTTTTGGTTGTGCTAAAACGCTGTTTACATAATTCTCTCTTTCTCTCTGTACTCTTTTGGTAAAATTCTGAGATATTCTTAGAGAGCTCTATAGTGCTTTAATTTGTATAATTTACTCTGAGTAAGAGTTTCTCTTCATCTACTTTCTTTTATTCTGCTTCGAGGTGAGGTATCCCTCAAGGTTTGTATAAGGGTGGGGTATCCCTGCAGGCTGAGACTTTAGCACAAGGGTAGCGTTTCCCTGTGTGTGAAAAGTGCTATTTTGTGTAACGGTAGCAAGCACCTATTGAAGTTTGTATACTTAGCGAAAAATCTCAGCTTTCGAGGACTGGATGTAGACCACAAGTGGGTTAGTGGTCGAACTAGGATAAATACTGTGCCTGCTTCTCTCTTCTTAATCTCTTTATTTTATGTAATTTTAATTTACTGCATATTTATTTTCTGCTATTTTTATTATTTCTTTTCTTCTTCTCGTTCCTTCTGTGCATTTATTTATTAAGTTTTTAATATTTGTTTTTGATAAAAAGAGGTTTTGAGAAAAAGTTTTATACTCAATTCACCCCCCTCTTGAGTATTGGAAGCCACTTAGTAACACCCTTGAGAAATAAAATTTGAAATCTGTATTTTACAAGATTAAACCCTTTTTCGCGTTTTGTTAAGTTTTTGAAATTTTTTTTAATGGGAAAATGTGGTACCCCAAAGGGGGTGTTACAGGTCATGCAATTCAATCAAATATTTCACACATGAGACAGAGAAATGCACAACACAAAGAGAAACTCCTAAATAAGCCTAAGCACAGTCAGTCTATACCCTAGCTCAATAGAATGAATTGCTCTGATACTATAATGTAACACCCTAATACAAATTATCATAAAATAAGCAATATATTTCAGAATAAAGTATATTAAGCATGCCACTTTCTAAAATCCATAAAACATAAATCCATAATAACTTATATAGTCATTATAGAGAGCCACGAAGATGAAAAAGATTATATATATACATCACTGGCTAACAAGCCATACCGTAATATGATGTATGTGAAACAACATCATATTCTATTCTTGTTTTGCATGCATTTTTAGGCATTTTAGTTTCTTTTTTTAATTGTTTTTCATTTAGTTTGGATAACTGCAGTGTTTGTGATGTTGTTGTGCAAGATTGTGCTCTATTGGCCTTGAAATGGATGGAGAGCTTGCATAATTGAAGTTGGAGCTTTACGGATAGCAAACAAGGGCAAAAAGCTCACTCCAGAGAGATCCACGACTTGCTTGTGGAATTTCCCATGGCCATGGATCGAGCAGCAACTTGAAGAAGCAAAAGAGAAATTACAGAGAGTTCCACGGCCAGGCCATGGAATGATCCATGGCCGTGGAATTCAAGCTGAAGCAAAAATTGTCCTATGGCGGAGAAATCAACGGCCAGCTCATGGAATGATCCACGACCGTGGATCGTAGTATGCATCAGTTTTTAAGTTTTTTTTTTTGGGCCTTTTAGCTAGTTAAAACCCTAGGGGTATAAATACATGTTCTAAATACAATTTTGGGGGTTCCAATTTGGTTTAAAGGAGGCACACTTGGAGGCTCTTGATCTTCATCTTTCTCCTCTCTTCTCTCATGGATTATGGGTTTGGATGTTCTTGAATATGTTTTCTTGTTTCTTTTTCTCCATGTCTGAGTAGTTCTCTTTGTTTCTAGGATTGGGCAATGCCCTTTGAAACATTGATGATGATTAATTAACTTTGTTTACCCATTTGATTAATCTTGAATGTTCTTTGATTCAATCTTTATTGTGCTTATTCATGTGAATTTGCTGGCCATATATTTGCATCTCATAGATATCTAGGGACGTACTGAGAGGTGAACCTAGGTGTTGGACCCATAAGAATTGAACTTAAGGACTAAATCATGAGAGTAGCTTTAGCTTTTCGAGGATTTAATGAATTACCATATAGCGTAATGGGTTTAATTTAAATTCAATTACCACGAGAGTAGGAATTGGTTTAATTAGGCACGGTTCTTGTTTCTTGAGAAAGAACATTAACTAATTTAGGGTAATTCACCTTCAATTGAATTTCAATTTTAATAAAAGGGTTGTCAATTAGGATTTGTCTTGTATCATTGTGGTTATCCCAATCTTGGAAGCTTTCTTGAAATCTGAAAAACCTTTCTTAACGACTACTATTTTTGTTCTCAATTTTGCACTCTAATATTATTTATTTAATTATTTGGTTACTACATTCTTATCTCTTAACAATTTTATCCCCTTTGTTTAATTTAATTGAATTAATAAATTAATTGGTATTCATAAACATAGTCCCTGTGGATTCGATCTTTTATCACTTGATGACGAAATCGTACACTTGCGAATTTCACGCACCAAGTTTTTGCCACTATTCCCAGGACTGTGTTTTTCTTGAATATCAATTTAATTTTTAATTTAATTATTTTAAACCTTTTTGCTTTTTATCATATTCTTATGTTCTTGTTTTCTCTTTGACTCTCTGTAGGTAATTTCTCTTATTTATGCAAAGTACTAGACGTTTCGGGACTCTTATTAAAGCAAATCCTGAAATTGAAAGAACTCTTCATAGAAGGAGAAGATAACAAAGGCAAAGAGTAAGGGAAATACCTGAACTAACACTTGTCATGGCTGAAGCTGAGGATAATAGACCGCTAAAAGAGTATGCAGCCCCTAATGCTCGGGGTTTGTCATATGGAATTGCTCAGCCAGACATTGAAGCTAGGCACTTCACCATACCTCTTGCCTTACTTTCTATGATAAGGCAGAACCAGTTTGGAGGATTTCCATCAGAGGACCTGAATGATCATGTGGATATGTTCTTGGAGTTCTGTGAGACCCTCAAGATTGAAGGTGCCTCTATCGATGATATTTGTCTACGCCTGTTCCCATTATCTTTGAGAGATAGAGCTAGAGCTTGGTTGAAGTCTATTCCCGCTGAGACAATCACTACTTGGGACCAATTGGAGCAAGCTTTCTTGGACAAATTCTCTCCACCTTTCAAGACTGCTCATCTAAGGACCCAAATCACAAGCTTCGTTCAGAAAGATGGAGAGTAATTGTTAAAAGCTTGGGATAGATATAAGGCTTTGCTGGAAGCCTGCCCATACCATGGGTTAGAAAAATGGTTGATCGTCCACACTTTCTATAATGGGCTAGAATATTCTTCGAAGGTGTCTCTTGACTCTGTAACTGGTGGAGCTTTGATGAATAGAAGGCTAACAGAAGCTTATGAGATCATTGAGAGTGTTGTTGCAAATCATCACCAATGAGCAAATGAAAGAGGTCATAACCCAGGAAAGCTCTCGGGAGATAAGTTTGAGGTAGACGGTGTTGATTTAATTATGTCAAAATTTGATTCTTTGAATAAATGTTTTGACATGCTTGAGAAAGCTTATGTTAATGCCATAGGTGCTTTTAACAATTTTTGTGAGATTTGTGGAGCACAGGGGCATATTGGTGCTGAATGCCAAGTTGGAATTGGCTCCTCACAAGGTGCACCGATGGAGCAAGTGGAATCATGCCACAATTTCCATGACTTCAACCAAAAGGGGAGGAATGATCTGTATTCTCAAACTTACAACCCCGGTTGGAGGTCATATCCTAACTTTTCCTACCAAAATAATCAGTACTAAGCTGGGCAAGGTAATGCTAAACCCTCTTCTGGACTCTAACAGGTACAAAAATTTAGACTTGAGTCTCTTCTTGAGAATTTTGTTGAGAGCCAGTCTAAGCAAATTGAGGAGTTTAGGCAACATAAGCAAGTTGTGACTGAGGCCATTAAAGAGTTGTCAGCTAAGGTTGACAATTTGGCCATTCATAATAAAATGTTAGAAACCCAGATTGCCCAACAAGCGGGCACTTCACATAGGCAGCAGGGTAAGTTTCCTGGTCAACCTGAAATAAATCCAGGTAATGAACACTATAAGGCTGTGACTTTGAGAAGTGGAAAGAAATTAGAGGATCCCACGGGTAAGGGGGAGAGTGAAAAAGATAAGGGAATTGAGGAAAATGAGACTAAGACACAACCCTTAGAAGAATAGGAAACTACTGAGAAGGTGTCTAAGTATGTATCTCCTGAACCATACTAACCCCCAGTTCCTTTCCTTCAAAGATTGGCTAAGGCCAAGTTAGATAGGCAATTTGAGAAGTTCCTAGAGGTCCTTAAGAAATTGTACATTAATGTACCCTTCAATAAGGTGTTGAAACAAATGCCTACTTATGCTAAATTTCTTAAGGATATTTTGTCTAATAAGAGAAAGCTAGAGGAATATGAGACAGTAGCTTTAACTGAGGAGTATAGTGCTTTAATTCAAAATAAATTACCTCCTAAGCTAAAAGATCCAAGTAGCTTCTCTATTCCTTGTTTGATTGGTAACACTAATTTTGATAAAGTTTTGTGTAATTTGGGGGCTAGTGTTAGTCTTATGCCCTTTTCTGTGTGTAAGAAGTTGGAGGTGGGTGAACTAAAACCCACAACTATCTCCCTTCAATTAGCGGATTGGTCTGTCAAACACCCTGTAGGCATCTTGGAGGATGTTCCTATTAGAGTTGGTAAGTTTTATATGCCGGTGAATTTTGTTGTGCTTGACATGGAAGCTGATGCTAAAATGTCGATCATACTTGGGCGTCCATTCCTTGCCACTGGAAGGGCGATCATTGATGTCCACGAAGGGAAATTAACTTTGCGATTGAATGATGAGGAAATAATTTTTGATGTTTTTAAATCTAAAAAAAATTCTAATTCCTCAAATTCATGTAATCGCATAGATGCTACTAATGTTGTGGATAGTGTTGTGCTTTCAGGTATGCAGGAATAAGTTACTGATGCTATGCTTGAAAAGACCTTGCCTAAGGGTACCACAAAATTTGAGAAGTCCAAGCCCTGCAAGAAATAACCTAAGAAGCAGAATGACAAGTGTGTCGAGAAGCGTGGATTTAAACTCGAGGATAAAGTTCTTGTTAATAACTCGCTTCTACGTTTCTGTCCTAGTAAGTTATGGTCAAAATGGTCCGGACCGTATGAGATTGTTCGAGTTTTATCCTACGGTATGCTTGAGGTGAAGAAAGAAGGCCATGAGCCTTTTATGATAAATGGCCAGAGAGTGAAACACTTTGAAGGAGTGGGGACTGAGCACTACTCCGTTGACATCACCTAAGCACAGAAACCAGACCAAAGTCGAGCTATTGACTTTAAACAAGCACTCCTTGGGAGGCAACCCAAGCTTCTTTATTTTTTATTTTCCTTTTTATTTCTTCTTTTTCTTTTGACTTTGTGTGTTAGATTGCTGGTTTGATCTTTATCTCATGGATCTTGTTTGGTTTGACCCTTTTTGAAGCTCAAATTAGAAGGAGAGTGAAGTCAGAAAGTTCCACACCCAGCCCATGGAAAATTCACTGGCCATGGATTGAACACCAGAAGATTTTTCACCACTGTAGTGAATTCTTTTCTTTTCTCCCTTCTCCAGTTATAGATTTTTACATTGGGGACAATGTAAGTTCTAAGCTTGGGGGGAAGTATTTTCATTTTCATTGTAGATCATTAGTATAGATCATTAGCTTCATGCATTTTCATGTCTCATTTTGCATTGCATCTTCATGTTGTATTTTCACACCATCATATCTCTCGGCTTTTTTGTTGAACTTTATGCCCCTCTCTTTTGAGGATTTTGAGATGGTATTGATTTGGAACCTAATTTGTTGATTCTTGTGGTAGGCAACAGACATTGCTTTAATTGATAATAAAGGTGATTTTGTGATAGTTGATAATTAGCATATGTTCTCTGAATTTATGCTTTTCATTGATTTTTAAACCTCTAAATGTGAGTTTTGAGTCAGTATGAGATTTATGCACTATATGATTTTTGCTCCCATTCTTTGTGTTGAGTGATATTTTCTCATTGATTTTGTGCTCTAGAACTTGATTTGAAACCATATTGAGGCGAAATTTTTGTTTACATGCTTGAATGTGATTAAGGCATCTTAGGTATTTTTCTAGCCTTCTGAAATAATTATCACACTTTCATCCACTAGTTGCCCATTTTGAGCCTATTGCATAATTTTTTTTCTTGATGCCTATGATGATATATTGTCGGTAATCATTTAGAATATTAAATAAAGCAAATTGGGTTTGAAAGTTGTGTAAAGTTGTGTTGGGAATCATATATTTTTTATCCTTCTTTTTCTCAAATGAAAAAAAAAAGCAAATAAAAGAAAATCATAAGAGGAAAGCTTGAAAAAGAAGAGAAAGAGAAGAAGGAAAAGTAAGGAAGAAAATGCTTGGAAATGTGGAGTTATGCTCTTGATTAAAAAATGTCTTTGCTCCATTTATGTTCTATTGGATTTCTTAGGCTTATTGAAAATTTTGTTAGCTCTTTGTGTATACCTTCCTTTCTTTACCCTACCTAACATCATTCCCATAACCCCATTACAACCCTTAAAAGACGTTTTGATTCTTGCATGCATGTTGATTATTAGTGAAAATTTGGTTTCTTATCAAGCTTATGGAAGTACTGTTTCTTTGAGGAGTCTTGAGCGCATTGTCTTCACCCTTAAACACTTTGAGTGTGGTTAGTAGAGTGAACCTAATTTAATGAGGAGCAAGATTTCTGAGTAGTTCTCTTTGTTTCTAGGATTGAGCAATGCCCTTTGATACATTGATGATGATTAATTGACTTTGTTTACCCTTTTTATTAATCTTGAATGTTCTTTGATTCAATCCTTATTGCGCTTATTCATGTGAATTTGCTGGCTATATATTTGCATCTCATAGATATCTAGGGATATACTGAGAGGTGAACCTAGGTGTTGGAACCATAAGAATTGAACTTAAGGACTAAATCACGAGAGTAGGTTTAGCCTTTTGAGGATTCAATGAATTACCATAAAGCGTAATGAGTTTAATTTAAATTCAATTATCATGAGAGTAGGAATTAGTTTAATTGGGCACGGTTCTTATCTCTTGAGAAAGAACATTAACTAATTTAGGGTAATTCATCTTCAATTAAATTTCAATTTTAATAAAAGGGTTGTCAATTAGGATTTGTCTTGTATCATTGTGGTTACCCCAATCTTGGAAGCTTTCTTGAAATCTGAAAAACCTTTCTTAACAACTATTGTTTTTGTTCTCAATTTTGCACTCTAATATTATATATTTAATTGTTTGGTTACTATATTCTTATCTCTCAATAATTTTATCCCTTTTGTTTAATTGAATTGAATTAATTAATTAATTGGTATTCATAGACACAGTCCCTGTGGATTCGGTCTTTTATTACTTGATGACGAAACCGTACACTTGCGGATTTCACACACCACAATACATAAACCTCTTCCAAACAAGCCAGCAAAGTAAATAAATACAAGTTGAAACAAAATGAAATAAAACAACTAAATTAAGCCTTCTACTTCATCTTTTTCTTGCCTTTTCCCTTTGGAGGGTCTTCGCTTGGATTTACATGGAACACATAGGAGTGAGAAATCACAATTTCTTAGTATAAGCATACCAAGACTAGCAATTAACCATTTACAACAAATAAATGAACTGTAAAAATACATGCACACTATGTAACCAAATATACAATAATCAACAATATCAAAAAATCACCCATACAATCCTAAGACATCAGCGAACAAGCAACCAAGTAAGACAACTGCCCATATAATTGTCAACAATGCAATGCTTTATGTTATGAGATATGATTATGCTAAAACAATATCCTAATATAATGATTATGCAATGCTAATGTAGGTTTTGGTTTTGAAAACACATGCCACTTAATAATTTCTCAGGAACCTCCGTTCCCTTGTATATCCTGAGCAGATTAGGCCTAAAAGCCTTTACTTTACTTGGCAATAGGTGAGTACTTTCCCCTCACCAACGTAAGAGTACTACTATCGCCCATACCGGTAACCTTGATCATACGAGCATAAATGTAAGGAGAATAAAGATCCAACACCTCATTCCCAGGTCATATGGTTGTGCACAGTATTTAAAGTTACAATACATAGGAAATATCAAATAACAAGTTTGAAAACTAAATATGCAAATTTGTTAACAAATCATACATAATTATCATAAGGTTTATAACAAACAAGTGAAAAGCTAAGACTAGTGAACCAAAGCTTTACTCCAACTTAACACATAAGTAGTAGAACTCATGTCACTAGTGTCCTCATATCTAGCACCTCATGCCATCACTTCATAAGTGATTTCAAGGCAACCTCAAGTTGCTCAAGGTTCTAGACACTTCTTTATAGCATTCCATAACTCTTGGATGCCCAAGGTTTTACCAACTTCCATCACAAAGTTTACACTAACCTAGTGAAAAGGGTATAGCTAGAAAACATGCCATCTTGGCTCAACTCTAACATATAACGGAACCAACCCATGTCTCTAACCATTCACGCCCCAAATTTTTCACATATGCAAGTTGATAATTCCCTCGAAGAAATAACCCCAAATGTATCTCATTACACCCTAAACGACTTGCACAAATGATCCTATCAAGTAAGAAATTTAATTAGCATCACAACGTTAAAAACAACCCCTGCTCTTTCTTAGTGCTTGAGTGTGTAAGGATCGAGCGCTTGAACAAGCTACCACTATCAAGCGCATTCTTTGGGCGATTGGCGCTTGAGCGCGCAAGGACCGAGCACTTGAGCACAGAACGTCCAGCAATAAATTTGCAGAATTTTTTAGATTTCTGAGCTATTCCATTGGTGCCAAATACGTAATTTAGCTACTCCAATTTGGTTTCTTTGTGATTTTAAGTCCCTAACCAAGTTCACTAACATGAAAAAAATATAAAACACCAATTCATTTCATGAAATTTGGATCCATAAAGCAAATCACTCATCTAAACCCCAAATTCCTCACTTTGAGCCTTAATGGTCCAAATGGAGAGTTTTCAATTTCTAATCCAAACTCTTAACATGAACAAGTTATAAACAACATTTAAAACTTATGCAAGCAAGAAAATCACTTAAAGCACCTCAAGATCTCATTTTGGCATATTAAACCTCAATATAAGCTTAAACATGAAAATGAGAAAAATGAAGTTTTGAACTCAAGAACCCCTACCTCAAGCTACTAAGATGTTGTACAATTGAGCTTCAATCTCTAACATTGGATTTCCCCTTCCTCTTGTGCTCCTTGTTTTTACCGTTTCACCACATTGTACTTCCTCCTTTGTTGCCCTTGGTGTTCATCCGTGATAAGAAGAGAGAAAGTGAGAAATGAGATCCCAAATATCACTTAAAAGGGTCAAGGAAAGTGGTTGTTTTCTACTATGAAAGTCTTGGAAAAAAAGATATTTTGTAGTATAACTTATATCTGCTAACATTTAGATTTCTCTAAATCAAGTTTTCCAAGTTTCAAACAACTTTAAAATAAACACTAAGATTCATTAAAAAAGTTATTTCACCAGTATCATATTTTTTCATATCTGTGACTAGTTAATCTGGCATTAAAACACACAACTAATAGGTCTAAAAATACTAAACTAACTTCAGTTTTTCTCAAATTTTAACCACATCACATAATACACATTTGTGACTTAGAAATAAATTATCCACATTTATTTCCATTAACTAAGCCATTTATACTAATATCTGAGTCATTTTAAGCAACTTTTCACTTTTTAGTTTGCAGTAAAGTGACTAAATTAACTCAAATTGTCACAAAATTAAACGGACATGTTAAGCAAGTATTAAGCTACCTCTGTAATTATTTACAAGTCTAACATGTTGAAGAGGATGTCACATTTCTTCCCCTCTTTTTAAAATTTTGTCTCCAAAATTGCTTACCTCATATAAATAATTGCGGGTAGTCTTGTTGCATATGGGACTCTAACTCCCAAGTCTCCTCCTCAAAGCCAACACCTTGACTAGAGGAATCTTCTTACCTTTAAGCTCTTTGAATCCTCTGTTAATGATCCTCATCGGCCACATAGCATAAGACAAATCGTCTCTTAACTGCACAAATTCATTTCTTATGACTTGTGAAGGATTTGGATTGTACTTCCTAAACTGTGACGCATGGAAGACATCATGAAGGTTTGATAAACTGGGTGGAAGGTAAATTTGGTAGGTTATGAGTCTAATTCTCTTTAGGATCTGGTAAGGATTAATGAAACCAGGATTTAACTTTTGTGTTCTCAATGCTTTACCAATCCCTGTTGTAGGAGTGACTCTCAAGAAAACATAATCTCCTTCACTAAATTCTAGAGGTCTTCTCCTTTTATCAACATAGCTCTTCTTCCAACTCAGAGCCATAACTAACTTATCCTGGATTATTTTAATATGATCTGTGGTCTGTTGTACCAACTCAGGTCCTAGGATGGTTCTCTCTCTAATCTCATACTAACACAAAGGGGCCCTACACTTTCTACTATAAAGTGCTTCATACAGTGTCATGCCTATGCTAGTATGAAAACTGTTATTGTAGGCAAACTCCACTAAGGGTAAGAACTTATCCCAACTCCTATTCTGCTCTAGCATACATGCTCTTACCATATCCTCAAGGGTTTGGATAGTTCTTTTCGACTGACCATTAGTCTGTGGATGATATGCTGTACTCAGACTAAGCTTTGCCCCAAAAGCTTTCGGCAAGGATCCCCAAAACCTAGATGTAAATCTAGGATCTGTATCAGAAGCTATACTAAGGAGAATACCGTGCATCCTGACTATCTTCCGAAGGTAAAACTGGGCAAGTATATCATGGAGTAGTTAGCTCTAATAGGTATAAAATGAGCAAACTTGGTTAGTTTGTCCACTATAACCTATATTACATCAAATTCTAACTGAGTCCTAGGCAAGCCCATCACAAAATCCATTGTGATGTTATCCCATTTCCACTCAGGGAATCCCAAAGATGGAAGAAGTCTCGAGGGTTTCTGGTATTCTATCTTGACCTTCTGACAAGTTAGGCACTTAGACACAAACTTGGCTATGTCCCTCTTCATACCAGACCACAAAATAACTCCTTCATGTCTTGATATATCTTAATGGCCCCGGGATAGATAGTGTACTGATTACAGTGAGCTTCATCAAGGATCTTTTCCTTGATTCCGAATTCACGGGGAATGCAAAATCTACCATTAAACTTAATCATCCCATCATCTGACATATCAAACTCTCTAGGATTACCTAAAAAGATCTGCTCCCGTACATCACTAAGAGTCTAATCTTCCTTTTAAGTTTTCAAGATCTGAGTCTTAAAATCACTCACTATGTCTACACGACCCACACTGAGACTACGCGGTAACACAGTTATTGAAAGGCTCATGTCTCTAAATTTCTCAAGAAATTCATTTTCTTGGATCATCATATGGGACACATGTAGGGATTTCTAACTTAGTGCATCAACCATCACATTAGCTTTACTCAGATGGTACTTTAACTCAAAGTTGTAATCTTTCGAAAACTCCATCCATGTTTGGTTCCTCATGTTCAGCTCCTTCTGATCAAATAATTATTTCAAACTCTTATGATCACTGAACACCCCAAATTGGACACCATACAAGTAATGTCTCTAGACCTTTAGAGCAAACACTACTGCTGTAACTCCAGATCATGATAAAGTAGTTCTCCTCATGAGACTTCAACTGTCTTGATGCATAGGCACCTATGTTGCATCAGAACACACCCCAAACCCATCTTTGAAGCATCTCAATATATCTCAAAGTTCTCCAATGGATCCGAAATTACCAACATCGGTGTAGTAATCAACCTCAATTTTAACTCTTGGAAACTATTCTCAAAATCCTGAGTCCAAACAAAAGAACTACCTTTCCTAGTAAAACTAGTCAAGGGTAGCGCTAATTAAGAAAAACCCTTTATAAACCATCTATAGTACCACGCTAGGCCTATGAAGCTTTTGATCTCGGTCACAATGGTGGGTCTCAACCACTACAACATTGCATTAATCTTGCTTGGGTCCACAGAAATCCCATCCTGAGATATCATATGTCTAAAAAACTGTACTTGCGAAAGCTAGAACTCATACTTAGATAGCTTGGCAAACAACCTATTTTCTTTAAGGGTCTCCAACACTATCTCAGGTGTTGTTCATGCTCCTCCATAGTCTTAGAATAGATCAAGATATAATCGATAAACACCACAACAAACTGATCTAGGTGTTGGAGGTGAAAATAAAGATTTGCCAATTCGTCGGTTGGATGATGGTATTGAAGAAATTTTCTAAGTATTGAGCCGACAAAAATGCTAAATGGTAAAATCGATAGAAGTATTGAATAGGAGGAGGACTCTAATGTGGCAATAAGATATTGATGTCGGACAGAAGAATAATTTGATAAAAAGTTACATTGAGTCGACAAAGAATGGTCAAAGCAGTTAAATGCTGGTTCTGTTGGAAAGTGGGTATATGCTGATGGCATAACTGCTAAGACATGTTAAAATTTTAGGGTGTCAGTTATTTTTATAATTTTGTCTATAAATATCAGTAGTCACGATGTAGAAAAAGGAGGTTATTTACTAATACATAATCCTAACATCTCAACTCGAGCAGATTAAAGGATTTTGATCCAAGTACGCATTCCATTTTCATTTCAAGTCATTTAAATTAATGTAATGTTCTTTTAAAATTCCTTTACGTTTCAATCTTGTTCTTTAAAATTCCTTTGCATTTCTTTGCACTTTTACTTACTTTTCTTTACTGTTTTTGATTTAAATTCTGCACTTTAATTTTACACCATTTATATGCTTTCAACTAATTTTTTGCATTCTTAAATTTATGTTCAGTTTCTTTAAATTTCTTTAATCTTTTCAAAGTTTCTTTTCTGTATTTTTTATTCATTTATTTCAAATCTTGTAAATCCCTCTTATTTACTATCAAAACCATTTTTACAATGAGATTACCACATAACTCTGAACCCATATTCGTTTTGATACATTTATTTGTTTGTTGGAATTGTTACTAACTCTCTAAACCAAAATTCCACTTAAACAAATTGACACGCCCGGTGGGACGAGTTCAGAGTAACTCGTAGTGTCATAAGAAATGGTTTTATGCGTTTAAGAAGTGAAAGATTTATCTACTCTTCTCAAAATACACAAACCACGAGTAATGTAAGTAGCCAGGTGTCGGATATACCTTCGACAATCGTTACTGTGCCACCTTTGACCGTTGTGAGTACTGGTTTGGTGGATGATGTTATAGCAACTGGTGCTCTCCAGAGTAATCTAGTAGTAGAACAAGTGTTGCCTAGAATGATTCAGCCATCGTCGAGTCATCTAAGTAACTAAATCATAATAAATTCAAATTCAAGGTTTTGTGCCCCAATATGGGTTGCCAACCAATTATGTTCCCCTTATGATGGCACAAATGGGACTTGGCTCCACTTTGACCAATACAGTTAGCCAATCAGTAGCTTCACAAGGCCAACCACAGATAAGTTTGGCCTTGGCAAGTTTTGGTAGCCAAGAAGTAGGGGTTGTAAGTACAAGCAATCCAGCTCTCTTTCAACAAGAGAGATTCAATTTGAGACCAGTTTTCCCAAATATGTCGAGAGATAATCCCCAAAATATAATAGGGCCAATCGTGAATTTTTTGGCCAGCTTTCGACAACAAATGGATGAAAGCAACCATGACATGGTGCATATGTTCACTCAACAAATGGGTGCTGTGATTACACCAATCATGGAAAGTACGAATAATGCTTGTAGTGCATTGGCCCAACAAATGATAAGGTTAAATCAAGCCTTGGGAGTGGGTGATTCGACCAATGACAATACTTAAGGAACCCAACCTAGGATAAATAGAGAAATGGTTGCACTTCAGGCAAATATGGGTCAAAATCAACAAAACTTAAATCAACCTATGCAAAATGATCAGCCACGCTTGGAATATAGAAATGTCCATGTGCTCCGTCGAGGAAATGAAGATCAAATGGCTAGAAATGATGTAGTCATGAGATTGCTTCGACAAAATCTTGGGGGGCACCAAGTGGTTGAACAAAATGTAAACCAAGTAGTGGAACAAGTGCTAAATAGATTTGGGTTTAACGTCGGATATGCCAATCAACCCTATTTTATTTCAGCATTTCTTGAATGGGTACAACAAGCAGAGTTGCCTAGAGGAATTAAGATTCCTAAACTCTCTAAGTTTGTAAGAGAGAGTGGAGAATCGACCATCGAACATATTATATGGTTTACGATAAAAATAGGGGAGTTAGCCACTACTGAAGGCCTTAAAATGAGATTCTTCCCAAGTTCCATTACAAAGAATGCTTTTTCTTAGTTATTGACATTGAGACCACACTCAGTCCATTCCTAGGCTCAATTGGAAAGAAGCTTTCATGATCAATTCTTTAGAGGAGATTTAAAAGTAGGACTTACAGATCTCTTTAATATCAAAATGATGTACAATGAAATTGTGGATAACTATCTTACTAGGTTTCGACAAATGAGGAGTAGATGTTTTATCCCTATACCTGAAGTCAAAATAGTAAAGATAGCTGCAGGTTGTTTAGATTATTATATAAGGAAGAAATTAGTGAATCAACATTTGGTTGATCTTGCCTAATTAGGTGAAAAAGGTAGGCAAATAGAACAACTAAAAGTTGAAAAGATTCAAAAATAGAAAAGATTTCTTAAAAGAGAAAATGTGGCATTTGTCGGATTAAGTGAATCTGATAATGAGTTTGAAGGTAGCGATGATGAGTTCGAAGTTAACATTGCTGAACTTCAGAATAGTTCTCCTTATGTTTTCCAGGCTTTACAGCCTACAAGAAATAAGGAGAAAATGGGTTATGTCAATAGAAAAACATATACATTCGATGTAACCAAAGCTGACAAGATTTTTGATTTGTTATTAAAAGACAAACAGATTAAACTGTCGGAAGGTCATAGGTTACTAAAGTTTGATGAAATAAAAGATTAAAAATATTGTAAGTTTCATAATAATTTTGGTCATGTTACTAATGAATGTGTTCATTTCAGAGACATAATTCAAAAAGCAATAATGGATGGACGTTTGAAGTTTGCTGACAAGCTTAAAGCGGATATGAAAGTTGACACAGATCCATTTCAGGATGAAGTATCTTATGTTGATCAGCAAGTTCCTTTAAATGTTGGGATGCTCAACATAAGGAAGTTACAAAAGTTCGACGTGGATACAAAGGATGTAACCAACATTTATCCAAAGCCAGGTGAGTCTCTCGAGGCATTTCTTGAGAGAAAGAAAGAGGGGGCAAGGTAAGGTTGTGCCCAATATGTAATGCAGTATACGATGAGTTTGCTACGAAGAAAGCTGCAGGAGAACAACCAAGTGTCCAGCAGGGTAAGAAGAAGGTTCTCGATAGGAAAACCTGGAAACCACAGAAGCCTTTTCATGCTCCAAGGCCAAAGCCAGTCTACATGCTTAGGCCTAACATGAATGGTTGATTGGTCGAACCACATGGGTCTGTGGGAAATAGATGTCGGACTAGTTAAGACCAGAGTGCCACCTGCCAATGTTGTCGTGGATAGGTGGATAAAGAATTCTGTAATGGCTAGACATACGTATTTTCGACGAAATGTGCCTACCAGGAGGAGTAACTTTCAAAGGGATAAACCTTTTTGGAATGAAGACTACAAGAATGGTAGTATCAATCCAGGAAAAACCTCGATTGGCCAAGATATAATAGGGCCATCAAAGGTTCTTCCAATGTCGAAAAGTAAGAAAAGAAGATTGCAGAGATTAAGACAAGCACAAAAGAGAAGAGATATGGCTGAAGGATTTGTAATCAAGGAGCAGCTTGTAGAAACAGGTTATTTGGTGGTTGAAAACAAGCCAGTGCTTAATCAGGATAAAGATGGTAGAAAGCTAAAAAGTATTGTTACTAAGGGATCGTTTCCAGGAGAGCCGACAACAAATGCAGTTAAACGACTTAACACAGATGATAAATCCTGACAAGAAAGGTTAGCAGAAATAAGAAAGGGCAAGCAAGTTCAAAGTCCAATTCCAAATAAAACAAAGAGGAAATGACCATTTGGATTGATAGCAGCAGAGAAAGAGGAAAGAAAAAATAGTTTACCAGTCGAGAAGGATATGGAGTTGGTCAGCTCGAAAGTTGTAAAACTGACAATGGGAAAGGAGCAGACTAAGGACTCTGGAATTGGAAATAGTGAGAATATTGAAGACTGGTCGAAAGAAGAAATCAGGAGAATCTTAGAGGATCCTGATCAAGATGTTGAGTGGAGGAAGAAGGTATTCGACATAAGTAAAGAGAAAGAAAGATTGGCAAAGCCTGATTGCCAAAGTATGGACCTGGTAGCCGATGAAGTTATTGAGGCCTTAAATGATCTAGATGATCTATTAGGCCTTGGTGACAATGAGTTCGATATGGATATCAACTTGGAGGGGGACTTAAATGATATCTTGATGGCTATGGATAGTAACATGCCATCGGAAGATTATTTCAAGATTGGAAGGCATGTAAGTGATGGAAAGCTGTCTGATGAGGAGGAATTCTTGAAGTCAATGAGTGTGAATTTAGTTTCGGTATTATCTGCAAATTTTGAAGGGTATCACGAAATTGAGTACACTGGGGAAAATGAAGAGGATTTAGATGACTTGGATGATCATTGGCTTCTTTTCCAGGATAATATGGTAACAGTCTTCGACAATAAGGCTCAGCTCAAAAAATTGACAGAAGACCAAAAGGCTCATTTACGACCATTACACATCAAGGCTCTATTAGAAGGAAAGCCCACCAATAGAGTTTTGATCGATGGGGGGGGTAACTATCAATTTAATCCCAAGGCCAATACTAAAAAAACTTAGGAAAGATGAGTCAGATTTGATGTCGACAAACATGATAGTCACTGATTTCAGTGGTAAAACCTCCCCGTCAGATGAAGTGGTGATGTTGAAAGTACAAGTCGGATCTGTTGCAAGGCTGACACTATTTGTGATAATTCCGACGAAGTCAAGTTACAATCATTTGCTAGGAAGGGATTGGATTCATGCTGTTGGAGTAATACCATCAACAGTTCATCAAAAGCTCATTCTTTGAAATGAAGATGACTAAGTTAAAATAATAGAAGTAGATGACAGTCCTTGCTATCTCCAACAGCTTCATATCAATTTCAGAATATATGCTCCAAGTGTTAAACCAGTAACAACAAGTGGTAGAGTAATTAACAAATATGCACTCGAAGTTTACTTAAGGGATCAGTTTGGTTTACGATTGGTGAAGAAGGACGAAGATGATCGGCCAAGCACTAGTTATGAGTGTTAAGGATCACTCAGAAAGATTGTCGATTTATTTAGCCGACAAGGCAATACACTCTGCTGAAAGTATGTTGTCAGATTGTGTAATCGATGATGGTCCTTTAGGTTTTGAAAAAGGACTTATTGGAAAGCAAGGTGTAGAAGTGGAAGATCCTTTGGAAGAAATAAACTTGGGCACTGAAACATATAGGAGGCCTATTTTTATAAGTTCATTTCTGCCAAAAGAGTTCAAAGAAAAACTTATCGAATTAATTATGGAATTTAAAGATTGTTTTGCCTGGGATTATGATGAAATGCCTGGATTGAGTAGAGATCTTGTCGACTATAGATTGCCTCTGAAAGAAGGATGCAGACCTGTCAAGCAAGCCAACAGGAGATTTGCATATGAGGTAATTTTAAAGATAAAAGAAGAAGTCGAAAGATTGCTCAAAGCCAAATTCATCAGGACAACCAGGTATGTCAAATAGCTTTCTAATATTGTTCTTGTAGTCAAGAAAAATGACAAGTTAAGAATATGTGTAGATTTTAGAAATTTGAACACTGCTATACCTAAAGATAAGTATCCTATGCCAATTGTGGACATGTTAGTTAATGCCGCATCTGGACATGAATTATTAAGTTTTATGGATGGTCATGCAGGTTATAATCAAATTTTTATAGTTGAGCAGGACGTGTCAAAAACTGCCTTCAGATATCCTGGAGCCATTGAGACATATGAATGGGTAGTCATGCCTTTAGGTTTAAAGAATGCAGGGGCCACTTATCAGAGGGCAATGAATATAATTTTCCATGATGTCATAGGGAAATTTATGGAAGTTTACATCGATGATGTCATTGTCAAGTTAGAAACAAAGGAAAGCTATTTGACAAACTTGAGGCAGACATTCGACAGGATGAGGAAGCACAGCCTTAAGATGAATCCAGAAAAATGTGGTTTTGGAGTGTCGGCTGCTAAATTCTTGGGTTTCTTAGTCCATAAAAAAGGTATTGAAGTGCATAAGAACAAAGCCAAGGCAGTTTTGGAGGTTGCACCACCGACAAATAAAAAGGAATTACAGTCTTTTTTAGGAAAAGTTAATTTCCTGAGAAGATTCATATCCAATTTGTCGGGAAGAACCAGAGTATTTGCTCCATTGATCAAGTTGAAGGCTAAACAATATTTTGTGTGGGAACCTTGCCACCAAGAAGCCTTCAATTAGATAAAGCAGTATTTGACAAATCCACCGGTCATGATGCCTCCAGTGCCTCGATGACTATTGAAGTTGAATATATCAGCATTAGAAGAAACCATAAGAAGTATGCTGGCTCAAGAAGATGAAAATAACGTCGAAAGAGCTGTGTATTATCTTAGTAGAGTTTTAAATGATGCTGAGAGAAGATATAGTGTAATAGAGAAACTTTGTTTAGCATTGTACTTCTCATGTACTAAACTTAAATATTATATGATGCATTGTAATGTACTGGTCATGTCGAAAATCGATATAATAAAATATATGTTATCAAAATCAGTGTTAAATGGACGTATTGGAAAATGGACTATTGCTTTGTCAAAAATTTTCTTTATAATATGTTCCAATGAGAGTGGTGAAAGGCTAAGCAATTGCTGACTTCTTGGCCAACCACCCTTGTTTGGATATAGATAACATAAATGTTATTAGTTTGAAACCTTGATGTTTATATTTTGATGGTTCAAGGCATCAGAATAGAATTGGAGTAGGGATTTTAGTTATTTCTCCTCAAGGTACTCCAACTAAGTTCATGTTTGAACTTAAGTATACCTGCTCCAACAATGAGGCTGAATATGAAGCCTTAATTATCGGATTGGAAATATTAGTAGCAATGAAAGCACGTAGTGTGTATGTTTTTGGTGATTCACAGTTGGTCATTAAACAACTTGCTTAAGAATATAAATGTGTTAGTACAAATGTAATAAAATATTTTATTGTGGCGAGTAAGTTAATGAAGCAATTTGACGAAGTAACCATCGAACACATTTCCAGAGGTTTGAATGAAGAGGCTAATGAATTAGCACAAGTAGCATTTGGGTATAGAATTTCATCCAAGGTTCTTACAAATTTAATGGAAATAAGAAAACTTTTATATCCATTAGAGGAAAGAGATATACTACAAAATGATATTTCGACAATTACTGACTGGAGACAACCAATACTAAGTTATTTGAAAAATCCAAGTCAAGATGTGGATAGAAAGCTCAAATACAGAGCGTCGAAATTTATAGTATTAGGGGGAGCCTTGTATAGAAGTCTGTCGATGGAAATTTAGAGGTTTGCCTGAGTGAAACAGAGGCTTATATTGCCTTGGCAGAAGTCCACGAAGGAATTTGTGGAGCTCATCAGACAGGTGAAAAGATGAAATGGATCCTTCGACGTCAAAGGTACTATTGGCCAACATTAGTTAGGGATTGTATAATGTTTGCTAAGTCTTGTGAAGAGTGTCAAAGACATGGCCATATATAGAATATTCCTGCTAGTGAGTTACATTCTATAGTTAAACCTTAGCCTTTCAGAGGATGGGCTTTGGATTTAATTGGCCAAATTCATCCTGCCTCGTCGAAGGGACACAAATATATTCTAGTAGGAATTGATTATTTTACCAAATGGGTTGAGGTTGTGGCCTTGAAGGATGTAACCCAGCAGAATGTAATTGACTTTATTGAAGATAATATAGTTTGTTGGTTTGGAATACTGTAAACTTTGACAACCGACCAAGGATCAGTATTCATTGGAAAGAAAGTTGTCGAATATGCTAGTTCAAGAAAAATTAAAATGCTTACGTCGACACCATATTATGCTCAGGCAAATGGCCAGGCAGAGGCCATGAATAAAATAATCACAAGTTTGATTAAAAAATATGTTGATCGGTAACCTAGAAATTGGCATAATACTCTTAATCAAGTTCTATGGGCATATAGAAATTCACTAAGAGAAGCGACAAGCACATCACTATACAAATTGGTATATGGTCATGATGCAGTTTTGCCCGTCGAGATTAATCTTCAATCAATTTGTATTAAAACACAAGATGAGTTACCAGTTGAGCATTACTGGGACTTGATGTTTGATGAATTAAACGAATTAAGCGATGAAAGATTAATTGCTTTGGAACATTTAATTCGACAGAAAGAAAGAATTGCAAAGTTTTATGATAGTCAAATTAAGTATAAATCTTTTAAAATTGATGATTTGGTTTGGAAGGTGATTGTGCCCATAGATAAGAAGTGTCGAGAATATGGGAAATGGTCTCCGAAGTGGGAAGGACCATTTAAAGTGACTAGAGTATTTTCAGGAAATGCTTATACACTTATCAAAATTAATTCTAGTTTAACAATTAAGTCGATTAATGGCAAATATTTGAAGCCATATAGACCGACAATGTATGAAGTAAAAATTGACAAGGAATGAAGAAAAATTGTTCATTCATGTATTTGGCAATTACAAGTTACAATGTCATAATAAGAATGCTAAATGTATAATATAACTTGATATTGCCAAAACTTTACAAAAAAAAAAAAAGAGTTTTACATTTAAAACTTTTGCAGCACTCCCTAGGAATCTTCCAAAGTTTGCTTGTCGGTACAGGCAATTTGATATTCTGCATCAAGGGAATTTATTTTTACTAATACAGCTTCGGCTTTGACTGCCCAATGTTTGATCTTCTTAGCAATAATTTGTTGCCTGGCTGTCCCTTGTTGTAATGCTGTTCGAAGTTTTTGTTTTTGTCATTCGGCCACTTCAAGTTTTTTCTTTAAATCTTCTATTTCTTTGTCGAGCTCTGCCTCTTTATTTTTGCCTTTTGCAAGATTCTCTTTCAAGAGTTCATTTTCATTTTTTGCGTTGGTCAGCTGCTTCAAGATTCTGGATTTTTCTTGGACTTCTTTGTTGTAAGTAGGAATGACTCGATGAATAGCAGGCATTTTATCTGTTAAGCTCTGAAGAAAGTTTTTAACAGTTGTAGGAAGATCTCGATAAGTTATTGGAAGTTGTTGGGCAAGGGGCTCAAGTTCTGTCGCAATGGTCATTATCCTTTCTTGAAGAGGTTGATCAGAACTCAAATGCTCAAAAGAATAGGTGAAGCCGTTTTTCAATTCAGCCAAGAGTTTAATGACTTGAGAGTCACTAGAATCTTGCCCTAGTTGCGTGGAAAAGCGAGCTAATTGAGGAGAACTCCTGTGACCACCCGACAACATTGTGATCAAATCATTTAAATCTGCCTCCATCTCTTCAATATCTTCTGGCTCTAAAGTAATCAAGTCGGCTGGAGGGGATGGAGGTGGGTCGATTGGAGTAAACACTGCCATGAAGGCATCCATATCAAATTCTTTTGAGTGAATTTGGATTGGATTAGCCTTGCCTGTTTGAGAAGTTCCTTCATTGTATAATGGGACTGGAATATGCTTAGAAGTTACGATAGTTTGGTTTCCTATTGGAGGTAGTGTGGGAACAGCAGGAATTACAGAATTGGGAGAAGTTTGGGATTCTGGAGGATTAACTGTTTCCAATCTTTGTGGGCTATTAGCTATAGCCAAATTTACTAAATCCTATAGATGAGTAGAAAAGGTTTCAAAGGCAAAAGGTTTAAGAACAAGTAATGCTTAGGAAAATATTTTAGTAAGATATATTACCTCGGGTGATTGTCGAATTGATTCCTCAATTCTTGGTTCGACAACTGGTTCAGGAGGATGATCTGCGGATTGTTTAGCCTCCAGATCTTGAAATGATAGAATCAGGTGTTAAATGAGTGGTAAGAGTCAAGAATCTAAAGAAAAAAAGAAGTGTGTTAATTGAAATTTACCTCAGATGAAAGAAAGATGGTTTCTGTTTCTTCAACAGGAGGCTTCGAAGTAGAAATGGTGGTTTGAGTATTCTTCTTCTTTTTCTGAAAAAAGGTAAAAGGGTGAGATTGTTGCCTGGTATTAGAGAATGTACAATAATGCAAGGCATACCTTTGGATGATGTTCTGGAGTTGGGATTGAAGATTCGGCAGGAGAAATAGAAGTGGCAGAAGCAGATTCGCTAATCTGAATTCGACATTAATTTAGACTTGAACAAAATTAAAAACCAAGTCTTAATATGTGGTCAGAAAAGTATATATACCTTGAGGGTTTTTGATTTTGGAAGCTTTGAAGCAGCAGCGTCATGTGTCGAAGAACTCTTTATCGGCATTGATGCAGCTGATTTGACCTTTGAAGCCTTGGGAACGGGAGGTTTTTGGGTCTTCTTACTTTTCTTCTTTTTTGAAGAAATGGTTTCATCTTCTTCTTCATCATCACTTCCTTGAAGCTGCTTGTATTCTAAAGGTCTTTTTAATGGAAGTGCTGTAAGAAGGAAAGTGTATTTAGTAAACGAGGTATAGAATCAAAGATAACAGAATGCAAAGAGAAAAAATACCTTCAGGTATTTCAGTGATGACTTAGATATTCCTAGAAAATTGTTCGTACGACAAGGCAAACCAAAGAGTAAACTCGACTTCTGGAGTTCTTGTAAGAAAGATATTACTCACAGAATATATCCTATCTGAAATAGGGAAATTACCAGCCGTTGTAGGTTTACTTGGGAATTCGTCGGCCAGTCCAAAACGAGCACAAGGAAGAAGTACTGGCTTTGGAAAAGGGATTTAAAAAAGTTCAAGCCATGCTAAAGGTCTTTTTTTATAGAAACTGAGAGAAAATTTATAGAACATTTTTCCTTGTGTGCTCGTTTTAGCTTGGCCACGACTTCTTCACAATGTCGAACAATTAAGCTAGGAAACCTGAAGTCCCACTTGATTTTGTAATATTTTTCAAAAGCCTTGATATCTTGAATATGTTTACCTTTGGTCTTTGATGAAGGATCTTGACCCTACATAGGAATCAGAGTTTCATTAATACGGCTTCGACAGGTCTCAATGTCGACATGATAAGCACTATAATATCTAGTTCACCAATCGACAAAATCCTTTGAAACTCCTCTATAGGGGGTGAATGCAGAGATCTCGAAATGATGCTTGTGCCTTTCATTTTTTGAAGCTACTCAAACTAGATTCGACATGCTTTGTAGGTGGCCATTGATGAGGTGTTCTTTGGCCCTATGAGAGAAAGGTGCTAGAATAGTTTAATAAAATCCCAATTGTCGAGCTACCATGTTTGGAAGACACAACTCTAAAGATTTATCTGTCGAACCAAGGAGACCAGCCACCAAGACTTGTTGGCAGAGAAAGTTTGACTAGACAGAAATATTGTTAGCCTGAGTGGAAGGGTTGTTGGAAAGAATTGGTCGAGTGAACCATTCGGGACTAAGAGAACAATCAACAAATGGAGCGAAGTATATATCTTCAGTATTAAAAGAGATAGAATGAAAAATACTGAAGAAATGCATGAAATTTTCCAAATTCTGTTTATGGACTTTTTCATGTTTTACATGGCAAAGTTTAATGCCATATATAGCAAGAGAGACTGTCGAAGGAGAAGAGTCGACCAAGAAATCTCCCAGTATGGCATTCAACCAAAGTTGGAGTAGCCACATTGGACCACCAGAATTGGTTTTCTTTACTTGAACTCTGATGCTTTGGACAATTTCACCTATACTCAAATAGAGGTTGGCAAGGAGAAATTGACCAAGAGCTAGTGGTCGACCTTCATAAAGAAGGTTAGCAAGTTGAAGAAAGGATCTGGATACTTGAACCGACTTAGAACCTATAGCATAGGCTGAAAGCCAGAGAAGAAGGAAAGCTATGTGTTCTTCGTCGGTCACAGGACCTGATTCAAGGGAATAAAAGCTAATGAAGTTGGAAAAGGAAGTTAGGGCTTTTGAATATACGTCGATGTTGTTTGAAGGTTAAAGAACAGGCGTAATGATTTCCCCATCTAGTCGAAGACCAGGTATGGCAGCTACGTCGAAAAGTGTTAGAAGGAGTTGGTGGTTTTGTTCTAGAAAAAGAAAGAGGCACCCAACATGCAAGAATCCATTTTTATGGAATAACGAAAAAGTTGGATGCAATCAAAAATACCTATTTCCCTCCATAAGCTTTCTTTAGAAGCTTGAACTCTATCAAGCCACTCAAGATACCCATTAATATGGGTAGGGGGAGTTCTAAATAGCCTTTTAGATTTTCTGAAATAGCTGATAGGAATAGAAGGAAGGGAAGCCAAGATAGCTTCTTGGGAACTTTTACAAGGGAAGAAAGAATTTATTTCATCAGTAATAGATTCCTTGGGCATAACTGGGCCCAAGAAAGCAGTCAGAGGATCCAAGGAAAATGGAGAGTCGTTAATGGGGAGAATTACCTTCGAGAGATGCTAGAGTTCAGACTTTTGTAGAACTAGGTCTTGAACTACGACATGGTTACCCAAGTTTGTTGTTGGCGCGTTAGGAGTTTGAGAGTTGGAAGCCATGGGAGAAGGCAAGAGTTTGCAGAGAAAACAGGCAAAGGTAAAGTTGAAGGTGATGAACAATAAAGAGAGGTGAGAGGTTGAAGATGATAAATAGTGATAAAGGAGTGAAAAGTCACGTGAATTTGAAAAGTTATTTTTCCACGAGAAAATAGGGGTAATTATGAGCCCTATTTATTAGGAACGACTATTTATTGTTTGCAATGATAAGCTTGATTGTAGCCGTCTACATACTTGTGGAAGGTTCTGTTGGATTTCAAAAAATATATATATTGAAGGGATTTTTGATTAAAATTTATCTTTCTCCTGTCAGTGTCGAAAGAGAAATTTTGGGGGGCATCTGTTGGAGGTGAAAATAAAGATTTGGCAATTCGTCGGTTGGATGATGGTATTGAAGAAATTTTTTAAGTATTGAGCCGACAGAAATGCTAAATGGTGAAATCGACAAAAGTATTGAATAAGAGGAGGACTCTAATGTGGCAATAAGGTATTGATGTCGGACAAAAGAATAATTTGACAGAAAGGTTGCATTGAGTCGATGAAGAATGGTCAAAGCAGTTAAGTGCTGGTTCTGTCGGAAAGTGGGTATATGCTGATGACATAACTACTAAGACGTCTTAAAATTTTAGAGTGCCAGTTATTTTTGTAATTTTGTCTATAAATATCAGTAGTCACGATGTAAAAAAGGGAGGTTATTTGCTGATACATAATCCTAACATCTCAACTCGAGCAGATTAAGGGATTTTGATCCAAGTACGCCTTCCCTTTTCATTTCAAGTCATTTAAATTAATGCAATGTTCTTTTAAAATTCCTTTACATTTCAGTCTTGTTCTTTAAAATTCATTTACATTTCTTTGCACTTTTACTTATTTTTCTTTACTGTTTTCTATTTAAATTCTGCACTTTAATTTTATACCATTTACACGCTTTCAACTAATTCTCTGCATTCTTCAATTTCTGTTCAGTTTCTTTAAATTTCTTTAATCTTTTCAAAGTTTCTTTTCTACATTTTTTATTCATTTATTTCAAATCTTGTAAATCCCTCTTGTTTATTGTTAAAACCATTTTTATAATGAGATTACCACATAACTCTGAACCCACATTCGTTTTGATACATTTATTTGTTTGTTGGAATTGTTACTAACTCTTTAAACCAAAATTCCACTTAAACACCAGGTAGGATCTAATATCCTATTCATGTAATCCATGAACACTGCTAGAGCATTTGACAACCCAAAGAACATCACGCGGTACTCATAATGTCCATACGTAGTTCTAAAAATGGTCTTCGGGATATCCTCTTCCCTAACCCGTATCTAATGATAACCAGACCTAAAGATCAATCTTTGAGAAAACTGTAGCTTCTCTCAGTTGATTCGTTAGATCATCTTTCCTAGGCAACGGATACTCGTACAAAACCTATGAAAATATCCTGATGAGTTTCCAACTAATAGCACACACCAAAGAATACCTTGCATAGGGTTGAGCATAACTCCATGTCTCTGTGAACACTATTTCGTAAAGTGTCCCTGCTGACCGCACACAAAACACACTGCACATGCCTTATGGCCCTACTGCTTTCCACATTTTGAGCACTTTTGGTTCCATGTTCCAACTTGAATCTGCTTTCCTCTAACTGGTAGAAACTGAGACCAAGAGATACTCTCACTAACTTCAATACTTGACTTTTTCCTTTTTGGAGAGCCTACTAAAATGTTCTCCCTTTCACTGAACTGCTCCTCAGCTGCTACTGGAGAAATTAGTTATTGATATGAATCAGCTTCCATCCTCCCAACAATCTTGTTAACAACAACAACCTGCTCCCTCATAGTTATTGCCTTTGCCATCAACGCTTCCTCCAAAGAATGGCCCTCACCATATGAGCTTTTATTCCCACGGGTTCACCTTGGAGACGCCATAGTTTCCTGTAGACACAAAATAACACAAATTGAGGTAGCTAATCCCAATATCATGTAACCGAGCAACAGTAACTAAAAATAGTCATACCATAGGCAGGTCATGCAATTCAATCAAACATTTCACACAAGAGATAGAGAAATGCACAACACAAAACGAAACTCCTAAACATGCCTAAGTATAGTCAGTCTATATCTTGACTCAACATGATGAACTGCTCTGATAGCATAAAATTACACCCTAATACAAATTATCATAAAATAAGTAATATATTTTAGAATAAAGTATATTAAGCATGTCACTTTCTAAAATCCATAAAACATAAATCCACAATAAATTATATAGTCATTATAGAGAACCACGGAGATGAAAAAGATTATATATATACATCACTGGCTAACAAGTCATACTGCAATACATAAACCTTTTACAAACAAGCCAGCAAAGTAAATAAATACAAGCTGAAACAAAATGAAATAAAATAACCAAACTAAGTCTTCTACTTCATCTTTTTCTTGCCTTTTCCCTTTGGAGGGTCTTCGCTTAGATTTACATGAAACACATAGGGTGAGAAATCATACTTTCTTAGTATAAGCATACCAAGACCAGCAGTTAATCATTTACAATAAATAAATGAACTGTAAAAATATATACACACGATGTAACCAAATAAACAATAATCAACAATATCAAAGAATCACCCATACAACCCTAAGACATCATTGAATAAGCAACCAAGCAAAACAACTGCCCATACAATTGTCAACAATGTGGTGCTTTATGTTATGAGGTATGATTATACTAAAACATTATCCTAATAGAATGATTATGCAATGCTAATGCAGGTTTTGGTTTTGAAAACACATGCCACTTACTTATTTCTCAGGAACCTCTGTTACCTTGTATATCCTGAGTAGGTTAGGCCTAAAAACATTTACCTTACTTGGCAATAGGTGAGTACTGTCTCCTCACCAATACTACTATCGCCCATACCAGTAACCTTGACTATACGAGCATAAATGCCATGAGAATAAAGATCCAACACCTCATTCCCAGGTCATATGGTTGTGCACACTATTTAAGGTTACAATACATAGGAAATATCAAATAACAAGTTTAAAAACTAAATATGCAGATTTGTTAACAAATCATACATACTTATCATAAGGTTTATAACAACCAAGTGAAAAGCTAAGACTAGTGACCCAAGGCTTTACTTCAACTTAACGCATAAGTAGTAGAACTCTTGTAACTAGTGTCTTCATATCTAGCACCTCACGCCATCACTTCATAAGTGATTTGACAACTGTCGAGATTACCAAATTTAAATCAATTTATAACCGATTTACCAAAACTACTTGTAGTATATGGCAACACCGGGTCGAGCCCGTAGATCACTCTAATTATGAATTCAGATTAAGAGGTTAATAAATAAGGGGGAGAGTTTTGCAAGATTAAACAACAAAGACCAATTAAAATGAGTAAACAAAATTAAGAAAACAACCAATCCAAGAGAATTAACAAATCTTGATTTCAATCCATCCTTGATCTTTATAGATTGATTCAACTATCAACCAAATCCTTGGTCTTAGATCACATCAAGACGCCTCTCAATGATCCATGGATCTTCTACTAGAAACGCTTCTAGAATTCAATTAATTAAGGTTAGACAAATTAAGCATCCATCCAAAACCCAAATTAACTTAAAAACCAAGATCCAACCAAGCTAAATATTTCATCAAACACCTTTGATGCATTATTTAACCTCTGAATTCATCTCTTGGTACATGATAATTACGCAATTAACATATGCAAATCCCAATCAAAATAAGCATTAAATCAGAATTTAAACAAGAGAAGAAGAGAAAGAGAAACTTGATTAATAGATGAATGTATAGCAATTAAAACAAGATCTCAAGATTAATCATCAAGAATGTCAATCTCTTAGATTGATTAAAGAAGTTTAGCTCTCCATAGCCATCACCATTGGAGAACCTTCAAGAACCATACAAAAATGAAGATAACAAAAAGAGAGGAGGAGAGGAAGAGAATAAGAGAAGTCTTCAAAATCAAAAACTAAAACTACAATCACCACTTTATGTAGAAACTCTCCATTATTTCTTCACAAATCTGATTGCTCTCCTCTTCATCATCCACTAAGAGTCAAAAGTGGTTCACCCACTCTTGTTAATTATTCCTCCATTATCAAAGTGTGTCTCCTACCTTCCAATGAATTATTTTCTCATTATGAAAGTGTGTCTCCCACATTCCAATGATTCCTCAACTTTTTTCATGTTTCCATCTTTTGGATTTCTGTCACAATCTCTATTTCAAATCAAGTCCATCAGATAGCCTTTGAAGTAAGCTTTCCAAGGAGTACTCATATGCTTAATTTGGGCTTGAAATAAGTGAGATATACCCAAAATAGTGAAGGTGTGTCCAGAATTCGTAACAGTACCACTGGTCCAACTTCAAGACTGTAGTTGACTACTTAAACATCCGAATCTTCCAATTTAACATTTCACCAAACTTGTAGATATTTTTCTCATCTTTCCTATCATATAAAGAAAATCAAATACAGAGATCTACAACTCAAGTTATGGTCAAAATACTGAACCAATGTCAATATGCATTAAAATCCAAAAATTTTGCTTTAAAACCCAATTCAACCCAATGATCTAAATGAGTGCTAAGATCACTTAATTACAATCTGGACATCATTAATAAGGTAATTGTATGGATAATTAATATGTTAAAAATCATAATTATCAAATACCCCCACACTTACTCTTTTGCACGTCCTCGGGCAAAACAGAAAAAACCAAAACTAGGGAACAAAGAAAAACAAAACAAACTCAAAAGGTAAAAACTCTAAAAGACTCAATTTCAAATGACATTCAAGAATGCAAAAGTTATAAGCAAGAAAAATAACTAAAGATTTAAGGGAACAAGCAAGGTATCATCAATTTGAAAAGAATGAATCAAGAATGATAGATTCTCACGGGATACACTCTCAATCCCTCAAGTGTTTACAGGATAAGTATTTCACTCAATTCAATCCATGAAAATTGCACTACCATAAGCTTGCTTATTTTCTACTTCTCCACTACTCAAAACACATGCACACAAAAATCAAGAGAACTTTATTCAATGTTGAAATGGGGCCAAGGTAAGGAAAGGAAATAATATGGATATGACAAGTTAAACACCTAAGAGAATAAAAGAGCATTGGGAAGGAACTCAAATGACAAGTAACAAACATGAATTTTTATCCCCCAACTCCAAATAATACACATTCTCTTCTCATATTTCCTTCACTTCCCTTTTCTTTTTCTTTTTTTCTTTTTTTTTTGAAAAATTCAACCTTTCTTGTAATTTTTTTTTCTTTTTATCTTTTTTTATTTTTTAAAATATTTTTTTAAACACTTTGAATATTGCACACACACACTAATCAATATTACACAACCCCTACACTTAAACTATTAATTATTCACAATCCAAAGAGCTCCTCCAATGAAAATGAACCAATGCTCTTCCATTCTCTAAGGTAAGGTAAAACATAGTTTTTCACATAAGGCATATACTGAGCTAAAACAAAGAATAGGCAAGTAGGCTCAAAGGGGTTAAACAAAGGAAATAATGCAGGGTTGGCTATTTGGCTAAAGTAGCTAATAAAAGAAAGAAGGCCTCAATCATGTTTATGCATGCAAGTGAAAATGTAGTCTCAAAAAGAATCAAAGCAAGTTCTAGAGTAATCAATTAACATGAATGAAAATCACACAAGAAAAAGGAGAATGAATGTTAAAATCCACCAATATGCTCAAAAACTCACAAGGTATGCATCTATCAAACTCAATCCACCAATTCAAACCATGAACCTTTTACTTGATTTTTTTCTACTCATCACTTTAACACAGCTTAAAATCCATTCAAAAACACATTTTTCTTTCAAAGCATTGTTTTTGTTTTTGTTTTTTGTTTTGTTTTTGTTTTCTTTTGTTTTTGCAATAAACAAATATAGAAAAAAAACCAAAATAATATCAGAAATAGTAACAGAAAAATAAACAACAAGGTTGAAATATTAAAATAGCAAAAATAGCAGAAGCATTAAAATTGAAAATAAAAACAAAAATAGAATGCTAAAATTCCTCCCTCACACTTAAATTGTACATTGTCCGCAATGTAAAGCTCACAAGAAAAATAACATTTCATCAAAATCATCAATTAATGAAGGACAAGTAAAATAAAAGAGAGAGAAGAAACATCCTTATCAAGGTGAAGATTCATTAAGGTCCTGTTATAGCTGACAAGAAACTCCCACCGGGGTCCCATTGCTTGAAGTGTAATGACCGAGACCAAGTTAAGCTTGAAACATGACTGGAAACATGACTTGAAACAGGAAAGCTTCCACCGGGGTCCCATTGGCCTTCCTTAATTCCTTTGGCTTCAGCATTAGAATGCAATATGTATACTTGATCAACTTGATTTTCCTTGTTTATGTTGGACCATGGCTCAAAAACAAAATCCACCACAAAGTAGTGACGCCATCCGGTGCTCTTCTTCTCACTTTCCGAAAATTCTTCAATGGCTTTCAACTCAAGGGTAGGTGGTTCTTGACTTGAAGGTATCAAGCTAGTTGAAGAAATTAATTGCTATTTGATTTAATTGCAAAGATCACCTGTAATATGTGTACAATCTTCCAAATCAACATGATCATAACTCATAGAATAAGGAAATTTCGAACATATAGCAGTATCTCCCACAACAGTAAAAATTTCAGAACATATAGCACACAACTTATCACCATCACAAGAAGCACACAAATCACCACACACAAAGTCATCAAAATCAGCAATCTTAGGAAACTCCTCACACAAGTCAGCATATGAATTATCAACCAAATCATCAATTAAATCAATATGAAAAATAGAATGTTCTTCATGGAGCTCTTTATCCTTCTCAGCCTCATGTATCTTTTTGGTGTCAATGGCTCTCTATGGAAAGGGAAGAGCCACCGCAGGTTGTTGCTGCTGCTCATGGGCAACAACTGATTTCTTCTGACCCTCAGATTCTTGGGCTGGTTCATCAGAAACTGTTTCTTCTACTGGTTGATGCTTGCTGGCTAGTTAAGGCTCAGATGATGCTTCTACAGATTTTTCAGACCTCAGCATAATGGCACTCACATTTCCATTTGGATTGGGAATTGTTTGGGAAAGGAGTTGGCTAGAGCCTTGAGCCTGCTGCTGACTCAATGAGGAGGCCAGTTGTCCAATCTGGGTTTCTGAATTCTGTGTGATTACCTCTGTCCTCTGTTGGAATTGAATATTGTTAGTGGCCATCTGCTTCACCAAATCTTCCAATGATGGCTCAGGTTTCATGGCTACTGGACTTGGTTGTTGCATAGGTTGCTGGTATGATGGTTTACTAAGAAAGACACCTACTGTAGCAATAGATTGATATGGAAAAACAAAACTACCATCTTGAAGTGTATGACATGCATATGTGGGATGAGATGAACAAGAACAAATGGCACACACAGTTGCAGCTATTTGCACAGGTAATTGTTGTCTCATTACTAACTGTCTCACCAAAGAAGTCAATTCCTCAAGTTTGTACTCCATTATGCAAAGTCATATCAATCATTAGGTTGAATCAATATCAAGTAATTGGCTAGCAAAAGACCTAGTCATGCATTATCCAAAGCACATAACAAACAAGTAGAATACACTAGACAACACTAAAAATCTACCAAAATAAATATAATTCACCTATCTAAACATTTTTAAAAATTATGGGACTTGTACAGCATGAAAACTACACAAAAATGAAACTAAAAAATACAATAAAAAATATTAAAAAATTGAAAAACTGGTCTAAACGATGGATTTTGGGAAAAACAGGGGTGACCTTACAGTATACTGTGAGTCTTGTTTATTAGGCCGTTTTCCTTCAAATGACCAAGTTTTAGCACATTCTGGACACATTTTATGTCAGTACGAAATTCTGCAAAATGACCCGTAATCACCCGTTTTCTCCTAAAAATCACCAAAACACAGTAACACAAAGGTTAGTGAGGGATTAGTAGTTAAATATACTCTTAATAAGATTGAAGAAAATCAGAATGATCCCTGACAACGGCGCCAAAAATTTGACAACTGTCGAGATTACCAAATTTAAATCAATTTATAACTGATTTACCAAAACTGCTTGTAGTATAAGGTAACACCGGGTCGAGCTCGTAGATCACTCTAATTATGAAGTCAGATTAAGAGGTTAATAAATAGGGGGGAGAGTTTTTCAAGATTAAACAACAAAGACCAATTAAAATAAGTAAACAAAATTAAGAAAACAACCAATCCAAGAGAATTAACAAATCTTGATTTCAATCCATCCTTGATCTTTATAGATTGATTCAACTATCAACCAAATCCTTGGTCTTAGATCACATCAAGACGCCTCTCAATGATCCATGGATCTTCTACTAGAAACGCTTCTAGAATTCAATTAATTAAGGTTAGACAAATTAAGCATCCATCCAAAACCCAAATTAACTTAAAAACCAAGATCCAACCAAGCTAAATATTTCATCAAACACCTTTGATGCATTATTTAACCTCTGAATTCATCTCTTGGCACATGATAATTACGCAATTAACATATGCAAATCCCAATCAAATTAAGCATTAAATCAGAATTTAAACAAGAGAAGAAGAGAAAGAGAAACTTGATTAATAGATGAATGTATAGCAATTAAAACAAGATCTCAAGATTAATCATCAAGAATGTCAATCTCTTGGATTGATTAAAGAAGTTTAGCTCTCCATAGCCATCACCATTGGAGAACCTTCAAGAACCATACAAAAATGAAAATAACAAAGAGAGAGGAGGAGAGGAAGAGAATAAGAGAAGTCTTCAATATCAAAAACTAAAACTACAATCACCACTCTACGCAGAAACTCTCCATTATTTCTTCACAAATCTGATTGCTCTCCTCTTCATCATTCACTAAGAGTCAAAAGTGGTTCACCCACTCTTGTTAATTATTCCTCCATTATCAAAGTGTGTCTCTCACCTTCCAATGAATTATTTTCTCATTATGAAAGTGTGTCTCCCACCTTCCAATGATTCCTCAACTTTTTCCACGTTTTCATCTTTTGGATTTCTGTCACAATCTCTAATTCAAATCAAGTCCATCAGATAGCCTTTGAAGTAAGCTTTCCAAGGAGTGCTCATATGCTTAATTTGGGCTTGAAATGAGTGAGATATGCCCAAAATAGTGAAGGTGTGTCCAGAATTCGTAACAGTACCGCTGGTCCAACTTCAAGGCTATATTTGACCACTTAAACATCTGAATCTTCCAATTTGACATTTCACCAAACTTGTAGATCTTTTTCTCATATTTTCTAGCATATAAAGAACATCAAAATCAGAGATTTACAACTCAAGTTATGGTCAAAATACTGAACCAATATCAATATGCATTAAAATCCAAAAATTTTGCTTTAAAGTCCAATTCAACCCAATGATCTAAATGACTGCTAAGATCACTTAATTACAATTTGGACATCATTAATAAGGTAATTGTATGGATAATTAATATGTTAAAAATCATAATTATCATGATTTCAAGGCAACCTGAAGTTGCTCAAAGTTCTAGACACTTTTTTATAGCATTTCATAACTCTTGGATGCCCAAGGTTTTACCAACTTCCATCACTAGGTTTACCCTAACCTAGTGAAAAGGGTATAGCTAGAAAACATGCTATCTTGGCTCAACTCGAACATATAAAGCAACTAACCCATGTCTATAACCATTCACAAAGCTTAACCTGGACAATCAAGGAAACATGCTTTAACTATGCATCTCAAACTTAACTTTAACTCTAAAGGAGTAATCTTTGCATATAGATAGGCATACCTTCATACTAAGGAAGCCTAATGTGTCCCAACACACCAACCGTTGACACTCCACCACATTTTGGGTGTCTAGGGTTCCTCAACTTTGTTCTAAAGCATTACCCACACTTTGGATATCTAACATCCCCAAACTTTTCACATATGCAACTTAATAATTCTTTTTAAGAAATATCCCTAAAAATGTCTCATTATACCCTAAAAGACTTGCACAAATGATCCCAGCAAGTAGGAATTTTAATTAGCATCACAACGCTAAAAATAACCCCTACTCTGTCTCAGTGCTTGAGCGTGTAAGGACCACTATCAAGCGCATTCTCTGGGCAATGGGCGCTTAAGCGTACAAGGACCAAGTGCTTGAGCGCTGAACATCCAACAGTAAATCTGCATAATTTTTCAGATTTGTGCATTGTTCCATTGGTGCCAAATAGAATGATTATACAATGTTAATATAGGTTTTTGTTTTGAAAACACATGCCACTTACTTATTTCTTGGGAACCTCTGTTCCCTTGTATATCCTGAGCAGGTTAGGCCTAAAAGCCTTTACCTTATTTGGCAATAGGTGAGTATTATTCCCTCACCAACGTAAGAGTACTACTATCACCTATACCAGTAACCTTGACCATACGAGCATAAATGCTAGGAGAATAAAGATCCAATGCCTCATTCCCAGGTCATATGTTCTTGCACACTATTTAAGGTTACAACATATAGGAAATATCAAATAACAAGTTTGAAAACTAAATATGCAGATTTGTTAACAAATCATACATACTTATCACAAGTTTTATAACAACCAAGTGAAAAGCTAAGACTAGTGACCTAAGGCTTTACTCCAACTTAACACATAAGTAGTAGAACTCTTTTCACTAGTGTCCTCATATCTAGTACCTCACACTATCACTTCATAAGTGATTTCAAGGCAACCTCAAGTTGCTCAAGATTCTAGACACTTCTTTATAGCCTTCCATAACTCTTGGATGCCCAAGGTTTTACCAACTTCCATCACAAGGTTTACCTTAACCTAGTGAAAAGGGTATAGCTAGAAAACATGCCATCTTGGCTCAACTCGAACATATAAAGCAACCAACCCATGTCTGTAACCATTCATGAAGCTTAACCTGGACAATCAAGGAAACATGCTTTAACTATGCATCTCAAACTCAACTTTAACTCTAAAGGAGTAATCTTTGCATATAGATAGGCATACCTTCATGCTAAGGAAGCCTAAGGTGTGCCAACACACCAGCCCTTGACACTCCACCACATTTTGGGTGTCTAGGGTTCCTCAACTTTGTTCTAAAGCATTACCTACACTTTGGATGTCTAAAATCCCCAAATTTTTCACATATGCAACTTGATAATTCTCTCCAAGAAATATCACTAAGAATGTCTCATTACACCCTAAAAGACTTGCACAAATGATCCCATCAAGTAGGAATTTTAATTAGCATCACAATGCTAAAAATAACCCCTACTTTGTCTCAGCGCTTGAGCGTGTAAGGACCACTATCAGGTGCATTCTCTAGGCAATAGGTGCTTGAGCGCACAAGGACCAAGCGCTTGAGCGCTGAACGTCCAACAGTATATTTTCATAATTTTTCATATTTGTGCACTATTCTATTAGTGCCAAATACGAAATTTAGTCACTCCAATTTTGTTTCTTGGTGATTTTAAGTCCCTAACCAAGTTCACTAACATGAAAAAAAATATAAAACACTAATTCATTTCATCAAATTTGGATCCACAAACCAAATTACTCATCCAAACCCCAAAATTCCTCACTTTGAGCCTTAATGGTCCAAATGGAGAGTTTTAAATTTCTAATCCAAACTCTTAACATGAACAACTCATAAACAACACTTAAAACTTATCCAAGCAAGAAAATCACTAAAACACCTCAAGATCTCATTTTGGCATATCAAACCTCAATATAAGCTTAAACATGAAAATGGGAAAAATGAAGTTTTGAACTCAAGAACCCCTACCTCAAGCTACTAAGATGCTATATAATTGAGCTTCAATCTCTGACATTGGATTTCCCCTTCTTCTTGTGCTCCTTACTTTTCCCCTTTCACCACTTTGCATTTCCTCCTTTGTTGCCCTTGGTGTTCATCCATGATAAGAAGAGAGAAAGTGAGAAATGAGAACCCAAATATCACTTAAAAGGGTCAAGGAAAGTGGCTGTTTTTAGCTGTGAAAGTCTTGGAAAAAAAGATATTTTGTAGTATAATTTATATCTGCTAACACTTAGATTTCTCCAAATCAAGTTTTTCAAGTTTCAAATAACTTTGAAATAAATACTAAGATTCATTAAAAAAGTTGTTTCACAAGTATCGTATTTTTTCATATCTGTGACTAGTCAATCTGGCATTAAAACACATAATTAATATGCCTAAAAATACCAAACTGACTTCGGTTATTCTCAAATTTTAACTACATTGCATAATACATATTTGTGACCTAGAAATAAATTATCCACATTTATTTCCATTAGCTAAGCCATTTATACTAATATCTGAGTCATTTTAAGCAACTTTTCACCTTTCGGTTTATAGCAAAGTAACTAAATTAACTCAGATTGTAACAAAATTAAACAGACATGTTAAACAAGTATTAAGCTACCTCTGTAACTATTTTTATGTCTAACATATTGAAGAGGATGTCACATTTCTTCCCTTCTTTTTAAAATTTTGTCCCCAAAATTGTTTACCTCAGATAAATAACTGTAGGTAGTCTTACTGCATATGGGACTCTAACTCCCAAGTCGTCTCCTTAAATCCAGCACCTTCACTAGAGGAATCCGCTTACCTCAAGTTCTTTGACCCCTCTGTCAATGATCTTCATCGGTCGCATAGCATAAGATAAATCCTCTCTTAACTGCACAGATTCATTTCTTATGGCTTGTGAAGGATCTGGATTGTACTTCCTAAACTGTGACGCATGGAAGACATCATGAAGGTTTGACAAACTGGGTGGAAGGGCAATTTGGTAGGCTACGTTTCTAATTCTCTTTAGGATTTGGTAAAGACTAATGATATGAGGATTCAACTTTCGTGTTCTCAATGCTCTACCAATCCCTGTAGTAGGAGTGACTCTCGAAAAAATATGATCTCCCTCACTAAATTCTAGAGCTCTTCTCCTTTTATCAACATAGCTCTTCTTCCTACTCTGAGCCATAACCAGCCTATCCTAGATCATTTTAATTTGATCTGTGGTCTGCTGTGCCAACTCAGGTCCTAGGATAGTTCTTTCTCCAATCTCATACCAACACAAAGGAGGCCTACACTTTCTACCATAAAGTGCTTCATACGGTGTCATGCCTATGCTTGTATGAAAATTGTTATTATAGCCAAACTCCACTAAGGGTAAGAGCTTATCCCAACTCCCATTTTGCTCTAGCACATATGCTCTTACCATATCCTTAAGGGTTTAGAAAGTCCTTTCCAATTGACCATCAGTCTGTGGATGATATGATGTACTCAGACTAAGCTTTGCCCCAAAAGCTTTCTACAAGGTTCCCCAAAATCTAGATGTAAATCTAGGGTGTATATCAGAAACTATACTAAAGGGAATACTATGCATCCAAACTATTTTCTAAAGGTAAAACTGGGCAAGTCTATCCATGGAGTAGTTCGCTATAATAGGTATAAAATAGGTAAACTTGTTAGTCTATCCACTATAACCCATATTGCATCAATTTCTAACTAAGTCTTGGGTAAGCTCATCACAAAATCCATTGTGATGTTATCCTATTTCTATTCAGGGATTCCCAAAAATTGAAGAAGTCCAAAGGGTTTCTAGTGTTCTATCTTGACCTTTTGATAAGTTAGGCACCTAGACACAAACTTGGCTATGTCCCTCTTCATACCAGACCACAAAAAAACCTCCTTTATGTCTTGATACATCTTAGTGGCCCTGGGATAGACAGTGTACTGACTACAGTGAACTTTTTCAAAGATCCTTTCCTTGATTCTGGATTCATGGAGAATGCAAAGTTTACTATTAAACTTGATCATCCCATCATCTAACATATCAAGCTCTCTTGAATCACTTAAAAAGATCTGCTCATGTACATCACTAAGAGTCTTATCTTCTTTTGAAGCTTCCAAGATTTGAGTCCTAAAATCACTCACTATGTCCATATGACTCACACTGAGACTACGTGGTAACACAGTTATTGAAAGGCTTATGTCTGTAAAACTCTCAAGAAGTTCACTTTGTTGGATCATCATATGGGACACATGTAGGGATTTCCTACTTAGTGCATCAACCATCATATTAGCTTTACTCGGATGGTACTTTAACTTAAAGTTGTAGTCTTTCAAAAACTCCATCCATCTCTGTTGCCTCATGTTTAGCTCCTTCTGATCAAATAAGTACTTTAAACTCTTGTGATCATTGAACACCCAAAATTGGATTCTATACAAGTAATGTCTTCAGACCTTTAGAGTAAACACTACTGCAGCTAACTCTAGATAATGAGTAGAGTAGTTTTCCTCATGAGACTTCAGTTGTCTTGATGCATAGGCACCTATGTTGCGTCAAAACACACCCCAAATACATCTTTGAAGCATCTCAATATACCTCAAAGTTCTCTAAAGGATCCGAAATTACCAACATCGGTGTAGTAGTCAACCTCAATTTTAACTCTTGGAAACTATTCTCAAAATCTTGAGTCCAAAGAAAAGAACTACCTTTCCTAGTCAAACTAGTCAAGGATAGCGCTAATTGAGAAAAACCTTTTATGAACCTTCTATAGTACCCTGCTAAGCCTACGAAGCTTCTGATCTCGGTCACAATGGTAGGTCTCTCCCACTATAACATTGCATTAATCTTGCTTGGGTCCATAGAAATCCCACCCTAATATATCACATGTCTCAAAAACTACACTTGCGAAAGCTTGAACTCATACTTAGATAGCTTGAAAAATAACTTATTCTCCTTAAAGGTCTCCAACACTATCTCAGGTGTTGTTCATGCTCCTCTGTAGTCTTAGAATAGATCAAGATATCATTAATAAACACCCCAACAAACTGATCTAGGTAGGGTCTAAAGATCCTATTCATGTAATCCACGAACACTGCCAGAGTATTCGACAACCCAAAGAACATCACGAGGTACTCATAATGTCGAAACGTAGTTCTCAAAGTGGTCATCGGGATATCCTCTTCCCTAACTCGTATCTAATGATAACCTGACCTAAGATCAATCTTTGAGAAAACTGTAGCTCCTTTCAGTTAATCCATTAGATTGTCTATCTTAGGTAACAAATACTCGTACAAAACCTATGAGAATATCCTGATGAGTTTCCAACTAATGGCACACACCAAAGAATACCTTGCATTAGGTCGAGCATAGCTCCATGTCTCTATGAACACTGTTTCGTAAAGTATCCCTGTCGATCGCACACAAAAAACACTGCATATGCCTTGTGGCCATGCTACTTTCCACATTTTAAGCACTTTTGCTTCCACGTTCCAACTTGGATATGCTTTCCTCTAACTGGTAGAAACTGAGACCAAGACATACTCTCACTAACTTCAACACTTGATCTTTTCCTTTTTGGAGAGCCTACTAAAATGTTCTCCCTTTCACTAAACTGCTTATCAGTTGCTACTGGAGAAACTAGTTGTTGAGATGAATAAGCTTCTATCCTCTCAAGAATCCTATTAACAACAGCAGCCTACTCCCTCATAATCATTGCCATTCCCATCAACGCCTCCTCCAAAGAAGGGCCTTCACCGTAAGAGCTCCTATTCCCACGGGTTCACCTTGGAGATGCCATAGTTTCCACTAGACACAGAACAGCACATATTGAGGTAGCTAATCCCAATATCATGCTATCGTACAATAGTAGCTAAAAATAGTCATACCATAGGTAGGTCATGCAATTTAATCAAATATTTCACACAAGAGACAGAGAAATGCACAACACAAAGAGAAACTCCAAAACATGCCTAAGCAAAGTCAGTCCATACCCCGACTCAACAAGATGAACTGCTCTGATACCATAATGTAACACCCTAATACAAATTATCGTAAAATAAGCAGTATATTTCAGGACAAAGTATATTAAGCATGTCATTTTCTGAAATTCTTAAAACATAAATCCATAATAACTTATATAGTCATTATAGAGAGCCACAAAGATAAAAAAGATTATATGTATACATCACTAGCTAACAAGCCATATTACAATACATAAACCTTTTACAAACAAGCCAGCAAAGTAAATAAATACAAGTTGTTACAAAATAAAATAAAACAACTAAACTAAGCCTTCTACTTATTCTTTTTCTTGCATTTTCCCTTTGGAGGGTCTTTACCTGGATTTATATGGATCACACAGGGGTGAGAAATCATAATTTCTTAGTATAAGCATACCAAGACCAGCAGTTAATCATTTACAACAAATAAATGAATTGTAAAAATACATACACACGATGTAACTGAATATACAATAATCAACAATATCAAAGAATCACTCATACAACCCTAAGACATCATCAAATAAGCAACCAAGCAAGACAACTACCCATACAATTGTCAACAAAATAATACTTTATGTTATGAGGTATCATTATGATAAAACAATATCCTAATAGAATGATTATACAATGCTAATGCAGGTTTTGGTTTTGAAAACACATGCCACTTACTTATTTCCCAGGAACCTCTGTTCCCTTGTATATCCGGAGCAGGTTGGGCCTAAAAGCCTTTCCCTTACTTAGCAATAGGTGAGTACTTTTCCCTCACTAATGTAAGAGTACTACTAACCTTGACCATACAAGCATAAATGCAAGGAGAATTCAGATCTAACACCTCATTCCCAAGTTATATGGTTATCCACACTATTTAAGGTTACAATACATAGGAAGTAGCAAATAACAAGTTTGAAAACTAAATATGCAGATTTGTTAACAAAACATACATACTTATCACAAGGTTTATAACAACCAAGTGAAAAGCTAAGACTAATGACCCAAGGCTTTACTCCAACTTAACACATAAGTAGTATAACTCATGTCACTAGTGTCCTCATATCTAGCACCTCACGTCATCACTTCATAAGTGATTTTAAGGCAACCTCAAGTTGCTCAAGGCTCTAGACACTTCTTTATAGCATTCCATAGCTCTTGGATGCCCAAGGTTTTACCAATTTCCATCATTAGGTTTACCCTAACCTAGTGAAAAGGGTATAACTAGAAAACATGCCATCTTGGCTCAACACTAACATATAAAGGAACCAACCTATGTCTCTAACCATTCATGAAGCTTAACTTGGACAATCAAGGAAACGTTCCTTAACTATGCATCTCAAGCTCAACTTTAACTTTAAAAGAGTAATCTTTGCATATAGATAGGCATACCTTCATACTAAGGAAGCCTAAGGTGTCCCAACACACCAGTCCTTGACACTCAACCACATTTTGGGTGTCTAGGGTTCCTCAACTCTATTCTAAAGCATTACCCACACTTTGGATATCTAAAATCCCCAAACTTTTCACATATGCAAGTTGATAATTCTCTCCAAGAAATATCCCCAAAAGTGTCTGGTGCGTGAAATCCGCAAGTGTACGGTTTCGTTGTCAAGTAATAAAAGATCGAATCCACAGGGACTGAGTCTATGAATACCAATTAATTAATTAACTCAATTAAATTAAACAAAAGAGAGTGTGATTGTTTATTAAGAATAATGTAGTAACAAAACAATTAAATAAAAATCAAGAAGATAGAATTTAGAATAAAAACAGCAAGTTATCAAGAAGGGGGTTTTCAGGTTTAAGAAAGCTTCCAAGATTGGGATACCACAATGATACAAGACAAATCCTAATCGACAACCCTTTTATTAAAACTCAAATTCAATTGAAGGTGAATTACCCAAAATTAGTTAATGTTCTCTTTCAAGATACAAGATCCGTGCCCAATTAAACCAATTCCTACTTTTGTGGTAATTGAATTTAAATCGAACCTATTACGCTTTGTGGTAATTCATTAAATCCTCGAAAGGCTAAAACTACTCTCGTGATTTAGACCTTAAGTCCAATTCTTATAGTTCCAACACTTAGGTTCACCTCTCAGTACATCCCTAAATGCCTATGAGATGCAAATAAGTGGCCACCAAATTCACATGAATAAAAGCAATAAGAATTGAATCAATGAACAATCGAGATTAATAAAAAGGGAAACAACATCAATTCATCATTATCAATGTATCAAAGGGCATTGCCCAATCCTAGAAACAAATGTAACTACCCAGACATCAAGAAGAAGAAAACAGAATTCAAACTTAAAAACATCCCAAACCCGTAACAATTGAAGAAGAAGAAGAAGGATTAAGAAATTAAGCCTCCTTCGTGCCTCCTTTCGAACTAGGTTTCAATTCAAGCTCGCCTCCCCTAATTGCATTCAGAACATCTATTAATAGCCTAGGGTTTTCATGGGCCAAAAGCCCCCAAAAGAAATAAAAACCAAAAACTAAAAACTGCTGCGCGCCCCGAACCACGGCCGTGGTTGGTTCTGAGATTGAGGTTTCACTGCTGGCTCTCAACCACGGCCGTGGTGGCCACCATGGCCAGGCCGTGGTAGAGTCTGTTTCAGTTTTCTACATTTTCTTGATTCCCTTGAATCATGGCCGTGGTAGAAACCACGGGCAGGGCATGGTTCCCTCTGGAATGGCCTTTTTGCACCTTTATTGCTATCCATTAAGCTCCAACTTCAAACATACAAGCATTCCATTCAATCCAAGGCCAATTCAACATTAATCCTGCACAAGAACACCAAAAACACCGCAGTTATTCGAACTAAGGGAAAAACAAACTAAAAAGGGAAACTAAAATGCCTAAAATGCTCAAGAATGCATGCAAAACAAGAACAAAACATGATGTTGTTTGACACACATCAAATCCCCCCAAGCTTAAGACTTTGCTTGTCCTCAAGCAAAAATTAAAGCCAAACCAAGAAGTGGGATCAAAAGAAAATAATGAATGAGGAACCCGAGAAAATAATATCCAAGCAATAGGCTAAGGCAAACAAAGAATCTGAGAGGTAATCAAAATCAAGTCCAATTAGAGGCTAAGTTCTCAGAAATCATACATCCTCACTGATTGAATCAAGTTCACTCTACTAACTACACTCAAAGTGTTTAAGGGTGAAAACCATACGCTCAAAATCCATCAAAGAAAAATGCACTTCCATATGCTTGATAAGAAACTAGATTTTCACTAATAATCAGCATGCATGCAAGAATCAAAAGGTCTTTCAAGGGTCATAATGGGGCCATGGGAATGATATTAGGTAAGGTAGAGAAAGGAAGGTATACACAAAGGGCTCATCAAGATTTTCAATAAACACAAGAAATCCAATAGAACATAAATGGAGCAAAGACAATCTTTCAATCTAAAAAATAACTCCACATTTCAAAGAATTTTCTTCCTTTCTTTTCCTTCTTCTCTTTCTCCTCTTTTTCAAGCTTTCATCTTATGATTTTCTTGGATTTTCTTTTTTTTTTCAGAAAGAGAAACCTCAAATACATATAATTCCCAACACAACCTTCAAACAACTTTCAAGCCCAATTCGCTCCATTTAATATTCTAAATGATAACCAACAATGTTTTAGCATAGGTATCAAGAAAATAAGTATGCAGTAGGCTCAAAATGGGCAACTAGTGGATGAAAGTGTAACAAATTCAGAAGGCCAAAAAAATACCTAAAATGCGTTAATCACATTCAAGCATGCAACCAAAAATTTTGCCTCAAAAAGGTTTCAAATCAAGTTCTAGAGCACATGATCAATGAAGAATATCACTCAACACAAAGAATGGGAACAAAAATCATATAGTGCATATATCCCATATAGGTTCAAAACTCACATTTAGAGGTTTAAAAATTCAATGAGAAACACAAATTCAGAGAACATTATGCTAATTATCAACTATCAAAAGATCACCTTTACTATCAATTAAAACAAAGCCTGTTGCCAACTACATGAATCAACAAATTAGGTTCCAAATCAATACTATCTCAAAATCCTCAAAAGAGAGGGGCACAAGTTCAACCAAAAACCCAAGAGATATGATGGTGTGAAAATGCAACATGAAAATGCAATGCAAAACAAGACATGAGAATGCATGAAACTAATGAGAATGAAAATAAGAAAATGAAAATAGAAATACCCCCCAAGCTTAGAACTTACATTGTCCCCAATGTAAAAATCTAAAACAAGAGAAGGGATAAAAGAAAAGAACTCACTGCGGTGGTGGAAAAACTTCTGGTGTTCAATCCATGGCCATAGAATTTTTCATGGGCTGAGTGTGGAACCTTCTGATCTCTCTCTTCTTCTAAATATGACTTCAAGAAGGGTCAAACCTAGACAAAATCCAAAATACAAACATCAAAACAACAATCTAACAAACAAAATTAAAAGAAAAAGATGAAATAAAACAGAAAAACAAGATAACATGGGTTGCCTCCCAAGAAGCGCTTGTTTAAAGTCATTAGCTTGACTTTGGTCAGGTTTCTGTGCTCAGGTGACATCTACGGAGTAGTGCTCAGTCCCCACTCCTTCAAAGTGTTTCACTCTCTGGCCATTTATCATGAAAGGTTTATGGCCTTCTTTCTTCACCTCAAGCACACCGTAGGATAAAACTCGAACAATCTCATATGGTCCTGACCATTTTGACCATAACTTATTAGGACAGAAACATAGAAGCGAGTTATTAAGAAGAACTTTATCCCCGATATTAAATTCACGCTTCTCGACACACTTGTCACTCTGCTTCTTAGGTCATTCCTTGCAGGGCATAGCATCAGTCACTGATTCCTGCATACCTGAAAGCACAACATTATCCACAACATTAGTAGCATCTATGCGATTACATGAATTTGAGGAATTAGAATTATTTTCAGATTTAAAAACATCAAAAACTACTTCCTCATCATTTAATCACAAAGTCAATTTCCCTTCGTGGACATCAATGATCGCCCTTCCAGTGGCAAGGAATGGACGCCCAAGTATGATCGGTATTATAGCATCAACTTCCATGTCAAGCACAACAAAATCCACCGGTATGTAAAACTTACCAACCTTAATGGGAACATCCTCCAAGATACCTATGGGGTACTTGACAGACCGATCCGCCAATTGAAGTGAGATTGTTGTGGGTTTCAGCTCACCCACTTCTAACTTTTTACACACAGAAAGGGGCATAAGACTAACACTAGCCCCCAAGTCACACAAAGCTTTATCAAAACTGGTATTCCCAATCAAGCAAGGAATAGAGAAGCTGCCAGGATCTTTGAGTTTAGGAGGTAACTTATTTTGGATTAAAGCGCTACACTCCTCAGTTAATGCTACGGTCTCATACTCCTCTAGCTTTCTCTTATTAGACAAAATGTCCTTAAGAAATTTAGCATAGGTAGGCATTTGTTGCAATGCCTCAGTGAAGGGTACATTAATGTACAACTTCTTAAGGACCTCAAGAAACTTCCCAAACTGCTTATCTAGCTTGGCCTTAGCCAATCTTTGAGGGAAGGGCACCGAGGGTTAGTATGGCTCAGGGGGTACATACTTAGACACTTTCTCATTAATTTCCTCCTCTTCTAAGGGTTGTGTCCTAGTTGTTTCTTTTTCTTCATCCCTCCCATCTTTGTCATTTTCCCCCTTTGCTTTGGAATCTTCTAGTTGCTTTCCACTTCTTAAACTCACAGCCTTACAATGTTCATTAGGATTTATTTCAGGCTGTCCTGGAAATTTCCCGTGTGGTCTATATGAAGAGCTAGCTTGTTGGGCTATTTGAGTTTCTAACATCTTGTTATGAATAGCTAAATTATCAACCTTAGATGTCAAATCCTTAATAGCCTCACTAACAACTTGACCATGGTGCCTAAACTCTTCATTTTGTTTGGTTTGACTCTCTATAAAATTTTCAAGGAGAGTTTCGAGTTTAGAATTTTGTACTGGGGAATCAATAGAAGGTTGAGCACTACCTTGTCGACTTGATTTTGATTGTTCCGATAGGAGAAGTTGGGATGAGACCTCCAACCGGGATTGTAAGTCTGTGAATATGGATCATTGCGCACCTTTGGTGGAATGTCATAGAAATTGTGGCATGATTCCACTTGCTCCACCGGTGCACCATGTGAGGAACCCTTTTCAGCTTGGCATTCCGCACTCATATGTCCCTGTACTCCACAAATCTCACAAAAGATGTTAGCAGCACTTATGGCATTTGCACTAGCTTTTTCAAGCTTATCAAAACGTTTATTCAATGAGTCAAACTTAGCCATAATTAAACTAACACTATCCACCTCAAACTTACCTTCCGAGAGCTTTCTCGGGTTGTTACCTCTTTCACTGGCCCATTGGTGATGGTTTGCAGCGACACTTTTAATAATCTCATAGGTTTCTGTCAACCTTCTGTTCATTAAAGCTCCACCAGCTGCGGAGTCAAGAGACACCTTCAAAGAATATTCTAATCCATTATAGAAGGTGTGAACGATCAACCACTTCTCTAACCCGTGGTGTGGGCAGGCTTCCAGCAAAGCCTTATATCTATCCCAAGCTTCTGACAATGACTCTTCATCTTTCTGAACGAAGCTTATGATTTGGGTCCTTAGGTGAGCAGTCTTGGAAGGTGGAAAGAATTTGTCCAAAAAGGCTTGCTCCAATTGATTCCATGTGGTTAATGTATCAGTGGGTACCAATTTCAACCAAGCTGTAGCCTTGTCCCTTAATGATAATGGAAACAATCGGAGGCGAATGGCATCAACTGAGGCACCTTCAATTTTGAGAGTCTCACAGAATTCTAAGAACATCTCCACATGATCATTTGGGTCCTCCGAGGATAAACCTCTAAACTGGTTCTGCCTTATCATAGAAAGTAAGGCAGGAGGTATGGTGAAGTGCCTGGCTTCAATGTCTGGCCGAGCAATTCCAGATCGCAAACCCCGAGCATTAGGGGTTGCATACTCCTTTAAAGGTTTGTTATCCTCAGCTGCTGCCATGACAAGTGTTGGTTCAGATATTTCTCTCACTCTTTGCCTTCGTTGTCTTCTCTTTCTATGAAAAGTTCTTTCAATTTCAGAATCAGCTTCAATAAGAGTCCCGAAACGTTTAGTACTTTGCATAAACCAGAGAAATTACCTGTAGAGAGTCAAAGAGAAAACAAGAACGCAATAATATGGTAAAAAGAAAAAAAGGTTTAAAATAATTAAATTAAAAATTAAATTGATATTCAAGAAAAACACAGTCCCCGGCAACGGCGCCAAAAACTTGGTGCATGAAATCCGCAAGTGTACGGTTTCGTCGTCAAGTAATAAAAGATCGAATCCACAGAGACTGAGTCTATGAATACCAATTAATTAATTAACTCAATTAAATTAAACAAAAGAGAGTGTGATTGTTTATTAAGAATAATGTAGCAACAAAATAATTAAATAAAAATCAAGAAGATAGAATTTAGAATAAAAACAGCGAGTTATCAAGAAGGGGGTTTTCAGGTTTAAGAAAGCTTCCAAGATTGGGATACCACAATGATACAAGACAAATCCTAATCGACAACCCTTTTATTAAAACTCAAATTCAATTGAAGGTGAATTACCCAAAATTAGTTAATGTTCTCTTTCAAGATACAAGATCCGTGCCCAATTAAACCAATTCTACTTTCGTGGTAATTGAATTTAAATCGAACCCATTACGCTTTGTGGTAATTCATTAAATCCTCGAAAGGCTAAAACTACTCTCGTGATTTAGACCTCAAGTTCAATTCTTATAGTTCCAACACTTAGGTTCACCTCTCAGTACGTCCCTAAATGCCTATGAGATGCAAATAAGTGGCCACCAAATTCACATGAATAAAAGCAATAAGAATTGAATCAATGAACAATCGAAACAACGTCAATTCATCATTATCAATGTATCAAAGGGCATTGCCCAATCCTAGAAACAAATGTAACTACTCAGACATCAAGAAGAAGAAAACAGAATTCAAACTTAAAAACATCCCAAACCCATAACAATCGAAGAAGAAGAAGAAGGACCAAGAAATCAAGCCTCATTCGTGCCTCCTTTCGAACTAGGTTTCAATCCAAGCTCGCCTCCCCTAATTGCATTCAGAACATCTATTAATAGCCTAGGGTTTTCATGGGCCAAAAGCCCCCAAAAGAAATAAAAACCAAAAACTAAAAACTACTGCGCGCCCCGAACCACGGCCGTGGTTGGTTCTGAGGGAGGTTTCACTGCTGGCTCTCAACCACGGCCGTGGTGGCCACCACGGCCAGGCCGTGGTTGAGTCTGTTTCGGTTTTCTGCATTTTCTTGATTCCCTCGAATCATGGCCATGGTAGAAACCACGGGCAGGCCGTGGTTCCCTCTGGAATGGCCTTTTTGCACCTTTATTGCTATCCATTAAGCTCCAACTTCAAACATACAAGCATTCCATTCAATCCAAGGCCAATTCAACATTAATCCTGCACAAGAACACCAGAAACACCGCAGTTATCCGAACTAAGGGAAAAACAAACTAAAAAGGGAAACTAAAATGCCTAAAATGCTCAAGAATGCATGTAAAACAAGAACAAAACATGATGTTGTTTCACACACATCAGTGTCTCATTACATCCTAAAAGACTTGCACAAATGATCCCACCAAGTAGGAAATTTAATTAGCATCACAATGCTAAAAATAGCCCCTGCCTTTGTCTTGGCCCTTAAGCATGTAAAGACTGAGCGCTTGAGCGCGCTATCATTATCAGGGGCATTCTCTGGGCGATGGGCGCTTGAGATCATAAGGACTGAGCGCTTAAGCGCTAAACGTCCAGCAGTAAATCTGCAGAATTTTTTAGATTTGTGCAATATTCCGTTGGTGCCAAATATGAAATTTAACCACTCCAATTTGATTTCTTGGTGATTTTAAGTCCCTAACCAAGTTCACTAACATGAAAAAAATATAAAACACTAATTCATTTCATCAAATTTGGATCCATAAACCTAATCACTCATCTAAACCCCAAAATTCCTCACTTTGAGCCTTAATGGTCCAAATGGAGAGTTTTCAATTTCTAATCCAAACTCTTAACATGAACAAGTCATAAACAACACTTAAAACTTATCCAAGCAAGAAAATCACTTAAAACACCTTAAGATCTCATTTTGTCATATCAAATCTCAATACAAGCTTAAACATAAAAATGAGAAAAATGAAGTTTTGAGCTCAAGAACCCTAACCTCAAGTTACTAAGATGTTGTACAATTGAGCTTCAATCTCTAACATTGGATTTCTCCTTCCTCTTGTGCTTCTTGTTTTTCCCCTTTCACCACTTTGCACTTCCTCCTTTGTTGTACTTGGTGTTCATCCATGATGAGAAGAGAGAAAGTGGGAAATGAGAACCCAAATATCACTTAAAAGGGTCAAGGAAAGTGGTTGTTTTCAGCCGTGAAAGTCTTGTAGAAAAAGATATTTTGTAGTATAACTTATATCTACTAAAAACACTTAAATTTCTCCAAATCAAGTTTTTCAAGTTTCAAACAACTTTAAAATAAATACTAAGATTTATTAAAAATGTTGTTTCACTAGTATCATATTTTTTCAAATCTGTGACTAGTCAATTTGGCATTAAAACACAACCAATATACCTAAAAATACCAAACTGACTCCGGTTATTCTCAAATTTTAATCACATCACATAATACACATTTGTGACTTAGAAATAAATTATCCACATCTATTTCCATTAGCTAAGCTATTTTTATTAATATCAAGGTTATTTTAAGCAACTTTTCACCTTTCAGTTTGCAACAAATGGACTAAATTAACTCAGATTGTCACAAATTTTAAACAGGCATGTTAAGCAAGTATTAAGCTATCTCTGTAACTATTTATAAGTTTAACATGTTGAAAAGGATGATACACGTTGAAATGGGGGGGTTGGTACCTACAAAGGCACTCCAACGCTCAAGTCAAGCTATGCACAATTATGGTTTAAGTTAAAGAGTAATAGATACCTATTAGAGGTGATTGAGTCTAGTATTTATAGAGGTTGGATAAGGAGATAAGTTTGTTGGTGTATGCCCTAGAGGCCGATACATTTTCTGTATTTACATACATTCTATTATGCTATTTTAATATATGAGGCATTTCATTTATTGTGTTCTTTTTTAATAAACATAATAAAGTCCTTAGAATAGTAAGTTTGATACCATAGGACATCAAGTGGATGACTTGATCGTGAGATCGTTTTGGTTATAACACTATTATTAAATATCCCTAGTCAAGTATTATTGTCAATTAAGACAACAATAATGCATTGAGACTAGTATGTGCATAGACTGATGACCACATTTCACGGGTCATGGATATGAGATATCAAGTCTTCACATGCATACATATTATAGTAATGATGTACTAGACTGACCCGCCGTGAGAACACTACATGGATCGTTACGTGAATGTCATAAGCAATTCTCATAGTGATAATGGTGTCTGTGGTCCTTTGACTTGAAATCACTACGATTCCTACATAAGGAGTTGTGTGTTTTAATGCCATCAAATGTCATTTGTAATAAGGTGATTATAAAGTTAGTTATTGGATATACCACAAATCATGCAGAGGGATGTGAGTGACCTAGATGGGATTTGTCACTCCTACATAACAGGAGCGATATCTTCGGGCCCCCTGATTGAGTGAGACTGCGAAATACATGGCCATGCTCAAATGAGTCAATATGAGATATTGATTTTATTTGTTGTTACAAAGTCTAGTCGAGTATCAGGAAACGAAAGATTGGACTATACAAAGGTGACGCATTCCATGCCTTGTGTTCAATCTAGATATCTTGACAATGGGACTAAACGACAAGGAAACATTGGTCACAAAAAGCTTATGTCAAAATCACTAACATTCTTATTACTTGGGTAGCAGTGATGTGTTGCTAGATACCGCTCACTACTTATAATATTAAAATGAGATTTTAATATTACTGCCAACGTAATGAGAACCTGCAGGGTCACACACATAAAGCAGACTAAAATTGGAGCAATAAATCCAAGTTGGACTCGGATTCAAATATGGGCCAAACTCATAACAGATGAGTCTAGGTTTGCACATCTTACCTTGCTATTGCTCACACTCACTTAAGGTAGTCAATATTATAAACAGTACTACTAATCGGCTGCTAAGACATACATATTACAGAATCCTAGCCACACCTATAGAAAAGTGAGTGAGTGAGCGACAGGTTTCTTCTATTCTCTTCGCAGCTAGCACTGTGTAAGAGACGTGAGGCTCCTCTTTGCGAGTGTTGGATGTTCGTAAGTCTATTCATGTGGATATCGCAAAGACATCATTGCTATTATGGTGTTGGTGAAACACATCACTTCCTTTTTGATCATGTAACACCCTTGTGGGGATGCCACATTTATGAATGCAATGAAATAAAATAAAAATAAAACTCTACCCAAGTTGTAAAACATTTGATACTTACATAATATTTGCGAAATATTTTTTTTTCTTTTTATAATTATAACATTAAATAAAATAACACGAAACACAAGATATAACAAACATAAACTCACCATAATATACATATGATTCTCTTTTAGTACAAACATAATTTACAACTACATGTATTTAATAAAATAGTAAAGAGTTGACACAAAGCTAAAACATAGTACTGCCCAAGTGCACCTCGGTAGATATCAAACTCTCCGATAATCATCGTCCATCACCTCCAGAATAACCATCGAAAAGTTCACATCTATGAGATCTCACAGCACTTCGAACACGAGTCCGAGCTGTCGACTCGCTACTAAGCTCATTAGGCGCATGGAAAACTCCCTGCCAATAACGCCTAATGGTCAAAGGTAACTCTAAATGTAAATAAAGCATAGTAGTGAATATGACCTCCCCGTCATACTCCCTACATAGGGACACAGTCAATCGTCCCACATAAGCTACTGTCCCTCGGTCCGCATGCATACGCCACGCCTCGGAACCCTCATGAAACTCCAGTCTCACGAACCCGAAGAATCCTGGCAGTGCCATGATCTCAAGATCAATCTTGACGATCAGCATGATCAACCGGTTCCTCCTCCTCGTATAAGTCGCCCGACTATTGCTCGTCTGGGTACTGTACCTCAAGAGGCTGATCATCCTCTACCTCAAACTCTTCACGGAAGTAATACAGTAATATCGAGAAAACATATAGAGAGGTGAGACAATCTACATCACTACCCGCATGGCAATTAAGAAAACGACAGTACAAAATAGTCATCACAACAGTACATACCAATACATCATGTACAATATAACAAGAGATATATATAAATAACACATACAATAATATTATGCATAGTATAATAAAACATTTTAATCATACAATTTATCACAGATTATGATGAACATGAAAATGCAGATAATGCATGAACATTAAAAATACAGAAGATGAATGATACACACACTGACTCGTTCCTACTCCATGGAGCTAAACACTGACATCAGAGAGAATGATCCGAATAGAAACTAAAAATACTTTGTGGCTGCCCAACCAAACTATTGCACTATCAAACGTTGTGTCTATAGCCCACAGTCCAAAACATCGTGTAGCAGTACACAGTCCAAACATCGTGTACCACAGGCATAGTACTTAATAGTCCCCTCAAGATCTCGACTAAGAATAGTGCTTGTCAAGATCATTAGTGTGTTGCTCGTTACCACGGCCCAGAGGAGCAACCCACTGTCCGCATGTGGAATTCTCCGCACACTAATGCCTCCAAGTTCATAAATGAACCACACTATGCTTATCACACCAAACACGGTGTAATTCGCCTCGTCAATCAATCACCAATTATAACCCAAATTGGCACAACACTCTAAACATGAGCTAAAAATTACAAAAATACCCCTATTATCCAAATTTTACCATATTTATAAAAAATTACCAAAATACCCCTAGTCACCAAATAACAAAGTATAGTACGTTCCACCTGACAATACTACACTACAACATGTCTGGGTCCACCACTTTGGCCCGACAGTAATACTCACAGTATTGTTCAATCGCATAGGAATTTTATCGCGTTTTCACAATCTCGTCATTTTCACAAACGTTTTTAAATCTCGTAAAGAGATTTTGACATTTTCAAAGATCGTAAATTGTTTTTGAATCATTTTCTCAATCGCGTAGAATTTTTAATTCATTTTCTTAACTAAATAGCTTAAAATTTTCATTTTCAATATGTGTAAAACTATATATCTAGTACTTTTAAAATACGTAATGTATTTTCCTTGTGTTATAAATATAGTATGGAATCTTTTCATTTTATGCGTCTGATTTTAATAAATTTCGGCAGCAATTTGCCTATAAAATTAGTATAAAGTATTTTTAACTTTTTCCTTGAAATATAGTTTATTTTTATTTTTACCCAATAATTTCACTTTGAAATTCACTAATGCGCTTCAAAATTTATAGTATGAGCTCTACGTTAGTACTTTTCAAGTGTCTGATTAATTTCTTACTTAAACCAAATTCTGCTAAGTTACAATTTTAGGACAGAATTAATTCCTTTGATTTTCTCAATGATTCTTTGGAATCAATTTATGTTATAAAACAATTACCTAACCTACCTTGGTAAATAAAATGGCATGTTGGCCAAATCAAAATAAAATGACATTTGTTTATACACTAAATGACATATTAGCCATAATTAATTTAAATCATCCATTATTTACCTAGGTTCATTAAATCCTTGATTTAGAAAAATTGTGAGAACATTTTGGTTCTCTATTTTTGTGAGAAGGCCGTGAGCTTCAAATGTGTTCTTTGGAACACTCATGCATTTCGTACATGTTATTCACATCCTACTTAAATAATTACATAATTATAAATACATACAATTATATAACCACATATAAAACACATACAATATATTTAAAGCCATAATCATGCATAGCAAAAATAATAAAAACTATAATCATGCATAGCAAATTAAGATCACAATTAGTAAAGCATTTAAACAATCAAAAACAATAAAAATCACAAATAAACCATACAACCGAATCCTTATGGATTCTACACACAAACACAATCCATTTTCTCATCACCACTTAGGGTTGATCAGATTAAATCTCCCTCTTACCTCTTGTAGACAAATTAATCGGTTAGATTCCTTCCTTTTCTCCAAATTTCGTGTGACCTCCCAAACAATTCCTAAAATTCTTAAACAATTAGTAAAAAAAACACATACAATATACAAAATAGAAAAACTATGGAACAATCATGGTTAGAAAAATCAAAATTTCAATTTTGAACCATAGAAACCAAACTTACCCTTAAGTAAGTAAGCAAGAAGTGGAATTTTAGGCAAGATAGAGTAGGAATTTGGGAAAACTTTGTGAATGAAAGATGCTTAGAATGGTATTTGGGTTCAAGAAATGTGATGGGATAAAATTATGAAGGCTTGGGTGTGGGTGTATGGTGGCTGGCCAAACTAGAGAGAGAAAATGGAAGAGAAGTGTTCTTGAGTTTTTGGTGTTTTTAGAGAGAGAAATGGATAACTAATGTGATAAGTGAAAAGTAAATATTGAGTGAGTGATTTGAGGGGCTGCAGCCGTGAGGTTGAGTGTGTAGGGAGCTTGGGTGTTTGATTTTGCATGCAAAATATCATGGTGTGTTCACATGACCAAGCACATGGCTTATGTCACTTTGGATCCTTCAAGAACCATGTAGAACCAAGCCACCTCCAAGCCCACTTGCTGCTGCCAAAACCGTGTTCTCCTTCATCTATTTAGGGGGTTAATTGCTTTCCAATTACTCCTAATTACATGTTAACTAATTAGGTAATTTGTTAGGTTAATTATCCTAACCAATCTTAATTAACATACTACTAACATAACTAATTAATTTAATATATACTATAACCTTTAATCAATATTAGTATATCTAATTAGTATTTAGATTATAATTAATTCATAACTAAGCTAGTTCACTTAGTATGCTAACTAAGTAATTAGATTAGTTGAATTAAGCTTAATTAGGTTACTAACCATTTTCAAGCCTACAATTGTTGACTTAATCCTAACCCTTAGTTCATCTTTAATCCTTAGCCCTAGATTAGATCTAAGGTAGATATCACTTGGTCATAAATCTATCATTCTAATCTCACCATTGATTAGATCAATGGCTTAGATTTAAAGGCTTCATCATTAAGTCTTCATCCAATGGTCCAAATGAAAACTTATGCTTCCTTAGTTGTCCAATTCCTATTGGTTTAGAAAGTCAAGCCTACTTTTGTTGACTTACTCTCATTGGTTAAAAATTGTCCAGTCAGCACAGTTGACTATTTTTTCTAAACGCGGGTCCCACAGTACTTTTAAAGATCTGTGGTCAAATCGAAGCAGATTTTTACTGTTTTTGAGACAATAGGTACTGTAATATAAAATAATATTATAAAATTATAAAATTATTTTATTACACACTTAAATCTGAAAAATTATGAAATTAATATATATATCAATCAGAATTGGGTTTAGTAAGATCCCCCAGCTCCAATTAATTAAAATAAGATTTATCCTACGAGAAAATTTTTATTTCCCTAGGTCGGAGCAAATCACATACAACAGTCAAGTACACTCACGAAACAGTCAAATTAAATTTACTGCTCACAGAATTCATAAAACAGTACATTTCGAGACTATATTGTAATTATCCCAAAAGTTGGGGTGTTACAGATCACGCTTCAAGAGGTAAATATTTTAAAACTCAGATTATGGCTTTTCGCATGGATCCTTGGTGGGAATCCTATTTTTTCGCTGCGTGATGTATCCACAATTCCCAACAGTGGTATCAGAGCATATTGCAAAACTATGATTCAATTTTCTATTTTTGTTTTGCATGAGATAACATGTTTGATGTTTTTGTTTTTTGATAAAAGATATGATCTTTAATATGTTATTTCAGAAAATGAATGAAACCCTTTTGCAAAAACATATTCTGATGTTGTTTTCAAAAACCTATGAAGATGTTCATATGTTCTTTGAAAATCATTTTGCATCAAGATGTATGTTTTGCAAAGCTTTTTGGTATGTATGTGATACGTACAACGTTATGGAAACCTTGTTCTTGGTTTACGGTAGCAAGGATTATAAAATCCTTGTTTCTACACAAGCGGCGCGGTTCAAGTGTTGAACAACAGCACAAGGGCTCCCTGTGGCGTGTGAAGTGTTCATATGTTTTCGGGATTAGGGTTCAAGTGTTGATACCCTCCTGCCCGCTGCCCGGACCCCCGTTCTACCTCTGTGCAGTGTGTTATTCGAAAATGCTATATTTTCTATGCAATTTTATGACTCACGAAAATAATAATGTATTATTGTTTTGAGTTTGCATGTTCTTTGTGATGCATGGTGCATGGTTATGGCCTTAGTCCTCTTTTTATGCTATTTTGGTTTTTATAAATACGACCTGCGTGTCGTGCCTTTCTTTCTACATTATAATTGTACATTTTCTTCTCACCTAACTCCCCTCGAATGTAAAAGAGGTTTCTATATAATGTAATTATGATGTGGAGACAAGAAGACAACATCAAGTGAGGACGTTGGTCGGAGATGCTTGGTGAAGCTAGCTTTCTTTATGCTACTCTCTTAGGGGGCCATAACTTTTATTATATGCCTTTTATGCATGAGATGCATGGATAATGTCTATAGTATGATAAATAGTTTAATAAATAGTGAGATCTAATAATAATAAAATTCCCTCAAAGCAAATATTAAGTCATTTTGTGATGTCTTCCAATGCGTGGCACTTGTCAAGACTAGTATTGATCAAGTGTAGGTCTGCCAAAACAGGATGTCTTTATCTATATTAGTAAGACGCGGTGGGATAAGGGTAATATCCAACTGCCAACCATTGGGTCTGACTTAACTAGGCCTTTTCAATAGGATTGAAGGCTTAGAGGCATGAAGTTGGGTTTTAATCCATTAGATGGATTGGAATAAGTGTTATTCACCCAACTATCCAAGAGTTACATGTGATGTAATTGGAAAGTGTTTCCTACCTAAATAACTGAATTTTGGGTGATCAGCCAAAGCTGACACAAAACTAGGAGAAATATGGATCTTAACCCACTAGGAAATCTTACAATGGGATTTTCTGAGTCAATGTTGAGGATCATTGACTTGAATAAAATAGTGGGAGGCATATTTAATTAAAAGACCTTATTAAATATGTTTATAGCATGATACTTATATTTTGCATATTTCTATTGATAGATTACCATGGCAACAAACACATCAAGTAACTTATCACTGCGATCTGTCCTTGAAAAGGACAAGTTGTCTGGAACGAATTTTCTAGACTGGTACAGGAATTTGAGGATTGTCTTCAAGTAAGAGAAAAAGCTGTATGTACTAGAACAGCCTATTCCTGAGCCACCTGCTACTAATGCTCCTAGAATTGAAAAGGATGGTTATAAGAAGAATCAAGATGATGCCTTGGACATGGGATGTCTTATGCTGGCCACCATGAACTCTGAGCTCCAAAAGCAACATGAGAACATGGATGCCTATGATATGATCATATGCCTTAAGAAGCTCTATCAAGAGCAGGCCAGACATGAGAGATACGAGGTCTCTAAAGCACTGTTTCAGTGCAAGCTAGTAGAAGGAAGCCCTGTTGGTGCTTATGTACTCAAGATGATTGGGTACATTGATAACCTAGAGAGACTTGATTTTCCTTTGGACCAAGTGTTGGCCACTGACTTAGTCCTGCAATCATTGCTAGAAAGTTTTAGTCAATTTGTCATGAACTACAACATGAATGAAATTGACAAATCACTACCAGAGTTTTTAAGCATGTTGAGAACTCTGAGCAAAACATAAATAAAGGATTAGGAAAGGCCATAATGATGGTCTAAAAGAATAAGGGTAAGAAACAGTAGAAAAAGTCAAAGGACAATTGGAAGGGCAAGGGCAAGGGCAAGGATAAGTTCAAGCCTAGCACTTCTTGCTTGAAACTAGTGGGTGGAGTGGCTAAGGAAGGTACGTGCTTCCATTGTGGTTAGACCAGACATTGGAAGAGGAACTGTGCCAAGTTCCTAGAGAAGCTCAAGAAGAAGAAGGGAAGTGAGACTTCCACTTCAGGTTTTTTTGTTATTGAAGTCAATTTTTCTACTTTTGCATCATAAGTATTAGATATTCGATGTGGATCTCAAATTTGTGTAAATGTGTAGGATCTAAAGAGCAGTAGACCATTGACAAAGGACGAAGTCGACCTATAAGTGGGAAATGGAGCAAAGGTTGCTGCATTAGCTGTAGGTACTTATTTATTATCTTTGCCCACAGGGCATGTAATTGAGTTAGAGAATTGCTATTTTGTGCCTGCTATTAGCAGGAATATCATTTCTATTTCTTGTTTGGACAAGAAAGGTTTTTCTTTTATTATAAAAGACAAATGTTGTTCCATTTATATGGATGATATTTTTTATGGTAGTGCATAATTGAGTAATGGATTTTATGTCATTGATCTTGAAATGCCCGTCTATAACATAAATACAAAGAGGTTTAAATTAAATGATCTGAACCCAACTTTTCTCTGGCATTGTCATTTGGGCCGCATAAATGAGAAACGCATCTCCAAACTCCATAAAGATGGATTCTTAGACTCGTTTGATTTTGAATCATATGAGATATATGAATCTTGTTTATTTCGGAAGATGACAAAGGCCCCATTCACTAGACAGGGTGAAAGGGCTAGTGATCTTTTAGGCCTCATACATAGTGATGTATGTGGGCCACTAAACACACTCGCTGGAGGTGATTTTCCAAACTTCATTACATTTACTGATGATTTCAGTAGATATGGATTTGTATATCTTGTAAAGCACAAATCAGAATCCTTTGAAAAGTTTAAAGAGTTCAAGAATAAAGTATAAAATCAACTTGGCAAGAGTATTAAAATCCTTTGATCAGATCGAGAAGGAGAATACTTAAGCCAACAGTTTGATGATCATCTAAAAGAGTGTGGGATAATATCTCAACTCACTCCACCAGGAACACCACAATGGAATGGTGTCTCTAAAAGGAGGAACTAGACCTTGTTGGATGATAGCTACATAGAATACAATTATTTGTGCCCTATCCTTGTGCTAGAATGAATGCTATGTCCTTGTTTAAATGCATATTTGGAAGGTTTTGTACTTATATTTGTCATATTCTGATTCTAAGCCTTTCTGATATGTTATTGTGCAAAACTTAGCTTTAATGATCATGGATTGAGTAGATTTATATATGTTATTGATTTGGTGTTTTCTCTATGATAGGAGGGGCTCCAAACAAGTTTAAATATGGAGCAATTGAGCTTAAAGAGGAAAAGGAAGCCAAATTGGCATTCCAGCAAGAAACACCACGGCGCAAGGCAGAGCATGCCGCGGCGCAAAGAGGATTTTCAGCCTGGTCATACTTGGACCCGGGGCAAGAGCGCCGTAACTTAATGAAGTGGGCGCCGCAACGTAAATAGACCAACCCATTTTGCGCCGCGGCGTGCATATGTGGGTGCTACGGCATGGAGGCGGCTGCTGAGCCTATAAATAGATTTTTATGCATTTTTCTCAGAACTCTCTCTGTTTTCTCTCTGTTTTTCTGAGTTTTGGCCATTTGGCCATCTCTCTCTTTTTAGGTTTTGTTAGTTTAGTTAGTTTAGGTTAGTTTTAGGTTAGATAGCTTAGCTAGATCTTCATTGCTGGTGGATTGGAGGCCAGGATCAAAGGATTGAAGGAGGATTCAAGCTTCAGAGATAAATCAATGAGCTTCTTTCTCTCTTTTCCCTTTCTCTCTTCTCTTCCTTATCTTTTGTATAGCTAAGCTTTGTTTAGGAATACTTTGAATCCTTTTATATATATTAATGATGTGTTTTTCTCTAAGTTTGTGTGGATGTTTGATTATGGTTCAATCATTATCTGTGTTTAATGCTTGTTCTTGGTTAGCCTCAATTGCATGATCCTAATATTGGCAAATGAACTAGACATAGGGATTTGTTGATATAGATATGGTGTGGTTGATACATGTTCGGCGAGTTCAATTGGCTTGGATGAGTTGATTCGTTAATAGGATAGAAATATACCTATTAACCATGTATAGTGTGTGATTGAGAATAGATCGTTCATGAGTGGAAGTTGCGCTGGCTCTCAAGGAAACTTAGTGAGTTGGGCAATTGAAACCAGGGTTGATTGACCTAGACATAGGCTTTTGACTACATCAGATTCTCAAGCTAACCTAATCAATGCATTTATGTTTATGAGGAGAATTGCATGTTGTTGGTAGATGTAAGAGGTGAAGGAGGATTTCCTGAAACCTAACCGCTTTTAGGTTTATTGCTTTTGTAGGTTAGATTATTTTTATATTATTTTTCTATTTTTATGTCCTTGTCTAGAATTGATTAAGCTATTGGTTGGTACTTAGCTTTATAATCGAATATCCTTGTGGGAACGAACTTTTACTCTATATCTGTATTACTTGTGCGACCCGTGCACTTGCGGTTAGCAAATGGGCAACACGTTTTGACCCTAACATTGGACATGGTCTGATCTATGATGAGTCATGTAGACCTTCCAGGCTCCTTCTAGGGACATGCTCTGTTAACAGCAGCTTTCACACTTAACTGTGTTCCATCTAAAATTGTTCAAAAGACACCATATGAGATGTGGACTGAGAGACGGCCTAGTATGTCTGATCTGTTGATTATTCCTATATTTTAATCACCTTGTAATTGATTCATTGAACTCCATTTGTGCTTAATTGTCATCATTTAGCTTAGTTTCTGATATCAAACCCTAATTGGAACATTACTGTGAAACTTTCCGTAAATGTGTTCATTTGCACTCATAATTGAATTATGCTTTTCAGTCACTGGGCTTCTTAAGGTTCAATTAGGTTTAATTAAGTTAGTTTTGACATATTTTATGATATTGAGCCTAATTGGATCATTGAAGGAATTATTGCATGAATTAGCCCTAATTTATCTCTTTGACAATGTTCAGTAAACTAGCTATAATTTGAGTTTCAAATATCTGATTAATGTGATTTTGGTCTTGTAGGAAAGCTAAGACAATTCTCTACTACTTTCATGTAGACCTCAAAGGCCCAATCACATGTTTGGATAACTCAAATTGAAGTTGAAGCAAGAACTAGGCTGATCCTGATAGCTTGACCTTTGCATACTGTTCGTGGCATATCTTGAGCTACAGGTTGTCAAATGGGCTGAAATTTGGATGGTTGATAGTTAAGATCCAAATCTACAACTTTTATGTTGAACACTTTTCCAGATTTAGAGGTTTAATAGGTCATATTGAGCTTGGAAGTCAAATTACAGGGCCAGAGTCAGAATACAGGGCCTGCGTCAGAATACAGGGCCTAGGTTGCATAAAAATACATGACTGTGTGAGAATACAAGGCCTAGGCCGTGTACGCCTTTGACTTTGCAATTAAAATAGTGAAATTTTGCCCCCAAACTCAGTGTCATACACGGCCGTGTATTCATGCCAGAAACTCAATTATTGAGACTTCTACGCGAAGTTTGTGTTGGAGGCTTATATATTGACACTCTTGGCACGTTTTGAAGGGAGTTCTGACCTAAGAGAGCAGCTACATCTCCTTAGAGAAGGAGAGGGGAGTCTTGGATCAAAGATTGAAGTCTCGGGTTCGAGCAATCGGAGATCCATCATCCTCAATCCTCAGAAACTCGTTTGCTTTAGTTTTTCTTCTGCACTTTGTTTATCATGTTGTTCTTTCTCAATTTTTCTTATGATTTCCTTCTAGCTATGTGTAATTAAACCTCCCTTGGTTAAGGGGGTGATGAAACCACTAGTATTAATGTTGTGAATCTTGCATATTTGATTATTTCAACACAGTTATGTTTTTATTCATATATTTTTTGAATCTATTGTTGGTATGAAGGTTTTTGTACTTGTTCCCACTTTCAAAGTGGTAGATCTGGGTTTATTATGCGCGGTTGCGGTAGTAGATCTAGCGGAAGTTATGATGTTCATGTGGGTATAATTATATTTATGCTATTTGCCAGTTATAAAAGTGGTAGATCTGGGTTTATTATGCGCGGTTGCGGTAATAGATCTAGAGAAATATATGTTCTAAGTAATTTAATCCCGGTGTGTGATTAGATCTTAGTGTGATTGGTTTTCTAAAACTTAATGCAATTATTGGATAGTTGTAAGAGCGGTTGCTTTATGACTAATCAGTGATTAGGAGTTGATTTGAGCGGTTACTAAATTGGCCAACACTTAAGGAAAACAGAGATTTTACTCTCACAATCACGTAAAAACATAATTGAGCATGTTGGAATAAAAGGATATGTGCATTTACATCATCATATAAATCTAGTGGTGGATTCAATCTCTTAACCAATTTTCTTATATTGTTGATTTCAGTTCATTTATTGTTATTACCTTTGAAACTGTTCATTGTTCATCAAAACTCCAAAACCCCCTTATTTACTATTTATTGTCAATCAGAGTTTAAATTGGGAATTACTTGATAGTGTTAATTGAATTGGTTCTCTGTGGATCGACCCTTACTAACTACAACTAGTTGTAAGGTTTTTATTTTTTGGTGGGCCTGACAACTGATTTTTATCTAAATTTTAATCACTATATTCTCACACATCAGAATTTTGGCGCCGTTGCTGGGGAGCCAATTTTTCAATTACTCTGTTAATTTATTTTCTATTTTTACTCTATTTTTATTTTTATTTTTATTTTATTTTTAGTTTTGAATTTTTCTTTCTGAGTGTTTTGTAGGTGTTGATGTCCATTGAAGGGGTAGACGAAGGATTGTTAAATTTGAGGAACTATATTGATCAACTCACTTCACATCCTCAATTTCCTTTCCATCTGGCTAACTTCCAATTCACACCTGCTGACATTGAAGTTGCCCGTTACATTGATCTATCAAGTTCAGGGACATTTGAGCCATCTGAAATATCTGAAGAAGTGACAATGGCAGAAAACACTTTAAGGGCATTGGGTGCTCCAGATCTAGATCAACAGCCTCTATGCATAGACATTCTTGAAAATGAAGAGGCATTTGAATTGAAATCCGGCTTAATCCATCTCTTGCCATCTTTCAATGGATTACCCGGAGAGGACCCCAACAAGCACTTGAAGGAAATCCATGTGGTGTGTTCTAGCATGAAGCCTGCAGGAATTCATGTAGAGCAAGTCAAGTTGAGAGCTTTTCCATTCTCATTGAAAGACTCAACTAAAGAGTGGCTTTACTATTTGCCACTCGGATCCATCCAATCATGGTAGGACATGGCCCGAACTTTCCTAGACAGGTACTTCCCTGCCTCAAAAGCTGCAATAATCAGAAAAGAAATCTGTGGTATTCAACAAAGGTATGGGGAATCACTCTATGACTACTGGGAGAGATTTAAGAAGCTATGTTTCAGCTGCCCTTATCATCAAATAAGCGAGCAGCTCTTAATTCAGTATTTCCATGAAGCTTTACAAGTGATGGATCGCAACATGATTGATGCTGCTAGTGGAGGAGCATTGGTTGATAAAACTCCTCAAGAAGTTAGATACTTGATCTCAAGAATGGCTGCCAATACTTAACAATTTTACTCTAGAAATGACGCTGGAGTACGAGCAGTGAAAGAAGTAGAGACAACTAGTCTACAGCAGCAAATGACTCAATTGACTGCTATGGCTCAGCGGTTAATGGATTCAGGCAAAGCACCAGTTCATGCTTGTGGGATCTGTTGTTCATCTAAACATCCCACTGATATGTGTCCCACTCTCCAAGAGGACACAAATGAGGAGGTAAGAGCAGTAGGGGGATATGCTGGACTTTCAAAAAATTACAACCCCTACTCAAACACATATAATCCTGGTTGGAGGGATCATCCTAATTTCAGCTATGCATAGCAACCTCAAAATCAACCTCCAGCTTATGGACCTCCAGGATTCCAACAAAGGCAAGCACCTTTCCTTCAGAGACAACAGCAAGTTCAACCTCCTAAGCAATCTAAACCTTCACTAGAGGAGCTAGTGAAACAAATAGCCACTAATAATTTGCAGTTCAAACAAGAAACAAGAACTGCAATCAACAACTTGCAGAATCAGATAGGGCAGTTGTCCACAGAATTCAACAAGTTTCAAAGCCAATCTTCAGGGAAACTACCCTCACAGCCAGAAGTGAATCCGAGGGAAAATGCTAGTGCTGTCACATTGAGAAGCAGAAAGACGATGGATGAGCCTACACCTCTTCCACCAATCACTCAAGAGAAAGATGAACCACCCAAAGAAGCAAATGATAAGGGGCAAACTTCCAAAGCCCCTAAGGTAAGTATTTCTGAACCCCTTCCTAAATATGTCACTAAAGATCCTTTTCCTAGTAGGTTGGTTAAAACCAAGAAAGAAGAAGCAGAAAAAGAAATACTTGAGACTTTTAGGTAGGTAGAAGTTAATATCCCTTTGTTAGAAGCCATTAAGCAGGTACCTAGATATGCAAAATTTCTGAAAGAATTATGCACTAACAAGAGGAAGCTAAAAGGAAATGAAAAGGTCCAAGTGGGAGAAAATGTTTCAGCTGTAATTAAAAAGAAACTCCCAACCAAATGTAAGGACCCTGGCACATTCACCATTCCATGCACTATAGGTAACACAAGGTTTGAAAGGGCAATGCTTGATTTAGGTGCATCTATAAATGTCATGCCATATTCTATTTATGCATCTTTATACTTGGGTCCTTTGGAACCTACTGGTGTTGTTATTCAATTGGCTGATAGATCTAATGCATACCCTAAGGGTGTGGTTGAAGATGTTTTGGTGCAGGTGAATGAATTAGTGTTTCCGGTAGACTTCTATGTTTTGGACATGGAAGAGGATGAGTCTCCCAAATCTACTCTTATCTTGTTAGGGAGACCATTTTTGAAAACTGCAAGGACAAAAATTGATGTGCACTCAGGAACTCTAACAATGGAATTTGATGGGGAATTAATTAGATTCAATATTTTTGAAGCTATGAGATACCCAAGTGATGTGCACTCTGCTTGTTTAATTGATTCTTTTGATCCTTTTGATTCTTTAATTTCTGCAGCTTTTGATACTGACCATTTTGATGCTCTTGATACAATTCTAACTCATAGCTTAGATGTACAGGAGGAAAAGAAGAAGAGTAAAGACATTGATGAAATTGTTGCTGCCTTACAAGAGCTCTCTTCCACTCTAGAAGAGCATGAGGTAACTTTTGTTGATTTACCTGTTACTGCTGATATACCTCAACCTTTACATTGTGCAGGCACCTGAATTGGAACTTAAAGCACTTGCTGATCATCTTAAATACATCTTCTTGGGGGAGAAGGACACCCTTCCAGTAATAATTGCAAAGTCACTCACCCAAGAGCAAGAAGAGAAACTGGTAGCTGTTTTGCAAGAACATAAGACAGCCATTGGTTGGTCAATAGCTGATATCAAGGGTATTAGTCCCTCCATTTGTATGCACAGGATATTAATGGAGGAGGATACTAAACCTGTGAGAGACCCTCAGCGGAGGTTGAATCCTCTCATGATGGAGGTAGTGAAAAAGGAGATACTGAAGCTCCTAAGTGTGGGGGTGATCTGCCCCATTTCTGACAGTAAGTGGGTAAGCCCAATCTAGGTAGTACCAAAGAAATCTAGAATTACTGTGGTAAGAAATGCTGAAAATGAGCTTATTCCTACTAGGTTACAGACAGGGTGGCGTGTTTGTATTGATTACAGGAAATTGAATGCCGCCACGAGAAAAGACCACTTTCCTTTACCTTTCATTAATCAAATGTTAGAGAGATTAGCTAGTCATTCTCATTATTATTTTCTGGATGGTTTTTCAGGTTACAATCAGATTGCCATAGCTCCAGAAGACCAAGACAAGACTACATTCACTTGTCCATTTGGTATCTTTGTATATAGGCGAATGCCTTTTGGACTCTGCAATGCACCAGGAACTTTCCAGAGATGCATGATGAGTTTATTTTCTGATTACATTGAAAACATCATTGAAGTTTTTATGGATGACTTTAGTGTCTTTGGAAATGGTTTTGAAAATTGTCTGGAACATTTAACATTGGTGCTTAAAAGATGCATTGACACTAACCTGGTACTGAATTAGGAAAAATGTCATTTCATGGTTAAGGAAGGTATTGTGTTAGGTCATGTAATTTCTGCTAGGGGAATTGAAGTAGATAAAGCTAAGGTAGAACTCATGCATTCTTTGCCCCCACCCACTTGTGTGCGGGAGATTCATTCTTTTATTGGTCATGTAGGTTTCTACCGGAGATTTATTAAAGACTTCTCTAAAGTCTCATTGCCCCTTTGCAGATTTCTTCAAAAAGATGTCAATTTTAACTTTGATGAGAAATGTATGGAAGCTTTCAATAAACTCAAGAAGTTGTTAACTGTTGCGCCTATCATCAGGCCACCCAACTGGGAGTTACCGTTTGAACTAATGTGTGATGCCAGTGACTTCGCAGTAGGGGCTGTCTTAGGACAGCGAGTTGATAGGGTTCCTTATGCCATTTACTATGCATCAAGGACTCTAAATGATGCTCAGCTTAATTATTCAACCATAGAAAAAGAACTTCTAGCTGTTGTATTTGCTTTGGAAAAATTTAGATCATATCTAATTGGTTCTAAAGTAATTGTGTTTTCAGATTATGAAGCTTTAAAGTATCTCCTAACAAAGAAAGAAGCAAAGCCTAGATTGCTCCGATGGATTTTATTGCTCTAGGAATTTGACTTAGAGATTAAAGACAAGAAAGGGAGCGAGAACTTAGTGGCCGATCACTTGAGTAGGTTGGTAACTGAAGAGGAAGAAATGCCTATCATGAAGACTTTTCCAAATGAATATTTGATGGTTGTCAAGGCCATAATCCCTTGGTATGCTAACATTGTTAACTACCTGGTTACTAAGGACTTTCCGGAGAGTTTGAACAAGGCTCAAAGAGATAAATTAAGGAGTGGCTATAAATACTATATCTGAGATGACCCGTACCTATGGAAGCATTGTGCAGATCAAGTCATTAGGAGGTGCATTCCTGATTCTGAGACACACTCCATCCTCTCCTTTTGTCACACCTATGCATGTGGAGGACACTTTGGCAGTAAAAGGACAGCCAACAAAGTGCTTGACAGTGGTTTCTATTGGCCCACAATTTTCAAAGACGCTTACAACTTCTGTAAGTCTTGTGACCGCTGTCAAAGAACAGGTAACATTGGTCCTCGTAATCAAATGCCTCAGACTCCGATCATTTTTGTGGAAGTCTTTGATGTGTGGGGTATTGATTTCATGGGACCATTCCCTCCCTCATTTGGTTTCACATACATTCTCTTATCTGTTGATTATGTGTCTAAATGGGTGGAAGCAAAAGCCATCCGATCTGATGATTCTAAAACTGTTGCAAAATTTGTTAAGTCACATATTTTCTCCAGGTTCCGGACCCTGAGGGCTATCATCAGTGGCCAAGGGACCCACTTCTGCAACAAAACCTTTGATGCTCTATTGAAGAAATATGGAGTAATGCACAGAATTTCAACTCCTTACCATCCACAGACAAATGGGCAAACTAAAGTGTCCAACCGGGAGATTAAATCAATCCTTGAAAAGATAGTAAATCCTTCAAGAAAGGATTGGAGCACTCGACTTGAAGATGCTTTATGGGCTTATAGGACTGCCTATAAGACTCCCATTGGCATGTCACCATTTTGGTTGGTGTATGAAAAGCCTTGTCATTTTCCCGTTGAGCTGCAACATCGCTCTTACTGGGCCATTAAACAAGTAAATATGGAATTGGAAGGTGTTGGAAAGCAAAGGAAGTTCCAGTTACAGGAACTGGAAGAACTAAGAAATGAGGCCTTCGAGAATGCCCTGATTTATAAGACTAAAGCTAAGGCATTCTACGACTAATTGATTTCTAGAAAGAAATTTCATAAGGGACAAAAAGTTCTACTGTTCCAATCCAGACTCAAATTGTTTCCAGGTAAATTGCGTTCTAAGTGGATTGGACCATTTGTGGTAACTAATGTCTTTCCTTTTGGTGTAGTTGAGACCAGGAGTGAAATTTCTGGCAAAGCATTTAAGGTCAATGGTCATCGTCTCAAACCATATCATGAACTTCCTGATAGTGCAGAGATGGAAATGATGACCCTCATCCTTCCACAATATGAGGAGCATTGAAAGTATCATCATGTCAGGCTGAGGACAATAAACAAAGCGCTCATTGGGAGGCAACCCAACCAGATTTGCTTTCTTTATCCCTTTTTATTTTGCGTTTTTATTAGTTTCTTAGATTATGTTTTTATCTGTTTGTTGGTTGTAAGCATTTGAATCTTTAAAAAAAAAACCTTGTGTTTTGTTTGATTAATTGTGTGTTTGAATGGATTGTTTGTTTGATATTTGTGTGGATTAAGTTCAGTGGAAACCAAGCGAAACTATAGGAATTAGTTCATTTGTAAATTGTTGTTTTGTTCTTTTGATTGCTGAACCATGTTCTTTGGGAATGATTTCATTCAATTGAGAAGTTAAATTTTAAGTTCATGATGAATGGACTGAATAAAGAGTTATACTCTTGAGACGCATTTATATGAACTTGTGCCTTATGAACTTAGTAGATTTTTGACATTCCCTCAAGAATGATGAGTTTTTAGTCTTGGGAATCTAACTTTAAAAGACCCTGACCTGTGTTTTTGAACTGATTTCTTATTGTTTTTCAAAGAACATCATCATCCATAGGAGTTTTCCTATCATCTCAGTGTTAATCGGGTCATGCAGTAGATTTCCCCTCATTTCCCCATTAATGTGCCCCTTAGTTTCTATTGTATTTTCATTTTCTGGTATTGTGTACATTTGGGATTTGATTTGCACTATTGATTTGCTTGTTTCATTCATAGTTGATTTGTTTTTGCTTTCGGTTGTGGTATAACTATTTTTGCTTATCTCCCTTTTCTGGATGTGTGTAGCATTTCTTGTTATCGTTATTTTTCTTTTTTTACGGATGTGTGTAGCATTCTCTTTGTCGTTATTTTTCCTTTTCTGGATGTGTGTAGCATTTCTTTTATTTTCCTTTTCTAGATGTGTGTAGCATTGAGGACAATGCTTGTTTTAAGTGTGGGGGTGTGGATACTTCTCCATTGTTCTATTATGAATACTGTTGATATTCTGAATTGTTCTCCTGGGGTTTTGAATGACTGATTGAACTATATTGACTCTCTTGGGGTGAGTGTATTTGATCTTGATGGTGTTGTTCTTCTTGTGATACTTCTCCATTGGGCTTTTAAAGTTTCCGATAAGCTTTCAAGTGATGTGATTAGTGAGTAATTGAATCAAAAAAAAAATTATAAAAAAAACTTTGAGCATGATTGAATGGACTTTCTGGTTATCGATTTTGTCGGGTGAAATTCTAAAAATTAAAGGTTTTAATTGAAAATGATGAATCGAAACCTAGTGAGTTTTTGGGCTTTGTTGTAAATGGCTAACTTTAGGCCATTTTGGATCCTTGATTGTGTGATTCCACTCATGATTATTGTGTTTTTCAGAACTTGTCTTGGTTCTCTTTTAAGCTGCTAATGACCACTGCATGCATTTGAAATGATAAAGGCATTTTCTTTTAAATAGCTACTGGCCAAATAGCCATCCTTGCATTTTATCCATTGATTAACCCCTTTGAGCCTAATTGACCCAATTTCCTTCTATCTAAGCTCAATTTAAACCTAAAAGTGAATAACTATTTTACAACCCTACCTTAGGGAGTAGATGAGCTTAAAGATTTCATTGGAAAGTGGCTTTTGAATAAGTGTGGGGGTGTGATTCATGATGTTTTTGCCTAGTTATGTCTGTGTATAAAATGTCTCATATTGGCAAAATATTAGGTTGAATTGAATGCAAGGTGTATATATATATAAAGAAAAAGAAAAAAAAAAGAAAAAAAGTCAGAAAAAGGATAAGGTACATAATAGGAATTTGAATTTGAAGATTATTGGGAAATTTTGTGTAATGATTGAATATCTCTCCATTTTGCTCTTCTAGTTCCTATGGTCTAGCTTTGTCTATCTTTGATGTATCCTACCTTAACCCTGACCCCATTACAACCTAAATAAAGTCCTTTTGATCTCTGTTTGCATGTGGTCTGAGTAGTGAAGAAGTAGAGGCTTGACAAGCCTATCGTAAAGCATATTCTCATGAGTCGGTTGAGTGAAAACACAAGCCTGAAACACTTGAGTGAGAGAGCATTTCAGTGAGGATTTATCATGCTGATTGAACCCTAAAATTTGATTGATTTTGCTTGTCAACTTGGATTGCTAAGAAAGGGAATTTTGAATTGTTTAAATGCTTTGAAAACTAAATGCACAAAGGTCTTTGCTCATTATTCTGCATTTGCTTGGCTTGTTGTGAAACTATGCTGAACTGTATATTTTTGCCCAAGAGTGCAAAAGGCTAAGTGTGGGGGTAATTGATCTGTTGATTATTCCTATATTTTAATCGCCTTGTAATTGATTCATTGAACTCCATTTGTGCTTAATTGTCATCATTTAGCTTAGTTTCTGATATCAAACCCTAATTGGAACATTACTGTGAAACTTTGCTTAAATGTGTTCATTTGCACTCATAATTGAATTATGAATTTCAGTCACTGGGCTTCTTAAGGTTCAATTAGGTTTAATTAAGTTGGTTTTGACATATTTTATGATATTGAGCCTAATTGGATCATTGAAGGAATTATTACATGAATTAACCCTAATTTATCTCTTTGACAATGTTCAGTAAACTATCTATAATTTTAGTTTCAAATATCTGATTGATATGATTTTAGTCTTGTAGGAAAGCTAAGACAATTCTCTACTACTTTCATGAAGACCTCAAAGGCCCAATCACACGTTTGGATAACTCAAATTGAAGTTGAAGCAAGAACTAGGGTGCTGATCCTGACAGCTTGACCTTTGTGTACTGTTCATGGCATATCTTGAGCTACAAGTTGTCAAATGGGCTGAAATTTTGATGGTTGATAGATAAGATCTAAATCTACAACTTTTATGTTGAACACCTTTCTAGATTTGGAGGTTTAATAGGTCATATTGAGCTTGGAAGTCAGATTATAGGGCCAGAGTCAGAATACAGGGCCTGCGTCAGAATACAAGGCCTAGGTTGCGTAAAAATACACGGCTGTGTGAGAATACACGGCCTAGGCCGTGTACACCTCTGACTTTGCAATTGAAATAGTGAAATTTTGCCCCCAAACTCAGTGTCATACACGGCCTAGGCCATGTATGCATACACGACCGTGTATTCATGCCAGAAACTCAATTATTGAGACTTCTACGCGAAGTTTATGTTGGAGGCCTATATATTGACACTCTTGGCACGTTTTGAAGGGAGTTATGACCTAGGAGAGCAGCTACATCTCCTTGGAGAAGGAAAGAGGAGTCTTGGATCAAAGATTGGAGTCTCGGGTTCGAGCAATCGGAGATCCGTCATCCTCAATCCTCAGAAACTCGTTTGCTTTAGTTTTTCTTCTGCACTTTGTTTATCATATTGTTCTTTCTCAGTTTTTCTTGTGATTTCCTTCTAGCTATGTGTAATTAAACCTCCCTTGGTTAAGGGGGTGATGAAACCACTAGTATTGATGTTGTGAATCTTGCATATTTGATTATTTTAACACAGTTATGTTTTTATTCATATATTTCTGAATCTATTGTTGGTATGAAGGTTTTTGTACTTGTTCCCACTTTCAAAGTGGTAGATCTGGGTTTATTATACACGATTGCAGTAGTAGATCTAGCGGAAGTTATGATGTTCATGTGGGTATAATTATCTTTGTGCTATTTGCCAGTTATAAAAGTGGTAGATCTGGGTTTGTTATGCGCGGTTGCGGTAATAGATCTAGAGAAATATATGTTCTAAGTAATTTAATCCCGGTGTGTGATTAGATCTTAGTGTGATTGGTTTTCTAAAACTTAATGCAATTATTGGATAGTTGTAAGAGCGGTTGCTTTATGACTAATCAGTGATTAGGAGTTGATTTGAGCGGTTGCTAAATTGGCCAACACTTAAGGAAAACAGAGATTTTACTCTCACAATCGCGTAAAAACATAATTGAGCATGTTGGAATAAAAGGATATGTGGGTTTACATCATCATATAAATCTAGTGGTGGATTCAATCTCTTAATTAATTTTCTTATATTATTGATTTCAGTTCATTTATTGTTATTGCCTTTGAAACTATTCATTGTTCATCAAAATTCCAAAACCCCCCTTATTTACTATTTATTATCAATCAGAGTTTAAATTGGGAATTACTTGATAGTGTTAATTGAATTGGTTCTCTGTGGATCGACCCTTACTAACTACAACTAGTTGTAAGGTTTTTATTTTCTGGTGGGCCTGACAACTGATTTTTATCTAAATTTTAATCACTATATCCTCACACATCAATGTCTTTCATGAATATTTGGTGCTACGAAGCTTATGTTAAATGTCAAGTTTTTGATAAGCTTGGACCCAAATCAGATAAATGTTTCTTTGTGGGTTATCCCAAGGAAACCAAGGGATACCATTTCTATAATCCTACTGAGGGCAAAATGTTTATCGCACAGACAGCTGTGTTTCTAAAATGGGAGTTTATCTCCAAAGGAACTAGTGGGAGAAAAGTAGAACTTGAAGAAGTTCAAGGTTCACAAAGTAGCAATGAACTGATGATGGAAATAGAGCATCCTCCACAAAATGTTATGGAATAGTAACCTGCTCTAGTAGCACAAGACCTGCGTAGGCCTAACAGGATATGTCATCAACCAGAGAGATATGGATTTCTCATGACCCTATAAGGTGATGTATTGCTCATGGATCAAGATGAGCCTGTGACTTACCAGGAAGCCATTATTGGCCCAGAATATGAGAAATGGCTTGAGGCCATGAGATCTGAAATGGATTCCATGTATGCCAACCAGGTATGGACTTTGGTTGACCTACCTGAAGGGATAAAACCCATTGTGTGCAAGTGGATTTTCAAGAAAAAAACCGACATGGATGGTAATGTACATACCTTTAAGGCGCGATTAGTGACTAAAGGTTTGAAACAAATTCATGGTGTAGACTATGATGACACTTTTTCCCCAGTTGCGATGCTTAAATCCATTCAGATCTTGCTTGCTATTACAGTATACCATGATTATGAAATCTAGAAAGGCATGTCAAAACTGCTTTCCTTAATAGAAATCTTCTCGAGGATGTGTACATGACACAACCTAAGGGTTTTGCCACTCCAGAGGATGCTAGAAAGGTGTGCAAGTTGCAACGATCTATTTTTGGATTGAAGTAAGCTTCCAGAAGCTAGAATCTTCATTTTGATGATACAATAAAATAGTTTAGTTTTACCAAGAATGAAGAAGAATCTTGTGTCTACAAGAAGGTTAGTGGGAGCACTATTGTCTTTCTGGTATTGTATGTAGATGACATACTACTTATCGAAAATGACATACCTACAATCCGTAAAGACTTGGTTAGGGAACTACTTCTCTATGAAGGAATTGGGTGAAGCCACCTATGTGTTAGGTATCAGGATCTATAGAGATAGATCACTAAGACTGCTTGGCCTAAGTCAGAGTACATACATAGACAAAGTGTTAAGACAGTTTAACATGTATGAATCCAAGAAAGGACTCTTGCCTATGTCGCATGGTGTAAGCTTATCAAAGGTTCAATCCCCGTCCACCCAAGATAAGAGGGATCGCATGAGCAAGATTCCATATGCATTTGCAATTGGATCTATCATATATGCCATGTTATGTAGTCGACCAGACATCTCGTATGCTTTGAGCATGACGAGCAGGTACCAGTCTGATCCTGGTGAGAGTCATTAGACTGCTGTCAAGAACATCCTTAAGTACTTGAGAAAGACTAAGGATTTGTTCTTGGTATATGAAGGCGAGGAAGAACTAGTTGTAAAAGTTTACATTGATGCTAGCTTCCAAACTGATAAGGACGACTCCAGATCATAATTGGGTTATGTTTTTTGCCTAAATGGTGGGGCTGTGAGCTGGAAGAGTTCAAAGCAGGAGACAGTCACCGATTCTACCATAGAGGTCGAGTATATTGCTGCCTCTAATGCAGCAAAGGAGGTCATTTGGATCAGGAAGTTCATTGTTGAACTTGGCGTTATTCCTAGCTTTGTGGACCCAGTGGACCTCTATTGTGATAATAATGGAGCCATTGCACAAGTTAAGGAACCTAGATCTCACTAGCGATCTAAACATATACATAGGCGCTTCCATCTCATTCGAGAGATCATCGATAGAGGAGATGTGAAGATATGCAGAGTACCAACAGAGGATAACATTGCTGATCCACTGATGAAGCCTCTTACACAGCAGAAGCATGAGGGTCACACTAGGTCTTTAGGCATTAGACATATGCCTGATTGGCTCTAGTGCAATTGGGAGATTATTGGTGTATGCCCTAGAGGCCGATACATTTTCTATATTTACATACATTCTATTATGCTATTTTAATATATGAGGCATTTCATTTATTGTGTTCTTTTTTAATAAACATAATAAAGTCCTTAGAATAGTAAGTTTAATGCCATAGAACATCAAGTGGATGACTTGATCATGAGATCCTTTTATTATAACACTATTCTTAAATGTCCCTAGTCAAGTATTATTGTCAATTAGGACAACAATAATGCATTGAGACTAGTATATGCATAGACTGATGACCACATCTCACGGGTCATGGATATGAGATATCAAGTCTTCACATGGGTACATATTAGAGTAATGATGTACTAGACTAACCAGCCATGAGAACGCTACATAGATCGTTATGTGAGTGTCATAAGCGATTCTCATAGTAACAATGGTGTCTATGGTCCTTTGACCTGAAATCAATACGATTCCTACATGAGGAGTTGTGTTTTAATGCCATCAAACGTCATCTGTAATAAGGTGATTATAAAGTTAGTTATTGGATATACCGCGAATCATGTAGAGGGATGTAAGTGACCTAGATAGGATTTATCACTCCTACATAACAAAAGCGATATCTTCGGGCCCCCTGATTGAGTGAGACTGCAAAATGCATGGCCATGCTCAAATGAGTCAAAATGAGATATTGATTTCATTTGTTGTTACAAAGTCTACTCGAGTATTAGGAAATGAAAGATTAGACTATACAAGGGTGACGCATTCCATGCCTTGTGTTCAATCTAGATATCTTGAAAAAGGGACTAAACGATAAGGAAACATTAGTGACAGAAAGGTTATGTCAAATCACTGACATTCTTATTACTTAGGTAGCAGCGATGTGTTGCTAGATACTACTCACTACATGTAATATTAAAATGAGATTTTAATATTACTGCCAACGTAATGAGAACCTGCAGGATCACACACATGGAGCAGACTAAAATTGGAGCAATAAATCCAAGTTGGACTCATATTCAAATATGGGCCAGACTCATAACAGATGAGTCTAGGGTTGCATATCTTACCTTGCTGCTACTCACACTCACTTAAGGCAATCACTATTATAAATAGTACTACTAAGGGGCTGCTAAGACATATATATTACAGAACCCTAGCCACATCTACAGAAAAGTGAGTGAGTGAGCGACAGGTTTCTTCTCTTCTCTTCGCAGCTAGTACTGTGTGAGAGACATGAGGCTCTTCTTTACGAATGTTGGACGTTTGTGAGTCTGTTCGTGTGGATACCACAGAGACATCATTGTTATTACGGTGTTGGTGATTTACGTCACTTCCTTTTTGATCATGCTTCAAGAGGTAAATATTTTAAAACTCAAATTATGGCTTTTCGCATGGATCCTTAGTGGGAATCCTATTTTTCAGCTGCGTGATGTATCTGCAATTCCCAATAGTGGTATCAGAGAATCTTGTGAAACCATGATTCAATTTTTTGTTTTCATTTTGCATGAGATAACATGTTTGCTGTTCTTATTTTTTGATAAAAGATATGATCTTTAATATGTTATTTCAGAAAATGAATGAAACCCTTTTGCGAAAACATATTCTGTTTTATGTGCTGTATGCAAAACTGTGATGTTGTTTTCAAAAACCCATGAAGATGTTCATATATTCTGTTAAAATTGTTTTGCATCAAGATGTATGTTTTGCGAAGGTTTCTGGTATGTATGTGATACGTACAACGTTATGGAAACCTTGTTCTTGGTTTATAGCAGCAAGGATTATAGAATCCTTATTTCTGCACAAGCAACGCGGTTCAAGTGTTGAACAATGGTATAAGGGTTCCCTGCGACGCGTGAAGTGTTCGTGTGTTTTCGGGTTTAGGGTTCAAGTGTTGATACCCTTCCGCCCGCTGACCGGGCAGCGGGACCCTTGTGCTACCTCTGCGTAGTGTGTTATTTGAAAGCACGATATCTTCTATCCAGTTTTATGACTCGCGAAAATAATAATGTAAAAGAAGTTTATGCTATTTTGGTTTTTATAAATATGATATCTTCTCTTTTTATGCTATTTTGGTTTTTATAAATACGACCTGGGTGTCGTGCCTTTCTCTCTACATTCTGATTGTACATTCTCTTCTCACCTAACTCCCCTCGATTGTAAAAGAAGTTTCTATATAATATAATTATGATGTGGAGACAAGAAGACAACATCAAATGAGGACGTTGGTGGGAGATGCTTAGTGAAGCTGGCTTTCTTTATGCTACTCTCTTAGGGGGCCATAACCATGTCACTTTTATTATATGCCTTTTATGTATGAGATGCATGGATAATGTTTATAGTATGATAAACAGTTTAACAAATGGTGCGATCTAATAATAATAAAATTCCCTCAAAGCAAATATTAAGTCATTTTGTGATGCCTTCTAATACGTGGCACTCGTCAAGACTAGTATCGATCAAGTGTAGATCTGCCAAAGCAGGATCCCTTTATCTATATTAGTAAGATGCGGTGGGATAAAGGTAATATCCAACTGCCAACCAATTAGTCTGACTTAACTAGGCCATTTCAATAGGATTGAAGGCTTAGAGGCATCAAGTTGGGCTTTAGTCCATTAGATGGATTGGAATAAATGTTATTCACCCAACTATCCAAGAGTTACATGTAATGTAATTGGAAAGTGTTTTCTACCTAAATAACTGAATTTTGGGTGATCAGCCAAAGCTGACTCAAAACTAGGATAAATATGGATCTTGGCCCACTAGGAAATATTACGATGGGAATTTTTGAGTCAATGCTGAGGGTCATTGACTTGAATAAAATAGTGGGAGGCATATTTAATTAAAAGACCTCATTAAATATATTTATGGCATGATACTTATATTTTGCATATTTCTATTGATAGATTACCATGGCAACAAACACATCAAGTAACTTATCACTGCAATCCGTCCTTGAGAAGGACAAGTTGTCTGAAACGAATTTTCTAGACTTGTACAGGAATTTGAGGATTGTCCTCAAGCAAGAGAAAAAGTTGTATGTACTAGAATAGTCTATTCTTGAGCCACCTGCTACTAATGCCCCTAGAATTAAAAAGGATGGTTATAAGAAGCATCAAGATGATGCCTTGGACATCGGATGTCTTATGCTAGCCTCCATGAACTCTGAACTCCAAAAGTAACACGAGAATATGGATGCCTACGATATGATCATACACCTTAAGAAGTTATATCAAGAGCAGGTCAGGCATGAGATATACGAGGTCTCTAAGGCACTATTTCAGTGCAAGCTGGTAGAAAGAAGCCCTGTTGGTGCTCATATACTCAAGATGATTAGGTACATTGAAAACTTAGAGAGACTTGGTTTTTCGTTGGGCCAAGAGTTGGCCACTGACTTAGTCTTGCAATCGTTGCCGAAAAGTTTTAGTCAATTTGTCATGAACTACAACATGAATGAAATTGACAAATCACTACTAGAGTTACTAGGCATGTTGAGAACTACTGGGCAAAATATAGACAATGGCAAAGGAAAGGCCATAATGATGGTCCAAAAGAATAAGGGCAAGAAACAGCAGAAAAAGCCCAAGGACAACTGGAAGGGCAAGGGCAAGGATAAGTCCAAGCCCAACACTTCTGGCTTGAAACCAGTGGGTGGTGTAGTTAAGGAAAGTATGTGCTTCCACTGTGGTCAGACCGAACATTGGAAGAGGAATTGTGCCAAGTTCCTAGAGGACCTCAAGAAGAAGAAAGGGAAGTGAGACTTCCACTTCAGGTATTTTTGTTATTGAAGTTGATATATCTACTTTTGTATCATGGGTATTAGATACTGGACGTGGATGGATCTCACATTTATGTAAATGTGTAGGATCTAAAGAGCAGTAGACCATTGATGAAGGACAAAGTCGACCTACAAGTGGGAAATGGAGCAAAGGTTGCTGCATTAGCTGTAGGGACTTACTTAATATCTTTGCCCACTGGGCTTATAATAGAGTTTGAGAACTGCTATTTTATGCCTGCTATTGGCAGGAATATCATTTCTATTTCTTGTTTGGACAAGAAAGATTTTTCTTTTATTATAAAGGATAAATATTATTCCATTTATACGAATGATATTTTTTATTGTAGTGCACAATTGAGTAATGGACTTTATATCCTTGATCTCGAAATGCCCATCTATAACATAAATACAAAGAGGTTTAAATTAAACGATCTAAACCCAACTTTTCTCTAGCATTATCGTTTGGGCCACATAAATGAGAAACCCATCTCCAAACTCCATAAAGATGGATTCTTGGACTCGTTTGATTTCGAATCATATGAGATATGTGAATCTTATTTATTTGGGAAGATGACAAAGGCGCCATTCACTGGACAAGGTGAAAGGGCTAGTGATCTTTTAAGCTTTATACATAGTGATGTATGTGGGCCATTAAACACACTCGCTAGAGGCGATTTTCAATACTTCATTACATTTACTGATGATTTCAGTAGATATGAATTTGTATATCTTATGAAGCATAAATCAGAATCCTTTGAAAAGTTTAAAATGTTCAAGAATGAAGTACAAAACTAACTTGGCAAGAGTAGTAAAATCTTTTGATCAGATCGAGGAGGAGAATACTTAAGCCAACAGTTTGATGATCATCTGAAAGAGTGTGGGATAATATCTTAACTCACTCCACCAGGAACACCACAATGGAATGATGTCTCTAAAAAGAGGAACCGGGCCTTGTTGGATATGGTCCAATCCATGACGAGTCATACAGACCTTCCAGGCTCCTTCTTGGGACATGCTCTATTAACAGTAGCTTTCACACTTAACCGTGTTCCATCTAAAATGGTTCGAAAGATACCATATGAGATATGGAGTAGGAGACGGCGCAATATGTCATTCATGAAGATTTGGGGCTGCGAAACGTCAAGTTTCTGATAAGTTAGGACCCAAATAAGGTAAATGCTTCTTTGTGGGTTATCCCAAGGAAACCAAGAGATACTATTTCTATAATCCTACTGAGGGCAAAGTGTTTGTCGCACGGACGACTGTGTTTCTAGAATGGGAGTTTATCACCAAAGGAACTAGTAGGAGAAAAGTAAAACTTAAAGAAGTTCAAGGTTCACAAAGTAGCAACGAACCAATGATGGAAATAGAGTAGCCTCCACAAAATGTTGTGGAATAACAACCTGCTCTAGTAGCACAAGACCTGCGCAGGTCTAACAGGATACGTCATCAACCAGAGAGATATGAATTTCTCATAACCCAACAAGGTGATGTATTACTCATGGATCAAGATGAGCCTTTGAATTACCAGGAAGCCATTATTAGCCCAGAATCTGAGAAATGACTTGAGGCTATAAGATCTGAAATGGATTCCATATATGCCAACCAGGTATAGACCTTGGTTGACCTACCTAAAGGGATAAAACCCATTGGGTGCAAGGGGGTTTTCAAGAAAAAAACTAACATGGATGGTAATGTACATACCTCTAAGGCGCGATTGGTGACTAAAGGTTTCAAACAAATTCATGATGTAAACTATGATGAGACTTTTTCCCCAGTTGCTTGCTTAAATCCGTTTGGATCTTGCTTGCTATTGCAGCATACCATGATTATGAAATCTGGGAAATAGATGTCAAAACTGCTTTCCTTAATGGAAATCTTCTCGAGGATGTGTACATGATATAACCTGAGGGTTTTGCCACTCCAGAGGATGCTGGAAAGGTATACAAGTTGCAACGATCTATTTATGGGTTAAAGCAAGCTTCCAGAAGCTGGAATTTTTGTTTTGATAATGAAATAAAATAGTTTGGTTTCATCAAAAATGAAGAAGAATCTTGTGTCTACAAGAAGGTTAATGGGAGCACTATTATCTTTCTGGTATTGTATATAGATGACATACTACTTATCGAAAATGACATCCCTACCGTACAGTCTGTAAAGACTTGGTTAGGGAACTATTTCTCTATGAATGACTTGGGCGAAGCCACCTATGTGTTAGGTATCAGGATCTATATAGATAGATCACTGAGACTGCTTGGCCTAAGTCAGAGTACATACATAGACAAAGTGTTAAGATGGTTTAACATACATGAATCCAAGAAAGGACTTTTGCCTATGTCGCATGGTGTAAGCCTATCTAAGGCTCAATCCCCTTCCATCTTGGATGAGAGGGATCGCATGAGCAAGATTCCATATGCATCTGCATTTGGATCTATCATGTATGCCATGTTATGTACTCGACCAGACATCTCATATGCTTTGAACATAACGAGCAGGTACCAGTCTGATCCCGGTGAAAGTCACTAGACTGCTGTTAAGAACATTGTTAAGTACTTGAGAAGGACTAAGGATTCGTTCTTGGTATATGGAGGCCAGGAATAGCTAGTTGTAAAGGGTTACACTGATGCTAGCTTCCAAATCGATAAGGACGACTCCAGATCACGATTGGGTTATGTTTTTTGCCTAAATGGTGGGGCTGTGAGCTAGAAGAGTTTAAAGCAGGAGATAGTCATCGATTCTACCACAGAGGTAGAGTATATTGCTGCCTCCAATGCAGCAAAGGAGGTCGTTTGGATCAGGAAGTTCATTGCTGAACTTGGTGCTATTCCTAGCATTGTGGATCCAGTAGACCTCTATTGTGATAATAATGGAGCCATTGTACAAGCTAAGGAACCTAGATCTCACTAGCAATCCAAACATATACTTAGGTGCTTCCATCTCATTCGAGAGATCATCGATAGAGGAGATGTGAAGATATGCAGAGTACCAATAGATGATAACATTGTTGATCCACTGACGAAGCCTCTTGCACGGTAGAAGCAATAAGGTCACACTAGGTCTTTAGGTATTAGACATAGGCCTAATTAGCTTTAGTGCAAGTGGGAGATTGTTGGTGTATGCCCTATGTAACACTCCAACTTTTGGGTTAATTACAATATAGTCTTGAAATGTACTGTTTTGTAATTTCTGTGAGTAGTAAAATGAATTTGACTGTTTCGTAAGTGTATTTGATTATTGTATGTGATTTGCTCCGAGTCAAGAAAATAATAATTTTCTGACCGAAAAAATCTTATTTTAATTAATTGGAACTGGGGGATCTTACTAAATCCAATTCTGATTGATATACATATTAATCTTTTAATTTTTAGGATTTAAGCGTGTAATAAAATAATTTTATATTATTATAATATTATTTTATTTAATAGTACCTACTGTCTCAAAAATAGTAGAAATCTACTTCAAAATGACCATGGACCCTTAAAAGTCTGTGGGACCCGCATTTAGAAAAGCAATCAACGATTCTGACTAGACCAAATTCTAAACCAATAGGAGCAAGCCAACGAAAGTGGGTTGACTATTTTTAAACCAATGAGAAGTGGTCAAACAAACAGGAAAAGACTTCTTTATGGACCATTAGATGTAGAAGCTTGTTTTGGAAGCTCTGATCTTAACCGTTGATCAAATCAATGGTGTAAGAACAATTCTAGTTTAATCACTAAGAAATATCCACCTTAGATCAAATCAAAGGCTAGGAATTAAAGTTGAATTCAATGGTTAAGATTAGGTCAAATATAGTGGCTTGACTTTGTTTAGTAACTAATTAAACCTAATTTGGTTAATCTAATTGTCTAATTAACAAACGAAGTAAGCTAACCTAGTTGTTGATTAGTTATAATCTAATTATTAATTAGATATCCTAATTTTGTTTAGAAGTTACAATATATGCTAATATATATTAAACTAATTAGTTATATAATTAGAATGTTAATTAAGTGTTAATAGGAGACTTAACCTAATTAATTATCTATTTAATTAGCTTGTAATTAACTATAATGGAAATCAAATTAAGTCCCCTAAACCCCAAGGAGTCCCACGGCCAAAGGAGGCTAGATGGCCAAGTTCTCACAAGTTCTACAAGGTTCTTGAACCCTCCAAGTGACATAAGCCATGTGCTTCAAAGTGTGAACACACATGGATATTTACTATCCAAATTAAACACTCAACCTCTCCCACAACACTCACACGGCAGCCCCTCCATAATTTACACTCAATATTCATTTTAACACTTATCTAAATCTAAGCTTTCCGTTCTCTCCAAAAATACCAAGAATACCAAGCAACTTTGTCTTCTATTTTCCTCTCTATATTTCGGCCAGCACCCAAAACACCACCATCAATCTTCTATAATTCTACCTCTTCACATTTGCTAAACCAAAACTCAATCCTAAACACTTTTCCTTCACAAGGTTTTGTCAAAAACCTATTATTTCTAGATCTAAATCAAAGCTTTTGTTCACTTCTCTAAGGGTAAGTTTTTGATTCTTTAGTTTAAAGTTTGATTTTTGATTTTCTAAACCATGTTTGTTCCATGGTTTTCCATTATGAAGCCTTGTATGTGATTTTACTAATTATTTAAGAATTATTAGGATTTTGTGTTGGTTTTCAAGAAAGCAAGGAGAAGGAGGAGATTAAAGGATCTTTGTCTTTAAGAGGTAAGAGGGAGATTTAATCTCATCAACCTTGTATGGTGATGAGGAAAATGGAATTGTATGTGTGTGAAGAATCCATAAGGATTCCTTTGTGTGCTTGTTTATTGTTTTTCTTAATTGTGATTGATTTTATTTGCAAGCATGGTTATAGTTTTAAAATATATTACACGTGCTATATATATTGCATGTGTTTATAAATGTATGGTTATTAAAGTAGGATGTGAATATCATGTAACGATTTGTATAAGTGTTCCAAAGAATACACTGAGGCTCACAACCTTACCATTAAACAGAGAACCAAAATGTTCTCAACCATTTTCTAAATCAATGATTTAAAGAATCTAGGTAAAATAATAAATTTGAAAATGATTTAGATTGATTTTGGCCAACATGCCATTTTATTTTCTAAGATAGGTTAAGTAATTAATTTACAAAAGAATTTGATTCCAATGAATCTATGAGAAATAAAATGAATAAATTTAGTTTAGAATTCTAAATTAGCAAAATTTATGATAAGTAAGAATTAAAGCAAACGCTTGAAAAATACTAACGTTGAGCTCACTCTCTGAGTTTTGAAGCGTGTTAGCAAGTTTCAAGATGTAAATGATGGGTAATGTTAAAATGAACAAATATTTAGAGGAAAACGTTAAACATACCATATATTGATTTTATAGGCAAAATGCTGTCGAAATTTACTAAAATCAGATAAATAAAAAGAAGAGATTCCATAATATATTTATAATATAAGGAAAATACTTTACGTAGTTTAAAAGTACTAGATATAGTCTACACATATTTAAAATGATGATTTTAAGCTATATGGTTAAGAAAATGATTTAAAAATCTTACGTAATTGAGAAAATGATTTAAAAACATTACGCGATGTTCAAAAATGTCAAAATATATTTATGCAATTTTAAAATGTTTGTAAAAGCGATGCGATTGTGAAAATGCAATAAAATTTCTACGCGATTAAATGATACAGCGAGTTTTACTGTCGGGCCAAAGTGGTGGACTCGGACATGTTGTGAGATAGTACTGTCAAGTGGAGACATGCTATATCTTGGTATATTGAGACTGAGGGTATTTTCGTAAATATTATGGAATATTGAGAAAAAGAGTATTTTGGTAATTTTTTATCATGTTTAGAGTGTTGTGTCAATTTGGTTGATAATTGGTGATTGGTTGAAGAGACGAATTGCACCGTGTTGTGGTGTGATGGGCGTAGTGTGGTTCATTATATGAACTTGGAGGCATTAGTGTGCGGATAATTCCACATATGGACAGTGGGTTACTCCTTTGGGCCGTGGTAACGAGCAACACACTAATGATCTCGATAAGCACTATTCTTAATCGAGATCTTGTGGAGACTATTTAGTACAATGCTTGTAGTGCACGATGTATTGGACTGCGTACTGCTACACGATGTTTTGGACTGTGGGCTATAGACACGATGTTAGACAGTGTAATAGTTTGGTTGGGCAGCCTAAGGTACTATTAGTTCTTTTCGGATCATTCTCTCAAATATCTGTGTTTAGCTCCATGGAGTAAGAATGAGTCAGTGTGTGTATCATTCATTACCTACATTTTAATGTTTACTATAATCTGTGGTAAAATGTATGATGTATTGCTTTGCTATACTGTATGTGATATGATGGTATATATTGTTGTGATATCTGTTGTATTGTTGTTTTCTTTATTGCCATACTGGTAGTGATGTAGATTGTCTCACCTCTCTATATATATTTCTTTGTATTATTATTACATTCCTGTAAAGAGTTTGAGGAAGAGGAGGAGGAACAGCATCTTGAGATACAATATCTGGACGAGCGACAGCCGAGCGAGCAGCACGAGGACAGTGAGCAGATAGATCACCCCTATCATCTAGACTGATCTTGAGATCATGGTGTTGCCGGGATTCTTCGGTTTTGTGAGACTTGAGTTTCATAGAGGTTCGGAGGCCTGGCGTATGCGAGAGGATAGAGGATCTATAGTATACGTGGGACGTCTGACTGTGTCCCTATGTAGAGAGTTTGATGGAGATGTTATATTTACTACTACTTTGTATTTACATCTAGAGTTGCCTCTGACTCTTAGGCGTTACTGGGAAGGAATCTTTCATGCCTCGAGCGAGCTCAGTAGTGAGTCAACAACCCAAACTCGTGTCCGTAGAACTGTGGGACCTCCAGGAGTTCTGTCCTTCGATGAACTCCCTGAGGATGATCCATCGGAGGGTTAGAAATCTTTGAGGTGTACTTGGGCAATGTTATGTTTTTGCTTTATGATGACACTTTACTGCTTTGTTAAATACTTGTAGCTATAAATTATTTGTACATTTAAGACAAAAATCATATGTATATTATGCTGAGATTATGTTTTGCTTTATTTTGTGTTTCGTGTTATTTTATTTAATGTTATAAATATAAAAGGGAAAAAAATTTACCACTAATATTAATTATGTATTAAATGTTTTACAACTTGGGTAAGAATTTTTATTTTATTTTTTTTTATTACATCATAAATGTGATATCTCCACAAGGGTGTTACATTAGTTGGTATCAGAGCCTTAGTTAGAGTCTTTTGTGGTTATGGTTAGGTCTGTTTTTGCTTGTGTTATGTGATTCTCTGTGATTTGTTTCCGAAAGGTTACATCTGACTTTGTTTTGTCTTGTTGAAGAAAGAGGATGTCTGGAGGAAGACGAACCCGTGCGAACGTGGAACATAATGTGGACCCAATGACTGCAGCTGCTGAAGCTATGCAGCGAATGGCAGAAGTGTTTACCTAGCAAAATTAACGAGCAGCTCAACAGCAAGATGCATCTGCTGATGCTCTGAATTTGTCTGAGTTTATGCACAACAACCCGCCGCAGTTTAGAGGCAAGTTTGACCCTGAGAAGGCTAGTATCTGGATTCAAGACTTGGAAAGTGTATTTGAAGAAATGGGGTGTACAGAGAATAGGAAATGACGTATGCTACTTTTATGTTGACAGGAGATGCTGAAAATTGGTGGAGAGGAACCTGCCAATTATTGCGAGCTGAAGGGACTGAGATTACTTAGGAGGTATTTAGTGAAGTATTTCTGGAGAAGTACTTTCCTGGTAGTGCCCGACATGCCAAGGAGATGGAATTTCTTAGTCTGTGTCAAGGTAACATGACTGTTGGGGAATACGCTACTAAGTTTGAGAGCTTGTCACAATTCTCAAGGTATTTTCAGATTCAACCTGATGAGATATGGAAATGCCGTAAGTTTAAGGATGGACTGAGGGTAGAACTGAGACGAGCAGTGCTACCTATGCGGATGAGGGAATTTCCTATTTTGATGGATACTTGTCAACGACTCGAGGAGTTGGAGCCATCTCGAGATCTTAGAAATCATAACTTTGGACCGACTAGGTTCCAAAGAGAAGGTAATAGTAACAATAATTGGTTTCAGCGCAAACCTTATTCGAGACCATCAGGAAGTCTGCCTCAACGTCCATCTGCTGGAGGAAGTTCTAGTGGTAACAGAACTGGTCAAAATGTGGCGTTTACGCCAAGATGTTTTAAATGTGGGAAGAGTGGCTATATATCTACAGATTGTTCGATCAGAGGAATGATCTGCTTTAATTGCAGAAAACCTGGACATATTTCTAGGAATTGTACTCAGCCGAAAAGGAAACCTGCTGTGAGTAATGTTCGTGCTACTCAGCCGTGATCTGGAGGGCGAGTATATACAATAACTGGATCTGAAGCTTCTCAATCTGAAGATCTTATTCAAGGAGAAGGTGTCATTGAAGGTAATCACCTAACTTTGCTATATGATTCGGGTGCAACACACTTATTTATTGCGTATGATTATATGGAACGATTCAAACTGCTTGTGTCTTCTATGAGTTTTCAATTGATTGTTTCTACGCCAACTGCCAAGCCTGTTGTTACATCCAAAATATATATGAACTGTCCTATTGTTATAAAGGATCGTGTGTTTTCGGTCAAGTCTGTGGGACCCATGTTTAGAAGCAATCAACGATTGTGACTGGACCAAATTCTAAACCAATAGGAGTAAGTCAACGAAAATGGCTTGACTGTTTTTAAACCAATGAGAAGTGGTCAAACAAACAGGCAAAGACTTCTTTGTGGACAGTTAGATGTAGAAGCTTGTTTTGGAAGCTTTGATCTTAACCGTTGATCAAATCAATGGTGTAAGAACAATTCTAGTTTAATCACTAAGCAATATCCACCTTAGATCAAATCAAAGGCTAGGAATTAAAGTTGAATTCAATAGTTAAGATTAGGTCAAATATAGTGGCTTGACTTTGTTTAGTAACTAATTAAACTTAATTTGGTTAATCTAATTGTCTAATTAACAAACTAAGTAAGCTAACCTAGTTGTTGATTAGTTATAATCTAATTATTAATTAGATGTCCTAATTTTGTTTAGGGGTTACAATATATGCTAATATATATTAAACTAATTAGTTATATAATTAGAATGTTAATTAAGTGTTAATAGGAGACTTAACCTAATTAATTATCCATTTAATTAGCTTGTAATCAACTATAATGGAAATCAAATTAAGTCCCCTAAACCCCAAGGAGTCCCACAGCCAAAGGAGGCTAGATGGCCAAGTTCTCATAAGTTCTACAAGGTTCTTGAACCCTCCAAGTGACATAAGCCACGTGCTTCAAAGTGTGAACACACATGGATATTTACTATCCAAATTAAACACACAACCTCTCCCACAACACTCACACGGTAGCCCCTCCATAATTTACACTCAATATTCATTTTAACACTTATCTAAATCTAACCTTTCAATACTCTCCAAAAATACCAAGAACACCAAGCAACTTTCTCTTTTATTTTTCTCTCCATATTTCAGCCAACACCCAAAACACCACCATCAATCTTCTATAATTCTACCTCTTCACATTTCCTAAACCAAAACTCTATCCTAAACACTTTTCCTTCACAAGGTTTTGTCAAAAACCTACTCTTTCTAGTTCAGAATCAAAGCTTTTGTTCACTTCTCTAAGGGTAAGTTTTTTATTCTTTAGTTTAAAGTTTATTTTTGATTTTCTAAACCATGTTTGTTCCATGGTTTTCCATTATGAAGCCTTGTATGTGATTTTACTAATTATTTAAGAATTATTAGGGTTTTGTGTTAGTTTTCAAGAAAGCAAGGAGAAGGAGGAGATTAAAGGATCCTTGTCTTCAAGAGGTAAGAGGGAGATTTAATCTCATCAACTTTGTATGGTGATGAAGAAAATGGAATTGTATGTGTGTGAAGAATCCATAAGGATTCATTTGTGTGCTTGTTTATTGTTTTTCTTAATTGTGATTGATTTTATTTGCAAGCATGTTTATAGTTTTAAAATATATTGCATGTGCTATATTTATTGCATGTGTTTATAAATGTATGGTTATTAAAGTAGGATGTGAATACCATGGAACAATTTGTGTGAGTGTTCCAAAGAGCACATTGAGGCTCACGGCCTTACCATTAAACAGAGAACCAAAATGTTTTCAACCATTTTCTAAATCAATGATTTAAAGAATCTAGGTAAAATAATAAATTTGAGAATGATTTAGATTGATTTTGGCCAACATGCCATTTTATTTTCTAAGATAGGTTAAGTAGTTAATTTACAAAAGAATTTGATTCCTATGAATCTATGAGAAATAAAATGAATAAATTTAGTTTAGAATTCTAAATTAGCAGAATTTATGATAAGTAAGAATTAAAGCAAATGCTTGAAAAATACTAACGTAGAGCTCACTCTCTGAGTTTTGAAGTGCGTTAGCAAGTTTCAAGATGTAAATGATGGGTAAGGTTAAAATGAACAAATATTTAAAAGAAAACGTTAAAAATACCATATACTAATTTTATAGGCAAAATGCTGCCAAAATTTACTAAAATCAAATAAATAAAAAGAAGAGATTCCATAATATATTTATAATATAAGGAAAATACTTTACGTAGTTTAAAAGTACTAGATATAGTCTACACATATTTAAAATGATGATTTTAAGCTATATGGTTAAGAAAATGATTTAAAAATCTTACGTAATTGAGAAAATGATTTAAAAACATTACGCGATGTTCAAAAATGTCAAAATATATTTATGCAATTTTAAAATGTTTGTAAAAGCGACGCGATTGTGAAAATGCAATAAAATTTCTACGCGATTAAATGATACAGCGAGTTTTACTGTCGGGCCAAAGTGGTGGACCCGGACATGTTGTGAAATAGTACTGTCAAGTGGAGACATGCTATATCTTGGTATATTGAGACTGAGGGTATTTTCGTAAATATGGTGGAATATTGAGAATAAGAGTATTTTGGTAATTTTTGATCATGTTTAGAGTGTTGTGCCAATTTGGTTGATAATTGGTGATTGGTTGAAGAGACGAATTACACCGTGTTGTGGTGTGATGGGCGTAGTGTGGTTCATTATATGAACTTGGAGGCATTAGTGTGCGGATAATTTCACATATGGACAGTGGGTTGCTCCTCTAGGCCGTGGTAACGAGCAACACACTAAGGATCTCGACAAGCACTATTCTTAATCGAGATCTTGTGGAGACTATTTAGTACAATGCTTGTAGTGTACGATGTATTGGACTGTGTACTGCTACACAATGTTTTGGACTGTGGGCTATCGACACGATGTTGGACAGTGTAATAATTTGGTTGGGCAGCCTGTGGTACTATTAGTTCTTTTCGAATCATTCTCTCAGATATCCGTGTTTAGCTCCATGGAGTAGGAACGAGTCAGTGTGTGTATCATTCATTACCTGCATTTTAATGTTTACTATAATCTGTGATAAAATGTATGATGTATTGCTTTGCTATACTGTATGTGATACGATGATATGTATTGCTGTGATGTCTGTTGTATTGTCGTTTTCTTTATTGCCATGCTGGTAGTGATGTAGATTGACTCACCTCTCTATATATATTTCTCTATATTATTATTATATTCCCGTAAAGAGTTTGAGGAAGGGGAGAAGGAACAGCCTCTTAAGATATAGTATCCGAACGAGCGACAGCCGAGTGAGCAGCACGAGGACAATGAGCAGATAGATCACCTCTATCATCTAGACTGATCTTGAGATCATGGCATTGCCAGGATTCTTCGGTTTGTGAGACTTGAGTTTCATGGAGGTTCAAAGACCTGGCGTATGCGAGAGGATAGAGGATCTGTTGTATACGTGGGACGTCTGACTGTGTCCCTATGTAGAGAGTTTATGGAGATGTTATATTTACTACTACTTTGTACTTACATCTAGAGTTGCCTTTGAATCTTAGGCGTTACTGGGAAGGAATCTTCCATGCATCGAGCGAGCTCAGTAGTGAGTCAACAACCCGGACTCATGTCCGTAGAGCTGTGGGACCTCCAGGAGTTCTGTCCTTCGATGATCTCTCTGAGGATGATCCATTGGAGGGTTAGAAATCTTTGAGGTGCACTTGGGCAATGTTATGTTTTAGCTTTATGATGACACTTTACTGCTTTGTTAAATACTTGTAGCTGTAAATTATTTGTATATTTAAGACAAAAATCATATGTATATTATGGTGTGATTATGTTTTGCTTTATTTTGTGTTCCGTGTTATTTTATTTAAAGTTATAAATATAAATAAAAAAATATTTACCACTAATATTAATTACGTATTAAATGTTTTACAACATGGGTAAGAATTTTTACTTTATTTTATTTTATTGCATCATGAATGTGATATCTCCACAAGGGTGTTACACCCTAGAGGCCGATACATTTTTTGAATTTACATACATTCTATTATGCTATTTTAATATATGAGGCATTTCATTTATTGTGTTCTTTTTTAATAAACATAATAAAGTCCTTAGAATAGTAAGTTTGATGCCATAGGACATCAAGTGGATGACTTGATCGTGAGATCCTTTTAGTTATAACACTATTCTTAAATGTCCTTAGTCAAGTATTATGGTCAATTAGGACTACAACAATGCATTGAGACTAGTATGTGCATAAACTGATGACCACATCTCACGGGTCATGGATATAAGATATCAAGTCTTCACATGGGTACATATTAGAGTAATGATGTATTGGACTAACCTGCCATGAGAACGCTACATGGATCGTTACGTGAGTGTCATAAGCGATTCTCATAGTGATAATGGTGTCTATGGTCCTTTGACCTGAAATCACTACGATTCCTACATGACGAGTTATGTGTTTTAATGCCATCAAATGTCATCTGTAATAAGGTGATTATAAAGTTGGTTATTGGATATACTGCGAATCATGCAGAGGGATGTGAGTGACCTATATGGGATTTGTCACTCCTACATAACAGGACCGATATATTCGGGCCCCCTGATTGAGTGAGACTGCGAAATGCATGGCCATGCTCAAATGAGTCAATATGAGATATTGATTTCATTTGTTTTTGACAAAGTCTACTCGAGTATCAGGAAACAAAAGATTAGACTATACAAGGGTGATGCATTCCATGCCTTGTGTTCAATCTAGATATCTTGACAAAGGGACTAAACGACAAGGAAACATTGGTCACAGAAAGGTTATGTCAAATCACTGACATTCTTATTACTTAGGTAGCAGTGATGTGTTGCTAGATACCGTACACTGCTTGTAATATTAAAATGAGATTTTAAAATTATTACCAACGTAATAAGAACCTGCAGCATCACACACATAGAGCAGACTAAAATTAGAGCAATAAATCTAAGTTGGACTCGGATTCAAATATATGCCAGACTCGTAACAGATAAGTCTAGGGTTGCACACCTTACCTTACTGCTGCTCACACTCACTTAAGGCAGTCACTATTATAAATAGTACTGCTAAGGGGCTGCTAAAATATACATATTATAAAACCCTAGCTGCACCTACAGAAAAGTGAGTGAGAGAGCGACATGTTTCTTCTCTTCTCTTCGCAACTAGTACTATGTGAGTGATGTGAGGCTCTTCTTTGTGAAAGTTGGACGTTCATGAGTCTGTTCGTGTGGATACCGTAGAGACATCGTTGCTATTACAGTGTTGGTGATTCAGTCACTTCCTTTTTTATCACGCTTCAAGAGGTAAATATTTTAAAACTCAGATTATGGCTTTTCGCATGGATCCTTGGTAGGAATCCTATTTTTTTGCTGCATGATGTATCCGTAATTCCCAACAGTGGTATCAGAGCATCTTGCGAAACCATGATTCAATTTTCTATTTTCGTTTTGCATGAGAAAACATGTTTGTTGTTCTTGTTTTTTGATAAAAGATATGATCTTTAATATGTTATTTCAGAAAACGAATGAAACCCTTTTGTGAAAACATATTTTGTTTTATGTGTTGTACGCAAAACTATGATATTGTTTTCAAAAACCCATGAAGATGTTCATATGTTCTGTGAAAATCGTTTTGCATCAAGATATATGTTTTGCAAAGCTTTCTAGTATGTATGTGATACATACAACGTTACGAAAACCTTGTTCTTGGTTTGCGGCAGCAAGGATTATGGAATCCTTGTTTTTGCATAAGCGGCGCGGTTCAAGTGTTGAACAATGGCACAAGGGTTCCCTGCTGTGCGTGAAGTATTCATATGTTTGCGGGTTTAGGGTTCATGTGTAGATACCCTCCCGCCCGCTGACCAGGCAGCAGGACCCCTGTGCTACCTCTGCGTAGTGTGTTATTCGAAAGCGCTATATTTTTTATCCAATTTTATGACTCACGAAAATAATAATGTATTATTGTTTTGAGTTTGTATGTTCTTTGTGATGCATGGTCTATGGTTATGGCCTTAGTCCTCTTTTTATGCTATTTTGGTTTTTAGAAATATGACCTGTGTGTCGTGCCTTTCTCTCTACATTCTGATTGTACATTCTCTTCTCACCTAACTCCCCTCGAATGTAAAAGAGGTTTCTATATAATGTAATTATGATGTGGAGACAAGAAGACAACATCAAGTGAGGACGTTGGTAGGAGATGCTTGGTGAAGTTAGCTTTCTTTATGCTACTCTCTTAGGGGGCCATAACCATGTCACTTGTATTATATGCCTTTTATGTATGAGATGCATGGATTATGTTTATAGTATGATAAACAGTTTAATAAATGGTAAGATCTAATAATAATAAAATTCCCTCAAAGCAAATATTAAGTCATTTTGTGATGCCTTCCAATGCGTGGCACTCGTCAAGATTAGTATCGATCAAGTGTAGGTTTGCCAAAGCAGGATCCCTTTATCTATATTAGTATCTATATTAGTAAGACGCGGTGGGATAAGGGTAATATCCAACTGCCAACCATTGGGTCTGACTTAACTAGGCCATTTCAATAGAATTGAAGGCTTAGAGGCATGAAGTTGGGCTTTAGTCCATTAGATGGACTGGAATAAGTGTTATTCACCTAACTATCTAAGAGTTACATGTGATGTAATTAGAAAGTGTTTCCTGCCTAAATAACTGAATTTTGGGTGATCAGCCAAAGCTGACTCAAAATTAGGTGAAATATAGATCTTGGCCCACTAGGAAATCTTATGATGGGATTTTCCGAGTTAATGCTGAGGGTCATTGACTTGAATAAAATAGTGGGAGACATATTTAATTAAAAGACCTCATTAAATATGTTTATGGCATGATACTTATATTTTGCATATTTCTGTTGATAGATTACTATGGCAACAAACACATCAAGTAACTTATTAGTGCGATCCGTCCTTGAGAAGGATAAGTTGTCTGGAACGAATTTTCTAGACTGGTACAGGAATTTGAGGATTGTCCTTAAGCAAAAGAAAAAACTGTATGTACTAGAACAGCCTATTCCTGAGCCACCTGCTACTAATGCCCCTAGAATTTAAAAGAATGGTTATAAGAAGCATCAAGATGATGCCTTCGACATCGGATGCCTTATGCTGGCCACCATGAACTCTGAGCTCCAAAAGCAACACGAGAATATGGATGCCTATGATATGATCGTACACCTTAAGAAACTCTATCAAGAGTAGGCCAAGCATGAGAGGTACGAGGTCTCTAATGCACTATTTCAGTGCAAGCTGGTAGAAGGAAGCCCTGTTGGTGCTCATGTACTCAAGATGATTGTGTACATTAAAAACCTCGAGAGACATGGTTTTCCTTGGGCCAAGAGTTGGCCACTGACTTAGTCCTGCAATTGTTGGCAGAAAGTTTTAGTCAATTTGTCATGAACTACAATATGAATGAAATTGACAAATCATTACCAGAGTTAATAGGCATGTTGAGAACTGCTGAACAAAACATAAACAAAGGCAAAGGAAAGGCCATAATGATGGTCCAAAAGAATAAGGGCAAGAAACAATAGAAAAAGCCCAAGGACAATTGGAAAGGCAAGGGCAAGGATAAGTCTAAGCCCAATACTTATGGATTGAAACCAGCGAGTGGAGTGGCTAAGTAAATTACGTGCTTTCACCGTGGTTAGACCGGACATTAGAAGAGAAACTGTGCCAAGTTCCTAGAGGAGCTCAAGAAAAAGAAGGGAAATGAGACTTCCACTTCAGGTATTTTTGTTGTTAAAGTCAATTTATCTACTTTTGCATCATGGGTATTAGATACTGGATGTGGGTCCCACATTTATGTAAATGTGTAGGATCTAAAGAGTAGTAGACCATTGATGAAGGACGAAGTCGACCTACAAGTGGGAAATGGAGCAAAGCTTGCTGCATTAGCTGTAGGGACTTACTTATTATCTTTGCCTACTTAGCTTGTAATAGAGTTAGAGAACTGCTATTTTGTCCCTGCTATTAGCAGGAATATCATTTCTATTTCTTGTTTGGACAAGAAAGGTTTTTCTTTTATTATAAAGGACAAATGTTGTTCCATTTATATGAATGATATTTTTTATGGTAGTGCACAATTGAGTAATGGACTTTATGTCCTTGATCTCGAAACACCCGTCTATAACATAAATACAAAGAGGTTTAAATCAAACGATCTGAACCCAACTTTTCTCTGGCATTGTTGTTTGGGCCACATAAATGAGAAACGCATCTCCAAACTCCATAAAGATGGAATCTTGGACTCGTTTAATTTTGAATCATATGAGATATGTGAATCTTGTTTGGAAAATCAAACACAAAGAGTCACACAATGCAATAAGATAAACCAAACCACCAAACCCAAAAGATTCTAACTTGAGCTCCTTCATTCTGCCTTCTATGGCGCAATCTCCTATAAGTCTTTAACTTCCAAGCAGTTCCTCAAACCATACTTACGCCAGATATTCTTTTCCTAAGAAAATCAGTTCTCCAAAACCTCTTGGACGCCTCAGTCCACAAACCTTACAGATTTTATTTAACTACCCTTTTTCTAACCCCTTGGCTCAACAATTCTAGAGGTAACACAGCAAGGGTGTAAATGTAAACAAATCCTAAGAAAGTTCAGTCATACCAGCTGAGCTTCTTTCTAAAAGAACTTCTATTACCTTAATACACCTAGGTAAAGTCATAGTTTCCCGCAGACACAAAACATTACACATTGAGTGGGCCAATACTCAGTATCATGTAACTGTGCAACAGTAGCTACCGACACTCGACCTATGGCAAGCCATGCCTTCCTTTCCCAAACATCTCAATCAAGACATAAGGAAAAGCACAACATACGGAGAAACTTTTAACATGTCTAAGCATAGCCAGTCTATACCCCGGCTTAATAGGATGAACTGCGCTCTGATACCACCTAATGTAACACCTCTTAATTTAATAACCACAACACAATCATCATTATACCACGGTCACTAAATTTTGGCATGCTACAACTCAAATAACAAGTTTTCCATATTCAACTATTTTGCATACAAAGAAATTATGAGCCACGAATGAAATATGTTTATCCCATAGCTCCCAAGAGTACAATTACGAGTGAAGTACATTAAATATATATATATATATATATATATATATATATATATATATATATATATATATATATAATGATTACAAGGTACTATTAACATGAAAACGTAACACTTACATACTCAAATAACAAAAGACATGTACCAAAACACTAAAGGGGTAAGTAGTAACCTCGGGATAGGTACTACTTGTGGACAGAGCCACTACACCTATATACAATGAAATGTTTGGTGTCTCGTTCGACCCGCTAGGCATCAATGCCCCCATGAAGCTGCATTAGCATGTTACCAAGGAAATCCCGTCTCAACGCCATCACAAGAACTAGAAAGTCAACATAACCACAACCAGCCAATTCAACCGTGTCCCATCCACAGCCTTTATCGAACACAAAATAAAGCGGGACAATACAATGAAGAGGTGAGATATCCTACATCATTACCAACACGGCAGCAAAGGAACGTAACATGAATGACGTAGTCATTCTATACATACAGATAATTCAGATATATTCAAGTTATCAATTTCATGTATATATATATCATCAGAAAAGCATATCCCATAATCATATAAATATTAACAGCACTATAACAACAGACACCCATCATAGATATATGAATAATAAATTATGTCACCATAATATGTATGTTGACCATGCCATGACAATATGTGAACTGACCATGCATATGCACAATACATATGCTGACCACCCTCATGTACAATGTACTCATTTCCTACTCCATGGAGCTAGACATAAAACATTCAGAGAGAATGATCAGAGGGACATGCCAGTACCTCGTCAGCTGTAAAATCAAATGCTTTCCAGAAAATAATCAATCATTTAGCCTAGTAAGGCTTTATACAACGACATTCCCACAAGATCACGATATAAGACAGTGTCTCATGTCAAGATCATCAGTGCGTTTGCATCGGTTTGTCCCATGGCCCAGAGGGGCTACCAACTGTCCGCTATGAGACACCCACGCCCCGACGCCCCCAAGGTTAACTATAGGACCTACACTAGTCTATTCGCACTCGCACTAAGGTGTGATTCAACTCCTAGGCAACATGGCCTTAACAATAGTTCAACCACCGTTGTACCATTCCCAATGGTATTAAAGCAACCGTCCATACAATTGTTCAATATCATTTTCATCAGTGATATTATATTGCCGTCCATGCGACTACATAGTACCACTGTTATCTGGGTTTCCTCTGATAACCAGTCCCATCTAACTCACTCATCTATCTGACGTTTCTGGTTATAAAGGTGAACCACATCTGACTAAATCGTCCATCTAATGTTTCTTAGATCGGTACTTCGATTCCATAATTACAATATCAATACATGCTTCAATCATGCTCGTCTTTCTCAATCATGCCACAATGCATGTGGATTCAATGCGTATATATATATATGTACATACATAGGTTCACAATGATAACATAACTTATCTAAATTCTCAAGCCACAACAAATCAGTATTAAGATCTCAAAGGTAAACACATACTATTCAAAGTTACTACGAAAGTTATGCTTTAATTACATTATGTTCTTGCATTTACTTTCTTAGAATATTTACTTTAAATTCCACACAACCCTCCTCACACTCATTTTCTTTCTTTATCCAAACCTCGCTCTAAGTTTTATGATAAGGTCGTGTTCTTTATCCTTTCCATATTATGAGTTCCTAATTAAGTGTATATTCATTTATTTAACTAAGTTCTAGCTCGTTAAAGGTCACATAATGAGTGCCCAATGAGACTGTGAGCCTCCAAGGGACTAGAAAAGCTAACTATTCTTCATTACCCAAGGTACACGGCCGTGCCAAAATGCATTGCCTGGAGTACACGACCATGCCAAATTACATGGCCTAAGCCGTGTACGCCTCTGTAAAAACATTCCTTTTTACGTTGCACGATTACACGGCTATGCAACATTGAACAGCCTAGGCCGTGCCTACCTCTGGCCTGGGGATCTAACGCCAGAAACTTGCAAAAATGCTCCCCCAAGCCTCCAAATCGAATGGGTATGAATCCCTTGCTTCCCAAACACATATTCAAGCATTTATATACTTTCATATCCATCAAAATTCATAATATTAAGCATAGAAATCATACAACACATTCAAATCATACATTATTAAAAATCACAAGCAAAGTGAGCAACCCATAAAAATGGATTCTCCACCATTAACACCAAAAACTTTCCCTCACCACCAAGATTGGGTGAAGAGGATTATCTCCCTCTTACCTTAAGAGAAAACAAGAGAACAAACTCCTTGATGCCTCTTGAAATTCGTCCAACACCTCCAAGAAAATCCCTCAAAAGCTTCAAGCTTTGAGCTTCAATGGTGGAAGAAGATGAAGATGGATTTAGGGGATGACCTCCAAGGAGAAAAGGCTTAAGATGAGGAGAGGAATCAAGATCCTTGATTGGCTTGAACAAAAGAGCTTGAGTGGCCTCCAATGGTGCCTTGGCCGTGTGGGAGAAGAGAGGAAGAGAGGAGAGTGTGCATGAGAGAGAGATGAGAGAACATGAGAGATGAGAGAGAAAAGTGAAATGAATTTGAAATGGGAAATGAGGAATGAAATTGTGATGACTTTGGTTATCTTTCCCCTCCTTCCAGCCGTGCAGCCCACTTGAGAGGAGATGGAGAGTGATGGTTGGGTAGGAAGCTTCCATGAAGCTTCCTTGAGAAGTTTTACACGTTTCTCGATAAAGTGAATGATGATGATGTCATAAAAGTAACTAGATAGAAATAATCTACTAGAGCTATTACTCAGTAGACAAAAGTTACAGTTAGCAGAAATAATATTTTATTCTCTCATAGATAATAAAATATACTGTGATTTTATTTATCATTTAAAATCTTGAAAAATAAAAACTTCGTAAATTGTGTCCAGCCTCAAGTTTAGTAAAATCCCCCGTCGATGTCTCTATAGTTAAAATTTTTCGACCTCAGGGAAAATATTTCATTTTTTCGGCCTCACTCAGCGTGTACGCAAATCGAGAAAAAAATATTAAAATAATCAAACAATTCCAAAAATTTTAGAAAAATTCCTAAAAATCATAAATATTATGAAATGATTATTTATAATGAAATAAATAATTTTTGGGATGTTATAGATGAAGAAAGAGAAGGTCTGGTCGCCCTATTTAAGAAGGAGGCAGAGTCCGGATCGTTCATTGACTGGCAACTCCTAAATGACGAGATGGTGAAACACATTACTCAGAGGATCCCGCTTGAGATTTTGTTAAGGTTGCCTAGAAGGACGCTGCATCAAAGGTCAATGAGCTAAAGAAGAAACTGGCAGACTCCAAATCCAAACTCAAGAAGGAGAGGGCTAACTCTAAAAAGACCATTGCTAGCCTCTGAGCTAAGATTCAGCAACTAGAAAGGGATTATATGGAATTGGAGACGATTTGCACAAACATAAGTGGCGAGCAATTCTAGAATGCAGTCACCCAAGTCCAGTTCCTTAATCCTGGGGTTGCACTGGCCTTGGATGGATTGGACTGCTAGAAGTTGATTTCCAACTGTCACCTGGTATTAGCTCAGGAAGTTCAACATGCCAATCAAGCTTCTATCGGGGTCCCTTCCACCACTGACCACGATGTAACTCAGGCTAAAGGGGATGGAAGTGCAGTGGGTGTGGTCTATCCAGTCCCGGAGGGTAGTGATGCTGAGGCCTAGCTTGTTTTTCTTTTCCTCTACTGCTTTCCCTTGCCCCCTACGTAGGGTGTTTAATTTTTGTAAAGATAATTTCCCAGTCGTCAGGATGTATCAAACCCTTTCTTTTTATAATATGATGTTCTTCTTTTCCCATGGTTCATGTTGGGTACAACGCCCATTATTAATGTACATTTAGTAACCATTTAGGGACTTAGGATAATATTCGCTTAAAACCTTGGGTTGGGGGTCCAACGCCTAGAATTTTTTAGCACTCGAAATTCTATTGAGGACTAAGGCAAAATAGAAGGTAACCCATAACTGGGGTCATTAATGTTAATGGTCTAGTTAAGAAAATTGCCTAATACTTAGGAATTTTTAAGTTTAGAACTAATTTAACATAAGACATCCACGAAAGGTACTTAATGGCAAACCACAGATGTCATAACTTGTGTTGCCAATTAATTTCACAACCACAAAATGGTTATTGCCAAGTGTTGAGGATTTTGGTATGGGCCCATAACTTGCAACCAAAACAATCAAATGGGTTTTGTGGGTTATTCTTCTTAACATGGAATTTAAGAAACCCTGGATCCTATAGGGAACGGGCTCTAGACACTCTCAAGGCATTTCCTGACTTGAGGGTTATTAGTTTAAAAGAAACCCAGGATCCCATAAGGAATGGGTTTTGTAGACAATCTCAAGGCGTGGTCCGGCTTGAGGGTCTTTAAACCTTAAAAAGAAGCCCCTAGATCCCACGAGTAGGCTCTATAGACATTCTTAAGGCGAATTTCGGCTTGAGGGTCTTTGAGACTAGAGAGTGCAAGTAGATGTATAAAAATAACTTCCTTATTTTATTGATTGAATGAAAAATCGAAGTCCGTACAAAGTATACCCACAAAAACTGGGCTAAATCACATAAAAAATAAACTAGGAGACTAGGCCTTAAAAGGAACTTAACTATAGTACTTTTTGAGTTTGTCTACATTCTAATAGTTTTTTATTGGCTTGCCTATTAGTGTCTCCAGGGTGTATGCTCCCTTACCAGTACTGATCATGATCCGATAAGGGTTTCCTAATTTGGGCTAACTTCCCTTGGGAGACATTCCTACCACTGATGTCTGTACTCTGAAGTACTAGATCACTTGGTTCAAATTTTCTTTGGACAACTTTCAAATTGCATCAAGCTATCATTTTCTATTTGAGGGTGATGTCACGTATATGAACAATGCACCTTATTTCTTCTAGAAGATCTAAGTCTTCTCTAATCAATCTGGGGTTGTTGTCTAGTGAGAATTGTTAGTGACACTTCCTCTATCTCCAATAAGATCATAGCCTCGCACCCATAAGTGAGTTTAAAGGGGGTTTTACCTATTATGGTATGAGGCATAGTCCGGTAGGCCCAGAGGACATGGTCAAGTTGCTCGGCCTAGTTTCCCTTGGCTTCGTCCAACCTTTCTTTAATTCCTTAAACAATAACCTGGTTAGCAGCTTCAGCTTATCTATTTGTCTTGGGGTTCTCAATAGAAGTGCAATGATGCTTGATTTTTAGCTCAGCAAGCAGCTCTTTGAAACCCTTATCTTTGAACTGGGTTCTGTTGTCCATCACAATGGACTCTGGAACCCCAAACCTGATTATGATGTGATGCCAAGTGAACTTTTGGATCCTAACAAAAGTGATTGTGACTAGGTGCTTGAGGGAACGAACCCAGGATATCAATACTCCATCTGTAGAATGGTCAGGGTATTATAGTCATGGATAGTTCCATTGGAAGAGCTTGTTAATGGTCTAAGTGTCACTGGCATTTATCACAGACTCAAACATGTGCGAGGGAGTCAGCTTCCATCGTTAGCCCCCTAAGTGGTGTCTGTAACTACCCTCATAGACCTTGGCCAAGACATATTTTGCTTCCTTCGGCGTGAGGCACTTGAACAAAGGTTAAGAGAAACCACAGCAATATAGTTATCCATTATGGATAGTGTACTGGACCGCAGTTCTGACCAGCTTAGTGGCCTCTTTTGGATCATTATATTGGGTTCCATATTGTAAGTATTCCAATATCAGGGTGAGCCACGTGCGCTCCACTCCTTCCACTTGAAAAATGGTTGTGTCCGAGATGGAAGGTTGAGCAAAAGTTTCTTGGATCATGAAGTGATTATTGCCTAGGCTCTTGGTATTGGCCAATTTAGACAAGAGGTCCGCCCTGGAGTTCTGCTTCCTAGGGATGTGCTCAATCTTGGTAGCCTGAAAGATCCTGAGGAGCTCTTGGATTTTAGCTAAATATCTCTGAAGGAGGGCCTCCTTAACTTGATAATCACCTTGGATTTTGGAGGTCATAAGTTGGGAGTCACTGAAAAGTGTGATCTTAGCCGCTTCCATGTCCTTGGTCATTACTAGTCCAACGATGCATACTTCGTACTCCACTTAGTTGTTTGAAATGGGAAACTCAAACTTCATGGAGTTCTCGACTGTTACCCCTTCAGAATTTTCTAAATTTACACTGGAACCACTTTCTTTGGGGTTCGAGGATCCATCAACAAATATGGTGTAAGAAATTCCCTCAAGATCACCGAGGTCCGATGTGAGTTCTGTTAGGAAGTTTGAGAGCACTTAAGCCTTAAGTGCTAGTCGTGGCTCATACGTGAGTCTAAACTTGAATAGCTTGATGGACCAAGCGATCATTCTTCCTACAAGGTCTGGCTTGTGCAATATTTGAAGGGTGTTTGGTCCATCCTCACCACCACCGGATGGCACTGAAAGTACTATTTGAGTCTTCTAGCCGTGGTGATGAGTGCGAAGGAAACCTTTTCAATTTTTTGGTAGTGAAGCTCTAGCCTTGCAATACCTTATTTATGAAGTAAACTGGCTTTTGCCCTTCCACCATCTCCCGAATCAATACTGAACTTACAACCTCTTTGTGAACTAAAAGGTACAAGTACAGTGTCTTATCGGGATCTAGTCTTGTTAGTATAGGGGGAGAGGACAGAAGATTCTTCAATGATGTAAAGGCATCTTCATACTCCTAAGTCCACTCAAAATCTTTTCCTTTTTTGAGCAATCTGAGGAAGGGAAGAGATTTATAAGAAGCTTTAGCAAGGAAATGTGTGAGGGCCATAATTCAGTCTGTAGCTATTGCACTTCATTGATACTCTATGGGCTGCGCATGTTGAGCACCGCTTCGCATTTTTCTAGATTTGCCTCAATCTTGCTGTGAGTTAGTATGAAACCCAAGAACTTGCCTACTTAGACCCTGAAGGCATACTTCTCTAGATTAAGCCTCATATTATGCTTTCGAAGTTGTGCAAGTACCTCTTCGAGGTCCATAATGTGTGATATGGACTATGGGATCTTCACTATCATATCATCGATATATACCTCGAGCATTTTTCCCACTTGGTATTCAAAGACCTTATTCATCATTCTCTAATAGGTGGCTCCTATATTTTTCATTCCAAACGGCATAACCCTGTAATAGTAGCTCACCATGTCAGTGATGAAAGCGGTCTTGTCTTCATCTATCCAGAGTACATCGGGATCTAATTGTATCTAGATCATGCATCCATAAAAATCAGCACACGGAATCTAGAGGAGCTATGATAAACACAATTTTCGTATATTAGTTAACCATCATATTTAGTTACTTAGACCTCTTATATGTTGGGAATTACGGATACATCACGCAGTGGAAAAATAGGATTCCCATCGAGAATCCATGCGAAAAGCCATAATCCAAAATTTTAAAAGATTTACCTCTAGAAGCGTGATCAAAAGGAAGGACGTGAATCACTAACACCGTAATAGAAATGATGTCTCTGTGGTATCCACATGAACAGACTCACTAACGTCCAACGTCCACAAAGAGGAGCCTCACGTCTCTCACACAGTGCTAGCTGCGAAGAGAAGAGAAGAAACCTGTCACTCACTCACTCACTTTTCTGTAGGTGCGGCTAGGGTTCTGAATTGTATATATTGGCAACCCCTTAGCAGTACTATTTATAATAGTGACTACCTTAAGTGAGTGTGAGCAGCAGCAAGGTAAGCTATGCAACCCTAGACCCATCTGTTATGAGTCTGGCCCATATTTGAATCCGAGTCCAACTTGGATCCATTGCTCCAATTTTAGTCTGCTCTATGCGTGTGACCCTGCAGGTTCTCATTACGTTGGCAGTAATATTAAATCTCATTTTAATATTACAAGCAGTGAGTGGTATCTAGTAACACATCGCTACTACCCAAGTAATAAGAATGTCAGTGAATTGACATAACCTTTCTGTGACTAATGTTTCTGTGTCGTTTAGTCCCTTTGTTAAGATATCTAGATTGAACACAAGGCATGGATTGTGTCACCCTTGTATAGTCCAATCATTCGTTTCCTGATACTCGAGTAGACTTTATAATAACAAATGAGATCAATATATCATATTGACTCATTTGAGCATGACCATGCATTTCGCAGTCTCACTCAATCAGGGGGCCTGAAGATATCGCTCCTGTTATGTAAGAGTGACAAATCCCATCTAGGTCACTCATATCCCTCTGCATGATTCGTAGTATGTCCAATAACCAACTTTATAATCATCTTGTTACAAATGACGTTTGATGGCATTAAAACACACAACTCCTCATGTAGGAATTGTAGTGATTTCAGGTCAAAGGACCACAGACACCATTGTCACTATGAGAATCGCTTATGATACTCACGTAACGATCCATGTAGTGTTCTCATGGTGGGTCAGTCTAGTACATCATTACTCTAATATGTACCCATGTGAAGACTTGATATCTCATATCCATGACTCATGAAATGTGGTCATTGTAACACCCTTTCTAGGGATGTCACATTTATGATGCAGAAAATAAAAATAAATAAAATCCTTACCCAAGTTATAAAAATATTTGATACTTAAATAATATTTGTGATATATATATAAATATATATATATATATATTTTCCTTTTATAATTATAACATTAAATAAAATAACACGGAAACACAAAATATAACAAACATAAACTCACCATAATATACATGTAATTCTTGTCTGAAGTATACAATTAATTTACAACTATTAATATTTAATAGAAACAGTAAAAGACAGTATACTACTAAAGCATACACCTAAGATATGAGCCCTCGTCATCAGACAAATTCCTTAGTTAGGAATGTCTTGACCGATAGAAATTCGACCCAAAAGTGTATCGAAGTTCTCTCTAGGAGTATAGTGAAACTCGTCCCACAACTCCCTAATAGGTAAAATAAACTCTACAAAAGCAACCGTGTAACGTGTAGTAACCAACCCCTGCCGAGTCCTACTATTGATAAAGTCACGTTACCACTATACTCTATGTGTCCAGGTGTCCCAGTGGACATACCAAGCCTCGGCGCCTTCGAGAAATTGTAGCCTAAAGAAACCTAAGCTGTCCTCCTCTTTCCGCCATTGTAGTCTTTGATGATTTAAACATAAAATAGAAACAGATAAAACAATACAATGAAGAGGTGAGACAATCTACACCATTACCCGCATGGCAATAAAGAAAATGACAATACAAACAAATATCACAACAGTACATACCAACATTACATACATAATATAACAAAGTAATACACATTAAAATAACACATACCATTATATCATGCATAATATATTAAAGCAATATATATTGAAATAACATGTATCATACATAATTTATTAAAACAGTACATCATATATTATATCACAGAATATGATAAGAAGTAAAGTGCAGAGGATGCATGAACAGTAAAATGCAGGTAATGCATGAACACACACTGACTCGTTCCTACTCCATGGAGCTAAACACGAATATCTGAGAGAATGATCCGAATAGAAACTAATAATACTTTATGGTGCCCAACCAAACTATTGCCTTTGTCAAACGTCGTGTCTATAGCCCACAAATGGTCAAAACATCGTGTAGCAAGATTACAGTCCAAACATCGTGTACCACAGGCATAGTACTTATTAATCTCCTCAAGATCTCGATTAAGAATAGTGCTTGTCAAGATCATTAGTGTGTTGCCCGTTACCACGGCCCAGAGGTGCTACCACTATCCACATATGGGATCCTCCGCACACTAATGCCTCCAAGTTCATAAATGAACCACACTACGCTTATCACACCAATTACGGTGTAATTCGCCTCATCAATCAATGGCCAATTATAAACCAAATTGGCACAACACTTTAAACATGATCTAAAATTACAAGAATACCCTTATTATCCAAATTTTACCATAATTACAAAAAATTACCAAAATACCCTTTGTCACCAAAAACCAAAGTATAGTACGTCCCACATGACAGTACTAACAAAATACCAAAGTATAGTACGTCCCACCTGACAGTACTACACCACAACATGTCCGGGTCCACCACTTTGGCCTGACAGAAAAACTCACTGTATCGATTAATCGCGTAGGAATTTTATCGCATTTTCACAATCTCGTTATTTTCATAAACGTTTTTAAATCATGTAAATATATTTTGACATTTTTAAACATCATAAAATTATTTTCTCAATCGCGTAGGATTTTTAATTCATTTTCTTAACTGAATAGCTTAGAATCATTATTTTTAATATGTGTAAAACTATATCTAGTACTTTTAAAATACGTAGAGTATTTTCCTTGTGTTCTAAATATAGTATGGAATCTTTTCATTTTAAGCGTCAGATTTTAATAAATTTCGGCAGCATTTTGCCTATAACTCAGTATAAGGTATTTTTAACGTTTTTCTCTAAATATAGTTTATTTTATTTTTACCCAATAATTTCACTTTGAAACTCACTAACGCGCTTCAAAATTTGTAAAATGAGCTTTACGTTAGTATTTTTCAAGCGTTTGATTTATTTCTTATTTAAACTAAATTCTACTAAGTTAAAATTCTAGGACTGAATTAATTCCTTTGATTTTCTCAATGATTCTTTGGAATCGATTTGTTTAATAAAATCATTACACATCCTATCTTAGAAAATAAAATGGAATGTTGGCCAAATCAAAAATAAAATGGTATTTGATTATACACTAAATGACATGTTGGCCATAATTAACTTAAATCATTTTTAATTTAATTATTTTACCTAGATTCCTCAAATCAGTAATTTAGAAAATTCTTGAGAACATTTTAGTTCTCTTTTTGGATGTAAGTAGTGAGCCTCATAGTGTATTCTTTGGAATACTCATACATTTCGTACATGGTATTCACATCCTACTTTAATAATTATATAATTATAAACACATGCCATTATATAATCACATACGAAATACATACAATTATTTAAAACCATAAACATGCATAATGAAAATAATGAAAGCTATAATCATGCATAGTAAAATAATTCACAAATAGGAAAGCATTTAAACAATCACAAAAATATTAAAAACCATAAACAATCACACAAATAATGATACAATCAATAAAACAATCACACAAATAATGATACAAACAATAAAACAATCACACAAATGAATCCTTATGGATTCTACACACACATGCAAATCCATTTTCTCATCACCACTTAGGGTTGATGAGATTAAATCTCCCTCTTACCTCTTGTAGACAATTTAATCGGTTTGTTTTCCTCCTTTCCTTCCAATTTCGTGTGACTCCCAAACAAATCCCTAAAATTCTTAAACAATTAATAAAAACACATACAAGGTACAAAATAGAAAAACCATGGAACAATCATGGTTAGAAAAATTAAAAATCCAATATTGAACCATAGAAACAAAACTTACCCTTAAGAAAGTAAGCAAAAGGTTGGATTTTGGGCAAGATAGAGTAGGAATTTGGAAAAACTTTGTGAATGAAAAGTGTTTAGAATAGGATTTGGGTTCAAGAAAAGCTGAGATAAAATTATAGGTGTTTGGGTGTGTGTGTATAGGTCTTTGGCGAAATTGAGAGAAAGAAAATAGAAGAAAAGTAGCTTGGGTTCTTGGTAGTTTTTGGAGAGAAAATAGATGCTTTGATTTGTGATAAGTGTGAAATAGAATTGAAGAATGAAATGGAAGAGCTGCTGCCATAGTGAGTGTTTTTGGGTGAGGTTGAGTGTTGAATTTTGCTAGGTAAATATCCTAATATGTGTTCACATGGTGTGCACATGATTTATGACACTTGGAGGCTTCTTGAACCTTGTAGAACCAAGCCAACTAAGGCTCCTTACTGCTGCCCCAAAACCGTGCAGCCTTCCCCCATTTTAGTGGCTTAATTGTTCTCCAATTACACCTATTTTCATGCTAATTAATTAGGTAATTAGTTAAGTTAATTATCCTAACCAATCTTAATTAACATACTAATAATATAACTAATTAATTTAACATATATTATAACCTTTAATCAATATTAGGATATCTAATTAGTATTTAGATTATAATAAATTAAGAATTAAACTAGTTCACTTAGTTAGCTAATTAAGTAATTAGATTAGTCAAATTAAGCTTAATTAGCTACTAATCAAAGTCAAGCCTACAATTTTTGACTTAATCCTAACCCTTGATTCATCTTTAATTCCTAACCATAGATTAGATCTAAGGTAGATATTACTTGGTCATAAACCTATCATTCTAATCTCACCATTGATTAAATCAATGGCTTAGGTTAAAGGCTTCATCATTAAGTTTTCATCCAACGGTCCAAATGAAAACACATGCTTCCTTAGGTGTCCAATTCCTATTGGTTTAGAAAGTCAAGCCTACTTTTGTTGACTTGCTCTCATTGGTTAGAAATTGTCCAGTCAGCATAGTTGACTATTTTTCCTAAACGCGGGTCCCACAGCACTTTTAAAGATTTGTGGTCAAACCGAAGCAGATTTTTACTATTTTTGAGACAGTAGGTACTGTATCATAAAATAATATTATAAAAATATAAAATTATTTTATTACGCAGTTAAATCGAAAAATTACGAGATTAATATATATATCAATCAATTGGGTTTAGTAAGATCCCCCCACTCCAATTAATTAAAATAAGATTTTTCCGGAAAATTATTATTTCCCTGGCTCGAGCAAATCACACACAACTGATCAAGTACACTCACGAAACAGTCAAATTTAATTTACTGCTCACAGAATTCACAAAACAGTACATTTCGGGACTATATTGTAATTATCCCAAAAGTTGGGGTGTTACAGTCATCAGTCTATGCATATACTAGTCTCAATGTGTTATTGTTGTCCTAATTAACAATAATACTTGACTAGGGATATTTAAGAGTAGTGTTGTAACCAAAAGGATCTCACGATCAAGTCATCCACTTGATGTCCTATGGCATCAAACTTACTATTTTAAGGACTTTATTATGTTTATCAAAAAAGAACACAATAAATGAAATGCCTCATATATTAAAATAAGCATAATAGAATGTATGTAAATACAGAAAAAAGTATCGGCCTCTAGGGCATACACTAATATTATATGCTTAATTGATTGATTTTGGCCATATTTTATAAGTTTAGGTTCAAATTGAGCTTAATTGTATTTTTCAGCATTATTGGGAATTTTACATTATTTCTCTCTTTTGGACATACTTTGAGTTCTAGACATCTAAAAATTATGAATTTTACCTTATGAAAAATCTGAGAGAAAGATCTACAACTTTAATGCAGAGCTCGAAGGCTGAATCAGATGTCTAGAGGTCATATTGGGCCACGAAGTCAAAACAGAGATACTATCGCTAGAACCCAGGCGATGTATAAAGATTGGGCCATAATTTTGGCAATTGGTGTCTTTTGGAACTAAAACTAGTATCATTTGAAATCTGAGATATAGATATTCAATTATTATGAAGATCACTTATTAAAACTGTGATGTTTTGATGGTGTTTTCACCCTTTGAAATTGGTTGACGAGTTCAGAGAGTTGTTAAGAATGTTTTGAGCATAAGTCTCTCATCCTAAACCCAAATTTTACAAATTAGGTGTCTAATTAAAGCTAAAAGGATGATGATTAACCCTAAGCTGAGGAAAAGCTTAGATTTTTAATTTTAGAGATAGTTATTTAAGCAGTAGCAGCAACTACGAAACTCAACCCTAATTTTTTCTTAGCCGTTCTTGCTTGCACTTTCTCTCTTCATCTTTCTTCTTCTCCCTTCTCTCTAAGTTTCTTTCTTTTATGTTTCTCTTCCCTCTCATTCATGGATGAGAGGGAAGAACCTTATAATTAATCTTAGGGATTGACAGTCTTGATGTTTAATTCTGAGATCTTGTTTTGATTGTTTTACATTTAATTATTGATCAAGTTTCTATTTACTTGTTAATCAAGTTTCTGTTTACCTATTTTGATTTTGTTAAATCTTAATTGAATTACTTAATTTGATTTGGATGTTAATATGATAATTACATAATTACCACATGTTAATAAGGATTACAGAGACTAAACAATGCATCAAAGGCTTTTTGGATATTGTTTGTTAAGCTTAGTTGAATTCTGAGTTTTAGATTAATTTAGGATTAGATAGGTTCTTATTTCATTTAATCTTGATTAATTAAATTCTAATGCTTATCTTGTAGAGAATTTATTTATCATCTTAAGGCTTCTTGATGTGATCTAAGACCAAGAATCTTATTAGCAATTAAAAGTTTACTTGAATTATGAGTTTTAAGTTAATTTAGGATTAAATGTGTGCTTAATTCATTTAATATTGATTAATTAATTTCTAGATTCTTATCTAGTAGAGAATTCATTGATCATCTTAAGACTTCTTGATGTGATCTAAAGTCAAGAACTTGGTTAACAATTGAATGGATTCTTAGTGTTTAAGGATGGATTAAACTTAAGAATAGTTGATTTCCTAGGATTGATTGTTTACTTAATTATGTTTATAATTTTTAATTAATTTTTATTAATTAATTCTATAACCTTTTCCCCCTATTTGTTAAATTCTTAATCTAATTGCTTAATTAGAGTGATCTAAGGGCTCGACCTAGTTGTGCCGTATACTACAAGTAATTTGGTGAATCAATTTATAAATTGATATAATTTGATAGTCTCAGTAGCTATCAAGTTGTCAACTAGTTTGTCCACATTGGGGAGTGGGTATAGATTTTTAGGGCAGATATTGTTCAAGTCTGTGTAGTCCACGCATATCCTCCACTTTGTATTGGATTTCTTCACCAGGACTATGTTGGATAGCCAAGTTGTGTAGGCTATTTCCCTGATGAAGTTAGTACTGAGTAGCTCTTTCACTTGTTCTTCAATAACCAACTGTCTCTCTAGTCTAACTTTCTTATTCTTCTGGGAGACTAGCCTCGCATCTTTCCTTATAGATAGGTGATGGCAAATGAAGGCGGGGTCGAGCCCATGCATGTCGGAGGACATCCAAGCGAAGAGGTCTTTGTTTTTCTTCAAGAGCTTAATCAACTGGTGATTCTCTTCTTCCTCCAAATTTACTCCAATCTTGATGACTTGATCTGGCTTGCTTCCAAGTTAGAGTAGCTCTAGTTCACCCTCCAGCTGGGGTCAGGTACCCCAGATTTCTTCACGAACATCTAGCTTAGTCATGAGGACATTGACTTGGTCTAAACTGGGCTAGAGGTGCTGACTTTTGCTTTCTTGGGTGTCCAGTTGATCTTGAGGCTTTTATTGTAACATTTACTCATCATGATCTGATCCCCCTTGACCATGATGACCTCATTATTCTTGTTGAGGAATTTCATAGCCAAGTAGGTAGTAGATACCACGACGCCAAGTGCATCCAGAGCTGGATGGCCCAAGATGATGTTGTATTCTATGGGGCAGTCCATGACCAAAAATTTGACCTTGATAATCCTGAAGAGTTTAGTGCTCCCAAGGTCAGGTAAGTCTCAAAATACCTTAATGGAGTGATCTTTAGCCAGTGAAACTGATGAGCTTCTCTTCATAGGGAATTAGCTTTGAGCGTAGAACTTCTAGCTTTTGGTATAGCTCCATGAACATGATGTCCACCAAGCTCCCCTAGTCCACGAAAATGCACCAGACCTTGGCATTAGAGATTATCCCAAAAACAACCAGTAGATCGTCATAATCTAGGATAATCTCATTGTAGTATTCGTCTGAAAAGGAGATAGGGGTGCCTTCCGATCTCCAACCCGTGGTTTGGGTGTGGAGTGGGAGACGCTCAACACTGCCATCCTTAGCACTTTCTTTAGGGCTCCATTAGATGACCCATCACCCACAAAACCACCTCCAATAGTGTTGATGGTATAGTTAATCTGGGCATGGTGGTCATCATTGTTGTCTGACAGTGTTCTGGTTTTGATTCTGCCAGTTGTTAGTATTGCAGCGAGGTGGAGTCTAGGACCTTCTCCTAGGACTCTAGGTTCTTCTTTTTTGGCACAAAGATAGGCATCATTGAGGGCTGCGTCTTCTTACCCTCTGTCCTCCATGGCACCCATTGTTTTAGACATGGATAATGTACTGATCCTATTGTCCTACCCTAATTAGGGAGTCAATAGCATCACAAAGTTGGAAACAATCTTCAGTATCATGGTTGTAGCCCTTGTGTCATGAACAATACTTGTTATGATCCTTCTATACATGCTTCTTCAAAGGGGCTAGCCTCTTAATATCCCAGAATTCAGATTGAGACACTTCCCTTAGAATTGTTGCACGTGGAGTGTTCATGGGAGTGTAGTGATGAGTGTAAAATACACTCATCTTTTAAGTTTATTTATAAGGATTTTTAATTTATATTTATTTAGTTTTTGTTTATTTTTATATATTTTTTATTTTTAATTTATTTTTAAAGAATTATCTCTTTACCAAGGATTATTTGAATTTTTAGGGTAAATCATCAGATTTTGTGCAAAAAAAAAGAAATTTCTAAAGATAAATATTTGAAGGATTTAAATACTTTGAGATAAGAATTATACTATTTATTTATGATATTAAGTAAATTCTGGACCCACTGAATTAAATGTATTTTTATTGTGTTTCGTAGGAATTTAAAGGCTTTTGTGGTATTTTAGGCATAGTTATTAAAATCTTGATGAAGAGCATAAGGACATTGTTATAGTATTTTGAGCATAAATTTTTTTACAAAGCTCAGATTAAGCTAATCTTAGTGTCTATGGAAAGATGAGAAAATTTCTTACAAATTTTATAAAGACATTGAAGCCTAGTTCATGCATTAAGAAGGTAAAAAAATATGTACAAAGTGGATGATGAAGTTTGACCAAGTCAGCTAGCATTCATAAATTTTAAGGATCAAGTTAGATTCTTAATTGAAGTGCAAACAATCTCTACTTGATGACTAAGTATCTCTATGTTTAATGCAATGATCTCAAGGAGTTTCTTATTTTGAGTAAGATATTTGTTTCCTAATTTATATAGATTCAATAAAAAGAAATAAGAAACAAGAGATTTGATCAAAGATTAATTAAGGAAATTATTACTATCAAACCTGATTTAGTAAATTAGGGACAACTTTCTCTATAAGTATGTGATTAACTTTATTCAGGTGGCGTTTGAAAACTAAGAAAGAGATATACAAATCTCATGTTGACAACTTTCTGTAATTAAGTTACCATCAATATTAAAGATTGGATAAGGATTCTCAAAGAGATTTGATTCAGATTCCCACACTATCCTGACCATTCCTTAGTAATTAAGTCATATCTAAAGCTACAGAGATCAAATCGATGCGTTTGTGAAATTGAAAAGAAAATAAAAAATCCTACAAATTATCTATTGAGGTCGAGGGCATATTCTGTCATCTGGTGGGTGAAAACAATTGTATAATTTAGATACGAAAAGCTATTAGCTTTTCTATAAAATGGGAAAAATGAGTTTAGCAAAAGAGCTTCCTTTTGGTTTAGAAAATATACAAAAAATATAGATTTTTGAAAGGCTCAAAGGCAACAAGGGGATGAGTCCTAGGAGAGGAGGAGGATCCGTTATAGAGCTCTCATGGAATTGGAGATTGAATAACCATTGAAGGTGCTTTGGTTTCTTCTCTACAGTTCTATCATGATGAATTATATTTCCTCTTCCTATCTCTTCTTCTCTTTTGTCATGTGTAGCTAAATTCATGTATTTCTAGGGTGAAGATATAACTTGATTCAATCGACATGTATTAAGATTGAATTTTTTAATTAATTTCTTTTTTATTCAATTTGAGTACTTATTATGGTTCTTAATGCTTTTATGAATAGGCTACCCATAAATTAATCTAGTGAGATGTGTGTAGAATTGAAAGGTTTGTATATGACTTAAACCATAAATAATAAGTTCCATGATTTATAATTATCTAAGAATAGAGGTTATAAGTTGTGTGAGAGAATTGTGGTATTTTCCATGAGAATCCATAGAGTGAAGGTCATGCCTTTAAGAGTTGGAGTTTAGATCAAGAAATTGACTAGGCTTTGATAATTAAAAAGAATTAACTTGCTAAAGAATTGAGTTTTAATTAATTAAGGGATTCTCTTTATTAATTGAATGATTAGAAATTAATTAGAATGAAGGTCTCAAAGTTACTCTGTTGTCTATGATAGATTATTGAATTAAATGAAGTCATATCCCTAGTGTTTTAATTTGTGTGTTTATGTGTTTTGTATTTGTGTGCTTTGTTCTCTCTTTTCCCTCTTAATTTTGTACGTTCTTGTGTGTGTTTGTCTTTTATAATTTTGTGTCTTTAATTGTTTTAAATCACTCTTAATTATTGGTTGCCTAAATAGTGTTAATATTAGAGAAGTGATACTTGGTTGTGATTGGCATTGATTAAAGCAATGGTTTTGATGATAACAAACAAAGAAAGGAAGGAAAATGCAAACGACAAGTCCCAAAGAGCTTCAAGCTTAGAATATAAGTCTTAGATCTTGTGTAAAGGTATTTGTAGGATTCACACTAAGCTCATCAATTGGTTTTCTTACTCAACCTAAATAAGTTTTCAAAATCAGGATTTATACTTATGAAAATGATGTTTAAGTTTGAGCAAAATTGTTTTAGAAAGATTGAAAAACCCTTTGGAAATCTTGCTTTCTTGACAAACTAATAACAGGTTATACTGTTCACATAACAGGTTATTTGCCAAAACAGAAGTGTGTCAAGGTTTCTTAAAAGCTCCTAACCAATTAGGCTCTTCCTCTAATCGGTTATTGGGCAAGTCAAGAGCCAATTTTAAAAGCTTCTAACTGATTAGGCATTTCCTCTAATCGGTTATTGTGAAAGTCAAAGACCAAATTTTGAGGCTCCTAATCGATTAGGCACTTCCTCTAATCGGTTAGTTGATGAATCAAGAGTCAATTTTTTAGATTCCTAACCGATTAAACACTTCCTCTAATCGGTTAGTTGATGAATCAGGAGTCAACTTTTAAGGCTCCTAACCGATTAGGACAACCTCCTAATTGGCTATTTGGGCAACTAGAAAACACGCACAACGACTTTATTAAGAGCATTCAATGTTTCTAACTACCCCCAACGACTCTTAATTACATTTGAGTATAAATTCAAGTTACTGGGCATTTATAAAAAGTTAGAGAAACAATCTAAGAATCATTCTTAAGCATTGAATAGGCATTTTTACTATCCTTTCAATTATACTCTATTTTTGAGCTTTAAAAGTGTGAATCCTCAATACCCATAAACTTCAACTTGTATTTTCCACTCTAGAGAGAGAGTTTTAATTCATCTATTTCTTGTTTAATCTGTAAAGAGGGTGAGGTATCCCTCAAAGGATAGTAAAGGGTGAGGTGTCCCTTGAAAGTAGAGGTTCAGGCACAAAGGGTGAGGTATCCCAAGGTGTTGAGTGCTCAAGTTTGTAAAAGTTGTCAAGCACCTGTTTGAAGCTTGAAGTTATAGTAGAAATCTCGGGTATTTACTTGAGGACTGGACGTAAGCCATAAGTGGATTGGTGGCTGAAACAGGATAAAGCTTTGTGCTTGTTTTCTCTAAACTCTACTCTTTACTTTGTGTACTGTTTTATTACATTATTTGAATTCTAGCTCTCTTGGTTGATTCATATAAGAGTAATAGGTCTCTATCTTCTCTATCCATTCATCTCTAACAAACAATAACTTCAATGAAAATTAATAATCAAGGTTTTTGAGAAAGAATTGTGAAAATATTTTGAAAACTCAATTCACCCCCCCTCTTGAGTTTTGAGGCCACTTGGTGACATTGGTAAACTAATTCCTCGAAGGAACGATATCTTACTCATCATTTATTACTTTTGCGATTTGGTGCACTTGCCAATATCACAACAAGTTTTTAGCGTTGTTGCCAGAGAATTAGCCTTTTATCAATATCATTAGTATCTAGGAAGAGTACTACTCTAGGCTTTGTTTTTATTTTTGTTTTATTACTTTTGCTTTAATTGTTAATTTTTATTTCTAATCATTAGTGGTGTTTCATTTTATCCAAGGTACAGGCAACCCTAGTTCACTACTATTTGATCTGGAGATTGAAAGACAAATAAGAGGAAACAAAAGGCAACATCAAACTAAAGACATTAAACAAGTACTTCTTGAGAGACAACTCAAGTTTTCTTTCTTTTTCTTTACTCTTTTATCCTTTCGGTTTCGGTTAGTTATTTGTTTTTGCTATTATTTTATTATTCTTTATTTTATTGACTGACATTTTTCTATTTTTGTTTTGAAGTTTGCTAATGTGGAACCGAGTTAGGTGCTTCCTCGAGTTTGGAGCCTTTGTAGGGGAATGTATATAGTTGTCGACCGCCAAAAAATTTTTTCTTCTCTTTCTTTTAGCATTTTATTTTCACATTTATTTATTTGTTCTTTTTTAATTTTATTTTTCTCTTCATCATCCTATTGTGTTTTGAGTCATTTTGTTGAAACTGTGCATATTGGTTTGTTGAATTGAATATCTGATGACTACATAAACTGTGAATTGATCTCTTTTCTTAAGAAATCACATAAGAATTTGAGAGTTGTGTTTATCTCTATTATTTCAATTATGTATGAATACATTTCCCATCTTCATGTTTGATAAACCTTGAAATATAAATGCATGTCATGCTTAGAGAAAGTTTATGGGAATGCATGTGTGTGGATTACTTACATCTAGAAGTTGTTAGATTCTCTCTTGAGGTGAAATCCTAGATAATGCATGATTAAGGAAATGATAAGGACCTTATTTGAACTGTTTTGAGTCTTTCAAGCCAACCTTAAAAATATTATATCCTTAGGTCCCCTTTTGCAGCTTTATTATTGTTTGACTTTTATTTCTTTTCTTTACCAACATTTTCCTTTTCCTATACCCATGATTATATATATATATATATATATATATTCCTCTCTTATACACTCTTTGTTGAGTGCATATCTTATATTATTTTATTATTCAGGCTTTAGTTATTTTTGCACATGAAGTATTTAAAGTGTTATAAGAAAAAAAAGTCAACCCAATGTGTTGCAAAGAAATAAGTTTGGGGTGGAGGTTATAAAAAAAAAAGAAAAGAAAAGAAAATTAAAAGAGAAAAAAAATAAAGAAATTAAGTGATGATTCTTATGCTCCGTTTTGCACTTGTTCAATATTTTTATGGTTTGAATTTTGAAATTTATATAGTTTTGTATCTCAACTTTTGTTTTCTTTATCTTACCATTTCTTTCTTAACCCTCACCCTTGGCCTTACATTACAAGCTTTAAAAGACCATTTTGATCCTTGGTTATGTGTTGTTTACATTAGTGGAGAGATAGATGAAAATAACCCTATGGATGCGGGTATGATGTACATTTGTATTTTTATAAACCTATCTGGGCTTGTATTTTATTAGTAGGAATTGATCTTACATTCATGTCTTTGGGAAGTAATTTATGCATGAGATTTGCACGTGAGAGTCGATGTACCAATTGGATTGTACATATGTGACACTTTGAAATGAGATTGTGAAGTAGTTTTTGAGGATATGAATGATTTTCAATAACTAGTATTGCCTTTTTTGAGTTTGCATGTTCTCGAGTTTTAGTTGTTTTCTTTTCTTTTTTTGTTTTTAATTCTTCTTTTTCTTTATTGCTTGAGGACAAGCAATATTTAAGTTTAGGGATATTTGATAAGTGTAAAATACACTCATCTTTTGGGTTTATTTATTAAGATTTTTAATTTATATTTATTTAGTTTTATTTATTTTTAAATAATTATCTCTTCACCTAGGATTATTTGAATTTTTAGGATAAATCATCAGATTTTGTGCAAAAATAAGAAATTTTCAAAGATAAATATTTGAAGGATTTAAATATTTTGAGAAAAGAATTATGCTATTTATTTATGATATTAAGTGAATTTTGGACCCATTAAATTAAATGTATTTTTATTGTGTTTTGTAAAAATTTAAGGGCTTTTGTGGTCTTTTAGGTATAGTTATTAAAATCTTAATGAAGAGCATAAAGACATTATTGCAGTATTTTGAGTATAACTTTTGCTACAGAGCTTAGATTAAGCTAAACTTAGTGTCTATGGAAAGATGAGAAAATTTCATACAACTTTCATGAAGACATCAAACTTAGTTCATGCATTAAGAAGGTGAAAAATTGTGTATAAAGTGGATGACAAAGTTTGACCAAGTCAACTAGCATTCATAAATTTTAAGGATCAAGTTAGATTCTTAATTGGAGTACAAACAATCTGTAATTGATTACCAAGTATCTCTGTGTTTAATGCAATGATCTCAAGGAGTTTCTTAATTTGAGCGAGATACTTGTTTCCTAATTTATATGGATTCAACAAAAGGAAATAGGAAACAAGAGATTTGTTTAAAGATTTTAATTAAGGAAAATATCGCTATCAAACCTAATTCAATAAATTAGGGACAACTTTTTCTATAAGAATGTGATTTACCTGATTCAGGTGGCGTTTGAAAGCTAAGAAAAAGATATACAAATTTCATATTGACAACTTTCCATAATTAAGCTGCCATCAATATTGAAGATCAGATAAGGATTCTTAAAGAGATTTGATTCGGATTCTCACACTATCCTGGCCATTTCTCAGTAATTAAGCCATATCTTGAGCAATAGAGATCAAATCGACGCACCATTTGTGCCATTGAAAAAATAGTAGAAAATCCTAAAAATTATCTATGAGATCAAGGGCATATTCTGCCATCTAGTGGGTAGAAAAAATTGTGCAAGTTAGATATGAGAAGTTATTAGCTTTTTGTAAAAAGTGGAAAACGAGTTTAGTAAAGGAGCTTTCTTTTGGTTCAGAAAATACACAAAAAAATTTAGAGTTTTGTGAGGCTCAAAGGCAGGGAGGGGATAATCCCTAGGAGAAAAGGAAGGGCTATTGAGCTCTCATGGAATTGGAGATTGAATCACCATTGAAGGCGCTTTGGTTTCTTCTCTATGATTCCATCATAATAAATTCTCTTTCCTCTTCCTATCTCTTCTTCTCTTTTGTTATGTGTAGCTAAATTCATGTGCTTCTAGGGTGAAGATGTAACTTGATTCAATCGACATGTATTAAGATTGATTTTTTTAATTAATTCCTTTTCTATTCAATTTGAGTGCTTATTATGGTTCTTAATGTTTTTATGAATTGGCTACTCATAAATTAATCTAGTGAGAAATATGTAGAATTGGAAGGTTTGCATATGACTTAGACCATAAATAATAAGTTCCATAATTTATAATTATCTAGGACTAGAGGTTATAGGTTGTGTAAGAGAATTGTGACATTTTCCATGAGAATCTATAGAGTAAAGGTCATGCCTTTAAGAGTTTAAGAGTCAGAGTTTAGATCACGAAATTGACTAGGCTTTGATAATTAAAAAGAATTAACTCACCAAGGAATTATGTTTTAATTAATTAAGGGATTCTCCCCATCCATTGAATGACTAGAAGTTAATTAGAATAAAGGTCCAAAAGCTACTCTATTGTCTATGATAGATTATTGAATTAAGTGAAGTAAGATCCATAGTGTTTTAATTTCGTGTGTTTTATGTGTTTTGCATTCATGTGCTTTGTTCTCTCTTTTCCCTCTTAGTTTTGTGCATTCTTGTGTGTGTTTGTCTTTTATAATTTTGTGTCTTTAATTATTTTGAATCCCTTGGTCTTGGATGTGCTTACTGCGCATATCCAAGAGTCGGTGCCACAATGCATGCTTTTTGCAGATGATATAGTCTTAGTTGGAGAGTCGAGAGAGGAAACAAATGGGAAGCTAGAGCTATGGAGATGAACTTTGGAAGAACATGACCTTCGTCTAAGTAGGTGTATGACAGAGTATATGAAATGTAAGTTTAGTAAGAGGCGTGTTAATGCTAGCTTAGCGGTGAAAGTTGGAGATCATGCAATACCACAAGTCACACAATTTAGGTACCTTGGATCTATCATACAAAATGATGGAAAGATAGAGGGAGATGTAAACCATAGGATTCAAGCTGGATGGATGAAATGGAGGAGTGCTTCAAGAGTTATTTGTGATAGAAAAGTGCCTCTAAACCTTAAGGGTAAATTTTACTGCACAACTATAAGGCCTACGATGTTGTATAGTACTGAATGTTGGGCGGTAAAAAGCCAACAAGAGCATAAGATCAGTATTGTGGAGATGAGGATGTAGCGTTGGATGTGTGGCCATACAAGACAAGATAGGATTAGGAATGAATGCATTAGAGAGAAAGTAGGGGTAGCACCTATTGTGGAAAAGATGGGAGAATCTCGCCTTAGGTGATTTGGACATGTAACGAGAAGACCCTTAGAAGCCCCTGTAAGAAGAGTAGATCAGGTAGATAATAGCCCAATAGCTAGAAGTAGAGGAAGATCAAGAAAGACTATAGGTGAAACGATTAAAAAAGATTTAGATCTGAATAGCATATCTGAAGACTTGGTTTATGATAGGGCACAATGATGTCGTTTGATCCATGTAGCCGACCCCACCTAGTGGGAAAAGGCTTGGTTGTGGTTATTGTTGTTGTATTTATTTTGAATCCCTCTTAATTATTGGTTGCCTAGATAGTATTAATATTAAAGAAGTGGTACTTGGTAAAATAATTCCTTGTGAGAACGATATCTTACTCATCATTTATTACTTTTGTGATTTGGTGCACTTGCCAATATCGCAACAAGTAACTAGAATACTTAGCCTAGGGTGGATCATCCTTAGAGGAGTTCTGGGGCTGAGAAGAGTTTTGGTTGCCTTTCTAATGAGAGGGCTCACCCTTCTCCAAGCTCTTCTTAGCCTTAGTAACCTCCTCAAGGTTTATATACTTCTAGGACCGTCGTCGAAATTCTGCTATATTCTCTAGTTTTTTCTTTGGCAAAGATTAAAAAAACTGAGAATCAATCAGGAGGTCGCTTCTGGCATAGAGGATAACAATACTCTCATTGAGGTTTTCTACATTGATACAAACCATATTAAACCTCTTAAGATATTTACAAAGGGGTTCGTCACACCCTTGGCGAATCTCAAAGAGAGATTCAATAGATGTGGGTTATTCTTTACTGGTAGTGTAATGGAGCAAGAAACATTGTCTAAAGTCCGGCCAATTGGTGACGGATCCCTGTGGCAAGGTCACGAACCAACTGAGGGCTGCCTTCTTCAAGGAAAAGGGGAAGAAGCAGCATAGGAATTATGAGGATTCCCCATGTAAGCGTATAGGCTGGACGTAAACGTCTACGTGCTCCTGAGCGTCCGTAGTCCCTTCACAGAGCTCCACGTTGGCAAGAAACTTGAAGTTTCATGGAACCCTAAACTCTATAAGTTGAGCAGAGAATGGTTGTTCCTAATCGTCGATGTCTGGGTTTTTGTTAACAGCATTAGACATTTCAACGTCAGTGTGCATCATTCTCCTTTGATCATTAACCGTGTTCCATCTTCCATTATCGTTGTGTAGTTTGGGCTGGCCATCTTGCACGGACCATTCCAGATTTTCTAATTTCCGATGTTGCTCCTCCAGCACAACCATTTGTTATCGCATTAAATCCAGGAGGTGGTTTCTGGCATATCAGATTGAATTGAACCCTCTGGATGGGACACATAATCATCAACTTCTTTGTTCCTGTGCCCCAGACTCTAATGCATTGGGATTCTAGGCCCATGACCATCAGGATTAGCTCTATGTACGCGGGGGCCAAATCGATCCCTCACGGAGGTCTTGCACTATGGGTGAGGGCTTTCACCAAAATGTGAGGTTTCATACCCATCACATAGGTGCCTAGTGTTGGGTTCCTAGTTCTTAGCAGTGGATGTTTCAGTAGCTAGTGGTAGGACAAGGTGAGGAGGATGATGCATCGCTAGTCCTTGCCTTTGGCCTACGGTGGTTAGCACAACATCCCCTTTCCTAGAGTTCTGTCTCGTATTCACCATGGTTGAGTGGGAATAAGAATTTAAGTTTCTCACAAACAACGTCAATGTTCAGTAGTGGATACTGAATTGTACTTGGATAGACACGTTCTGGTGCTTTCTTCCTTTCGTAGCAAAGGAGCATGTTGAAACAGAAGGTTTAATACCTATAAAGGCACTCCAACGCTCAAGTCAAGTTGTACAAAATTAGGGTTTAAGTTAAAGAGTAATAGATATCTATTAAAGGTGATTGAGCCAAGTATTTATAGAAGTTGGATAAGGAGATACATTTCCTTAGTAGTTTCAGAGAATCCTCATAAAATTGAAATGTTGATACTATAATTATGAGCAGTCAAAGGCGGTTATAAGAGTTATTATTACGCAATATCATGATTGGTAATTAAGGATACTCATAGGATTAATCCACTATACAAATCTTGTAATAAAGTTGTTGCTACCCAATGTCATGGTCTAACATATGTTGTACTGGAATCTCAATAGTATGCCATGAATTCACGCTAGAGTATCAACAATGGACCTTAATTGAATGTGTGTCTTGACCCATAAGATAGAATCTCATATTGTGGTCCAGAATAAATTATAATCTCCCTATTTTTGGGTTTTCAGCCATGTGTGGGCTCTATTTGCAACCCCTATTTTCAACCACGATTCCGTGGAGATGCAAACTGCGTAGCCATTACAACAATTGTAGAATGGTTTATAATAACTGCATCATAACTTTGCATATTCCAATAAATAAAGATAAAAGACATGTGACCCGTCACCAAGCGAAAACGCTTAATGTCCAACGAAATACTCCAACTTCTATCCACCGTATGCCACGTTGGAGTATTTGCTAGCAGTCTGATTTATTTCTTTCCTTTGCTCCTATTTTGATATTCTGATTGCTAACATTCTCATACACCCCGTTTTCGTTCCCTCCCTTTCTCTTTTTCATTCCCTCCCATTCTGATTTCTTTCTTTCGTTCTCAACTTTCAAATGTTCATCTCCTTTCTTCTCTCACTCTTTGTTTCTCCCCTCTCTTCTCTAACCATCGGTGACATAGCCGCCGCCACCGTCCAATTCTAGCCACCAAAATAGCACCCCATACGTTGAACCTCGTTCTTCTCCTTTCTTCTCTCACTCTCTATTTCTCCCTTCTCTTGTCTGACTCTCGGTGCCTTCTTCGTCCAAAAGCCGCCGCTACCATCAAGGTCTAGCCACCAAAAAAGCACCCCATACGTTCAACCTCTGCCCAAACCCTGAAGACTAGAACCCCCTACGCTCAACCTCTACGCAAATCCTCAAACCCAGAACCCCCAAACCCAGAGCCCCGTATGCTCAACCTCTGCCTAAATCCCTAAACCCAAAACCATGTGTAGAGCACACCTACTAGCCATTGTGTTCTCTTTTTACCCATTATCTCACACCGTTGAATGTGCATCATCCGTGTTACCACACATCTGGCATTTTGTTGCAAAACTGTGTCAAGAGAACTCTATCATCCAAGACCTGTGTTGTTGCCTCCTCTAGCATAGCCTTTAAAGGTACCCTCTCTCATTCTCTCTACTATATAGATTCTTTTTGAATGAAATCATATATTAATGTTATGACCCTTTTTTTATTTCATAGGTTGAAAGTTGATATGTGATTAATTCTAGAAAGTATGCTTATTAGCTTTGAAATGTGCAATAAATGCATGAGGAGTTGGATTTTTTGTATCATTTTTTATTCTAAAGTATGTTAGTTTGTGTTTGTGGTGGATATAGATTGAGTCAAGCGTGGTTTGTAGTACTATTGACATTGACAATCTGATTCCTCAGAAAGAAAAATGAAATCTGGTTTGTTGTTTTGTTTTCATTTATATGCCTGCTGATGGAATTATAAGTTGTCAATTATGAATAGATTTATGACAATGTCTTTCATTATTTGTTGGTCAATTTATCTAAACCTGATAATTGATATTTCTGTATTTTATATTATTGTGTATGTTTAGTTATGAGTTATCAATAATCATAGTTGAACCTAGTATTTGCATTTAAGGTTTGTTTGTTGCCGTTAATTAGTTAACTTAGTTGGGTAGTTGTATTATAACCCAGTTCAGATTTATGAAACAAGAGAATAAAGGATTGAGGATAGTGAAAACAACCTTACACCTCTTAGAAATAATAGTCATGGATATGTGATAAGTTCACCCCATCTTTGAGAACTGATTGCTGGATTCACCAAAACCCGAAGAGGATTAACCTTTTATTTGCAATGTATTAACCAGTTATAGAAACTGATACACTAATGGATTAACCAATTAATGAGACTAACCACAACCCCATGAACATTGACCATTTACTCTCAAAGGGTTAAAAACAACCCTACACCTCTTACAAATAACTAGCCATGGATTAACCAAAAACCATTGAAGATTAACCACTTATTTGTAATGTATTAACCAGCTACAGAAACTTAACCACTAATGGATTAACTAATTAATGAGATTGACCACAACCCCATGAACATTGACCGTTTACTCCCAAGGGGTTAAAAATAACCCTACACCTCTTACAAATAACTAGCCATGGAAATGTGACAAGTTCACCCCATCATTGAGAACTTATTTCTGGATTCACTAGAAACCGATGAAGATTAACCACTTACTTGTAATGTATTAACTAGTTACAGAAACTGACACACTAATGGATTAACCAATTAATAAGACTCACCACAACCCCATGAACATTGACCATTTACTCCCAAGGGTTTAAAAACAACCTTACACCTCTTACAAATAACTAGCCATGGATATGTGACAAGTTCACCCCATCTTTGAGAACTGATTTCTGGATTCACCAGAAACCGATGAAGATTAACCACTTATTTGTAATGTATTAATCAGTTATAGAAACTTAATCACTAATGGATTAACCAATTAATAAGATTGGCCGCAACCCCATGAACATTGACCATTTACTCCCATGGAGTTAAAAACAACCCGACACCTCTTACAAATAACTAGTCATGGATATGTGACAAGTTCACCTTATTTTTGAGAACTGATTTCTGGATTCTCCAGAAATCGATGAAGATTAACCATTTATTTGTAATGTATAAACCAGTTACAGAAACTGATACACTAATTGATTAACCAATTAATGAGACTCACCACAACCCCATGAACATTGACCATTTACTCCCAAGGGGTTAAAAACAACCTTACACCTCCTACAAATAATAGTCATGGATATGTGACAAGTTCACCCCATCATTGGGAACTAATTTCTGGATTCACCAGAAACCAATGAAGATTAACCACTTATCTGTAATGTATTAACCAGTTACAGATTCTGATACACTAATGGATTAACCAATTAATAAGACTCACCACAACCCCATGAACATTGACCATTTACTCCCAAGGGGTTAAAAACAACCTTACACCTCTTACAAATAACTAGCCATGGATATATGACAAGTTCACCCCATCTTTGAGAACTGATTTCTGTATTCACCAGAAACCAATGAAGATTAACGATTTATTTGTAATGTATTAACCAGTTATAGAAACTTAATCACTAATAGATTAACCAATTAATGAGATTGACCATAACCCTATGAACATTGACTATTTACTCCCAATGGGTTAAAAATAACCTTACACCTCTTACAAATAACTAGCTATGGATATGTGACAAGTTCAACCCATCTTTGAGAACTGATTTCTAGATTCACTAGAAATCGATGAAGATTAACCACTTATTTGTAATGTATTAACCAGTTACAGAAACTTAATCACTAATGGATTAACCAATTCATGAGACTGACCACAACCCCATGAACATTTACCATTTACTCCAAAGGGGTTAAAAACAACCCTACATGTAACACCTTTGTGGGGATGTCACATTTTAAAATACATAAAATAAAATAAAATAAAATAAAATTCTTGCCTAAGTTGTAAAACGTTTGGTACATAAATAAGGTTAGTGGTAAAATTTTTCCTTTTATATTTATAACATTAAATAAAATAACATGGAACACAAAATAAAACAAAACATAACCACACCATAATATACATATGATTTTGTCTGAAGTATACAAATATTTAACAAAGCAGTAAAAGGTCTGTATAATACTAAAACATAACATTGCCCAACTGCACCTTAAAGATTTTCTAACCCTCCGATGGATCATCTTCAGAGAGATCATCGAATGACAGAAATCCTGGAGGTCCCATAGCTCTACGGACACGAGTCCGTGCTGTCGACTCACTATTAAGCTCGCTAGACGCATGGAAAATCCCTTCCCAATAACGCTTAAGAGTTAGAGGCAACTTAAGATGTAAATACAAAGTAGTAGTAAATATAATCTCCCCATTAAACTCTCTACTCAGGGACATAGTCAGACGTCCCACGTAGACTACTGGTCCTCTATCTTCACGCATTCGCCAGGCCTCCGAGCCTCCATGAAAATCAAGTCTCACGAAATCGAAGAATCCCGGCAATGCCATGATCACAGGATCAATCCAAATGGTAAGGGTGATCTATCGGCTCGCCGTCCTCGCACTGCTCACTCGGCTAGCGCTGGTCCAGATACTGAATCTCAAGAGGCTGTTCCTCTTCCTCTTCCTCAAACTCTTTACGAAAATATAAAAATAATACATCGCACTGCTCACTCGGCTGGCGCTCGTCCGGATACTGAATCTCAAGAGGCTGTTCCTCTTCCTCTTCCTCAAACTATTTACGAAAATATAAAAATAATACAGAGAAATACATACAGAGAGGTGAGAATATCTACATCATTACCACCATGGCAATAAAGAAAATGATAATATAAACAAATATGACAATAATACATACCATCATATCACATACAGTATATCAAATTAACACATCATACATTCTATTACAGATTATAGTAAACAATAAAATGCAGATAATGAATGATAACACACACTGACTCGTTTCTACTCCATGGAGCTAAACACAGATATTTGAGAGAATGATCCGAAAAGAACTAATAGTACCTCAGGCTGCCCAACCAAACTATTACACTGTCCAACGTCGTGTCTATAGCCCATAGTCCAAAACATCGTGTAGCAGTACACAGTCCAATACATCGTGCACTACAGGCATTGTACCAACTAAATAGTCTCTACAAGATCTCGATTAAGAATAGTGCTTGTCGAGATCATTAGTGTGTTTCCCGTTACCACGACCCAGAGGAGCAACCCACTGTCCATATATGGAATTCTCCGCACACTAATGCCTACAAGTTCATACAATGAACCACACTACGCCAATCACATCCACAACACGGTGTAATTCGTCTCATCAACCAATCGCCAATTATCAACCAAATTGACACAACTCTCAAAGCATGATCAAGAATTACCAAAATACCCTTAGTTTCAATATATTACCATATTTACAAAAATACCCTTAGTCTCAATATACCAAAATATAGTATGTCTCCACTTGACAGTACTATCTCACAACATGTTCGAGTCCACCACTTTGGCCCGACAGTAAAACTCACTATTCCATTTAGTCGAATAGAAATTTTATTGCGTTTTCACAATTGCGTCACTTTTACAAATATTTTTAAATTGCGTAAATATATTTTGACATTTTTGAACATCGCGTAATGTTTTTAAATCATTTTCTCAATCGCGTAAGATTTTTAAATCATTTTCTTAACCATATAGCTTAAAGTCTTTATTCTAACGACGCATAGGCTTTATTTAGTACTTTTAAACTACATAGAATATTTTCCTTACGTTATAAATATATTGTGGAATCTTTTCATTTTATTTATTTGATTTTAGTAAATTTCAGCAGTATTTTGCCTAGAAAATCAGTATATGGTATTTTTGACATTTTTCTCTAAATACTATTCATTTTAACCTTACCCAACAGTTACACCTTAAAACTTACTAACGCGCTTCAAAACTCAGAGAGTGAGCTCTACGTTAGTATTTTTAGGCGTTCGCTTTATTTCTTGCTTATAATAAATTCTGCTAATTTAGAATTTTGATTAGCTACTTAACCTACCTTAGAAAATAACTTGGGAATTTAATTGTATATTAAATGGCATGTTGGCCAAAATCAATCTAAATCATTCTCAAATTCATTATTTTACCTAGATTCATTAAATCATTGTTTTAGAAAATGATTGAGAACATTTTGGTTCTCTTTTTCTTGGAGAAGCCGTGAGCCTCTATTGTGTTCTTTGGAACACTCATACAAACCTTATATGTTATTCACATCCTACATTAATAATCATATATTTATAAACACATGCAATATATTTTAAAAACTATAAACATGCTTGCAAACAAAATCAACCACAAATAGGAAAAACAATAAACAACTACACAAATGAATCCTTATGGATTCTTCACACACATACAATTCCATTTTCTCATCACCATACAAGGTTGATGAGATTAAATCTCCCTCTTACCTCTTGAAGACAAATATCTCCTAGTCTCCTCCTCTCCTTGGATTTTCGTGTAGCCCTCAAAATAAATTCCTAAAATTCTCAAACAATAAGCAAAATCACATACAAGGCTTCATATTGAAGAACCATGGAACAAAACATGGTTTAAAAATCACAAATCAAATTTTAAACCATAAAAACCAAAGTTTACCTTTAGGGAAGTAAACAAAAGCTTGGATTTTGAACTAGAAGGAGTAGGTTTTTGACAAAACCTTGTAAAGGAATAGTGTTTAGGAGATAGTTTTAGTTTAGGAAATGTGAAGAGGTAAAATTATAGAAGATTGGTAGTGTATTTGGGTGTGTGAGCTGAAATCTAGAGAGAAAATAGAAGAGAAAAGATGCTTGGGTTCTTCAAATTTTTTAGAGAAAATGAAGTAAAGTCTTTAGGTAAATGAAAAGTGAATATTGAGAGTGTAAATGAGAGGGTGCTGCCATGAGTGGCTTGTAGGAGAGATTAAAGGATTTACTTGAACCAAAAATATCACAATTTTGAGTGCACATGGCCTATGTCACACTTGGTCATGCAATGATCACTTAGATGGTTCAAGAAACTTGTGGAACTTGGCAATTTAGCCTCCTTGGCCATGGGGTGTCTAGGGGATTAGGGCTTAATTTGATATTACTTAAAGATTAATTACATGCTAATGAATTAGCTAATGAATTAGGTTAAGTTTCCTAATTACACTTAACTAACATTCTAATTACATAGCTAATTAATTAAATATATAATTACATATATCATAGCCTCTAAATAAAATTAGGATATCTGATTAGTAATTAGATTATAACTAATCAATAACTAGGTTAGCTTACTTAGTTCCTTAATTAGGTAATTAGATTAACCAAATTAGGTTTAATTAGCTACTAAGTGAAAGTCAAGCCACTATATTTGACTCAATCCTATCCATTGATTTTAACTTTGTTTCCTATCCCTTGATGTAATCTACGGTGAATATCACTTAGTGATTTAATTAGAATTGCTCTCACACCATTGATTTGATCAACGGTTATGATCAAAAGCATCTAAAACAAGCTTTACATCTAATGGTCCTTAATGAAGTCTATGCTTCTTTATTTGACCAATTCTTATTGGTTTAGAATCTTTAAGCCACTTTCGTTGACTGCTACTCTAAACGCAGGTCCCACAGACTTTTTGGGGTCCATGGTCATTTTAAAGCAGATTTCTATTATTTTTAAGACAGTGGATACTGTCAAATAAAATAATATTATAATAATATAAAATTATTTTTTATTACACTTAAATCCTAAAAATTAAAAGATTAATATATATATCAATCGGAATTGGGTTTAGTAAGATCCCCCAGCTCCGAATAATTAAAATAAGATTTTTTTGGCCAGAAAATTATTATTTTCTTTACTCAGAGCAAATCACATACAACAGTCAAATACACTCATGAAACAGTCAAATTCAATTTACTACTCACAGAAATTACAAAACAGCACATTTAGGACAATATCGTATTTATCCCAAAAGTTGGGGTGTTACAACTCTCCCTTACTAATAAGATTTTCGTCCCCGAAATTCATCATACCTCAGAACAGTTGAGGGTATTGCTCCCTCATCTTATCTTCTAGCTCCCAAGTAGTATCTCCCGTTACATCATTCCATATCACCTTTACCAGTTCAATCATCTTCCCTCGAAGTTATTTCACTCTCTTGTCCTCAATCTTAACAGGAAGTGTTTCATACGTTAAATTATCCTTCAGTTGCACTTCATCCGATTGTATAACATGTGTTGGATCTGGAATGTATTTCCTCTGCTGAGATACATGGAATACACTATGTAGATTGGATAGAAAAGGTGGTAAAGCTATCTGGTAGGCTACAAGACCTATCCGACGAATAATTTGATAAGGCCCTATGAATTTAGGAGTAAGTTTTCTACATTTGATAACTCTCCCGACACCAGTCGTAGGTGTTACTCTTAAGAATACATGCTCACCTTCCTCAAATTCGAGAGGTCATCTTCGCTTATCAGCATAGCTCTTCTGTCGGCTCTGAGTCATTCTCATCTTCTCCTGAATCATTTTCACCTTTTCCGTAGTCTGTTGCACAAGATCAGGCCTAATAGTCATACTTTCCCCATCCTAATACCAACACAAAGGTGTTTGGCATCGTCGTCCATAAAGGGCTTCACAGGGTGCCATCCCTATGCTCGAGTGAAAACTATTGTTGTAGGTGAATTCTATCAAAGACAGGAATTCATCCCAACTCCCTTGTTGTTCTAACACACAAGCACGCAACAAATCTTCCAACGACTGAATTGTTCTCTCCGTTTGGCCATCAGTCTACGGATGATATGCAGAACTCAATCGCAGTTTAGTTCCTATGGCTTCTTGCAAACTTTCCTAGAACGTTGACGTAAACCTCAGATCTCTATCAGAAACTATACTTGCGGGTACACCATGGAGTCTAACAATTTCACTGATATACATCTGGGTTTATCGTTCCAACGAATACTTAATATTGATCGCCAAGAAGTGCAGTGACTTCGTAAGCCTATCAACTATAACCCATATAGAATCATAACCCTTCCTCGTCCTTGGTAATCCGGTAATGAAATCCATCGAAATACTATCTCATTTCCACTCTGGAATAGTTAAAAGTTGTAACATACCAGCAGGCCTTTGATGTTCCACTTTTGTCTTTTGACAGACAAGACAAGACGCCACACGTTTCGCTACATCTCTCTTCATTCTTGGCCACCAAAACATCCGCTTTAAGTCTTGATACATCTTAGTCATCCCCGGATGCATACTCAAATTACTAGTATGAGCTTCATCCAAAATTGCTTTCTTAAGTTCGGGATCATCAAGTATACAAATTCTTCCTTCAAATCTTAGGATACCATCAGATCCTTCCTCCACCGTTGCCTTATGACCTTGTTTCAAAAACTCCTTTTCATTTTGTAAAAATGAATCCTCATCCTATTTTTCTCGGATTACTTCCTGCAAGTCATTCAAAACTATAACCTTACTTAGACGAATCTTTCCAGGTACTAACTCCACTGAAAACCATAGATCTCTGAATTGATTAATCAGCTCCTCCTCCTTTATCATCATGGTAGAAACACCAACCACCTTTCTGCTCAAGGCATCCGCCACCACATTCGCCTTTCCTGGATGGTATTGAAGTTGAAAATCATAGTCCTTCAAAAATTTCAACCATCACCTCTGCCTCATGTTCAATTCCTTTTGATCAAACAAGTATTTTAAGCTCTTGTGATCGCTAAAGACATTGAACATAGCTCCATATAGAAAATTTCTCCACACCTTCAACGTAAAGACTATTGCGGCTAGTTCCAAATCGTGCGTTGGGTAGTTCCTCTCATGAACCTTCAACTGTCTTGAAGCATAAGCTATTACATTCCGGTTCTGCATTAACACACATCCTAACCCTTGGTAAGAAGCGTCACAATACACCTCAAAAGATTTGTTAGGATCCAGGAAAATTAGCACTGGTGCAGTCGTCGATCTCTTTTTCAACTCTTGGAAACTTGCTTCACGTTCCTCCGTCCAATCAAAAGCTTGGCTCTTCCTTGTGAGTTGTGTAAGTGGTCCAGCTATCTTGGAGAAACCTTCAATAAACCTTCGGTAATATCTGGCCAATCTAACAAAACTCCAAACCTCAGTCACTGTCTTAGGCCTTTCCCATTGCAAAATGGTCTCCACCTTCGATGGGTCTACCGCAATACCTTCCTTGGAAATCACATGACCTAGAAATTGAACCTCTTCCAACCAAAATTTGCATTTTGCCAATTTTGCATATAGCTTCTTCTCTTTCAAAATCTGGAGAACTATACTGAGATTTTCAGCATGCTCTTCTTGACTTTGAGAGTATATCAGAATGTCATCGATAAAGACAACGATAAATCTGTCTAGGTAAGAATGAAAAATCCTATTCATATAATCCATGAATATTGCAGGAGCATTCGTCACTTCGAACAGCATCACTTGATACTCATAATGCCCATAACGAGTTTGAAAAGTTGTCTTAGGTACATAATCAACCTTGACACGAATCTGATGATAACCTGATCACAGATCTATTTTAGAGAAAACGGAGGCTCCCTTCAACTGGTCCATCAAATCATCAATCCTCGTAAATGGATACTTATTCTTTATCGTAACCTTGTTCAGCTGACGATAATCTACACAAAGTCAAAAAGTTTCATCTTTCTTCTTGACTAGTAGCACTGGTGCTCCCCATGGTGAAACACTAAGTCACACAAACTGTTTCTCCAACAGTTCCTCCAATTGCTTCTTCAATTCTACCAACTCTGCAGGCGACATTCGATATAGTGCAATCGAAATAGGACCTGCTCCCGGCACCAAATCGATAGAGAACTCGATCTCCCTTTCCGGTGGCAAACCAGGTACATCATCAAGAAAAATCTCTGGAAACTCATTGATGACAGGAATAGCACTCACATCTTTCTCATTCTTGACTTCTAAAGAAGATAGCAACATAAATCCCTGAGCTCCATCTCGTAACAATGACTTGACTTTAACAGCAGTCAAGAATCCAAAACTTTCCTCCTTAGGAAAAACTATGGTTTTGCTTGCACAATCTATCAGGATATGGTTAGAAGATAACCAATCCATTCCTAGTATTACATCTATCTCAACAAGAGGTAAATAAATTAAATTGACTGAAAACACATGATCCTTTATAACAATAGGACAGTTCATACATATTTTGGATGTAACAACAGGCTTGGCAGTTGGCGTAGAAACAATCAATTGAAAACTTAGAGAAGACACAGGCAATTTCAATCGTTCCACACAATCATATGCAATAAATGAGTGTGTTGCACCCGAATCATATAGCAAATTCAGGTGATTACCTTCAATGACACCTTCCCCTTGAATGAGATCTTCAGATTGAGAAGCTTCAGTTCCAGTCATTGTATATACTCGCCCTCCAGATCGCAGCTGAGTAGCACAAACGTTACTCACAGTAGGTTTCCTTTCCAGCTGAGTGCAATCCCTAGAAACATGTCCAGGTTTTCTACAATTAAAGCAGATCGTTCCTCTGATCGAACAGTCTGTAGATATATGGCCACTCTTTCCACACTTAAAACATCTTGGCGTAAACGCCACATTTTGACTAGTTCTGTTACCACTAGAACTTCCTCCAGCAGACGAACATTGAGGCTGACTTCCTGATGGTCTCGAATAAGGCTTGCGCTGAAACTGGTTATTGCTGCTATTACCTCCTCTTTGGAACCTAGTCGGTCAAAAGTTACGATTTCTGGGATCTCGAGATGGTTCCAACTCCTCGAGTCATCGAGAAGTATCCATTAAAACAGGAAATTCCATCATTCTCATAAGTAGCACTGCTCGCCTCAGTTCTACCCTCAGTCCATCCTCAAACTTACGGAATTTCCATATCTCATCAGGTTGAATTTGAAAATACCTTGAGAACTGTGATAAGCTCTCAAACTTAGCGGCATACTCCCCAACAGTCATGTTACCTTGACGCAAACCAAGAAATTCCATCTCCTTGGCATGTCGAGCACTACCAAGAAAGTACTTCTCCAGAAATACTTCACTAAATACCTCCCAAGTGATCTCAGTCCCTTCAGCTGGCAATAATTGGCGGGTTCCTCTCCACCAATTTTCAGCATCTCCCCTCAACATAAAAGTAGTATACGTCACCTTCCTATTCTCTGCGCATCCCATTCCTTCAAATACCCTTTCCAAGTCTTAGATCCAGAGACTCGTCTTCTCGAGGTCAAACTCGCCTCTAAACTGTGGCGGGTTATTGCGCCTAAACTCAGATAAATTCAGAGCATCAGCAGTTGCATCTTGCTGTTGAGCTGCTCATTGATTTTGTTGGGTAATCACTTCCGCCATTCTCTGCATAGCCTCAGCAACTACAGTCATTGGTCCACATTACGTTCCACATTCGCATGTGCTCTTCTTCCTCCAGACATCCTTTTTCTTCAACAAGACAAAACAAAGTCAGATGTAACCTTTCGAAAATAAATCATAGAGAATCACACAACACAAGCAAAAACAAACCCATCCACAACCCCAAAAGACTCTAACTTGGGCTCTGATACTAACTAATGTAACACCCTTGTGGGGATGTCACATTTTAAAATGCATAAAATAAAATAAAATAAAATTCTTACCCAAGTTGTAAAACGTTTGGTACATAAATAATACTAATGGTAAAATTTTTCCTTTTATATTTATAACATTAAATAAAATAACACGAAACACAAAATAAAACAAAAAATAATCACACCATAATATACACATGATTTTGTTTGAAGCATATAAATAATTTACAATTACAAATATTTAACAAAGCAGTAAAAGGTCAGTATAATACTAAAACATAACATTGCCCAAGTGCACCTCAAAGATTTTCTAACCCTCCGATGGATCATCTTCAGAGATATCATCGAATGACAGAAATCCTGGAGGTCCCACAGCTCTACGAACACGAGTCCGTGCTATCGACTCACTACTAAGCTCGCTAGGCGTATAGAAAATCCCTTCCAAATAATGCCTAAAAGTTAGAGGCAACTCAAGATGTAAATACAAAGTAGTAATAAATATAATCTCCCCATCAAACTCTCTACTCAGGGACACAGTCAAATGTCCCACGTAGACTACTGATCCTCTATTTTCATGCATTCGCCAGGCCTCCGAGCCTCCATGAAAATCAAGTCTCACGAACCGAAGAATCCCGACAACACCATGATCACAGGATCAATCCAGATGGTAGGGGTGATCTATCGGCTCGCCGTCCTCTTCCTCTTCCTCAAACTCTTTACGGAAATATAAAAATAATATAGAGAAACACATACAGAGAGGTGAGATAATCTACATCATTATTAGCATGGCAATAAAGAAAACGACAATACAAACAAATATCACAATAATACATACCATCATATCACATACAGTATATCAAATCAACACATCATACATTCTATTACAGATTATAGTAAACATTAAAATGCAGATAATGAATGATAACACACACTGACTCGTTCCTACTCCATGGAGCTAAACACAGATATCTGAGAGAAAGATCCGAAAAGAACTAATAGTACCTCAGGCTGCCTAACCAAACTATTACACTGTCCAACGTCGCGTTTATAGCCCACAATCTAAAACATCGTGTAGCAGTACACAGTCCAATACATCGTGCACTATAGGCATTGTACTAAATAGTCTCCACAAGATCTCGATTAAGAATAGTGCTTGTCGAGATCATTAGTGTGTTACCCGTTACCACGGCCCAAAGGAGCAACCCACTGTCCATATGTGGAATTCTCCGCACACTAATGCGTCCAAGTTCAAACAATGAACCACACTACGCCTATCACACCCACCACACGGTGTAATTCGTCTCGTCAACCAATCGCCAATTATCAACCAAATTAACATAACTCTCTAAGCATGATCAAGAATTACTAATATACCCTTAGTTTCAATATATTATCATATTTACAAAAATACCCTCAGTCTCAATATACCAAAATATAGTATGTCTCCACTTGACAGTACTATCTCACAATATGTCTGGGTCACCACTTTGGCCCGATAGTAAAACTCACTGTTCCATTTAATCGCGTAGAAATTTTATTGCATTTTCACAATCGCGTCGCTTTTACAAACGTTTTTAAATTGCATAAATATATTTTGACATTTTTGAACATCGCGTAATATTTTTAAATCATTTTCTCAATCGCGTAAGATTTTTATATCATTTTCTTAACCATATAGCTTAAAGTCTTTATTCTAACAACGCATAGGCTTTATTTAGTACTTTTAAACTACGTAGAATATTTTCCTTACGTTATAAATATATTGTGGAATCTTTTCATTTTATTTATCTGACTTTAGTAAATTTTGGCAGTATTTTGCCTAGAAAATCAGTATATGGTATTTTTGACATTTTTCTCTAAATACTGTTCATTTTAACCTTACCCAACAGTTACACCTTAAAACTTACTAACGCACTTCAAAACTCAGAGAGTGAGCTCTATGTTAGTATTTTTCAAGCGTTCGCTTTATTTCTTGCTTATAATAAATTCTGCTAATTTAGAATTCTGATTAGCTACTTAACCTACCTTAGAAAATAACTTAGGAATTTAATTGTATATTAAATGGCATGTTGGCCAAAATCAATTTAAATCATTCTCAAATTCATTATTTTACCTAGATTCATTAAATCATTGTTTTAGAAAATGGTTGAGAACATTTTAGTTCTCTTTTTCTTGGAGAAGCCGTGAGCCTCTATTGTGTTATTTGGAATACTCATACAAACCTTACATGTTATTCACATCCTACATTAATAATCATATATTTATAAACACATGCAATATATTTTAAAAACTATAAACATGCTTGCACACAAAATCAACCATAAATAGGAAAAACAATAAACAACTACACAAATGAATCCTTATGGATTCTTCACACACATACAATTCCATTTTCTCATCACCATACAAGGTTGATGAGATTAAATCTCCCTCTTACCTCTTGAAGACAAATATCTCCTAGTCTCCTCCTCTCCTTGGATTTTCATGTAGCCCTCAAAATAAATCCCTAAAATTCTCAAACAATAAGCAAAATCACATACAAGGCTTCATATTGAAGAACCATGGAACAAACATGGTTTAGAAAATCACAAATCAAATTTTAAACCATAAAAACCAAAGTTTACCTTTAGGGATGTAAACAAAAGCTTAGATTTTGATCTAGAAGGAGTAGGTTTTTGACAAAACCTTGTAAAGGAACAATGTTTAGGAGATAGTTTTGGTTTAGGAAATGTGAAGAGGTAAAATTATAGAAGATTAGTAGTGTATTTGGGTGTGTGAGCCAAAATTTAGAGACAAAATAGAAGAGAAAAGATGCTTGGGTTCTTGGAATTTTTGAGAGAAAATGAAGTAAAGTCTTTAGGTAAATGAAAAGTGAATATTGAGAGTGTAAATGAGAGGGTGCTGCCATGAGTGGCTTGTAGGAGAGATTAAAGGATTTACTTGAACCAAAAATATCACAATTTTGAGTGCACATGGCCTATGTCACACTTGGTCATGCAATGATCACTTAGATGGCTCAAGAAGCTTGTGGAACTTGGCAATTTAGCCTCCTTGGCCATGGGGTGTCTAGGGGTTTAGGGCTTAGTTTGATTTTACTTAAAGATTAATTACATGCTAATTAATTAGCTAAAGAATTAGGTTAAGTTTCCTAATTACACTTAACTAACATTCTAATTACATAGCTAATTGACTAAATATATAATTACATATATCATAGCCTCTAAATAAAATTAGGATATCTAATTAGTAATTAGATTATAACTAATCAATAACTAGGTTAGCTTACTTAGTTCCTTAATTAGGTAATTAGATTAACCAAATTAGGTTTAATTAGCTACTAAGTGAAAGTCAAGCCACTATATTTGACTCAATCCTATCCATTGATTTTAACTTTGTTTCCTATCCCTTGATGTAATCTAAGGTGAATATCACTTAATGATTTAATTAGAATTGCTTTCACACCATTGATTTGATCAACGGTTATGATCAAAAGCATCTAAAACAAGCTTTACATCTAATGGTCCTTAATGAAGTCTATGTTTCTTTAATTGACCAATTCTTATTGGTTTAGAATCTTCAAGCCACTTTCGTTGACTGATTCTTATTGGTTCAAAATTTAGTCCAGTCAGAATCATTGACTGCTTCTCTAAACGTGGGTCCTACAAACTTTTTCGGGTCCATGGTCATTTTGAAGCAAATTTCTACTGTTTTGAGACAGTAGGTACTGTCAAATAAAATAATATTATAATAATATAAAATTATTTTATTGCACAGTTAAATCCTAAAAATTAAAAGATTAATATATATATCAATCAGAATTGGGTTCAGTAAGATCCCCCGGCTCCGAATAATTATAATAAGATTTTTTCGGCTAAAAAATTATTATTTTCTTCACTCGGAGCAAATCACATACAACAGTCAAATACACTCACGAAACAGTCAAATTCAATTTACTACTCAAAGAAATTATAAAATAGTAAATTCAAGACAATATCGTATTTATCCCAAAAGTTGGGGTGTTACACTACACCTCTTACTAATAACTAGCCACGGATATGTGACAAGTTTACACCATCTTTGAGAACTGATTTCTAGATTCACCAAAAATCGATTAAGATTAACCACTTATTTTTAATGTATTAACCAGTTACAGAAACTGATAATAGATTAACCAATTAATGAGACTCACCACAACCCCATGAACATTGACCATTTACTCCCAATGGGTTAAAAACAACCTTACACCTCTTAGAAATAACTATTGATGGATATGTGACAAGTTCACCCTATCTTTGAGAACTGATTTCTGGATTCACTAGAAATTGATGAAGATTAACCACTTATTTGTAATGTATTAACCAGTTACAAAAACTTAATCACTAATGGATTGACTAATTAATGAAACTGACCACAACCCCATGAACATTGACCATTTACTCCCAAGGTGTTAAAAACAACCTTACTCCTTTTACAAATAACTAGCCATGGATATGTGACAAGTTCACCCCATCTTTGAGAATTGATTTCTGGATTCACCAGAAACCGATGAAGATTAACCACTTTTTTGTAATGTATTAACCAGTTACAGAAACTTAGTCACTAATGGATTAACTAATTAATCAGACTAACCACAATAGGATCCTGCACAGGAGCTAACAAAAAACATGGCCTGTGTCCTCAGGCACGAGGTAAGCCGTGTCTTCCTCTGGTATCATAAATTGGATCCAATACTGGGTGCTCCCGAGAGCATGGCTCGTGTCAGATGACACGGGGTAAGTTATGTTCTTCTCTGCCTTCACATCCTGTTAGAATTGTGTTCACATACTCAAACACGGGGTTAGCCATGTCATCAGACACGAGCCGTGTCTTCAAATCAGGAAAAATTATCTAAGTAATTCAATCTCGTTGGTTACCATTTTACTCCCAACGTGTTAGAAACAACCTTACACATCTTACAAATAACTAGTCATGAATTTGTCCCAAGTTCATCTCATATTAGAGTGATGAATCTCATTACTTGGTGAGCTCCAATATAACTGGTTAATACATTAGGAAAAAGTGGTTAATATGTACATGTTTCTGGTTAATGTAAACATTAGTTCCTAGTTGTGGGGGCAAACTAGTTAGAAATGAAGTACTAGTTGGAGTTGACATGTGTAGTGTATTTTTAACACGTTGGGAGTAAATGGTTAAAGTAATATGGATAAAGTGGTGAATCTCATTACTTGGTGAGCTTCAATATAACTGGTTAATACATTAGGAAAAAATGGTTAATATGTACATGTTTCTGGTTAATGTAAACGTCAATTCCAACTGTAGGGGCAAACTAGTTAGAAATGAAGTTGTAGTTGGAGTTGACAAGTGTTGTATTGTAAACATCAGTCCCTAACTGACTAGTTCTTCATACAATATTAACCATGAAACTACACACCCCAACTCCACTCCATTAGTAATTCGTTTGTAAGTAGTTTACACCGACTATTGGGAACTCATTTTAGGATTCACCAAAAAATCATAGAGATTAACATCTTATTCCTAATGTATTAACCAGTTAATTTGGATTCACTAAATAATGAGATTATCCATAAACCCATGGATATTGACCAATTCATCCTAATATATTTACCAAAAAATTTACACATCGATGTAGTGACTCCACTAGCAAATCATATATAAGTAGTTTACCCCCATTTTAGGATTCACTAGAAACTAATAGAGATTAACCACTTATTCCTAACGTATTGACCACTTAATTTGGATTCACCAAGTATTGGAAACTCTTTTTTGGATTCACCATAAACTGATAGTGATTAAGCACTTAGTATTTGTTTGTTAAGAGTAGGCGTATGAGTCACTATTGATAATGTGCTTGGTAAGAAAAGTGTTGAAATCTAAGTCTGAACACTGTATGAATATGAATTGGGTAGATTGTATTTTTCTTTGGTCTTTTTTGTTTTTTGATCTCTTAATTTATTCATTAACTTAAGTGTCTAATTTGTTGTTCTTTAGGCTTAGGGAAATTTAAATGACACAATGAATTCAAAATTATAAAGTTGGTGCATGTCTATGAGTTCTTTTATATTGAAATTAGGGACTAGATTGAAGAAGTTTATAGCCTTTGTCTTTAAGTTGTGATGCTGGTTCAACCTTGTTTAGCTTAATTCTTGAATCATTTAACTCACTTGAGGCCAAGTCGGTGAATTGTAATGCGTGATATAGTTTGGAGTCCTATAAGTATGGTTGACTATTGATATAGCTGCTGAGTTTGCTTGGTTGTTTATCTTCATTTGGTGTGAAAAATATGTGTGGTGGAAGCCTGTGTTCATTAAAGAATAGACATGAGTAAAAAATGCTTATATATTTATTGATTAGTGTTGTTTATTCGTTGGGTTAACATTAGGGAGTTTTGTGTTTTGGGGAAATCTTCCAATAAGCAAGTTGTGACCACTACGGTTCATTACCTTGTTCTGCATTTGTGTTGTAATCTTGCTAAACTTATGAAATTTTATACTTTGTCTTTTGTATATGCAGAATACTTCCATGGACAGCTCACGAGTAAGACGGGGGTGTGATTTGTCAAACACCAATCAGGTAACCCAGTTGGTTAATATAGAAAAAATTGTGACATGTGTTTGGCTACGCAAATATGTTGACCAATTTGTTCTCATAACACAGAAGGTGCGATTGAGGCATGTTTGTACACCAAAGTTGTTGATTGACGTGAATAGCTCATTGACGGATGTCCAGAAGTCCCGAATTGAGTTTACCCCATTCAAGTCATGTTATACATGTCAAAGAATTTAGAAATCAATTGTGTCTTGTTATGGGAGTTAGCATGTAGATAGGATAAAAGAGGTGGGGGATTTAGAGTTAGGGGTAGGGTTATCCCATTCAGCCCATTAGATATGTGCTTTGCACTTGGATTGCGGATTGCAGGGGAACGAGTAACCCCACGTGACGATAGAGTTGGCCGAACTCTGTCATTATTTAAGGGGGGCGATGTAACCCTTGGCACAGTTTATTATGAGTTGTATCAACATGTAGAGAACAACGATGTGGATAACTTTTGTCGACTTTATATCCTACTTGCCTTTGGGGAGTTCTATTTTCCCGTTACAGGTGTCCATATGCATTTTGCCTTCACACACCTGTTAGATAAGTTGGACTCCCTAGATAATTATAGCTGGGGTTTGGCAGTGTATGATTTTTTGGTGAATGACCAGACCCGAGTTGCACGTGCAGTGAATGAGGATAAGAATACCTGCCAAATCCATTTAATGGGATGTGCTGCACATTTACAGGTACATGTTTTGTTATTTACTATGCTTCCTAATTCTTATAATTGTTTCATGCAGTATTGTACCTTTTTTTTGTTCTTTTCCTATTGCATCACTTTGATTAACCAGAAACGTGATTTTCTACAAGGTTTGGGCTTTTCATCACTTGTCATTGCGCCTCACATCAACTGTGATAACTACTCAATCCTTCCCACGTTACTTGAATTGGCACCTGTTTAGCGGGAGGGAGGAGAAAGTACGTATGACATTTAAAAAAATAAGGTAACATACAACTTTAAATGGTGTGTGTACTGCTGTGACATTTGTACAAAAATGATTTTGTATAAAAAAAACTCTAATATTTAACTGTACTAATCAGCCTTCACCATACTTGTTAACTACGTATCTGTTGGTTATTGACATATAGGTAACTGAAAATTTGGTTGCCTCGAGTGAAGAGCATCATATTGATATAGTCAGGGATGCATACACATAGGAGCAGTAACATGGTGTTGGACATCAGCAGTCGAGGCGATTTGATGTGGAGGACCTTGCCAGTGATATTTCTCGGGTGGTTGCTGAGAACGTGCAAATGAAGAAAAGCATTTCTATTCTAGAGACGGAAGTCGGTACACTAAAACAGCTATTATTACACCGTTCAGTGCCTCCACCTTCAAGTTATTCTGTAGGCAGTCCAGTGTGTGACCAGGGTACTCAACCATTGCATCGCGTGAGCACTCCTTTCTACGGATTCAGTCAAGGTGATGAGCCGAGCGATCAACAACTGCCTGCACGTGGCATCCCTTTAGGTGCACCTATTGGCTACTCTGATACACACTCGAAACTAGTGACAAACAACCCTAACTCCAATATTTGCACATGGTTAAGGCTCAGGCCAGGAAGCGTGTACAAGGAAAATATACCCGAACTCCTTACACTGAACTACAAAAGAATAAGAAGACAGTGCCTCCACCACAAAGTAGCCCTGCAGGCAGTCCAGTGTGTGACCAGAGTGCTAAGAAAGCAAATATGCATATAAGGCTTTTTACCTACTACACCAGAGTGCTTCAAAAAGAGGACAACAATTCCAAGTAAGTTTTTGAACTACCAACATGACATGCTTGATAAGTATAATACTGATGTTACTTGGGCTAACATTTGTCATTTGCAATCTTGTATAATTTCAGCATTCGGCAAATATAAATGCTCAAATCATTTTTCTGCTTTACATGGTTTTATATCAAATAAGCAATCTAGCAAATATGTCATACACATAATAGTTATAGCAATTAAGTAATCATAAACTCATTTGTTCACAACCAACATTGACCACAAATATTAGTGAAGCATGTTCAGTTGAAATTATTACTTAGAGTGGGAAACTAGCTAGAAGCTGATGTTCAAGTAAGTCTCATTCCCTTAATTCTTGCGATGAAGTACATTATTGTCTAGGTTGCTTAAAACTATTTGTGATTGTTTCTTTTCTTTTTATTCTTCCTTCTCTCTTCTATTCTATGTTGCCAACGAATGTCAGTGGATATCTAACCAGTTTGCTCTGTGATTGTCTTTAAACAATTTGTTTTGGGTTATGGTATAGGGTGGTGGTCAAACTCTACGGTTAGTTCCTTACCATTGCAGATGCATCTTGCATGAAGTCAAGGGGGTGGGTCAACAATTTAGTAAGAATGAATTATGTTCAACACATCATTTAGATTATGTATATCATACCTACTTATTGCGCCAGTTCACATAGAAGGACCTTTTTTAATTTACGTTTTCAGGTTATTATGCTAGCTGCACGAGTTTTTGTGGAAGATGAAATGGAGCGAGCATGAAGAGTGACCCATCACATGTTTAGTCCCGCGTTTATGGTAACAACAACATGCTTAATTAACTTAGAACTGTATGCCCATTCACATGAAATCTTAACTGATTGTTGGTTATTTATAAAATGTAAGATTTAGTGAAAAATGGACTGCAACATTCCAAATCACTTCGCCACAGGCCCTGGCGGAGTATTAACGACTTCATGCCTCATACTAAAGTGGGATATGACATCACCCAATGCAATTTAGTAACTTTTAAGTATTATGTGTCAAAAATGACATGTGTTTAGTTGCATACACTTTATTGGGCCACATATGGGGTTTAACCCATCATTTACCTAGAAATGGATTGTGTATAGTGTTTTATTTTCTTAAGACCGCATAAGACATTATGTTCCAACTATAATGCACATCGCTATCATATGTCTACATTATCAAATAACTATGTGAGATAAAAGAAGAATTTAAGGAATAGTAATACTATTTATGTATGGATATTACAAGGAACACACACTGTAAACTTGGATACATTTCTTCATGTAGATATTCACTCCAATCGTGTTTGACGGCCATTGATGGTGTTATGCGTTAGATCCGGGAATTAAAAAGTTGTATGTGTTGGATTGATTGGGCAATCACAATGACAATGAAAAAGTTAGGCTAGATGTTTTAACGATATCACAATCCTCTAATGTCATTGTAATCATAATGTGTTAGTTGTGCTATATAATTTAACTTTTAACTTTACTTTGAATTTGTAGAAGCTTCGGTTTGAAGAAGTTTTGCAGTTAATTAGCCCAACCTTAAAGAATCACAGTCCTTTGGAGCTAGTGGAGGTTGACTTGCCCGGGCAGCGCAACTCGTGAGTAGGGTTGCACTATTTAAAAAATATTATTTGTTATGTTCAAGCATAGGTGTTTAATTTTTCCCCTTGTGCTTGTTTGTAATGTTACTGAAATAGGGATGATTTCGGAATATACGTTATGAAGTACATGGAGATATGGGATGGACACAAAAAGTTTAGAAATAAGACTATGCTCGAATGGGAAGAGGTGAGGGAGTTGTTTTGTTTTCTGATTTAACAATTACATTTTGTTGGAATTTTTATTTATTCGTACTATACTGGTACAGGGAGAGGTCATGCAAATGCGACGTGACTTACTATGTAGCTGGGTCTTACATCTGAACAACGAGTGCAGAGAAGAAGTTTTAAGAGCTGCAAATGCTATGGAGTTGTTGTCTTGATTTGCAAATTTTATTCCTCACTCTTTAGCTTGACTCTATGTATAGTTATTGTAATGCCTCACTGTTGATAATGTGTAGGGATACATATTGTGATACATAGGCAATAGATGGCTTTTTTTTTAAATAAGTGTATTATTTTATATTTACTTTATGTATGAACTCTTGACCTGCAACATTTAGAATATTCGAAGTTGAAAGAAATATCAAAGTTACCCCCACCATTGGGAACTATTTAGTGGATTAACCAGTTACCTATATTATGCCCCCACTTTTATGTAATGTATTAACCAGTTATATTAGAACTGACTAAGTAATGAGACTTACCATAAGAAGATGTACATATTTACTCCCAACGTGTTAACCACATCATAACACAACCAAACTCCAACTAGTACTTCATTCATAACTAGTTTGCCCCCACTATTTCCAAATGTATTAACTAGTTATATTGGAACTTACCAAATAATGAGATCCACCACTTTTTCCATGGTTTCCTGACCATTTATTCCTAACTTGTTAAACCCAACATTACACATGTGAACTGATGAGTACGCAAAAGATATGGTTTTTGTCTTAAAAATTTGAAATTCGCCCTGAATTACTCTTTTTACTACTTGTCTCTCAAGTTTCTTGCGAAATTTGATTGAGGTTTGTGATTGAGAATACTTGAGCTAAATGAAAAAGAATCCTCACTTTTCTTATGTGCTTGTATAGGAAAACACTCAAGGAATGAGTGCTTGGAGCCTTGGAAGCAAATTAAAGCCAATTTGTCTGGTCATTGAGCGTTTAGGCACCTCAGACGTAGTGCCTAGGCACCCTAAAGTGCATCAGAAGAAACTCTCTAGATGTTCAGCATCTAGGCACTTTGTACAAGTGCCTAGGCGCTTTGACTGTTAACAAAAACTTGTAGTATGGACAAGTAGCGTCTAGGCGCCCATACCAGTATTAATCAATTATATTGGATCTCACCAAGTAATGACATTCACCGCTTTTTCCATAGTATCCTGACCATTTACTCCCAACGTGTAAAAAATAACACATCACATGTCAACTACAAGTAGTACTTCATTTCTAACTAGTGTGCCCCCACTACTGGGCACTGAGGTTTACATTAACCAAAAACATGTACATATTAACCATTTTTTCTAAATGTATTAACCAATTATATGCATCTCACTAAGTAATGAGATTCACCACTTTTGAACTTGGTATCCTTACCATTTACTCCCAATATGTTAAAAACAACACTACACATGTCAACTCCAACTAGTACTTCATTTCTTACTAGTTTGTCCCCACTACTGGGAACTGAGGTTTAGCTTAACCAGAAACATATACATATTAACTACTTTTTCCAAATATATTGACCAGTTATATATCCATGTACATCACCAGTTATATATCTATGTACATCACCAATACTTAGACCATATTTCCTCATTCAAAGACATGGGTCGTGTCGGCTGACACGGCCAACCACGTGCGACACGGCCAACCATGTGTCTGAGTCTGTGAACATAATTCCAATCGGTGAATGGTTAATGTGTGTAGTTATTTCTAACATGTGAAGGGTTGCTTTTAACCCATTGGGAGTAAATGGTTAACGTTCATGGAGTTGTGGTCAATCTCATTAATTGGTGAATCCATTAGTGTATCAGTTTCTATAACTAGTTAATGGCGCCGTTGCCGGGGATCGATTTTACCAATATTGGTAATATCGAAGGCAACTACAAGTTTAAACATTTGTCTTTTCTTTCATTTATTCATTATTGTGTTTAGTTTTCTTTATTTTACTTATTTTAGTACATTTAGAATTTTATATCTAAATTTTTGTATTTTATTTAGTTATTTTTGTTTTGACACATTGTCTTCATTGTATGCGAGGTAAAGTTCATCCGGATCAACTTATTTTTGACCCAGAAATAAGAAGGACTGAAAGAGCTTTGAGAAAGCAATTAAGAGAACAACGAAGGAATTTGGATAACACTCAAATAGTTGTTGAACACATGGTAGACAATAGAGAAAATAGATCCCCTAATGGAGAATAAACATGGCATGTTTTGAGTTAAAAAGAGAGAGATTGAGGTTTTAGCTATAAAATTTGGCAGCAACTATACCGCTGGGCAGTATTGTGACCGTTGGGCGGTAGGAGTGCCAGAAAAATAGGCCTTCTCTGACTTTGTACCACTGGGTGGTATGCTTAGCACTGGGCGATCCTAGGTTTTAAAAAAATTACTGGGCAGTGGAAAAAAAAAGCCCCTTCTCTAAGATGAGGACGTCGGGTGATAATAATACCGCTGAGCGATTTTTGATTCTACAAACCATCGGGCAGTGATAGGGCCGCTGGGCAACTGAGTGAAATGTTCAAAAGGGGTCTCTGAATTTGTACCGCTAAGCGGTAGTATTACCACCGAGCAGTACTTTTTTTTTGAGCCGCTAGGCGGCCAGTTATACCGCTGGGCAGTAACGTGAAAATAAAATATGGGGTGTCTCTGAGTTTGTACTGCCAAGCGGTAGGATTACCGCCAGGCAGCTCGGTTCGACAAAAAAAAAATAAAACAAAATAAAAAACTCTTCTATTTTACCTCACGTAGCACACACTCTCTGCACCTTTCACTCTTTGTTTCTATTTCACTTTCACACACACAGAACAGAGCTCCTCACGTCTAGCTCTTTTTCCTCCTCACCATAGTTTCATTTCATTTCCTCTTTTTCCCTGTCACGTCTCTCTGACACATTTTCTCTCTCCCTGCATTTTCTCCCTTTTTATGCTCTCTTTCTCTCCTTCATTGTTGCCCCCTCTTACTGTATGTTCTTTCTTTCTTTTTTTCTAATTGTTTTCAAGTTTAATTAGTTTCTTTGTTTAGTTGTTAATCATTTTGCAATCAATGGTGGGTTTTCATTAGTGTTTTGGATGATGAGAGTGTACTCGTTTTTGTGTTAATTGCATGGTTAGGGTTCACACTATGTGAATTTGGGTTTTTCTTGTAGCATGAGCTTTTCTGAAAATTGATTGTTTGGATATGTAATTTAGCTCATGTGGCTGGATATGTTTATATTTTCAATTTGTTGAATTCTGCCTATAATGAGGAATAATTAGAAAATTTGTTTGATGAGGGTTTGGTGAGACTAAATTTGGGGCTTTTTGATATAATCGGCTTTGATTATCAAATTGAGGTTCTAGACTTGCAACTAGAGTTAAATGTGGGTTATCCCTAGCCTAAGTTTGTGAAAATCTTTGGTGTAATGGTTGAAATTGAATTTTTGGGCATAAACTTCTATATTAGTTTATGGGTTTACAAGTGTTGGCTCTTGATAAGTTCTGGAATGTGAAATTAAATGTGAATGTTCAAATGATAAAAGATGCCAAAATGGAAAAGATGTTGCTCTTGAACTTTATTGATTCATTGCACTTAGCTTTGCTTGATCATAGGATATGACTTGTAGGATGCTTTGTGATTGTATTTGAGTACTCTTCATTCTGTTGATATTCTGCAGGTTGAGTACTATGGCTTCTAAGCTACCTATAAAGAGGAAAGCTGACAGCTCATCCTTGAAAGGACGCGCAGTTGACAGAAGACGATTCTGATCCGCAAAATGCGATGAACACTACAACACTATGCATAAGAGGGGGGTAATTCAAGAAAGAATAGTGGTTTTGTCTGAAATTTCTCAAATTCCCCTGGTAGTGCAAGAAATTCATCAAAGAATGTGGTAAACATTGGTCTCGTACCCCAAGGAGGGGTACAGTGAAATCATGAAAGAATTTTTTGCCAATGCTTTCATCCCAAAAAGGGAAGCCCCTACAACAATGAGTTTTGTTTGGGGAAAGTATATCCCTTTTGATCTTAACACAATCAATGAAGTCCTGAACACTCAACCCAATTGGGAAGGAAAAAGTGTTTGGGAAGAATTCCAAGAAAGGGGACCCGGATCCATGACAAAGGAGGAGTTGGATAAAATGTTGAGGGTACTATACCGACCAGGAGTTGCCTGGGAATTTACTAAAGGAAACATACCTAGAAAAGTCAATTCTGCTGACCTTAAAACTATCCCCAGATTCTGGGCCTTTTACATCGTTTCAAACCTCCTCCCCAACATAAATAAATCAGATGTGAAATTTGACCGAGCTGGAATGGTGTGTGTAATCATGAGTGGGAAGACTCTGAATATTGGCAAGATCCTTTGTGAAAACATCCAGAGTATAGCCAATTCAACATCAGTAACCTTAGCTTATCCCTATCTGATCACTCTACTTTGTGAAAGAGCTAAGGTGTCAAAGGCTGACCTAACGCTAATGAAGAGTCCTACAAAGATTGACATACATTTCATTTTCACTCACTGTTTAGTAGAGGACACCGAGCCTGTGAGGGGTGGAGGAAGACCTCCGAGGACTAGACCAACTAGAAGAGAGCTGCGAGCTTAAAAACAGGGTTCAACCTCAGAGGATTTGAGCTTAGATGGGCAAGAAAGGGATGCCTTGTGCCACAACATGGAAGCCCTACATAGAATGTGGCAAGTTTCAAGAGAGGATAACCGGAGGATGGAAGATATCATGAGACAGATATGGGAGGGACTTAATCTTAATATCACTCCCATGAGTAGCCAAACAGCTGAGGAGGTGGATCAGTTCATGGACTAAAGGCCCTTTGGAGCCTCTAGATCAGAAACACCAGAAGAGAAGAATCAAGCTGGAGAGAATGAAGAAGAAACTGAAGAGAAGACAGAAGAAGAAGAGGATAAAGGAGAGGATGACTCAGAGGAGGAGGACGAGGATGTGGACTAGTCCATCCTACCTTCCAAGTGGTGATTGATCAGTGTATTGTTAGTATGACCCCAACTTCTCATTTCCTTTAAACTTCAAGTTACACAGTTGATGGTTAAAACTCTTAAGACTATTTGGATGGTTGCTTTGCCTATTTGTGGCTTGTGGGATACACTTTTTCCCTTCCCATCAGTTAGCATAGAGTTGGTGACTATTATGTTCTCTTTTCTCTGGTTCTATTTTTGCTTGAGGACAAGCAATGTTTTAAGTTTGGAGTGGTGATAATCCTGTGAATTGTCTGTTTTCACTTATGCTTTTTGATTGGCTTTAGCCATTTGTATCCAGCTTTTAACATTGTTTTGCCTCATTTAACTCTGATTTTGACCATAATGGGATGAGATGATTAATTTGATGAACTTCATGGAGTTTGGTCATATTTCAAAATGTTTTGCATCTTATTTATGTTATTTTATTTGCAGTGAAGGTTAAAGAAGGATGTAGCTCAAAACTATGAAGAATAGGGTCAAATGGAAGAGCTACCAATGTCATTGAACTGCTAGACATGTATCTTGGACCCCAGGAGCTCAAAAAAGCAAGGGAAAAGGAAGCTACAGCAGAAGCCAGGTCACCGAGTGACCTAATGGCTGCTGGGCGATGGGAAATCAGAATGATCACTAAACAGGAATAGCCCAGGTCGCCAGCCGGCCAACTGGCCGCTGGGCGATGGATGTCATGCGGGCCCATTTATATTTTGCCCCAAATTCATGTCAGAATGGCTATTTGTAGCTAAGAGAAGACATTTTTCGGAGAGAGACAGAAGAGATACAAAAACACAGACCTAATTTAGAAAACTTTGGTGTGGACTTGAAGAGAAGAAGAGTGGGAGCTCAAATTTTCTTCAATGTTCCATGGAGTTTTACATTTTCTTCCCTATTGTTTTAGTTTCTACATTTATTTCTATGTTTAGCTAAACTCTCCTTTGTTGGAATTGAGTGAATTTTGATGGATTTTGCTTGTAATTAACTTAGGTTTTAGTTATGCTTAATGGAATCTTCTGTTTTGAGTTTATAATCTCTATTCTTAAAGCTTTCTACAATTTGATCATCCTTAGAATGATTTTTAGGTTTATGCATTGGATAGAAATTTGATGTGTGAATTTTGTTTAAGATTGTGAACCTTGTGATTCATCGTGTTAGGAATAGTCAATGAATGCTCGTTATCTCATTGAATTCTTAATCTTAATGCTTTTTCCCTTTTAGAATCACCTAAGAAATTAGGGGTTTTAAATAGGATTTAAGGTTCTTGTGCCTAAGGAATTAGGCTTGGATATTTTGGAGAATCCGATAACAAAATAGAAGTAGAAATTTGTTTTAACCCCAAATTATTATGCAGCAAATGAAATCAAATGAAACTTGATCTCAACTCTTTCTTATCTTTGAATTCCTATCTCTTTTGTGTTCTAAGTATTTGTTAATTTGTCAAAACTAAAATACCAAAAAGAATCTTTTTCTTTAATTTAATCTCTTGCATGCTTACTTGTTTATAATTGAGCTCCCTTTGAACCAAAGTTCCATTTGAATAGTAGCTAATTTTATGAATTGGTAATTGGTCATGGATCCCTGAGAACGATATTCAATTTTCTCACTGTTTTTATTACTTGACGATCCGGTACACTTGCTGTGGTCCCATCAGTTAACACATTACAAATAAGTGGTAATCTATATTAGTTTCTGGTGAATCCAAACATCAGTTCTCAAAGATAAGGTGAACTTGTCAAAAATTCGTGACTTGTTATTTCTAACATGTGTAATCCAATTTTTAACACCTCGGGAGTAAATGGTCAGAATACCATGATTTTTGTGGTGAATCTGATTACTTTGTGAGTTCCAAATAATCCTGGTTAAGTTTGTAGGAAAAAATGGTCAAAATCTACCAATTTCTGGTTAATCCCAAAAATAGTTCCCAATACTGGGGATAAACTAGATACTTCTTTCAACATCAATTATTCTTAAGACTGCAGGTAAAATTACATAAATAAAGTAAATATAAAAAAAATTAGATTACAAAAACAATGGGATTCACTAGTTATATTGGATCTCACCAAGTAATGAGATTCACCACTTTTTCTATAGTATCCTGACCATTTACTCCTAATGTGTTAAAAACAACACTACACATGTCAACTCCAACTAGTACTTCATTTCTAACTAGTTTGCCCCAACTACAGGGAACTGATGTTTACATTAACCAGAAACATGTACATATTAAGCATTTTCTACTAATGTCTTAACCAGTTATATTGGAGCTCACCAAGTAATGAGATTCACAACTTTTTCCATATTATCCTAACCATTTACACTCAACTTGTTCAAAACAACATTACACATGTCAATACCAACTAGTACTTCATTTCTAACTAGTTTGCCCCTATTACTGGGCACTGATGTTACCATTAACCAGAAACTTGTACATATTAACCACTTTTTCCTAATGTATTAAACAGTTATATTGGATCTTATCAAGTAATGAGATTCACCACTTTTTCCATGGTATCCTACCTATTTACTCCTAATGTGTTAAAAACAATACTACACATGTCAACTCTAACTAGTATTTCAATTCTAACTAGTTTGTGTAACGTCCCGAAAATTACTTATTTCATGATAAATAATCATTTTATAAAATTTATGATTTTTGACAATTTTTCTGGAATTTTCTGAATTATTTGATTATTTTAATATTTTTCTCAATTTGTGTGTGCGCTGAGTGAGGCTGAAAAAATGAAATGTTTTCCCTGTGGCCTAAAAAACTTTGAACTGTAGAAATGTCAATGGAGGATCTTACTAAACCCGAGGCTGGACATAGTTTACAAGGTTTTCATTTTTTTAGATTTTCAATGATAAATAAAATCACAGTATATTTTATTATCTGTGGGATAATAAAATATTATTTTTGCTGAATGTAACATTTGTTCGCTGGATAATAACTCTAACAGATTATTTCTTTCTGGTTACTTTTATGATAGCATCTAAGTGACATCATCACCCTTCACTTTTTCGAGAAGCGTGCAAAGCTTCTCAAGTCTTGAAGCTTCCTACCTAACACCACATTTTTCTCTCTCCTCATTTGGGCTACACGGTTGGGAGGAGAAAAAGATGACAAAAGTCATCATATTTTCACTTCTCATTTCCCATTCCAAACCAATTTCACATTTCTCTCTTTATTTCTCTCTTCTCCCTCACGTGCTCTCCTCTCTTCTTCCTCTCTACTCCACAGCAGCCATACCAAGGGGAGGCCATTTTCACTACCTTGTTAAACCAACCTCATTTCTTGCTTCCTCTCATCATCCTAAGACTCTTCTCTTTGGGGGTCATCCTCTAAATCTTCCTTTTTTATCTTCCACCATTGAAGCCCAAAGCTTGAAGCTTTTGAGGTAATGTTCTAGATCTTCATTTTCTCTTCTCATTTTCGTGGTCCTTGACCACCAATGTGATCAAGGACTCCCTCTTCAAGCTTTGATTTTGGATTTCTTGGGTTTCACTATCTGAGGATTTTCTTGGAGGTCTTGGATAAAAATTGTAAGAAAAGCACCAAGAATGTTCTTTTTCTTGTCTTCTCTTATGGTAAGCGGGAGATAATCCTCTTCACCCAATATTGGTAGTGAGGAAATGTCTTTGGTGTTGATGATAAGAAAACCATTATGGGTTTCTCACGTTGTTTGTGATTTCTAATGATGTTATGATTTAAATGTGTTGTATGATCTTCTATGCTTGATATTGTGAATCTTGATGGATTTGTATATGCCTAAATGCTCAAATATGTATATGGATTGGTACCCATTTGATTTGGAAGCTTGGAGAAACTTATTTTTATGATTTCTGGTGTAGATTCACGGGCTATGTGAATTTACACAGCCCAGGCCGTGTTCCCCACTAGAAACACACCTCAACGCACATTACAGGGTGTTACATGGCCTAGGCTGTGTAATATTACGCAACCGTGTAATCGGGTATTTTCATTTTTGGCATGTTTTTCAGGTACTTCCAGAAGAATACACGACCTAGGCCGTGTAATTTGGCACGGTCGTATACTCCAGGCCGTGAAATTGGACATGGCCATGTAAATGGCGTAGTGAAGAATTGTTTAGTTTTTCTAGTCCCATGGAGGCTCACAGTCTCATTGGGCACCCATTGTGAGCCTTTGTAGCAAGCTAGAACTTAACTAACTAAATGAATAGGCACTTAAGTAGGAGTTCATAATGTGGAAAGGATAATGAACACAACCTTATTATACAACTTAGTGTGAGGTTTGAATAAAGAAAGAACATGAGTGTAAGGAGGGTTGTGAGGAACTCAAAGTAAATATTCTAAGAGAGTTAACGCAATAATATAATGGAATTGAAGCATAACTTTCGTAGCAACTTTGAATGGTATGTGTTCACCTTGGAGGTTTTAATAATGACTTGAGGTGGGTCCGTAATTAGGAACAAAGATTTTTGGATGAATGATTGGGCTCTATATGGCATGTGAATTTGAATAAGTTATGCTATCATTGTGATTCTATATATATGTATATATATATATATATATATATATATATATGTATGTATGCATTGAATCCATAGGCATTGAGGCATGATTGATACAGTCTGACATGATGAGCATGCATTGACATTATGATTATGGAACTGAAGTATCGGACCAAGAGACATCAGGTAGACGATTTAGTCAGATATGGTTTACTTTGTAACCAGAAACGTCAGATAGATGAGTGAGTCAGATAGGACTGGTTATCACAAGAAATCCAGTTAACAATGGTACTATGTAGTCGTATGGACGGTTATATAATATCACTGATGAAAATGGTAATGAACAATTGTATGGACAGTTGCTTTAATACCATTGGGAATGGTACAACGGTGCTTGAACTATTGTTAAGGCCATGTTGCTTAGGAGTTGAATCATACCTTAGTGCGGGTACGAATAGACTAGTGTAGGTCTCTTATTGACCTTGGGGGCATCGGGGTGCAGGTACCTCGCAATAGACAGTTAGTAGCTTTTCTGTCCGTAGGGCAAATCGATGCAAATGCACCGACGATCCGGACCAGGCACTGTCCTATATCGAGATCTGTGTAGAATGTCTTGTACAATGCCATGATGTGCACGTTGATAAATTGAGAATTTTAGCACCTGAGAGCCTCAGCAGCCGTGATACAACATATTTCCTGATCATTCTCTCTGATGTTTTTTGTCTAGCTCCATGGAGTAGAAAATGAGTACACTGTACATGAGGATGGTCAGCATACGCATTGAGCATATGCATGGTCAACTCACATATTATCATGGCATAGTCAACATACATATTGTAGAGACATAAATATTTGTTATATATTTATAGTGGATATTTGTTGTTATAGTGTTGTTAATATTTATATTATTGTGATATATGCCTTCTGATGATGTCTATGAAAATGATAACTTGAAAATATCTGCAATATCTGGATGGATGGAACGATTTCGTCATTCTTATTATTTTCGTTCGCTGCCCTGTTGGTAATGAATGTAGGATACCTCACTTCTTGCTTGCACTATTCTTGTTCTATGTGATTTTTGGGTAAAGACTATAAAAGGGACAAAGTTGAATTTCCTAGACTATACTTGGTATGATCTCCTGTGTTTGACGAGGGCAACAAGGAAGGGTTATGTTAACTTTTCATCAGGTTTGTGCTCACTAGGGGTGCCAATACTTGGTGAGTCAACTGCGCCGGCGAGCATAAGTGGTATTATTAGGGATCTGATCTTGACCATGAAGAGGACCGCGATTGAAGATCCTATCATGATTCTCACTATATCAGTGCATCCGGAGTTGCCTTACTTATTCGGGAGCTATGGAATGATCTAATTCATACCTTTAGAGAGGACGAAGAGTCTGTGGCATCATCTGCGAGGGCGCCTGCCCGTGAGACCGCACACTGTTCTATACTTGTGTCTTCAGATGAACCGGGGGAGGATCCCGAGGTGGATCCAATGGAGTACCCAACTCCTTAGTCGTGGATTTGTTAAGGGTAGTTTATGTTTCCTTTGTATTACCTATATAAGGGTTATTTTGAGTATATGTATGTTTTAAGATAATTAACCAGTCTTATATGTTATATCTTGAGTACATCTTATCAAACTATATTTTAAAACAAAATGTGTAACTCTTCATTCGTGGCTCATATTTGAGTTGTAGCACGCCAAAAATTTAGTGACCGTGGTATAATGACGATTGTGTCGTGGTTATTAAATCGAGGGGTGTTACATTAGGTGGTATCAGAGCACAGTTCATCCTGTTGAGCCAGGATATAGACTGACTATGCTTAGACATGTTCGAAGTTTCTCTGTATGTTGTACACTTCCTTATCTTTTGATTGAGATGTTTGGGAAAGGAAGGCATGGCTTGCCATAGGTTGAATGTCGATAGTTACTATTACAAAGTTACATGATATTAAATATTAGCCCACTCAATATGTAATGTTCTGTGTTTATAGGAAATTATGACTTCACCTAGGCGTATTAAGGTAATAGAAGTTCTGTTAGAAAGAAGTTCAGCTGGTATGACTGAACTTGCTTAAGATTTGTTTATATTTATACCCTTGTTGTGTTACCTCTAGAATTGTTTAAGCCAAGGGGTTAGAAAAAGGGTAGTTAAATAGGACTTATAAGGTTTGTGGACTGAGGCATCCAGAGGGGTTTTGGAAAATTAATTTTCTTGGGAAAAGAGCATATGGCGTAAGTTTGGTTCAAGGAGCTGCATAAGAGTTAAAGACTTACTAGAGTTCGCGCCATAGAAGGTAGAATGAAGGAGCTCAAGTTAGAGTTCTTTGGGTTTGGTGGTTAGGCTTGTCTTGCTGTATTGTATGACTCTTTGCGTTTGGTTTCCGAAAGGAGACAATATTGTTTGAATTGATTACTTTTGATTTTCCTTATGCTTCGATTCATTTATCCTTGAAGGGAGGCAATGGCTCGGGGTAGACGTAAGCATGTGAATGCAGGGAGTGATGATGATGATACGACTGCGGCAGCTGAAGTAATGCAAAGATAACAACACACCAAGATGAGAGGGTCGCACAGCAGCAGGAATTGGAAGTCGAGGTTCAGAATTTGTTAGGAGAAAGTCAATTTTGGGGTAACTCTGGACTACCTAGGATCCAAAGGAGGAATAATAGAAAGATCAATTAGCATAAGTGGAAACCGTATACACGATGACCGAGGGAGCAACACCAACAGCAAATGCATGAAGGAGGTGTGAGTGGTAGTAAATCCAATCAGACTGTGGTATCTTTACCAAAATGTAAGAAGTGCAGAAAGGGCCACTTAATAAGACACTGTATGATTAAAGGGATAATTTGTTTCAAGTGTGAAAAACTAGGACATGTGGCTAGGAATTGTACTTTGCATAGGATGAAGCTTCCGTTGGTGATGTATGTACTTCAAAATCTCACGAAGAAGGGAGAGTTAATTCCTTAAGTGGAGCGAAAGTCTCTCAGACTGAAGGCCTAAACGACGGAGCTTGTACTGCAATAGATGACCCTGTGATTTTACTGTATAATTCCAGGGGTAACCCATTTCTTTATGGCGTATGATTGTATGAACTCAGTAGGATCGTTAGTGTCTTCGTCATCTTTTGACTAAGTTATTTCTACTTCTGCTACTAAGAACTTATTGCTGATAGCCAAGTCGTTTAGATTATCCTATGGCCTGTTAAAGATAGAATCTTTTCTGATTTGTTTACTTCTTTCACAAATTAGATGTAATATTGAAAATGCATTGGTTATTTTCTAACCATATCCTGTTAAATTATTCCAATCAAACTTTAGTGTTTCTTAAGACAGAGATTTCTGGATTTGAATCCATGAAGCTCATTCTAGAATTTTGTTGAACCATGTCAAATTCTTTATCAGATAAATCCGTGCTAAATGTAGTATAAATAGAAGAGAACATACCCTATGAGACGTTTCCTGTTAAGATCGAGGATCGATGGCTTAATGAATCAACTAAAGGAAGCCGCTGTTTTCTCCAAGATCAACTTATGTTCTGGACTATCATCGAGTCCACTCGAAAATAGGAGATATTTCCAAAAATAACTTTTCTGACGCGTTATGGGCACTACAAGTGTTTAGTACCGTCATTCCATACAATGAACACTTCGGTAGCATTCATCAATTTTGTGAATTGGATCTTCTTCCCTGTTGAAATAGATCGATCATTGTCTTTATTGGCGACATTCTAATCTATTCTTAACGTTCGGAGGAACATACCGAACCTCTCATCGTGATTCTTCAAATTCTGAAGAAGAAGAAGTTATTCGTAAAGTTGTTCAAGTGAGGATTTAGGTTAAAGGCGATTCAACTTTTGGGTCACGTGATCTCAAAGGAAGGACTTGCTATGGATTCGTCGAAAGTTGAAATAGTTCTTCAACGAGAAAGGCCAAAGACTGTAACACGGGTTCGTAGCTCCGTGTGATTAATTGGTTATTAGTGATGATTCATCAAAAGGGATTTTTCCAATATGGCAGGACCTCCTACTCAGCCTACGAGAAAGAATCAAGCTTTTCTATGGACCAAGGCATGTGAAGAAAGTTTTCAAGAGTCAACTGATTACATCGTGATCCCAAATGATTTCTGTGATGTTTTACATCAAGGTTTGGGATGTATGCTTATGTAGAATAGGAAGGTGGTAATGTATGCTTCGAGACAATCGAGAGCATATGAGAAGGATTACCTTACACTAACTCAGAGTTAGCCTTTATTGTTGCATTGAAGATCTAGAGGCATTTTCTACAAGGAGAAATTTTCAATGTCTATAGTACTCTCAAAAGTCAGAATTATTTTGTCTGATCAGAATGAGTTGAATATGAGGCAGAGACGATGATTAGAAGTTCCAAAAGATTTTGATTTTCCATTTTAGTACAATCTCAGAAGAGGCGAATGTCGTAGCGGATGCCTTAAGAAGAAAACAAGCTTAGTTTATCTACTACGGTAAATAAGGGGAATGAGTTCGATAGAGCCACTCAGTGATGTGTAGTTGTTTGGGGAGTTGGTTGTTGGATGGCTGAAGACTCAAAGGGCGTAGAATCTTTCATTGATCGGTCTACGACGTCTACATGCCTTTTGCCCGTTAATATAAGATACTCAATGGAAGGAAGCAACCTTAGTACCAGTGATTTGGAGTGATGCAGCTGGAGATGCGGCATGACAACTAGAAGACAAAATAAAAGAAACATATTCGCATTTGTTTTAAGATATTATAAATTTCGAGGACGAAATTCTTTTTAGAAAGGGAGAGTTGTAACATCCCAAAAATTACTTATTTCATGATAAATAATCATTTTATAATATTTATGATTTTTAGAAATTTTTTAGGAATTTTCTGAATTGATTGATAATTTTAATATTTTCGCAATTTGTGTGCACGCTGAGCGAGGCTGGGAAAATAAAATGTATTTCCTGTGGCCGAAAAAACTTTGAACTGTAGAAACGTCAACGGGGGATCTTACTAAACCCGAGGATGGACACAGCTTACGAGGTTTTTATTTTTTTAGATTTTATCTGATAAATAAAATCGCAGTATATTTTACTATCTGTGGGACAATAAAATATTATTTCTGTTGACTGTAACATTTGTCAACTGGATAATAACTCTAGCAGATTATTTCTATCTGGTTACTTTTATGATAGCATCTAAGTAACATCATCACCCTTCACTTTATCGAGAAGCGTGCGAAGCTTCTCAAGTCTTGAAGCTTCCTACCCAACACCATATTTTTCTCTCTCCTCATTTGGGCAACACAGCTGGGAGGAGAAAAAGATGACAAAAGTCATCGTATTTTCACTTCTCATTTCCCATTCCAAACTCATTTCACCTTTCTCTCTTTATTTCTCTTTTCTCCCTCACGTGCTCTCCTCTCTTCTTCCTTTCTACTCCACGGCAGCCACACCAAGGGGAGGCCATTTTCACTAGCTTGTTAAACTAACCTCATTTCTTGCTTCCTCTCATCATCCTAAGACTCATCTCTTTGGGGGTCATCCCCTAAATCTTCCTTTTTCATCTTTCACCATTGAAGCCCAAAGCTTGAAGCTTTTGAGGTAATGTTCTAGATCTTCATTTTCTCTTCTCATTTTCATGGTCCTTGGCCTCCATTGCGATCAAGGACTCCCTTTTCAAGCTTTGATTTTGGATTTCTTGGGTTTCATCATCTTAGGGTTTTCTTGGAGGTATTGGATGAAAATTACAAGAAAAGCACCAAGAAGGTTCCTTTTCTTGTCTTCTCTTAAGGTAAGAGGGAGATAATCCTCTTCACCCAACCTTGGCAGTGAGGAAATGTCTTTGGTGTTGATGGTGAGGAATCTATTGTAGGTTTCTCACTTTGTTTGTGATTTCTAATGATGTTATGATTTAAATGTGTTGTATAACCTTCTATGTTTGATATTGTGAATCTTGATGGATTTGTATGCGCCTAAATGCTCAAATATGTATATGGATTGGAACCTATTTAATTTGGAAGCTTGGAGAAGCTCATTTTCACGATTTCTGGTGTAGATTCATGGGCTGTGTGAATTTACACGGCCCAGGCCGTGTTCCCCACTGGAAACACACCTCAATGCACATTACAGGGTGTTACACGACCGTGTAATCGGGCATTTTCATTTTTAGCACATTTTTCAGGTACTTCTAGAGGAGTACACGGCCTAGGCCATGTAATTTGGCACGGCCATGTACTCTAGGCCGTGAAATTGGACATGGCCATGTAAATGGGATAGTGAAGAATTGTTTAGTTTTTCTAGTCCCATGGAGGCTCACGGTCTCATTGGGCACCCATTGTGAGGCTTTGTAACAATCTAGAACTTAGCTAATTAAATGAATAGGCACTTAAGTAGGAGTTCATAATGTGGAAAGGATAATGAACACAACCTTATTATACAACTTAGTGTGAGGTTTGGATAAAGAAAGAACATGAGTGTGAGGAGGGTTGTGAGGAACTCAAAGTAAATATTCTAAGAGAGTTAACACAATAACATAATGGAATTGAAGCATAACTTTCGTAGCAACTTTGAATAGTATGTGTTCACCTTGGAGGTTTTAATAATGACTTGAGGTGGGTCCATAATTGGGATCAAAGATTTTTGGATGAATGATTGGGCTCTATATGGCATGTGAATTTGAATAAGTTATACTATCATTGTGATTATATATATATATGTATGCATTGAATCCATATGCATTGAGGCATGACTGATACAGTCTGACATGATGAACATGATTGAAGCATACATTGACATTGTGATTATGGAACCGAAGTACAGGACTAAGAGACATCAGGTGGACAATTTAGTCAGATGTGGTTTGCTTTATAACCAGAAACGTCAGATAGACGAGTGAGTCAGATGGGACTAGTTATCAGAGGAAACCCAGTTAACAGTGGTACTATGTAGTCGTATGGTTGCTTATATAATATCACTGATGAAAATTGTATTGAACAATTGTATGGACGAATACCATTAGGAATATACAACAGTGCTTGAACTATTGTTAAGGCCATGTTGCCTAGGAGTTGAATCACACCTTAGTGCGAGTGTGAATAGACTAGTGTAGGTCTCTTATTGACCTTGGGGGCATCAGGCTGTAGGTACCTCGTAATAGACAGTTTGTAGCTCTTCTGTCTGTGGGGCAAACCGATGCAAATGCACTAACGATCCGGACCAGACACTGTCCTATATCGAGATCTATGTAGAATGTCTTGTACAATGTCATGATGTGCACGTTGATAAATAAAGAATTTTAGCACTTGAGAGCCTCGGCAACCGTAATACAGACATATCTCCTGATCATTCTCTCCGATGTTTTTTTCTAGCTCCATTGAGTAGGAAATGAGTACACTGTACATGAGGATGGTCAATATATGCATTGAGCATGTGCATGGTCAGTTCACATATTGTCATGGCATGGTCAACATATATATTGTAGAGACATAAATATTTGTTATATATCTATAGTGGATATTTATTGTTATAGTGCTGTTGATATTTATACTATTGTGATATATGCCTTCTGATGATGTCTATGAAAATGATAACTTGAAAATATCTACAATATCTGCATGGATGGAATGATTTCGTCATTCGTATTATTTTCCTTTGCTGCCCTGTTGGTAATGAATGTAGGATATCTCACCTCTTGTTTGCACTATTCTTATTCTATGTGATTTTTGGGTAAACACTGTAAAAGGGACGAGGTTGAATTTCCTAGACTATACTAGGTATGATCCCCTGTGTTTGACGAGGGCAACAAGGAGGGGTTCTGTTGACTTTTTGTCAGATTGTGCTCATCGGGGGTGCCAATGTTTAGCGAGTCGACTGGGCCGACGAGCATAAATGGTATTATTGGGGATCTGATCTTGACCGTGAAGAGGATCACGATTAAAGATCCTACCATGATTCTCACTACATCATTGCATCCGGAGTTGCCTTACTCATTTGGGAGCTATGGAGTGATCTGATTCATACCCTTCGAGAGGATGAGGAGTCTGTGGCATCAACTGCGAGGGCGCCTGCCTGCGAGATCGCACACTGTTCTATCCTTATGTCTTTAGATGAACCAGGGGAGGATCCCGAGGTAGATCCGATGGAGTACCTAACTCCTTAGTCATGGATTTGTAAAGGGTAGTTTATGTTTCCTTTGCATTACCTGTATAAGAGTTATTTTGAGTATATATGTGTTTTAAGGTAATTAATCAGTCTTATATGTTGTATCTTGAATACATCTTATCGAACTATATTTTAAAATGATAGAATATGTAACTATTCATTCATAGCTCATATTTCCCTTATATGTACAATGATAGGATTTTTGGAAAACGTGTTATTTGAGCTGTAGCACGCCAAAAATTTAGTGATCATGGTATAATGACGATTGTGTAGTGGTTATTAAATCGAGGAGTGTTACAGTTTGCCCCCACTACTGGGAACTGATGTTACCATTAACCAAAAACATATACATATTAACCACTTTTTCGTAATGTATTAACAAGTTATATTGGATCTCACCAAGTAATGAGATTCGCCACTTTTTCCATGGCATCCTGACCATTTACTCCCAATGTGTTAAAAACAACACTACAGATATCAACTCTAATTAGTACTTCATTTCTAACTATTTTACCCCTACTATTGGGAACTGATGTTTACATTAACCAGAAATATGTACATATTAACCACTTTTTACTAATGTATTAACCAGTTATATTGGAGTTCACCAAGTAATGAGATTCACCACTTTTCCATATTATCCTAACCATTTACACCCAACTTGTTCAAAATAACATTACACATGTCAACTCCAACTAGTACTTCATTTCTAACTAGTTTGCCCCCACTACTGGGAACTGATGTTACCATTAACCAGAAACATGTACATATTAACCACTTTTTCCTAATGTGTTAACCAGCTATATTGTAGCTCATCAAGTAATGAGATTCACCACTTTTTCCATATTATCCTAACCATTTACACCCAACTTGTTAAAAATAACATTACACATGTCAACTCCAACTAGTATTTCATTTCTAACTAGTTTGCCCCCACTGTTGGGAACTTATGTTACCATTAACCAAAAACATGTACATATTAACCATTTTTTTTCAAATTTATTAAATAGTTATATTGGAACTCACCAAGTAATGAGATTCACCACTTTTTAATATTATCCTAACCATTGATACCCAACTTGTTAAAAACAACATTACACATGTCAACTCCAACTAGTACTTCATTTCTAACTAGTTTGCCCCCACTACTGCGAACTGATGTTTTGATTAACCAGAAACATGTACATATCAATCACTTTTTCCTAATGTATTAATCAGTTATATTGGATCTCACCAAGTAATGAGATTCACCACTTTTTCCATATTATCCTAACCATTTAAACCCAACTTGTTAAAAATAACATTACACATGTCAACTCCAACTAGTACTTCATTTCTAACTAGTTCGCCCCCACTACTGGGAACTAATGTTACTATTAACCACAAACATGTACCTATTAACCACTTTTTCTTAATGTATTAACTAGTTATATTGGATCTCACCATGTAATAACATTCACCACTCTTATAAGGTTGTTTTTAACACCTTGGGAGTAAATGGTTAATGTTCAAGGAGTTGTGGTAAATCTCATTAATTGGTTAATCCATTAGTGTATTAGTTTATGTAACTTGTTAATACATTACAAATATGTGGTTAATCTTAATCAATAACTGGTGAATCTAGAAATCAATTCTCAAAGATGGGGTGAACAGGTCACACATCCATAACTAGTTGGAGTGTGACATATGTAATGCAGTTTTTAACACCTTGGAGTAAATGGTCAGCATACCATGGTTACTATAGTGAATCAGATTATTTGGTGAGTTCTAAATAATCCTGGTTAAGTTAGTAGGAAAAAGTAGTCAATATCTACCAGTTTTTAGTTAATCCAAAAATCAGTTCCCAATGTTGGGGATAAACTAGATACTTTTTTTAACATCAATTATTCTTAACACTGCAGGTAAAATTACATAAATAAAGTAAATATACAAAAAAACTACTAGATTACAAAAAACCTTTAATGGCATTTGTGTCATAGTATATATCCATGTACATCATCAATATTGTGGCATTACAATAATACATTTAAACCATCCACCCTCAAAAAATATATATATCTTCCTGACCAACGTGTAATTACTTGTATTCTATACACATTACAATTGACCTATATGTAACCACAGCACAGAAACAATCCACTCAAAAAGACAAAAAAACTACTTAAGTGGGTTCCTGGTGATACATTAAATGTTGTAGACCAAATCTATTAGTCATGGCAACCATTACCCAAGAGGGGGGTGAATTGGGTAATTATTAATTTTAATGGAACTTTGACAAATTATGCAATTTAATATTTTCAATTAACATATGCAGCGGAATAAGTCTAACAAAGGCACAACTATTAAGAATTACTCAAATATAACTTGGGATATATGATGAACTAAGTGAATAAGCTAGATATCAAGTTGTAACAATCAAAACATCAAGCTATGCAATAGATAAATATATATATCACCAAATATTGAAATTAAAGAGTGTAGGGAAGAGAAAATCAAACTCAAGAATTTATCCTGGTTCAACCACCAACCACTTGTAGCCTACATCTAGTCCCCAAGCTTAACTTGGGATTTTCTTCACTATCTCCTAGACTTCACGGGTGCTAGGAAAACCTTTGTACAAATAAGAGCACTCCTTACACCTTGGGATACCTCACCCTTGTGCTAGAGCCTCCAAATCTTCAAGCTTTACGGGTGCTTGATGACCTTTACAAATTTGAGCACTCAACACACCTTGGGATACCTCACCCTTTGTGTTTGAGCCTCTATACTTTTAAGGGATACCTCACCCTCTCTTTTAGATAATACAAGGAAAGAATTGATAGAAACTCTCTCAAGAGCAGATAATACAAATTGAAGCACTATAGGTATCAAGGATTCACACACTTATAGCTCAAAACAGAGTTTTAGAGAAATAGAGAGTGAAAAACGAATTTAATGCTCAAGAGTAATTTTCATATTGTTCTCCAACATTTCTTTGATGCCCAAACACTTGTATTTATAGCCCATTAATATTTAGAGTCATTGGGTAAATATTGGAAATGAATTCTTTATGAAAACTAGCCATTTTATGATCGTTGGGAACGTTTCTGGACAAGTGTTATTCGAATAAGAACACTGTTATTCGAATAAATCCACTTATATCACTGTTTTGTGCAACTTGTTATTCGAATAACACTTTGGTTATTCGAATAAATCATCAAAAAAACGTTCTGGAACTTTTTCTAAGTTGTGTTATTCGAATAACACATTTGTTATTCGAATAAGCCTTTAAAAATACATTCTGGGAAGTTTTCAGAGGTGTGTTATTCGAATAACATATCTCTTATTCGAATAAACCACTCTAGTTTTGAAAACCGACTTTAAATGGTCATAACTTCTTCGTTTCTTATCCGTTTTAAGCGAATGACCACTCATTGGAAAGATCTTTGAGTCTATTTTCATATGAAATAAGTTTCAAGCAAAACTCAAAGTATTTTAAAAGATATGATCAAAATAGTAACCAAATGTTAGTTTTGCAAAACACAAACTTTGCTATATTTCATAGAAATGAACTACCACCATGACTAGCTTTCCAAAAATAGTTTGTTGGGCATTTAAACATTTTAGAAACACTTTTTAAAATATTTAAAACTTGTTTGAGCTTAGTGTGATCCCCATTTACCTTTACACAAGATCTAAGTCCTATAAACTATTCTTGAAGATGTTGGATTAGATCTTTTGCCACCATCACTTCTTGATGTAATCCAAGCTTCCAAAGAAAATCTTCTCTTCAAGACTTACAAATGCTTGGAACATCTTTTCATTTTCATTCTCCTTGAGTTGAGCATAGTTGTGATCTTTTGCTTTCTTGTTGCAATGTTCACTCTTAGTACTTGGACTATCCTATAAAATATTGCTCACTTAACCAAACATAGTTAGTCCAAATTCATAATTCAATATCTTCATATGCATGATTCATAAATTATAACTGTAGTTAGTCTAACATGCATATAGGACTTTCATAGACATATCCAATATTAATTCATTTATAACTCATATAAAATATTATTGGATATATTATATGATGAATGTTACATATATCTTATTACATGATTATTAAGTGAAATATAACTAGATAAAATACATAATCATGCATGATACAATATATCTCATTAAGTACATCTATGTAACATGATCAACATTCTTTTGTGGTACATTTGTCATTTATTAAGCATAACTATAAAGCATTATTCTTTTTGTCTTGTATTTGTCATCATCAAAACTTAATATATTAAACCATTTGGGACAAGCTTATTTCCATAATCTCCCCTTTTTTGATGATGACAAATCACCAAATGAAAATATGTTGGACAAAATAGAATAATAGATATTCATGTAAGCATATCAAACAATTAAGCACAAGAACATATTTTTCTTTCCAATTTTCTCTTCCCTTATTTGACATTAACAAAAAGGCTTAGGAAGGAAAGATAATAATTTCTCCCCTATAGGGAAAACTCATGTTGTCAAACAAAGAGTAGGATCATCAAAACCAAAAACTTCTTTAAGTTATTCAAAACATAATTATTTCCTCTTATTTAATTCTACACATGATTCAAGAAGAGAGAAATGAAATAAGTATACTTTCAAGATATAAAAGATTATTCATGCAATACTTGTCATATTTTGGTACTTCAACATTTAGCATATGATAGCAATAAGCTTAAGAAATTATGTCTAACATATAATATCTTGCATACCACATCATAAATAAGTACCACTTGATATCACTTGATAGGAGATACAAAATATTCATGTAAGATCATGGAATTAAGGTTTTCAAAATGAAAGATCATATAACTTGCCACATATCAATCTTTTCTTAATGAAAGAATCAAAAGATATGAAGTTTAAGAATGTTTACCTTCTTTCATTAATAGAGGGAATGAGAATAAAAGATGATCTTTATTGACATGTTGATAGTATTAATAATAAAACATTTCATGTCAAGCAAGGATGTAAGCCAAAAGATATAAGCACCAATTTAAGAGCTAGGCTCCCCCTCAAAATATGCATGTTATCAAAATATAATAATTTAACATAGTCATGCATATATTTTTAATCAACAAGGACATGGAAGAAAGATATGTAAGATAAACAAGATAATCTCTCCCTTATTGAAGCACAAGATAGATAAAGGGAAATATGCATGCCAAGACCATATAAGCACATTACCATAAAGAAAAACAAGGCAAATATACATATTCTTAATCCATCAATCAAAAACCATTTTAAAACTTCTCCCCCTTTTAAAAAGAATTTTATAATAACACATTACATTTCCAAAAGCATTTTAGAAGGGTAGAAGAGATTTATATTGAAATCACATATTCCTTGAGAGTGATCAAATCCAAGTCAGAAGAGTATTCGAAAGTATATCTCCTCTTTTTCACATTGAACAAGAGCCTTGAAAAGATAAAACACTTTTGAAGAACAAGACTTATCTTTTGAAGTATGAAGATTGATCTCTATAGAACATTTCAAAAGATTTATTTGGAAAACTTTCTTGAATATTCTCTCAAGATTTAATAAACATTTCAAAGCAATGAAGAGAGTACTACATTTATAGCACAAATCGAATGATTTCCAAATTTTCAAGACAATTAGGAGATGATAATACTTTTAAGGTCTTAAGACAAGTTCAAAGGATTCTCAAGGATATGAAACTTTAAAAGCTTCTTTCAAATATGATAGGAGATTTTGTCTTAAAAAAAATTTTTAATTAACCAAGAAAATCTTTTCAAAAGAAGAGCATGATTCTCATAGGTGTTATACCACTAAAAAATCATAGATCAAGAGAATCATATATATTAAACATTCACCTTGATGAAATATGCTATAGGGTAAAGCATGTATAGAACTAATATCACCCACCCTATATGCAGTGACAAAATTAGCAAGTTAATATCCAATTAAGTACTTTGTCAATGCTAAGCATACTTCTCATGTAAGGAAAGCATCTAATCTTTTAAGATCAATTTATCAACAAGTATCATATAATCCATAGCATATAGAATACCACAATAGTTTAGGGATAGAGATACTTATTGGGTTAGATAGAAAGTGATACTCCTTTAGAATGTTCTTCATTTATAGGTCCTTTGAGTTTGTACTTTCTTCCATTGAGTATTTCATTCTATTGCACTTGAAGAAAGTATCCTCATGTCCCTTTTCATTCAACTCTTCTCATTTATCCACATATGCTTGACACTTTAATATTTGATGGCTATACTTGAAGCACATAGAGACACTTGCAAAACTAACTTTAAAAATTCTCTAAAACATAGGTTAGCATCAAATATCATTGAATCTTATTTACAAGCATAATTTAGATTGATATTTAATGTAAAACATGTACCACATTATCAACCATGCAATGTTAGTTCTAACAAGAATGCATGAAACACATATGCACTTGAATCCACAAATATGATTTAAGCATTTTAAGGCATGATTCAAGTTTATCAAGAAATACATGATCAACATCAAAACTTATATAAGCATTTTGGAGCAAACAATGATTATGTTAGGTATGTAATATCAAGTAAAGAATTTTAGTACTCACACATGCCAAGAACAAAAAGTCCCTTATTATAATGAAAGAGTTGAAAAACCATGGAACTATAACTTTTGAGACCATTTATGATTTATTTTAACATATACTTCATTAAAAAAAATATTGAAGTTCAAAGGCAAGTTCAAGGCACAAAAAAGAATCTTTTACTTCTTGTTTTCAAGATATGAATATATCAAGTAATTTCAAATAAGAAGACATATAACATTTTACTTTCCAATCTCCAAGTGAGTATATAAGACAATTAAGCATCAAAGAGAAATGATTAAAACTACTTATGAGCATGTGAACTTTCATATTTGAACAAAGAGAGATGGTCACAAGCTCAAGATAAGAAATATTATCATAAAATATATCATTCCAAATAAGGTATGTACTTATCTAGCATGTTAGCATATGTAAAGATACTTTTAAAACATAATGCTAGAAAAGTACAACTTAAGGCATGTTAAGTCATAAAAACAAATCTCTACTTATCCAAATATCATATAATATTCAATTTAAAGCTTAAATAAGGATAAGAGAATGATGTCACTGAGAGTGTACTCTTTGAGTTTTTGTAGCTGACTCTAACTTCCATGCCTCAAGGCTCCTTGAAAATGTTGTGGTTCTCTATGTCATTCTTTTTATGTTTTCATCACTCTTGGAGAACTTTGAACCATATCAAATTTTTTGAATCTCAAGTAGCATAGTTTCACTTCACTTCAATGCATGCTTGAGTTAATAATCACCCTACAATACAATTCATAGTACTTTCTTTGGTATCCACCAATTTTGGATCCATAGAGGTTAGTCATTGATTATATTTATTTAAGTTCAACATCAATTTGATATTCAATGATAATAAGGCAAAATGAAAACAACCAGACTTAGCTTTCTGCCAAGCCTTATTCGAATAACAGTGTTGTTATTCGAATAACATAGCAACCACAAATGTCTTTCTATCAGGCTTTATTCGAATAACATTGTTGTTGTTCGAATAACAGCGTAGTAGCTCAAAGGTCGTGGGTTTCTGTCACCCTTTATTCGAATAACATAATGTGTTATTCGAATAACACGATTTTCCTAAAAGCCTCTGGAAGGCTTTATTCGAATAACATAACTTGTTATTCGAATAACAAGAAAAGCTTTTTAGCCTCTGTCATATTTTATTCGAATAACTAGTTGGTTATTCGAATAACCAGTTGATATCAGATTGTTGCACCGCTTTCTGTGAAGTGATATTCGAATAAAGGAATCCTTATTTGAATAATGCTTACATTTTAGAATATTAACGAGGCATTACTGTGAGGCTTTATTCGAATAATGGGCTTCTTATTCAAATAAATCATTTGATGAAAATCAGTTTTACGCATCAATTAGTAAAGGATCAATTTTTCATAGTATGTAAATTGAGCAAAACCATTTAAATAACCAATTGTCATTAAACACGTAGCCAATAGTATGCTTACTTTCATGATATATAGACAATTTAAAGCGTAGAAAGCATACATAATCATAGAATACCATATGATCAAGAAATATGCAAAATAGTGAGCAAAAGGTGTAACAAGAATGAATATAATCATGTGTTAAACATAATATTCAAATTTTACCAAGTGCACATGATTCTACTCTTTACCTAAGGCCTACAAGGAATATACCTCTAATTCATTGACTTTATAAGTGAATGTGTATAAGAGGTAAAAACATTTGATACCTTGGCCTTGGTAATCAAGGAAACTCTTTTCCTTACCCATTGCTTCTCTTTTGGTGTTTTGAACTTTGCAAGTTCCACATTTTGCACTTGAGAAGCTTTTGTTGAAGTTATCTTCGTTCTTTGATCAAAACTTCTACCAATGGGCTTTGGAAGCATTCCCCTTGATGATTCCTCTTTCCTTTGACCAATTAGTCCATCCTTTTGAGAAATTTTCTGCATAATTGAAGCACTAGGTGGACATTTTGGCACCCACTTCATCTTGGGTCCTTGAATGTTAGTATTAGAGCCTTTAAGACTTTTAGGAACCCACATCATATTATTTCTCATATAATGATTTTTTCTATAATTGCACAAATGAGAAATATGCCCTAAATGACCACAAAAATTACAAACAATTGAATTTAATGATGACTTGGTCCTTTGAAGATTATTTTTGAAAAACTTGAGCCTTTGATTGTTATTATATTCTATGTTATTTTTGCCACAAGCCTTACTTGAATTTCATGTAGAATAACATCAATTTCATTCTTATCAACAATCATGGATTGTAAGCAAATAGAAACATTAGCTTTGGCAAATTCACAATATAAGTTCTCAACTTGATTTTCTAAATTAATGCATTTTTCACAAGAAGTTGAGGTTTCATATTTCAAAGGCATTTTCTCATCAAGAAAAGAATATTCATTTTTCAAAAACTCAATTTCATTTTCAATGGAGCAAATGTTTTCTAAACAAGATAAATTTTTATTTTCTAAATTCAACAAACCATCATATAATTCAACATATGCACATTGTATCTCATCATAGGAGGGACTATAATATAGTTTAGCATTGTTTACCTCAATGTCCTTTTTAGCCATATATGAAGTAGTCTTCATTTCTAGCATATTTGGCTCTTTAAGAGAATCACTATCTTCCTCATCAATTTTGTTTTGCTTTGCCTCTTCTTCAAATTGAGCACCATCATTACCAAGAGACATTGAGCTCATTTTCTTGCTTTGAACATGTTCTTGAGGACATTTTTCAATGTTGTCTTCCTCTAGAGGATTTTGCTCTTCTTGCTCTCTATATATAACTTTATACACAAAATCATTATTAGCAAGATAGATAGAATCAAGAGCATCCCATATATCTTTAGCACTAGAGCAACTCTTAATTTTAGCATAAGCATCATCATTTAAACTACTTCTCAAGATTTGCATTGCTCTAATGTTTAAGGAAAAACAATTCTTATCATGGGCATTCCAAGTTTGTTTTGATTTACAAGTAAATTCATCAAGCATAATATCCCACAAATCAAGATCAATAGATTGCATATAAATTTCCATTCTAGCTTTCCAATAAATGAAATTCACACCATCAAAGAATGGTGGTTTATCAATTTCAAAACCATTCATTTTGAAAAGCTTTCAATGGTTGCCAAACAAACAAGGATCTTTAACTCCAAGCGGTTAAGCTTTTAACAGAGCACGAAGCTCTAATACCACTTGTTAGTCATGGCAACCATTACCCAAGAGGGGGTGAATTGGGTAATTATTAATTTTAATGCAACTTTGACAAATTATGTAATTTAATATTTTTAATTAACATATGTAGCGGAATAAGTCTAACAAAGGCACAACTATTAAGAATTACTCAAATACAACTTGGGATATATAATGAACTAAGTGAATAAGCTAGATATCAAGTTGTAAGAATCAAAATATCAAGATATGCAATAGATAAATATATATATCACCAAATACTGAAATTAAAGAGTGTAGGGAAGAGAAAATCAAACTCAAGAATTTATCCTGGTTCAGCCACCAACCACTTGTAGCCTACATCCAGTCCCCAAACTTAACTTGGGATTTTCTTCACTATCTCCTAAACTTCACGGGTGCTAGGAAAACCTTTGTACAAATAAGAGCACTCCTCACACCTTGGGATACCTCACCCTTGTGCTAGAGCCTCCAAATCTTCAAGCTTTACGGGTGCTTGATGACCTTTACAAATTTGAGCACTCAACACACCTTGGGATACCTCACCCTTTGTGTTTGAGCCTCTATACTTTTAAGGGATACCTCACCCTTTCATATTGTTCTCCAATATTTTTTGATGCCCAAACACTTGTATTTATAGCCCATTAATATTTAGAGTCGTTGGGTAAAGATCGGAAATGAATTCTTTATGAAAACTAGCCGTTTTATGACCATTGAGAATGTTTCTGGACAAGTGTTATTAGAATAAGAACACTTTTATTCAAATAAATATAGTGTTATTCGAATAACACATTTGTTATTCGAATAAATCCACTTATATCACTGTTTTCTGCAACTTGTTATTCGAATAAGGCTTGTGTTATTCGAATAACACTTTGGTTATTCGAATAAATCATCAAAAACACGTTCTGAAACTTTTTCTGAGTTGTGTTATTCGAATAACACATTTGTTATTCGAATAAGCCTTTAAAAATACATCCTGGGAAGTTTTTAGAGGTGTGTTATTCGAATAACATATCTCTTATTCGAATAAACCACTCTAGTTTTGAAAACCGACTTTAAATGGTCATAACTTCTTCGTTTCTTATCCGTTTTAAGCGAATGACCACTCATTGGAAAGATCTTTGAGTCTATTTTTATATGAAATAATTTCAGAGCAAAACTCAAAGTATTTTAAAAGATATAATCAAAAGAGTAACCAAAGGTCAGTTTTGCAAAACACAAACTTTGCTATTTTTCATAGAAATGAACTACCACCATGACTAGCTTTCCAAAAATAGTTTGTTGGGCATTTAAACATTTTAGAAACACTTTTAAAGATGTTTAAAACTTGTTTGAGCTTAGTGTGATCCCCATTTACCTTTACACAAGATCTAAGTCCTATAAACTATTCTTGAAGATGTTGACTAGATTTTTTGCCACCATCACTTCTTGATGTAATCCAAGCTTCCAAAGAAAATCTTCTCTTCAAGACTTGCAAATGCTTGGAACATCTTTTCATTTTCATTCTCCTTGAGTTGAGCATAGTTGTGATCTTTTGCTTTCTTGTTTCAATGCTCACTCTTGGTACTTGGACTATCCTACAAAATATTACTCACTTAACCAAACATAGTTAGTCCAAATTCATAATTCAATATCTTCATATGCATGATTCATAAATTATAACTCTAGTTAGTCTAACATGCATATAGGACTTTCATAGATATATCCAGCATTAATTCATTTATAACTCATATAAAATATTATTGGATATATTGTAACACCCCAAATTCTGACTATGTGAATAGTAATAGCAGAATTATACTGTTTTATATTTTCTGTGTTATAAAAATAATTTGACTGTTCTGAGATCATATTTGATCATTTTGTGTGATTTGCTCCAAGTCAAGAAAATAATAATTTTTTGACCGAAAAAAATCTTATTTTAATTAATTAGAGCTGGGGGATCTTACTAAACCCAATTCTGATTGATATATATATTAATCTCGTAATTTTTAGAATTTAACTGTGCAATAAAATATTTTTATATTTTTATAATATTATTTTATTCAACAGTACCTACTGTCTCAAAAATAGTAGAAAAATTATTTGTGGACCCGAAAAAGTTCGTGGAGCCCACGTTTAGTGTAGCAATCAACGATGCTGACTGGATAAAAATCTAAACTAATAGAAAATGGTCAAAATGGATGGCTTGACTTTCTAAACCAATTAGAAAGAGTCAACAAAAGAAGCATTGACTTCTTTGTGAGCCATTGGATTGTGAAGCTTACTTTAGAAGCTTTAATCTTAGCCGTTGATCTAATCAATGGTGAGATTAGAAGGATAGTTTTATGACCAATTGAAATCTACCCTAGATGTGATCTATGGCTAGAAATTAAAGATGAATCAAGGGTTAGGATTTAGTCAAAGATTGTAGGCTTGAAAATGGTTAGTAACCTAATTAAGCTTAATTCAATTAATCTAATTACTTAATTAGTAAACTAAATGAACTAGCTTAGTTATGAATTAATTATAATCTAAATACTAATTAGATATCCTAATATTAATTAAAGGTTATAATATATGCTAATATATATTAAATTAATTAGTTATATGATTAGTATGTTAATTAAAATTGGTTAGGATATTTAACCTAACTAATTCCTTAATTAGTTAGCATATAATTAGGACTAATTTGGAAGTAATTAAGCCATTAAAAAGGTGGAGGGCTGCACGGTTTTGGGGCTGCAAAATGAGGAGGCAAGTGGCTTGAATCTACAAGGTTCAAGAACCATCCAACATGACATAAGCCATGTGCACAAGTGTGAACACTTTAGGATATTTCAACATGCAAAATTGATCACTCAACCTCACTAAAACAACTCACACGGCAGCTGCATCCATTATTGCATTTCACTTTCATTTATTAGCTTATCACAAAATCAAAGCATCCATTTTCTCTCAAAAAGCTACCAAGAACCAAGCACACCTTTCTTTCTCTCTTTCTCTCCTTATTCGGCCAAGAGCACCACATATACTACCAAATCTCTATAATTTTATCCAATCATATTTCCTAAACCCAAATCCCATTCTAAACACTTTTCATTCACATAGTTTTTCCAAAAAACTACTCTAGCTTGTCCAAAATCCAATCTTTTGCTACTTACTTAAGGGTAAGTCTTGAGTTTGTGGTTCAAAATTGGATTTCTAATTTTTCTAACCATGATTGTTCCATGGTTTTTCAATATTATACCTTGTATGTGTTTTTACTAATTGTTTAAAGAATTTTAGGGATTTATTTGGTGGATTGCTCAGATTTGAAGGATAGGAGGAGAACTAACCGATTAAAATTGTCTACAAGAGGTAAGAGGGAGATTTAACCTCACCAACCGAGTTTTGATGATGTGAGGATGGTTTTGTACGGTGAAAAATCCATAAGGGTTCTTCACCGATTATTTGATGTGTTTTGATTGTGTTTGTGTTGTGTTTAATTGAGTTTTTATGCTTGCATGTGTGATTAAATGCTTAAAGTCTTGATATTCTGTGTGTATGTGTAATTATGAAAGCATGAGATTGTATGTGTGTAAATTAGGATGTGAATAACATGATTAATCGTTTGTATGTGTACTCCAAAGAGTATTGAGGCTTACGGCCATACAATGGAAAAAGGACCAAAGTCCTTACACTGATGAATTAAAATGAGAACTGAGACATTTAAATGAATCTGGGAAAAAATTTGAGTATGGTAAAATAATATGATTTTTATGGGTATAAAAGAAAGGAAATAACAAATTTTGAAAACAATACCATTTACTGATTTTTAGAGGAGTTATATCGCAAATTTTTATAAAAGGAGGACTAAATTGCAAATTTTATCAAAATGAGGGGCTATAGTATAAATATTGATTTTTGAGGGGTCATAATGTAAACATTATTTTTAGAAGGGTCAAACAGTAAATATTTTATAAAAGAGGGATGATTTCGTAAATATAAATTTGATGAGGGACTTTTTCGTAAATAATAATTTATGAGGGACTTTTCTGTAAATATTAAATTTTGAAGGACTATTTTGTAAATATGGATTTTATGAGGGGTTATTTCGTAAATATGAGTTTTTGAGGGACTAAAGTGCAAATATGAAAAATGAAGCTAATTTTGGTATTAAAATGAGAAAAATAGTATTTTCGATTTAAAACGTAAGAAAAATATTTACGCGATTGGAAAACATTGAAAAGTCGCTACGCGATTTTGAAAAGGCGGCAGAATTGAGTCGCCATTGAGAAAATGCGAAAATATGACTACGCGATTAAAGTACAATAATAGTACTGTTATATTACTGTGTGGACCCCGATTATGAGATATAAATTTGAAATGTGAATAATGCATAGTACATGCATTGGGAAGGTCCGATGGACTGTATGAGGCTAGTTGCTTAGGAGAGACTACACCTCCTGAGTGGGTGCGATATGCGTAGTGTAAGTCACTTGTTGAGTTTTGGGGGCATTGGGGTGCGGGTTGCCTACAATGGGCAGATGGTAGCTCTTCTGTACCGTGGGTTAGACCGACGCAACACACCAATGATCCGGACCGAGACACTATCCTTAATCAAGATCGATAAAGACCTGCATCGTGTATATCTTTGGATGGCAAACCGAGCACGTGGTCCAAGGCATGTTTGTACCGACACTTCTTTTCGATCACTCTCTCCGACTTGAGTTGTAGCTCCATGGAGTAGGAAATTGAGTCTGTGTGCATACATATAATGATAGAGGGTATTATCGTAATTTCTATTTATGATAATTGACTTATTGAATTATTGATTATTGATAAGGATATAACTGTAAGTATTGTGTATTACATATTTTGTGATGATATTGATGTTAGTGGCATAATTGTAATTATGGTATGATAACTGTATGAGATATTGTATGTGTTTATCTTCATTACTGCCATACTGGTATTGGCGTAGGTGATCTCACCTCTTTGTATGTATGTTTGGTATTATATTTATATTTGTTAAGACGTCGAGCAAGAAAAAGAGCGAGAAACTGAGGAGGAGCAGATTCCTGCTGAGGACGTCGAGTTTTGAAGAGATGCAGATACCTAGTTTTCCTTGGCTACCCGAAGTTGACATTCATTGAAGGAGATAGGGCATGGACGGTAGATTTAGAGATAGAGAGTATCTATTATAGAGTTCCAATATCTATTAGGCAGTATTGGGGAGCTTACTATCGTTCTCCTAGTACAGCTAGTATTGTGTTGTCTGCTTGGACACCTGTCCGTAGGATCTGCACATCATGACTGATTCCTACGTCTTTGAGGAATCTGAGGAGTACCCGTCTGAGGGTTCTGCTGTCTAGTAAGATTTGGGCTATATGTTAGTTTTAAATTAAAGTTTAACTATTTTGGAAGTCTAGTTTGTAAGATATCTAAGTGTGACAGTACTAAATGCTTGTATGTATATGTGATGTAAATTATGTGTGACATTGTGGTTATGTTTTTATTTTCTACTAAGTTTATTTTATTATCATCAATAAATTTTATAACTCGTATTTATAATACAAGCGCGATTTTTAATTGAAGGGTACTTTGGTAATTGAGTAACAATAAATGTGGCACCCTAAGGTGGGTGTTACATTAGTTGGTATCAGAGCCCAAGTTAAAGTCTTTTGGGTTTGTGGTTAGGTCTGTCTTGTCTAAGTTGTGTGATTCTCTATAATTGTTTTCCGAAAGAAAAACAATATTGTTTGAAGACTGACCTTCACTTTTCTTTATGTTGTTTAGTCTGATTGATAGAGCGAAATGGCAGGACGTGGAAGAGGACGCATGAATGCGAGGGCAGCAGCTGGAAATGCCAATGACGATAATCAGAATATGGCTGCAGTTGTAGCAGCAATGCAACGAATGGCTGAGGTTGTTGCACAGCAGAATCAAAGGGCACATGATGATGCTCATAGCTTGTCAGAATTTCAGAGGAACAATCCACCGAAATTTCATGGAGAGTTCGACCCAGAGAAGGCTGATATGTGGATAAAGGAGTTGGAAAAGATATTTGAAGGCATGGGGTGTAATGATGAGCGGAAGCTTACTTTCGCCACATTCGTGCTAGTTGGTGACGGAGAGGCTTGGTGAGCCACCACCCGCAGATTAATTCAAGCTGAAGGGAGAGTTGTGACGTGGCAGCTCTTTAGACAGAAGTTTCTGGGAAAGTATTTCCCAACCAGTGTTCGACATGCTAAGGAGATGGAATTCCTTAGTTTGAGGCAAGGGGCGATGACTGTAAATGAGTACGCAGCAAGGTTCGAAAGCTTGTCTAAGTTTTCGAGGTACTTCCAAATGCATCCAGATGAGGAGTGGAAGTGTAGGAAGTTTGAAGAGGGGCTGAGGCTTGACATCAAGCGAGCTTTAGCAACTGTGGACATTGATTAGTTTCCGGTATTGCTAGATAAGTGTCGAAAGGTTGAGGAGATTGATCATCTGAGAGAGGCGAGAAATAAGAATTTTGGACCAGCACGGTTCCAAAAGGGGAAGAGTAGCGGTGGCAACCATTACCAGCAGAAACCATATACTAAACCAGCAGTAAGTCAGAATCGGCAACAATCTTTTGGGGGAAGCTCTAGTGGGAGTAGAGCAGTTTCAACTGGAACTTCTGCACTTAAGTGTTTTAAGTGTGGGAAAGGGCATCTCACTAGGGACTGTCAGCACAAGGGAGTGATTTGTTATAGATGTGGGAAGCCTGGACATTTCTCTAGGGAGTGTGATCAGCAAAAGGCGGAGCCATCAATGGGTAATGTTCGTACTGCAAGGCCACAGGCGGGTGGTCGAGTGTATACTATGACCGGGGAAGAAGCCGCAAAATCCGAGGACTTGATAATGGAGGAGTGTGCTATTGAAGGTAATCCTTTAACAGTATTATATGATTCGAGAGCAACACATTCTTTCATTGCGTGTGATTGTGTGGAACGTTTGGGATTAACTGTGACTACATTGCCGTATGATTTGAGTGTTAGTACTCCTACTGATAAGCCTGTGATAACTACAAGAGTATGCTTGAATTGCCCTGTATCTGTTAGTGATAGAATCTTTCATGTGGACTTGATTTGTTTGCCTCTTTCCAAGATTAATGTAATCTTAGGAATGGATTGGTTGTCTTCCAACCATATCTTGATAGACTGTTCGAATAAGACATTAGTTTTTCCTGAGATTAAGGATCCTAGATTCTTAACGGCTACGCAAGTGGAAGCTTGTTTGAAGGAAGGAGATCAAGGGTACTTGTTAATGTCTTCTATGGAGGTTCACTGTGATGATATTTTAAAGGATATTTTCGTAGTGAATGAGTTTCCTGAAGTATTTCCTGAAGATATACCTAGAATACCACCGGAAAGAGAGATTGAATTCTCTATTGATTTGGTACCTGGAGCTGGACCTATATCTATGGCGCCTTATCGAATGTCGCCAGTAGAGTTAGCGAGCTTAAGAAGCAGTTAGAGGATTTGTTGGAGAAGCGGTTGTGAGACCAAGTGTATCACCTTGGGGAGCTCCGTATTGTTGGTAAAGAAGAAGGATGGGACTTCTCGTCTATGTGTAGACTACCGACAATTGAACAAGATTACGATCAAGAATAAATATCCACTACCAAGGATTGATGATTTGATGGATCAATTGCGAGGAGCCGCAATATTTTCTAAGATTGATTTGCGTTCTGGTTATCACCAGATACGTGTGAAGGTGGAGGATATCCCGAAGACTGCGTTTCGGACACGTTACGGGCATTACGAGTATCAAGTGATGCCTTTTGGTGTGACTAATGCACCTGCGATATTTATGGACTTCATGAATCGGATTTTCCGTTCATACTTGGATAAGTTTATTGTTATCTTTATTGATGACATCTTGATTTATTCTCGAAGTCAAGAGGAACATGCTGAACATCTCAGAGTGGTTCTCCAGATTTTGAGGGAGAATAAGTTGTATGCCAAGTTGTCCAAATGTGAGTTTTGGTTGAGCGAAATACAATTTTTGGGGCATGTCATATCGGCAGATGGAATTGAAGTTGATGCTTCAAAGGTGGAAACAGTTGTTCAATGGGAGAGACCGAAGACAGTATCGGAGATCTGTAGTTTCATCGGATTGGCCGGTTACTATCGACGATTCATAGAAGGGTTTTCGAAGATTGCAGGACCTCTTACCCAACTTACACGAAAGAATCAACCGTTTATATGGACTGAAGCATGTGAGGAAAGTTTTCAGGAGTTGAAACGACAACTGACTACTTCACCGGTTTTGATTCTACCTGATCCGAATGAACCTTTTGAGGTGTATTGTGATGCTTCGTATCAAGGATTGGGTTGTGTACTTATGAAAAATCGTAAGGTTGTGGCATATGCGTCGAGGCAGTTGAAAGTGCATGAGAGGAATTATCCGACTCATGACTTGGAGTTAGCAGCAGTGGTGTTTGCATTGAAGGTATGGAGACATTTTCTCTATGGGGCAACGTTCACTGTTTTTAGTGACCATAAAAGTTTGAAGTATCTGTTTGACCAGAAAGAGTTGAACATGAGACAAAGGCGTTGGCTCGAGTTTCTGAAAGATTATGACTTTCGATTCTGATCATCCGGGAAGGCGAATGTCGTAGCAGATGCCTTAAGTAGGAAAGCGCTTAATGCTTCTGTTATGATGATAAAGGAGAAGGAATTGATAGAAGAATTTCGGGATATGTGATTATCTGTGAAGTTGACATCGGGGAAGATGTGTTTGAACATGATCGTTATTTCGAATGACTTGATGGATAGAATGCGAGAAGGACAAAACAGTGATCAGTATTTGCAAGAAGGGAAGGAAGCAAGAAGTCAAGGAGCGGAATTGGAATTCAGCGAGGGTGTTGATGGAATTTTGAAGTTCAAGGGGAGAGTTTGTGTACCAAACGATCCAGAACTGAGGAGATCAATTTTGGATGAAGCTCATCGAAGCAAATTGAGTATGCATCCAAGAGCCACGAAGATGTACCAAGATTTGAAACAGCTATATTGGTGGCAAGGAATGAAGAGGGATGTAGCAGAATATGTATTATCCTGTTTGATTTGTCAGAAGGCCAAAGTGGAACACCAGAGACCATCGGGAATGTTGCAACCTTTGCCTATTCCTGAGTGGAAATGGGATGACATAGCAATGGATTTCGTAACTGCACTGCCAAAGACTCGGAAGGGTCACGATTCTATATAGGTGATTATTGATCGGCTTACAAAGTCGGCGCACTTTTTACCGATTAATATTAAGTACTCAATGGAGAAGTTGGCTTAAGTGTACATCAATGAAATTGTCAGACTTCATGGTGTACCATCCAGTATAATCTCTGATCGAGATCCGCGATTTACATCGAGATTCTGGAACAGTTTGCAAGAAGTGATGGGAACGAAGCTACGTTTGAGTTCTGCTTACGATCCACAAACTGATGGTCAGTCAGAAAGGACGATTCAGTCATTGGAGGACTTGTTGAGGGCTTGTGTTCTAGAGCAAACTGGTTGTTGGGATGAATTTCTACCGTTGATAGAGTTCACCTACAACAATAGTTTCCATTCGAGCATAGGGATGGCACCCTATGAAGCTTTATATGGGAGAAGATGTAGAACACCATTGTGTTGGTACCATGATGGTGAAAGTACTGTGGTAGGACCCAAGTTTGTGCAACAGACAACTGAGAAAGTGAAGATGATCCAAGATAAGATAAGGACGACACAAACGCGGAAAAAGAGTTATGCAGATAAAAGAAGAAGACCGCTTGAATTTGAAGAGGGTGACCATGTATTTCTACGTGTGACACCTATGACTGGAGTTGGAAGAGTGATCAAGTCGAGGAAGCTCACTCCGAAGTTTATTGGACCGTATCAAATACTTCGTCGGGTAGGTCCGGTAACTTATCAGATTGCACTACCACCGTTCTTATCAAATCTTCACAATGTATTTCACGTATCACAACTGCGGAAATATATTTCTGATCCGACTCATGTTATTGAGCCAGACACTGTACAGCTAAAGGAGAATTTGACCTATGAGACATTTCCGACCAGAATTGAAGATCGAAGAGTTAAGCAACTTCGAGGAAACGACATCGCATTGGTTAAAGTGGTATGGAATGATGTAAGTGGTGAAGCCACATGGGATTTGGAAGAGAAGATAAGAGAGCAGTATCCGTTTTTATTTTGAATATGTATGTCAAGTTTCGAGGACGAAACTTTATTTTAGAGGGGGAGAGTTGTAACACCCCAAATTCTGACTATGTGAATAGTAATAGCAAAATTACACTGTTTTACATTTTCTGTGTGTTATAAAAATAATTTGACTGTTCTGAGATCATATTTGATCATTTTGTGTGATTTGCTCCGAGTCAAGAAAATAATAATTTTCTGACCGGGAAAAATCTTATTTTAATTAATTAGAGCTGATGGATCTTATTAAACCCAATTCTGATTGATATATATATTAATCTCGTAATTTTTAGAATTTAAGCGTGTAATAAAATAATTTTATATTTTTATAATATTATTTTATTCAACAAGATCTACCGCTCTCAAAAATAGTAGAAAAATTATTTGTGGACGAAAAAGTTCGTGGGGCCCACGTTTAGTGTAGCAATCAACGATGCTGACTGGATAGAAATCTAAACCAATAGGAAATGGTCAAAATGGATGGCTTGACTTTCTAAACCAATTAGAAAGAGTCAACAAAAGAAGCATTGACTTCTTTGTGAGCCATTGGATTGTGAAGCTTACTTTAGAAGCTTTAATCTTAGCCGTTGATCTAATCAATGGTGAGATTAGAAGGATAGTTTTATGACCAATTGAAATCTACCCTAGATGTGATCTATGGCTAGAAATTAAAGATGAATCAAGGGTTAGGATTTATTCAAAGATTGTAGGCTTGAAAATGGTTAGTAACCTAATTAAGCTTAATTCAATTAATCTAATTACTTAATTAGTAAACTAAATGAACTAGCTTAGTTATGAATTAATTATAATCTAAATACTAATTAGATATCCTAATATTAATTAAAGGTTATAATATATGCTAATATATATTAAATTAATTAGTTATATGATTAGTATGTTAATTAAAATTGGTTAGGATATTTAACCTAACTAATTCCTTAATTAGTTAGCATATAATTAGGACTAATTTGGAAGTAATTAAGCCATTAAAAAGGTGGAGGGCTACACGGTTTTGGGGCTGCAAAATGAGGAGGCAAGTGGCTTGAATCTACAAGGTTCAAGAACCATCCAACATGACATAAGCCATGTGCACAAGTGTGAACACTTTAGGATATTTCAACATGCAAAATTGATCACTCAACCTCACTAAAACAACTCACACGGCAGCTGCATCCATTATTGCATTTCACTTTCATTTATTAGCTTATCACAAAATCAAAGCATCCATTTTCTCTCAAAAAGCTACCAAGAACCAAGCACACCTTTCTTTCTCTCTTTCTCTCCTTATTCGGCCAAGAGCACCACATATACTACCAAATCTCTATAATTTTATCCAATCATATTTCCTAAACCCAAATCCCATTCTAAACACTTTTCATTCACATAGTTTTTCCAAAAAACTACTCTAGCTTGTCCAAAATCCAATCTTTTGCTACTTACTTAAGGGTAAGTCTTGAGTTTATGGTTCAAAATTGGATTTCTAATTTTTCTAACCATGATTGTTCCATGGTTTTTCAATATTATACCTTGTATGTGTTTTTACTAATTGTTTAAAGAATTTTAGGGATTTGTTTGGTGGATTGCTCGGATTTAAAGGATAGGAGGAGAACTAACCGATTAAAATTGTCTACAAGAGGTAAGAGGGAGATTTAACCTCACCAACCGAGTTTTGGTGGTGTGAGGATGGTTTTGTACGGTGAAAAATCCATAAGGGTTCTTCACCGATTATTTGATGTGTTTTGATTGTGTTTGTGTTGTGTTTAATTGAGTTTTTATGCTTGCATGTGTGATTAAATGCTTAAAGTCTTGATATTCTGTGTGTATGTGTAATTATGAAAGCATGAGATTGTATGTGTGTAAATTAGGATGTGAATAACATGATTAATCGTTTGTATGTGTACTCCAAAGAGTATTGAGGCTTACGGCCATACAATGGAAAAAGGACCAAAGTCCTTACACTGATGAATTAAAATGAGAACTGAGACATTTAAATGAATCTGGGAAAAAATTTGAGTATGGTAAAATAATATGATTTTTATGGGTATTAAAGAAAGGAAATAACAAAATTTGAAAACAATACCATTTACTGATTTTTAGAGGAGTTATATCGCAAATTTTTATAAAAGAAGGACTAAATTGCAAATTTTATCAAAATGAGGGGCCATAGTATAAATATTGATTTTTAAGGGGTCATAATGTAAATATTATTTTTAGAGGAGTCAAACAGTAAATATTTTATAAAAGAGGGATGATTTCGTAAATATAAATTTAATGAGGGACTTTTTCGTAAATAATAATTTATGAGGGACTTTTTTGTAAATATTAAATTTTGAGGGACTATTTTGTAAATATGGATTTTATGAGGGGTTGTTTCGTAAATATGAGTTTTTGAGGGACTAAAGTGCAAATATGGAAAATGAAGCTAATTTTGGTATTAAAATGAGAAAAATAGTATTTTCGATTTAAAACGTAAGAAAAATATTTACGCGATTGGAAAACATTGAAAAGTCGCTACGCGATTTTGAAAAGGCGGCAGAATTGAGTCGCAATTGAGAAAATGCGAAAATATGACTACGCGATTAAAGTACAGTAATAGTACTGTTATATTACTGTGTGGACCCCGATTATGAGATATAAATTTGAAATGTGAATAATGCATAGTACATGCATTGGGAAGGTCCGATGGACTGTATGAGGCTAGTTGCCTAGGAGAGACTACACCTCCTGAGTGGGTGCGATATGCGTAGTGTAAGTCACTTGTTGAGTTTTGGGGGCATTGGGGTGCGGGTTGCCTATAATGGGCAGATGGTAGCTCTTCTGTACCGTGGGTTAGACCGACGCAACACACCAATGATCCGGACCGAGACACTATCCTTAATCAAGATCTGATAAAGACTGTCGTGTATATGCTGGATGTGCAAAACTGAGTACGTGGTTCAAGGCATGTTGGTACCGACACTTCTTTTCGATCACTCTCTCCGACTTGAGTTGTAGTTCCATGGAGTAGAAAATTGAGTCTGTGTGCGTACATATAATGATAGAGGGTATTATCGTAATTTCTATTTATGATAATTGACTTATTGAATTATTGATTATTGATAAGGACATAACTATAAGTATTGTGTATTACATATTTTGTGATGATATTGATGTTAGTGGCATAATTGTAATTATGGTATGATAACTGTATGAGATATTGTTTGTGTTTATCTTCATTACTGCCATACTGGTATTGGCGTAGGTGATCTCACCTCTTTGTATGTATGTTTGGTATTATATTTATATTTGTTAAGACGTCGAGCAAGAAAAAGAGCGAGAAACTGAGGAGGAGCAGATTCCTGCTGAGGACGTCGAGTTTTGAAGAGATGCAGATACCTAGTTTTCCTTGGCTACCCGAAGTTGACATTCATTGAAGGAGATGGGGCATGGACAGTAGATTTAGAGATAGAGAGTATCTATTATAGAGTTCCAATATCTATTAGGCAGTATTGGGGGAGCTTACTATCGTTCTCCTAGTACAGCTAGTATTGTGTTGTCTGCTTGGACACCTGTCCGTAGGATTGCACATCATGACGGATTCCTACGTGCTGAGGAATCTGAGGAGTACCCGTCTGAGGGTTCTGCTGTCTAGTAAGATTTGGGCTATATGTTAGTTTTAAATTAAAGTTTAACTATTTTGGAAGTCTAGTTTGTAAGATATCTAAGTGTGACAGTACTAAACGCTTGTATGTATATGTGATGTAAATTATGTGTGACATTGTGGTTATGTTTTTATTTTCTACTAAGTTTATTTTATTATCATCAAGAAATTTTATAACTCGTATTTATAATACAAGCGCGATTTTTAATTGAAGGGTACTTTGGTAATTGAGTAACAATAAATGTGGCACCCTAAGGTTGGTGTTACATATATTATATGATGAATGTTACATACATCTCATTACATGATTATTAAGTGAAATATAACTAGATAAAATACATAATCATGCATGATGCAATATATCTCATTAAGTACATCTATGTAACATGATTAACATTCTTTTGTGGTACATTTGTCATTTATTAAGCATAACTATAAAGCATTATTCTTTTTGTCTTGTATTTGTCATCATCAAAACTTAATATATTAAACCATTTGGGACAAGCTTATTTCCACAAAATCACAGTGTGAGCGCACATGCCTCAATATGCACAAAAGCCATTGTCTGCACACTTGACCCATATTAAAACAATGAAGAAGCCACTTGAGCACTCATTATCCTCTATATCGAAAAAGGGAAATCAACTTGCAAAAAAACATGGATTAGATTAGTATGCCTTTGAAGCATGTACATAGCGCTACCCTATATAATTTATACAAATTTAGTTTCTTGTACTATGTCACTAATCCCCAACTTGTGTATCTTCAAAATGCCTTATATTACCACAAACCAACAAATTGGTGTATGACATTTGACTAGGACAACCCTGGATAAAAACATATAAGCATGTCAATTTCAATCACTACAGTGAATGTAATGAGCATATATTGGACATGCCTGTGGCCTTTGACTGACATCATGATCAATTCCTTCTAATAATGATAAAAAATCAGCTGATGAGTTATCTGATAGTTACGAAACCCAATAGCTACCGTCACACATTGGTGCTGCAACATTTGAACTCAACTCAATAGCTGTGGACTGTTAAGCAACAATATACTAAACATTTATTCATCAAAACAAACAATCAAAGTTTACGTAGCTTAAAAATTAACAAGAATTTCAACAATGATTACAAATGATACACAGTTTTGGTGTATACACACACCATAGTACAATCATCACAACATTCTCCATAGATGTTCGTTTCTATAAACGACTTTATACGTAACTTCTTTCCATTCATTTGCCTCGAGCTTCCATTAATGCACTCCTACATAACCAAAGTAAAATAACTTAATACACTAATAAAAATGGATGCTAATCAGTCTAAATAAAACATGTACAGAATCAAAGCATCCCATACAATAATAATTAACAAATTCATATCTATATACCTCAATTATCAAAGTTTGATGACACTGCTCCTTTCTCTTTCTCAATTTGTAGACTACTTAATTAACTTTAGATAATTTTCTATTGCTTAGGGGTCATCCTTTATGCGTTACATGTAATGGACTGCGAATTCCAGTTTTAGCAGTTTTAGTGCCCTCATTCAACTTCCTTTAAAGGTCATCACCCTTGTATGTTGTGCTACCAGCTTGCTTAGATGCAGCCATCGACTGCATCTTGCTTTTATATTCATATAGTCCATGGTGGACAGTATCTGTGAGATCCTCAAACTCTGCAGCATATTCAGCCACCTCATAAAAATGCTTGCATAATTTATCAAACCTTTACATTTGTGGCTTCAACAAAGTCACATCATACTGCTCTTTTTGTAAGCATGTCTCCATCTTATGTTTTTCCTCCATCTTCGTAAAATGTACTTTGACGGCACTTCTTGAACCATTTCATTACTAAGTATAGAAAGTGAATGTCTACACGTAATTCCTTTAAACTCAAACAATAAGCAGTTGTAACTAACATCATGACTGTCGCGATTAAATAACACCTCAAAAATAGCATTCTTTGCTAACCCTCCAACCACCACATCTGCCCTCACATGGTAAGTATAAAGCATTCCCTCCACATGCTTAAGGGACGCAAAACAATCCATTCTTCCTCTGAATTCAAATTGGGCCTCACCAAACTTTGCATGGGTGTACTCAGATTGAAACTGCCTTTCAATAGGTGAGTTTGACCTACATTGAATTGTGGAGTCCATTGATTTGAAATCTGCCTGAAATTCTTTTTCTACCTTGCTTCTTAGAGCATTATCATACTGCTTCACAAATTGCTGCAAGCTTATTTTTGAGTTGATATATCCATCAAAGAAAGCATGTATGCTCTCACTGCATTGTGTTGTTGTCATCCCTGCCCATAAATATTTCTTTAAAAATATTAGCACTCATCTATGCCACACCACGTACAAACCAGTCAACTAATTATTATCTTCTAGTTCAAATTCTTTGATGAAGGCATACCACTTTTCTTCAAAATCTTCCAGGGTATCATAAACAGCTACTTTCATTGCATTCTTGATATTGTTATATTCAATGTAACCTTTCGGCTTCTCAGGGATTTTTTTCATTATATGCCATAGGCACCACCTATGTCGAGTAGTTGGAAAGACTATCTCAATAGCATTTTGCATGGCCTTGCATTGGTCTGTGATAATACCAACAGGTGCCTTACCTGACATGCAACGAAGCCATGATTCAAATAGCCACACAAATGACTTCGTGTCTTCAGCTGAAATTAGACCACATCTAAGAAAAACTGATTGGCCGTGATGATTCACACCGACAAAAGTAGCAAATGACATGTCATATTTATTTGTCAAATATGTTGTGTCAAAAGTTACAATATCTCCAAATGACTCATAGGTGGCTCTACTTCTAGCATCAACCCAAAATATATTTTGCACATGAAAATCATCATCAACATCTATATTGTAGAAAAAATTACTATTCTCCTCTTGCATTCTCGCAAAATAATTCTTCAAAGCCTTCCCATCACCTTCCTTGCCAATTCTACGTCTTTCCTTATCGACATAATTTCTAGCATCTTGCTCATTAAATGATAAGTTCTCGTACCCACCCACCTCATAAGTAAGAGACCAGACTGTCTTATGTATTCTCACCCTTGCATCATCATTCACTTAGATTGTTCTCTTCACGTCCATGCTAAGATTCTTGTTAACTTTCAACATTCTCGCCTTTGTCGGGCTAAGTTCATGAGAGTGTTCAAGTATAGCTGTCTTGATGAACCATCGTCCATCTCCCATCTTCTTGACTGTAATTTTTGCTTCACAATTTGTCATTCTAGTTGGAAGTGTCTTCAAAGTGTTTGGTATTGTTGACACATGTTTTCCCTGTCTTGAAAAAGCAAGCATAGTGTAATTTACCTTACCATCATCTCCTCTTTTTAAAGTTCTATTTACAATACCAAACCACTTTTTGTAAGCATATTTCCTATAAAATTCCTTAACATCCTCCTCTGATGGAAACAGCACCCCTCGTTTTGGCTCATAACTTTCAATCTCGTCGTGCAAGGCATCACTCATAATGAAGTCACCTTCACCTGCTTCTTCCACATTATCAACAGCCTCAAATGTATTGAGATTATTTGAACCCTCCATCAACTTCAGTTTTGGGTTGCTACACACACCTATAAATTATCAAGTATTTACTGTCATGTTATAAGCATATTTCATATTTCACCAACATCTACATTTCATTATTAAAAATTAAGAGCAATGAAAAGTAAACAAACAAATGGCAATAGATAATGAGGATAGAGACCCATTCTATTAGTGAAGCATGTTTGCCCCCACTATTAGGGACTGAGATTTAGACTGACCAGAAACATGTATATATTAACCACCTTTTCCACATGTATTAACCAGTTATAATGGATCTCACCAAGTAATAAGATTCACCACTTTTTGCATGGTATCCTGACTATTTACTCCCAATGTGTTAAAAACAAACTACACATGTCAACTCCACCGAGTACTTCATTTCTAACTAGTTTACCCTCACTACTAGGGACTGAAGTTAGATTAACCAAAAACATGTACATATTAACTACATTTTCTAAATGTATTAACCAGTTATATTGGATCTCACCAAGTAATGAGATTCACTACTTTTTCCATGGTATCCTGACCATTTACTTCCAATGTGTTAAAAACAACACTACACATGTCAACTCCAACTAGTACTTCATTTCTAACTAGTTTGCTCCCACTACTGGGAACTGAGATTTAGCTTAACCAGAAATATATACATATTAACCACTTTTTCTAAATGTATTAACCAGTTATATTGGATCTCACCAAGTAATGAGATACACTACTTTTTCCATGGTATCTTGACCATTTACTCCCAATGTGTTAAAAACAACACTACATATGTCAACTCCACCTAGTACTTCATTTCTAACTAGTTTGCCCCCACTACTGGGGACTGAGGTTTAGATTAACCAGAAACATGTACATATTAACCACTTTTTCTAAATGTATTAACCAGTTATATTGGATCTCACCAAGTAATGAGATTCACCATTTTTTCCATGGTATCCTGACCATTTACTCCTAATGTGTTAAAAACAACACTACACATGTCAACTCCAACTAGTACTTCATTTCTAACTAGTTTGCCCCCACTACTGGGAATTGAGGTTCAGCTTAACCAGAAATATGTACATATTAACCACTTTTTCTAAATGTATTAACCAGTTATATTGGATCTCACCAAGTAATGAGATTCAACATTTTTTCCATGGTATCCTGACCATTTATTCCCAATGTGTGAAAAACAACACTATACATTTCAACTCCAACTAGTACTTCATTTCTGACTAGTTTGCCCCTACTACTGGGAACTTAGGTTTAGCTTAACCAAAAACATGTACATATTAACCACTTTTTCCTAATGTATTAACCAATTATATTAGAGCTCACCAAGTAATGAGATTCACCACTTTTTCCATATTATCCTAACCATTTACACCCAACTTGTTAAAAACAACATTGCACGTGTCAACCTTAACTACTACTTCATTTCTAACTAGTTTGTCCCCACTACTGGGAACTGATGTTACCATTAACCAGAAACATGTACATATTAACCACTTTTTCTAAATGTATTAACCAGTTATATTAGATCTCACCAAGTAATGAGATTCACGACTGTTTCCATGGTATCCTGACCATTTACTCCCAATGTGTTAAAAACAATACTACACATGTCAACTCTAACTACTACTTCATTTCTAAATAGTTTGCCCCCACTATTGGAAACTGAGGTTTAGATCAACCAGAAACATGAACATATGAATCACTTTTTCCAAATGTATTAACCAGATATATTGAATCTCACCAAATAATGAGATTCACCACTTTTTCCATGGTATCCTGACCATTTATATGTGTAATGTGTTAAAAATAACACTACACATGTCAACTCCAACTAGTACTTCTATTCTAACTAGTTTGCCCCCCACTACTGGGAACTGAGGTTTAGATTAACCAGAAATTAAGGATGCAAATATAACTGTTTATAATTATTTCATTTCTACACTCTAAGAGGTAAGAGCCCTTCACGAGGAACTATTTCTCTGCCACCAACTGAATTTAAATACTTAATGACTGTTGTTTTCCCATACAAAGATGGTCAAAAATAATTATGTTTACAATCCTGCCAACGTTGAAGAACATATCTTCTCAGTTGCTCTGACTACATGTACACATTTGAAACAACAAACATTGCATAAGTGCAAAAACTTAATTGTTTTAGTTAAATTCCACAGACCTACCTATCTAACACCAAGAACACGACTAATTTCAGTGTAATTTCATGAATTTTTCAGGCAATTGTACGAATCTAACATTAACTACAAGCATAATCAAATGAACCACAACAAACATGTGAGCAACGACGAAAGAGAGATTTTTACTGGATGTTTTAGTTTCACCGTACGAACTAGGATGGAAGAGTCATAGAGAAGCCAATGGTAACGCAGAAGACACTGGCCATGAAGAAGACATCAGCCATGGAGAAGACAATGGCCACAGAGAAGACAATAGCAGGACTGAGTTTTATTTTGAGAATGATTGTTGTGTCCAATAAGCAGAATTTGTACGAATGAGAAGAAAGAGAGGACGAGAGTAGCTGAAGACTGGGAACTGAATGCAAACAGAGGAGAAAGAAAGAAATGAGAAACGGAGAAAACAAAAAGGAGAAAGGGAGGGAACGAACGAAAATGAGAAAGTCAGAAAAATATGGTGATGCGGCATACGATAGACATACGTTGGAGTCTTTTTGTTGGACATATAGCGCGACCGGTCACCAAGTAAAATGACCGCTCATATCAGGTAAAATTTGTAGGTGCAGTAATGCCCCAAAAGTGGCATTGGGTGCATATTAAAATCTTCCCCTAAACATAACTGTCAAGAAAGAATTCTTTTTCTTATGAGTTTGAGGATAGGCCTGTCTCACTAAAAGTAAGGTACCAATTAAATTTGCATCAGATTTACGCAGAGGCATTATGGAAGCATACCAACACGCAGGCGGCTAACTCACTGCCAAACATGCTACATTGCTTACGGCTTGAGCATAGGTCCCAGACCCTTTCTTCTTTGTAAAATTGACCCAAGGGGTGAACCTATGAACATTATGTTTGGGTGACCAAACACTAATTTTATTCTTTTAAGGGAGTCAAACATCAAATTATATAAAAGTTTCTTAGAAATCTTAAAAGAATTTGAATGAATATTATAGAAATGCTTTGAGCCTTGAGGGGGGCATGGCATCGACCAGCCCCATGGCTCTGCCCAGAACTCATACCTGAGAACTAAACTCTTATTTTCATTCCTGATGACTTAAGCTAAGTCAACATTATTTCATTATAAAATGAAGCCAGAATCTTAGAAAGCTTCATATATGCATGTGAACAATCAATGATACGTGGCCACTCTGAATTTTGAAATTAGAATAAAAGTATTTACTCCAACATGCATAAAAACACACTTAAAAAAACCTTAATCTGAGTATTAGAATATAATTAGTATACATTGGATTTAGCATAAAATTTCTGACTCAGCATTAGTTTTCACATGCAAATTCTTACCTCCATTCGGAAGCTCCGCAAAACATCACTATCATCTCCTTCTTGTGGATCTCACTAATAATTCTTCCTCCGAGAGGACACACAAATTTTCTCATGAGAAATTTTTGGAATATAATAATACAACATAAAAATTTAAAATTTAAAAATATAAATGAATAAAATTCTGCATCATATATTATAATTTTGTTTGAATGAAATGAGAAAGCATTAATAGAGTGATAAAATATTGAATATTTCAATAGAAGGTAATTTAATCAAATCTAATTATATTTTCCTATAATTGAGCTTATTTAATAACTTTTTCAACCTTTGTGAAAAAACCTTAAATGAAAGATATTTTTAAATGGAGGGAGTATGCCACTTTTTACTTTAATTAAATTTGTTTAATTAATTAAATATTGAGTTTAATTTTAATGTATTGTTAGTATAAGACTTTTTGATGTAATTATTGTGAGAGTCAAAAATTTTAATGACATGACAATACATAATTGAGTGATAATGTGAAAAAAATTTACACTAATAGTACACAAAAATTAAATCCTTAAATAGAAGTAAACAATTAATTCAATTATTAAATAGTTAACAAAAATTATTTTACAATAATATTAATTAAAACTGATCTATTAATTGAGTTAATTACTTCTACTCGGTGGTAAACACACACACACACATATATATATATATATATTAAAAAGTGGTTTTTTTATTGGATCTCAAGCCTAATTATTTTTATATAAATACAGTGTAAATTATGATGATATGAACACCATCTTGTTTCGTCCTTTACCTAAGTGGTAGTCCCAAAATGGCCTAATTATGTCAGAGAGCTTTACATTGGTTGGCAATGGTGATCCATCGGTTGGAGGCAAGGTAGGGTACTTGCAAACCTAATGCTCAAGTCATCCTCAGAACCAAAATGAAAAAAAGAAAAAATTTGCCTAGTTTCATGCAGCTTATATTCATAATATGTTGGTTCTTTGCTTAATGTTTTCAACTATCTTGATGGCACTTCTATTTTATTTACATTGGTTCTTTAAGAAGGCTATAAACATACATTGCTCAGCCTTCCCTCCAAAAATATAACCATTTCAAAAGTTTATCAGTTATCTTTAAGTGTTCAAGCATACATTCAGGATTGGCATGCAAGGACTAATCCAACGGAATTGATATCTTAGTTATTTTTCATTAATTGTTGTTCTCTTGACTATACATGAAGATAGGCATAGGCATACCACTATACATACAAGTACTTTCACTACAAGAAATTCATTGAATAGCAAGGGAATTTAGCAAGGGAAATTTCCCATGCAATTCCCTTGCTATTCAGGGAAGGAATTGCGCGGGATTAGCGAGGGCAAATTGAGCCCTTGCTAAATTCTAAAAACAAAGTCTAATGAGTTGAATGTGGAAACAGCTAGTGAATAGCGAGGGAATTGAGAGGGAAATTTTCCCTCGCTAACAAATGTCCCTCGCTAATGTAAGTACCAGTTGAGTCATTTTTAGGAAAGGAATTAGCGAGGGAATTCCCTCGCAAATAACGGTAAAGTTTTAAACTTGAAATTTTATTGTTTCAAAAAAACTTGTGACACGCCTTCATTTTCACCCCTTTTCCATTTTCGTCCCAATTGCTTCCATTATGATAGATTGTTTCCATTTTCTAGTAGCCGAGCCTACTAGCCCTAGCGCCACCGCTCGCTAGTCCCCACAAGTCCACTGAGCAATCAGCTCTGGCAATGCCTCTCTAGCGATTAGACAAGGCAAAATTGAACCCTAACAGATCTCTCTACTTCTGTTTCTGGTATGAACCCTAACCCTTTTCTCTTCTCTTCTCTGCTTCCATTTCTATTCTTTTCGTATCTATAACGATCAGATTGATCTGTCAGTCTCTCTACCGGGATATTACCTTCTCTTGGAGTGAGAAGTAGTCGCAGGGTCAAGCTCAAGCCCTTTATTATATCCCCTATGACTGCCATTATAGGTTCATTCTTGTTCTTCACGCCATTTCACTGTTTTGTGTCAATTTCAGGGCTCACTATGTTTTCCTCTTTATATGTTCACTTTATTATTTTTAACAAATATTATCCTATCCACTTTACTTCTTCCTCGTGTGAGAGCTTCAGTTACACCATTTGAGTTTCCACTATCTCACATTTTTCATCATTTTTTTCTTGTTGAGAGAGCAAAGGGGAAATAAGGAACTAGATACGTTTTGTTTCTGATGGAAGCTAATTGTTAGTTGTTACACTTATTTTCTTTTCTATATTTTGATTCGTTGTTATTATTTTATTAGATTATTGTTACAATATTGCTTCCTTGTTGATCAATGTTGATATATGTTGTATTCATAATCATTTATTTCACATCTTCTATCCTACTCTTCATTTTTTTTGTGCTAATATTTGGCTATTTTCACGAGTTTCCTTGTTTTATTATTGCATTTCCCTTGTCTCCTGTCCAGAAACTAGAAATGGACAACATGGATCTCTTTCTTGTGATTCCTTCTGATTACTAGAAGTTGCAAATTCATTATTTTTTTATTCTCTATTACGTGTTTCATTCTTTTTTTTTAATAATCAGAGCTTCATTAGTTGTATTTTTGAATTTGTTCTTCTATTGGGATCTATTCAACCCATCTAAAAACCACAGCTTTTTAAAAAGATATGTTACGTTGTCCTTCCTCAATCCTCAATTTGGTTTGGTTTGTTCAATTAGAGTTTTCAAAGGAACAACCACGAACATCGACCTGTCAAAAGTCATCCTAATAAAGTTTGACTTTGTTTCCTTGTTTCCTTGTGTTAGAAACAACAAGTGGTTGGTGGTAGCTTTACACGGAATAGAAGAATTTGGATTGGATACCACTGAAAAGTGTCAAGGGAAATTCCATATACTTGTTTTGTTATTTGTTTTATAACTGTAACTTAAGTTTTGTGTAAAATTTTCTATCTTTTCCTTTCCCCTTATGTACAAATAATTGTAGCATTCTAAATTTACATCTTTCTAAACTACATGAGTGCTATTAATTAAATTTGTTGGATTTTGCAAGATATGGGAAACCTTCCTTGTTATTATGGTGGTCTACATTGCCTAGGTATCTCCATTTGAATTCAAATTCCTTAAGAAAGCACAAGCATCACTCTCCATTACTGATAATGTTGTCAATAAGTTTTTTGCCATGGATATAGTTCTCACCTTCTTTGTGGCTGATATTGAAAAAATTACCTATTTGTTGGTCGATAACCCAAAACAGATTGCTTGAAAATATGCAAGAACATGGTTGGCCTTTTATGTTATCTCTATCGTTCCTTCAGAGCTTGTTTGAAAGATCTCACCTTAACCTCTTTAATCCTATGGGTTATTCAACATGCTCCGACTTTGGCGTCTTCGAAGAGTTAGTGTTTATTTTCTCTATAAGATTGAGAGCTTTCTAGTAACATGCTAAGGATATTTGTTTATTAGTTATGTAGCGTATAATAGTAAAAAATATGTTTTTGAGTAGGTTGGAGAAGGACAAAAACTATAACTATTTCTTTTGTGTTTCATTTTATATTATGCTGCTCTTGCTCCTTTTTTCAAAGCATTACTATTGTTTAAAAAAAATTAAAGTTTTCTAACTTGCATTCTTCTATTGATTGGCAATTAAACATAAACAGAGTACCAAGAAGTAAATTACTTCACTACGTTGAGATGTTGGCTCATCCTTTATATTAAATTTCTTTGAAGTTTTGCACTTTGATGCTTTGGTTTAATGCATCTGTGTAATAATTCTAGGAAGCTAGGCAAAATTCACAATTAAGTGGTAAGTTTTTTGAAATTATTTCTATTCTAGCCTTAAGTATCAATTTTGTTAGTTACTAGTTAATAGAGATAGTGGTTACTAGACGAGTAATGATAATTTTCAGTCTTATTAGATGTTGGAAGGATTGATGATGCAGCACAAGATCTTCAAACAGGAGACCAAAATCCTATTGAGACCAATCAATCTAAGAAAAAAAATAGTGAAAAAAAGAGACAGTTACTGCTTCCATGTCCATTATCTAGTCTTTCTAATGGAATCTAAAACTATCATACTGGTTTCTATTTTAGAGAATGTTTATTAGAATGAACTTGGACTTCTTTTGTCTGTCTGGATCATGATACTTGTGTTAGTGTTGCCAAGTGGCCTCAATACTCAAGAGGGAGGCTGAATTGAGTATGTAAAAACTTTTCGCTAATCTTTTCATAAAACACTTGATTACCAATTTTTGTTGAAGCTATTGATTGATTGAAGTAAATAGATAAATGAGAATGATTACTTCACTTATAAATAAATAAATAAATCAAAACAGAGAGTATTCAAGTAAGCAAATAAATATAAAGCACAAAATAAAGAGATAGAGTTGAGAAGATCAAACATAAGATTTATCCTGATTCAGCCACCAAACCACTTGTGGCCTACGTCCAGTCCTCAAGCAATCACCCGAGATTTTCCACTATATCTTCAAGCTTCAACAGGTGCTTAAAAACCTTTATAATTGAGAGCACTCAATACACCTTGGGATACCTCACCCTTGTGCTTGAGCCTCACACAGCGATACCTCACCCTTTACAACTTTTGAGGGATGCCTCACTCTCTTTACAACCAAAGGATACCTCACCCTTTTCTCTAGAAGGATACCTCACCCTCTTTACAACTAAGGGATACCTCACCCTTTTCTCTAGAGGGATACCTCACCCTCTTTACAGAAAATCAAAGTGTAGATAAAATGAAACTCTCTCAAGAGTGGATAATATAAATCGAAGCTCTATGGGTATCAAGAATTCACACTTTTAAGCTCAAAAATAGATGATTGGAGAAAGAGATAGTGAAACACGAATTTAATATTCAAGGATGATTTTTATATTGTTCACCAATATTTATTTAATTCCCAAACACTTTCATTTATAACCCAAAGCATTTTAGAGCCGTTGGTGGTAGTTGGGAGCATTAAATGCTCAAAATAGAGTCGTTGTGCGTATGTTCTGGTTGTCCAAATAATCGATTAGAAAGTTGTTCTAATCGGTTAGGAGCTTACAATTTTGGCTCCTGTGATTCTCATTAACAGGTTAGGGAATATTTCTAATTAGTTAGGAACTTTTATAACTTGTCCAGTAATCAATTAGAGGAAGACTCTAACCAGTTAGGAACTTCTAAGAAATGTGAAAAATGCTCCTAAGTTTTGCACTAATCGATTAGGTGAATTGCCTAATTGGTTAGGAGTTTTGAAAACATGAAAAATGTTCCTAGCATTCACAATAACTGGTTAGGTGAATTGCCTAATCGGTTAGGAGCTTTTAGAACATGAAAAACGCTCCTGACTTGGTGAATAATCGGTTATGGAAAATTCATAATCGGTTATTACACTCTAGTTTTGAAAACTGATTTTAAATGGTCATAACTTCTTCATTTCTTATCTGTTTAAAGCAAGTGACACTTATTGGAAAGATCTTTGAGTCTATTTTCATATGAAATAAGTTTCAGAACACAACTCAAATTTTTTTGAAAGTTATGATCAAAAGCGTAACCAAATGTCAGTTTTACAAAATACAAACTTGGCTATTTTTCATAGATTTGAATTATCACCAAGACTAGCTTTTCGAAACATGTTTGTTGGGCATTTTAGAATGTAAGAAACACTTTTAAAGGTATTAAAACTTATTTGAACTTAGCGTGATTCCCATTTACCTTTACATAAGATTAAGTCCTATAAGTTATTCTTGAAGAACTTAGGACTTGATCTTTTGCACTTCCATTCCTTTCTTGTTTATTATCATCAAAACTATTACTTTAGTCAATGTCAATTACATTCTCCCCTTTTTTAATGATGACAAACAATCATTGAGAAAAGAGTTAGTTCAAATAAATTGGAACTCACAAAAGGTGTTAGAGACTTACTCCCCCTTTATTTTTCAAGAGGTGATTAGATCAGAGATGCATAACTCCCCCTTAATTTTGGAATTCCATGATCATTAAATTTGCACTTTTTTCTTTTTACCTTTTCTCAATGACTCATAAACTTCTCCCCTTTTTGTCATGATCAAAAAGTTATGCAATAAAGAGATTTTGCAATATAACCTTAAATACAAAACCATTACCATTCAACAATTATTCAGTGATAATCCATGAACAATATAACCATATCAGCAGTATATTCATGTCAACAAACCATCCGTTGCAAAATAGCATATCAAAGTCATACTGTAGTTAAGCAAGGTCATAAGCTAAGACAATAAGCAGCATATCCAAAAGATAACCTATTGTGGTTAGATGAGCTTTAATCACAATAACATAGTTAAAATAGAAAAAAGATTAGCTAAATGAAAGAGATCCATGCCTAAACCCCATCATTTTGTGGTGGTGGAAGGCGACGCTCAATGCTGTCTAAGCGGTCATAGATGACTCCAATGCTATGCTCTTGATAAGCTCGAAGATCCACAATCTAGGCTTGAATGCTTGCTAGGGTAGCTAGGATGCGGTCTTCATTGGTGGCTAGAGCCACTTCAATAACTACATTAGCAAGGGCAGCAGGAAGTTCTTCTTCTTGTGGGGCTGTATCATGCCCAATACTATAAACCCAAACACCATTAACCATCTTGATTTTCATGCGATTTATGGAAGCCTGTGCAAATTTGTTGTCTTGGTGGTAATGGAAGTTTGATCATGGTTTTAGAGACCAAGGAGATAAGTGGGTATGAGTGGGTGTTTGAGGAAGAAGATGACAATGGAAGTTTGGGTTGCGAATGGTGAGGGGAGGTCACAATTTTTTTTTCGTTTTAATGAGCACAATAATAGGTTAGAGCATTGTGGTAATCAATTATTTTCATGGGGAGTGAAAAAGGGAGGCCACGGGTTGAGTAAATAATTGATTGAGGGTTCAAGCTAACCAATTATCTTCATGTGAGATAAAAAAAGTGAGGTTCCTGCGAGCTGAAATAATTGATTATGGCATGGAGTAATTGGTTAGTGTGAAGAGAAATCAAATGAGGAGCTCTCGGTTAGCCACAATAACCAATTAGGACTTGTTCCTAATTGATTATTTTCATGGTCCACACCAAAAATGTTGCCTCTGTTTGTTTAAATAACAGATTAGGAAAGGCTCCTAACAGGTTATTGTCGTGATCTTCCAATAGATTTAGGTTTTGTTTGCTTCAATAACAGATTAGGAAAGGCTCCTAATAGGTTATTTGTGGTCTCTAAGAGCCTCAAAATACCTCCATAATTAGTTAGAGAGGTCTTGCAATTAGTTATCTTCATGGAATGAAAGACCAGCAGCCTCTAACTTTGGGAATAACAGGTTAGGTACTTCTCCTAACCAATTATTTGGCTTAACAAAAGATAGAATCACACACCCCAAGAGTCAATAATTGGTTACTTTCTTCCCATAACTGATTAGCAAGATCTCTTAATTGGTTAATATGTCTTGACAAAAAAAAGTTTCAATGTGCCATACTCATTCCAAGTTCAAATAATAGATTATTTCCTTCTTCTAACTAGTTATTTCACTTCCAAAACTAGAAATTCTTCAAAGATTCATCCTTTAAGAAAGTAACCACATGTCATCTTTGATAATCAACTTGACTTTGCTTCTATGACATCCACTTTAAGTACCATAAATGATGTTCTAAACTGATTTAATCTTTTCAAAGGCATAAGAAACCAATTGTGTGAAGGCTCTAATTAGTAATTTGCTTTCCATAACGGATTATGACTTTACCATAAACAGAGAGAAATTTCATGAAATTAGTCCTTGAACCCGTAATACTCAAGAGGGGGAGTGAATTGAGTATGTAAAAACTTTTCACAAATCTTTTCGTAAAACACTTGATTATCAATTTTTGTTGAAGTTATTAATTGATTGAAGTGAATAGATAAAAGAGATTGATTACTTCAATTACAAATAAATAAATAAACCAAAGTAGAGAGTATTTAAGTAAGTAAATAAATATGAAGCACAAAGTAAAGAGATAGAGTTGAGAAGATCAAACACAAGATTTATCCTGGTTCAACCACCAAACCACTTGTGGCTTACGTCCAATCCCCAAGCAATCACTCGAGATTTTCCACTATATCTTTAAGCTTCAACTGGTGCTTGACAACCTTTACAATTAAGAGCACTCAACACACTTTAGGATACATCACCCTTATGCTTGAGCCTCAAATAGGGATACCTCACCCTTTACAAAGTTTGAGGGATGCCTCACCCTCTTTACAATTAAGGGATACCTCACCTTTTTCTCTAGAGGGATACCTCACCCTCTTTACAACTAAGGGATACCTCACCCTTTTCTCTAAAGGGATACCTCACGCTCTTTACAAAAAATCAAAGTGTAGATAAAATGAAACTGTCTCAAGAGTGGATAATACAAATCGAAGCTCTATGGGTATCAAGAATTCACACTTTTAAGCTCAAAAATAGATGATTGGAGAAAAAGATAGTGAAACACGAATTTAATATTCAAGGATGATTTTTATATTGTTCACCAATATTTATTTAATTCTTAAACACTTTCATTTATAACCCAAAGCATTTTAGAGTCGTTGGTGGTGGTTGGGAGCATTAAATGCTCAAAATAGAGTCATTGTGCGTATATTCTGGTTGTCCAAATAATCGGTTACAAAATTGTTCTAATCGGTTAGGAGCTTACAATTTTGGCTCTTGTGATTCTCAATAACTGGTTTGGAAATATTTCTAATCGGTTAGGAGCTTTTATAACTTACCTAGTAACCGATTTGAGGAAGGCTCTAACCGGTTAGGAACTTCTAAGAAATGTGAAAAACGTTCCTAAGTTTTGCACCAAACGATTAAGTGAATTGCCTAATCGGTTAGGAGCTTTAGAAACATGAAAAATGCTCCTAACATTCACAATAACCAGTTAGGTGAATTTCCTAATCGGTTAGGAGCTTTTAGAACATGAAAAACGCTCCTGACATGGTGAATAATTGGTTATGAAAAATCAATGATCGGTTATTGCACTCTAGTTTTGAAAAGTAACTTTAAATGATCATAACTTCTTCATTTCTTATCCGTTTAAAGCAAATGACCACTCAATGGAAAGATATTTGAGTCTATTTTCATATGAAATAAGTTTCAGAACAAAACTCAAAGTATTTTGAAAGTTATGATCAAAAGAGTAACCAAATGTCAATTTTACAAAACACAAACTTGGCTATTTTTCATAGATTTGAATTACCACCAGGACTAGCTTTTCAAAACATATTTGTTGGGCATTTTAGAATGTAAGAAACACTTTTAAAGATGTTAAAACTTATTTGAGTTTAGTGTTATTCTCATTTACCTTTACAAAAGATCTAAGTCCAATAAGTTATTCTTGAAGAACTTGGTACTTGATCTTTTGTGTAACACCCCAATTTTTTTATTTTTTTTATATTTATGAGTTTTATAATATTTGTGAATTTTTGAAAATTTTTAATTTATTTTGATTCTTTTAACATTATTTAGAGTTGTATGTGTGTTTGAGGCGGACCCAAAAAATTAAAAAAAAATTCCAAACCGAAAAGTTTTGGACTATCAATGCAGGTCGAAGGAACTTACTAAACCCGAAACCGAGAACAGTTGACTAAAATTTTTTGTATCTGAGTTTTCTATTATCCATTAGATAATGTTATTATCCATTGGGTAATACTTTTATTTATTGTGTAATGCTATTATCCATTGGACAATAACTAGCAATAGCTATTATCCATTGGGTAATAATTTTTTAAAATATCTAAAAAATATCTATGCTTTTGAAAAATATCTTTTGAAAAATATCTTGAGATTAGTCAACCAAGGAGGCTATGACTTTTGTCAAGAACCAATAGAAAGAAAACTTACTTGTAAAGCTAGTTGAAGTCAACAAAGTGGGCATGAACTTTGGTTTGAACTATTGGATAGCAAGACTTGGAGGAGAAGCTTTGCATATTCACCATTGATCTAATCAATGGTTGTGAGGGCAAGCTTAGTGGAGAAGTTTTGGATATCTACCTTTGATTTAACCAATGGATGTGATGGCTTGTAGCAGAACAAAATATCTCTCACTCTGTCCATGAAGCCTCATGGCCACTTAGTCTATAAAGTGGCTAAGTTTCATTTTTCTATCACATTATAAAAGCTATCATCTTTTCTCTCAAAGCTAAGCATCATTTTCTCTCACTTTCTCTCATTTTCTCTCCACTAGCTCACGGCCTTGGTGCTTGAAAACACTTTTCAATCACTTATAATTTAAACTAACCATATTTCTTGATCCTAAACTTCATTCTAAGCAACTTTCATGTTGTGATCAAGGCCTAATTCCATCATCTTCAAGCTTGATTTTTAGATTCAAGTTCTAGGGTTCTAAGGTGAAGTTCATGGTTTTTCATTTCTTATTTGATTCTTGAGATTCTAAGACCATATTTGATTTTATGGTAATCTTAATCAAGCTTTAAATTTAAATTTTTATGTGTTTGTTTGGATTTCAATAGACTACTTGGTGGAGGAAGTTGACACAAAGGATCCTACAAGGAGCTAGGAGGCTAATCCAAGGTAAGAGGGAGATTAACCTCATCAATCAATTATGTTGGTGAGGGACACGAAATTGTATGATGGTGATGAATCCATGTGATGATTTATTCACCATTTGTGTGATTTGTATTTATTTTGTTTATGTGATTTTATTGCTTTGATATTATGTATGAACTTGTTTAAGTAGGATTTTGATGCTTTATGTTGTACTATATGCTATAAATTGTAATTGAGAGGAAATAATTTTTGGTTCGAAAGACCATGAGGCTCACGGCCTCTATGCCCATAAATGGCTAATCCAACGCAAAAATATTTTATTAAATGTTAACCTAGAGGATTAATGATAAGAAAGCTAATTAGGGGATTATAAAATAAAAATGGAAATGAATATATTTTTATTACTAATTAAAAAGTAATTTTTGGTTAATATAGTGAAATCAGGACTAAGAAGTAATTTAGAGATTTCAAGTATTCTATTTAAGAGGATGTTTAATAAGGAAGATGGAAAAGGTTTTATTAAATTAAAATAAATGTAAGTTTTGGAAAGAATATTAGAAAATATTATTTAGAAGAGTTTTAGCAAGGAAATAATTTTTAAGGATGGTTTGGAGTTTAAATATTTTATTTAAGGAAGTTTTATTAAGAGTAAAGAACAAAGATTTTGAGATATCTTGAAATAATTTAGATGATATAAGTTTTTTAGGAAAACATTAGGAAATATTATTTGAAGGAGGCTAGTATAAAAATGTTATAAATATTATTTAAAGGTGATTTATTAAGGAAATATCAGAATTAAAGTTCAATTTTTATATTAAATGAGAAAAGTTTTAATTTGAGCTTAGAATATTAAGAAAATTTTTACGCTATTGAAAATACGTAGAAAAACTCTTACGCGATTTAAAAATGATGATTTTTAGCTATGCGATTAAGAAAATGTTTTAAAATCTCTACACGATTGAGAAAATGTTGAAAAATTGTTACGCGACTTGATAACGTAACAGAAGTGTTACGCGATTGTGAAAATACGATAAAAATGTTAGGCAATTGAGAAATACAGTAATTTACTGTCGGGCTAATATATTGAACCCAGATATATCAACTTATGGTTATAGCCGATAAAGACTTGTAATATGCATAGAGTCATTGATCATGCATTATTTGTCAGTCGGTGTCTATTAAGGCTATTGTTGCCTAGGAGTTGAATTACACCTTAGTGCAGGTGCGAATTGCGTGGTGAAGGTCTATAATGAATCTTGTGGCGTCGGGGTGCGGTAATTCCACATGAAGCTAGTTGAATAGTGCAACTGTGCCGTGGTTTCCGATGCAAACACACCGACTATCTTGATGGGATAGTATTCCTATTCCTGATCTTGCGTAGAATGTCTTGTATAATACCATAATGCGTACATTGAGAAATTATAGCACTTTGGTCTGAGGCGGCCCATACACAGACATATTTCTAGATCATTCTCTCCGAATTTGTGTTTAGCTCCATGGAGTAAGAAATGGGTGCATTGTGCATAAGAGGGGTCAATTCATTGTGCATAAGCATGGTCTATGTACTTATTTTGTGTTATGATCAGTATTCATATGTGTGATATATATATATATAGGTAAATTATTTGTTAGTTGATAATATGATTATATATGTTATTCTATGATATTGTTTTGTATGAATGACATTATTGTCATTATTGTTTCTTTGCTGCTATGATGGTATTGATGTAGGGGATCTCACCTCTTTATTGTATTGTTCTGTTTGTACTATTCTATATTTATGTTTTAAAAAGTCTGCGATGGTGGCGAGGCAAGATCCATGAGGTTTCATTAGCGTACAATTTCATGGGGACATCGAAGCATGGAATGTTCATTGGGACACGAGACGTATTCAGTATGTTGGAGACGTTACCTTGCTTTGGATAGGACCCAATATACGGTTGCTACATTTTCTTTGGATGCTGCTGTTTACTTGGAGTTTCATATGCCTATTGGGGAGTTATGGGGTAATCGTAGAACTACCCCTAGGGAGGACTCTGTGAAGTCAACTGCTCGGACTCCCGTTCGTAGTGACATGCCCCAACCGGGGAATTTGTCTATTAGGGATTCCGAAGAGGATCTGGATGAAGATCGGGTTCAGGATCCTACTCTTCAAGTTTTTGAACTTGGGCTAAGTTTAGTTTTTATATGGTAATTATGTGTTGTTTAGAGTACGTAAGTTGTATGTAATTAAGTTGTTACTAATCTATGTTATGTACTAGGGATGTTTATTATTCAGTTCTTGTATCTTGTGTTTCTCTAATTCGGTAAGTTTATGTTATCCGTAAAAAAGAAATTTTGAGACCCGTATTAAAATAATATCAAATATTTTATAATTTGGGTAAATAATTAAAAAAGTTAGTCTGAAATGTAATGCCCTTTGGGGGGTGTTACATTTTGCACTTCCATTCCTTTCTTGTTTGTTATCATCAAAACCATTACTTTAGTCAATGCTAATTACAGCTAGATGATGATTCTTACCTTGAGTATGTGACTGGCCAAAATGGAGAAGATTATGCTTAGTGAGGAACTCCAACCTGGTTCAGTTGGGACAACAAGCTTGCTGGAACTCATGTATGATTATCTTATTAAGAAATGCTCAATCTTTTAACCAATTTCTCATTTGTGATTTTTAATAACTAAAGACAATAATTAATGTTATGAATGTTACTGTAGAAAATGGCTTTTTAAATTTGATTGCACCCTACACATCACATAAAGAAGACAAATGGACCTATTAGCTTAAATTTCTGCCTTCTAAACAGAGTTTATCAAGGCATATTATATTATTTTTTATTTGATCTTATTTTGACTTGCTACTTAAGAAAGAAAGAAATCCACAAAATTAGATTCATCTGCATTTAGCTATGTGATTTGAGGGCATTGCATTCTTTATATATATATTTTAATTGCATTGATATTTAGGTAATTTTTATATTATTATCTATAACTTTGCAGGTTGTTAATGCTAATGATGTAGTTGCAAGGCCAATGTAAGTTCTTGAGCAGATCGTACAAACAAATACTCACCTTTGGTGATATATATATAACAATTATATTACTCATGACAGTTGTATTTTTTTTTTTAAATCTATGGTTATGTATATTTTTCCTTGTGTATGTTAGTAAGGAGTGACGTAGATTGACGAGATAATCATGTGTAAGAAAATTAGTTTTCAAATAAATTGTGATGAAATAAATTATGCTCATTTGAATGTAAAAGCATTGCTTATAGTTGATGATGAAGACGAAACAAACTTAGATTGATTACCTATGCTTTTTATTCTTGTTTTATAAGACATCTTATGAACTATTTGTATAACTTTGAACTATTTATATAACTTTGAACCATTGGTAGACTTATTTTGGACTATTTGATAATAATTTTGTTACTTTTCATAAATTTATTTGTTGGATTTCTATCTTGATTAAAAGGTTTATACAAGTGTATTTTGGATATTAAAAATTAAGTTTTTTATATTTTAAATTGACAAGAAAAAGCTATCAAACTAATTTGCGAGGGATTAGAGAGGGAATGACAAAGAAACCATAATAAATAGTGAAAGATTAACCATTGGTGATAGATTCACGATGAAATAGCGATGTACATTAGCGAGGGAATAGCGATGTAGTAGCTACAGATATTAGCGAGGGATATTGGTAGTACTAGATCCAAAATTGGTACGGCTTTTCGAACTATATCGATGGAATACCTACAAAATTTTCCCTCGCTGATTTACGAGGGAATACAGGCACCTTTTTTTTAAAAATTTGTGACAACTTAGTTACGGAATAGCGATGAAAATTCCTGTCACTACAAGTATTTAGCGATGACTTAGTGAGTAAAAGAAAACTAACGAAAACGTCCCTCGCTAATCCCTTGCATAAGTAATTTACAAGGGATTAGTGAGGGATAAAATCTACAAATTACTTCTTATGTTTGCGTTAAGTTATTATCATTTCAACTATTAGTATCTAAACTACATGCATATCTTGTAATGCTGGCACATTTTCTAATCTTGCTTGACTATGTTGGCTTTTAGAACTTTGACTTGTTTTGATCATTATTCTTTGTTGTTCATATTGTGGAAGAAAGACTTACGGTCAGTCATTCTTGAATATGCTATGGTCGATAATTCTTGAACTTGTTGTGCATTTACTTTCATTTTTTTTATATTACTCTCGTTAGCAGCAATTTCTCTATGTTAGATAAGGAAGTTTTCATTATAGTGTTGGAGTATGTTGTATATCAATTTAGTTGTATTATGGATAAGTTCAAGGTCATATCAGACTATCTTGCTCAAGCTAAGCACATTGGAACTGGTTGAGTTTCTCCTATTCATGTTAAAAATCATATTACTGAGATTGAAACAGATACTTGGGCAATGTGTAAGATCTCTTTGATTCTGTGAGACCAACACCGATCATAATGGCTAATATTATATTTCTCTTGGCATTTCTTGGATTTCCTTCTCATGTCTCAGACAGATCCTTGTTATTAATATATTGACAATAGATGACATGTCTTCTTCTCCATATCTATATGATGAGCAATCTCTCTAGAAAGATGGGTGAGTACTTCCTCTAGGGAGACAAATGAACTAAAATTTTTGAAAATTAAGCTAGTGGCAAGCTCCGACTAAAGCACACCCAAGCTATTTGCAAGCATATGAGGATCAGGTACCACAACTCTTCAAGCTCAATTGCTTAGAGACTTTCGAGCTCTAAATTGGGGGGCTGTGAACTGTACTGGGAGATTTGGTTAGGACTGGGTCTCTCATGCCTCAGGCTAGACCCAACCCACTATCTTAGACCTTAGATTTTCCATGGGGCCTCCCCTTGTAACACCCTAATACCGATAACCTAGTATACCATGCATATACCTGGATAAGCAGTATTAGTTATACTACTTCTAACTTAAATATCATACTAATCTATATCATTTAAGCAAATAACAACAGAGAGCCTTACGAAAACTAAAAGTTATATACATACATCTTGCCACAAAAGAGCTCATTGTATGCATACACTTTATACATAAACTAAAAGCAGTGTAAATAATATTCTAGTCTTCATACTTTTCTTCTTGCCTTTGGATGAACTTCCACCTGAATTTATATGGCAACAAATGGGGTGAGAAATCATATTTTTCAGTATAAGTAACCAATACCAGCAGTTTAAACATTCGCAATGAATAAACCCAACTATTACATGAGAATATATACCTTACTCTATGCAATATTCAAGATGTAATCTAAAACTTAACTCTAACTAAAACAAGCAATAATATCAAATAACTACTAATACAATCATTTGAAACCACCAAATAAGATAACTACCCATACAGCTATCACCGAAGGTGAATGCAACACAAACATAACAAGCACACAAAATCCAATCAGAATAAGTATTAAATAATACAGCGATGAGATGATGTATGATTAAAGAAAAGTGTGTGATAATGTGGGTGTAGTGTAGTGAAACTTGGCTATTCCTTTAGGTAGGGAGAGAATCTGCTATAATAACGTGTAACCTCCTAGAGCCTACCAAGTAGGGTGGGAGTGTGTTATCATAACATGTAACCTCCTATATCCTACCAAGTAGTCTACTATAAACTGAGTGAATATCGCCACCAAAAACTGAGTGGATGCCTCCATTATCTGAACTCTAGGAATAACAAGTCTATGAGTAATGACGTGTGTGTGTGTGTGCGAAAATGCGGATTTATGCCTAACTCTAACATAACCACCACATAACTCTATACTAAGTCCATCTTCATATTACTAACTCTACCTTTTCTCTATAAGAGCATTTCATGCACTACGACACTTAATCAATGCCCACTAGACTTAATACACTTTCTATCCTAGCGTTACTAACTCTTCCTCCTCTCTGTAAGAGCTTTCATGCACCAAGGCACTCTACTCATGCCAACTAACTTATTTACTTGCATCTTGCTTCTTTACTCTTTAATCACCTCCCTTGTGATATCTATGCAACACTAGGTTGCTTAACAAACTAACACTTGGTCTATGGCAATCCATGTCCAACGGATGCATAGTTTTTGCTTCATTTCCCTTATATGCTCTAAGATCTTTCTCTCTAAGACTTATCCTCACTAGTGCCTCAACACACTTTACTAGGCATATAAAAGGGATCCCAACAAATAGGATAACCAAAAACATAATAAAAAAAACAAGTTTCTGGTGCCTAGGTGCTTGAATGCCTCCTTCCTGAGCGCTTAAACACTCTCTGCGTGCCTGAGCGCTCCTAACCAAGCACCAAAGCGCTTGCCTGGTAGAGCATTGCTCTGTTCTGCTATGCGATGCGTGTCTAAGTACTTTGCACTAAGCGCCTGAGCACTTAATGCCCTGTTGCGCACATCACTCTCAGACTTGTGGGGGCCTAGGCTCTCTACACTGAGTGCTGGTCGCCCATAATGGATTCTGTAGAATTCTATAGAATCTGAGATTTGTTCTTTTGGGACAAATCTCACCTTCAATCAATTTAGGTCAGCTTCCTTATGATTTCTATCACCAAAAATAACCTATAAACTTGTTGCAATTCTCTTACAACCCATTAATTCACTTAAACATGTAATTAGATCAAAATCACACAACTCATCTCTTTTCCTAGGCTCCTCATCATTGAACCAAAACTAGCTATGTTAAGCCATAATTGCTATCTAAACCTTACTAAGCTAAAACTATCCTAACTTAATCTTTGAAATCATGAATTAAGCCAAGAACATAGATTTAGTGTATCCAAACCCAATTTCTATTCATGAAAACCAAGTTCGTTCCAGAAGAACAAGGAAAAAGATGAATAGAAATCCCCTACCTCTTGTAGACAACTTGATCTTGAAACTTTGCTCGTGCTCTTAGATCATTCCCTTTGCTTTCCTTCACTTTCTCTTCTTCCTTCCTTTGGTTTCCCCTCTCTCTCTTTTCTCTTTTCTATCCTTCTATTTGTTGGTTCTGCCATAGAAAACCAAAGAAAAAAAATAAGAAGCAAAGTCTTAGTTTGCTTCTTATAGGATAGTAACTATCCTATACTAAAACTCTTGATCTAATATGAACACTTAGATTTCACCGAATCTAGTTTTTCAACTTTCAATAAGTCTAAAATAAATCTTAAGATTCATTAAAAATATTGTTTCACATTTTTTTCTATTTTTCTATATCTGCTAGGGGTCAATCTAGTACTAAAAGCACAACTAATATGCCTAAAAATACCAAATTAACTCTGATTGTCCTAAAACTTTAACAACAACATACTTAGCTCATTTGTGACTTAGAAACAAATTATCCACATTTGTTTCCTTTCAAATATCAGTTTATGCTATTTTCTGAGTCATTTTAGGCTACTTTTCACATTCTAGGTTGCAACAAAGTGCCTAAACTAACTCAGTCTGTCATAAAATTTCACAGACATGTTAAACAAGTCATATGCTACCTTTATACACATATACAAGTCTAATATGTTTTTTCAGGATGTTACATTCTCCCCTCCTTTTTAAAAATTGTGTCATGAAAATTTGGTTTACCACATGCAAGAAGTCACATGCAACTCACATTTCCAAACAAGCTCAACTAAACTTTAAAGAAACAAAATCATACACTAACCTTTCTCTAAACCCATAGGTCATATTATCGCCTTGTTTTGCATGATGAAAACTCTCCCCGGAGCTATTGACCTAGTATCTAACTACACTTCTTTCTTCTGCAGACATTCCTTAGCATAGTTCCCTGGTTGCTCACATTTGTAGCACACTGCTTGCCCCGCTATGTAAGGTTTAAAACCATGCTTCCTTACACATTTCATACACTGTTGGTTCCACGTTACCACTCGAACCTACTTTCCTCTATCTCGTAGAAACTGAGACCAAGAGACACTCTCACTAACTTCAACATTTGTCCTTTTCCTTTTTAGAGAACTTCCTGATTCGTTCTTCCTTTCACTTAATTGCTCCTCAGCTGCCAAAGGAGAAACTAGTTGTTGAGATGGATCAGCTTTTATCCTCTCAAGAATCCTGCTAACAACAGCCACTTGCTCCCTCATAGTTGTTGCCATTGCCATTAACGCCTCAGTCAAAGTAGGGCTTTCACCAAATAAGCTCCTATTCTTCCGAGCTCACCTAGGAAGTGTCGTAGTTTCCTATACACACAGAAACAATACATATTGAGCAGTATTCTCAACATCATGTAACTGTGTAATAGTAGCTAATAACAAACCAACCTAAGGCAACTCATGCAATTCTATCATCACATCTAACATATAATACAAGAAATGCATAACACTAGTGGAAAAACACTAAACTTGCCTAAGCCTAGTCAATCCATACCTCGGCTCAATAGGATGAACTGTTCTGATACTATAATGTAACACCCTAATATTGATAACCTAGTATACCATGCATATACATAGATAAGCAGTATTAGTTATACTACTTCTAACTTAAATATCATACTAATTCATATCGTTTAAACAAATAATAATGGAGAGCCTTGTGAAAACTAAAAGTTATATACATACATCTTACCTCAAAAAGGCTCATTGTATACATAAACTTTATACATAAAATAAAAATAATATAAATAAATACATGCTTTACTATTAAGCCCAAAAACTACTATTCTAGTCTTCATACTTTTCTTCTTACCTTTGGATGAACTTCCACCTGGATTTACATGGCAACAAATAGGGTGAGAAATCACATTTCTCAGTATAAGTAACCAATACCAGCAGTTTAAAACTTCATAATGAATAAACTTAACTATTACATAAGAATGTATACCTTACTCTATGCAATATTCATGATGTAATCTAAAACTTAACTCTAACTAAAATATGCAATGATATCAAAGAAATGCCCATAAAATCATTTGAAACCATCAAATAAGACAACTGCCCATACAACTGTCACTGAAGGCGAATGCAGCACAAACACAACAGGCACACAAAATCCAATTAGAACAAGTATTAAATAATGCAATGAGGAGATGATGTATGCTCAAAGAAAAGTGTGTGATAGTGTGGGTGTATTGTAGTGAAACTTGGTGATAACTTTAGGAAATGAACTTATTTCATATGAATTTGAATGTATATGAGCATGTTATCCTTAAGTTTTATAGGCCAAAGGTTCAATCCATGCATGTCTTTAATGATTTAAGCATGTTAATTCAAATAATTGAGAATTGAATCTTTGAGGATTTTATTTAAAGAATTTAGATTGATCATGATTCAATGGACTTTAACATTGTCTTGATGCAAGTATTCAAGAAGGAAAGACCTTGGAAGGGATGAGGAAAGAGAAGAGGAGCTCAGATTTGGAAGAAAGCAAGAAAGGAGAAGTTGCTGCAACCCACGCCTAGGCTTGACAAACCCATGCCTAGGCTTGACAAACCCAAGCCTAGGCGTGGCACTCTCAGGTTTTTAGGAATTTCAGACAGAGACACTCACGCTTAGGCATGGAAAAGTCACGCCTAGGCGTGGCCAACACCTGACAGCACGTGTTTCATAACCATGCGTAGGCGTGGGAAAAATTTTGGTCTGCGAAATTAGTGTTTAATATCTAATTTTTGGGACTTGAATGGGAGCTTCTGTTTTTGGACCAAGCACGAAATCCTTAGAGAAAGTGGGAGGAGGAGAAAACCACTCAAGATAAAAGTGATTCAAGGGAAGAATAAAGATCAAGGAAGGAAGATCAAGCTTGGATTCTCTCCACTTTTATTCATTCTTCCCTTTTTCTCTCTTGATTTGTAACTTGATGGGTTCTATGACTCCATTAGTTTTCTCTTCTTTCATGATGTGTAACTAAACTCTAATCTAGGGGCTCTCTAGGATCTTGCTATGGATTTAAACATCTTGTAAATTGGTTGAGTATTCTTTCAATGAAATTGGTTTTGTTCTTCCATATCTATGCTTAATGCTTGTTATTGATTGACCATCAATTGTATGATTTTAGTATTCCAATTGAACTAGAAATAGGGTGTTGTAAATATAGATATAGTATGGTTGATGTATGTTCAATTACATTCTATTGGGTTGAGTGTGTTGATTAGCTAATGGGATGGACACATACCTATTAGTCATGCATAGCAAGTGTTTTGATAATTGGTCTCAATGAGTGATTCTTATGCTAATTCACATGGACACATAGTGGATTAACTAGGTTTCACTAGGTAATTGTCCTAGACATAGGCTTTTATCTATTGCTTGTTTTAGCTAACAAAACCACTTCATTGTTAGATGCTTGTGAATTGTAAGTTATTCATTGAAGTAGCAAGTGAATAGGGACCCCTAGGCCTTTTTTCATTCTCATCTTTCTCTTGTGAATTTAGTGTTGGGTGCTCTCTTGTTTTAATTCTTTTAAGTTGTTATTTTAATTACAAACCTCTCTCACATTTCGTTTACTTGGATAAGGTTTTGTGGAAATTGGTTAAGTTTGGTATTTCTCTAATTGTCAATCCCTTGGGTCATGATACTCTAACTCTCATATACTACTTGTTGACCCGTGCGCTTGCGGATTCATACAAACACTTGGTTATTCCCCTGAGTAGGGAAGGAATCTGCTATAATAACGTGCAACCTCCTAGAGCATACCAAGTAGGGTGGGAGTCTGTTATCATAACACGTAACCTCCTATATCCTACCAAGTAGTCTACCATAAACGAGGTGGATATCGTAACCAAAAATTGAGTGGATGCCTTCATTATCTGAACTCTAGGAATAGTAAGTATGTGAGTAGTGAAGTGTGTGTGTGTGTGTGTGTGTGTGTGTGTGTGCGTGTGAAAATGCAAAGTTATGCCTAACTCTAACATAATCACCACATAACTTTATACTAAGTCCATCTTTGCATTACTAACTCTGCTTCTTCTCTGTAAGAGCATTTCATGCACTATGGCACTTAACCAATGCCAACTAGACTTAGCACACTTTCTATCCTAGCATTACTAACTCTTCCTACTCTCTATAAGAGCTTTCATGCACTAAGGCACTTTACTCTTTCCAATTAGGCACTATGGCACTCTACTCATACCAACTAACTTATTTACTTGCATCTAGCTTCTTAACTCTTTAATCGCCTCACTTGTGATATCTATTCAGCACTAGGTTGCTTAAGAAACTAACTCTTAGTTTATGGCGATCCATGTCCAATGGATGCACAATATTTGTATACTTTCCAATTGAGCTTTTGTTTGCTTCAATAACAGATTAGGAAAGGCTCCTAATAGGTTATTTGTGGTCTCTGAGAGCCTCAAAATACCTCCATAATTAGTTAGAGAGGTCTTGTAATTAGTTATCTTCATGGAATGAAAGACCAGCAGCCTCTAACTTTGTGAATAACAGGTTAGGTACTTCTCCTAACCAGTTATTTGCCTTGACAAAAGATAGAATCACACACCCCAGGAGTCAATAATTGGTTACTTTACTCCCATAACTGATTAGCAAGATCTCTTAATTAGTTAATATGTCCTGACAAAAAGAAGTTTCAATGTGCCATACTCATTCCAAGTTCAAATAATAGATTATTTCCTTTTTCTAACTAGTTATTTCACTTCCAAAACTAGAAATTCTTCAAAGATTCATCCTTTAAGAAAGCAACCACATGTCATCTTTGATAATCAACTTGACTTTGCTTCCATGTCATCCACTTTAAGTACCATAAATGAAGTTCTAAACTGATTTAATCTTTTCAAAGGCATAAGAAACCAATTGTGTGAAGGCTCTAATTAGTTATTTGCTTTCTATAACGGATTATGACTTTACCATAAACAGAGAGAAATTTCATGAAATTAGTCCTTGAACCCTCAATACTCAAGAGGGGGAGTGAATTGAGTATGTAAAAACTTTTCACTAATCTTTTCGTAAAACACTTTATTATCAATTTTAGTTGAAGTTATTAATTCATTGAAGTGAATAGATAAATGAGATTGATTACTTCACTCACAAATAAATAAATAAACCAAAGTAGAGAGTATTCAAGTAAGTAAATAAATATGAAGCACAAAGTAAAGAGATAGTGTTGAGAAGATCAAACACAAGATTTATCCAGGTTCAACAACCAAACTACTTGTGGCTTACGTCTAATCCCCAAGCAATCACAAAAGATTTTTCACTATATCTTCAAGTTTCAACAGGTGCTTGACAACCTTTATAATTGAGAGCACTCAACACACCTTGGGATACATCACCGTTATGCTTGAGTCTCAAATAGGGATACCTCACCCTTTACAAATTTTGAGGGATGCCTCACCCTCTTTACAACCAAGGGATACCTCACCCTTTTCTCTAGAGGGATACCTTACTCTCTTTACAGGAAATCAAAGTGTAGATAAAATGAAACTCTCTCAAGAGTGGATAATACAAATTGAAGCTCTATGGGTATCAAGGATTCACACTTTTAAGCTAAAAAATAGAGGATTGGAGAAAAAGATAGTGCAACACAAATTTAATGTTCAAGGATAATTTTCAGATTGTTCTCCAACATTTCTTTGATGCCCAAACACTTTCATTTATAGCCCAAAGCATTTTAGAGCCATTGGTGGTGGTTGGGAGTATTAAATGCTCAAAATAGAGCTATTGTGCGTATGTTCTGGTTGCCCAAATAACCGGTTAGGAAGTTGTTCCAATCAATTAGGAGCTTACAATTTTGGCTCCTGTGATTCTCAATAACAGGTTTGGAAATATTTCTAATCGGTTAGGAGCTTTTATAACTTGCCCAGTAACCGATTTGAGGAAGGCTCTAACCGGTTAGGAACTTCTAAGAAATGTGAAAAACGCTCCTAAGTTTTGCACTAAACGATTAGGTGAATTGCCTAATCGGTTAGGAGCTTTAGAAATATGAAAAATGCTCCTAACATTCGCAATAATCGGTTAGGTGAATTTCCTAATCGGTTAGGAGCTTTTAGAACATAAAAAACGCTCCTGACATGGTGAATAATCAGTTATGAAAAGTCTATGATCGGTTATTGCACTCTAGTTTTTAAAACTAACTTTAAATGATCAAAACTTCTTCATTTCTTATCCGTTTAAAGCAAATGACACCTCAATGGAAAGATATTTGAGTCTATTTTTATATGAAATAAGTTTCAGAATAAAACTCAAAGTATTTTCAAAGTTATGGTTAAAAGAGTAACCAAATGTCAATTTTACAAAACACAAACTTGGCTATTTTTCATAGATTTGAATTACCACCAGGACTAGCTTTTCAAAACATGTTTGCTGGGCATTTTAGAATATAAAAAACACTTTTAAAGATGTTAAAACTTATTTGAGTTTAGTGTGATTCCCATTTACTTTTACAAAAGATCTAAGTCCTATAAGTTATTCTTGAAGAACTTGGTACTTGATCTTTTGTGTAACACCCTAATTTTTTAATTTTTTATATTTATGAGTTTTATAATATTTGTGAATTTTTGAAAATTTTTAATTTATTTTGATTATTTTAACATTATTTAGAGTTGTATGTGTGTTTGAGGCGGGCCCAAAAAAATAAAAAATTTTCCCAAACCTAAAAGTTTTGGACTATCAATGCGGGTCGGGGGAACTTACTAAACCCGAAACCGAGAACAGTTAACTAAAATTTTTTGTATCTGAGTTTTCTCTTATCCATTGGATAATGTTATTATCCATTGGATAATACTTTTATTTATTGTGTAATGCTATTATCCATTGGACAATAACTAGCAATAGCTATTATCCATTGGGTAATAATTTCTGAAAATATCTGAAAAATATCTATGCTTTTGAAAAATATCTTTTAGAAAATATCTTGAGATTAGTCAACTAAGGAGTCTGTGACTTTTGTGAAGAACCAATAGAAAGAAAACTTACTTGTGAAGCTAGTTGAAGTCAACAAAGAGGGCATGAACTTTGGTTTGAACCATTAGATGGCAAGACTTGGAAGAGAAGCTTTGCATATTCACTATTGATCTAATTAATGGTTGTGAGGGCAAGCTTAGTGGAGAAGTTTTGGATATCTACCTTTGATTTAACCAATGGTTGTGATGGCTTGTAGCAGAACAAAATATCTCTCACTCTCTCCATGAAGCCTCACGGCCAGTTAGTCTATAAAGTGGCTAAGTTTCATTTTTCTATCACATTATAAAAGCTATCATCTTTTCTCACAAAGCTATACATCATTTTCTCTCACTTTCTCTCATTTTCTCTCCACTAGCTCACAGCCTTAGTGCTTGAAAACACTTTTCAATCACTTATAATTTAAACTAACCATACTTCTTGATCCTAAACTTCATTCTAAGCAACTTTCATGTTGTGATCAAGGCCTAATTCCATCATCTTCAAGCTTGATTTTTAAATTCAAGTTCTAGGGTTCTAAGGTGAAGTTCATGATTTTTCATTTCTTATTTGATTCTTGAGATTCTAAGACCATATTTGTCTATGGTAACCTTAATCAAGCTTTCAATGTTAATTTTTATGTGTTTGTTTGGTTTTCAATAGACTACTTGGTGGAGGAAGTTAACACAACGGATCCTACAAGGAGCTAAGAGGCTACATCCAAGGTAAGAGGGAGATTAACTTCATCAACCAATTATGGTAGTGAGGAACACGAAATTGTATGATGGTGATGAATTCATGTGATGATTTATTCACCATATGTGTGCGTTTGTGTGATTTGTATTTATTTTGTTTATGTAATTTTATTGCTTTGATATTTTGCATGAACTTGTTTAAGTAGGATTTTGATGCTTTATGTTGTACTATATGTTATAAATTGTAATTGAGAAGAAATAATTTTTGGTTCCAAAGACCATGAGGCTCACGTCCTCTATGCCCATAAATGGGTAATCCAATGCAAAAATGTTTTATTAAATGTTAACCTAGAGGATTAGTGATAAGAAAGCTAATTAAGGGATTACAAAATAAAAATGGAAATGAATATATTTTTATTACTAATTAAAAAGTAACTTTAGGTTAATATAGTAAAATCAAGACTAAGAAGTAATTTGAAGATTTAAAGTATTTTATTTAAGAGGATTTTTAATAAGGAATATGGAAAAGGTTTTATTAAATTAACAAAAATGTAGGTTTTGGAAAGAATATTAGAAAATATTATTTAGAAGAGTTTTAGTAAGGAAATAATTTTTAAGGATGGTTTGGAGTTTAAATATTTTATTTAAGTTTTATTAAGAGTAAAGAACAAAGATTTTGAGATATCTTGAATTAATTTAGATGATATAAGTTTTTTAGGAAAACATTAGGAAATATTATTTGGAGGAGGTTTAGTATAAAAATATTATAAATATTATTTAAAGGTGATTTATTAAGGAAATATTGGAATTAAAGTTTAATTTTTATATTAAATGAGAAAAGTTTTAATTTGAGCTAAGAATATTAAGAAAATGTTTTACGCGATTGAAAATATGTAGAAAAACTCTTACGCGATTTAAAAATGATTATTTTTAGCTATGCGATTAAGAAAATGTTTTAAAATCTCTACGCGACTGAGAAAATGTTGAAAAATTGTTATGCGACTTGAAAACGTAATAGAAGTGTTACGCGATTGTGAAAATATGATAAAAATGTTACGCGATTGAGAAATACAGTAATTTACTGTCGGGCTAATATGTTGAACCCAGATATATCAACTTATGGTTATAGCCGATAAAGACTTGTAATATGCATAGTATCATTGATCATGCATTATTTGTCAGTCGGTGTCTATTAAGGCTATTGTTGCCTAGGAGTTGAATTATACCTTAGTGCAAGTGCGAATTGCGTGGTGAAGGTCTATAATAGATCTTGGGGCGTCGGGGTGCGGTAATTCCACATGAAGCTAGTTGAATAGTGCTACTATGTCGTGGTTTCCGATGCAAACGCACCGACTGTCTTGACGGGACATTATTCCTATTCCCGATCTGGCGTAGAATGTCTTGTATAATACCATAACACGTACATTGAGAAATTATAGCACTTTGGTCTGAGGCGGCCCATATACAGACATATTTCTAGATCATTCTCTCTGAATTTCTGTTTAGCTCCATGTAGTAAGAAATGGGTGCATTGTGCATAAGAGGGGTCAATTCATTGTGCATAAGTGTAACACCCCAAATTTCATATCTCTTAAATAGTAATTTTGACAGTTAACAGAATTTTATTGTTTAGTAATTTCTGGTTACTGTAAAATTATTTTGTTTATTCCGTCAGCATATTTGATCGTTTTGAGTGATTTACTCCGTGTCAGGAAAATAATAATTTTTGGGCTGGGGAAAATGTTTCTGTATTTATTTCTCTTGATTGTTAATTATTTTTAACAATCTGACTTGATTTTCATACATTTTCTAATATTTGTGATTTTTGTGGATGATTATGAATTTTTTTGACTGTATGTGGGTCCAAGTGGTCCTAGGTGGGCCCAGGTGACCTTACGTGGGCCCAGGTGGGTCCCGTAAAGTGAAAATTTTTCAACGCATAGAAAAATTTATACTGTTTAGACGGAGACAGGGGATCTTACTAAACCTGATTCCGGAAACAGTTTTAGAAATTTTCTTGTATTGTGTTTAGCACTGTATTTAATTATCAGGCAATAAAAATACAGTAAATATATTCTTTCGTGGGGTTTTTAGTAGATAAAAATAAAAATTATATTGCTTAAGTCAACACTGGTAGTTTGGATATCTACCATTGATTTAATTAACGATTAAGAAATAAGCTTAATAAAGAAGTATTGGATAATCACCATTGATTTAATCAATGGTGTGAGAATAAACTTAGTTAGGCAAGCTTCAATATCAACCGTAGATTTAATCAACGGTGTAAATTTGATTATATAAAGTGACCATTTACAACCATTGGATTTAGAATTGATCAAGGGTGGAGATTTGGTCTTGTAAAGTAACAAGGACCATTTATGACCATTGGATGAAGAATTAATCAAAGGTGGAGATTTGGTCTTCTAAAAAGGCTATGACTAATTATAACCCTTGGATTTAAAGTTTGAAGGAGCAATCTTGACCCTTTATTTTGAAGACACATCTAATGGCTAGAATTTAAAGGAGAAGGATCCAATGGCTTAGATTTAGTCTTCTAAAAATCAAAAGTCTACCAAAATCCTAACCATTGAATTAATCAATGGCTAGAAATGCTTCAAATAATGGCCTAATTAACAAGCCAAGCAAACTAAATTAAATGTCAAATTGTTATAATCTAATTCTTAATTAGATATCCTAATTTTAATTAGAGATTATAATATGTGAAATAATATGTCTAATTAATTAGTTATGTAATTAGAAAATTAGTTAAGATTGATTAGGAAACTTAATCTAATGAATTAACTAATCAATTAGCAAGTAATTAGACTTGAATTAAAATAAATTAAAGTCTCTAAACTCCCTTGAATGTCACGGTTTTCAGCAGCCTTGGGGAGGCATCTACATGAATTTTGAATCATCCATAATAGCCATGCAAGCCTAATTGATGACCATTATTGCTTGTCATGGTCAATATGACATTCTTCTTGACCATTATTGCTTTGTTTGCTTCCTTTGGAGTGCATGATGAAGGGGGGACGGTTTTGGAGTGTTAGGAAGGAGGAGACATGTTTAGACATGCTTGTATAGCCTTTTTAGGCCAAAGAAAAAGATGACAAAGTGGAAGACTTTGTGCATCATGTGATAGCCTTCAATTATGCCAAATGAATTCATATCTCTCTATTCTTTCACTCCCACGGCAGCAGCACCTTTGGTTATACTCTCCATATTCATTTTTCTACTTCACCAAAAAGCCTTCATCAAATTCTCTCAAAATCTCTCAAAAATTCCAAGAACCAAGCAACCATTTTTTTTTCTTCCTTTTCCTTGAGTGATTCGGCCAAGCACCCTATAATCACCATCACTCACCTATAATTTTCACTCTCACCATTTCCTAAAGCTAAACAACATTATAAACACTTTTCATTTAGAAAGTTTTCCCAAAATCACACTCTAAGAGCTTCAAATCCAAGCTTCAAGTTTCTATCAAAAATCAAAAATTCCATCTTTATGCTTCAAGAGAAGCCATTCGGCCAAGCAACCAAAATCCATCCTCCATCACTCTTTAATTTCATACAACCTAGTTTCTTGAATCCTTACCTTATTCTAAACAACTTTCATGTTGAAAACTTTCTCTAAGTCTTCCATCTTGAAGGACTTTTACTAAGATCAAGTTCTAGAGTTCTTGTTGGTGAAGTGTAAGAAAACTTCATTTATTCTTTTCTTTTTCATGTTTTAAACCATGTTTGATCTATGGTTCCTCTTAATCAAACTTAGTGTACTAATTTCTATGTATTTTGTTTTGTATTTGAGAAGTCCCTTGATGGTGAAGGACTTGGAAAGAGAAGCAAAACAAAGAGTTTTTGAGGATCTTCAAGAGGTAAGAGGGAGATCCATCTCATCAACCAAGTATGGTGGTGAGAGATGGTCTTATATTTGATGGATGGTGAATCCATGTGAGGATTCCAATCCATAGTCATGTAATAATTAATTTTATGTTAATGAGCTTTAATTTATTTTCTTATGCTTTGATTATTTTTGTCTATGCTTAATATGCTTTGCATGATTTTATGGCTTTGATAGTATACTTATAATATACATGATGAGTATATGGCATGTTTGTGATATTTATGATGAAATATATATATGTATGCCACGATGTGTGGATGGAAAGAAAACTAATCTTGGTCCCAATGGCCAAGGAAGAGTTACGGTTTTGATGCCCTTGATTTGGGTCAATGTGGAAAATTTTCAAGAACAAGGAAATTAAATTTTGATCCCTAGAATAATGAGAATTTCGATCAAGACACCTCAAAATAGGTGTTCACAAATTTATATTTTCATGAATGATGAAAATGACTATTTAGAAAAATAAAGAAAATAAACAAAGAATTTATTTTTCAAAGAGTGCAAGAACATGGTTTTTGAGGAATTTTTTTATTGATTTATTTTGTGTAAAAAGTTTCTAAGTGTTTTACAAAACATGAGATTTAAATGAAAATAGCAATGATGATTTTAAGAATTAGCAAAGAAAGTGAAAAAGGATTTGCAAAGAAAATAAAAATGAATTTGAATAAATGGGTTTCATTTTATAACCATAAGTCCTTCGGTTTTAAAAATAAAATTTTAATGGTTTTGTTTGCATAAAACCATATCAATTTAGAAGGAAAAATGTTTTGATAATTTTCAATAGTCATGTCCACATTTTCGAAGGCTTGTAATGCATTGATTTTAATGAAACAAAGTGATTTTCCAAGTGAAAATATAATTAATTTAATACAAGGAATTTGAAAAGGGAATCAGAGTATTTTAGCAATTGAGAAATAATTTGGGAAAAATGGAGAATATAATGGTATTATGAAAATCTACTAACGTATAACTTATTTTTGAGTTTTGAAGTACGTTAGAAAATGTTAAGTTTTGAAACATTGATGGAAAGGTAATTTTGTGGATTATATTTGAAAAAGAATTTCTTGAGTAAAGAAACGGGGAAAAAGATTTTCTTGAGTAAGAAAATGTGAAAAATGAAATACAAAGTCATAATATTTTGAGAAAAGATGAAATGGAATTTTTAAAGGTTGAGAAATATTTTTCGTAATAGAATTGTGGTGAAAAATGATTTACGTATCTTAAAAATGTAATTTTTAAAATACATGGTTTGAAATACAGTAAAATATTTCTAAGTGTTTGGAAATATAGTAAAATATTTTTACGCGATTTGAAAAATGTTAAAATATTTCTACGTGATTTGAATTACGTTTAAATATTTTATGTAAGTTTAAATATTTTACGTGATTTGAAAATATAGTTGAAAAATCACTACATGATTGAACAAACGATAAAACATTTTTACGCGATTATGAAAAATAGTAAAAAATTGGTGGAAAATTGTTATGAGATTTGGAAAGCTTTTAAATATTTTACACTATTGAAAATATTATTGAAAAATATATGCAATTTTGAAACAGTGGAAAAATAATATGCGGTTTGAGAAACGTATATTTTTACGCGATTGAGAAAGACATTGAAAAATTAATACGTGATTTAAAAGTGCAACAGAAGAGTTGCGGCATTTTGAAAACGTAACAAAAACATTTTGGAATTGTGAAAACATAATGGAAATGTTTTGCAATTTTGCGAAAACACGGTGAAAGTGTTTTATAACTATGAAAACATGATAACATGATTTTGTGTTGAAAATATAGTATAATTACTGTTGAACCAGTGTATGGACACTGTATGAGAAAATGACGTGTTTTGCCTATGACTGGTATTTGGTGCATTTTATATGCATTGGAAAGAGATGCCTGTGATTGGATTTGGTGCATTATACATGCATTGGAATGGTCTGATGGACTGGATAAGGCAAATTGCCTAGGAGAAACATACACCTCTTGAGTGGGTGCGATATGCGTAGTGTAGGTCACTCGTTGACCTTGGGGGCATCGGGGTGCGGGTTGCCTACAGTGGGCAGTGAGTCGCTCTACTGTAACCGTGGGTTAGACCGACGCGACACACCGATGATCCTGACCGAGACACTATTCTTAATCAAGATCTGATAAAGACTGTCGTGTATATGCTAGATGTGCAAAAATCAAAATAAGGATTATAGCACGTGGTCTGAGGCATGTGGTACCGACAGATCTTTTCGATCATTTCTCCGACCTGAGTTTTAGCTCCATGGAGTAGGAAATCGAGTCTTGTGTACATGCATAAATCTGAACATTTATATCTGTATGATATATTAATTGAGGAATATTGGTTATGACAATTGTTTTGAATACTTGGATGATGATGATGATAATGTTGAGGGCATTATCATAATTATTGCTTATGATAATTGAATTAATAAATGATTGGATGATGATAGTTGATTAATGTTGATGACATGATCATAATTGTGGTACGATCTATCTGTATAATATTACTATTTGTGTTATCTCTGTCTTTGTCATGTTGGTATTGGTGTAGGTGATCTCACCTCTTTGTTATATTATTTTCTTCGTGTCTCAGACTTGTTAAAATCAAATAATAGAAGGATCGAGTTGTCTTAGACATAACGGGCGATGGATACTCTGAGATTGGTGACAACAATAAGGAGTGGACATTCAGGACTCAAAGGTGTGCAGTGTTGACAAAGGAATAGATGTCTGATGCATCAAGATGGACAGAAAAAGGAATAAGTATGTTAAAGTTTTTCGTTAGTGTTGTACCGTGCTATTAAGTAGGACCCGTCATGGGGTTTGCTACTGTCAAAAAAAATAAGTCTGTTAATTTTATATTTCTCTTTAAATTGTGATATTAATTGGTGTCAATACTGCATAATGAATAGTGAAATATGATTTTCAATATTACCTAATATTTTCAGTAAATTTATGTTTCAGTAAAGAAGAAATTTTGAAACCCATCTTTTATAACTCAAACTTTGTGCAAACTTATTTTCATATTATGAGTCGGAAGTCAGAAATGTGATGCCCTAGCTAGGGTGTTACATTAGTTGGTATCAAAGCTAGGGTGTTACATTAGTTGGTATCAGAGCACGGTTTGAGTCTTTTGGGGTTTGTGGTTAGGTCTATTTTGCTTATGTTGTGTTCTCTGTGTTTGTTTTCCAAAAGGAAATAATGTTGTTTATAATGGATATTAGATCCATTGTATTTCGATCCGCACGCCTCGAAAAAAAAAAGGAATGGCTCGGGATAGTTATACTTGTGTGGAAGTGAAACATGTTACAAGTAATGCAGATGTAGCTACGGGAGCAATGGGAGCAATGTGGAAAGACGACTGCATGAACAAAGGACCGCTGTTCAGTGGAAACTGGAATTTGAAGTTTAGGATCTGATGGAAGAGAATCAGTCTTAGAATATAAGGTTTCGTAATTTTGGAACCTGGTATTTTTTTAGCATATTGAGAAAGTAATTGATTTCGACGGAAGATGAATTTACAACCATTGAGGAAACCAAAAGCAATAAGTGATGTGAAAGAAAGTACTTAAATGAAGGAATGTACGTCAAGAAAATAATTTGCGGAAAAGTTGGACACATTTCCAAAGAGTATAATCTCTGATGTGTTCTTTGAAAATAGAGTTTTCTATTAGTAAAAATTTTAGATAAAAAGGGAAGTTGTTACTCTAAATGAACGGGAGTGTTCTGAGCGGAAGATTTAATCAATGGAGATTGTGTCATTGGAACTAATCCTATAAACCATACTGAATATTTCTGTGAGTGACCTATTCCTTATGACATATGATTGAGTAGATCAATTATATGTTAGAGTTATTCATTATCATCTGATTTGTTTACTTCTGTTTCTATTCTTAACTAATCGAGCTATTCAAGTTATTCAAATTGTTGTTATACATCAAAACTTTGTGTTAGTTTGATCTGTTGTTCAAAAATTTTGTGTTAGTTTGATCTGTTTCATAAACAGACGTGGTCTTTGAAAATGGATTGGTTATTTTTCAGCCATATCCAATGAGATTATTTTAACAGACTGTGAGTAATACAGAGAAAATCCATTCTAAAAAATCGGGTTACATCCAATTCTTTGCTGGATATATTCGATAACAGGTTCGATTCATTTTGTTATCTTCCATGATGTTTTCTTTTATCTCCTACAATTGAAAGAATATCTTGCAAGAAAGGATATTTCTATATTTGTATCCGTGTTAACGTATCTGAGTAACGTAGCAGAAGCGTGGTGAATTCTTCAAAAGATTGGAACAATTCTTCTATGGGAAAATTTAAGACGGTAATAGAAAATCATAGAAAAAAAAATTTATGGAAGTATCTGGTATCGTGCTGTGGAAAGGAGAACTCGGTTAGTGAGACATTTCCTGTTAAAAGCAAAAATCTAGAATATGTAGTGATACGAGGATAAGGAAATTTTAAGTAATACATTACATTAGCTGAACATTACATTACATTAGTTAGAAGTTATCTGAGAAAAATTATTCTAGGCATGAATGAAGATCGGTTGTTGTTATGTTGGTATTAGAGATATGGAGATTTTTTCTTTCTGGAGTAACATTCAACATTTTCAGTAATTATAGGAGTCTGAGATATCTGTTTGATCAGAAGAAGTTGAACATCAGCAAAGAGATTTTGTTGGATAGAATAGTATAGCAAGACGTAAGAGAGGAAGCTTCATGAGAATTGGAAAATAAGATGAAAGCACCATATCCGTATTTATTCCGAGGGTGTGAAATCATGGTCATGAAATTTCGAGGACGGAATTTCTATAAAGAGGGGGAGTATTGTAACACCCCAAATTTCATATCTCTTAAACAGTAATTTTGACAGTTAATAGAATTTTACTGTTTAGTAATTTCTGAATACTGTAAAATTATTTTGTTTATTCCGTCAGCATATTTGATCATTTTGAGTGATTTACTCCGTGTCAGAAAAATAATAATTTTTGGGCTAGGGAAAATCTTTCTGTATTTATTTCTCTTGACTGTTAATTATTTTTAACAATCTGACTTGATTTTCATACGTTTTCTAATATTTGTGATTTTTGTAAATGATTATGAATTTTTTTGACTGTATGTGGGCCCAACTGGTCCTAGGTGGGCCTAGGTGACCTTACGTGGGCCCAGGTGAGTCCCGCAAAGTGAAAATTTTTCTACGCATAGAAAAATTTATACTGTTTAGACGGAGACAGGGGATCTTACTAAACCTGAATCCGGAAACAGTTTTAGAAATTTTCTTGTATTGTGTTTGGCACTGTATTTGATTATCAGGCGATAAAAATACAGTAAATATATTCTTTCGTGGGATTTTTAGTAGATAAAAATAAAAATTATATTGCTTAAGTCAACACTGGTGGTTTGGATATCTACCATTGATTTAATTAACGATTAAGAAATAAGCTTAATAAAGAAGTATTGGATAATCACCATTGATTTAATCAATGGTGTGAGAATAAACTTAGTTAGGCAAGCTTCAATATCAACCGTAGATTTAATCAACGGTGTAAATTTGATTATATAAAGTGACCATTTACAACCATTGGATTTAGAATTGATCAAGGGTGGAGATTTGGTCTTGTAAAGTAACAAGGACCATTTATGACCATTGGATGAAGAATTAATCAAAGGTGGAGATTTGGTCTTCTAAAAAGGTTATGACTAATTATAACCCTTGGATTTAAAGTTTGAAGGAGCAATCTTGACCCTTTATTTTGGAGACACATCTAATGGCTAGAATTTAAAGAAGAAGGATCCAATGGCTTAGATTTAGTCTTCTAAAAATCAAAAGTCTACCAAAATCCTAACCATTGAATTAATCAATGGCTAGAAATGCTTCAAATAATGGCCTAATTAACAAGCCAAGCAAACTAAATTAAATGTTAAATTGTTATAATCTAATTCTTAATTAGATATCCTAATTTTAATTAGAGATTATAATATGTGAAATAATATGTCTAATTAATTAGTTATGTAATTAGAAAATTAGTTAAGATTGATTAGAAAACTTAATCTAATGAATTAACTAATCAATTAGCAAGTAATTAGACTTGAATTAAAATAAATTAAAGTCTCTAAACTCCCTTGAATGTCACGGTTTTTAGCAGCCTTGGGGAGGCATCTACATGAATTTTGAATCATTCATAATAGCCATGCAAGCCTAATTGATGACCATTATTGCTTGTCATGGTCAATATGACATTCTTCTTGACCATTATTGCTTTGTTTGCTTCCTTTGGAGTGCATGATGAAGGGGGGGACGGTTTTGGAGTGTTAGGAAGGAGGAGACATGTTTAGACATGCTTGTATAGCCTTTTTAGGCCAAAGAAAAAGATGACAAAGTGGAAGACTTTGTGCATCATGTGATAGCCTTCAATTATGCCAAATGAATTCATATCTCTCTATTCTTTCACTCCCACGGAAGCAGCACCTTTGGTTACACTCTCCATATTCATTTTTCTACTTCACCAAAAAGCCTTCATCAAATTCTCTCAAAATCTCTCAAAAATTCCAAGAACCAAGCAACCATTTTTTTTCTTCCTTTTCCTTGTGTGATTCGGCCAAGCACCCTATAATCACCATCACTCACCTATAATTTTCACTCTCACCATTTCCTAAAGCTAAACAACATTCTAAACACTTTTCATTTAGAAAGTTTTCCCAAAATCACACTCTAAGAGCTTCAAATCCAAGCTTCAAGTTTCTATCAAAAATCAAAAATTCCATCTTTATGCTTCAAGAGAAGCCATTCGGCCAAGCAACCAAAATCCATCCTCCATCACTCTTTAATTTCATACAACCTAGTTTCTTGAATCCTTACCTTATTCTAAACAACTTTCATGTTGAAGACTTTCTCTAAATCTTCCATCTTGAAGGACTTTTACGAAGATCAAGTTCTAGAGTTCTTGTTGGTGAAGTGTAAGGAAACTTCATTTATTCTTTTCTTTTTCATGTTCTAAATCATGTTTGATCCATGGTTCCTCTTAATTAAGCTTAGTATACTAATTTCTATGTATTTTATTTTGTATTTGAGAAGTTCCTTGATGGTGAAGGACTTGGAAAGAGAAGCAAAACAAAGAGTTTTTGAGGATCTTCAAGAGGTAAGAGGGAGATCCATCTCATCAACCAAGTATGGTGGTGAAAGATGGTCTTATATTTGATGGATGGTGAATCCATGTGAGGATTCCAATCCATGGTCATGTAATAATTAATTTTATGTTTATGAGCTTTAATTTATTTTCTTATGCTTTGATTATTTTTGTCTATGCTTAATATGCTTTGCATGATTTTATGGCTTTGATAGTATACTTATAATATGCATGATGAGTATATGGCATGTTTGTGATATTTATGATGAAATATATATATGTATGCCATGATGTGTGGATGGAAAGAAAACTAATCTTGGTCCCAATGGCCAAGGAAGAGTTACGGTTTTGATGCCCTTGATTTGGGTCAATGTGGAAAATTTTCAAGAACAAGGAAATTAAATTTTGATCCGTAGAATAATGAGAATTTCGATCAAGACACCTCAAAATAGGTGTTCACAAATTTATATTTTCATGAATGATGAAAATGAATGTTTAGAAAAACAAGGAAAATAAACAAAGAATTTATTTTTCAAAGAGTACAAGAACATGGTTTTTGAGGAATTTTTTTATTGATTTATTTTGTGTAAAAAGTTTCTAAGTGTTTTACAAAACATGAGATTTAAATGAAAATAGCAATGATGATTTTAAGAATTAGCAAAGAAAGTGAAAAAGGATTTGCAAAGAAAGTGAAAAAGGATTTGCAAAGAAAATAAAAATGAATTTGAACAAATGGGTTTGGTTTTATAACCATAAGTCCTTCGGTTTTGAAAATAAAATTTTAATGGTTTTGTTTGTGTAAAACCATATCAATTTAGAAGGAAAAATGTTTTGATAATTTTCAATAGTCATGCCACATTTTTGAAGGCTTGTAATGCATTGATTTTAATGAAACAAAGTGATTTTCCAAGTGAAAATATAATTAATTTAATATAAGGAATTTGAAAAGGGAATCAGAGTATTTTAGCACTTGAGAAATGATTTGGGAAAAATGGAGAATATAATGGTATTATGAAAATCTAATAACGTATAACTTATTTTTGAGTTTTGAAGTACGTTAGAAAATGTTAAGTTTTGAAACATTGATGGAAAGGTAATTTTGTGGATTATATTTGAAAAAGAATTTTTTGAGTAAAGAAACGGGGAAAAAGATTTTCTTGAGTAAGAAAATGTGAAAAATGAAACACAAAGTCATAATATTTTGAGAAAAGATGAAATGGAATTTTTGAAGGTTGAGAAATATTTTTCGTAATAGAATTGTGGTGAAAAATGATTTACGTATCTTAAAAATGTAATTTTTAAAATACATGGTTTGAAATACAGTAAAATATTTCTAAGCATTTGGAAATATAGTAAAATGTTTTTACGCGATTTGAAAAATGTTAAAATATTTCTACATGATTTGAATTCGGTTTAAATATTTTATGTAAGTTTAAATATTTTACGTGATTTGAAAATATAGTTGAAAAATCACTACGTGATTGAACAAACGATAAAACATTTTTACGCGATTATGAAAAATAGTAGAAAATTGGTGAAAAATTGTTATGAGATTTGGAAAGCGTTTAAATATTTTACACTATTGAAAATATTATTGAAAAATATACGCAATTTTGAAATAGTGGAAAAATAATATGTGATTTGAGAAACGTATATTTTTACGCGATTGAGAAAGACATTGAAAAATTAATACGTGATTTAAAAGTGCAACAGAAGAGTTGCGGCATTTTGAAAACGTAACCGAAACATTTTGGAATTTTGAAAACATAATGGAAATGTTACGCAATTTTGTGAAAACACGGCGAAAGTGTTTTATAACTATGAAAACATGATAACATGATTTTGTGTTAAAAATATAGTATAATTACTGTTGAACCAGTGTATGGATATTGTATGAGAAAATGACGTGTTTTGCCTATGACTGGTATTTGGTGCATTTTATATGCATTGGAAAGAGATGCCTGTGATTGGATTTGGTGCATTATACATGCATTGGAATGGTCCGATGGACTGGATAAGGCAAATTGCCTAGGAGAAACATACACCTCTTGAGTGGGTGCGATATGCGTAGTGTAGGTCACTCCTTGACCTTGGGGGCATCGGGGTGCAGGTTGCCTACAGTGGGCAGTGAGTCGCTCTACTGTAACCATGGGTTAGACCAACGCGACACACCGATGATCCTGACCGAGACACTATTCTTAATCAAGATTTGATAAAGACTGTCGTGTATATGCTAGATGTGCAAAAATCAAAATAAGGATTATAGCACATGGTCTGAGGCATGTGGTACCGACAGATCTTTTCGATCATTTCTCCGACCTGAGTTTTAGCTCCATGGAGTAGGAAATCGAGTCTTGTGTACATGCATAAATCTGAACATTTATATCTGTATGATATATTAATTGAGGAATATTGGTTATGACAATTGTTTTGAATACTTGGATGATGATGATGATAATGTTGAGGGCATTATCATAATTATTGCTTATGATAATTGAATTAATAAATGATTGGATGATGATAGTTGATTAATGTTGATGACATGATCATAATTGTGGTATGATCTATCTGTATAATATTGTTGTTTGTGTTATCTCTATGCTGCCATGTTGGTATTGGTGTAGGTGATCTCACCTCTTTGTTATATTGTTTTGCTGTGTCTGTACTGTTAAAATCAAATAATAGAAGCATCGAGTTGTCTTAGACATAACGGGCGATGGATACTCTGAGATTGGTGACAACAATAAGGAGTGGACATTCAAGACTCGAAGGTGTGCAGTGTTGACAAAGGAACAGATGTCTGATGCATCAAGATGGACAGAAAAAGGAAAAATATGTTAAAGTTTTCCATTAGTGTTGTATCGTGCTATTAAGTAGGACCTGTCATGGGGTTTGCTACTATCAAACAAAAAAATAAGTCTGTTAATTTTATATTTCTCTTTAAATTGTGATATTAATTGGTGTCAATATTGCATAATGAATAGTGAAATATGATTTTCAATATTACCTAATATTTTCAGTAAATTTACGTTTCAGTAAAGAAGAAATTTTGAAACCCATCTTTTATAACTCAAACTTTGTGCCAACTTATTTTCATATTATGAGTCGAAAGTCAGAAATGTGATGCCCTAGCTAGGGTGTTACATTAGTTGGTATCAAAGTTAGGGTGTTACATTAGTTGGTATCAAAGCTAGGGTGTTACAATAAGCATGGTCTGTGTACTTATTTTGTGTTATGATCAGTATTCATATGTGTGATATATATATATATATTGTTAAATTATTTGTTGGTTGATAATATGATTATATATGTTATTCTGTGATATTGTTTTGTATGAATGACATTATTGTCATTATTGTTTCTTTGCTGCTACGATGGCATTGATGTAGGGGATCTCACCTCTTTATTATACTGTTCTGTTTGTTCTATTCTATATTTAGGTTTTAAAATGTCTGCGATGGTGGCGAGGCAAGATCCATGAGGTTTCGTTAGCGTATAATTTCAAGGGGACATCAAAGCATGGAATGTTCATTGGGACACGAGACGTATTCAGTATGTTGGAGACATTATCTTGCTTTGGAGTAGGACCCAGCATGCGGTTGCTACATTTTCTTTGGACGCTGCTGTTTACTTGGAGTTTCATACGCCTATTGGGGAGTTATGGGGTAATCGTAGAACTACCCCTAGGGAGGACTCTATGGAGTCAACTGCTCGGGCTCCCGTTCGTAGTGACATGCCCCAACCGGGGAATTTGTCTATTAGGGATTCCGAAGAGGATCTGGATAAAGATCGGGTTCAGGACCCTACTCTTCAAGTTTTTGGACTTGGGCTAGGTTCAGTTTTTATATGGTAATTATGTGTTGTTTAGAGTACGTAAGTTGTATGAAATTAAGTTGTTACTAATCTATGTTATTTTGTTACTAATCTATGTTATGTACTAGGGATGTATATTATTCAGTTCTTGTATCTTGTGTTTCTCTAATTCGGTAAGTTTATGTTATTCGTAAAAAAGAAATTTTGAGACCCGTATTAAAATAATATCAAATATTTTATAATTTGGGTAAATAATTAAAAGGAGTTAGTCTGAAATGTAATGCCCTTAGGGGGGTGTTACATTTTGCACTTCCATTCCTTTCTTATTTGTTATCATCAAAATCATTACTTTAGTCAATGCCAATTACAGTTAGATGATGATTCTTACCTTGAGTATGTGACTGGCCAAAATGGAGAAGATTATGCTTAGTGGGGAACTCCAACCTGATTTAGTTAGGACAACAAGCTTGTTGGAACTCATGTATGATTATCTTATTAAGAAATGCTCAATCTTTTAACCAATTTCTCATTTGTGATTTTTAACAACTGAAGACAATAATTAATGTTATGAATGTTACTGTAGAAAATGGCTTTTTAAATTTGATTGCACCCTACACATCACATAAAGAAGACAAATGGACCTATTAGCTTAAATTTTTGTCTTCTAAACAGAGTTTATCAAGGCACATTATATTATTTTTTATTTGATCTCATTTTGACTTGCTACTTAAGAAAGAAAGAAATCCACAAAATTAGATTCATCTGCATTTAGCTATGTGATTTGAGGGCATTGTATTCTTTATATATATTTTTTAATTGCATTGATATTTAGGTAATTTTTATATTATTATCTATCACTTTGCAGGTTGTTAATGCTAATGATGTAGTTGTAAGGCCAATGTAAGTTCTTGAGCAGATCATATAAACAAATACTCACCTTTGGTGATATATATATAACAATTATATTACTCATGACAGTTGTTTTTTTTTTTTTCAAATCTATGGTTATGTATATTTTTCCTTGTGTATGTTAGTAAGGAGTGATGTAGATTGACAAGATAGTCATGTGTAAGAAAATTAGTTTTCAAATAAATTGTGATGAAATAAATTATGCTCATTTGAATGTAAAAGCATTGCTTATAGTTGATGATGAAGACGAAGCAGACTTAGACTGATTACCTATGCTTTTTATTCTTGTTTGGTAAGACATCTTATGAACTATTTGTATAACTTTGAACTATTTATATAACTTTGAACCATTAGTAGACTTATTTTGGACTATTTGATAATAATTTTGTTACTTTTCATAAATTTATTTGTTGCATTTCTATCTTGATTAAAAGGTTTATACAAGTGTATTTTGGATATTAAAAATTAAGTTTTTTATATTTTAAATTGACAAGAAAACGCTATCAAACTAATTTGCGAGGGATTAGAGAGGGAATGACAAAGAAACCATAATAAATAGTGAAAGATCGTCAACCATCGGTGATAGATTCACGACGAAATAGCGACGTACATTAGCGAGGGTTTAGCAATGTAGTAGCTACAGATATTAGCGAGGGATATTGGTAGTACAAGATCCAAAACTGGTATGGCTTTTCGAACTATATCGACGGAATACCTACAAAATTTTCCCTTGCTAATTTACGAGGGAATACAGGCACCCTTTTTTTGAAAATTTGCGACAACTTAGTTACGGAATAGCGACGAAAATTCCTGTTACTACAAGTATTTAGCGATGACTTAGCGAGTAAAAGAAAACTAACGAAAATGTCCCTCGCTAATCCCTTGCATAAGTAATTTGCAAGGGATTAGTGAGGGATGTTTCTATCGCTAATCTACAAATTACTTCTTGTGTTTGCATTAAGTTGTTATCACTTCAACTATTAGTATCTAAACTACATGCATATCTTGTAAAGCTGGCACATTTTCTAATCTTGCTTGACTATGTTGGCTTTTGGAACTTTGGCTTGTTTTGATCATTATTCTTTGTTGTTCATATTGTGGAAGAAAGACTTATGGTCAGTCATTCTTGAATATGCTATGGTCGATAATTCTTGAACATGTTGTGCTTTTACTTTTATTTTTTTTATATTACTCTCGTTAGCAGTAATTTCTCTATGTTAGATAGGGAAGTTTTCATTATAGTATTGGAGTATGTTGTATATCAATCTAGTTGTATTATGGATAAGCTCAAGGTCATATCAGACTATCTTGCTCAAGCTAAGCACATTAGAACTGGTTGAGTTTCTCCTATTCATGTTCAAAATCATATCACTAAGATTGAAACAGATACTTGGGCAATGTGTAAGATCTCTTTGATTCTGTGAGACCAACACCAATCATAATGGCTAATATTATATTTCTCTTGGCATTTCTTGGATTTCCTTCTCATGTCTTAGACAGATCCTTGTTATTAATATATTGACAATAAATGACATGTCTTCTTCTCCATATCTATATGATGAGCAATCTCTCTAGAAAGATGGGTGAGTACTTTCTCTAGAGAGACAAATGAACTAAAATTTTTGAAAATTAAGCTAGTGGCAAGCTCCGACTAAAGCACACCCAAGCTATTTGCAAGCATATGAGGATCAGGTAACCACAACTCTTCAAGCTCAATTGCTTAGAGACTTTCGAGCTCCGAATTAGGGGGCTGTGAACTGTACTGGGAGATTTGGGTTAGGACTGGGTCTCTCATGCCTCAGGCTAGACCCAACCCACTATCTTCGACCTTAGATTTTCCATGGGGCCTCACCCTGTAACACCCTAATACCGATAACCTAGTATACCATGCATATACCTGGATAAGCAGTATTAGTTATACTACTTCTAACTTAAATATCATACTAATCCATATCATTTAAACAAATAATAATGGAGAGCCTTACGAAAACTAAAAGTTATATACATACATCTTGCCACAAAAGGGCTCATTATATACATAAACTTTATACATAAACTAAAAGCAGTGTAAATAAATGCAAGCTTTACTACAAAGCACAAAAACTAATATTCTAGTCTTCATACTTTTCTTCTTGCCTTTGGATGAACTTCCACCTAGATTTAAACAATACCAGCAGTTTAAACATTCACAATGAATAAACCCAACTATTACATGAGAATATATACCTTACTCTATGTAATATTCAAGATGTAATCTAAAACTTAACTCTAACTAAAACACACAATAATATCAAATAACTACTCATACAATCATTTGAAACCACCAAATAAGACAACTACCCATACAGCTATCACCGAAGGCGAATGCAACACAAACATAATAGGCACACAAAATCCAATCAGAACAAGTATTAAATAATACAATGATGAGATGATGTATGATCAAAGAAAAGTGTGTGATAATGTGGGTGTAGTGTAGTGAAACTTGGCTATTCCCCTGGTAGGGAGAGAATCTGCAATAATAACGTGTAACCTCCTAGAGCCTACCAAGTAGGGTGGGAGTGTGTTATCATAATATGTAACCTGCTATATCCTACCAAGTAGTCTACCATAAACTGAGTGAATATAGCCACCAAAAACTGAGTGGATGCCTCCATTATTTGAACTCTAGGAATAACAAGTCTTTGAGTAGTGAGGTGTGTGTGTGTGTGAAAATGCGGAGTTATGCCTAAGTCTAACATAACCACCACATAACTCTATACTAAGTCCATCTTCATATTACTAACTCTACCTTTTCTCTATAAGAGCATTTCATGCACCACAACACTTAATCAATGCCCACTAAACTTAGCACACTTTCTATCCTAGCATTACTAACTCTTCCTCCTCTCTATAAGAGCTTTCATGCACCAAGGCACTTTACTCTTTCCAATTAGGCACTATGGCACTCTACTCATGCCAATTAACTTATTTACTTGCATCTAGCTTCTTTACTCTTTAATCACCTCCCTTGTGATATCTATGCAACACTAGGTTGCTTAACAAACTAACACTTGGTCTATGACAATCCATGTCCAACGGATGCATAGTTTTTCCTTCCTTTCCCTTATATGCTCTAAGATCTTTCTCTCTAAGACTTATCCTCACTAGTGCCTCAACACACTTTACTAGGCATATAAAAGGGATACCAACAAGTAGGATAACCAAAAGCATAATAAAAAAAACAAGTTTCTGGTGCCTAGGCGCTTGAATGCCTCCTTCCTGAGCGCTTAAACACTCTCTGCGTGCCTGAGCGCTCCTAACTAAGCACCAAAGCACTTGCCTGGTAGAGCATTGCTCTATTCTGCTATGCAACGCGTGCCTAAATACTTTGCACTAAGCGCCTGAGCACTTAATGCCCTGTTGCGCGCATCATTCTCAGACCTGTGGGGGCCTAGGCTCTCTACACTGAGCGCTGGTCGTCCATAATGGATTCTGTAGAATTCTATAGAATCTGAGATTTGTTCTTTTAGGACAAATCTCACCTTCAATCAATTTAGGTCAACTTCCTTATGATTTCTATCACCAAAAATAACCTCTAAACTTGTTGCAATTCTCTTACAACCCATTAATTCACTTAAACATGTAATTAGATCAAAATCACACAACTCATCTCTTTTCCTAGGCTCCTCATCAATGAACCAAAACTAGCTATGTTAAGCCATAATTGCTATCTAGACCTTACTAAGCTAAAACTATCCTAACTTAATCTTTGAAATCATGAATTAAGCCAAGAACATAGATTTAGTGTATCCAAACCCAATTTCTATTCATGAAAACCAAGTTCGTTCCAGAAGAACAAGGAAAAGGATGAATAGAAATCCCCTACCTCTTGTAGACAACTTGATCTTGAAACTTTGCTCTTGCTCTTAGATCATTCTCCTTGCTTTCGTTCTCTTTCTCTTCTTCCTTCCTTCGGTTTCCCCTCTCTCTATTTTCTATTTTCTCTCCTTCTAACTGTTGCTTCTGCCATGGAAAACCAAAGAACAAAAATAAGAAGCAAAGTCTTATTTTGCTTCTTATAGGATAGTAACTATCCTATACTAAAACTCTTGATCTAATATGAATACTTAGATTTCACTGAATCTAGTTTTTCAACTTCCAACAAGTCTAAAATAAATCTTAAGATTCATTAAAAATATTGTTTCACATTTTTTTCTATTTTTCCATATCTGCTGGGGGTCAATCTAGTACTAAAAGCACATCTAGTATGCCTAAAAATATTAAATTAACTCTGATTGTCCTAAAACTTTAACAACAGCATACTTAGCTCATTTGTGACTTAGAAACAAATTATCCACATTTGTTTCCTTTCAATTAGCAGTTTATGCTATTTTCTGAGTCATTTTAGGCTACTTTTCGCATTTTAGGTTGCAGCAAAGTGCCTAAACTAACTCAATTTATCATAAAATTTCACAGACATGTTAAACAAGTCATATGCTACCTTTATATACATATACAAGTCTAATATGTTTTTTCAGAATGTTACATTCTCCCCTCCTTTTTAAAACTTTTGTCATGAAAATTTGGTTTACCACATGCAAGAAGTCACATGCAACTCATATTTCCAAACAAGCTCACCCAAACTTTATAGAAACAAAATCATACACTAACCTTTCTCTAAACCCGTAGGTCATATTGTCTCCTTGCCTTGCAAGATGAAAACTCTCCCCGGAGCTGTTGACCTAGTATCTAACTACACTTCTTTCTTCTGCAGACACTCCTTATCATAGTTCCCTGGTTGCTCACATTTGTAGCACACTGCTTGCCCCGTTATGCAAGGTTTAAAACCATGCTTCCTTACACATTTCATACACTGTTGGTTCCACGTTCCCAGTTGAACCTACTTTCCTCTATCTGGTAGAAAATGAGACCAAGAGACACTCTCACTAACTTCAACATTTGTCCTTTTCCTTTTTAGAGAACTTCCTGATTCGTTCTCCCTTTCACTTAACTGCCCCTCAGCTGCCAAAGGAGAAACTAGTTGTTGAGATGGATCAGCTTCTATCCTCTCAAGAATCCTGCTAACAACAATAATATGCTCCCTCATAGTTGTTGCCATTGCCATTAACGCCTCAGTCAAAGTAGGGCTCTCACCAAATAAGCTCCTATTCTTCCGAGCTCACCTAGGAGGTGTCGTAGTTTCCTATACACATAGAAACAATACATATTAAGCAGCATTCTCAACATCATGTAACTACCCAATAGTAGCTAATAACAAACCAACCTAAGGTGACTCATGCAATTCTATCATCACATTTAACATATAATACAAGAAATGCATAGAACTAGCGGAAAAACACTAAACTTGCCTAAGCCTAGTCAGTCCATACCTCGGCTCAATAGGATGAACTGCTCTCATACAATAATGTAACACTCTAATATTGATAACCTAGTATACCATGCATATACATAGATAAGTTGTATTAGTTATACTACTTCTAACTTAAATATTATACTAATCTATATCATTTAAACAAATAATAATGGAGAGCCTTGTGGAAACTAAAAGTTATATACATACATCTTGCCTCAAAAAGGCTCATTGTATACATAAACTTTATACATAAAATAAAAATAATATAAATAAATACATGCTTTACTACTAAGCACAAAAACTACTATTCTAGTCTTCATACTTTTCTTCTTGCCTTTGGATGAATTTCCACCTGGATTTACATAGTAACAAATGGGGTGAGAAATCACATTTCTCAGTATAAGTAACCAATACCAGTAGTTTAAAACTTCACAATGAATAAACTCAACTATTACATAAGAATATATATCTTACTCTATGCAATATTCAAGATGTAATCTAAAACTTAACTCTAACTAAAATATGCAATGATATTAAATAAATGCCCATAAAATCATTTGAAACCATCAAATAAGACAACTGCTCATACAACTGTCACTGAAAGCGAATGCAACACAAACACAACAGGCACACAAAATCCAATTAGAACAAGTATTAAATAATGCAATGAGGAGATGATGTATGCTCAAAGAAAAGTGTGTGATAGTGTGGGTGTATTGTAGTGAAACTTAGTGATAACTTTAGGAAATGAAATTATTTCACATGAATTTGAATGTATATAAGCATGCTATCCTTAAGTTTTATAGGCCAAAGGTTCAATCCATGATTGTCTTTAATGATTTAAGCTTGTTAATTCAAATGATTGAGAATTGAATCTTTGAGGATTTTATTTAAAGAATTTGGATTGATCATGATTTGATGGACTTTAACATTGTCTTGATATAGGTACTCAAGAAGGAAAGACCTTGGAAGGGATGAGGAAAGCGAAGAGGAGCTCAGATTTGGAAGAAAGCAAGAAAGGAGAAATTGCTGCAACCCACGCCTAGGCTTGACAAACCCATGCCTAGGATTGACAAACCCATGCCTAGGCATGGCACTCTCAGGTTTTTAGGAATTTCAGACAGAGACACTCACGCTTAGGCATGGAAAAGTCACGCCTAGGTGTGGCCAGCACCTGACAGCATATGTTTCATAACCATGCCTAGGCGTGGGAAAAATCTTGGCCTGCGAAATTAGTCTTTAATATCTAATTTTTGGGATTTGAATGGGAGCTTCTGTTTTTGGACCAAGCACGAAATCCATAGAGAAAGTGGGAGGAGGAGAAAACCATTCATGATAAAGGTGATTTAAGGGAAGAATCAAGATCTAGGAAGGAAGATCAAGCTTGGATTCTCTCCACTTTTATTCATTCTTCCCTTTTTCTCTCTTGATTTGTAACTTGATGGGTTCTATGACTCCATTAGTTTTATCTTCTTTCATGATATCTTACTAAACTCTAATCTAGGGGCTCTCTAGGATCTTGCTATGAATTTGAACATCTTGTAAATTGGTTGAGTATTCTTTCAATGAAGTTGATTTTGTTCCTTCATATCTATGCTTAATGCTTGTTATTGATTGACCATCAATTGCATGATTTTAGTATTTCAATTGAACTAAAAATAGGGTGTTGTGAATATAGATATAGTATGGTTAATGTATGTTCAATTACATTCTATTGGGTTGAGTGTGTTGATTAGCTAATGGGATGGACACATACCTATTAGTCATGCATAGCAAGTGTTTGATAATTAGTCTCAATGAGTGATTCTTATGCTAATTCACATGGACACATAGTGGATTAACTAGGTTTCACTAGGTAATTGTCCTAGACATAGGCTTTTATCTATTGCTTGTTTTAGCTAACAAAACCACTTCATTGTTAGATGCTTGTGAATTGCAAGTTATTCATTGAAGTAGCAAGTGAATAGGGACCCCTAGGCCTTTTTTCATTCTCATCTTTCTCTTGTGAATTTAGTGTTGGGTGCTCATTTGTTTTAATTCTTTTAAGTTATTATTTTAATTACAAACCTCTCTCACATTTCGTTTACTTGGATAAGGTTTTGTGGAAATTGGTTAAGTTTAGCATTTCTCTAATTGTCAATCCCTTAGGTCATGATACTCTAACTCTCATATACTACTTGTTGACCCGTGTGCTTGCGGATACACACAAACACTTGGCTATTCCCCTGAGTAGGGAAGGAATCTGCTATAATAACATGCAACCTCCTAGAGCATACCAAGTAGGGTGGGAGTCTGTTATCATAACACGTAACCTCATATATCCTACCAAGTAGTCTACCATAAACTAGGTGGATATCATAGCCAAAAATTGAGTGGATGCCTCCATTATCTGAACTCTAGGAATAGTAAATGTATGAGTAGTGAGGTGTGTGTGTGTGTGGGTGTGTGTGTGTGAAAATACAGAGTTATGCTTAACTCTAACATAATCACCACATAACTCTATACTAAGTCCATCTTTGCATTTCTAACTCTATTTTTTCTCTGTAAGAGCATTTCATGCACTATGGCACTTAACCAATGCCAACTATACTTAGCACACTTTCTATCCTAGCATTACTAACTCTTCCTGCTCTCTATAAGAGCTTTCATGCACTAAGGCACTTTACTCTTTCCAATAAGGCACTATAGCACTCTACTCATACCAACTAACTTATTTACTTGCATCTAGCTTCTTAACTCTTTAATCACCTCACTTGTGATATCTATGCAGCACTAGGTTGCTTAAGAAACTAACTCTTAGTTTATGGCGATCCATGTCCAATGGATGCACAATATTTGCTTACTTTCCCTTATATGCTCTAAGATCTTTCTCTCTAAGATTTACTCTCACCAGTGCCTCAACACACTTTACTAGGCATATAAAAAGGGATCCCAACAAGTAGGATAACCAAAAACATAAAAAAATAAAAAACAAGTTTCTGGTGCCTAGGCGCTTGAATGCCTCCTTCCTGAGTGCTTGAGTGCTCTTTGAGCGCCTAAGCGCTCCTAACCAAGTGCCTGAGCGCTTGCTTGGCAGAGCATTGCTCTGTTTTGTTGTGCGACGTGCACCTAAGTGCTCTGCACTGAGTGCCTGAGCGCTCAATGCCCTGCTGCGTACATCATTCTCTAACCTGTGGGCGCGTGGGCACTCTACATTGAGCGCCTGGGTGCTCTACACAGACCGCCTAGGCGCTATACACTGAACGCCTGCGTGCTAGTCACCTATAATGGATTCTGCAGAATCTGAGATTTGTTCCTTTGGGACAAATCTCACCTTCAATCAATTTAGATCAACTTCCTTATGATTTCTAACACCAAAAACATCTTTACAATTATCTTACAACCCATTAATTCACTTAAGCTTATAGTTGGATCAAAATCACACTAACTCATCTCTTTTCCTAGGTTCCTCATCAATGAAACAAAACTAGCTATCTTAAGCCATAAATGATTATCTACATCTTACTAAGATAAAACTATCCTAACTTAATCCTTGAAATCAAGAATGTGTTGGGAATTGCAAATACATCACGCAGCGGAAAAACAGGATCCCCATTGAGGATCCATGCGAAAAGCCATAATCCAAGTTTTTAAATTATTTACCTCTTGAAGCATGATTAAAAGGAAGGACGTGAATCACCAACACCGTAATAGAAACGATGTCTCTGCGGTATCCACACGAACAAACTCACGAACGTCCAACGTCCGCAAAGAGGAGCCTCACGTCTCTCACACAGTGCTAGCTGTGAAGAGAAAAGAAGAAACTTGTCGCTCTCTCACTCATTTTTCTGTAGGTGCGGCTAGGGTTCTGAATTATTGTATCTTAGCAGCCCTTTAGCAGTACTATTTATAATAGTGACTGCCTTAAGTGAGTGTGAGCAGCAGCAAGGTAAGCTGTGCAACCCTAGACTCATCTGTTATGAGTCTGGCCCATATTTGAATTCGAGTCCAACTTGGATCCATTGCTCCAATTTTAGTCTGCTCTATGTGTGTGACCCTGCAGGTTCTTATTACGTTGGCAGTAATATTAAAATCCCATTTTAATATTACAAATAGTGAGCGGTATTTAGCAACACATCGCTGCTACCCAAGTAATAAGAATGTCAGTGATTTGACATAACCTTTCTGTGACCAATGTTTCCGTGTTGTTTAGTCCCTTTGTCAAAATATCTAGATTGAACACAAGGCATGGAATGCGTCACCCTTGTATAGTCCAATCTTTCGTTTCCTGATACTTGAGTAGACTTTGTAACAACAAATGAGATCAATATCTCATATTGACTCATTTGAGCATGGCCATGCATTTCGCAGTCTCACTCAATTAGGGGGCCTGAAGATATCGCTCCTGTTATGTAGGAGTGACAAATCTCATCTAAGTCACTCATATCCCTCTACATGATTTGCGATATGTCCAATAACCAACTTTATAATCATCTTGTTACAAATGACATTTGATGGCATTAAAACACACAACTCCTCATGTAGGAATCGTAGTGGTTTCAGGTCAAAGGACCACAAATACCATTGTCACTATGAGAATTGCTTATGACACTCACGTAATGATCCATGTAGCGTTCTCATGGCGGGTCAGTCCAGCACATCATTACTCTAATATGTACCCATGTGAGACTTGATATCTCATATCCATGACCCGTGAGATGTGGTCATCAGTCTATGCACATACTAGTCTCAATGTATTATTGTTGTCCTAATTAACAATAATACTTGACTAGGGCATTTAGGAATAGTGTTGTAACCAAAAGGATCTCACGATCAAGTCTTCCACTTGATGTCTTATAGCATCAAACTTACTATTCTAAGGACTTTATTATGTTTATAAAAAAAATACAATAAATGAAATGTCTCATATATTAAAATAAATATAATAGAATGTATGTAAATACAGATAAATGTATCAGCCTCTAGGACATACACCAACAGAATGAAGCCAAGAACATAGATTTGGCTTATCTAAACTTGATTTATATTCATGAAAACCAAGTTCATTCAAGAAGAACAATAAGGAAAAAGATGAATAGAAATCCCCTACCTCTTGTAGACAACTTAATCTTGAAGTTTTACTCTTACTCTTGGATCATTCCCTTTGCTTTCTTTCTCTTTCTCTTCTTCTTTCCTTCGTTTTCCCCATTCTCCCTTTTTTCTTTTCTCTCCTTCTATTTGCTATGTCTGTGGTGAAAAACCAAGACAAAAAATAAGAAGCAAAGTCTTATTTTACTTCTTATAGGATAGTAACTATCCTGTACTAAAACTCCTGATCTATTATGAACACTTAAATTTTTCTGAATCCAGTTTTCTAACTTCTAACAAGTCTAAAATAAATCATAAGATTCATTAAAAAGATTGTTTCACTTTTTCTATATTTTTCTATATCTGCAAGGGGTCAATCCGACACTAAAAGCACAACTAGTATACCTAAAAATATCAAATTAACTCTGATTGTCCAAAAACTTTTACAACAACATACTTAGCTTATTTGTGACCTAGAAAAAGTTATTCACATATGTTTCCCTTCAAATAACAGATTATGTTATTTTTTGAGTCATTTCAGGTCATTTTTCATACTCTGAGTTGTAATAAAGTGTCTAAACTAACTTAATTTATTACAAAACTTCACAAGCATATTAAACAAGTCATATGCTACCTTTGTACATATATACAAGTCTAACATATTTTTTCAAGATATTACACACCCCCTATATAAGCACACACTTAGAACTACATCAAGTAAGTTTACTTTCTCTACCTTTACTCTTACTTCCTTTTTGGCTCAAACACTGAGTTAAGGGTTAAAGTATCTTTACAGATACCCAATTCTACTTCTAACCGATGAATTGCCATGAGCGCGAAACTCATCGACGTGATCAGAATGTCTCAAGGCCACCCACTCAAATAAAGAGCAAAACACATCTAAAATACAAATTATATCTTAGAATTCGCTTATGACCTACCACTATATAAAACCGTGTCTTCTGGTTCAAAGTGTCATAATTAAGCTTTTTTATTTTTTCGAAGACATATATAGTTAAATTAGTGTTACGGCATCTAAAATACAAATTTTATCTTAGAATCCACTTATTTCCCACTACTATATAAAAGCATGAGATTAACATCTCTTGTCTTTTACATCAAAGTGTCATAATTTTCTTTTTTTCATTCGAAGATATTTGTTGTTTTCACATTAAATTAGTGTTACCGTATCACTTGAGCGTAGTTGAAATGATTGGATTAAGAAATTTTTTAGTGAAGATATTGAATTTGAACCATTCTAATTATTTAAAAAACAAAAGTGGTGCAACTTTTATTTATCCTGCAAAAGAACAAAGCAAATTAAAATTATGCACCGCGTGTGATATATGTTTTGTATTCACAGCCAGCACTATAGAACCGAATCAAAATCTCAACTGAAAGCTTGTTACAGTGGGCAGGGCATACACATTTCTAATCATTAAAAAGAAAGACCAACTTCAATTCGTACTTAACATATATAACTAATTATTACATTACATTTCATACAAAATCCCTGTTTTGATTCACGTCCATCTTTCCCTTCCCACTTGCGAACACAATGTCAAGGTTGTAAAGCACTGGAACCATAGTGAGAGAGCACAGGAACACCAGCACAGGGCCAAAGATCCAAAGCAACAGAGGAAGACCTGCATAGAAGAGCCTGTTTCCCACAGTGTTCAAAATGAAGCCTTTCTCTAAGATTTCATTTATATATTCTGGGGTCACCAAGGACATGGGGTCCTGAGGGGTGTTGATTAGGATGTTCACTTGGTTTATGAACCTTATGGACAGAGAGTGGCAGAAGAATGAGAAGAGGAAGATAATGAGCAGAGTGACATATTTGAGTGCTACCATGAACTCCCCATGAGCCCCATAAACTGTGTCGTTGAGTGGTTTCTTCACACTGTAGGTGCTGCTTATGACTGCTGCTAGGCCCGAGCAGAGGAGGATGGAGGTCGTGGCCATTAGGGTCGCGCCCATGATTGTGTTCCTGAGTGATTGAACAGCAAGGATGTTTTTCTTGTCATTGTCCTGCCATAATCAACACAACTCAATTGCCTTATCAGATTATTATGTGCGCTTTTTTTTTTTTTTGAAAATGAAAGAAAATTTTTATCAAAACTTGGAGCATCATAATTAAGTGGATCATATTAATTAATATTTAATATTTATATAAATTTTTATAAAATTAATTATATGATATAAAAATTTATAAAAATATTAAATTTTAATTAATATATTACACCAAAATCAATGTTCTAAATTTAAACAAAAATTTATCTCCGATGAAATATACTTTGGCTCACAAATTCATGAACCACAAAAATTATTAGAAGCCAACGTCCCATTACATAGGATTTGTTTGAGAAAGTTAAAAATTATAAATTATGTTAATAATTAATTATTGTTATAATTAATTATAATAGATTCATTTTTATGTTTAGATGTATTAGTTGTAAAGTAATTTTAAACTAATATGATTTATTTAAATGATATAAAAAAGAATTATTTTTATGTATTAAATTATTAAAATAGATATAAAATAATTAAAAAAATATTTAATTGAGAATAAAATAATATTTATATATTAAAATATAAAAAATAATTTATAAGTTAAAATCATAATTTTTAATCTTTAACTTATGATTATTAATTATAAAATTTTTTTATATTAAATTTCACGTAAAATATTTTTTAAAAAATAATATTTTTACCTAAATATAATAATTATTTCATAAAATAATTTAATTTTTTAAAAATAACTGTTTAAAAAAAAATTAATCTTTATTAAACATGCTCCTAGAAATCACTTATTGTTCATGCGGTGAGCCAGGTTGCCTACGAGGACATCGCCTATTTACAGATACGAATGATAGAAGGACACGTCGAATGTTCTTATTGGGGATATGACAGATTTTGTTTTGGTAAATGGGATAAAGATATGAGATATTTGTAAAGAGTCAAGAGTGCCACATAAAAGAGCTAATCTTTTCCTTCGTATCCTGGGACACTGTTTTGATTGGAAATTGGAATATATATTAAGGAATCAGGAGAATTCTAGGAAACACCAAATGTTAGTTTCTCTTTAAATATATTATCATTAATATGTGGATTTGCGCATGCACATTATCTAGGTCTAGCCAGAACGCACTTGGATTGGAATTCACCTAATTATACCATATAGAAAGAACATTCCATCTTTCTTTGTTTGTGTCTAGTAATTAAAATAGCATTTTATCTGGTAGGATTAGGAACAAGAATAAATTAAGAAAAGCTAAGTGGGAACAAGGAATATAGAACATGCAATATCCTATTGTGAAGATAACTCTCACTTTTAATTACTCCATTTCCTTCTTATTATTCTCCTAGGAAATGCTATGTGGTAAAAATTCCAACACCAGGTTACACAAAAATATGTCCCTTAAGTACTAAAAAGAGAAGACAGAATTATATAAACAGTTAGTTTTATATTATAAACTATTCTCCAACCTTCACCTGTAATTAAATCCTAACCTTTTTTTATGACAATTATGAATTAATAATTTAGAACTAACCTGGAAGTTGTAACATGCATCAAGACTAAATGTTCATTATTAAGTTTTACAGCTAAAAATGAAGAGTTCAAATTTGATCTAATGTCTGGGTAAAATCTTTTATATTATCATTTAATTATGTGTTAATGCATTATTAAAATAGTTTGGTCTCTTAGGTAGTGGATATAATTGTCAAAATCTTTTAATGATTTGACAAGATATAATTACCGATAGTATAAAGAAATTTTACAATATAATGAATAAAATTTAAATCAAAAAATGAAAGATAGGCACCTTCATCATGGCATTAACCCAATTCCGACGGCCACTGGCATTGATGCCAATGATGGTTGTGAGTGGCTGAGTTCGAACCTTATGCCACAGCCAGAAATTGTAACCAATGCTTATTAGAAATCCCAAGGGCACCAATATCACATCCAAATAACACTTCCTCCATTCCATCTCTGCGTTTGAGAGCCGATCTGCAAGCTAGGTTGATTGTTACTTGCTCTTCCTCTTGTGCTCTTTTTGGCAAAAGCAATTTCAGTTCAAAATTAATGTCACTCTTCTCTTCTCTATGGGCAAGCGGCGATATATATGCACATCACGAAAGAATGCATGTGGACTTCTTTCGAATGCGTGGTTCGGTCTGCTATTAAAGTTAAGAATAAAAAAAAAAAAGACCCTTACTTTTTCACTAAATTACAAGCCTTAAACTGATTTTGTATGTGGGAGCGGATGACTTTTTTCGACCTTTCGTCATCTGCTTTTTGCTCCAATTAGTTAAACTTTAAGTGTCGTCCGGTACCAGGCATATTTCAACATTCTAAGAAATAATATTAAGTTGAGGTTGAATGATTTATACAGGTCCATTATATAGTATAAGTTGTTATTTACCCTCTTGTTTACGTATAAAGATTTCATAACTCAGACTAGCTTATATGGAAATTCTTGAAATCAAAATATTTCTAAAGTATCAAAGTCAGACTCTTCGAAGTATTGCAATGATAAGAAACATAAAATTGAAGAATATATTATATATTACAGGAAAAGATTATAATAACTAGCTACATTAGTTGTGCACTTACCTAAATGTCAGGATTATTATTAATATGTTGATATAAAAATAAACTTTTCAATCATTTAAAGAAATACTTTAGTATGTAAAACATGTTTTGGTTAATTTAATTAATTAAATTAAATTTCGATCATTTCAATCGAAAATAACCAATTTGATTAAGGTGTTTAACGAGTTTTACAGGTCAAAGATTATTCAAAGACTGGGAATAAATTTTTGAAAACATGTTTCGACCAGACAAAAGGAGAAGTCTTTTCAGAGACATATTAAAGATCGAAATGACAATAAAGATAGCTCTTAGCAAATTTTTAAGATTGTAGAAGACGCCTTCGAGTTTAGAGACATTTTGAGTCAGATTCAAGATAGTTATTTTATTCAAAATTCAAATTCAAGTATTCAAATTTAGATTTAAGAAGTTATTAGTAGTTGAGTTTGTAATATTGAAACAAGACAATCTTTACTGTTAGTTTAAGAAATTGTTTTTTATAAAGACACATGTCATAATTTTATCAGATCAACGGTTATTATCCTTGTCTATAAAAACAAAGGAGGTGGGGGTATTTAGGTTAGTTGGAAACACTTACACACATTCTCTCACTACTTCTATTAAGTATATCGCAAAAGCAAAATGATAACAAAAGCGAATTAGTTAAGTATGCCTTCTGCCTTACTTTCTTTTTGTAATTTTTACCATACAATGCAAGTTTAAAGCAATTTATTTACGTTTTCTTACAAATTATCTTCATTTTTTGATATAGCGATTCTTCGAATCATATGATTTCTTTACTTGCTTTATTTACTTTTACAGTTCATTTGGATAACAGAATTGGAATTGAAATATAGAATTTTAATTTCAATTCCAATTCTTCTAGAGAATTGGTCTAGAATTTTAAATTCTATGTTTGGAGATGTCAAAAAATTAAGATAAGAAATTATAATTCTAAATTCAATTATAATTTTATTGTTTAAAGGTATGATTTAAAACATTAAAAAATTATTTACAAAAATTAAAATTAATAAAAATATTTATACAATAATAATATAATAGTCATTTTTTATAAATAAGATTTTCATGAATTTTTTTAGAAAAAGATAAATAGCTATTATAATAATTTTATATAAATATAAAATTAATTTTTTATATAAATATAGAATCTCAATAAATATGATTGTTCATAAATAAATATGAAGAGAAAGAGAAAAAAAGTTTAATTTTTAAGTTATGAAATTAGTAATTCTTAAAAGAGAGGTTAAAAATTGAAAAAGATTGAACTTAATTATTTTTCAATTACATGGAATTAGTTTATGGAATTACAATTCTAATTTTAAATGACATTTCAAACATAAAAATTAAAATTAAGAGGTCTAATTTCAATTCTAAATTCTAATTCTATACTCAATTTCAAGAGCTAAATGAATAATTATACAAGTTTCTTTTCTTGCATCTTTATTATTTTCGTTTAATTACTTTCTTTTAAATTTTTTTTCATTTAAGTCAAGTTTATCATTTCTACAAGTTTTATTGCCTGTTCTTTATTTACTTTTCATTGCTTTCTTCGATTCTATTACCTTTTTAGTCAAGTTTATTCTTATGTAAGTTTAACTAATTGTTCTTTACATTTTTGCTTTAATTTGCTTATTTGTCAATTTTGATTGACTGCTTTTATTTATTACTTTTCTTTATAACATTCACTATATGCTTTTATTTAAAGTCTTATTTCTCTTTTGATTACCATTCATTCTTACTTGTCATTATTTAATCGAATTTACATATTTTACTATTTTAATCAAAATTTATTTTTAATATTTTTAAGATTCATGAATCATTAAATACTTGAGTTTTTACAAAATTTTTTTTAAAATGATAATTAGAATCAATATTTATCTTTGTCAAATTTTACGGTAAACAAGCTCAAAGTATAAAATTAGTGTTTCCAAAATTGTGATTACTATTGTATTTTGTTTTGTTTTGTGTATTTATTCCGCTGTTCAAATACTAACGTAACAATTCCCCTCGATCTCTTTTCTTTCTTCCACTGTACTTTTCACTCAATTTTTTACTCAAAAAACCTCTAGATAGTTAAAACTAATAATAATGATATTTGCACAATAATTTTTTATATCATTTTTATATTATTTCTTTTTATAATAAAATAAATATAATATAAAAATAATATAAAAATTTTAATGTGTAAATATTGTTATTATATACAAGACAAAAGAAAGTGAGAATTCCGCACAATGGCAATTGGGTCATATAAATAAGGAAGTGACTAGGGAGTACGGAAGTTGAGAGGAGTAATGAAAAGGAGATAAATATCATCTATTCTTTTTTTTTTATCATCTTCTCTATTTTTTATTTAAATTTTGTTAAATAAAAAATAAATTAAAATAAAAAATATATAATTAAATTTAAAATATTTAATATAATTTAAGTAAAAAAATAATATAAAAAAAGAGAAAAATAATCTTCATCCATGAAAAGATAGTTAGGAAAATGGAGGGAGAGTGAGTTTCTGACAAGGCGCATTGTACGACAGAGTCAGATGAGATAAGAATAGCTGACCCCAACACCAACGCCAACACAAACTCGGGCACACGCTTCCCTCATGACTTTGGAAGCAACGCAAGTGGATTTACTCACTTTTTATTGTATAAACGTTAAACACACCAACGCATTGCGGTTACATATAACTAAAGCAGTGCCGTTTCGTTCGCAACTTTATCACTAACGACAAGACTCTTCATTCCGTACGTCTAACAGATTACAGTAACCAAAGTTTTCAATTCAGAGTTAATTCACGTTGGTCGAGCTGATAAAAATACTTCTCAGAGATTCAATTCTCGCTTTCAGCATCTTTTTCAATAAGCGATTTGTAGGTATTACCGTAAATTATTATCGAGACTTATGACATGTCTTAGATTTTATAATATAATAATTTTCTCTTCTTTTGATTTCTTTTAAAACAAATCCAATTCATATTTAATGTAGTACTTTTTTTCAATAAATATTAGTATTTTTAACCCATGTGATGTACTAAATAATTAGTAGTGTTTAAAATATTAAAATATAATAAAATATATGATATATTTACAATAAGAAAAAAATAACAAAGTAAAAATTAAAAAAAGAATAGGAATGTAAAATTTAAAACAAAAATTGGGTTATATTTTGAATCCACTTAAGAAAAATATGAGTTGGGTTTCTTTTATTTTTCATCTACAATAGGTTAGATATTCTTATGAATAACCTTATATTTTTTGTGAGGATAATAATTTTAGTTATTATTACTGCATCATATTTACTTCCTCTTGAAATAATTAACACTATTATTCTAAAATCATTTATATATATAACAACAAACTTTCCTCCAAAATTCTTGTAATAAAATTATAATTAAATAATTTAATTTGTTAAATAAATTATACTCACTTATTCTTTATTATATTTCTATATAGAGTTTTAATCTTTTGCGATGTAAATATTAAAATATCAAAATATTATAAAGTTAAATATTTAAAGAAAAATAATTTAAAATGACATAATTAATTATTTTCTAATAGTGAGTTATATCTCAATTTTATTATATTTCGGGTAAAATTTTTACTCTCCTAGTTATAGATATTAATATCTTTTTACATTGTAAATAAATTTTGAAAATTCAATCCATTGTATAAAATCTAAACCAAAATTAGAGGCTATCCATTGTATAAAATCGAAACCAAAAATGGAAGCCAAGATAAGATATAAAAGGTAATTACAAATGAAAATTTGTCAACGCATTATATAAAAATTCAATTTGACGTGTCACGTGTATAATAACATCAATTAGGAAATAATTAGATAACATGTATATGGAGATTCAAATAATAACATGTATATGGAACAGGTTAACGCTCACCATTTTTCTTGAATCCTAAAAGTATGATTTATACACAAGATTGAAGCAGAGATATTAAGGAATTAGTCAAGATTTTAACATGATATTGAGACACAATTCATAATCACTCACATAATTAATGAGTAAAATATTTGTAAAAATATAAAGTCAATATTAATTCAAATATAAACTAAACCGGTGTTGAAAGAATTTAATAAAAAAACTTGATAATATATATATATATATATATATATATATATATATATATATATAAACTTTCTAATAATAACATATTAAAATTGATCACAAGTATAAACCATTAACATACGTTTTTAGGAAATTAAAAAAATGCAATATAATTAAACTTTTTTAAAATTTAAGATATTAAAAAGTCAACACAACTATAAAAACCAATCTTCACATAATGCTAATGTTAAATATCAAATCATGGACATTAGGTGATGGAAACCAAAGAAACTCAAGTGGAAGTCCAATGGGCCCAATGCCCAAATATGCATTGTGAAGACTTAAAGGTCCAATGACAAGTTCAAGAGTTAAGAAGGTTAAGGAGGATTTGAACAAAGAAGTCAACCACTTCTCTCACTCAAGCCCATTCTAGAAGAAGGAGCACTCAAGATGGTCCAAATGATCCAAGTTGATGAAGGGCCCAAATGTGGAGACATGATTTCTTCTTAGTCAATTTTATTTAATTATGTATTTGAACTTTTTAATTTTTTCAATTTTGGTTCTTATTTTCTTTTTGGGATAATTTTGTAATAAGGGCCTATTGATTGGGCTTAACTTGCGCATAGTAGAGCTAAGGATAGGTACTGCCTTCCAATTGGGCCTGAGCCACATTTGCGCTAGGATTAGGTTTAAAAATGCGCTAGTTTGCTACCTCCTTTAGCTAGACCTAGCCACATACCTAATGCCTATAGACAGGCTTGTGTTTACTGTATATGACACTTTTTGAATCAGAGAATAATATTGCACTCCTTTGTGAGTTTTGAGAGCTTAGTTCTCTTTGGTTCTTGGTAGAGCCATCTTGATTCTTATCAAAAGTTTCCTTACCTTTGTGGCGAATCTTCGCTTGACTTATCACTCTCCAAGAGTGTGGCATCTTCTTCCTTCCATTCCTTTTCTTTCTCCATCTTTTTCATTTTTTGTACTGTTTAGGTTACTATTCATGTTACTATTCACGACTGTTCATGTTACTATTCACATAACTGTTCACGTTATTGTTCACCATTCATTCTTTTTTTTTTAATTCTTTAAAAAAATACGAAATCAACTCAAGGAGGATCCGTCAAAACAATATGCATCTAACTTGGATTATATCATGTGGTATCTAGAGCCCGGATTCTAGAGTTGATAAAGTTCTTAATTTTTTTTTTGTACTTGTTCTTATTGCTTTCCAAACATCAAGCATCATTGCTTGAATGTCATAATTATACACAACCTTGATCATCATTGATCTTTGTCATTTCTAAGAATTGGCAACATTCTTTACTTTCCGTTCTTTACTTTTTACCATTTAAATTTCAGTCCTTTTATTTTCTGCCTTTAGTTTCTATTTTTTAATTTTTACGCAATATTTACAGCTTTGATCTTATCAACTCTATATCTATTGCTGTTATATGTTTTATAGCACCTTAATTTGAAAGGAAACTCCTAAATACACAATTGAGAATAACATTTGGAACCAAAATTGCAAGAACCAATTTTTTTAAGTGCAAAAAGAGAACAAGAGCGTGAAAAATAGTATTAAAAAAAGAAATTAAAAAAAGAGACTGCCCTTGCACTTAAGTAAGATTAAGTTTGAATGCCTTGTAAATTTCATTAAGCGGTGCTATTCTACATACCTTGTGCATTTCTTTTTCTTCTTATTTCTTTTGAGTTCTACTTTTCTTTTTAATTAGTTTTTCTTGCTTGTTTTTTAAATTCCTTTGAGTTTTGTCTAGAATTTCATCCTTTCTTCAACTTCTGAGTGCTTATTCTTGTGAGGACCGCTACCTTTGTAAGAGCTTTTGGTAATTGAAACGTGAGAGGGTTCATTTAAGAACTTGCAAAGAGAACTTGAGAGGTAAAAGGCAAGAGCGTTTTCATTAAACAAAAGCCTAATTGTGTGAAACACGAGTGGAATCAATCTAAGAGTGTATACACGTGAGAAGAGTGAATGAGGGCCTTGTTTTATTGTGTTCACTAACTTGTTGATTTTGTACAATGTTTAAGGAAGGAGATCCAAGTGGAAGTCCCCCTCCTTCCCCAAGGACAGCCGCAATGACATTACAAATGCAAGCCCTAACAAGACATTTGGAAAGGCTTCTTCAAAGGCAAAGTGATGAAATCCATGAGAGGATTGACAGGTTAGAGAGGGATAGAACTTCCAACCATGATGAAGAATCCCACGAATCCGAAAAAGAAAAGAGAGATGGTAGGAGGCAAGGAGAGAGAAAGAGATATGAGAGGAGAGATAGAGAAAATGAGAGGCTTGGGGGTGTGAATATCAAAATACCTTCCTTCCAAGGGAGGAATGATCCAGAAGCATATCTTGAGTGGGAGATGAAAATTGAGCAAATCTTCTCATGCCACGACTACAATGAAGAGAATAAAAGTGAAGGTGGCTACACTTGAGTTCATGGATTATGCATTGATTTAGTGGGATCAAGTTAAAAAAGAAAGGACAAGATATAGAGAGCATTCTATCATTACTTAGGATAAAATGAAGACTTTGATGAGGAGGAGGTTTGTACCTTCTTATTATCATAGGGAGCTACACAATAAGTTACAAAGACTCTCTCAAGGGAGTAGGACCGTGGATGAGTACTTTAAAGAAATGGAGGTTGCCTTGATAAGAGCCAACATTGTTGAAGAAAGGGAGGCAACCATAGCTCAGTTTCTTCATGGTCTCAACCGAGACATTAGTGATATTGTGGAGTTGCAACATTATGTTGAGCTTGAAGACTTGGTGCATCAAGCCATGAAGGTGGAGCAACAACTCAAGAGGAAGGGTACTTTGAAGAAGGCTTTTTCCAACTTCAACATAACAAGTTGAAAGAACAAGCAAAAGAATGAAGGATCCTCTTCTAGTCCAAAGGAACCCGTGGCTACCCCTAAGGCCACCTTGCCTACTACTTCCACTTCATCTTCTACTTCTAAAAATAAGGACATTAAATCTTTAAGTGTTTAGGAAGGGGACACATAGCTTCTCAATGCCCAAATAAGAAAACAATGATGATGAGGGATAATGGAAGCATCACTAGTGAATCTTCTATTTCATCAAGTGAGGAGGAAAGTGATTGTGAGACTATTCCACAAGAGGGAAGCTTATTGATGGTAAGAAGATTGTTGGGAAGTCAAACTAAAGAGAAGGATGAAAGCCAAAGAGAGAATATTTTCCATACAAGATGCCTCATTCAAGGGAAGGTGTGCTATTTGATTATTGATAGGGGAAGTTGCACCAATGTGGCAAGCACTCGCTTTGTAAAAAAACTTGACCTTAAAACTACTCCTCACCCCCGACCATACAAACTTCAATGGCTAAGTGAGAATAGTGTGTTGATAGTGAATCAACAAGTGATGGTAAGTTTGTTAATTGGTAAGTATAAAGATGATGTTTCGTGTAATGTTGTTCCCATGAAGGCCGGCCATATTTTTCTTGGAAGGCCTTGGTAATTTGATAAGCATGCTATTCATGATGGTTTCACTAACAAGTATTCTTTTGTTCATAATTCCTTAAAGGTAACCCTTGTACCCCTTACTCCCAAACAGGTTTATGAAGACCAAGTGGCCTTGAAGCTAAGAAGGGAGCAAGAGAAGAAAGATGTAAAAATAAAATCAAAGGGGGAAGTAAAGAATAGGGACCAAGAACTTGTAAATGAGAAAAAAAATGAATGTTTAATTGCTAGGGAGAGTGAGATTAAGAGGGTTTGCTTTGCAAAGCAAAAGAAATACATTTGCATATACAAGGACTTGTACTTAAATTGTAACTCTAACCCTCTACCTAGTGAAGTTGATTCTTTTTTGCAGGACTTTGAAGATGTCTTTACAAAGAGTGTCCCTCCCGGAGTACCACCCTTGAGGGGGATTGAACATCAAATGGACTTCATCCCAGGAGCTTCTTTGCCCAATAGGCCTGCCTATAGGAAAAATCATGAGGAAACTAAAGAAATTCAAAAATAAGTGGAGGATTTGATGCAAAAAGGATGGGTGAGGGAAATTTTAAGTCCTTGTGCCATGCCTGTCATACTTGTCCCCAAAAAGGACGACACTTGGAGAATGTGTATTGATTGTAGGGTTGTAAATAATATAATTGTAAAGTATAGGCATCCCATCCCTAAGCTAGATGATTTGCTTGATGAATTGCATGGTGCATGTTACTTTTCTAAAGTGGATTTAAAAAGTGGGTACCATCAAATTAGGATAAGAGAAGGGGATGAGTGGAAGACAGCCTTTAAGACTAAGCATGGATTGTATGAGTGGTTGGTGATGCCTTTTGGGCTTACAAATGCACCTAGCACCTTTATGAGGTTGATGAACCATGTGTTAAGAGAGCTTCTAGGCAAGTTTGTAGTAGTATACTTTGATGACATCCTGATCTATAGCATAACCTTAGAAGAGCACCTAGAACACCTTAGGACTATGATGAGTGTGCTTAGAAAAAAAAAGTTGTATGCTAATTTAGAGAAGTGTGTCTTTTGCACCAACCATGTAGTGTTCCTAGGCTTTGTTGTGAGTGCTAAGGGAGTGCAAGTAGATGAAAAAAAGATAAAAGCCATTAGGGAGTGGCCTACCCCTAAGTCTGTGAGTGAGGTAAGAAGCTTTCATGGGTTAGCCAGCTTCTATAGAAGGTTTGTAAAAGATTTCAGCACCATAGTCACCCCTTTAAATGAAGTTGTTAAGAAAAATGTGAGTTTTAGGTGGGGGAGGATCAAGAGACAAGTTTCAACACACTCAAAGATATGCTCACTCATGCACCCATACTTGCATTGCCTAATTTTTTTAAGTCTTTTGAACTTGAGTGTGATGCATCAAATGTTGGAATTGGGGCTGTTTTATTACAAGAAGGTCACCCCATTGCATACTTTAGTGAGAAATTGCATGGAGCTATTTTAAATTACTCCACCTATGATAAAGAATTGTATGCACTCATAAGGGCTTTGCACACTTGGCTGCACTACTTTTTGCTAAAAGAGTTTGTAATTCACAATGATCATGAGTCACTAAAATATTTAAAAGGGCAAGGTAAGCTTAATAAGAGGCATGCCAAGTGGGTGGAATACCTTGAACAATTTCCTTATGTGATCAAACACAAGCAAGGAAAGGTGAACATAGTGGCTGATGCACTTTCCAAGAGGTATACCTTATTAGCTACTCTTGAAACAAAAATGCTTGGTTTTGAACACATAAAGGAGTTGTATGTGCATGATGATGATTTCTCCAAGATGTATGCTGCATGTGAAAAAGGGGCGCATAGGGGGTTCTTTAGGCAAGATGGGTATTTATTCAAAGAAAAACATTTGTGTGTGCCTAAGAGCTTTTTGCGTGAATTATTGCTTAGGGAAGCTCATGAGGGGGGATTAATGGGTCACTTTGAGATCCAAAAGACTTTAGATGTATTGCATGAACATTTTTATTGGCCTGGCATGAAGCATGATGTGCATAAAATATGTGATAGGTGCATTGTTTGTAAAAGAGCCAAATCAAAGGTAATGCCTCATAGACTCTATATCCCCTACCTATTCCTGATTTCCCTTGGATTGACTTGTCTATGGACTTTATGCTAGGTTTGCCCCGCTTAAAAAAAGGAAGAGACTCTATTTTTGTGGTGGTGGACAAATTCTCCAAGATGACCCACTTCATCCCTTGCCATAAGGTGGATAACGTCATTCATGTGGCGAACTTGTTCTTCAAAGAATTGTGAGGCTTCATGGAATGCCCAAAAGCATAGTCTCAGATAGGGACTCAAGATTCCTAAACTATTTTTGGAGGACCCTTTGGAACAAGCTTGGGACTAAGCTACTCTTCTCTACTACTTGCCACCCACAAACCGATGGGTAAACTGAGGTGGTGAATAGGACCCTATCGACCTTGCTGCGATTAATCATCAAGAAGAACATCAAAACCTGGAAAGAATGCTTACCTCTTGTTGAATTTGCTTATAATAGGACTTTGCATGCTACTACTAGTTTTTCTTCTTTTGAGATTGTATATGGTTTTAATCCCCTCATCCCTCTTGATTTACTGCCTCTACCTAATGTTTCTTATTTAATTCATAGGGATGGATAGACAAAAACTGAATATGTGAGGAAGCTCCATGAACAAGTCAAGACTCAAATTGAAAGGAAAATGGAGCAATATGCTAAGCAAGCAAACAAGGGAAGGAGGCAAGTTGTTTTTGAACCAGGAGATTGGATGTGCGTTTTCATGCAAAAAGAAAGGTTTCCTTTGCAAAGGAAATCTATGCTCTTACTTAGAGGAGATGGACCCTTCCAAATCTTAGAAAGAATCAATGACAATGCCTAGAAAGTTGACCTACCAGGTAAGTATGGGGTTAGTGCAACATTTAATGTGGCTGACTTAAGTCCTTTTGATGTAGGTGATGAAGGATTAAATTCGAGGACGAATTCTTTCAAAGGGGGAGGGCATGATGGAGACCAAGGAAGCTCAAGTGGAAGCCCAACGGGCCCAATGCCCAAAGATGCACTGCGAGGACTTGGAGGCCCAATGATAAGGTCAAGAGCTAAGAAGGCTAACAAGGATTTGGACAAAGAAGTCAACCACTTTCTCTCACTCAAACTCATTCCAGAAGAAGGAGCACTCAAGATGGTCCAAATGATCCAAGTTGATGAAGGGCCCAAATGTGGGGGCATGATTTCTTCTTAGTCAATTTTATTTAATTATGTATTTGAACATTTTAATTTTTTTAGTTTTGGTTTTTATTTTCTTTTTGGGATAATTTTGTAATAAGGGCCTATTGATTAGACTTAACTTACGCATAGTAAAGCTAAGGATAGGTACTGCCTTCCAATTGGGCTTGGGCCACATTTGCGCTAGGATTAGGTTTAAAAATGCGCTAGCTTGCTACCTCCTTTAGCTAGACCTAGCCACATACCTAATGCCTATAAATAGGCTTGTGTTTACTGTATTTGACACTTTTTGAATCAGAGAATAATATTGCACTCCTTTGTGAGTTTTGAGAGCTTAGTTCTCTTAGGTTCTTGGTAGAGCCATCTTAGTTCTTATCAAAGGTTTCTTTACCTTTGTGGCGAATCTTCGCTTGACTTATCACTCTCCAAGAGTGTGGCATCTTCTTCCTTCCATTCCTTTTCTTTCTCCATCTTTTCCATTTTTTTGTACTGTTCAGGTATTGTTCACGTACTGTTCATATTACTATTTACGTAACTGTTCACGTTACTATTTACCATTCATTCTTTTTTTTAATTCTTAAAAAAAAACACGAAATCAACTCAAGGACGATCCGTCAAAATAATATGCATCTAACTTAGATCATATCATAAGGTAAAAAAAATCTTATGTAATTTTTCTAATATATATTTAATCAATAAAAACAAAAAGTCAAAACTTTTTTTAACAACATTTTTTTTTCAATTTATAGAGAATTTTGACAATGAGTGTAAAATTGTCTTGCATCCAAAATGCATCCATTTCTGTCAAGCCACTGTTGTAAACTCCTCTTGCACCACCAAAACCGCAAACAACCACTGTGTGCCTCCTGTCCCATCTGCATCATGAACCCATGCCATTGCCAAAGCTAGCCAGAGCCAGACCACTACGCACATCACCCATGGTTCTAGACCCAAACTTGCATATCACTCACCAAGAACCCACACATTGGTCAGCTTCCCTTATGTGTTGTTGCATCATGTTATGCTTTGCTCTGTTGGGTAGTTATCAAATGGGAGGTTTAGAGATTTGAGCTAATATCTGGTGTTGTGCTTTACTCTATCCGGTGTGTCTTCAACAATAAATAGCATGGGCATGAAAAAAGATATTTACAATCATATAAAGCAATTTAATTCTTTTCTTTTTACTTATTTGAGCAGTTAAGTTGTTTTTTTTTATTCTTGTTATTTTTTTTTGGTTATTGAATTATATTTTTTAATTTATTTATTATTTGATTTTTGGACATATAACATTTTTTTCACCACACGTGACAAAAAATAGCCACATAAGATGACATATGACAAAATATTAGCTACTCTACCTGCCACATGTTAAGCAAGTAATGCATTTACTTGATGACAAGAAAGACATATGTTAGAATTTTAAGGCATTTACTTTCTTTTTATATATTATATGATATATGATTATATGATTTGAGCAGATAAGTTGATTTTTTTTGTTTTCAATTCTTGTTTTTATTTATTGAATTGTATTTTTAATTATTTATTATTTAATTTTGGACATGTAACATTTTTTTACCACATGTCTTCTGTTGTCACATGAGATCACATGTGATAAAAAATAGCTACATAAGATTACATATGGCAGAAAATTAGTTACTTTATCTGTCACATGTCAAGTAAGTAATGCACTTACTTGATAACAATTAATGATGAGCGTTATATACTAGTGTTATTAGAATTGGATCAGGCAGCCACTTTGACCAATCTAATCATGAATTGAATACTTAATTAACTATTATTTTTAGGTTTGACAATCTCATTCGGCCTTATGGATACTCAATCCACCCAATTCTGTATGAAGCGGGTTTAAAACTCTAGCAAGGGAAGTGAGGATTTAGAGTCAATCCGCCCGCACCTCTCATCTAAATAAATATTATACTTAATTAGTTACTAATAAAATCAATCATATTAACTGAATTTTACTAGTTGAACATTTATTTCGAACATAGTTTTAAGTTTATATGAGATGAACAATTAATTTTAAGATTGTGATTGGCTATTATATAAATTTAATTTAAAATATTCATAAGTGTAAAGCGAATGTTGATTTTAATATTTTTCTTGCAAAATGAGTGCAGATTTTACTCTCTATAGATGCGAGACAGAGTCAAGTTGAACAAAAACCCACCCCTATCCATCCCATTACCAAGCATAACTATTCTTTCATAACCAAATTCACAATCAAATAACTTTAAACTAGTGAAAATAAAATTAAATCAATTGATTTTGATGATTATTTTTAAGAAAATAATATATATATATATATATATATATATATATATATATATATTTTACATTTCTAATATATTTTTGTTGGTATAAAAATAACACTTTTTGATTCTGAAGATTTCGATGTGTAGTCGAAGACTTACTTCAAAAACTTACATGATTCTCTTAGAATCAAAGGTAATAAGATTATCGAGATAACATTTTTTATTTGGAAATTACCAAAATGGTAGTTTCAATTTGGTATCGATTGAATGGTAGTTCGAGTCGAAATTATAAGTTTTGAAATTATCAACTATTAGTTTCGATTTGATATCAAAAATGATACATTCGACTTCATACCATAAGTGGTGACTTCGAGTAGATTTCGAACATTGAGACCTTTGACTTCAGTTTTATTAGAGTTGAAATTGTAGTAAAGACTAGAAGTTATCGAAATGATAGTTTCAATTTGAAATTAGGAAATGTCATTTCGATTTCATATCAAGAGTGATAATTTCGAGTTAGTATCGGAAATAGAGATTCAAAGAGTAGCTACACTTAGCAAATTTCTGAAAATAGAAACAAGGGGTCTCGACCAAAAGCCAGTAAATGTTTGAAGATTAAAGTTTGAATTCAAAAGAAAGGATTTGAATTTGAAATAGAAGTTAGTAGCAGTTGCAAGTACAAGATCATGACAATACAAAGATTACTGACAGAGATTAAGCAGTTACTTGTAGCACGAGGATTGCTGACAAAGATCTGGTAGTTGCTTGACAAGGATCACTAATAATCATTAGGCAGTTATCTTTATTTTAGACACATGTCAAGATCTTGTAGAAAGGGTATTTACTTAGAATGTCTATAAATAGCAAAAGAATGGAAACACTTAGGGGTTGAAAATTCTATACTCACAAACATTTGTAAACACACTCTCACGTCATTGAGATCTCGAGCAAACATAAGTCTAGTCTAATATGTTTCCATCTAATCTCCTTTCTGTATCATTTACAATTTCAATGCAAAGTTCTTTCAATTTTATTTAAACTTCCAGTTATTTATTTTACTGTAAACTTTTTTATACTACTGATCAAGTGATTCTTTCGAGATCATTTGAGGTTTTTTTAATTGTTTTCATTTACTTACTTTCATTACTTCTCTACAAATTTACTTTCATACACTTTACATACTTGCAAGTTTATTTTTCATGGTTCTTTTACATTGCTTTATTTCAATTAATGTTCTTTAAACTTCTGCATTTTACATAACTTGTCAAGTTTACTTCAGTGCACTTTATTTCGTTGTCATTTATATTTCATGCCATTTATTTACCTTTTTTTTCTTTACTATTTTCTCAACTTTTAAAAGCAATCTTTACTTTTTCCAAAACAAGTTCTTTTCATTCATCTTATCATTGTTTCACTCATTTACCATTATTTTATTAAGTTACTTCTTATGTATTAATATTTCGATTTTGATTTACACAATTCTGTGTTTCATTCAAAATTAACCTCGACGTTCTTACTTAAAAAATTAGTTTGGGAACTAGAGAATCCTAAGAGGAAGCGATTTTTTTTCCCGAATTAAAATCCAAAATCAAATTTGTCCTTAAAAAAGTTTACTATAAACAAATTGGAACACCTGGTTGGACTTGTCGAAAGACAAGTATTTTTGAAGAACTCCATTTGTTTATGCGATTAAGAAGTGGTATGATAGTGCCAAGAATGTCTGAAAATACATCAATAAGTGCTCAAAACCCTCAATCAGGGAACAATGGAGTTAATGGCAATAGAGACACCATAGTCTCTATAACTTTGCCACAACCTTTGGAGCCTGTGATTAGTGAAATGACAGGGGTCCCTGTTTCTAACTTAGAAAATAGAACTCTTGGGATGAATAGGACTGCACCCTTATATGGGTTGCCTCCTGCTCTTACTCCCCAAAATATCACTCATAATATAGGCACTGCCTAAGCCACATGCACAATTTTGATACCTAATGTTTCACCAAGAAACCAAGTGGTAAATGTTAGTGGCTAAGGTGCAGGAACTAGTGTAAATCGAACTAATAGGCTGAATATGAGAACACTAATTTTCCCTAATTTTTCCAGGGATTTGTCTTTGATTCCCTTAGGGAACACGAATACAATCCTAAATAATATCAGGCAACAGATTAATGAAAGTAACCACGAGATAGTCCACATGCTAACTCAGCAGATGACCACTATGATAAAACTACTCATAGAGTCAACCAATAATACCTATACTACATGGCTAGGAAAATGAGTAGGATTGTTGATGTCTTTGGCAATGTAACACCTTAATACAATATTCTTGATATAACTTATATATAAAGACATAAAGCATTAAACGTGTTACTTCTATTCTTACTATCTTACTAAATCCCATATAATTAAACAATTATATTAGAGAGCCATAACTAAAAAGTTATATACATATACATCAATAGCCCTGAAGGCAAAGTGTTATACATACAACCTTTACCTTTTGAAAGCTAATATAAATAAATACATCAACTTTTCAATAAAGGAAACAAATAAAACTATACTACTTTAGTTCTTCTGTTACTTTATCTTCTTACCCTTTGAAGGGCCTTGACCTGCTATTACCGTGAAAACATAGAAAATGGGTGAGAACATGCAATTCTCAGTAATATTCATACATTTCATGGCATTATACAATATAAACTGCATACATTTCAGTATAAACTATATCAACATTATACAATTGCCCATACAACTGTATAACATATCAAAGCTGTCTCATATCTACTTAACTTTATAAGTCTCGAACTTAAACACAATAGATTATGGTTGTTACTAGATATCAAATCTCTATTCAATATCACTAGAACATTTACATGATACTGTTATGTAAAGGTTCACTAAACACAACACATAATCCAAAAGCTTATGTCCCTTACTCATACTATAAGAATAACTATCTACACAGTTGTAACATATCACAACTAGTTCATTCATAAACTTTTTATAGGTACTACACGTATAACTTCTTTCTATAAATAAAATCACTAACTCTGAAAAGTAGAATTAGCAATAAGCAATGAAGTCTTTACTCCAAGCTGCTTGAACATTTACATTCTCTTACTCTATGCAAATGTTCACTAAGCCAATCTCTAACCTTAAACTCATAAACATACCATCAATGATATTGAATAACTACCCATACAATTGTACAATATCATCTATCCTAGACAACTATCCATACAATTTCTAAGGAACAGGAAATGTATATGAATCTCTCTCTGTGTGTATATGTCACTTGCTTATTCCAACTCTCTTCAAACTTGTAGATAAGAAGACTAACACTTCAAAATACCAAATAATGAGTGGAATGGTTCCTACTCACTCTAGTGAGAGTACTATTTTCACTACATATAAACTACTAATCCTAGCACTAACGAGCAACTAGGGTTAAATCCTCACTCAAAGAGACTTTTGGACATTCCCCTCTATCTCCTTTGGCCATATGATTATACACCATTAAATACTACTTTACTTTGGAATTAACAAGTATCAGGAACTATGCAGTGTTATGTATAACTCATACAAACCACTACCTTAACTCATCACATGATTCTCTCTAACCAAGTGAAGAACTAAACTCTAGCAAACATGCACTCTCAGCTCCCTTCTAACTCATAAAGGAGCATATTCCATGTTTCTAGCTAAGTAATCATAATAATGATTCTTGTATCTAGCTTGCCTTACTTTCGCACCACAAGTGGTAAACTATGTCACCCTAGTGTATTCAAGGTCCTAGATACATACTTTAGGAAATTCCTAACTATTAGAAATCTTAAAGATTGAAACTTCTATACTCTATCAATACTAAGTTCATTCATGCATTATTAACTCCACTTTCTCTCTTAGGAGCAACTTATGCACTATGGCGAGTGACTATTGCCAACTAAACTCAGCTTACTTGTATCTAGTGTACCCAATCCTCATCGCCTCATATGTGATACTAAATGGAACTCAATGTTGCCTGAAGGTCTAGATACCTATCTATGACAATCTATTACTCTTGGATGCACTAAAAACTCTTACTTTCCTATATATGCAAGATGATCTTTCTCTATTAGAAATACTTATATTAGTGTCTCAACACACTTTACAAGGCATATGAAAGGGATCCTAACAAGTAGGGAACTCAACTAATCAAAACTACATTTTTTAGAGTTCTTGGAGCTCACGGCGTGGTCACGCTGCAGCACGCAGCTCTCTACCTCTCACGTCTGTTACCCAAGTGCCTTCTATACTCAAGAGAGGGGTGAATTGAGTAATTAAAAAATCTTCTAAAAACTTTTCACAAACACTTTAAAGATAATTTCTGTTGAAGCTATTTATAAAATGAAATGAATGAACAGGGAAGATAAAAAAAGTTCTTACAAATTTAATAAGCCAAAAAATAATTTAATCGAATATTTATGAAATTAAAATGCAAATATAGAGAGAAGAGTTTAGAAAAGCAAACACTGTGATTTATCCTGATTTAGCCACTAACTACTTGTAACCTACGTCTAGTCCTCAAGCATCCACTCGAGATTTTCTTCACTATTAATGCAAGCTTTCAATAGGTGCTTCCTACTGTTACGAACCTAAGCGCTTTTCACATCTTGAGATACCTCACCCTTACAAAATTTTCTGAGGGATACCTCATCCTCGTTACTATAAAAAAGGAATAGAAAGGAAGAAAATCTCTTAAAGAGTGTGTATTACAACTTGAAGCACTAATGAAATTGTCTCAAAATATCTCAAGAATTTTAAAATAGAGCAAAATTTGGGAAAAAAGTGAAACTTAGATTACGAGTAATAAAAAGATGTTTTTTAGTTGTTGTTCTGTATAAAAACCTAAAAATATCTATTTATAGCATTCTCAAGAAAAAGACCTGTTGGGGCAATTTATGGTCATAATAAAAGCCTAAAAAATGACCGTTGCGCACTTTCAGCCGTGATGTAATCGATTACAAGAATGATGTAATCGATTACATTGTTCTTGAACTCAGTTCTGGGATTTATGGGCTGAGTGTAATTGATTACATACCTCATGTAATCGATTACCAAGTCTCTGGAAGCAATGTAATCAATTATAAACCTTATGTATTCAATTACCAAACCTCTAGAAGCAGTGTAATCGATTACAAACCTCATATAATTGATTACAAAGCTTTTGACTTTTGAAAAATGATTTCCCACATGTTTGTAATCGATTACAAGCTCCCAAAGTAGCTGTAAACTGATTACTAAGCCTAAGAATAAACTTACAAACATCCTTGAACCCATTCCTAAGCCCAATTTAGCTTTGCAAACATTGAGATTTTAGAAAACTTGGTTTGTTAAAGAAATAAGCTTGTTTTTCATAAATTAAGACTTTAGAAAACTAATTAAAACGAACTCTTTTTGGAAAAACATTGAGATAATTAGGAGAGCTTCTTATATTAATATTCTAAATTCTAAAAACTATACTAACTTTGTTGCCTTTAGACTTGGTTTTCGACTTGGCTGTATTATCATCAAAATTTACACAATCTTCATAACATAAGCACTCACATTCTCTCCTTTTTTGATGATGACAAACCAACAAATGAAAACAAGAGAGCAATATATATATATATAAGTCAGAAACAAAACAATAAATAAATAAATAAAAAAATCACTGTCCCCTTGAGTTTATGCAGAAAGATCAAAGGGGTGTAAAAAAATGTCAAAAGAAACATTGTCATGCACTCCCCCTTATTCATACAATTATGCAATATCTCTCCCCCTTTTGGCATTATCAAATAACTATCAAAACAATAAATGTCATAAGCATAAAAGAAAAACGGGTAGAGTTTCAACAGTAGGATAGCACAACCAGGATTACCAGCCAGAATATCAGACCATCAAAATAGCGCATAATATATGATCAACAAACCAAGCAAGATATCCAAAAGATAGTCAAATAATATACTAGTCATCAGTTCAGTCTAGATAGTAATCAAAGGATCAAAGTGTGGGAACAACATAGTTATAATAAGCAGAAACATATACAAATAGTATAAAAGTACTAATGAATTAGACAAGAACATATCATAATAAAAGGTAAACATCATGACTAAATCGACCCGTCATCACTGTGTAGCCTCGCTGTCATTGATATCCTCAGTATCAAGATCCTCAACTGGAAGCGACGCGTCATCATCACCAGCATTAAGAGTAGGATCGCCAACACCAGCTGGAGATGAAGGAGGTAGAACATAGGAGGTGGTATCTTGCCCAGCTTGATGACATGGATCACCCTCGAGCATAGTGCATATGTAAGCAATATCTTAATCTGAATGAATAACACGTTCCTCAAGGCGATGAACAGAGGTGCATAGTTCACGAAACTGATCGTTGACATGTGTGCGAAGACTGTTGATTTCCTGAAGCAAAAGCTGCATGAGAGGCTCAGCTGGACTAACTTGTGGAGGTTCATCTTTAGCATCCTCGTTATCTCCCCAGGGTATGTTCCTAGCAACCCCGTGATGCAGATAGTGCCATGTGTCATCATATTTCTTCAGTTGGAGTTTCTTTAGAATGTATAGGCTGATGGACTCTGGTCTGTCAGAGCTTTCATCCTTAGCCTCTCCAGACAGGGGAATATGGAAATGTTCCAAGATCACAATGATAAGCATAGCATAGGGCAGAGGATGAGGATCCTTCCTAGCATGTAGCATATGTTGAATGACATAGAAGACCTAGTTAATGGAGAGGTCTGTGTTCATGGCCCATAGAGTGAGAACATCATCATGCAGGGCTTGTGAATAATTGCCTTCTCTGGCAATCAGGGCCCTAGCTAGAATGTAGTGCAGGACTCTATTTTCCATAGTAAGCCCTGTAGCCTTAACCCTCTGAGTGGGTGTGTAATCTATCCGCACCAAGGAGTTCAAGACAAACTTATACTCATACTCATCTTCCCATTTATTAGTTCTAGAGAAGTTGGTACCATCAGAGCTTAAGCCAGTTAATTGATACCATAGACCAAGATTAATAATAATTTTCTTCTTCTTCACTTCAGAGATCAGACAATCATTCTCATATTTTAAATTTGCTTAAAATACTCTAACCAGATCAGGGTAAATATTTTTCTTAATGCTAAGAAAAGAAATCAAGTCTAGGCACTCAATCAACCTAAAACACTATAAAGGTTCACTAGCACAGAATTCTGCAGTGATGTACCTAGGCTGGATAATTTTTTGCAAATGAAATGCCTTATAAAAGGTTTCTGCTTGTTTGGAGGTCCTAAAGTGTGCAAACAAATCAAGTCTAGAAATGGTGAGAGGAGGAGCCAGTGAATATGAAGCACTAGCCACCCCTGTTCATGGCTTTTTAACTTTCCGTGAGGATTTTGCCATTAGGTTGAAATTGGGTGAAATGGATGGAAAGAAAGTGAGGGGAATAGAGTGTTTGGGTTAAGAAAGAGGTGGAAAAAGTGAAGAAAATGAAGGTTTGTGGAGGTTTGGTTCATGGGTCTTGGAGAGGGAAGAACACGAATGGTGAGGGGGTTATTTTTGGTGAGAAATGGGTGATGGGTTTTGTGGAGAAGTGATTTTCGAGTGATTTGGAGGTTAAATTTGGTGATTTGGTGGAGAAAGCGTGAAGAAATGGAGGGATTTAGGATTTTGGTGCTGCGAGTAGAGAGAGAAAGGAGAGAAGCTTTTTGGTTATGGTTGCTCATGCGTCAAGGGACCTTTTAAAACCTATTGTAATAAATTACAAGGGGGTTATAATCGATTACATTTATGAGAAATTGTGTAATCGATTACAATATGTATGTAATTGATTACGGCCATTTTGTTTCTGTAATCGATTACAAGCCTTCTAAGCTTGTATCTCATACTTTAAACAAGGCAAAAACTGATCCAAAACTCTTCAAAGTATTTCCAAACCTTTCTCAGCTTGATTCCAGATCATCTTGTAACCAGAATTTTTCTCCAAACTCAGATCAACCTTATTCTTGCCAAAACTAAACCTGTACCAAGGATCAAATCATCATAATTGAGTTTCTCCAAACTTAAAAAATGGAACTTTAGCATAGAATAAAGAATATCTTGAGCAGTTGGAGGACTTAGTCATGATGGGGTACTTGTAAAACAAACTTATGGGAGCCTCCAATGATCAAGTCAGTATTAGATTCAAGAATAAATATAAAGCAATAAAGTTGTGCAAAAAAAAAAAAATAGATTATGCAGCAGAAATTAAAGACAAGATAGATCTAGAATGCCAAGTTCTCTTCTTATATAAAAGAAAGTATCTTTAGGTAGAGGTTTTGTGAATATGTCAGCAAGTTAATTATTTGTTTCAACAAATTCTAAAACACAATCACTCTTTTGTACATGATCCCTTATAAAATGATGTCTTATCTCAATATGTTTAGCTCTAGAGTGTAGAATGGGGTTTTTAGTCAAATTGATTGCGCTAGTATTGTCCCATCTTATAAGGACGTGATTAAGCTAAAGGTCAAAGTCTAGAAGTTGTTACTTCATCCATAGAATTTGAGCATAACAACTTATGGCTGCAACATATTCAACCTCAACAGTAGATAATGTCACACTATTTTGTTTCTTACTGTGCCAAGAAACTAAAGAGCTTCCAAGCAAATGGCATGTTCCACTAGTGCTTTTCCTGTCCAATTTGCATCTAGCAAAATCAAAATCAGAATAACCAATAAGACTACAAATAGCACCTTTGGGGTACCACAAGCCCACTTGTGAAGTGCCGACAAGATATTTCATGATACATTTTATTGCACTTAAATGTGACTCTTTAGGATTTGTTTGGTGACTAGCACACATGCAGACACTGAATATAATATCTGGTCTACTAGTAGTGAGATAAAGAAGGGATCCGATCATACCTCTGTACCTAGCGATTTCTATGGAATTACCTGCCTCATCCTTGTCCAAGTAACAGGATGTGCTCATAGGTATGTCCATATGCTTTGAGTTGTCCATTCCAAATTTCTTAAGGAGCTCCTTGCAATACTTGGATTGGCTAATGAAGGTTCCATTTCTTGTTTGCTTGATTTGAAGTCCAAGAAAGAAATTGAGCTCTCCTATCATGGACATTTCAAATTCACTTTACATAAGATTTGCAAACTCTTTATAAAGAGATTCGTCAGTAGCACCAAAAATGATATCATCTACATAAATTTGTACAAGAAGTAAATCATGTTTTTTATTCTTTATAAAAAGGGTTGTGTCAACCTTTCCTCTTGTAAAACCTTTTTTCCAAAAGAAATTTACTCAACCTTTCATAAAATCCCTTTAGTTGAAGAAATAGAAGGTCAAAAGTACTGTAAATATCACATAATAGATATGGTCTTCGACTAATAATTGTATTCATTTTAGGGATTTAATTCAAAAGAGCATCCAATCAGGAAGGCTCAAGTTTGAAAGCAAACTGAAAAACATGAAGATCAATGTTGATCCCTTTGAAGTTAATGCAAGCTACATTAAGCTTGTTAGCTTCATCAATGTTAACATGATTAAAGTAGTCAGAGAGATTGCCCCTGCCACTAGCACTGAATCTAACCTCGATGCCTTTGAGGCAAATGAGGAGGAAATCTTCCCCTGGGGAGACTTTGGTGGAGTGTCTTCTCAGAAAGAAGGGAGGAGAGAGGGAGGTATCCATTTGCCCCAAGTGCAATATAAGTTTTGATAGATTAGCAGCCGAGTCTTACCAGGCTGCCATAAAGCAGAGGCAGAAGTAAAAGCAGAATGCTCCCTTTGGAGGATCCATTCAGATCAATAATTAACCTAAGAGCCATAACTCGGCGGTGATGGGCGAGACCTCTGTGAGAAGGTTAAAAGAGGAAAAATAAGGGTGCCACTGGCTAATGTGGTCCTCAATCAGTGGTTTTAGAACACTCCCTAAACCTTGAGAAGTCCTCAAATGAAGCCAAACTGGCACAGGTTTGAGTTGGGGATACAATACCCCATTGATGGGAATATTGAGCCCAATACATGGGTTTGAAGCATTATAGAGGCTTCGACTTAGGGTTTAAGCCCTTATATGTCAAAGACGTAGTTACGCAAAGCCCAGAGGATCAGACAACAATAACAACGGGAAATGGCAAAGCTGCAGATACAACAAAGGCCATACGTTGAGGTAGTAAAAGCTCCACCAGTTGAAACCATCAGGAAAGTAAAGCCATGAAGTCCCATGGATGAGGACATAATCACGAATTCTTTCGAATCTGGCTTCAAGGATGACCTAGACATGATCTTTAGGGTGAATGTGGTATCCCTCCTGCCTTATAACTTTGCAACTATAGGAATTGAAGGCTTGGACTCGGAAGAGGATTTTGAGGATGAATTTGAGGAGTCATGATGGTATATGATCGAAGAGGATACTCTTGAAGTCAAGGAGAACTCAATAGTCTTTGATGTGCCCACAACTGAAATGAAGAACCATCTACATCCTCTTTTCATAAAGGCTGCAGTGAATGGTAAGTTAGTTAGGAAGATCTTGGTTGATGGGGGTGCAAATATTAGCCTTATGCCTAAGCATCTGCTAAAGAAATTTTCTAAGACAAAATTAGATCTATTGCCACACAACATGGTGGTGACAGATTTCAATGGTAAATTTTTGACCTCCGAGGGAGCTATAGTCCTAGACATTAAGGTGGCCTTAGCGACAAGGTCCACCTTGTTTACTGTGGTGCCCTCGAAAGCAAACTACAATTTACTATTGGGGAGAGATTGGATACACACAGTGGGAGCTATTCCTTCGACTGTCCACTAGAAAATGTTCCTCTGGAATCAACTTAGGGAATTAGAGATGGTCGAGGCTGATGACACTCTATGCCAAGCCCAACAGAACCACACTGACTTACAGATTTACGTCCCAGGTGTTAAGCCCTTCTGCATATGGGATTCTATTGCTCTAGATAAGAAAGAGGTCGAAATGGTGGTGCTCACTCTAATAGGCTTCTCATTGATACCAAAGGCTGATTCAATTCGACTTGAAGTTTGTAATAACCGTGCAAGGACCTATAGGTGCTTGTTTAGTAGTCAAGGTCGATTCGGTTTGGCCTCTAGTTATAATTTGAATGACAACTGAAAGTTAGTTGGCTCGATTGTCAGCCTACATGGTTGACAAATACACTACTGAGAGTACAATTTTGAGTCAGTTGGCTCAGATATTAGCCTATATGGTTGAAAAATTTGGCACCATTGAAGGTACCAACTTGGGCTGTATTTATGATGATTCCTCCTTGAGCTTCAAATAAACCCCTCTATCTTCTGAAATTAAAAAGATAGAGGTACAAGATCCCTTGGAGGAAATTAATTTAGGAAATGAAGCAATAAATAAGCCTACTTTCTTAGTAGATTAATAAATGTAAGTTTCAAGTATAAGTTTGTTCATTTGCTCGAAGAATATAAGACTATTTTGCATGGGAGTATGAAGAAATGCCTGGACTCAGTCGATATTTGGTAGAACACAGACTACCCATTCGAGCAGGACAAAGACCAATAAAGCAAGCTCCAAGGAGGTTTGCCCCTGAAGTGGTCTTAAAAATCAACGAGGAAATCAAAATGTTACTAAAGACTAAGTTCATTTGAACTACCAGGTATGTTAACTAAATTTCTAATGTTGCTCTTGTTATGAAAAAGAATGGTAAGTGGTGTGTGAAATCCGCAAGTGTACGGTTTCGTCGTCAAGTAATAAAAAGATCGAATCCACAGGGACTGTATCTATGAATACCAATTAATTAATTAATTCAATTAAATTAAACAAAAGGGAATTTAATTGTTGATTAAGAAGAACATAGTAACAAAGTAATTAAATAAATAAAAATCAAAATGCAGAATTTAAAACAAAAATAGCAAGTTATCAAGAAATGTATTCAAATTCAAGAAAGCTTCCAAGATTAGGGTACCTCAATGATACAAGACAAATCCTAATTGATAACCCTTTTATTAAATCTAAAATTCAATTGAAGGTGAATTACCTTAAATTAGTTAATGTTCTTTCTCAAGATACAAGATCCGTGCCCAATTAAACCAATCCCTACTCTCGTGGTAATTGAATTTAAATTGAACCCATTACGCTTTGTAGTAATTTATTGAATCCTCGAAAGGCTAAAATTACTCTCGTGATTTAGGCCTTAAGTTCAATTCTTATGGTTCCAACACCTAGGTTCACCTTTCAGTACGTCCCTAAATGCCTATGAGATACAAATAAGTGGCCAGCAAATTCACATGAATTAAGAGGAATAAGGATTGAATCAAAGAACATTCAGGATTAATAAAAGGGGAAACAAAGTCAATTAATCATTATCAGAGTATCAAAGGGCATTGCCCAATCCTAGAAACAAAGATAACTACTCAGTCATGGAGAAGAAAGAATCAGAAAACATGTTCAAGAACATCCAAACTCGTAATCAAAGAGAGAAGAGGGAAGAAAGATCAAGAACCCAAAGCCTCCAATATGCCTCCTTCCAACCAAAATTAGAACCCCTCAATTGTATTCAGAACATCTATTTATAACCTAGGATTTTAATTAGCTAAAAGGCCCCCAAAAGAAATAAAAAATAAGACTTAAAAACTGCTGCACACTGCGATCCACGACCGTGGATCATTCTGCCAACAAGCCCATCCTGAGTCATTTGAGTTCCACGGCTGTGGATGGTTCCACGGCCAGGCCGTGGAACTCTCTGGAATCTTTTTTTTCCTCCTTCAAGTTGCTGCTCGATCCATGGTCATGGTTTGATCCACGGGCAAGCCGTGGATCCCTCTGGAATGGTCTTTTTGCACTATTTTGCTATCCATTAAGCTCCAACTTCAATCATGCAAGCATTCCATTCAATCTAAGGCCAATTCAACATTAATCCTGCACAAGAACACCAAAAACACTGCAGTTATCCGAACTAAGGGAAAAACAAACCAAAAGGGAAACTAAAATGCCTAAAATACTCAAGAATGCATGCAAAACAAGAACAAAACATGATGTTGTTTCACACACATCAAATTCCCCCAAGCTTAAGACTTTGCTTATCCTCAAGCAATAACTAAGGCCAAACCAAAAAGTGGATCAAAAGACAATAATGAAGGAGGAACCCGAGAAAACAATTATCCAAGCAATAGGCTAAGGCAATCCAAGAATCTGAGAGGTAATAAAAATCAAGTCCAATTAGAGGCTAAGTTCTCAGAATTCATGCATCCTCACTGATTGAATTAAGTTCACTCCACTAACCACACTCAAAGTGTTAAGGGTGAAAACATTACACTCAAAATCCTTCAAAGAAAATGCACTTTCATATGCTTGATAAGAAACCAAATTTCCACTAATAATCAGCAAGCATGCAAAAATCAAAAGGTCTTTCAAAGGTTGTAATGGGGCCATGGGAATGATGTTAGGTAAGGTAGAGAAAGAAAGGTATGCACAAAGGGCTTATCAAAATTTTCAATAAGCACAAAAAATCCAACAGAGCATAAATGGAGCAAAGGCATTTTTCAAACAGGATCATAACTCCATATTTCTAAGTATTTTCTTCCTTCCTTTTCTTTTCTTTCCTCTCTTTCTCTTCTCTTTTTCAAGCTTTCATCTTATGGTTTTCTTTTATTTGATCTTTTTTTTTTTCATTTGAGAAAGAGAAAGATAAAAAACATATGATTCCTAACACATCCTTACACAACTTTCAAACCCAAATTTCCTCCATTTGAAATTCCAAATGATTACCGACAATGTATCATCATAGGCATCAAGAAAAATAATTATGCAATAGGCTCAAAATGGACAATTAGTGGATGACAATGTAACAATTTTATAAGGCCAGAAAAATACCTAAGATGCCTTAATCACATTCAAGCATGCAACCAAAAATTTCGCCTCAAAATGGTTTCAAATCAAGTTCTAGAGCACAAGATCAATGAGGAATATCACTCAACACAATGAATGGGAGCAGAAACCATATAGTGCATATATCCCATACAGGCTCAAAACTCACATTTAGAGGTTCAAAAATTAATAAGAAGCACAAATTCAGAGAACATATGCTAATTATCAACTATCAAGAGATTATCTCTACTATCAATTAAAACAATGCCTGTTGCCTATCACAAGAATCAACAAATTAGGTTCCAAATCAATACCATCTCAAAATCCTCAAAAGAGAGGGGCACAAGTTCAACAAAAAACCCAAGAGATATGATGGTGTGAAAATGTAATGCAAAACAGACATGAGAATGCATGAGACTCTAAATGAAAATACCAATTATCTAAAATGAAAATGAAAATACCCCCCCAAGCTTAGAACTTACATTGTCCCTAATGTAAAAATTTAAAACAAGAGAAGGGATAAAAGAAAAGAACTCACTGCGGTAGTGAAAAATGGTGTTGACTCAAATGCTAACTATAAATGGCCCGAACCATGCTCTCCATACTCTGAACCGTCCCCTCCAAGGCTTACAGGCAGCCATCAGTAGTCTGTCCTTGCTGACGAAGCTCCTCTAGCATGTGGCACTGCTGCGCCTGCTCAGCATGAAGTTCCTCCAGAGAAGTATAAATCCGTGTCAGACCATCCTCCGAAGGACCTACAAAAGAAGAAGAAGAAGGACAAGAGGTGCCTACTCTTGGTGGAGGGCGAAGAGGGCACTGAACATCAACTGGTTCATCTGCTACAGTCCTAGGGTTACACCAATTTACACGGTTGCGCATAGTGATAGCAGGAGGATTAGGAAGGGGTAGGGGTTGAGCTCTATCGTTCAGGCAGAGGCAGTAAATTCCATCCTCTTTGATAATCATCTCAATTCCTAAACAAGACTCTAGATCAATCCTAGAGTTACCTCTAACTGCCTCCAGACCATCTAAATCATATTCAAAGAAATTGGCTATCGCTGTGATAAGCCTATCAATAACAATAATCCCCGATTGGGCCTTACCTACCCTAAGCAGATGCCTAGCAAGAAAAGATCCAGTATCCATTTTGACATCATTAAGAATGACCCACATAAAAGCAAGTTCATCAGCACGGACATTGCTATCATTATCCCCACGCCCAAATAGAGTATGAGCCATGATTCGGTGGAGATAATGAAGGCAATGATTTGGCAGAAAAGATGCCTTACAATTTGAGGAATCATATGTACCTGTTCCACAAGAGACATCAGCCCAAAAAGAAATTACGGAAAAACCACTTGGGTGCCTCCTTTCCCCCCAGCAAGCAATCCAAAAATCTCATTAAATTCTTCCAAGTTTAAAAAGTGCTCATTATTGAACAGCCAGAAAGTGATCCGGCCATCAGTGCAACCTTCCCCCTGAAGGATATAAGCCTCAACAGAATTAAGAAACTCCAATGTAAGCTCGGTGTAAATGGGATACTTTAAATTCAAAAAATAAGTCCATCCTTCCCTATCAAGCATCCAATCAAAGTCATCTCGCAAGCCTAAGGTATCAAGAACAGCATTATCCATATACCTAGTACTAACTATCCTTCTATTCACTAGCACATTGTAACGATCTCTTTGCTCATTATTCCTAAAATTAAAACCATGGGGATTAGGGGGATTACCTCTTGGAGCAGCAGTGCCTCTTACCCGTGTCCTTGAGCTTGAACTAGTTTCTCCTTGCTGATGCTTGTTTGTCATCCTGCTAATCTACACCAACACAACAAGCACAAAGTAAAAACATAGAAGATGAACCAAACACTATTCACGTTCAACACTATTCACGTATTGGGGTAAATGTGCCAAAATTTGGGGTTTTCCAAATTGGAAGGAATGAGTGGTTGGGTAGAGGTGAGAAATGGTAGAAAAATGGAAGAAAAGGGTAGTTTGTGGAGTAAAGGAGTGGTTTTGAAGGTTTGGGTATGGTGGGTTATGGTGGCTATAGTGGAGAAGGAAGAAGGAGAAGGAGGGGAATGGAGGTGAAGGGTTGGCATTAAGAGGGAGGACGAAGATGGATAATGCTTGGTTGTAAGGGAAATAAGGATTAATGGGGGTTTGGGAGGATGGGTATGGAGGTTGAGGGAGAGAAGAAGGAGAAGAAGCAAAGAGGAAATGGGGAAATGAAGAAGGGAAGGGGAGGTTGTGGTTTTTGAATCTGGGCAGTAGCGATCCATGACCGTGGATCGTTCCACGGCCAGGCCGTGGAAGTTGCTGACTTGCCCCTTCTTTTTTTTTGAAGAATTGAGATCCACGGCCATGGATTGATCCACGACCAGGCCGTGGATCTCTCTGACTTTTACATTCTCCTCTGGTTTGCATTCCATGGCCATAGAATTTTCCATGGGCTGGGTGTGGAACCTTTTGACTTCTCTCTTCTTCTAAATTTATCTTCAAAAAGGGTCAAACCTAGGCAAAATCCATAAGACAAACATCAAACCAACAATCTAACACACAAAATTAAAAGAAAAAGATGAAATAAAATAGAAAAATAAGAAAACTTGGGTTACCTCCCATGAAGCGCTTGTTTAAAGTCATAAGCTCGAATCCTGTGCTTTCATCCCTCTGTAGTTGGGTCACAGAGGGCAATGTTTATCCTCTTCTCAAGTTACTCCTCCGCTAGATAGTGCTTCAACCTCTGACCATTAACCTTGAAAGTCCCTCACTCCTCATTCCAAACCTCCACAGCACCATAGGGAAACACTTTCTTCACCAAAAATGGCCCTGACTATCTTGACTTAAGCTTTCCGGGAAAGAGTTTCAATCTAGAATTGAAAAGAAGCACCAGTTCTCCTTCACAAAACTCTCTACAAAGAATACGCTTGTCATGCCACCTCTTGGTTCTTTCTTTGTATGACTTGGCAGTCTCATAAACATCCAATCTCAGCTTATCAAGCTCATGAAGTTGAAGCTTTCTCTTTTCTCCTGCCTCTTTTAAGTCAAAATTTAGAAGCTTAATAGCCCAAAAGGTTTTATGTTCAAGCTCAACGAGTTGATAGCAGGGCTTCCCATAAATTAGTCGAAATGGTGTCATCCCAATGGGAGTCTTGTAAGCAGTATGGTAAGCCCAAAGAGCGTCATCAAGCTTCAAAGACCAATCCTTTCTGGAGCTAGACACAATTTTCTCCAGAATACTCTTTATCTCTCGATTAGATACCTCTACTTAGCCAGAAGTCTGAGGATGGTAAGGTGTAGCAACCTTATGAGTGACTCCATATTTCTTCAAGAGGTTCTTAAATTGTCTCTCTATGAAATGCAAACCTCCATCACTGATCACAGCCCTAGGAACTCCAAACCTTGGAAAGATGATCTTCTTGAATAGCTTGATCACAGTCTTTGCATCACTTGTTGGAGATGGAATGGCCTCCACCCACTTAGATACGTAATCAGCAGCTACAAGAATGAATTTATTGTTGCAGGAGGATGGGAAAAAGCCCATGTAGTCAAGTCTGCAAACATCAAAGATCTTTACCTCAAGAATAGTATTCATTGGCATCTCATACCTCTTGGAGATACTTCCAGCCCTCTGACATGGATCATATGATAACACAAACTTTTGAGCATCTCTGAAAATATGAGGCCAAAAGAAACCAGACTGAAGAACTTTGGCTGCCATCTTGGAGGCACTAGCATGTCCTCCATAGGATACAGAATGACAACAACTCAATATACTTGAAGCCTCTTCCTCGGAGACACACCTCTTATAAATACCATTAGCACACCTCCAGTATATGTATGAGTCATCCCACACAAAATTTTTCAGATCTGAGAAGAATTTCTTCTTCTGCTGATAGTTAAGCTCAGGAGGTAGAACCTTGCTAACTAAGTAGTTTGTATAGTCAGCATACCAAGGAGCATTCTTCGCAAAAACTGCAAACAATTGCTCATTAAGGAAAGAGTCATCAATAGGTAAATCGCTCTCCCCAATCACCGGTTGCTCAAGCCTCGATAAATGATCTGCCACGTGATTCTCTGTCCCTTTTCTATCCAAAATCTCTAGATTAAACTCTTGTAGAAGAAGAATCCAATGGATAAGTCGAGGCTTTACTTTTTTCTTGCTCATGAGATACCTAAGTGCTGAATGGTCAGTGTACACAGTCACATTTGAACCCACTAGACAGGACCTGAACTTCTCAAAAGCAAAGACTACTGCTAGCAACTCTTTCTCTTTGGTGGCATAGTTTGCTTGAGCTCCTTCAAGTGTTTTGCTAGCTTAGTAAATTGCATGCACTTTCTTATCCTTTCTTTGCCCCAACACAGCTCCTACGGCATAGTCATTGGCATCACACATGGCCTCAAAAGGTAGATTCCAATCCGGTGTTTGCAAAACGGGAGCAGTGATCAAAGCTTCTTTCAACCTGCAAAAGGCATTCAAACAGTCACTATCAAAATTAAATGGACAATCTTTTACCAAGAGATTAGACAAAGGTTTAGCAATTTTAGAAAAATCTCTAATGAATCTCTGGTAAAAACCGGCATGTCCCAAGAAACTTCGCACTCCTTTCACATTCACTGGTGGAGGCAATTTCTCAATCACTTCAATTTTTGCCTTATCCACCTCAATTCCTTTTCCAGAAACCAAATGTCCAAGCACTATCCCCTCTTGTACCATAAAATGACACTTCTCCTAATTCAATACAAGATTAACCTTCTCACATCTCTGTAAAATCTTAGACAAATTAAACAAACATTCATCAAAGTTGGTACCATATACTGAAAAATCATCTATAAAAATTTCCATAATGTTTTCAATAAATTCAGAAAATATTGCAGTCATGCATCTTTGGAAAGTAGCAGGGGCATTACATAAACCAAATGGCATTCTCCTATAGGCAAAAGTGCCATAAGGGCAAGTAAATGTGGTCTTCTCCTGGTCACTATGATGGATAGGGATTTGGTGGAATCTCGAATATCCATCTAAGTAACAAAAGTATGTATGCCTAGCTAGCCTCTCAAGCATCTGATCAATGAAGGGAAGAGAGAAGTGATCTTTCCTAGTTGCACTATTCAACTTTCTATAATCAATGCACATCCTCCAACCTGTGACTGTCCTAGTGGGAATCAATTGATTTTTCTCATTTTCAATTACAGTCATCCCCCCTTTCTTAGGAACCACATGCATAGGACTAACCCATTCACTATTAGAAATTGGGTAAATTACCCCAGCATCAAGTAACTTAAGAACCTCTTTTTTAACAACCTCTTTCATATTAGGATTCAACCTACGTTGATACTCAACTGAGGGTTTATAGTCAGGTTCCATCAAAATTCTATGCATGCAAAAGGAAGGATTTATGCCATTAATATCATCAAGAGTATATCCAATGACCTTTCTATGCATCCTAAGAGCCCTAAGCAATTTCTCAGTCTCTAACTCATTCAAGCTAGCACTAACAATGACAGGATAAGAAGAGTTGGGACCAAGAAACTCATACCTGAGAGTGGAAGGAAGAGTTTTAAGTTCTACCTTAGGAGTCGTTTCCTCTTCCCAATCTTCAAACTTAAGCTTTGGCTCAAGCTTTTCCACTTTGGCTTTGCAAGGATGAATTTTTGAGGTTACCTCCAACAAGTGGGCATACTCTGCTACCTCTCCTCCAGAATCAATAGAGCCGCCACTAACCAAGCATCTCTCCAATAGATCTTCCAAATGAATATTAGTAGACTCTTCTTCCACCACCTGTTGCAATAAATCAGTCCTGTAACAAGAGCCCTCAAAAGAAGGTTGTTTAATAGATTTAAAAACATCAAACTCAACCTTATTATCACCAACAGTTAAAGACAATTTGCCATTTTTAACATCAATTATAGCACCAGCAGTAGCTAAGAAAGGCCTACCAAGAATAATGGGGATTTGGGAATCCTCCTCCATTTCAAGTGCAACAAAATCAGCAGGTATGAAAAACTTACCAACACAGATAGGAACATCCTCCAAGATGCCTACAGGGTACTTGACAGACTGATTCGCCAATTGAAGGGAGATAGTTATGGGTTTTAGTTCACCTACCTCCAACTTCTTACACACAGAAAGGGGCATAAGACTAACACTAGCCCCTAAATCACACAGAGCTTTATCAAAATTCATGTTGCCAATCAAACAGGGAATAGAGAAGCTACCTGATTCTTTTAACTTAGGAGGCAATTTATTAGCACTACACTCCTCAGTTAAAGCTACTGTCTCATATTTCTCAAGCTTCCTCTTATTAGACAAGATATCCTTAAGAAACTTAGCATAGGTAAGCATTTGTTTCAATGCCTCAGTAAAGGGTACATTAATGTACAATTTCTTAAGGACCTCTAGGAACTTCCCAAATTGCTTATCTAACTTTGCCTTAGCCAATCTTTGAGGGAAGGGAACCGGGGTTTAGTAAGGTTTAGGGGGTACATACTTAGACACCTTCTCAGTTGTTTCCTCTGCTTCTAAGGGCTATGTCTTAGTCTCTTTATCCTCAATTCCCTTATCTTTTTCACTCTCCCCCTTACCCAAGGAATCTTTTAATCTCTTTCCACTCCTCAAACTCATAGCTTTACAATGTTCATTGCCTGGGTTGACTTCAGGTTGACCAGGAAACTTACCTTGCTGCCGATGAGAAGTGCTTTCTTGTTGGGCAATCTGGGTTTCCAACATCTTATTATAAATAACTAAATTGTCAACCTTAGCTGACAACTCTTTTATTGCCTCAGTCACAACTTGCCTATGGTGCCTAAACTCCTCATTCTGCTTAGACTTACTCTCAACAAAATTCTCAAGAAGAGACTCAAGTCTAGATTTTTATACCTATGGGATTCTAGAAGAGGGTTTAGCATTACCTTGCCCAGCTTGGTACTGACTATTCCGGTAAGAGAAGTTAGGATGTGACCTCCAACCGGGGTTGTAAGTTTGAGAATACAGATTATTCCTCCCTTTTTGGTTGAAATCATGGAAATTGTGGCATGATTCCACTTGCTCCACCAGTGCACCTTGTGAGGATCCAATTCCAACTTGGCATTCGGCACCTATGTGTCCCTGTGCTCCACAAATCTCACAAAAATTGTTAGAAGCACCTATGATATTAACATGAGCTTTCTCAAGTATATCAAAATGTTTATTCAAAGAATCAAATTTTAATATAATTAAATTAATACCATCAACCTCAAACTTGCCTCCCGAGAGCTTTCTCGGGTTATGGCCTCTTTCATTAGTCCATTGGTTATGATTTGAAGCTACACTCTCAATTATCTCATAAGCTTCTGTGAGCCTTCTATTCATCAAAGCTCCACCAGCTGCGGAGTCAAGAGACACCTTCGAAGAATATTCTAAACCATTGTAGAAGGTGTGGATGATCAATCATTTTTCTAACCCATGGTGTGGGCAAGCTTCCAGCAAAGCCTTATATCTATCGCAAGCTTCTGACAATGACTCGCCATCTTTCTGAACAAAGCTTGTGATTTGGGTCCTTAGATGAGCAGTCTTGGAAGGTGGAAAATATTTGTCCAAGAAAGCTTGCTCCAATTGGTCCCAAGTAGTTATCGTCTCAGCGGGAATAGACTTCAACCAAGCTCTAGCTCAATCTCTCAAAGATAATGGAAACAGGCGGAGACGAATAGCATCAACAGAGGCGCCTTTGATCTTGAGGGTCTCACAGAACTCCAAGAACATATCCACATGATCATTAGGATCCTCTGACGGCAATCCTCCAAACTGATTCTGCCTTATCATAGACAGTAACGCAGGAGGTATGGTGAAATGCCTAGCTTTAATGTCTGGCCGAGCAATTCCAGATCGCAAATATAACATCCTGAAAATTATTTATTGCATTATAAATAATCATTTTATAATATTTATAATTTTTAGAAATTTTTATGGAATTTTCTGGAAACGTTGAATATTTTAATATATTCTTCGTTTTGTGTGCCCACTGAGCCGAGCCGGGAAAATAAAATATTTTCCTGAGGCTAGTAAACTTTGGACTGTGGAAATGTCGACGGGGGATCTTACTAAACCCGAGGCTAGACACAGTTTACGAGGTTTTTGTTTTTCAAGATTTTATTTGATAAATAAAATCACTGTATCATAAAATCATCTGATGAATAATAAAATATTATTTTCATCAAATTGTAAATTTTATTCACTGGGAAAAATAATTCTAATAGTGTAATTAAATCATCTGTCAGATGTATTTAATTAAAGAGACAAGCTTACTATGCACTTTATCGAGAAGCGCGCGAAGCTTCTCAAGGAAGCTACAAGGAAGCTTCTAGGAAGCTTCCTCTCCAACCACTATTCACTCTCTCTCCTCCCTCTCATTGTGCAGCACGGTTTTGGGGGTAATATCACAATTATTCCCTCCCATTTTCTCTCATTCACGCTGGTCACTCTCTCCCTCACACAGCTCTCATTTCTCTTCCTCTCTTCTTCCACACACCCGAATACTCCATTGTTGATTTCAAGCTTTCCATACTCAAGCTAACTCAAATCATTTCTTCCCCTCTCCATCCTCAAGCTTTCCTCTTTGTGGAACTCACCTTGGCTCCTCAATTTTCGTGGTTGGCAGCCCAACTCCAAAGCTTCAAGCTTTAAGGTAAAGCTCTCAACTTTCTTCTCTTTTCTCCCCATTTTTGTGTTCCATGGTCACATTAGTGACTATGGATACCATTTCCACCCTTTGATCTTTATTTTTATGGATTTGAACACCAAGGTTTCTGTGGTGGTGAGGCACGAAATTCCCCTGCAAAAAGGAACTTGTTTTTCCTTGTTCTTCACTAAGGTAAGAGGAAGATTATTTTCTTCAACCTGTTTTGGTAGTGAGAAACCCTCTGTTTACATGCTGCTCATAATATGTTTGTGCTATTAGATTGTTTGTTTGTGTATATTCATGTATCTGAGTGGATTGGAATGTATGACATTGAGGAAAATGATGTCGGATTGGTTCCCGGATGGCCACGATTTTGAGACCAAAAACCTGGGGACTCTTTGTGAAAAATTGTAACAACTTGAACTTCAGACCGTTTAGTAGAATGTCAATGTTCGTCGAGTTTAAACTTCTGGCCATATTAGTCGAATTTGATTTCTGACCATATCCGTCGAATTTGATCTTATGACCATATTTCATCGAATTTGATCTTCTGACCATTAAGCACAATGTCAAAATCCGTCGAGTTAGGATGTCAAGATCCGTCGAGTAGGATCCCAATATCCGTCGAGTAAGAATTCTGACCATTTTGTAGAAACTTCTCCAATGTCAATTTCTGTCGAGTAGGATTCCAATATCTGTCGAGTGAGAATTCTGACCATTTAGTAGAAACTTCTCCAATGTCAATTTCTGTCGAGTAGGATGCCAATATCCGTTGAGTAAGAATTCTGACCATTTAATAGGGATACTTCTCCAAATCCGTTGAGTAGAGTTCCTGATTATTTAGTAGAGAAACTTCTCCATATCCGTCGAATTTGATCTTATGACCATATTTTGTCGAATTCGATCTTCTGACCATTAAGCACAATGTCAAAATCCGTCGAGTTAGGATGTCAAGATCCGTCGAGTAGGATGCCAATATCCGTCGAGTAAGAATTCTGACCATTTAGTAGAAACTTCTCCAATGTCAATTTCCATCGAGTAGGATGCCAATATCCATCGAGTGAGAATTCTGACCATTTAGTAGAAACTTCTCCAATGTCAATTTTTGTCGAGTAGGATGCCAATATCCATCGAGTAAGAATTCTGACCATTTAATAGGGATACTTCTCTAAATCTGTTGATTAGAGTTCCTGATTATTTAGTAGAGAAACTTCTCCATATCTGTCGAATTTGATCCTATGACCATATTTCGTCGAATTCGATCTTTTGACCATTAAGCACAATGTCAAAATCAGTCGAGTTAGGATGTCAAGATCCGTCGAGTAGGATGCCAATATCCGTCGAGTAAGAATTCTGACCATTTAGTAGAAACTTCTCCAATGTCAATTTTCGTCGAGTAGGATGCCAATATCCGTCGAGTAAGAATTCTGACCATTTAATAGGGATACTTCTCCAAATCCGTTGAGTAGAGTTCCTGATTATTTAGTAGAGAAACTTCTCCATATCCGTCGAATTTGATCTTCTGACCATATCCGTTGAATCCAGAATTAAAGATTTATCACCTAATACCTGGTGATTAAATAAATGGCAATAGGATACTAGGATTAGTAAATTGGAAAACTTAATTGTACTTTGAGATTCATAAATTTTAAAGAACCTGGAATGATAGTCTGCCTTATAGTTTAGAGCAATTTTTGGAATAAAGGAAGAATAAGAGTGTGAGAAGGGCTGTGAGGAACTTAGACTAGATATTCTTAGAGAGTTAATGCGAGAACATAATGGACTTAAAGTATAACTTTCATAGTAACTTTAAATAGCATAGGTTCACTTATGAGATTTTAGTATTGATTCATTGTGGTGTGTGAATTTGAATAAGTTATGCTATCATTGTGAATATATATATATATACATATATTCATATGTATGCATTGAACCCATATGCATTGAAACATGTATTGTCATTGTGACATTGGGCCGACGAACTGGACCCTGGAAACATCTGATAGACTACGGAGTCTGATGTGATTTGAGTTCATTGGATATGCAATTGAGCATTATACAGTTATGGCATGTTATGCCTAGGAGTGGACGAGGACTTGTAGGATAGTGGGGACTTTTTAGACCTAGGGGATGTCAGGGCGCGGTGTTTCACCTGTGATCCGGTTATCACCTTATATACCCCTGGCCGTGAAACACTATTGCAACGCACTGGCTACCCAACAAAGCACTATTACTTTCCATGGCCCGGCGTAGACTATCTATTGAGGGGGGGACAGATCTTCTGGGGCGTTCATCTCTGAAAACTTTGAGTTTAGCTCCATGGAGTAGGAAATGAGTGCATTGTACATGAAAGTAGTTAGCATACGCATTATGCATATGCATGGTTAGTCCACATATTATCATGGCATGGCTAACATACATATTGTGGAAATATAAATATTGTTATATATCTATAGTGAACACTTACTATTATAGTGCTGTAGATAATTGTATTGTCGTGATATATGTTTTCTGAAGATATCTATACAATTGATAACTTGGACATATTTGTAATATCTGTATGTGTGGAATGACCTCGTCATTCGTGTTATGTTTCTTTGCTGCCAACATAGGTAATGAAAGTAGAATGTCTTACCTCTTTTTTTGTATTTGTTGCTATTCTGTATGGTTTTTGGTTAAAGTCTGAAAAGGGGGCGAGGTCGAACTTACTAGAGATATTGGTTTGATTTTCTGTGTTCGGTAAGGACACCTTGAAGGGACCCTATTGGTTTCATCGTATTTGAGTTCGCCGAAGGTGCCAGGGCTTGGCAAGTCGACTGGACCGACAAGAGTACGTGATTTGTTGGGAATCTGACCTTGACCGTGAAGAGGACTGCGATTGAAGACCTTATCCCATATTTCTCACTACACCGGTGTGCCCGGGGTTGTCTTACGCATTCAGGATTCGAGGGAGTGCCCAACTCCTTAGTCGAGGATATGTTGTGGGTAGATTATACTTTATTTTGCATTATCTACATTAAGTGTATTTTTGGGTATATGTATGTTTTCAAGGTGTTTATTCAATCTTAAATGTTGTAAATTGAGTACATCTTATAATTCACATTTTCATTGGTTATATATGTAACTATTCATTCGTGGCTCCTATTTTCCTCATATTGCAAAATGATTAATATGTTTGTAAAGTTTGTTATTTGACAATGTTAGCACACCAAAATTTAGTGACCGTGACATAATGACGATTATGCATTAGTTATTAAATCAAGGGGTGTTACATTAAGGTGGTATCAGAGCTCAGTTCATCCTGTTGAGCCGGGGTATGGACTGACTATGCTTAGACATGTTAGGAGTTCTTAGTATGTTGTGTACTTCCTTGTCTCTTGAATTGAGATGTTGGGAAAGGAAGGCATAGCTTGTCATAGGTTGAGTGTTGGTAGCTACTGTTACACAGTTACATGATATTGAGTACTGGCCCACTCAATGTGTAATGTTCTGTGTCTACGGGAAACTATGACTTCACCTAGGCGTATTAAGGTAATAGGAATTCTTTTAGACAGAAGCTCAGCTGGTACGACTGAACTTGCTTAAGATTTGTTTGCATTTATACCCTTGTTGTGTTACCTCTAGAATTGTTTAAGCCATTGGGTTAGAAAAGGGGTAGTCGAATAAGACTTACAAGGTTTGTGGACTGAGGTATCCAAGAGATTTTCGAAAATCGATTCTCTTTGGAAAAGAGTATCTGGTGTATGTTTGGTTCGAGGAGCTACATAGGAGTCAAAGACTTACAGGAGATTACGTCGCAGAAGGCAGAATGAAGGAGCTCAAGTTAGAGTCTTTTGGGTTCGTCTCGATTGGGTTGTGTGAATTTATGTGTTTGGTTTCCGAAAGGAGACAATATTATTTGGACTGAATGCTTTTGATTTTCCTTATGGTTTGATTTGTTTGCCTTTGAAGGAAGCCAATGACTCGGAGTAGACATAAGCGTGTGAACGCGGGGAATGACAATGATGGTACGACTGCGACAGCTGAAGGAATGCAAAGAATGGTTGAAGTAACAACACACGGGATCAGAGGGCCGCACAATAGCAGGAATTGGAAGTTGAGGTCCAGAATTTGATGGAAGAAAGACAACTTTGGGGTAACTCTGGATTACCGAAGTTTCAAAGGAGGAATAACAGGAAGACCAATCGGTTTAAGCATAAACTGTATACACTACGATCGAAGGAGCAACAGCGACAGCGAACGCATGAAGGAGGTGCAAGTGGTAGCAAGTCCAATCCAACTGTGGTATCCTTACCGAAATGTAAGAAATGTGGCAAGGGCCACTTAGCAAGGCATTGCATGAACGAATGAATAATTTGTTTCAAGTGCGGAAAGTAAGGACATGTGTGGAGGGATTGTGCCTTAAGAACCACTTAACAAAGGACTGTGAGATTGAAGGAGTAATCTGTTTCAAGTGCGGGAAGCAAGGACATGTGGCGAGGAACTGTATTTCGCAAAAGATGAAGCCTTATGTTGCAGATGTACGTACTTCGAAATCTCATGAAGAAGGGAAAGTTGATTCCTCCACCCAGACTGAAGATCGAAATAAGGAAAGGGACTGTGCTACAGTGGATGACCCTGTGACTTCATTGTATAATTCCGGGGGTAACCCGTTTCTTTATGACATATGAATGTATGAATCCAGTAGGGATGTTCATACCTTCGTTATCTTTTGACTAAGTTGTTTCTATTTTGGCTACTAAGAACTTGTTAATGGTAGCTAAGTTGTTTAAATTATCCTATGACCTATTAAAGACTGAATTCTTCTGTTGATCTGATTTGTTCACTTCTTTTACAAATTAGATGTAATGTTAACGAAGGGATTGGTTATCTTCCAACCATATCCTGTTGAAATATTCTAATGAAATTCTAAGAATTCGTTCATGGAATTGAGTTGTCTGTGTATTTACTTCCTTTCGACTCGAATGATCCTATTCTCGTTTGTAAGCCTGCTCTCGTTGCATCAAGTTTATTTAAAAACTATCCTAATGTTGTTAGAGATTGGAACCCTTTCACCAATTCAATTATCCACTTCATGAATAGGCTTGATCTCAGGAAAGAGATTGATCATTTTCAAAACGGGTCTCGTCATTCGGTTTCAACGGAAACTTAGTGTTTCTTGAGACAAAAATTTCCTCAATGTAAATCCATGAAACTCACTCCTAAGTTTTATTGGACCATATCATTATGCCAAGAGCAGCACAATTAGGTGAGAACTTACCTTATGAAACATTTTGTTCGAATCAAGGAAAGATGGTTTGACAAATCAATGGAAGAACGCCATTATTTTCTCCAAGGTCAGCTTGCGTTCTGGACTATTATCGAGTTCACTCAAGGATTTGTTGTTGTCCTTGTTGGCGACATTCTGATATATTCTTGACGTTTGGAGGAACGTATCGAACCTCTCGTTGTGATTCTTCAAATCCTGAAGAAGAAGAAGAAGTTATGCATAAAGATGTCTAAGTACGAATTTTAGTGGAGGCAGTTCAACCTTTGGGTTACGCGATTTCAAGGGAAGGAATTGTTGTAAACCCATCAGAACTCGCAACATTTCTTTAATGAGAAAGACCAACGACTGCAACGGAGATTCGTAGCTATATAGGATTAGTTGGTTAATACGGGGGACTCATCACAAAAAAAATTCTCTGAAGTGGCAAGACTTCTCATCTAACTCATGTATGAGGGTCACGTTTTGTATGGACAGATGTAGACGGGGGGAAATTTTCAAAGATTGAAAAGACACTCGATTTCTTCACCAAAGATGATTCTGCCCAAATCCTAATGGACTTTTTGGAATGCCTAGTGATGCTTCGCATTAGAAGTTTAGAACGTGTGCTTGATCAGAATAGAAGGAATGGTAACGTACGCTTAGAGACAAATCGAGAATACATGAGAAGGATTACCTTACACCAACTCAGGGTTAGCTTTGTAGTTGCATTGAAGATCTAGAAGCATTTTCTACAAGGAGAAATTCTCAACGGCTATGGTAATCTCAAGAGTCAGAAGTATTTTTGTCCTATCGGAATAAGTTGAACATGAGGCGGAGACATTGACTAGAAGCTCTGAAGGATTTTGATTTTTTCATTTTGGTATAATCTCAGAAGAGGCCAATGTCGTAGCAGATGCCCTAAGAAGAAGACAAGCTTAGTTCATCTACTACGGTGAGCAAGGAGAGTAAGTTCGATAGAGCCACTCAGCGATGTACAATTGTTTGGAGGGTTGGCTATTGGATGACTGAAGACTTAAATGGCGTAGAATCTTTTATTGATCGGCCTATGACGTCAACACGTGTTTGCTCGTTAATATAAGATACTCAGTGGAAGGAAGCAACCTTATTGCCAGTGATTTGGATTGATGCAGCTGAAGATACAACACGAGAACGAGAAGACAAAATGAAAGAAACATAGTCGTGTTTGTTCTAAGATATGATGAATTTTGAGGATGAAATTCCTTTTTAGAAGGAGAGTGTTGTAACATCCCGAAAATTATTTATTTCATTATAAATAATCATTTTATAATATTTATAATTTTTAGGAATTTTTGTAGAAATTTCTGGAAATGTTGAATATTTTAATATATTCTTCGTTTTGTGTGCCCACTGAGCGGAGCCGGGAAAATAAAATATTTTCCTGAGGCTGGTGAACTTTGGACTGTGAAAACGTCGACGGGGGATCTTACTAAACCCGAGGCTGGACACAGTTTACGAGGTTTTATTTTTCAAGATTTTATTTGATAAATAAAACCACTTTATCATAAAATCATCTGATGAATAATAAAATATTATTTTCATCAAATTGTAACTTTTATTCACTGGGGAAAATAATTCTAACAGTGTAATTAAATCATCTCTCAGATGTATTTAATTAAAGAGACAAGCTTAATATTCACTTTATCGAGAAGCGCACAAAGTTTCTCAAGGAAGCTTCTAGGAAGCTTCCTCTCCAACCACTATTCACTCTCTCTCCTCCCTCTCATTGTGCAGCACAGTTTTGGGGATAATATCACAATTATTCCCTCCCATTTTCTCTCATTCACGCTGGTCACTCTCTCCCTCACACAGCTCTCATTTCTTTTCCTCTCTTCTTCCACACACCTGAATACTCCATTGTTGATTTCAAGCTTTCCATACTCAAGCTAACTCAAACCATTTCTTCCCCTCTCCATCCTCAAGCTTTCCTCTTTGTGGAACTCACCTTGGCTCCTCCATTTTCGTGGTTGGCAGCCCAACACCAAAGCTTCAAGCTTTAAGGTAAAGCTCTCAACTTTCTTCTCTTTTCTCCCCATTTTTGTGTTCCATGGTCACATTGGTGACTATGGATACAATTTCCACCTTTTGATCTTTATTTTTATGGATTTGAACACCAAGGTTTCTGTGGTGGTGAGGCACGAAATTCCCCAGCAAAAAGGAACTTGTTTTTCCTTGTTCTTCACTAAGGTAAGAGGAAGATTATTCTCTTCAACCTGTTTTGGTAGTGAGAAACCCTCTGTTTACATGCTGCTTATAATGTGTTTGTGCTATTAGATTGTTTGTTTGTGTATATTCATGTATCTGAGTGGATTGGAATGTACGACATGGAGGAAAATGATGTCGGATTGGTTCCCGGATGGCCACGGTTTTGAGACCAAAAATCGGGGGACTCTTTGTGAAAAATTGTAACAACTTGAACTTCAGACCGTTTAGTAGAATGTCAATGTTCTTCGAGTTTAAACTTCTGACCATATCCGTCGAATTTGATTTCTGACCATATCCGTCGAATTTGATCTTATGACCATATTTCGTTAGATTCGATCTTCTGACCATTAAGCACAATGTCAAAATCCATCGAGTTAGGATGTCAAGATCCATCGAGTAGGATGCCAATATCCGTCGAGTAAGAGTTCTGACCATTTAGTAGAAACTTCTCCAATGTCAATTTCCATCGAGTAGGATGCCAATATCCGTCGAGTGAGAATTCTGATCATTTAGTAGAAACTTCTCCAATGTCAATTTCTATCTAGTAGGATGCTAATATCCGTCGAGTAAGAATTCTGACCATTTGATAGGGATACTTCTCCAAATCCGTTGAGTAGAGTTCCTGATTATTTAGCAGAGAAACTTCTCCATATATGGCGAATTTGATCTTATGACCATATTTCGTCGAATTCGATCTTCTGACCATTAAGCACAATGTCAAAATCCATCGAGTTAGGATGTCAAGATCCGTCGAGTAGGATGCCAATATCCGTCGAGTAAAAATTCTGACCATTTAGTAGAAACTTCTCCAATGTCAATTTCAGTCGAGTAGGATGCCAATATCCGTCGAGTGAGAATTCTGACTATTTAGTAGAAACTTCTCCAATGTCAATTTCTGTCGAGTAGGATGCCAATATCCATCGAGTAAGAATTCTGACCATTTAATAGGGATACTTCTCCAAATCCGTTGAGTAGAGTTCCTGATTATTTAGTAGAGAAACTTCTCCATATCCGTCGAATTTGATCTTCTGACCATATCCGTCGAATCCAGTATTCAAGAAGTATCCCTAAAATAATTACTTCTCTAAAATAATTAAATTAAAAATTAAATTAGTATTGAAGAAAAACACAGTCTCCGGCAACGGTGCCAAACACTTAGTGTGTGAAATCCACAAGTGTACGATTTCATCGTCAAGTAATAAAAAGATCGAATCCACAGGGACTGTATCTATGAATATCAATTAATTAATTAATTCAATTAAATTAAACAAAAGGGAATTTAATTGTTGATTAAGAAGAACATAGTAACAAATTAATTAAATAAATAAAAATTAAAATACAGAATTTAAAACAAAAATAGCAAGTTATTGAGAAAGGTTTTCAAATTCAAGAAAGCTTCCAAGATTGGGGTACTTCAATGATACAAGGCAAATCCTAATTGACAACCCTTTTATTAAATCTGAAATTCAATTGAAGGTGAATTACCCTAAATTAATTAATGTTCTTTCTCAAGATACAAGATCCGTGCCCAATTAAACCAATCCCTACTCTCGTGGTAATTGAATTTAAATTGAACCCATTACACTTTGTGGTAATTCATTAAATCCTTGAAAGGCTAAAGCTATTCTAGTGATTTAGACCTTAAGTTCAATTCTTATGGTTCCAACACCTAGGTTCACCTCTCAGTACGTCCCTAAATGCCTATGAGATGCAAATAAGTGGCCATCAAATTCATATGAATTAAGAGCAATAAGGATTGAATCAAAGAACATTCAAGATTAATAAAAGGAGAAACAAAGTCAATTAATCATTATCAAAGTATCAAAGAACATTGCCCAATCTTAGAAACAAAGAGAACTACTCAGTCATGGAGAAGAAAGAATCAAAAAACATGTTTAAGAACATCCAAACCCGTAATCAAAGAGAGAAGAGGGAAGAAAGATCAAGAACCCAAAGCCTCTAATGTGCCTCATTCCAACCAAAATTAGAACCCCTCAATTGTATTCAGAATATCTATTTATAACCTAGGGTTTTAATTGGCTAAAAGGCCCCCAAAAGAAATAAAAAATAAGACTTAAAAACTACTGTGCACTGCGATCCACGGCCGTGGATCATTTTGCCAACAAGCCCATCTTGAGTCATTTGAGTTCCACGGCCGTGGAACTCTTTGGAATCTCTCTTTTCCTCCTTCAAGTTACTGCTCGATCCATGGCTGTAGTTTGATCCACGGGCAGGCCGTGAATCCCTCTGGAATGGTCTTTTTGCACCTTTTGCTATCCATTAAGCTCCAACTTCAATCATGCAAGCATTCCATTCAATCCAAGGCCAATTCAACATTAATCCTGCACAAGAACACCAAAAACACCACAGTTATCTGAACTAAGGGAAAAAAAAACCAAAAGGAAAACTAAAATGCCTAAAATGCTCAAGAATGCATGCAAAACAAGAACAAAATATGATGTTATTTCACACACATCAGTAAGTTAAGAGTATGTATTGATTTTCAAGATTTAAATTTTACTACTCCTAAAGATGAATATCCTATTCCAATTGCTAACATGTTAATTGAATCAGCGTCAGGCCATGAAATCCTAAGTTTTATGGATGACTATTCTAGGTATAATCAAATTTATATTACGTAAGAGGATGTATCGAAGACATCCTTTCAATGTCCTAGAGCATTTGGCACTTATGAATGGATAGTCATGCCATTTAGATTGAAGAATGTAGGAGCCACATATCAAAGAGCCATGAATACCATCTTTCTTAATATCATTGTTAAATTCATGGAAGTGTACATTGATGAAGTGGTGGTCAAATCAAAGTTAAAACAGGAGCATCTGTCAAATTTTAGACAGTCATTCGAAAGAATAAGGAAACATAAATTAAGAATGAATCATATTAAATATGCTTTTAGTGTCTTTGTAGGAAATTTTCTCAGATTCTTGGTTTAGAAGAAAAGAGTAGAGGTTGATCAGAACAAGACTAAGACTATAATTGAAACATGACCTCCTTCGAATAAGAAGTAGCTCTAGTCTTTGCTAGGAAATATTAATTTCTTAAGAAGATTCATTTTAAATATTTCTGGAAAGACCAAAGTGTTCTCTTCACTCTTAAAGCTCAAGGCTTAAGAAGAGTTTCGATGGGAGAAAGAGCACCAAGATGCCTTTGACCAAATCAACCATTGTTTGATTAATCCTCTAGTGATAATGCCTCTAATGCTTGGACGTCCTTTGAAGTTATACATCTCAGCATCAAATGAAATCATTCGGTGCATGTTGGCCCAGGAAGATGAGAATGGAATTGAAAGAGCCATTACTATCTTAGTAGGATTTTGATAGATGTCGAAACTAGATATAGTGTAGTTGAGAAGCTATGTTTAGCTTTGTCTTTCTCCTACACTAAGTTAACGAATTATGTAAAGCCACATGATGTACTTGTCATTTCAAATATAGATATAATAAAGCACATGTCATCCAAGCCAATCTTGCATGGTAGAGTAGGGAAATAGGCTCTTGCCTTAACTGAATTTTCTTTAAAATATATGCCACTGAAGGCTACAAAAGGCCAAGTATTAGTAGATTTTTTGACTGATCATCCTTGTGTTGATATCGAAGAAAATAATATTAACTACGTGGGGTTAAAACCCTGGAAGTTATTTTTTGATGGATCAAAACATAACAGGGGTGTTGGTCTTGGAGTTTTGATTGTTTCACCAATTAGAACTCCAACTAAATTCTTATTTGAATTAAAGCAATGAATGTTCGAATAATAAAGCTGAATACGAAGCTTTGATAGCTAGCTTACAAATATTAATTTCACTCAAGGCCAAAAATATCAAAGTTTTGGGTAACTCCCAATTAGTCATTAAACAATTGACTCGAGAATATAAGTGCATTAATTAGAATTTGTTCAGATACTTTGCTTTTGAAGCAAGACTATTATGTGAATTCGATGAAGTTATATTGCAACATATTCTAAGAGAAGAAAACTATAAAGCTAATGAACTTGCTCAAATAGCTTCAGGTTACAAGATTCTGAGCAAGACTTTACCAAGGTTAATTGAAATTAAAGAAAAATTATATCCATTCGAGAACTTAGAAGTACGTTCAGTCGAAGATATGGTTGACACTGACTGGAGAAAATTAATTGTTAATTATTTACAAAACCCAAGTTCATTAGTTGAAAGGAAAATAAAATAGAGCCCTACATTATGTTATAACGAGTGATTCACTTTACAAAAAGTTAGTAGATAAAATTTTATTGACATATCTAAGTGAAAAAGAAGTATACACAGCCTTAGTAGATGTACACGAAGGCATTTGTGGTACTCATCAGGTTAGTGAAAAAATAAAATAGGTTCTGCATAGGTAGAGAGCCTATTGGCCTACAATGGCTAAGGATTGTCATTCCTATGCTAAGTCTTGTGAAGAGTACCAAAATCATGGGAACATTCAACATGTTCCATCTAATGATTTACACTCAATTATTAAACCTTGACCATTTCGAGAATGGACACTTGATCTGATGGGCATAAATACATATTAGTTGTCATTGATTATTTTACAAAGTGGGTCGAAGCAATCCTATTAAAGGATGTTACTCAATAGGATATTATAAATTTTGTTAAGGAAAACATCATATACAAGTTTGGTATTCCTCAAACTCTAACAACTGATCAAGGAACTGTGTTTATTGGTCGTTATATAACCGATTTTGCCAAATCAAGGAAGATAAAGTTACTTACTTTGACTCCTTATTATGCTCAAGCTAATGGTTAAGTTGAGGTGGCTAATAAAATCTTAATTGGTTTAATTAAGAAACATGTTGGTCGAAAACCAAGAAGTTGGCATGAAACTTTGAGTCAAGTTCTGTGGGCCTATCGAAATTTTCTTAAGGAAGCAATTAGTACCGCGCCATATCATTTGGTATATGGTCATGATGCAGTATTACTAATTGAAATTAATCTTCAATCAAATAGATTACAACGTCAAGATGAAATCCCTACTCAAGATTATTGAGATTCGATGTTTGATGAACTAAATAACTTAGATGAAAAAAGGTTAATTGCTCTTGAAAACTTGATTCGACAAAAAGAAAGAATTGCGAAATTATATGATTTTCGAGTGAAAAGAAAAGAGTTTAACTTAGGTGATTTTATTTGGAAGGTTATCTTACCCATGGAAAAAAAATTGAAGTTATTTGGCAAATGGTCCCCGAATTGGGAAGGACCATATCGAGCTGAAAAAGTTTTTTCTAGAAATGCTTATTTGATTATGAATGTTAATTCCAATGAGAAAATTACTTCGATAAATGGTAAATACTTAAAACTATATAGACCAATAATTTATGAAGTAAAAATTTCATTGTGAATAACTATTATAGTAGTTTCGAATCAATATACATTCAAAATACAAACGAATTGTTATTACAATAAAAAAAATATGCATTCGAAGTAATAAAAAAAATCATTTTGAAGCTTCAATTGGATAGATCCCTAAGCCTTTATCAGTTTCTTCTTCTCTGTTGAAGCTGATTCAAAAGCTGGAGTTGAGGTTTGAATTGCTTGCATCACATCAGTACCCTCAACAACCATTTTTTGGCAATCATTTTTAAGTGTGAGCTCCTAGTTTGCACAATCACCAGCAAATGCTTGAAGCTCACTTTGTTGTTGTTTGAGCTTTGTAATTACTCTTCGAGCTCAGTAATTTTTTTTTATTTATTTTTGTTTTGCTGGGTATTCGAAAGAGCAATAGTGAGCTTCGACCGTCATTTTTTGGCCTTATCTAGTTCCTTCATCAATTGGCCCTTTTTCTTGAGTAGCTACTGATGGTTAGCAATGGTTTGATCAAGACCAAGAAGCTTGGATGATAACTCCTTTACTAGGTTTTTAAGCTCCTGAACAGCTTATTAGACGTTTAAGTTGAAAAGATGTTTGTTTCAATTCAGTTGTTTAAGGAGATCTAGCAGTTTCTGCTTCTTGTCTTCAGTGGCCATTACTGAATTTGCCCCAAGGTTCAGTAAGTTAGCCAGCTCTTGTAGTAGTTAAGAAGTCGAGATGCTCTGCACTTCCACTTCAGAATGGGCTATGGGAGGATGAGATTTTGAGGACAAGGATCACCAAGAAAGGATATCTTCAAGGCATCTCAGGGGATCATCCTCATCATCTTCATTATCTATGCTCATGGCCTCTGCTTCCTCTTCAAGGGTAGTTTTAGTTTGGACTGATTGTTGAGGTTGGACCGAAGCTTTATTTACAATTGATGGGGTAGTCTCAATAGGATGAGTAGCTTTAATTGGAATTGGTGTTTTAGCTTCAACAGTAGGGACATTTATTTTAGTTTGGAGGTTGGTGCTTTCTTATATCATCGAAAGACATAGGTTAAATCGACTTTAAAACATATCAATACAATTCAATGACTTAAGGACGTGCCAAACCCAAGCATCAGTTTCGTTGACAGGAACCTCTAGTTCAGGTTTAGGAATGTTTTCTTGTAACAATCAAAGAGAATGAAGTTAGATTAATTCAAAAGAAAGATTGAATTAATAAGGTAGATGTCAAACTTGAACAATGGCTTCGATTGGATTGTCTTGTGGAGCTTCAATGCTTGTTTCTTTTTAGATTTGGGCTTCAACATCAAACAACCCATCAAAATGAGCACTTAGAGCATAGGTCAATTTAGGCCCAAGTGTAAGTACACCCAGGGTAGGGATCCAATCCCTTAGAGGTGACGGGATCAGCGATGATGTCTTGAACCTCTTCGAGGTTGCAGGAGTTAGAGTTGGTTGTGGTGATTCCTGTTCATAATTAAGATAATCAGGGTATGATTTAAAGATTTCAAATGTAATTATGAAAATGCACTTGAAAATCACCAGTGCAAAAAGAATCTTACCACAAAAGGTTCAGCCTTCTGACTAGCTAAAGTAGACCTGGTGGCTCTCGAAAAAGCTAATTTTTCATCCTCATGCTAGAATTCATTAGAGCTATCAAGGGTTAAAACTTCTTTCTGCTTCAAGGTGACATGCCTGACTCAGCCTATCTTCATTGGGCTTGTTTTTGTGGTTTTCTCCTGAAAATCAAAAGGACAATCAAAGTGAGAAATGAAGTTGATAAGAGAAACAAGATCGAAGATTAAAAGAATTTTACCTTAGGCTGCTGAGGAATAGTTGGTATGGGGTCTTCAATCGTCTTTTTCGTCTTTTCAATTAGTTTGGATTTTGGGGGAGCTGGAGCAGCAATTTTTTTTTCTGGGATTGGAGGAGGTGGTTGTCTTCACTAGGGCCTTCGATTTGGTCTTTTGAACCTTCTTAGGCCTTGATGGTTCATCCTCCCAATTCTCTTCTCCCAAGTCCTTCATTACTCTGGTTCTTTTTGAGACTACATTGTTGAATGTGATTAGTAGTCAAATCGAAAAGAAAATAAATGTAAAAGACTTAAAACTTTACCATATGGTGGATATTTTATTACTTGAGTGTATACATAAATTGGAACTTGGCAGTTGTCCAGATAGCAGTTAGAAAAAGTTACCTCTCGTTTCTTTGATTCCTTACCCACACTCAATGCTCCACTTTTGGGGTTTAGGTACTAGTTAGCCATACCAAAAGGAGCATTAGGAAGTGGAAGAAACTTTAATGGGGTTTCAAACTTTTTGAACGAGGCAAAAGGATTCGAAACCAGCACACCAATGAAACGAGCGTAGCACTTTTGATGATGTTCTTCTTTCTTTTACTTTAGGACTTGTTTAGCCTCTCGTACCACCAGTCTTAAGTTTCGATCGATCGTACTTAACTTTAAAGAATTTCTCAAAGTTAGAAATTTCTTTAAGATGTATACCTTTAGTTTTCTTGTGTGCTTCTCCACTCTGCACAGATGAGCTTGAATTAGTAAATCTTTGGAAACAAGCTTCAATTGAAGGCTTTTGTGTCGAATAGTATTTATCCCATAAGTCTAAGAATCCCTAAGTCGAGTAGAAGGATGGTTTAGATTCGAAAGGGTTGAACCCCTCTCTTCTATCACCATTTTCTTTAAGAAGCATTTGTATTGGCTAAAATCTCTAGCCTTGGACTTGTAGATTTGGCCCTCCTCTCAAAAGGAGATAGGGGAAGGGATGCATTAAGAAAACCCAAGTTACCTCAAAGCACAAGAAGGGAGATAAAGTTGAAGGCTGAAGTCATTTGATTTGGGAATCTGGGTGATAGAATTTGAGTAGTGAAAATATTGTTCCAGATGCTTAGATTTTCAGATTGGGCCCCTAGGGTATCACAAAAAATGGTTATCGAAACCATTCTGAGCCACGGTCTTGAAGGGCAAAAGGAGAGAAGTTGAAGTTGTCCAATTCGTGTTTCATTGTCAAGAAAAAAGAAAAAGAAAATTTGAAGTCCTCAATTTCTTTTCTTGGCCTCAAAGGATAATAAACTTGGGACAATTGAGGGCCTTCGATTGCGTTTGGAGTATTTGAAGGAACATAGCCCTAGAGGTGAGGTTCCAAGATGGTGTTGAGTCAAAGCTGCAACAACCAGAAGGGCCTCCCAAGGTTAGTTAGGGGTTTATCTCTTGATCGAACCAAATTGACTATTTCAATCATCGAAGAATAGAATTAGGCAAGAATCAATTTGCCCAAACAAAGAGAAGAGCCTCCATGAAGAAGGATGACTAGGTGAAGAAGGGATTTAGGAACTTGAAGTGAATTAGTATGAAAAATGAAGGCATTAAGCATAGAATAAGAAAAGCAACATGTTCTTCATTAGAGACATAGTCAATATCGAGACAATTGTTCTCGATGAAAGCAGTATAGGTCAATTTCAACTAGTTTGGTTTGATAAGGGTAGGTGTTAGCATCTCATAAGGGATATGGAAGGAGTTAATGGTTTTATTCCTAAAAAAGAAGGAACTTGTCAACATAGGGGCATTATACTCCATGTGTTCCTTACTCAGCTGAATAAAATTGAAGATGCCAGTTGACTTCCAAGTGGTTTTCTTGGCATCTTCGACCCTATTCAACCATTTAAGGTATAAAGATTTGGTTTAATGACCAGAATGGGGTGAACTTCTGAAGACTTTTGGGAAATAATAAAAAAAGTCAGTGTTCAGGGTAGAATTGCCCTCTAGGCAAGGAAAAAAAGGATTGAATGGATTCGTACTCGTCTAAGGGAAGGGTTGGACCCAAGAATACAAACCTCTCATTGGCAATGGTGAAAGGGATTGTTACTTAGGTTTTCTAGAGCTCCGAGTTATCAATAGAGGGTCTAGAGTATAAAAGATTCCACCTTTCTCTAGGGGGCAGCCACTGCAGTAATGCATTTGGCAGAATTACCATTTCCTCCATCTTAGAAGAGGAATGAAATGGCTGAGTTGAAGTAGCTTTTAAGGAGGAGGAAGCCATTGGAGTTTGAAGGCCTCAAGAAGTGTGAGGTAAGAAGAAGGTTTTTAACTGGAGAGTAGGTCTCAAAGTTTTAATTAAGAAGGAAAGGCAGAAAGCTTTAGAATGCTACAATGGTAGAAAACGCAAGAAAGCTCAGAGAAAAGGAGGCTTGCTGAAGAAGAGAAAATGGAAAAGGTAAAACCTTTTTCAAATCCTTAAAATGAATTTCAAAATAAGAGAGAGAAAGAGAAAAAAAAGGGAAAAAGCACAGTAACATCATTTAAGTTGACATGATGGCCTCGGCCATTTTGACAATCAAAGCCATCATTGGCTTTACGGTACCCTAGAACGCTCGACAGTTGGTTAGTAGGGGAGTGGCCACGTAGTGGCTATAGAAATGAGTGGAAGTATGATTTCATTTTTACCCTCTGACCTTTCACTTACCTATTGTAGATAGAACTGATATAGAGCAAATAAAGCTCTAATTCAAGTTTTAATCGAAAAGTGAATGCTCGAAATAATAATATTATCTCTCATACTTTGAGAATAAATATTGAAGGGAATCTGTTGCTATAAAAATAGCACTTTTCGATTCTAGAGATTTTGATATGCATTCGAAGACTTACTTTGAAAACTTACACGATTCTATTAGAATCAAAGGTAATAAGGTTATCGAGATAACATTTTCAATTTGGAAATGACCAAAATGGTAGTTTTGATTTGGTATCGAAAATTGGTAGTTTGAGTTAAAATTATAAGTTTTGAAACTCACAAGTATTAGTTTCGATTTGATATAAAAAAATGATACTTTCAACTTCATACCATAAGTGGTGACTTCGAGTAGATCTCAAACATTGAGACTTTCAACTTCAGTTTTATTAGAGTTAAAGTTACAATAAAGACTCGAAGTTATTGAAACGATAGTTTCAATTTGAAATCAAGAAAGGTCATTTCGATTTCATATCAAGAGTGGTAATTTCAAGTTAGTATTGAAATAGAGATTCGAAAAGTAGCTGCACTTAGCAAATTTCTAAAAATAGAAACAAGAGATCTCGACCAAAAGCCAGTAAATGTTTGAAGATTCAAGTTTGAATTAAAAAGAAAGGATTTGAAATTGAAATAGAAGTTAGCAGCAATTGCAAGTACAAGATCAAGACAATACAAGGATTACTGACAAAGATTGAACAGTTACTTGTAGCACGAGAATTATTGATAAAGATCTGGCGGTCACTTGATAAGGATCACTAATAATCATTAGGTAGCTATCTTTATTTTAGACACATGTTAAGATCCTATAGAAAGGTAGTTACTTAGAATGTTTATAAATACCAAAGGGATGGAAATACTTAGGGGTTAGAAATTCTATACTCACAAACACTTGTAAACACGCTCTCACGTCCTTGATATCTCGAGCAAACACAAGTCTACTCTAGTATGTTTCCATCCAATCTCTTTTCTATATCATTTACAATTTCAATGCAAAGTTCTTTAAAATTTCATTTAAACTTCCAGTCATTTACTTTACTGCAAACTCTTTTCTACTCTCAATCAAGTGATTCTTTAAAGATCATTTGAGTTCTTTTTAATTGCTTTCATTTACTTGCTTTCATTACTTTTCTGCAAATTTACTTTCCTGCACTTTACATACATGCAAGTTTATTTTTCATGGTTCTTTTACATTGCTTTATTTCAATTCATGTTCTTTAAACTTCTCCATTTTACATTACCTGTCAACTTTACTTCAGTGCACTTTATTTCTTTGTCATTTATATTTAATGCGATTTATTTGCTTTTTTTCTTTTTTTCTTTACTGTTTTCTCAACTTTAAAAAGAAAACTTTACTTTTGCCAAAACAAGTTCTTTTCATTCATCTTATCATTGTTTCACTCATTTACCATTATTTTACTAAGTTACTTCTTACGCATTAATATTTCGATTTCGATTTACACAATTTTGTGTTTCATTCGAAATTAACCTTAACGTTCTTGCTTAAAAAACTAGTTTGGGAACTAGAGAATCCCAAGAGGAAGTGATTACCTTCCTCGAATTGAGATCCGAAATAAAATTTGTCATTAGACAAAAATTTACAAAAATTGAAACTAATAAGTATTAGTTTTGATTTGATATAAAAAAATGATACTTTCAACTTCATACCATAAGTGGTGACTTTGAGTAGATCTCGAACATTAAGACCTTCAACTTCAGTTTTATTAGAGTTGAAGTTATAGTAAAGACTTGAAGTTATTGAAATGATAGTTTCGATTTGAAGTCAGGAAAAGTCATTTCGATTTCATATCAAGAGTGATAATTTCGAGTTGGTATTGAAATGGAGATTTGAAGAGTAACTACACTTAACAAAATTTTGAAAACAAAAACAAGGGGTCTCAACCAAAAGGCAGCAAATGTTTGAAGATTCAAGTTTAAATTCAAAAGAAAGGATTTGAATTTGAAATAGAAGTTAGTAGCAGTTGCAAATACAAGATCAGGATAATACAAGGATTGCTGATAAAGATTGAGCAGTTACTTATAGCACGAGGATTATTGACAAAGATCTAGCGGTTGCTTGACAAGGATCACTAATAATCATTAGGCAGTTATCTTTATTTTAGACATATGTCAAGATCCTGTAGAAAAGGTAGTTACTTAAAATATCTATAAATACCAAAAGGATGGAAATACTTAGGGGTTAGAAATTCTATACTCATAAACACTTGTATATACGCTCTCACGTCATTGACATCTCGAGCAAACACAAGTCTAGTCTAGTATGTTTCCATCTAATCTCCTTTCTGTATCATAAACAATTTGCGAAGTTCTTAAAATTTCATTTAAACTTCCAGTCATTTACTTTACTGCAAACTCTTTTCTACTCCCGATCAAGTGATTCTTTCAAGATTATTTGAGTTCTTTTTAATTGCTTTCATTTACTTGCTTTCATTACTTTTCTGTAAATTTACTTTCCTATACTTTACATACTTGCAAGTTTATTTTTCATGATTCTTTTACATTGCTTTATTTCAATTCATGTTCCTTAAACTTTTGCATTTTACATTACTTGTCAAGTTTACTTCAATGCACTTTATTTCTTCATCATTTATATTTCATGTGATTTATTTACTTTTTTTTTATTTATTTACTGTTTTCTCAACTTTCAAAGGCAAACTTTACTTTTTCCAAAACAAGTTCTTTTCATTCAGCTTATCATTATTTCACTCATTTATCATTATTTAACTAAGTTACTGCTCATGCATTAATATTTTGATTTACACAATTTTGTATTTCATTCGAAATTAACTTTAACGTTCTTGCTTAAAAAAACTAGTCTGGGAACTAAATAATCTCAAGACGAAACGATTACTTTCCTCGAATTGAGATCTGAAATCGAATGTCTTAGATAAAAATTTACCATAAACAATTTCATATTTGAACAAATCGACTACAATCCTTTTTTCACCAATGGAATATAAATGATTAATTAGGCTGCATCATCCTTAAGTTGCTTTACTAAAATTTATTTATTTATTTATTTTTTTACAAACTTTATTAAAATCTTTATAGTCAAGGTTAATGCAATCACATCAATCATTTATGGATAGTTTGTAATCGGAAGATGCTCCTTGAACATATGCAAGAAACAAATTATCTATATGTGAATTATCTCACATTTAGAGTATGTAACATAATGAAAATATAAATGTATAAAAAACGAGATAAAATTGATTATAATTAAATAATAAAAATTATATAAATAAGAGATGATATGAGTATAAATATATGTGAATAGATTTTACTCTTTATAATCATATTCTAATTATAGGGTTTATGGATAAGAATAACTAACAAGTAATGACTAAAATAATATTTTTAAGCAGTGTTTTAAATTTTGATTCAACTGGAAAATTCGGAAAGGAATGTGACTTCAAACCGACGTGAGCATTTGCAATTTAGAATTTTTTCCTTCAATTTTATTTTATTTTTTTTGTAAAATTTTAAATAATTCTAGATCATATCATAATCCGAAATCAACATGATCAACATGAAAAAATATTACCAACGCAAAACAAATAATAGTGCAGTGAAACACAAAAAGAAAACTTTACTTTTTTATATATCATGAATAGACAAATATATATTTTTTAAATTTTTATCAAACTTAGGCTCTATTATTTATTCGTTTTTTTGGAAAAGAAAAAGCAAAATCCTTCATGATTTATTTGTAAATCAGCTTCAACTTTTATAAAAAGTTGGTCAAAGGAAAAACAAAAAGAAAGTTATAGGAAAAAGACAATGATAAAGAAAGTACAGATTTATTTTTGATATATGATAAACCTGCTACATTCATGAAGTGATATAATATTTCCAGGTATTTCATTTATGAGTAATGTGATTTGAGTCTGTCATTTTCTGCCAAAGCAAGCTTTGGACAAGAGGATAGTGGGATGTGCATGATTGTTGAGGACATTGTATATGGAATTACAAATTTCCCAAAGCCATGCTAGAGGCTAAAAAAAAGGCTTGCTTATCTTTGCCTGATCTCCATTTGCATAACTTTCAGATAACAATTTTTTTTTCAAGAAAGGAGAAGAAAAAAAAAGGTAATCAAATGTATTATTCAATAAAAATCTAAAGGGGCTGTCCAATCAACCAAAGGTACGTAATGGGGTGCCATAAGAAGTGGGAGGCCAACAAAACCTTTGCAATAAGTGGATGCATGATGTCCACCTACGTCCACTGTGTGCTAAGTGCCCCAAGACCAAGAGACCAAGCACAAAATCTTCCAGGTTAATGTTTTCAACTTTCATTACATTGTAATATTTGAGGCACACACCCCATTTTAATAATTGTTGCTTTAATTGAACCCAGCTGCTCCAACATACCTAACATTTAGCGCAACCAATTCTAGGGGAGGTTTCATCAGATTGAAGCCAGAAGAGATCCATAAATGAACACATGCCTCTGAAGATCCTTAACCACAGTTTCTGCGCACTAAGCTGCAGGTTCAATTACAATGTTATATTGGTAAACAAACACTGACGATCATATAGTTAAGAAACTTCTAATAACATTGGGTAACACTGACCGAGTAATCTGTTGCCATAGAATTTTTATGTTCGCTTGTGAAATTTATCTATACTATTAAACTTGGTTCGATGTTTGCAGATTACTTGGCAAAATGTACTTATTTGACTCAAATCTCTCCCAAATGAAAAGAAATGTGACCCTAAGTTCTAAATTTACATTTAAGAGATTTAATTTTAACAATTAAATGTATGTGAAATCTGTCATTAGTGCTTATCCTACTTTTCTTCAATTAGGTTTCTTCTTCCCATTTTTTCTTCCTTAAGAAAGAGTCACAATATGCACACGCATCCCATGTCTTTTTCCTTCAACCCTTTTTTTCCCACAGGTGGAAATCTAACGTGTTGCACCTCGTAATTGAAGTCTTGTGCTCCAAAGTTATGAAAAGTTGTGGATTACACTAGTATAGACAGTCCGTGAATTATGCTTACTATCCATCAAGTAAAAATATGCCAAATAATATGTGATTCTGTATAATAATGGGTGTAAATTCCATCATCCCATTCATGCTCACAATGATTCCAGGCCATTTATTGAAAGTAGGTCACTAAAGACACGATTTCAAACAAATCTACAGAGAAACCCTAAGCAAAGGAATCAAACATTTAAGGAATAAAAATAGAAAATTTGAAATGAAAACAAGCATTTAAGACATCAGGAATTAAAATAGCTTTATTTTTTATTTAAAACTTGTTACTTTTGAATTCCTTAATAAGTACCCTTAGCTATTTTAGGACACTTACTAGCAAAACCCATAAGAAAAATATTGTAATCCATTCTGAACGATAAATGATTATTATCGGTAATCAAAGGGGTCCACAAAGTTAAGGTTTGGGGTGGGAACTTGTGGGTTTTGGTTTAGCTTAGACAATTGGATATGACTTAACCTCTGATTTTCCTTATGCTTCATCTCAGCATTGTAATGGTTGGATTTCTTTTAAAAGACAAGCTATGAAATAACTTTATGCAATTTTTTTCCCATTTCCAAGGTCATGCCATAAAAAGGAGTGCTTGGAGCTACTATCTTTTATCCACTTTTGACATCACATATCAATTTTTTTTAAAAATTTATATGTTAGCTTGATAAGTTTTGTATTCAAAATGAGTTGTAAAACATTCATTAAATACTGAATTTATAATAAATATTTAAAAATAATTAATAACTAATAAAATATTTAATAACTCATCTTAAATACCAAACTCTCAAAAAAATGATTGGCACCATAGAAATCCTCATTTTCTTCTCATCCACCATCTAATATTTCTGCATAACTCCACCAAGTAAGGCCTATCAAATAGCTAAAAATAATGCCCAATCCCAGCAATGGGTCCTAAAGTCCTGCACAATCCTAGCCAATCTCCAAATAGCCGAACACGTTCATTAAACTAGATAATGTTTTTTTTTTCTTTTTGTTTACTATTACAAATCGTCTACCAATATCACTAAACTTAAACCTAAGTCTTGCAATTATCATGAGTGGAAGATTGATTGGGGAAAACAACCCCTGTTGGCCTCTAAAGGAATTAAAAAATAAGAATGAAATGGGAATAACAATATCTTATAACTTATGTTGAATAACAAAAATATCCTTTGGACTGACAAAATAAAATAATTCTTCTTCTATTGATATAATTTGCTAGATCCATATGATATACAATCAAATGACAGTGTATATATATTGATAGAATATATTTTATTTATTTAATAATTTTTTTACTGAGCCTCTTAAGGTTCAATTAAACTTACTTAAGTTATTTTTGTCATATTATATTGGGCTTAATTGGATCATTAAAGAAATTATTGTATGAATTGACTTTAATTTGTCTATTTGGCAGAGTTCAATAAATTGGTTATAATCTAAGTTTCAAATATTTGATTAATGTGATTTTGGTCTTGTAGGAAAGTTAAGACAATTCTCTGCAAGTTTCATGAAGACCTCAAGAGATGAATCACACGTTTAGATAATTTAAATTGGAGTTGAACCAAGAACTAGAGTATTTATCCTGATAGCTTGACCTCTGCGCATTCATCAGCCCATTTATTGAGTTATTGTAACATTCTGAAAATTATTTATTTCATTATAAATAATCATTTTATAACATTTATGATTTTTGAGAAATTTTTTTAGATTTTTTCAAAAAAGTCAAATATTTTAATATATTTCTCATTTTACGTGCACACTGAGCAGTGTCAGTGTAACGTCTCGGAAAACTGTTTGTTTCACGATAAATAGTTATTTTTCAATATTTTGATTTCTAGGAATTTTTATGGAATTTTCTAGAAACGTTGAATATTTTGATATATTTCTCATTTTACGCGCCCACTTAGCGGAACCGAGAAAACGAAATATTTTCCCTGAAGCTGGTAAACTTTAGACTGTAGAAACGTCGACGGGGGATTTTACTAAACCCGAGGTTGGACACAGTTTACGAGGTTTTCGTTTTTCAAGATTTTATCTGATAAATAATATTGTAGTATATTTTATTATCTGTGGAATAATAAAATATTATTTCTGCTAACTATAAATTTTGTCTACTAAGAAATAGCTCTGGTAGATTATTTCTATCGAGTTACTTTTATGACATCATTTAAGTGACCCTACACTTCACTTTATCGAGAAGCGTGCGAAACTTCTCAAGAAAGCTTCAAGGAAGCTTCCTCCCAACCACTTTTTCTCTCTCTCTTCTCTCTTTGTGCTGCACAGTTTGGAGGGGGGATTCATTATTTCATTTCACATTTCCCTCTTATTTCTCTTCCTCTCTCTCCCTCACGCAGCTCACTCTCTGCCTCTCTTCTCTCACACACAAACACTCCATTGTTGAGTGTTCAAGCTTCCATGCTCAAGCTAACTCAAGCCATTGTCTTTCCTCACCATCTTCAAGCTTTCTCTTGATGGAACTCTTCTTGGCTCTCCCATTTTTGTGGTTGGCAGCCCAACACCAAAGCTTCAAGCTTTAAGGTAAAGCTCTCAACTTTCTTCTCCTTTTCACCTCATTTTCATGAACCATGGTCACATTGGTGACTATGGATGCCATTTCCATTCTTTTATCTTAATTTGTTAGATTTGAACACCCAAGGATCTTGTGGTGATGAAGCACGAAATTCCAAGGATAAAAAGAGCTTACTTCCTTGTTCTTCACTAAGGTAAGAGGAAGATTATTCTCTTCAACCCATTTTGGTAGTGAGAAACTCTTTGTTGTGTTGATGGGGTGAAATCCATTTGTGGGTACCCCTTTGTTTGGGTGATTTTGGTTGTATATTGGTGTTTTGATTGGTAGGATTTAGTTGTATGTTGATAGATCTTGGATTGTATGAAGGTTGGACTGATTTCTGGTGAGTTTCTGCGTTTGCAGAGGAGTACACGGCCTAGGCCCTGTGATCGTACATGGCTGTGTACTCCAGCGTGCCAGAACAGAGACTCCAGAGTCATACACGGCCTAGGTCGTGTATTGATACACAACCGTGTATTTTGGACAGGCCGTGTAATCATGGCCGTGTATCCTCTATGGGCCGTGTAATCGTGAATTATGAAGGATTTTAGGCTTTTCTAGCCCCTTGGAGGCTCCCGGTCTCCTTGGGCACTCATTATAAGGCTTTAGTACTAGGATAAACTTATTAAACATAATTAATTGAATGATTAAAAGTTGATTAGGGATTCATAAAATGGAAAGAGCCAAGAATGATAGTTTGCCCTATAGTTTAGAATAATTTTGGAATAAAGAACGAACATGAGTATGGATGAGGTTGTGAGGAACATAATGAACCTAATGTTTAACTTTTATTATAACTATCGATAGGCTTGTGTTTATCCTTAAAGTGTGTTATTGGCTTGATGTGGACCCGGGAATGGGATCAAACCTTGTTGATAAATGATGAATGACTAATGGGAATAGAGAAACAGAAATTAAGAGTGTAAGTGAGACCTTGAGGATCATAAGACATTTAATTAAATGAATCTTATTAAGGACAAAGAGAAGAACAATGATAAAACTTTATGAGACAATGGTAAGCCCTAAATTAATTATGAATGATGACTTTGTTATCGGGCCCATGAGCGGGACCCAAATCTGTTAATGACTATTTCGGGTTATAATCTTGAAATGTATGATTCTTGAATTTGTATAATTGAGATACTCTGAGAGAACATGCATTGGCATCATTGTGCTATTGGGCTGACGAACTGGACCTTAGAAACATCTGATAGACTATTGAGTCTGATGTAATTTGATTTCATTAGATATGCATTTGTGCATTATACAGTACGACGTTTTATGCCTAGGAGTGAACGAGAACTTACAGGATAATGGGGCCTTGTATAGGCCTTATGAGAGGGGTCAGGGCGCAGTGTTTCACTCGTGATTATGCTATCACATTATACCCCTGGCCGTGAACACTGTTGCAACGCACTCGTGATTATGCTATCACATTATACCCCTGGCTATCACATTATACCCCTATCTATTTAGGGGGGACAGATCTTCTGAGATGTTCATCTCTGAAAACTTTGAGTCTAGTTCCATGGAGTAGGAAATGAGTACATTGTACATAAGGATGGTCAGCATACGCATTTTGTATATGCATGGTTAGTTCACATATTATCCTGGCATGGTTAACATACATATTGCGAAAACATAAATACTTGTTATATATCTATAGTGAATACTTGTTGTTATAGTGCTGTTGATAATTGTATTATCGTGGAATATATTTTCTAAAAATATCTATACAATTAATAACTTGAATATATTTGTGATATCTGTATGTATGAAATAACTTCCTCATTTGTGTTATGTTTCTTTACTGCCATCATAGGTAATGAAAGTAGAATGTCTTACCTCTTTTTTGTATTTATTGCTATTATATGTGGTGTTATACAGTCTGTAAAGGGGATGAGGTTGAATCTCCTAGATTTCACTTGGTTTGATCTTCTGCGTTCGGTAAGGATAACTTGATAGGACTCTATTGGTTTCGTCAAAATTGAGCTCATCAGAGATTCCAAGGCTTGGGGAGTCGACTGGACCGACAAGCATATGCGATATGTTGGGGACCTGACCTTGACCGTGAAGAGGACTGCGATTGAAGATCTTATCCTATATTTCTCACTACACCGGTGTGTTTGGAGTTGCCTTACGCATTCGGGATCCGATGGAGTGCCCAACTCCTTAGTCGTGAATTTGTTGTGGGTAGTTTATGTTTTATTCTGCATTACCAGTATAAAGTGTGTTTTGGGTATATGTAAGTTTTAAGGTGATTATCCAGTCTTAAATGCTGTAATTTGAGTATATTTTGAAATTCATACTTTCAACTGGATGTATATATATATTTATTCATTCATGGCTCATATTTCTCGTATATGCACAAATGTTTAATTTGGACAAATGTTATTTGACAATCGTAACACGCCAAAATTTAGTGATCGTGACATAATGATGATTGTGCCGTGCTTATTAAAATCGAGGGGTGTTACATTAGGTGGTATCAGAGCTCAGTTCACCCTGTTGAGCCGGGGTATGGACTAACTATGCTTAGAGATGTTAGAAGTTTCTCTGTATGTTACGTACTTCCTTGTCTCTTGATTGAGATGTTGGGAAAGGAAGGCATGGCTTACCATAGGTTGAGTGTTGGTAGCTACAGTTGCACAGTTACATAATATTGAGTACTGGCCCACTCAATGTGTAATGTTCTGTGTCAACGGGAAATTATGACTTCACCTAGGCGTATTAAGGCAATAGGAGTTCTTTTAGTAAGAAGCTTAGCTGGCATGACTGAACTTGCTTAGGATTTGTTTACATTTACACCCTTGTTGTGTTACCTCTAGAATTATTTGAGCCAATGGGTTAGAAAAAGGGTAGTTAAATAAGACTTGCAAGGTTGGTGGACTGAGGTGTCTAAGAGGTTTTCAAAAACCAATTCTCTTTGGAAAAGAGTATCTGGCGTAAGTTTAGTTCGAGGAGCTACATAGGAGTCAAAGACTTACAGGAGATCGCACCGCAGAAGGCAGAGTGAAGGAGCTCAAGTTAGAGTCTTTTGGGTTTGTCTTGTTGGGTTGTGTGACTCTTTGTGTTTGGTTTTCGAAAGGAGACAATATCGTTTGGACTGAATGCTTTTGATTTTCCTTTTGGTTTAATTTGTTTGTCCTTGAAGGAAGACAATGACTCGAAGTAGATGTAACTGCGTGAGCACAGGGAGTGACGATGATGGCATGACTGCGGCTGCCGAAGTGATGCAAAGAATAGTTGATGTAACAACACACCACGATGAGAGGGCCGCACAACAGTTGGAATTAGAGGTCGAGGTTCAGAATTTGTTAGGAGAAAGTTAGTTTTTGGGTAATTCTGAACTACCTAAGTTCCAAAGGAGGAATAAAAGGATGATCAATCAGTTTAAGCGAAAGCTATATTCGCGATAACCGAAGGGACAACAGCAGCAACAAACGTATAAAGGGGATGCGAGTAGTAGAAAATCCAAACCGATACCTTTATCAAAATGTAGGAAGTGCGGAAAGGACCACTTAACAATGGACTGTACGATCAAAGGAATAGTTTATTTCCAGTGCGAAAAACAAGGATATGTGTCAAGGGATTGTGCTTTGCATGGGACGAAGCCTCTATGTGCGATCAAAGGGATAATTTGTTTCAAATGCAGAGAGCTAGAACATGTGGCTAAGAACTGTACTTCGCAAAGGATGAAGCCTTCCGTTGGAGATGTATGTACTTCAAGATCTCACGGAGAAGGAAGAGTTAAATTCTCAAGTGGAGTGGAAACATCCAAGACTAAAGACCTGAACGAGGGAGCTCGTACTGCGATAGATGACCCTGTGATTTTACTGTATAATTCCGGGGGTGACTCATTTCTTTATGACATGTAACAGTATGGATCAGTTAGGATCATCTATGTCTCCATCATCTCTTGACTAAGTTATTTCCACTTTTGCTACTAGGAACCTGTTGTTGGTAGCCTAGTTGTTTAAATTGTCCTATGACCTGTAAAAAGTTGAATCTTTTCTGTTGACTGGGTTTGTTTACCTTCTTCGCAAATCTGACATGATATCAAAACAAAAGGGTTGGTTATCTTCCAACTATATCGTGTTGTAATATTCCAATGAAATTTTAAGAGTTCATTCCTGGAATTAGGTTGTCTATGTATTTACTTCCTTTCGACCCGAATATTACTATCCTCGTCTGTAAGCCTGCTCTCATTACAACAAGTTCATTTAAAACTATCCTATTGTTGTTAGAAATTGGAACCCTTTTTACTAATTCAATTATCTACTTTCTTCATGAATAGGCTTGATCTCAGGAAGGAGATTAATCATTTTCTAAACGAGTCTCGTCATTCAGTTCCAATAGAAACTTAGTGTTTCTTGAGACAGAAATTTCCTAGATATGAATCCATGGAACTCACTACTAAGTTTTATTGGACTATATCATATTCTTGGCTGGACGGGTCCAGTGGCAAATCAAATGATTCCCCTATTTTTCTTTCTAACCTTTATAACGTTTCTAGTATACTTCGATTGAGGAAATGTGTTCCCGAATCTGAACCATAACAATGCGCCAAGTGTAACACAATTAAGTGAGAACTTACCCTATGGGACATTTTGCTTGGATTACGGAAAAATAGTTTGACAAATCAATAGAAGGACGCCGCTATTTTCTCCAAGACCAGCTTGTGTTCTGGACTATCATCGAGTTCGCTCAAAGGTAAGAGATTTTTCCAATATAACTTTTCTGACACGTTATGGGCTCTACGGGTGTTTCATAATATCATTCAGAGTAATGAACGCTTAGGTAATATTCATCGATTACCTGAATAGAATATCTCTTCCTTACTGAAAATAGTTTTGTCGTGTCCTTGTTGGTGACATTCTGATATATTCTTAACGGTTGAAGGAACGTACTGAATCTCTCGTTGTACTTCTTCAAAATCCTAAAGAAAAATGAGAAGTTATGCATAAAGTTGTCTAAGTATGAATTCCAGTTAGAGGCAGTTCAAGCTTTGGGTTACGTGATCTCAAGGAAAGGAATTGCTGTGAACCCATCGGAACTCGAAGCATTTCTTTAATGGGAAAGACGGATGACCGTAACGAAGATTCGTAGCTATATAGGATTAGCTGGTTAATATGGGAGACTCGTCGCAGAATTCTCCAAAGTGGCAAGCCTTCTCATCTAACTCATATATGAGGGTCAAGTTTTGTATGGACTGATGTATACAGGGGAAATTTTCAAGGGCAGAAGAGACACTCAACTACTTCACCAGTGATGATTCTTCCCAAATCCCGAAGAAATTTTTGGAATGCCTAGTGATGCTTAGCATTGGAAGTTTAGAACGTGTGCTTAATCAGAATAAAAGAAATGGTAACGTATGCTTTAAGACAATCGAAAGCATATAAGAATGATTACCTTACACTAACTCGGTGTTAGCTTTGTAGTTGCATTAAAGATCTGGAAGCATTTTCTATAAGAAAAACTTCTCAATGCCTATGGTAATCTCAAGAGTCAGAGGTATTTTGCCCTATTGGAATGAGTTGAACATGAGGCGGAGACGGTGATTAGAAGTTTTGAAAGATTTCAATTTTTCGTTTTGGTGTAATCTCGGAAGAGGCCAATGTCGTAGCGGATGCCTTAAGAAGAAAACAAGCTTAGTTTGTCTGCTACGATGAGCAAGGAGAATAAGTTCGATAGAGCCACTCAGCGATGTATAGTTGTTTGGGGAGTTGGGTGTTGGAATGGCGGAAGACTCAAGGAGCGTAGGATCTTTTATTAATCGGCCTATGACGTTAACACGTTTTTACCTGTTAATATAAGATACTCAATGGAAGAAAGAAACCTCAGTGCCAGTGATTTGGATTGATACAACTGAAGATACAACACGAGAACTAGAAGACAAGACGAAGGAAACATAGTGGCGTTTGTTCTAAGATATGATGAATTTCGAGAACAAAATTTCGTTTAGAAAGGGAGAGTTGTAACATCCCAAAAATTATTTATTTCATTATAAATAATAATTTTATAACATTTATGATTTTTGGGAATTTTTTTAGTTTTTTTTTAAATGTTAAATATTTTAATATATTCCTCATTTTGCATGCACATTGAGCAATGTCAGTGTAATGTCTCGAAAAACTATTTGTTTAACGATAAATAGTTATTTTTCAATATTTGTGATTTTTAGGAATTTTTGTAAAATTTTCTGGAAATGTTGAATATTTTAATATATTTCTCATTTTGCGTACCCACTAAGCGGAGCCAGGAAAACGAAATATTTTCCCTGAGGTTGGTAAACTTTGGACTATAGAAACGTTGACGGGGGATCTTACTAAACCCGAGGCTGGACATAGTTTACGAAGTTTTTGTTTTTTAAGATTTTATCTGATAAATAAAATCGCAGTATATTTTATTACCTGTGGAATAATATTATTTCTGCTAACTGTAAATTTTGTCTACTAAGAAATAGCTCTAGTAGATTATTTCTATCTAGTTACTTTTATGATATCATTTATGTGATCCCACACATCACTTTATCGAGAAGCGTACGAAGCTTCTCAAGGAAGCTTCCTCCTAACCACTTTTCTCTCTCTCTCTTCTCCCTTTATGCTGCACGGTTTGGAGGGGGGATTCTTTATTTCATTTCACATTTCCCTCTCATTTCTCTTCCTCTCTCTCCCTCATGCAGCTCACTCTCTTCCTCTCTTCTCTCACACACAAATACTCAATTGTTGAGTTTTCAAGCTTCCATGCTCAAGCTAACTCAAGCCATTATCTTTCCTCACCATCTTCAAGCTTTCTTCTTGATGGAACTCTTCTTGGCTCTCCCATTTTCGTGGTTGGCAGCCCAACAATAAAAGCTTCAAGCTTTAAGGTAAAGCTCTTAATTTTCTTCTCCTTTTCACCTCATTTTTGTGGACCATGGTCACATTGGTGACTATGGATGCCATTTCCACTCTTTGATCTTGATTTGTTGGATTTGAACACCCAAGGATCTTGTGGTGGTGAAGCACGAAATTCCAAGGACAAAAGGAGCTTGTTTTCCTTGTTCTTCATGAAGGTAAGAGGAAGGTTATTTTCTTTAACCCATTTTGGTAGTGAGAAACTCTTTGTTGTGTTGATGGGGGTGAAACCCATTTGTGGGTACCCCTTTGTTTGGGTGATTTTGGTTGTATATTGGTGTTTTGATTGGTAGGATTTAGTTGTATGTTGATAGATCTTGGATTATATGAAGGTTAGACTGATTTCTGGTGAGTTTCTGCGTTTGTAGAGGAGTACACGGCCAAACCTGTGTGATCGTACACGGCTGTGTACTCCAGTGTGCCAGAACAGGAACTCCAGAGTCATACACGGCTGTGTATTTTGGACAAGCCATGTAATCATGGCCGTGTATCCTCTCTGGGCTGTGTAATCTTGAATTATGAAAGATTTTAGGTTTTTCTAGCCCCTTGGAGGCTCCCGATCTCCTTGGGCACTCATTATAAGGCTTTAGTACTGGGATAAACTTATTAAACATTATTAATTGAATGATTAAAAGTTAATTAGGGATTCATAAAATGGAAGGAACTAAGAATGATAGTTTGCCCTATAGTTTAGAATAATTTTGGAATAAAGAAAGAACATGAGTATGGGTGAGGTTGTGAGGAACATAACGAACCTAATGCTTAACTTTTATTATAACTATGGATGGGGTTGTGTTTATCCTTAAAGTGTGTTATTGGCATGATGTGGACTGTAACACCCCAACTTTTGGGATAATTACAATATAGTCCTGAAATGTACTGTTTTGTGAATTCTGTGAGCAGTAAATTTAATTTGACTGTTTCGTGAGTGTACTTGACTGTTGTATGTGATTTGCTCTGACCTAGGGAAATATTAATTTTCTGGCCGGATAAATCTTATTTTAATTAATTGGAGCTGGGGGATCTTACTAAACCAAATTCTGATTGATATATATATTAATCTCGTAATTTTTTAGATTTAACTGTGCAATAAAATAATTTTATATTTTTATAATATTATTTTGTATTACGATACTCCTCTGTCTCAAAAACAAGTAAAAATGCTTCGATTTGACCACGATCTTTAAAAGTCTTGTGGGACCCACGTTTAGGAAAAGCGATCAAGCGTGTCTTGTTGGACAAATTCTAGCCAATGAGAGCAAGTCAACGAAAGTAGGCTTGACTTTCTAAACCAATAGGAATTGGTCAACGAAGGGAGCATAGACTTTCATTTGGACCGTTGGATAAAGACTTAGTTAGGAAGCCTTTAACCTAAGCCGTTGATCGAATCAATGGTGAGATTAGAATGATAGTTTTATGACTAATTGATATCTACCTTAGATCTAATCTAGGGCTAAGAATTAAAGATGAATCAATGGTTAGAATTAAGTCAAAAATTGTAGGCTTGAATTTGGTTAGTAGTTAATTAAGCTTAATTTGACTAATCTAATTACTTAATTAGTAAACTAAGTGAACTAGCTTAGTTATGAATTAATTATAATCTAAATACTAATTAGATATCTTAATATTGATTAAAGGTTATAATATATGTTAATATATACTAAATTAATTAGTTATATGATTAGTATGTTAATTAAGTTTGGTTAGGATAGTTAACCTAACTAATTCCCTAATTAGTTAGCATGTAATTAGGAGTAATTGGAAAGCAATTAAACCCCTAAAAAGATGAAGGAGCACACGGTTTTGGGCAGCAGCAAGGAGGCTTGGATTGGCTTGGTTCTACATGGTTCTTGAAGTCTCCAACATGACATAAGCCATGTGCTTAACCATGTGAACACTTTAGGATATTTTACCATGCAAAGTTGATCACTCAACCTCACCAACACTCACTCACGGCTGCAGCTCTATCTATTCACTCTTCACTTTTATTTTTCACACTTATCACATTTAGCTATCCATTTTCTCTCTCTAAAATACCAAAAACCAAGCAACACTTCTCTTTCTTTCTTTCTCTCCATATTCGGCCATGTACCTTACCCACACAACCAAACCTCTACAATTTTATCTCATCATATTTCCTAAACCCAAATCCCATTCTAAACACTTTTCATTCACAAAATTTTTCCAAAATCCTACTCTATCTTGTCCAAAATCCAACCTTTTGCATACTTACTTAAGGGTAAGTCTTGATTCTATGGTTCAAAATTGGATTTTTAATTTTTCTAACCATGATTGTTCCATGGTTTTTCAATATTGTATCTTGAATGTGTTGTTGCTAATTGTTTAAGAATTTTAGGCATTTGTTTGGGAGTCGCACGAAATTTGAAGGAAATGAGGAAAACTAACTGATTAATTTGTCTTCAAGAGGTAAGAGGGAGATTTAATCTCATCAACCCTAAGTGGTGATGGGAAAATGGATTTGTTTGTGTATGAAGAATCCATAAGGATTCGATTTGTGTGATTGTTTATAGCTTTAATATTTTTGTGATTGTTTCAAATGTTTTCCTACTTGTGATTTATTTTGCTATGCATGATTATAATTTTTATTATTTTTGCTATGCATGTTTATGGCTTTAAATAAATTGTATGTATATTGTATGTGATTATATAATTGCATGTGTTTATAACTGTATAATTATTAAAATAGGATGTGAATAACATGTAACGATTTGCATGAGTGTTCCAAAGAACACATTACGAGGTTCACGGCCTTACATCAAAACAGAGAACCAAAATGTTCTCAGCAATTTTCTAAATTATTGATTTAAGGAATCTAGGTAAAATAAATCAAGTTAAGGATAATTTAAGTTAATTGTGGCCAACATGCCATTTAGTGTAAAATCAAATGCCATTTTCCTTTGATTTGGCCAATATGCCATTTTATTTGCTAAGATAGGTTAGGTAATTGATTCACAACATAAATTGATTCCAATGAATCATTGAGAAAATAAAAGGAATAAATTCAGTCTTAGAATTTTAACTTAGCAGAATTTAGTTTAAATAAGAATTAAATCAGACGCTTGAAAAATACTAACGTAGAGCTCATTTTATACATTTTGAAGCGCGTTAGCAAGTTTCAAAGCAAAATTATTGGGTAAAAATAAAATAAACTATATTTAGAGGAAAACGTTAAAAATACCTTATACTGATTTTATAGGCAAAATGTTGTCGAAATTTATTAAAATCAAACGCATAAAATGAAAAGATTTCATACTATATTTAGAACACAAGAAAAATACTCTACATATTTTAAATGTACTATATATAGTTTTGCACATTCTTAAAATAATAATTTTAAGCTATTCGGTTAAGAAAATGGATTAAAAATCTTACGCGATTGAGAAAATAATTTAAAAACATTTTACGATGTTTAAAAATGTCCAAAATATCTTTACGCGATTTAAAAATGTTTGTGAAAACGATGAGATTGTGAAAACGCGATAAAATTCCTACGCGATTGAAAGATATAGTGAGTTTTGTTGTCGGGCCAAAGTGGTGGACCCAGACATATTACAGTGTAGTACTGTTAGGTGGGACGTACTATACTTTGGTATTTTGTGACTAAGGGCATTTTGGTAATTTTTTATAATTATGGTAAAATTTGGATAATAAGGGTATTTTTGTAATTTTAGATCATGCTTAGAGTGTTGTGCCAATTTGGGTTATAATTGGTGATTGATTGACGAGGCGAATTACACCGTGTTTTGGTGTGATAGGCGTAGTGTGGTTCATTTATGAACTTGGAGGCATTAGTGTGCGGAGAATTCCACATGCGGACAGTGGGTTGCTCCTCTGGGCCGTGGTAACGGGCAACACACTAATGATCTTGACAAGCACTATTCTTAGTCGAGATCTTGAGGGGACTATTAAGTACTATGCCTGTGGTACACGATGTTGAACTGTGTACTGCTATACGATGTTTTGGACTGTGGGCTATAGACACAAAGATTGGACAGTGCAATAGTTTAGTTGGGCAGCCATAAAGTATTATTAGTTTCTATTCGGATCATTCTCTCAGATATCCGTGTTTAGCTCCATGGAGTAGGAACGAGTCGGTGTGTGTTCATGCATTACCTGCATTTTATTACTTACCATAATCTGTGATAAATTGTATGATTTATTGCTTTAATATGTTATGCATGATATAATGGTGTGTGTTATTGTTATATATTGCTTGATATATTATGCATGATATATTGGTATATACTGTTGTGATGACTGTTTTGTACTGTCATTTTCTTTATTGCCATGCGGGTAGTAATGTAGATTGTCTCACCTCTCTATATGTTTTCTCGATATTACTATATTGTTTCTGTAAAGAGTTTGAGGAAGAAGAGGATCAGCCTCTTGAAATACAGTATCCGGACGAACGACAACTGGGCGAGCAATACGAGGAGGACGAGCCGGTAGATCACACTGATCGTCAAGACTGATCTTAAGATCATGGCATTGCCAGGATTCTTCGGGTTCGTGAGATTGGAGTTTCATGGGGGTTCTGAGGCATGTCGTATGCATGTGGACCGAGGGACAGTTGCTTATATGGGACGTTTGACTGTGTCCCTATGTAGAGAGTATGACGGAGAGGTCATATTCACTACTATGTTATATTTACATTTAGAGTTACCTCTGGCTATTAGGCGTTACTGGCAGGGAATATTCCATGCGCCTAGTGAGCTTAGTAGCGAGTCAACAGCTCGGACTTGTGTCCGTAGTGCTGTGAGATCTCCTAGGTGTGAACTTTTCGATGGTTATTCTAGAGGTTCTGGAAGATGATCCATCAGAGGGTTATATATCTCAAGATGCACTTGGGTAGTACTATGTTTTAGCTTTATGTCAACTCTTTACTGCTTTATTAAATACTTGTAGTTGTAAATTATGTGTGTACTAAAAGAAGAATCATATGTATATTATGGTGAGTTTATATTTGTTACTTTTTGTGTTTCGTGTTATTTTATTTAATGTTATAAGTATAAAAGAAAAAAAAAATATTACCACAAATATTATGTAAGTATCAAATGTTTTACAACTTGGGTAAGAGTTTTATTTTATTTTATTTTATTGCATTTATAAATGTGACATCCCCACAAGGGTGTTACATTAGTTGGTATCAGAGCCCAAGTTAGAGTCTTTTGGGGTTGTGGTTAGGTCTATTTTTGCTTGTGTTGTGTGAATCTCTGTGATTTGTTTCCGAAAGGTTACATCTGACATTGTTTTGTCTTGTTGAAGAAAGAAGATGTCTGGAGGAAGAGGAAGGCGTGCAAACGTGGCACATAATCTAGACCCAATGATTCTTTATTCCGAGGCTATGCAGCGAATGGCGAAGTGATTACAGCAAAATCAAAGAGCAGCTCAACAGCACGATGCAACTGCTGATGCTTTGAATTTGACTGAATTTAGGCGCAACAATCTGCCACAGTTTAGAGGCGAGTTTGACCCTGATAAGGCAAGTCTTTGGATTCAAGACTTGGAGCGAGTATTTGAAGGAATGGGGTGCGCGAAAAATAAGAAGGTAACATATGCTGTGTACATGTTAAGAGGAGATGCTGAAAACTGGTGGAGAAATACCCGCCAATTGTTGCAAGCTGAAGGAACTGAGATCACCTGGGAGGTGTTTTGTGAAGTATTTCTGGAGAAGTACTATCCCAGTACTGCTCGACATGCCAAGGAAATGGAATTTCTTGGTCTACGTCAAGGGAATATGACGTTGGAGAATATGCTGCAAAGTTTGAGAGTTTGTCGCAATTCTCAAGGTATTTTCAAAACCGACCAGATGAGGTATGGAAGTGCCAGAAGTTTGAAGATGGGTTAAGGTTAGAGCTGAGGCGTGCAGTTCTACCAATGCGAATAAGGAAGTTTCCTGTGTTGATGGATACTTGTCGATGACTTGAAGCGTTGGAGCCGTCTCGAGATCAGAGGAATCGTAATTTTGGGCCGACTAGGTTCCAAAGAGGAGGTAGTAGCAGTGGTGGTAGGTTTCAGAGAAAGCCTTATGCGAGACTGTCAGGGAGTCAACCTCAACGTCCATCTGTTGGGGGAAGTTTTAGCGAAAACCGAGCTGGTCAGAGTGTGGCGTTTACGCCGACATGTTTTAAATGTGGCAAGAGTGGCCATATATTAACAGATTGTCCGATCAAAGGAACGATCTGTTTCAACTGCAGAAAGCCTGGACATGTTTCTAGGGATTGCACTCAGCCGGAGAGAAAGCCTGCTGTGAGAAATGTTCGTGCTACTCAGCCGAGATCTGGAGGGCGAGTGTATACGATGACCGGAACCGAAGCTTCTCAATTTGAGGATCTTATTCAAGGAGAAGGTGTCATTGAAGGTAATCACCTGACTTTGCTATATGATTCGGGTGCAACACACTCATTTATTGCATATGATTGTGTGGAACGTTTGAAACTGCCTGTGTCTTCTCTGAGTTTTCAATTGATTGTTTCTACACCAACTGCGAAGCCTGTTGTTACATCCAAGATATGTATGAACTGTCCTATTGTTATAAAGGATCGTAAGTTTTCGGTCAACTTGATTTGTTTACCTCTTGTTGAGATAGACATAATACTAGGAATGGACTGGTTATCTTCTAACCATATCCTTATAGACTGTGCGAGCAAAACCATAGTTTTTCCTAAGGAAGAAAGTTCTGGATTCTTGATCCGCTGTTAAGGTCAAGTCATTGTTGAGGGATGGAGCTCAAGGATTTATGTTGCTGTCTTCTTTGGAAGTCAAGTGTGAGAAGGATGTGAGCACTATTCCTGTCGTCAATGAATTTCCAGAGATTTTTCCTGATGATGTACCCGGTTTACCACCGGAAAGGGAGATCGAATTCTCTATCGATTTAGTACCAGGAGCAGGTCCTATTTCGATTGCACCGTACCGAATGTCGCCTGTAGAATTGGCAGAGTTGAAAAAGCAATTGGAGGAACTGTTGGAGAAGCAGTTTGTGCGACCTAGTGTTTCACCATGGGGAGCACCAGTGCTACTAGTCAAGAAGTAGGATGGAACTTCACGTCTTTGTGTTGATTATCGACAGCTGAACAAGGTTACTATAAAGAATAAATATCCACTACCGAGGATTGATGACTTGATGGATCAATTGAAGGGAGCCGCTGTATTCTCTAAGATAGATCTGCGATCAGGTTATCATCAGATTCGTGTTAAGGTTGACGATATACCTAAAACAGCTTTCCGAACTCGTTATGGACATTATGAGTATCAAGTAATGCCGTTCGGAGTGACGAATGCTCCTGCGATATTCATGGACTATATGAATAGGATTTTTCGTCTGTACTTAGATAGATTTGTCATTGTCTTTATCGATGACATTCTGATCTATTCTCAAAGTCAAGAAGAACATGCTGAACATCTCAGTATAGTTCTCCAGATTTTGAAGGAGAAGAAGCTGTATGCGAAGTTGGCAAAGTGCGAATTTTGGTTAGAAGAAGTTCAATTCTTAGGTCACGTAATTTTCAAGGAAGGTATTGCGGTAGACCCAGCAAAGGTGGAGACTGTTTTACAGTGGGAAAGGCCTAAGACTGTGACTGAGGTTCGAAGTTTTGTTGGATTAGCTGGACCACTTACACAACTCACGAGGAAGAGTCAAGCTTTTGATTGGACGGAGGAACGTGAAGTGAGTTTTCAAGAGCTGAAGAAGAGATTAACGACTGCACCAGTGTTAATTTTGCCGGATCCTAACAAATCTTTTGAGGTGTATTGTGATGCATCTTATCAAGGGTTAGGATGTGTGTTGATGTATAATCGGAATGTAGTAGCTTATGCTTCAAGATAGTTGAAGGTTCATGAGAGGAACTACCCAACGCACGATTTGGAGCTAGCTGCAGTAGTTTTTGCGTTGAAAGTGTGGAGGCATTTTCTGTATGGGGCTATGTTCAATGTCTTTAGTGATCACAAGAGCTTAAAATACTTGTTTGATAAAAAAGAATTGAATATGAGACAGAGGTGATGGTTGGAATTTTTGAAGGACTATGATTTTCAGCTTCAATACCATCCAAGAAAAGCGAATGTGGTGGCAGATGCCTTGAGCAGAAAGGTGGTTAGCGTTTCTGCTATGATGATTAAAGAGGAAGAGCTGATGAATCAATTCAGAGATCTATGGTTATCAATAGAATTGGTACCTGGAAAGATTCGTCTAAGTAGAGTTGTGGTTTTGAATGATTTGTTGGAGGTAATAAAAGAGAAACAAGATGAAGATGCATTTTTACAGAATGAGAAGGAATTATTGAAGCAAGGTCATAAAGCGACGGTGGAGGAAGGATCTGATGGAGTCTTGAGGTTTGAAGGAAGAGTTTGTATACCTGATGATCCCGAACTCAAGAGAGCAATTTTGGATGAAGCTCATACAAGTAATTTGAGTATGCATCTGGGGATGACGAAGATGTATCAAGACTTGAAACGACTGTTTTGGTGGCCAAGAATGAAGAGAGATGTAGCAGAACGTGTGACGTCTTGTCTTGTCTGTCAGAAGACAAAAGTGGAACATCAAAGGCCTACTGGTATGTTACAACCTTTGACTATTCCAGAGTGGAAGTGGGATAGTATCTCGATGGATTTCGTTACTGGATTTCCGAGGACGAGGAAAGGTCATGATTCGATATGGGTTATAGTTGATAGGCTTACGAAATCAGTGCATTTCTTGCTGATCAATATTAAGTATTCGTTGGAACGCTTAACCCAGATATATATCGACGAAGTTGTTAGACTTCATGGTGTGCCTGTAAGTATAGTTTCTGATAGAGATCCGAGGTTTACATCAAGACTCTGGCGAAGTTTGCAAGAAGCCATGGGAACTAAATTACGATTGAGTTCTGCATATCATCCGCAGACTGATGGTCAGACAGAGAGAACGATTCAGTCGTTGGAGGATTTGTTACGTGCTTGTGTGTTAGAACAGCAAGGGAGTTAGGATGAATTTCTGTCTTTGATAGAATTCACCTACAACAATAGTTTTCACTCAAGCATAGGAATGGTGCCCTATGAAGCACTTTATGGACGACGATGCCGAACACCTTTGTGTTGGTATCAGGATGGGGAGAGTATGACTATTGGTCCTGATCTTGTACAGCAGACTACGGAAAAGGTGAAGATGATACAGGAAAAGATGCGAACGACTCAGAGCCGTTAGAAGAGTTATGCTGATAAACGTAGACGACCCCTGGAATTTGAAGAAGGCGATCATGTGTTCTTAAGAGTTACGCCTACGACGGGTGTCAGAAGAGTTCTTAAATCAAGGAAGCTTACACCTAAGTTTATAGGGCCTTATCAGATTATTCGTCGGATTGGTCCTGTAGCTCACCAAATAGCTTTACCGACTTTTCAATCCAATCTCCATAATGTATTTCATGTGTCTCAGTTGAGGAAATACATTCTCGATCCAACCCATGTGATACAACCTGATGAAGTACAGTTAAAGGATAATTTGACGTATGAAACACTTCCTGTTAGAATAGAGGACAGGAGAGTGAAACAACTTCGTGGGAAGATGATAGAACTGGTGAAGGTAGTGTGGAACAATGTAACGGGAGATGCTACATGGGAATTAGAGGATAGGATGAGGGAGCAATACCCTCAATTGTTTGATGTATGATGAATTTCGGGGATGAAATTCTTATTAGTAGGGGAGAGTTGTAACACCCCAACTTTTGGGATAATTACAATATAGTCCTAAAATGTACTGTTTTGTGAATTCTGTGAGCAGTAAATTTAATTTGACTATTTCGTTAGTGTACTTGACTGTTGTATGTGATTTGCTCCGACCTAGGGAAATAATAATTTTCGGTGGGATAAATCTTATTTTAATTAATTGGGAACCGGGGATCTTACTAAACCCAATTGATTAATATATATATTAATCTCGTAATTTTTCAGATTTAAGCGTGTAATAAAATAATTTTATATTTTTATAATATTATTTTGTATTACTGATACTCTCTTGTCTCAAAAATAGTAAAAATCTGCTTCGATTTGATCACAGATCTTTAAAAGTACTGTGGGACCCGCGTTTAGGAAAAGCAGTCAACTGTGCTGATTGGACAAATTCTAGCCAATGAGAGCAAGTCAACGAAAGTAGGCTTGACTTTCTAAACCAATAGGAATTGGTCAACGAAGGGAGCATAGACTTTCATTTGGACCGTTGGATAAAGACTTAGTTAGGAAGCCTTTAACCTAAGCCGTTGATCGAATCAATGGTGAGATTAGAATGATAGTTTTATGACTAATTGATATCTACCTTAGATCTAATCTAGGGCTAAGAATTAAAGATGAATCAATGGTTAGAATTAAGTCAAAAATTGTAGGCTTGAATTTGGTTAGTAGTTAATTAAGCTTAATTTGACTAATCTAATTACTTAATTAGTAAACTAAGTGAACTAGCTTAGTTATGAATTAATTATAATCTAAATACTAATTAGATATCTTAATATTGATTAAAGGTTATAATATATGTTAATATATACTAAATTAATTAGTTATATGATTAGTATGTTAATTAAGTTTGGTTAGGATAGTTAACCTAACTAATTCCCTAATTAGTTAGCATGTAATTAGGAGTAATTAGAAAGCAATTAAACCCCTAAAAAGATGAAGGAGCACACGGTTTTGGGCAGCAGCAAGGAGGCTTGGATTGGCTTGGCTCTACATGGTTCTTGAAGTCTCCAACATGACATAAGCCATGTGCTTAACCATGTGAACACTTTAGGATATTTTACCATGCAAAGTTGATCACTCAACCTCACCAACACTCACTCACGGCTGCAGCTCTATCTATTCACTCTTCACTTTTATTTTTCACACTTATCACATTTAGCTATCCATTTTCTCTCTCTAAAATACCAAAAACCAAGCAACACTTCTCTTTCTTTCTTTCTCTCCATATTCGGCCATCTACCCTACCCACACAACCAAACCTCTATAATTTTATCTCATCATATTTCCTAAACCCAAATCCCATTCTAAACACTTTTCATTCACAAAGTTTTTCTAAAATCCTACTCTATCTTGTCCAAAATCCAACATTTTGCTTACTTACTTAAGGGTAAGTCTTGATTCTACGGTTCAAAATTGGATTTTTAATTTTTCTAACCATGATTGTTCCATGGTTTTTCAATATTGTATCTTCAATGTGTTTTTACTAATTATTTAAGAATTTTAGGGATTTGTTTGGGAGTCACACGAAATTTGAAGGAAAGGGGGAAAACTAACCGATTAATTTGTCTTCAAGAGGTAAGAGGGAGATTTAATCTCATCAACCCTAAGTGGTGATGGGAAAATGGATTTGATTGTGTATGAAGAATCCATAAGGATTCGATTTGTGTGATTGTTTATAGCTTTAATATTTTTGTGATTGTTTTAAATGCTTTCCTACTTGTGATTTATTTTGCTATGCATGATTATAATTTTTATTATTTTTGCTATGCATGTTTATGGCTTTAAATATATTGTATGTATATTGTATATGATTATATAATTGCATGTGTTTATAACTGTATAATTATTAAAATAGGATGTGAATAACATGTAATGATTTGCATGAGTGTTCCAAAGAACACATTATGAGGTTCACGGCCTTACATCAAAACAGAGAACCAAAATGTTCTCAGCAATTTTCTAAATTACTGATTTAAGGAATCTAGGTAAAATAAATCAAGTTAAGGATAATTTAAGTTAATTGTGGCCAACATGCCATTTAGTGTAAAATCAAATGCCATTTTACTTTGATTTGGCCAATATGCCATTTTATTTGCTAAGATAGGTTAGGTAATTGATTCACAACATAAATTGATTCCAATGAATCATGGAGAAAATAAAAGGAATAAATTCAGTCTTAGAATTTTAACTTAGCAGAATTTAGTTTAAATAAGAATTAAATCAGACGCTTGAAAAATACTAACATAGAGCTCATTTTATACATTTTGAAGCGCGTTAGCAAGTTTCAAAGCAAAATTATTGGGTAAAAATAAAATAAACTATATTTAGAGAAAAATGTTAAAAATACCTTATACTGATTTTATAGGCAAAATGCTGCCGAAATTTATTAAAATCAGACGCATAAAATGAAAAGATTCCATACTATATTTAGAACACAAGAAAAATACTCTACGTATTTTAAATGTACTATATATAGTTTTGCACATTCTTAAAATAATAATTTTAAGCTATTCGGTTAAGAAAATGGATTAAAAATCTTACGCGATTGAGAAAATAATTTAAAAATGTTTTACGATGTTTAAAAACGTCCAAAATATCTTTACGCGATTTAAAAATGTTTGTGAAAATGACGAGATTGTGAAAAGGTGATAAAATTCCTTCGCGATTGAAAGATACAGTGAGTTTTGTTGTCGGGCCAAAGTGGTGGACCTAGACATATTGCAGTGTAGTACTGTCAGGTGGGATGTACTATACTTTGGTATTTTGTGACTAAGGGCATTTTGATAATTTTTTGTAATTATGGTAAAATTTAGATAATAAGGGTAGTTTTGTAATTTTAGATCATGCTTAGAGTGTTGTGCCAATTTGGGTTATATTTGGTGATTGATTGACGAGGCGAATTACACCGTGTTTTGGTGTGATAGGCGTAGTGTAGTTCATTTATGAACTTGGAGGCGTTAGTGTGTGGAGAATTCCACATGCGGACAGTGGGTTGCTCCTCTGGGCCGTGGTAACGGGCAACACACTAATGATCTTGACAAGCACTATTCTTAGTCGAGATCTTGAGGGGACTATTAAGTACTATGCCTGTGGTACACGATGTTGAACTGTGTACTGCTACACGATGTTTTGGACTGTGGGCTATAGACACAAAGATTGGACAGTGCAATAGTTTGGTTGGGCAGCCATAAAGTATTATTAGTTTCTATTCAGATCATTCTCTCAGATATCCGTGTTTAGCTCCATGGAGTAGGAACGAGTCGGTGTGTGTTCATGCATTACCTGCATTTTATTGCTTACCATAATCTGTGATAAATTGTATGATTTATTGCTTTAATATGTTATGTGTGATATAATGGTGTGTGTTATTGTTATATATTGCTTGATATATTATGCATGATATATTGGTATGTACTGTTATGATGACTGTTTTGTACTGTCATTTTCTTTATTGCCATGCGGGTAGTGATGTAGATTGTCTCACCTCTCTATATGTTTTCTCGATATTACTATATTGTTTCCGTAAAGTGTTTGAGGAAGAGAGGATCAGCCTCTTGAAATACAGTATCCGGACGAACGACAACTGGGCGAGCAATACGAGGAGGACAAGCCGATAGATCACACTGATCGTCAAGACTGATCTTGAGATCATGGCATTGCCAGGATTCTTCGGGTTCGTGAGACTGGAGTTTCATGGGGGTTCCGAGGCATGGTGTATGCATGTGGACCGAGGGACAGTTGCTTATGTGGGACGTTTGACTGTGTCCCTATGTAGAGAGTATGACGGAGAGGTCATATTCACTACTATGTTATATCTGTAGTGCTGTGAGATCTCCTGGATGTGAACTTTTCGATGGTTATTTTGGAGGTTCTGGAATATGATCCATCGGAGGGTTATATATCTTGAGATGCACTTGGGCAGTACTATGTTTTAGCTTTATGTCAACTCTTTACTGCTTTATTAAATACTTGTAGTTGTAAATTATGTGTGTACTAAAAGAAGAATCATATGTATATTTTGGTGAGTTTATATTTGTTACATTTTGTGTTTCGTGTTATTTTATTTAATGTTATAAGTATAAAAGAAAAAAAAATATTACCACAAATATTATGTAAGTATCAAATGTTTTACAACTTGGGTAAGAGTTTTATTTTATTTTATTTTATTGCATTCATAAATGTGACATCCCCACAAGGGTGTTACATGGACCCGGGAATGAGATTAAACCTTGTTAATAAATGATGAATGACTAATGGGATTAGAGAAACAGAAATTAAGAGTGTAAGTGAGACCTTGAGGATCATAAGACACTTAATTAAATGAATCTTATTAAGGACAAAGAGAAGAACAATGTTAAAACTTTATGAGACAATGGTAAGCCCTAAATTAATTACGAATGATGACTTTGTTATCGGGCCTATGAGTGGGACCCAAATCTGTTAATGACTATTTTGGGTTATAATCTTGAAATGTATGATTCTTGAATTTGTATAATTGAGATACTCTAAGAGAACATGCATTGGCATCATTGTGCTATTGGGCCGACGAATTGGACCTCGGAAACATCTGATAGACTATTGAGTCCGATGTAATTTGATTTCATTGGATATGCATTTGTGCATTATATAGTTATGGCGTTTTATGACTAGTAGTGAATGAGAACTTACAGGATAGTGGGGCCTTGTATAGGCCTTATGAGGGTGGGTCAGGGCACAGTGTTTCACTCGTGATTATGCTATCACATTATATCCCTGGCCGTGAACACTGTTGCAACGCACTGACAGCTTGACAAACCACTATTGCTTTTCGTGACCCGACGTAGACTGTCAATTTTGAGGGGACAGATCTTCTGAGACGTTCATCTCTGAAAACTTTGAGTCTAGCTCCATGGAGTAGGAAATGAGTACATTGTACATGAGGATGGTCAGCATACGCATTATGCATATGCATGGTTAGTTCACATATTATCATGGCATGGTTAACATACATATTGTAGAAACATAAATACTTGTTATATATCTATAGTGAATACTTGTTGTTATAGTGTTGTTGATAATTGTATTATCATGGAATATGTTTTCTGAAAATATCTATGCGATTGATAACTTGAACATATTTGTGATATCTGTATGTGTGGAATGACTTCGTTATTCATGTTATGTTTCTTTACTGCCATCATAGGTAATGAAAGTAGAATGTCTTACCTCTTTTCTATATTTGTTGCTATTCTGTGTGGTTTTTGGTTAAAGTCTGTAAAGGGAGCGAGGTTGAATCTCCTAGATATCACTTGGTTTGATCTTCTGCGTTCGGTAAGGACAACTTGAAGGGACTCTATTGGTTTCATCATAGTTGAGTTCACCGGAGATGCCAAGGCTTGGGGAGTCAACTGGACCGATAAGCGTATGCGATATGTTGGGGACCTGACCTTGACCGTGAAGAGGACTGTGATTGAAGTCTTCCGTTGGAGATGTATGTACTTCAAGATCTCATGGAGAAGGAAGAATTAAATTCTCAAGTGGAGTGGAAACATCCAAGACTGAAGACCTGAACGAGGGAGCTCGTACTGCGATAGATGACCCTATGATTTTACTGTATAATTCCGGGGGTGACTCGTTTCTTTATGACATGTAACAGTATGGATCAGTTAGGATCATCTATGTCCCCATCATCTCTTGACCAAGTTATTTCCATTTTTGCTACTAGGAACCTGTTGTTGGTAGCCTAGTTGTTTAAATTGTCCTATGACCTGTTAAAAACTGAATTTTTTCTGTTGACTAGATTTATTTACCTTCTTCGCAAATCTGATATGATATTAAAACAAAAGGGTTGGTTATCTTCCAACCATATCGTGTTGAAATATTCCAATGAAATTTTAAGAGTTCATTCTTGGAATTAGGTTGTCTGTGTATTTACTTCTTTTTGACCCGGATATTACTATCCTTGTCTGTAAGCCTGCTCTCATTACAACAAGTTCATTTAAAACTATCCTATTGTTGTTAGAAATTGGAACCTTTTTTACCAATTCAATTATCTACTTTCTTCATGAATAGGCTTGATCTCAGGAAGGAGATTAATCGTTTTCTAAACGGGTCTCGTCATTCGGTTCCAACAGAAACTTAGTGTTTCTTGAGACAGAAATTTCCTAGATGTGAATCCATAGAACTCACTCCTCAGTTTTATTAGACCATATCATATTCTTAGCTGGACGGGTCCAGCGGTAAATCAAGTGATTCCCCTATTTTTCTTTCTAACCTTTATAACGTTTCTAGTATACTTCGATTAAGGAAATGTGTTCCCGAATCTGAACCATAACAAGGCGCCAAGTGTAACACAATTAAGTGAGAACTTACCCTGCGAGACATTTTGCTTAGATTAAGGAAAAATGGTTTGACAAATCAATAGAAAGATGACGTTATTTTCTCCAAGACCAGCTTATGTTCTGGATTATCATCGAGTTCGCTCAAAGGTGGGAGATTTTTCCAAAATAACTTTTCTGACGCTTTATGGGCACTACGGGTGTTTCGTAATGTCATTCAGAGTAACGAACGCTTACGTAATATTCATCGATTACCTGAATAGAATATCTCTTCCTTGCTGAAAATAGTTTTGTCGTGTCCTTGTTTGTGACATTTTGATGTATTCTTAACGGTTGGAGGAATGTACTGAATCTCTCGTTATACTTCTTCAAAATCCTGAAGAAAAAGGAGAAGTTATGTGTAAAGTTGTCTAAGTACGAATTCCAGTTAGAGGCAGTTCAACCTTTGGGTTACGCTATCTTTAAGGAAAGGAATTGCTGTGAACCCATCGGAACTCAAAGCATTTCTTTAATGGGAAAGACGAATGACTGTAACGAAGATTCGTAGCTATATAGGATTAGCTGGTTAATACGGGAGACTCATCACAGAATTCTCCAAAGTGGCAAGACTTCTCATCTAACTCATGTATGAGGGTCAAGTTTTGTATGGACTGATGTATATTGGGGAAATTTTCAAGGTCAGAAGAGATACTCAACTACTTCACCAGTGATGATTCTTCCCAAATCCTAATGAACTTTTTGGAATGCCTAGTGATGCTTTGCATTGGAAGTTTAGAACGTGTGCTTGATCAGAATAGAAGGAATGGTAACGTACCCTTTGAGACAATCGAGAGCACATAAGAAGGATTACCTTACACTAACTCGGTGTTAGCTTTGTAGTTGCATTGAAGATCTGGAACCATTTTCTACAAGGAGAAATTGTCAATGCCTATGGTAATCTCAAGAGTCAGAGGTATTTTGCCCTATTGGAATGAGTTGAACATGAGGCGGAGACGGTGATTAGAAGTTCTGAAAGATTTTGATTTTCCGTTTTGGTATAATCCCGGAAGAGGCCAATGTTGTAGCGGATGCCTTAAAAAGAAAACAAGCTTAGTTTGTCTGCTACGGTGAGCAAGGAGAATAAGTTCGATAGAGCCACTCAGCGATGTACAGTTGTTTGGGGAGTTGGGTGTTAGAATGGCGAAAGACTCAAGGAGCGTAGGATCTTTTATTAATCGGCCTACGACGTTAACACGTTTTTACCCGTTAATATAAGATACTCAATGGAAGGAAGAAACCTCAGTGCTGGTGATTTTGATTGATGCAACTAAAGATACAACACGAGAACTAGAAGATAAGATGAAGGAAACATAGTCGCGTTTGTTCTAAGATATGATGAATTTCGACAGCGAAATTCCTTTTAGAAGGAGAGAGTTGTAACATCTCAAAAATTATTTATTTCATTATAAACAATCATTTTATAACATTTATGATTTTTGGGAATTTTTTTAGATTTTTTCAAAAATGTTGAATATTTTAATATATTCCTCGTTTGGCATGCACACTGAGCAGTGTTAGTGTAATGTCTCGAAAAACTATTTGCTTCATGATAAATAGTTGTTTTCCAATATTTGTGGTTTTTAGGAATTTTTGTGGAATTTTCTGGAAATGTTGAATATTTTAATATATTTCTCATTTTATGTGCCCACTTAGCGGAGCCGGGAAACGAAATATTTTTCCTAAGGCTGGTAGACTTTGGATTGTAGAAACGTCGATGGGGGATCTTACTAAACCCAAGGCTGGACACAGTTTACGAGATTTTTTTTTTAAGATTTTATCTCATAAATAAAATCGTAATATATTTTATTATCTGTGGAATAATAAAATATTATTTTTGCTAACTATAAATTTTGTCTACTTCGAAATAGCTCTAGTAGATTATTTTTATCTAATTACTTTTATGACATCATTTAAGTGACCTCACACTTCACTTTATCGAGAAGCGTGCGAAGCTTCTCAAGGAAGCTTCTAGGAAGCTTCCTCCTAACCACTTTTCTCTCTCTCTCTCTCTCTTCTCTCTTTGTGCTGCACAGTTTGGAGGGGGGATTCATTATTTCATTTCACATTTCCCTCTCATTTCTCTTCCTCTCTCTCTCTCATGCAGCTCACTCTCTTCCTCTCTTCTCCCACACACAAACACTCCATTGTTGAGTTTTCAAGCTTCCATGCTCAAGCTAACTCAAGCCATTGTCTTTCCTCACCATCTTTAACCTTTCTTCTTGATGGAACTCTTCTTGGCTCTCCCATTTTCGTGGTTGGCAGCCCAACACCAAAGCTTCAAGCTTTAAGGTAAAGCTCTCAACTTTCTTCTCCTTTTCACCTCATTTTCATGGACCATGGTCACATTGGTGACTATGGATGCCATTTCCACTCTTTGATCTTGATTTGTTGGATTTGAACACCCAAGGATCTTGTGGTGGTGAAGCACAAAATTCCAAGGACAAAAGGAGCTTGCTTTCCTTGTTTTTCACTAAGGTAAGAGGAAGATTGTTCTCTTCAACCCATTTTGGTAGTGAGAAACTCTTTGTTTTGTTGATGGGGTGAAACCCATTTGTGGGTACCCCTTTGTTTGGGTGATTTTGGTTGTATATTGGTGTTTTGATTAGTAGGATTTAGTTGTTTATTGATAGATCTTAGATTGTATGAAGGTTGGACTGATTTTTGGTGAGTTTCTGCGTTTGCAGAGGAGTACACGGCCTAGGCCGTGTGATCGTTTACGGCCGTGTACTCCAGCGTGCTAGAACAGAGACTCCAGAGTCATACACGACCTAGGCCGTGTATTGATACATGGTCGTGTATTTTGGACAGGCTGTGTAATCGTGGCTGTGTATCGTCTTTGGGCCGTGTAATCTTGAATTATGAAGGATTTTAGGCTTTTCTAGCCCCTTGGAGGCTCCCGGTCTCCTTGGGCACTCATTATAAGGCTTTAGTACTAGGATAAACTTATTAAACATAATTAATTGAATGATTAAAAGTTGATTAGGGATTCATAAAATGGAAAGAACCAAGAATGATAGTTTGCCCTATAGCTTAGAATAATTTTGGAATAAAGAAAGAACATGAGTATGGGTGAGGTTATGAGGAACATAATGAACCTAATGTTTAACTTTTATCATAACTATGGATGGGGTTGTGTTTATCCTTAAAGTGTGTTATTGGCTTAATGTTGACCTGGGAACGGGATCAAACCTTGTTGATAAATGATGAATGACTAATGGGGTTAGAGAAATAGAAATTAAGAGTGTAAGTGAGACCTTGAGGATCATAAGACATTTAATTAAATGAATCTTATTATGGACAATGAGAAGAACGATGATAAAACTTTATGAGACAATGGTAAGCCCTAAATTAATTATGAATGATGACTTTGTTATTGGGCTCATGAGTGGGACCCAAATCTGTTAAATGACTATGTCGGTTTATAATCTTGAAATATATGATTCTTGAATTTGTATAATTGATATACTCTGAGAGAACATGCATTGGCATCATTGTGCTATTGGGCCGACGAACTGGACCCTGGAAACATCTGATAGACTATTGAGTCCGATGTAATTTGATTTCATTGGATATGCATTTGTGCATTATATAGTTATGGCATTTTATGCCTAGGAGTGAACGAGAACTTACAGGATAGTGGGGCCTTGTATAGGCCTTATGAGGGGGGTCGAGGCACGGTGTCTCACTCGTGATTATGCTATCATATTATACCCCTGGCCATGAACACTGTTCCAATGCACTGACAGCCTGATAAACCACTATTGCTTTTTATGGCCTGGCGTAGATTGTCTATTTAGGGGGGACAGATCTTCTGGGACATTCATCTCTGAAAACTTTGAGGCTAGCTCCATGGAGTAGGAAATGAGTACATTGTACATGAGGATGGTCAGCATACGCATTATGCATATGCATGGTTAGTTCACATATTATCATGGCATGGTTAACATACATATTGTGAAAACAGAAATACTTGTTATATATCTATAGTGAATACTTGTTGTTATAGTGCTATTGATAATTTTATTATTGTCGAATATGTTTTCTGAAAATATCTATGCAATTGATAACTTGAACATATTTGTGATATCTGTATGTATGGAATGAGTTCGTCATTCGTGTTATGTTTCTTTACTACCATCATAGGTAATGAAAGTTGAATGTCTTACCTCTTTTCTGTATTTGTTACTATTTTGTGTGGTTTTTGGTTAAAGTCTGTAAAGGGGGCGAGGTTGAATCTCCTAGATTTCACTTAGTTTGATCTTCTGCGTTCGATAAGGACAACTTAAAGGGACTCTATTGGTTTTGTCATAATTGAGTTCACCGGAGATGCCAAGGCTTGGGGAGTCGATTGGACTGACAAGCCTATGTGATATGTTGGGGACCTGACCTTGACCGTGAAGAAGACTGCGATTGAAGATCTTATCCTATATTTCTCACTACACTGGTGTGTTCGGAGTTGCCTTACGCAGTCGGGATCCGATGGAGTGCCCAACTCCTTAGTCATGGATATGTTGTGGGTAGTTTATGTTTTATTCTGCATTACCAGTATAAAGTGTATTTTAGGTATATGTAAGTTTTAAGGTGATTATCCAGTCTTAAATGCTGTAATTTGAGTATATTTTGAAATTCATACTTTCAACTGTATATATATATATATATATATATATATATATATATATATATCTATTCATTCATGGCTCATATTTCTCGTATATGCACAAATGTTTACTTTGGATAAATGTTATTTGACAATCGTAACACGTCAAAATTTAGTGACCGTGACATAATGACGATTGTGTCGTGGTTATTAAAATCGAGGGGTGTTACAGTTATAGGACTTCAATTAATACTAATTAAGCCCAAATGAAAGCTAAGATCCAAATATACAACTTTCATGAAGAGTACAAGAGATGGATCAGATGTCTAGTAGGTTTTATTGGGCCTAGAAGTTAGAACAGAGGTGTTGTTGCTGGAACCTGAATACTATGCAAAGATTGGGCCATATCTTGGGGTTGTAGAAGTCAGATTGGGCTGAAACTAGTGGAATTTGAAAGCAGAGACAAAACCCTTCAACTTTCATGAAGACCACTTATGCAATAGGTGATTTTATGACAGAGTTATAGTTATGTGAAAATAGCTAAATTGGTTGAGTGGGGAGACAAGCTTGGCAATGACTTTTCACTCATCCACCCACTCATTAAACAACTCTATTGTCTTTTTCCACTCATCCACCCACTCATTAAACAAATCCCTTGTCATTTTGTACTCTTCATGCTCTATAAAAGGCACCATTGGTTGCTCATTAGAATCATCTTGGTTTAGAGATCAAGATCTTGTTCTTGTATTATTTGTTTCTCTTGTTGTAGTTTTCTTTTGTTCTAAATAGAAATTATGTTCATCTTCTTCTTCTTCTCTTTTTCTTTCTTTTTATTTATGAGTAACTAATTCTTATTTTGCTTGGATGAAAGGGTGAAGCTTATGGCATTGAAATAAGGTTAGATTAATCTCTTTCTTGTGCTTGAATGTTATATTATCAAGTAGTCATTATATGTGTTGTACTTTGTTTCTAATCAATTTGGAAACCCTCCTTGTAAGGTGGAGATCTTGATTTGTTGAAGACAAGAGATTGATACAATGAATGCTTGAACCCATTTACAAGTGTTGGCATTATTAACCCTCTTTGTGTAACGCCCCCTTCGCAAGGGCGTCACACACACACTAAACAAAACTCAAAAGAAACTAATAAGACCCAGTTTATTTTATCTATAGGTATTAACCTCTTCATCAATAAAGTATCCTAACTTAGCAATTCTTTTTTTTTTGTAAGCCGAAAACATAAACTTAGTGGAACTCAACCTGAAGATCAAACTATACATTTACACAAAAGATACATACTATATATATATATGTTTAGATACATAACATAAGTAATTAAATACATCAACAGTTAGCAAAAGAAAGCAGAAGCTTTACATGCCCAAAAAGATATATATAGACTGCCACCAAGGCTACAAAAAGTATCATGCTCCTAACAAATTACTGAGAAGGAGCCTTAGAGGGGTCCTCCTTAGGTTCCCCCATAGGATCCTCCTCAGAAGAGGAAATCCTCACAAGAGCAACAAATTCATGAGTAGGAGCTCGTGTAGAGGATAGGAACGAATCCTCGTGTGGAGTATACTCGCGTTCACCTTACACCTAATGTATCAGCATGTAGAACTCCAGCGATACAGCGACATCAAAAGAGAAAACATGTGGATCATAACGAGCCCAAGCCAAAGATACGACCATATCTCCCACGTGGATGAAGCGCTCGGTGATCAAGTCGACGTGCCAAGAGTCACCGCCTTTGTGGAACCTCAATCTGGCATACCCAAGAAAACCTCACCGAGATGCCATAGCCAAGCAGAAGACTAACTCGCCCCAAAACCAGGAAACTTAGGCTCTTTCTCGCCTCGATTTTTTAAGAAGCATAGATATAAACAGAATAACAGAATACAGAAAAGAGGTGAGATATCTAACATCAATACCAGTTATAGCTGTAAAGAACCAGAAATGGCACATGATGCCATACAGCATGGCAAACATAATAAATAACATCAGGATTAAGATGATAAACAATTTGAGGATACAGATAGTCATAACATTATTAAAAGAAACAGTTCCATAATCATATATATTTATGCCACATAAATATGTTGACAGACTATGCACATGCACAAGGTACCAAAATTCTACTCCATGGAGCTAAACACAACATCGGAGAGAATGATCATGGAGACATGCCTGTATCTCATTAGCCTCAAATCAAGTGCTTTCAATATCAACAAATTGCGCAACGTGGCTTATATAAGGCATTCTTCACAAGATCGCGATATAGGACAGTATCTCGTTCTGGATCGTCGGTGCGTTTGCATCGGTCTGTCCCACGGCACAGAGGAGCTACCAACTGTTCATTGTGAGATACCCATACCCCAACGTCCCTAAGGTTAACAAGTGACCTACACTAGTCTATTCACACCCCTACATAGGTGTGATTCATCTCCTAGGCATACAGCCTTACAAATAGAGTCCAACAGATTTTTACAATGCATGATGACTCGATGCACATATATATAGATATTCAATAATAGTATGACTTGGCCATGATTACACGTCACATTAGGCCCAATCAATTATCAATAATCCTTGGTCCCACTTATGGACCCACAACAAGTCATTGTCCAAATCTCAAGGGTGAAAACATACTTTTTAAAGTTTGATATGAAAGTTATGCCTTAATTTCATTATTATTAATTTTTCTATTAACCTCTCTAGGGAAATTCTCTAGTATTTTTCATTCAATCCTTATTAATTTTAATTAAATAAGTTCTTTCCTTTGTTTTTAGACCAAACTCATTTAGAATAATCATTTTAAGTTTCTCAAAACCTAACTCACACTCATGTTCTATCTTTGGCCCAAAAATCACTTTAGACAATAGGATAAAACTTTGTTCTTTGTTCTTTCCATATTATGAATTTCTAATTAAGTATCTACTCATTTAATTAAATAAGTTTTAGCTTGATACAAAAGTCTCACATTGAGTGCCCAATGAGGCCGTGAGCCTCCAAGGGACTAGGAATCCAACATTTTTCATCACCTCTCTAACCACTCATCATTTAATTGCTTAAGCCCCAAATTAGCACAAAAGTTCCATCTTGGACCCATCAAAGGCCCTCTTGGCCGTGAGCCTCCAAACCAAAGGGGTAAGAATCCTTTGCTTTCCATACATACATCCAAGCATCCAATGCATTCCAAGTCCATCAAGTTACACAATAGCAAGTATTAAAGTCATACAACACAACCAATCACAACATTACCAAAAATCACACAACAAAGTGAGCAACTCACACATGGATTCTTCACCATCAACACAAAAATGTGTTCCTCATCACCATGATAGGTTGAAAATGATGATCTCCCTCTTACCTAAAGAGACAATAAAAGAAAGCAAACTCCTTGACGCTTCCTTGCAATTTTTGTCCACCACCACCAACGAAACCCTAGGATAGTCAAACTCACACAATCAATAACCAAAACTTGAAAAGAGGAGTCCTTGATCATAAAGGTGACCAAGGATGACAAAAATGAGAAGAGAATAGATGAAAATCAAGAACTTTACCTCAAAGCTTCAAGTTTTAGGGCTTGGTAGAAAGTGATGAAGAAGGAAGAATCAAGAGATGATCACCAAAGAGAAAAGCTTCCATGTGACAAGGAGATTCAAGAACCAAGGTTGGTTGGAGGGAACAAAGATAGATGGACAAAATGGTGTGTATGGCCGTGAGAATGGAGAGGAAGAATGGAGAAGAGGAAGTGTGAGAGAGAAAGGAGAAAAGTGAGAGTGAAAAGTGATGAAACTTTTTTTTTTGAAACAGTAAAGTGAAAAGTGAATGTGTGGTAAAGTGAAAAGATGATAGTTGGTGTCATCTTTCCCTCCAATAGCCGTGGAGTCCAAGGAGGAGAGAGGAAATGTGAAGCTTCCTTGAGAAGCTTAGTATAAGGTTTCCTTGAGAAGTTTTGCACACTTTTTGAAAAAGTCAAAGGTGATGTCATGGTGATGATGTCATCTTGGTGATGTCATTCAAGTGCTCTCTAGAAAAGATGACTAACACTCTGCTAAAACTATTATCCAGTGGACAAAGGTTACAGTTAGCAAAAATAATATTTATCGTCCAACGGATAATAAAATGTTATCGCGATTTTATTTATCAGATAAAATCTCAAAAAATGAAAACTTCGTAAACTGTGTCCGGCCTCGGGTTAAGTAAAATCCCCTGTTGACCTTTTCACAATTCAAAGTTTTTGGCATCGAGGAAAATATTTTATTTTTTTGGTTATGCCTAGCACGCACGTAAAATGAAAAATATATTAAAATAATCAAAATCATCAAAATAATTTATAAAAATTCTCAAAAATCACAAATATTATAAAAAGCATATATAACAGAAAACAAGAAGTTTTCGGGGTGTTACACCTTATAAAGTGGAGATCTTGATTCATTGTAGACAAGAGGTTAGCACAATAAATGCTTGAACCTATTTACAAGTGTTGACGTTAGTGGATAACTAAAGGAACCATAATATAACTAGATATATAACTTTAAAAGAACTTTGAATGTTGTATTTTCTGATTGGAACCTCCATTATGCATGGATTCTAATTGAGTTATAAAAAGAAATAATCTTGACCTTAATTTATATACCAAGAGTGGATCTCCTAGCCCAGTGAAATCCTTTTTAATTGTGTACAAGTTTTATTACCTTTATTATTATGACAAATCCTTTCCTTACCTCAGAGAATTTTTCTTCATCAATTCTCTATGGATCGACCTCGGACTCTCGAGAACTTATTACTTGAGATAACTTGCACTTGGGTTTGCAACATATCAATTCGCATCAAGTTTTTGGCGCCATTGCCAGGGACTTGATTTGAAGAACAAATTTAATGAGGTTTTCTTTCTTTAAGTAAACTTCACTATCTGGTATATTCTTTCCCTAATCTTTTAATTTTCTAGTTGTATCATATTTAATGGCTGGTATTACCGCCTACTTGTTAATATTTGATGGCTGGTTTATACTGCCTACTTGTACATTTTCTTTTCTATTTTAAGTCACTTATTTATACTTAATTGGTATCGTGATTCAAATTCTAGTCATTTGGTTAAAATTAATCCTAGTACTTTACATATTGATTTGTTTGAATCATAATCACACACATTAAACACAATGACTAAAAATGAAAGTGTACATGATGAATTTGAAAATCAACCATTGTGAACCATACGTGAATATTTGCAACCATCTCAAAATTTTAGTCCATCATATTTTATCTTTTCACTCAATGCTAACAATTTTAAATTTAAGTTGGGTATAATTTCATTATTTCCTAATTTTCATGATTTAGAATCTGAAAGCCTATATTTACATCTAAAATAATTTGAGGAAGTATGTATCACTTTCATTGATCAAAAGTACACTGAAGAGATTGTTAAACTTAAATTGTTTCCTTTTTCTTTAAAATATAAAGCAAAAATTTAGCTTAACGCTTTGAAACCAAGATTAATTGACGCATGGAAAGAAATGCAAAGTGAGTTTTTTTTAAAAAAATTTCCAACACATAAAACCAATGCTTTGAAAAGACAAATCTAATTTTTTTTCCAAAATTCAATTGAAGCATATTTTCAATGTTAGGAATGTTTTAAAGATTTGTTAAATTCTTGCTCACATCATGGTTTTAAAAAATGACGCACTATAAGCTTCTTTTATGAAGGGTTAATACCTGAAACTAAATAATTTGTGGAAACAATGTGCAGTGGCAAATTTTTTCATAAAGAACCTGAATAAGCTTTAGAATATTTAGACCATTTGGCTGAGAATTCTCAATCTTGGCATGATACTAATCCTTCTGAAAATTCAGTTAGATCCAACCTTGCAAATGCTAGTAAAGGAAAATATCACCTTAGTCAAGAAGAAGATCTAAATGCTAGGTTCACCAGTTTGACTAGAAAGATTGAAGCCATGGAATCATGGAAAGTAAAAGAAATCAAATTTGTGTAAAGTGAAGAAATTTGTGACATTTGTGATGAATTAAGACACTCAACAACTGAATGTCCAAAAATTCTCATTTTTAAAGAAGTTGTGTATGAGCAAGTAAATGCAATGAACAATTTTAAAAAGTCATTCATCTCTTCCTTTTCAGATTCATACAATCTGGAATGGAGAAATCACCCGAACTTCAGTTGGAGGACTAATAATCAGGCATAATTTATGCAACCACCACCTCCTCAAGAACAACTGGATTCTCAAAATTCTCAAGGATATGCACCTTACATCCCACCATATAAGAAAAACCTTCAAGGAAAAAGTAAGAGGCCATTAATAACCAAAACACTCAAGCCATGATTGACATAAAAGACACTCTTGTTAAATTTGCTTCTGCAGTCACCACTTACGAGAAAGGAAAATTTCCTTCTCAACCTCAATCGAATCCCAAGGGTCAGTATAGTCTAAATGAGGGTAGTTCAGAAAGCCAACAAATAGATTAAGTCAAGTCAGTGATAACTCTTAGGAATTGAAAGATTATTGAAAAAAAATCTTGAACCTTGTGAGAGAGATGATGAATCAATCTCCCAAGATAAGGAAGAGATTGATAAGCTACCTGGCCAAAAGGAGACCGAACTCTCACCTTCACCCCCATTTCCTCACGCATTAAACAATACAAGGAAATTGAACCACAACACTAAAATTTTTGAAATTTTTAAACAAGTGAAGGTCAATATTCCTCTGTTAGATGCTATCAAACAAGTTCCTTCTTATACCAAATTTTTGAAGGATTTGTGCACTGTTAAAAGGAAATTAAATGTGAAAAAGAAAGCCTTTTTGGCTAAACAAGTAAGGTTCATTCTTCAGAATAACAATGTCCTGAAATATAAAGACCTTGGTTGTCCTATAGTTTCATGCATTATTGGAGAACATAAAATTGAACAAGCTTTACTTGATCTTGGTGCTAGTGTTAATTTGCTTCCATATTTAGTTTATTAGCAACTCAACTTGGGTGAGTTAAAACCAACTTCTGTAACTCTTCTACTTGCTGATAGATCAGTTAAAATTCCAAAAAAAATAGTAGAAAATGTGTTGGTACAAGTTGATAAATTCATATATCCTGTAGATTTTATTGTCTTGGAAACTGAACTTATGGTTAATAGTTGCAAGTCAATTCCTGTTATTTTAGGTCGCCCATATTTAGCAATATCTAATACTTTGATAAATTGCAGAAATGGAGTGATGAAGCTAACATTTGGAAATATGACACTGGAGCTTAATGTTTTCAACATATACAAACAAGCACAGGAAGTCCATGATGAAAATGAGGAAGTTGAAGGGATTGAGGCCATTGTAAATCATCATCTTCAAACCAGGAGTTCTTCTGACCCATTTCTAGAAACCCAAGTTGTTGAGATAAAATCCATCTCCCTTTCTAATCCTTGTTATGAGAAGAATTTATTTTAATTTTGTTGCTTTCTTTTTGTAGTTCTTTGTGACACCAGTTAAATTGTGGATAACGGTACTCCGTGGCTCTCAAGTCAGTTTATTTTTTAGTTTCTTATAATAACTGATTCATTCTCCTTTAAAATGGGTGTCATTCTCTCGAATTTAAGAAAATATTTTCCTTTTCTTCCTTAAAATGCTCTAACAATAATCTACAATGCTAGGTGTGAAAGATTGAGACTGTTAATGCATAAGGGCATCCCAAAAGATATATGCTAGATAATCGAAGCAAAGGTCCATTTAGAAGGTGAATCCTCAAATTCATTTGCCTTATACGTGCCGGATCTCGATAAAAGTTTGTATTCTAAAAAGAGAAGAGCAAAAAGAATGCAAGTTTATCACAAATGTGCACAATGGAATTGTAACAAGCGATGTCATTCTTTAGAGATGGTTTTCGCAAACCGAGAAGATAAAATATACTTTATTAAGAATGGACTGAGTAAGGAATCATTAGATGATATTTTATTGATTCTTGAGACGCATTCTTGTGGAGTTGTGCATCGTGAACTTCATAATTTGTGGAATATCTTCAGGGACAAACATAAACATTACAGTCTTGGGAATCTGACTCTAAAAGACCCTATTTACCAATTTATAAGAAAATTTGATGGGAAGCTTATCCTCGACTCATAGAAGGAATTTAAATAGTTCTTGGATGTAAAACCAGAGGAAATGTGAGCCATAATCACAACAACATATATGTTATTATGTTGTTCATCTTCAAAAAAAAAGGGGAAGGTGAAACTTCGGTTGTATTTTGGTCTTTAATTAGACCATGAGCCTTGGGTAGATGTCCGTCTTGTCATAATAGACTCAGGAGGAGTCCTTCGCACGCCGGTCTGTAAATAAGGTTCATGTGCCATGCTCTGTAGAGAGCCAGGTGCTATATTCCCAATTCTTGGAAGCTAGGCTCTGTAGCTCTGTTAGACCGAAAGAGAAGTCCCGTCTTTGTTGTGAACATAAACAGCTACTGAGCATTATCTTGTACTTAACTGTATAAGCTCTGATGCGTCAGGTCATGCCAAGGGTATCGAGCACTCATGAATGCCAAATTATATGCTCTAATGAGTACACGACTTCCTAGGGTATAATTCTAGCCTAGGCAGAGATCTGAAGCCATGCCTTGTGAGGATGGACTGCACTCATGACGCGCAGTATAAAGATACGCTATGACAACTGTACTGTTGACACACAGTATAAAGATCTGAAGCCATGCCTTGTGAGGATTGACTGCACTCCAGTTTTGAACTAGTTCCAACTCTCGTTTTCTTTCAAAGAAATAAAAAATTAAAAAATAAAATAATAATAATAAAAATAAAAAAATTCTATATTTCTTAATTTTAAACTTTTCTGACAATAGCCAACCTACTTATATAGGTGTTATAATTACATTTTTCATTCTTTTTCCTATTTAAACACCATTTTCTTCATTTTCATCCAACTCATAATTATTCAAAGGGAGGGTGAGTGTAGAAATGGAAAGAGCTTCTGCTCATTGATTTACAAATATTTGTGTATTTTGTGGGTCAATTTTTAGGAATGTAACATCTTGAAAATTATTTGTTTTATCATAAATAATTATTTTTCAATATTTGTGATTTTTAGAATTTTTCTGAATTTTTTCAGAAATATCAAATATTTTAATATATTTCTCATTTTACGTGCACACTGAGCAGAGTCAGTGCAATACCCCAAAAATTATTTGTTTTGTGATGAATAGTCATTTTCTATTATTTGTGATTTTTAAGAATTTTTATGGATTTTTCTGGAAACATTGAATATTTTAATATATTTCTCATTTTACGTGTGCGCTGAGCAAAATCGGGAAAATGAAATATTTTCCCAAGGCTGGTATACTTTGAATTATGGGAACGTCGACGGGAGATCTTACTAAACCCGAGGCTGGACACAGTTTACGAGATTTATGTTTTTTGAGATTTTATCTGATAAATAAAATTGCTGTACTGTAAAATTATCCAATGAACAATAAATACTATTTTTATTAACTGTAACTTTTGTTCATTGAAAAATAGATCTAGTAGAGTGTGAATCATATTTCTAGAGTGTTCACTTTATGTGATCACATCACATGTCACTTTATTGAGAAGCATGCGAAGCTTCTCAAGGAAGCCTCACGGAAGCTTCCTACCAAGCTTCTCAAGGAAGCTACACACTCCCTCTCTCCTCCCACACACCACACGGCTGCATGGCCTTTTTGGAGCCAAATATATGCTTTCACTTAATTAAGTTTTCTATTCTAATTTCAAAAATAAAAGTTATCATCATTTTCTACTATGAACTTCTCTCTCTACACTCATCTTTCTCTCATTTTCTTCTCCTTCTCTCTACCACCCACACGGCCTCACTCCCTCTCTATGCCTCCTTGATCACAAAAAATTCAAACAACCACATTTCCTTATTTCCATTGCATTCTAAACACCTTTCTAGTTGAAGATTTCTTGAAAAGCTTCCATCTTCATCATCTTCTTCAAGCTTCAAGTTTGAAGCTTTAGGGTAAGATTCTTGGTTCCTCACTTTTTCATCTTCATTTTCATTTTCAAGGCCACCTTCATGACTATTTATTTTCTCTTTTTGAAGCATTGGTGTTGATTGGCTGAAGTTGAAATTTCTAGGATTTTGAAGCAGTGAAACTGAATTCATCAAGGAGCTACAAAGGAGATTCCTCTTCTTGTTTTCTCTTGGGTAAGAGGGAGATGATCCTCTTCAACCTCTCTTGGTAGTGAGAGACTTGATTTTGTGTTGTTTGTGTGGAACCCTTGTGAGGGTTACCCTATTTGATGTATGATTTTTGTGGTTATGAGTTGATTTTGCTTTGTTTAAATCTATTTGGTTGATTTTATATGTATATTGATGATCTTGGATAGATTGGAAACATGAAATGGAAATAAAAGTCCCTTGCTTTCCTCATGGAGGCTCACGGCCATGACCCCCAATTGGAGGGATCATGATTGAAATTTTGTGACCAAGATGGAAACATAATTAATCAAGTGAGTAAGATGTAATGGAGTTAAGAAAAATTTTAGGGTTACTACCCTTGAGAGGTCACGGCCTTTAGACCATGTTTAGGTCCAAAAGATATAATTTTTAGTTAACTTTGGGAATTCAATAATCAAGTAATAAGTAGTTAATAAGGTGATGGAGAGAAATTTAATTGATAACCTAAAAGTGAAACTTAATTAATTTTATAATTAGGAATTAATTAGGGACTCATAAAATGGAAAGAACCAAGAATGAAGTTTTATCCAAAAACTTAGAATAATTTTTTATTAATGTAAGACCATGTGCATAAGTAAGAATGTTGAATAACTCACTCTAAATCATTCTAAAGGAATTATGTTCAAAATTTAATGATGGAGTTATTTAATTAAAGTATTAATGATTAAATGAATAATATGAGAGGATTTCTCTAAAAAAGAAACTTATTAATAAGAATGTAGGAATTTAGGCATAATTCCATAATGTATCCTAAAAGTGTAATATATTATTTAAGGACTTAATAATATTTATTGTGAGTCCATCAGTGAGACCAAGAATGTATTGATATTTATCTTAGCAAAATTGTGGCATGACATGGAAAGTACATTATTGTGAATATACATGGTATGTGCATTGAGTCATCATGCATTGTGAAAGTCTGATGGACTGTTGTTAAGGCCATGTTACCTAGGAGATTGAACACACCTTAGTGCGGGTGCGAGTAGACTAGTGTAGGTCATAATGTTGACCTTGGGAGCGTCGGGGTGCGGGTACCTCACAATAGACAGTTGGTAGCTCTTCTATCCGTGGGGTAGACCGATGTAAACACACTGATGATCCAAACCGAGACACTGGCCTATATTGCGATCTAGTGAAGAATGTCTTGTACAATGCCTCGATGTGCACGTGGATAAATTGATGAATTATAGCACTTTGGTCGTGGCAGCTGAGTTACAGATATGTCTCTTGATCTTTCTCTCTGAATGTTTGTGTCTAGCTCCATGGAGTAGGATTTTGATATCGTATGCATGTGCATAGTGAGTCAATATCTTGTCTGGCATTTAATTCTTATGATAATTGGAACTGTTAACTTACTGTTGTATAACTGCTTAGAATTGTTAAGTTGTTTAATATTTGCCCATTGATTACTGTTTATTACTCTTGTAATGCTATATGGGTGTCCTATGCCGTTTTGTTTCTTTATTGCCATAATTGGTAATGAATGTAGGATGTCTCACCTCTTTTCTGTATTGCTACTATTTCTGTCTATATTTATGCTTCTTCGAAGATATCGGCGAAGAAAGAGAAGTACACGAGTTCCTGAGTTTTTGGCCTGACTTTGAGTAGTACCTGCTTGATCATGATGACCCGTCTGCAAGGCTTTTTGGGATATGTATGACTAACTTTTCTTGGAGGTCTAGATTACTGGCATTTCAACCTAGCTACGGATTGCTGTGTTTACCTTGGGGATGTGATAGCGTCGCTAGCTTAGGGGTGATATGATCCGCCTATCTTTGCCTATAGTGTTCGTTTGCATTTAGAATTTTATTTGCCCATTAGGGATATGTGGGGTGAACGTTATTACTCCCTACAGGAGGATTCATTCTTCTCTACTGCCGAGCCCTAGCCCGTAATTCGGTGGCTCCGATGAAGGTTTCCTCTGACGAGGAAGACCTTGAGGAGGATCCTAACACGATTTCTTCTCTTTCTTCTTAGGGGCTTATACTGTCGATAGTCACTGATGGCTATCTGTGTTCTTTTGGGGCCTGATGATTTTATCTTTTTGGTGGCTATACATGTATAATCTTTTGGGGCATGCATAATTTTGCTTTTTGTATATCAGGTGTTGTAACTAAACAAGTTCAATATAATGAATATATATATATATATATATATATATATATATATATATATATATATATATATCCATGTTGTTCGAATATATGGTTTGCTTTATTTTACCCTTTGCTGTAACTACGTCTCGTAACTATATTTTAATATTACTTTATAACAAAAAAATATATTCGCTAAATTATTTATACGTTTTCAACCAAGCAAGTTTATTTATAATATAATGAATCGAGTCTTAATTTATACTTTGGTTTTTCACATCATAAATAATGATGTGACATTCCCTCTCAAAAATGGGTGTTACATTAAGTTGGTATTAGAGCCCCAGTTTATGTTTTCTTTGGGTCTTTGTGGTTAGGTCTGACTTGTTTGTGTTGTGTGATTCTCTGTGATTGGTATTCTGAAAAGGGTACATCTAATTCTTCATTATGTGTTTCAGTTAGTATTACTTGAAAGAGCGAAATGGCACGAGGCAGAGATATGGCAACAGCGATTGAAGTGATGCAAAGAATGCCAGAAGTTATTGCCCAACAAACTAATAGAGCTGCCCAACAACAAGAGAGGGCTGCTCAACAGCTCGAAGCTACGGCTGATACACAAAATTTGGCAGAGTTCCATCGCCACAACCCTCCTCAGTTTAAAGTAGAATTTGATCTAGAGAAAGCTAGTTTGTGGATCAAGGAGCTGGAGAAAATCTTCAGAGGCATGAACTGTGCCAACGACAAGAAGGTAACTTATGCTACTTTTAAGCTGATTGGGGATGCTGAAGAGTGGTGGAACGGGACATAGAGAGTGTTAGAAGCTGAAGGTCGCGCAATCACTTGGGAGGTATTCAAGAATAAGTTCTTGGAGAAATATTTCCCCGCGAGCACCAGGCATGCAAAAGAAATAGAGTTCCTCAGCTTGAGGCAAGGAAACTTGCCTGTCAGTGAATACGTCACAAAGTTCAAAAACCTATCCAAGTTTTTGACATATTTTCAGCACCAGCCAGACGAGGTATGGAAATATCAAAAGTTTGAGGAAAGATTGAGGCACGAAGTGAAAAGAGCAGTTATCACCTTAAAGATTAACCAATTTTTAGAGCTATTAGATACGTGTTGTTAGGTGGAAGCTTTGGATCAAGCTTGAGACACAAGAAATTGAAACTTTGGATCTGCTAGGTTCCAAAGAAGAGGCAAAAACAACGTAAACCATTTCCAAAAGAAGCCTTATTCTCGAACACTAGGAAATCAACAGCAAACATCTGGTAGAGGTTCTAGTGGAGGTTCTGGTGGGAAACGAACCGGACAGAATGTGGCATTTTCTTCGAAATGTTTGAAGTGTGGGAAGGATCACGCAACAAGAGACTGCACCATCAAAGGGATCATCTATTTCCCATGTGGGAAGCCTGGACATGTCTCCAGAGACTACAGCCAAGCTAAGGCTGAGCTTTCAGTCAACGTCGAACGAGCTACAAAGCCACAGGCAAGGGGTCGAGTCTATACCATGAGTGGAGCTGAAGCCTCTAAATCTGAAGATCTGATACAGGGAGAAGGTGCCATAGGAGGTAATCTTTTAATTATACGTATGACTCTAAGGTAACCTACTCTTTCATTTCTTATGATTGTGTGCGATGACTTAGTTTACCTGTGTCTTCCTTACCTTTTGACATGACTGTTTCTACTCCCACTGATAAACCTGTTGTTACTACCAAAGTCTATTTGACTTGTTCTTTGATTGTTGAGGGTCGAATCTTTTCTGTTGATTTGATCTGTTTGTCCCTTTCTCAGTTAGATGTAATTTTAAGAATGGATTGGTTATCTTCCAACCATATCCTATTGGATTGCTTTAGTAAAACCATAGTTTTTCCCATAGATGAGGATTCTAGATTTTTTACGACGAACCAAGTTCGAGCTTTCTTGAAAGAAGGAGCTCAAGGATACATGCTATTGTCTTCCTTGAAGGTTGAGAGCGAGGCTAATGTGAATGCAATTCCAGTGATTAACGAGTTCCCTGAAGTCTTTCCTGATGATGTACCTAGTTTACCGTCGAAGCGGGAAATAGAGTTCACTATTGACCTTGTACCTAGATCTGGTCTTGTATCTATAGCGCCTTATAGAATGTCACCATCAGAGTTAGCCGAGCTTAAGAAGTAGTTGGAAGAGCTCTTGGAAAAGTAGTTCGTTAGACCCAGTGTGTCACCTTGGGGAGCACCAGTGTTGCTAGTCCGAAAGAAGGATGGTACCTCGCGATTGTGTGTGGACTATCACCAACTAAATAAGGTCACAATCAAGAATAAGTATCCACTTCCGAGGATAGACGACCTAATAGATCAACTAAAAGGAGCAACATTGTTCTCTAATATCAATTTGCAATCGAGTTACCATCAAATTTGAGTAAAAGCGGAGGATATTCCCAAGACGGCATTTTGTACTTGATACAGTCATTACGAATATCTTGTGATGCTGTTTGGTGTAACGAATACACCTGCGATATTCATGGACTACATGAACAGGATCTTTCGTCCTTACTTAGACAGATTCATGTCTTCATTGACGACATTCTGATCTACTCTCAAAATTAGGAGGATCATGCTGAACATCTCAATATAGTTCTCCAAATTCTGAAGGAGAAGAAGTTATATGCCAAATTATCGAAGTGTGAATTTTGGCTGGACGAAGTCAAGTTTTTGGGCCATGTAATCTTGAAGGAAGGGATTGTAGTGGATCCGTCAAAGGTGGAAGCAGTTCTACAATGGGAACGGTTGAAGACAGGGACAGAAATCTGAAGCTTTGTGGGTTTGGCTGGATACTATCGAAGGTTCATTGAAGGATTCTCTAAAATTGTAGGACCTCTCACTCAACTCACAAGAAAGAACTAAGCCTTTGAATGGACTAATGCTTGCGAAGAAGGTTTCCAAGAATTGAAGAGATGACTAACTACTTCACCAGTGTTAGTTCTACCTGATCCGAATGAACCCTTCGAAGTGTACTGCGATGCTTCATATCAAGGATTAGGAGCTGTGCTTATACAAAATGAAAAAGTGGTGGCTTATGCTTCGAGACAGTTGTGAGTGCATGAGAAGAACTATCTAACACATGACTTGGAGTTAGCAGCTATAGTTTTTGCCTTAAAGATATGGAGACACTTCCTGTATGGGGCGACATTCGACGTCTTTAGTGATCACAAGAGCTTGAAGTACTTATATGATCAAAATGAGTTGAATATGAGACAGTGCAGGTGGTTGGAATTTTTAAAAGATTATGATTTTTGACTTCTGTACCACCTTGGAAAGGCCAACGTCATGGCAGATGCATTGAGTAGGAAGATGCTCAGTATCTCAGCCATGATGATCAAGGAAAAAAAATTTGATAGAGCAATTCAGAGATGTATGGTCTTTCATGGAATTAGCACTAGGAAAAATTTGCATGAACATGGTTATTATCTCAAGCGAATTAATGGAAGACATCCGAGAAAAGCAGAAAATTGATAAGTTTTTGCAAGAAGAAAGAGAATTAATGAGGCAGGGCAATGCGATGACATTCGAGGAAGGAACAAATGGAATTCTAAGGTTCCGAGGTAGAGTTTGTATACCCAGGGATCAGGAGCTTAGAAAGTATATTCTCAAACATGCTCACACAAGCAAGTTGAGTATGTACCTGAGGATAACTAAAATGTACCAAGACCTGAAAAAGTTATTTTGGTGGCATAGGATGAAGAGCGATATTACCAGATGTGTGTCTTCTTGTTTAGTTTGCCAGAAAGCAAAAATAGAACATCAAAGACCGTCAGGACTGTTGCAACCTCTATCTATTCCTGAATGGAAGTGGGATAGTATTACGATGGATTTTGTGGTTGGATTATTGATGACCAGAAAAGGTTATGACTCAATATGAGTAATCATTAATCGACTCACGAAGTCAGCACACTTCCTACCGATCAACATAAGATACAACATGGAGAAACTGACCCAGCTGTACATCGGTGAGATCATTAGGCTACATGGTGTGCCTACTAGTATTATTTCGGATAGGGATCCAAGGTTCACCTCAAAGTTTTGGCAAGGTTTGCAAGAAGTATTGGGAACAAAGCTACGATTGAGTTCTGCTTACCATCCACAGACTGATGGGCAATCGGAAAGGACGATCCAATCATTGGAGGATTTACTCAGGGCTTACACTTTAAAATAGACTGGAAGTTGGGATGAAGTTTTACCATTGGTAGAGTTCTTCTACAACAACAGTTTTCATTCAAGCATAGGAATGGCACCCTATGAAGCTCTGTATGGATGACGGTGCCTGATACCTTTGTGTTGGTACCAAGATGGAGAATACCTTACTGTTGGACCTGATATTATACAGCAGATGACTGAGAAGGTCAAGATGATTTAGGAAAAGATGAGGACGGCTCAAAGTCGACAAAAGAGTTATGCGGACAGGAGAAGAAAGCCTCTTGAGTTTGAGGAAGGCGAGCATGTATTTTTGAAAGTCACGCCAACGACTGGGGTTGTCCGAGTTCTGAAATCTAGAAAACTTACTCCCAAATTCCTTGGACCTTACCAAATTCTTTGTCGGATAGGTCCAGTAGCTTACCAGATAGCCTTACCACCTTTTCTTTCAAACCTTCACAATGTCTTTCATGTGTCACAACTATATAAATATATCCCAGACCTGAACCATGTCATGACACTGGACACAGTACAATTGAAAGAGGACTTAACCTATGAGGCACCTCTTGTAAAGATTGAAGATAGGAGAGTAAAATAACTTAGAGTAAAGGAAATCTCATTAGTGAAAGTGATTTAGAACGAAAAGACCGGAGATGCAACATGGGAATTGGAAGACAAGATGAAGGAGCAACACCCACAACTGTTCTAAGGTATTAAAATTTTGAGGACGACATTTCTTTTTAGAAGGGGAGAGTTGTAACACCCCAAAAATTATTTGGTTCATCATAAATAATCATTTTTCAATATTTGTGATTTTTGAGAATTTTTTTGGATTTTTTCAGAAATGTCAAATATTTTAATATATTTCTCATTGTATGTGCACGCTGAGCAGAGTTAGTGTAACACCCCATAAATTATTTGTTTCATGATGAATAGTCATTTTCTAATATTTGTGATTTTTGAGAATTTTTGTGGTTTTTTTTTAAAATATTGAATATTTTAATATATTTTTCGTTTTGTGTGCACATTGAGTGGAGCCAGGAAAATGAAATATTTTTTTGAGGCTGGTAAACTTTGAACTATGGAAACGTCGACGGGGGATCTTACTAAACTTGAGGCTGGGCACAGTTTACGAGGTTTACGATTTTTGAGATTTTATCTGATAAATAAAATCGCTGTACCATAAAATTATCCGATTAATAATAAATACTATTTTTATTAACTGTAACTTTTGTTCACTGAATAATAGCTCTAGTAGAGTGTTAATCATTTTTCTAGAGTGTTCACTTTATGTGATCACATCACTTTTCACTTTATTGAGAAGCGTGCGAAGCTTCTCATGGAAGCCTCAAGGAAGCTTCCTACCAAGCTTCTCAAGGAAGCTACACACTCCCTCTCTCCTCCCACACACTACATGGCTGCATGGCCTTTTTGGAGCCAAATATGTGCATTCACTTAATTAAGTTTTCTATTCTAATTTCAAAAATCAAAAGTCATCATCATTTTCTACTATCAACTTCTCTCTCTACACTCATCTTTCTCTCATTTTCTCCTCCTTCTCTCTACCACCCACACGGCCTTACTCCCTCTCTATGCCTCCTTGATCACAAAAATTTCAAGTAATCATATTTCCTTAATCTCCATTACATTCTAAACACCTTTCTAGTTGAAGATTTCTTGAAAAGTTTCCATCTTCATCATCTTCTTCAAGCTTCAAGTTTTAAGCTTTAGGGTAAGATTCTTAGTTCCTCACTTTTTCGTCTTCATTTTCATTTTCAAGGCCACCTTCATGACTACTTATTTTCTCTTTTTGAAGCATTGGTGTTGATTGGTTGAAATTGAAATTTCTAGGGTTTTGAAGGAGTGAAACCAAATTCATCAAGAAGCTACAAAGGAGATTCCTCTTCTTGTTTTCTCTTGGGTAAGAGGGAGATGATCCTCTTCAACCTCTCTTGGTAGTGAGAGACTTGATTTTGTGTTGTTTGTGAGGAACCCTTATTAGGGTTACTCTCTTTGATATATGATTTTTGTGGTTATGGGTTGATTTTGCTTTGTTTAAATCTATTTGGTTGATTTTATATATATATTGATGATCTTGGATGGATTGGAAACATGAAATGGAAATAAAAGTCCCTTGCTTTCCTCATGGAGGCTCACGACCATGACCCCCAATTGGTGGGATCATGATTGAAATTTTGTGACCAAGATGGAAACATAATTAATCAAGTGAATAAGATGTATTGGAGTGAAGAAAAATTTTAGGGTTACTACCCTTGAGAGATCACGGCCTCTAGGCCATTTTTAGGTCCAAAAGATGTAATTTTTAGTTAACTTTGGGAATTCAATAATCAAGTAATAAGTAGTTAATAAGGTGATGGAGAGAAATTTAATTGATAACCTAAAAGTGAAACTTAATTAATTTTATAATTAGGAATTAATTAGAGACTCATAAAATGGAAAGAATTAAGAATAAAGTTTTATCCAAAAATTTAGAATAATTTTTAATTAAAGTAAGACCATGTGCATAAGTAAGAATGTTGAATAACTCACTCTAAATCATTCTAAAGGAATTAGGTTCAAAATTTAATGATGGAGTTATTTAATTAAAGTATTAATGATTAAGTGAATAATGTGAGAGGATTTCTCTAAAAGAGAAACTTATTAATAAGAATGTAGGAATTTAGGCATAATTCCATAATGTATCATAAAAGTGTAATGTATTATTTAAGGGCTTAATAATATTTATTGTGGGTCCATGAGTGAGACCAAGAATGAATTGATATTTATCTTAGCCAAATTGTGGCATGACATGGAAAGTACATTATTATGAATATACATGGTATGTGCATTGAGTCATCATGTATTGTGAAAGTCTGATGGATTATTATTAAGGCCATGTTGCCTAGGAGATTGAACACACCTTAGTGCGGGTGCGAGTAGACTAGTATAGGTCATAATGTTGACCTTGGGGGCATCGGGGTGCGAGTACCTCGCAATGGATAGTTGGTGGCTCTTCTGTCTGTGGGGCAGACCGATGCAAACGCATTGACGATCTGAACCGAGACACTGTCCTATATCGCGATTTAGTGAAGAATGTCTTGTACAATGCCTTGATGTGCACGTGGATAAATTGATGAATTATAGCACTTTGGCCGTGGCAGCCGAGTTACAGACATGTCTCCTGATCTTTCTCTCTGAATGTTTGTGTCTAACTCCATAGAGTAGGATTTTGATATCGTATGCATGTGCATAGTGAGTCAATATCTTGTCTGGAATTTAATTCTTTTGATAATTGGAACTGTTACCTTACTATTGTATAACTACCTGGAATTGTTAAGTTGTTTAATATTTGCCCATTGATTACTATTTATTACTCTTGTAATGCTATGTGGGCATCCTACACTGTTTTGTTTCTTTACTGCCATAATTGGAAATGAATGTAGGATGTCTCACCTCTTTTCTATATTTCTACTATTTTGTCTATATGTTTCTTCAAAGATGTTAGTGAGGAGAGAAAAGTACATAAGTTCCTAAGTTTTTAGCCTGACTTTGACTAGTACCTGCTTGATCATGACGACCCGTCTGCAAGGCTTTTTGGGATATGTGCGACTGACTTTTTTCAGAGGTCTGAATTGCTGGCATATCAACCTAGCTACGGATCAGTGTGTTTACCTTGGGGATGTGACAGTGTCGCTAACTTGGGGGCGATATGATCTGCCTATCTTTACCTGTAGTGTTCGTTTGCATTTGGTATTTTATTTGCCCATTAGGGATATGTGGGGTGACCGTTATTATTCCCCATAGGAGGATTCATTCCTCTTTACTGCCCAAGCCCCTGCCTGTAATTCGGTGGTTCCGATGAGGGTTTCCTCTAACGAGGAAGACCCTGAGGAGGATCCTGACACGGTTCCTTCTCTTTCTTCTTAGGGGCTTATACTGTTGATAGTCACTGATGACTATCTGTGTTCTCTTGGGGCTTGATGATTTTATCTTTTTGGTGGGCTGTATATGTATAATCTTTTGGGGCATGCTTAGTTTTACTTTTTGTATATCAAGTGTTGTAACTAAATAAGTTCAATATAAGAAATATATATCAATATAATATATATATATATATATATATATATATATATATATATATATATATATATGAATATCCAAGTTGTTTGTAACACCCCAACTTTTGGGATAAATACGATATTGTCCTAAATATACTGTTTTGTAATTTCTGTGAGTAGTAAATTGATTTTGACTGTTTCGTGAGTGTATTTGACTGTTGTATGTGATTTGCTCCGAGTCAGGGAAATAGTAATTTTTTGGTCGAAAAAATCTTATTTTAATTATTCGAAGCTGGGGGATGTTATTAAACCCAATTCTGATTGATATGTATATTAATCTTTTAATTTTTAAGATTTAACTGTGCAATCAAATAATTTTGTATTATTATAATATTATTTTATTTGACAGTACCTACTGTCTCAAAAATAGTAGAAATCTGCTCTAAAATGACTATGGATCCTGAAAAGTCTTGGGACCCACGTTTAGAAAAGCAGTCAACGATTCTGGCTGGACTAGATTCTAAGCCAATAGGAACAAGTCAACGAAAGTGGCTTGACTATTTTAAACCAATAAGAAGTGGTCAAATAAAGAGGCAAAGACTTCTTTGTGGATCATTGGATGAAAAGCTTGATTAAGATACTTTTGATCATAACTGTTAATCAAATCAATGGTGTGAAAACAATTCTAGTTTAATCACTAAGTAATATCCACCTTAGATCAAATCAAGGGCTAGGAATTAAAGTTAAAATCAAAGGTTGAGATTGAGTCAAACATAGTGGCTTGACTTTATTTAGTAGCTAATTAAATCTAATTAGATTAATCTAATTACCTAATTGAGGAACTAAGTAAGTTAACCTAGTTATTGATTAGTTATAATCTAATTATTAATTAGATATCCTAATTTTATTTAGAAGCTATGATATATGTAATTATATATTTAATTAATTAGTTATGTAATTAGAATGTTAGTTAAGTGTAATTTGGGAACCTAACCTAATTAATTACCTATTTAATTAGCATGTGATTAGCTTTTAATTAAAATCAAACCAAGCCCTTAATCCTACTAATACCCCATGGCCAAGAGGCCAAAAATATCAAGTTCCACAAGTTTCTTGAACCATCCAAGTGACATAAGCCATGTGCTTCAAGTGTGAACACAAATGGATATTTACTATCCAAGTTAAACACTCAATCTCTCCTATACACTCACGACAGCCCCCTCCCATTTTACACTCAATATTCACTTTTACACTTATCTAAAAGCTTATTTTCTCTCCAAAAATCCCAAGAACTCAAGAACACTTTCCTTCCATTTTTCTCTCAAGTTTCGGCCTTCACCCTCAAATCCACTATCTATCTTCTATAATTTTATCTCTTAGCTTTTCCTAAACCTAAAGTATCTCCTAAACACTTTTCCTTTACAAGGTTTTGTCAAAAACCTACTCCTTCTAGTTCGAAATCCAAGCTTTTGTTTACTTCCCTAAGGGTAAGCTTTTGATTTTATGGTTTAAAATTTGATTTGTGATTTTCTAAACCATGTTTGTTCCATTGTTTTCCATTATGAAGCCTTGTATGTGATTTTGCTTATTGTTTAAGAATTTTAGGGATTTGTTTTGGAATCTACATGAAATTCCAAGGAGAGGAGGAGACTAGGAGATCCTTGTCTTCAAGAGGTAAGAGGGAGATTTAATCTCATCAACCTTGTATGGTGATGAGAAAATAGAATTGTATGTGTGTGAAGAATCCATAAGGATTCATTTGTGTGGTTGTTTATTGTTTTTCTTATTTGCAAGCATGTCTATAGCTTTAAAAATATATTGCATATGTTATAATTGTATGATTATTAAAGTAGGATGTGAATAACATATAAGGTTTGTATGAGTGTTCCAAAGAACACAATAGAGGCTCACGACTTCTCCAAGAAACAGAGAACCAAAATGTTCTCAACCCTTTTCTAAAACAATGATTTAATAAATTTAGGTAAATTAATGAATTTGAAAATGATTTAGGTTAATTATGGCCAACATGCCAATTAGTGTACATTTGAATTCCTAAGTTATTTTCTAAGGTAGGTTAAGTAGCAAATCAGAATTCTAAATTAGCAGAATTTATTATAAGCAAGAAATAAAGAAAATGCTTGAAAAATACTAACGTAGAGCTCACTCTATGAGTTTTGAAGCACGTTAGCAAGTTTCAAGGTGTAACTGTTGGGCAAGGTTAAAATGAACAGTAATTACAGAAAAACATCAAAAATATCATATACTAATTTTCTAGGCAAAATGTTGCCGAAATTTACTAAAATCAGACAAATAAAATGAAAAGATTCCATAATATATTTATAACGTAAGGAAAATATTCTACGTAGTTTAAAAGTACTAAATAAAGCCTATGCATTGTTAAAATAAAGACTTTAAGCTATATGGTTAAGAAAATAATTTAAAAATCTTACGCGATTGAGAAAATGATTTAAAAACATTATGCGATGTTGAAAAACATCAAAATATATTTATGCGATTTAAAAGCATTTGTAAAAGCGACGCGATTGTGAAAACATGATAAAATTTCTACGCGACTAATTGGAACAGTGAGTTTTACTATTGGGCCAAAGTGGTGGACTTGGACATGTTATGAGATAGTACTGTCAAGTGGAGACATACTATATTTTGGTATATTGAGACTGAGGGTATTTCATAAATATAGTAATATATTGAAACTAAGGGTATTTTGGTAATTCTTGATCATGCTTAGAGAGTTGTGTCAATTTGGTTGATAATTGGCGATTGGTTGACGAGACGAATTACACCGTGTTATGGGTGTGATAAGCGTAGTGTGGTTCATTATATGAACTTGGAGGCATTAGTGTGCGGAGAATTCCACATATGAACAATGGGTTACTCCTCTGGGCCGTGGTAATGAGCAACACACTAATGATCTCGACAAACGCTATTCTTAATCGAGATCTTGTGGAGACTATTTAGTACAATGCCTGTAGTACACGATGTATTGGACTGTGTACTGCTATACGATGTTTTGGACTGTGGGCTATAGACACGATGTTGGATAGTGTAATAGTTTGGTTGGGTAGCCTGAGGTACTATTAGTTCTTTTCGGATCATTCTCTCATATATCTGTGTTTAGCTCCATGGAGTAGGAGCGAGTCAGTGTGTGTTATCATTCATTATCTGCATTTTAATGTTTACTAATAATCTGTGATAAAATGTATGATGTGTTGATTTGATATACTGTATGTGATATGATGGTATGTATTATTGTGATATTTGTTTGTATTATCGTTTTCTTTATTGCCATGCTAGTAATGATGTAGATTGTCTCACCTCTCTATATGCTTTTCTCTATATTATTATTATATCTCCGTAAAGAGTTTGAGGAAGAGGAAGAGGAACAGCCTCTTGAGATTCAGTATCCAACGAGCGCCAGCCGAGTGAGCAGGGCGAGGACGGCGAGCTGATAGATCATCCCTACCATCTGGATTGATCCTGTGATCATGGCGTTGCCAGGATTCTTCGATTTTGTGAGACTTGATTTTCATGGAGGTTCGGAGGCCTGGCGTATGCGTGAGGATAGAGGATCAGTAGTCTACGTGGGACGTCTGACTGTGTCCCTGAGTAGAGAGTTTGATGGGGAGATTATATTTACTACTACTTTGTATTTACATCTTGAGTTGCCTCTAACTCTTAGGCATTATTGGGAAGGAATTTTTCTTGCGCCTAGCGAGCTTAGTAGTGAGTCAACAGCCCGGACTTGTGTTCGTAGAGCTATGGGACCTCCAGGATTTCTGTCATTTGATGATCTCTCTGAAGATGATCCATTGGAGGGTTAGAAAATCTTCGAGGTGCATTTGGGCAATGTTATGTTTTAGCTTTATGGTGACACTTTACTGCTTTGATAAATATTTGTAGTTGTAAATTATTTGTATACTTAAGACAAAATCGTATGTATATTATGGTGTGATTATGTTTTGCTTTATTTTGTATTTTGTGTTATTTTATTTAATGTTATAAGTATAAAAGGAAAAATTTTACCACTATCATTATTTATGTACCAAACGTTTTACAACTTGGGTAAGAATTTTATTTTATTTTATTTTATTGCATTAAAAATGTGACATCCCCACAAGGGTGTTACATTGTTCGAATATATAGTTTGCTTTATTTTACCATTTGCTGTAACTACGTCTCGTCACTATATTTTAATATTATTTTATAAAAAAAATATTTGCTAATTTATTTATACGTTTTCAACCAAGCAAGTTTATTTATAATATAATGAATCAGGTTTTAATTTATACTTTTGTTTTTCGCATCGTAAATAATGATGCTACTTTCGCTCTCAAAAAAGGGCGTTACAGGGAAGAGTACAGGGTTTTTAAATGTAGCAAGCACTCTTGGTCGAACACTTGCTGCAAGGAACATTCATGTAGTATATGGGGCAGGTAGCATTATGTTAATGGGGGCTGTATCAGTCTTAGCACATCTAAGAGGCAGTCAAGTTTTAGGTATCATTCGTAGAGCTTTAACTCAAAAGAACATCACTAGAAAGACAATTGGGGAGGAATTACAAGTATCAACTATGCATAAACGAATAAGGAAAATGCTTGAAAATTTTGATGCATTCATTGCCTTACCAGTGGCTAAGGTACTTTGACAGAAGTTTTTCAAGTTGTCTCTTGGGCCCAACTGAACATCCACTATAAACCCATAGGTTTGTTGAATGTTAATAATTTCTTTAATGGTTTGTTATCTTTTCTTGATCATGCTGTGGAACAAAACTTTATCACACATTCGGCCAGGAAGATCCTTGTCTTTGCTTCCTCTGTTGATGAGTTAATTGATAAATTACAATCTTTTATTTATGAACCTAATCCAGTAGTAGCTCAAATAGATTAGTCAGAGTGAAGCAGCAAGGAATGCAAGACTGATCTAACACTCCATCTTTAACTTACCTTTACCTTTGATTTTATTCATCATACTTTGTTTTTATTTAAAATTGTGTCAAGTTTCTCTTTTCAATAATTGTCATAACAGGTAATATCTTATATCCTTTACTCATCTATATTTAGACATTGGAGACAATGTTGTGATCTGGTTAGGGGAATGATAGTTGACATAAAAAAAATGGGAAGTATGTTTATTGGTATAGTTATCAGTAACTTACAAATAACAAAACCAATTAAAGATGACAAAGTAAGAAGTAAGTTATGCCCTTGAGGTAAATTTACTCTTGAGACATTTCTAAATTGGGGAAGTAACTATTTTGTGTAGAAGTAGCAATTGAAATTCAGGGATCATAGCATGATTGAATGAATTGTCTTCTTTCTTAAATTTCACAAGCTTGGTTTTGGATGTTGAATTGGTGGATTAAGAATGATAGATGTATGCCTTATGAGATTTTGAGCCTATTGATGAATGGATTGAACATTTGCACCATTCTCTTCTTTCTTGTGTGATTTTCACTCATGGAATTGTTACTCTAGAACTTGCTTTGACTCTGTTTGAGACTACATTTTCACATGCATACATAAACATGATTGAGACATTTTTCTTAAAATAGTTACTTTAACCAAATAGCCAACTTTACATATTTTCCATTGCTTAACCTTTTTGAGTTTATTTGATCATTCCTTGTTTCTAGCTCATTACATGCCTTAAATGAAAAATCATGTTTTTATTCAACCTTAGGGAATAAGAGAGCATGAGCTTTGTTATTGGATGAGTTCTTGAACAAGTGTGGAGGTGTGTATGAAAAATGGTTGGTGAAAAAGGAAAAAGTGGCCAATTGAAAAAAAAAGTAAAAAAATAATAATAAATAAATATATAAAAAAAACAAAGTATAAAGAAAGGTCAACAAGGTAAAAAAGGGAAGCGAAAAGAATATGTAAAGAGAATTTGAATTATGTAGAGTTGGGGATGAATTTTTATGCTAGTTATTTGAACTCAACCCTAATGCTTTTTTTATTCACTTTAGTATTTAACTTGTCATATCTATATTACCCATTCCTTTACCTTGATCCCATTATAATCTTGAATAAAGTTTTCTTGATTTGTGTGTGCGTGTGTTTTGAGTAGTGGAGAAGTAAAAGATAAGCAAGCTTTTGGTAGTGCAATTTTTCATGGGTTTAATTGAGTGAAATACTTACTTTTCAAACACATGAGGGATTAAGAGTGAATCTTGTGAGGATCTTGTTACCAAGTGGCTTCCAGTACTCAAGAGGGGGGGTGAATTGAGTATAAAAACTTTTTCGCAAAACCCTTTTTAAAATAAAATACAAATATAAACTTGATAAATAAAAGCACAGAAGGAACAAGAAGAAGAGAATAAACAGTAAAGAGCAGCGTAAAATAAATGTGCAGTAAATTAAATTGCTTAAATTAAAGAGATTAGGGAAAAGAGAAGCAAGCACAGTATTTATCCCTGGTTCGACCACTAACCCACTTGTGGTCTACGTCCAGTCCTCGAAAGTCGAGATTTTTCACTAAGTATACAAGCTTCAATAGGTGCTTGCTACCGTTACAAAATAGAGCACTTTTCACACACGGGGACACTATACCCTTGTGCTAAAGTCTCACTATGAGGATACCTCACCCTTATACAAACCTTTGAGGGATACCTCACCCTCGATACAAATAATCAGAAAATAGACATGAAGAGAAACTCTCAAACAGAGTGTGTAATACAAGTTGAAGTGCTAATGGAGCTCTCACAGAAATATCTCAAAGTTTTTAAGCAAGAAGAGCGTAGGGAAAAGTTTTCACAAAGACAGAGTAATCAGAAAAAAATTCAGAATAATGGGGTAATGGAAAACGTGACCCAGGCTTGCTATTTATAGAGAAAATTAGGTTAAACAGCCGTTGGGTGTAATAAAAGACATTAAACGCTGATTGAAAACAAATTGAAATTCTGTCTGTTTTCATTTTCGTAAACTGAAGGTTCGTGTTTATTCGAATAGGCAGCAGCTTATTCGAATAAAGCTCAACGTGAAAAAAGCTCATCTGAAAGGGTTATTCGAATAGCAACTTGGTTATTCGAATAACGTATTTAAAACGAAGTTCAGATGGAAATCTTTATTCGAATAACATATTTAAAACGAAGTTCAGATAGAAATCTTTATTCGAATAACAGATGAGTTATTTGAATAATTCATTTAAAATGAAGTTTCTGAAAAGCTTAGTTATTCGAATAAACGAATGTTTATTCGAATAGCCACTTTGAAAACAGGTTTCTCATGAAGACATTTATTCGAATAGGCAATGTTTTATTCGAATAATTCAAGTTAAAAACTGTTTTGAAAAAGATTTTCAAAGATGCTGAGTTCAAAAACAAGTTTTAACTTTTCTTTCAAAAAAAAACGAAGAGATATTAAATGTGAGCTCCGTACAATAGATCCTAAGTCCTAAAACTAATCAAATATAAACTTGGACTTGGTCTATTACTCATCTTCATTTAATCTTCTCATTTGTTATCATCAAAACAAGTCTTCAATGGTAAGCATCCAAACACATTCTCCCCCTTTTTGATGATGACAAACTATTAAAGAGACTATCAAAGAGAAAAGCGTTAGTGCATATAATTGGAATTCACAAAAGGTATAAAAGCTTACTCCCCCTCTTTAATTATAAAAGGTAATGTATATCAGATATGTGCGCAGCTCCCCCTTTCAATTTGAATCCAATCTTATTTCAATTTTACCTGTCTTTTCTCGATTAAAGTCAAATGATCAAATAAATATTTCTCCCCCTTTTGTCATGAGCAAAAAGGAGGGGTAAGTCTCATAAACAGATAAGAATGCATAATAAGTCTCATAAACATACTCATATCATTTAGAACAACAGGAAACTTTATTTATGCATTAATAACAGGAGAGATAATTACAAGCCAGAAAACAAATTACACAAAGTCAAAAACATAGAAAGCCTAAGAACTACAGTTCCTAAAAGTAAGCATCCGGAGGTGGTGGTGAAGACGCTGGTGCAGAGGCAGGTGAAGCAGATCGGAGGGCAGCAACCTCACGTTCAACACCTTCTATTCTATCAAACAGAATAGAGAAGGTATGTTCCATGTAAGCTCGGTTATCCTGTAAGGTGGCCATGATCTGTTCTAGAGTGACCGGAGCTGGAGCAGCAGCAGGTACATCAGCAGGAGCAGTAGGGGTAGTAGCAGGGTCAAGCTCGTCCTCAGCAACCTCATCTGGGTACACCCAGCCTTCATCGGTTTGGATCATCTTCATCTTTCTTAAGGTGTGAGCTCCAAACACGTTGTGGTGCGTCAGGGCGATAGCTCGCTCAGTCTCTAGGACCTGAGGGTACTTACCCAACAGGGTAGTGACGAGGAAGCCATAAGGTAGGTCTGATTTGTCCTTGCCCTTGGCCCTCATCATGTGCCTCATGATGAACATAGGCCAGTTGACCTGATGGCCATTCTTGAGAAACCACAGCATGAAGACATCTTCCTCGCTAAGATAGGCATAGTTTCCACCGCGAGGAGCCAGAATGTGAGCATAGGCGTAATGTAAAAGCCTATCTTGGCTCTTCAGCATTCCACCCTTGAGACATTTATCGGGAAGGGCCGGGCCCAGCTTCAAGGCAGGGTCTTCAAGCGCTTGAAGTTTGTTGAAGTCTTCAAGAAAGGGCGTGTCATCATGTTCAACAAGGGCGCCGGAGAAGCTGCCGGCCGAACGGCGTCGGCCCGGTCCCTGCGGTGTGATCACAACCTGCTGATCACAGACCTCAGTGAGAAGATTCTGGCCGTCAAAAGCCAGATTGCAGAAGAACATCTTCACCAGAGCTGGATAGATGTTGGCCCGGTGAGAGCAAAGCTGAAGAACTCCTTGGTTTTGCAGTAGAGTCAGGAAGTCGAAGCCGCGGTGCTGCTGGAAGAAGGAAAGATCCAGATACTTGGGTTGAACCAAGTTGCGCTCCCAGAAATGAGAGATGAAGCGTGCACGGTACTCATCATTTGAGGAGAGCCTTCGAAGATCAAGCGGGTTGGTGCCTGGAGCATTTTTCGTGCGAGGACGTTTGCTGGAGGAGGAAGCCATGGAGGAAGGTGAAAAAGAGGTGAAAAGACGCAGATGGTGAGACGGTTTGAGAGGAAGAAGTGAGAAGTCAGAAAAGAGTAGAGAAGATGGAGGGTGAAAGACTTGGGCGCGTAGGGGGTTATTTAAAGAACCCCGTGTTTATTCGAATAAACTGAGGTTTATTCGAATAAACCTTGCTGGAAAGCTGAACAGACAGGCGCGCAGGAAACTGGAGGGTTGAAAACGGCTAGGGTTTATTCGAATAGAAGAGGATCCATTCAAATAAACTAACTTGGAAAGCCAACCGTGTTGGCTGGCTGGAAAGGTTTTATTCGAATAACTATGGAATTATTCGAATAGGCAGAGACCCATCAGTCAAAACTGATAAAATGAGGTTCAGGTTATTCGAATAACCTGGGGTCTATTCGAATAAGCAGAGATCAAGACCAGAGCCTGATAAAGAGGGACGCTGGTTATTCGAATAAGAAGGGGCTTATTCGAATAAGCAGAGGGCAGAAGGAAGCACTGATAAACGCAGGTTTCTGGTTATTCGAATAAAGAGAGGAGCTATTCGAATAAACAGAGACGAGAAGCACACAGTGTAAAGCAAAGGAGTCAGTTTATTCAAATAAACTAAGTTTTATTCGAATAAAGCTGATGTTAAACACATATATTAACGAGCAGCAAAGAATTTTATTCGAGTGAAGGCATGCTTATTCGAATAAAACTAACACAGATACATACGTTTATAACATTTAAAGCATATATTCATGTGAAAACAACCAGCAATCAAACATGCAATTTAAACATTAGATTGATCAATTATGCCCAATTCTCCTCGAATATAAAAGAATGCTTCTTTTGCTAAGGGTTTAGTGAAGATATCTGCAAGTTGCTTAGATGTTTCAACAAACTCAAGAATGCAATCCCCTTTTTGTACGTGATCTCTGATAAAGTGATGTCTTATCTCTATATGCTTTGTTCTTGAATGCAGTATGGGATTCTTAGAGATATTTATTGCACTAGTGTTATCACATTTTATCGGGATGCGATCAAGCTGAAGACCGTAGTCTAAAAGTTGTTGCTTCATCCATAGGATTTGAGCACAACAACTCCCGGCTGCAACATATTCAGCCTCAGCAGTAGACAAAGCCACACTATTTTGTTTCTTACTATGCCAAGAAACTAAAGAGTTACCAAGCAAGTGGCATGTCCCACTAGTACTTTTTCTGTCTAATTTGCACCCAGCAAAATCAGAGTCAGAATAACCTATTAGGCTAAAAGAGGCACCCTTAGGGTACCACAAGCCCATTTATGAAGTGCCTACTAGGTATTTCATTATACGTTTAACAGCACTTAAGTGAGATTCCTTAGGGTTTGCCTGATATCTAGCACACATGCATACACTAAACATAATATCGGGCCTACTAGCAGTAAGATAAAGGAGAGATCCAATCATACCTCTATATTTCGTTATTTCTACTGATTTACCTCCTTCATCTTTGTCCAAGTAGCAAGACGTGCCCATCGGAGTGGCCATGTGTTTAGCGTTTTCCATATCGAATCTTTTGATCAACTCCTTGCAGTATTTGGTTTGACTTATGAAAGTCCCTTCGTCCGTTTGTTTGATTTGAAGTCCGAGGAAGAAGTTCAATTCTCCCATCATTGACATTTCAAATTCATTTTGCATTGACTTAGCAAAATCCTTGCAAAGGGATTCATTTGTAGCACCAAATATAATATCATCCACATAAACTTGCACAAGAAGAATGTCATGCTTTTTATTTTTAATAAAAAGGGTAGTATCGACTTTTCCTCTTGAAAAACCATTTTCCAAAAGAAACTTACTCAACCTTTCATACCAAGCTCTAGGAGCTTGCTTTAAACCATATAAAGCCTTTTTAAGTTTGAAAACATGGTTGGGCAGTTTATGATTTTCAAAACCTGGAGGTTGTTCAACGTATACCTCCTCTTGAATAAAACCATTTAGAAAAGCACTCTTGACATCCATTTGATATAATTTGAAATCCATGATGCAAGCATAAGCAAGTAACATCCTAATAGCTTCTAATCTAGCTACAGGTGCATAGGTTTCTTCATAATCTATCCCTTCTTCTTGATTATATCCTTTAGCAACCAATCTAGCTTTGTTCCTAGTTATTAACCCATTTTCATCAAGTTTGTTTCTAAAAACCCATTTAGTTCTAATTATGGGGTGATTATTAGGTCTAGCAACTAATTCCCAAACTTGATTTCTTTCAAACTGATTTAATTCCTCATGCATAGCCAAGATCCAATGTTCATCATCAAAAGCTTCATTTAAATCCTTAGGTTCAGTTTGAGAGACAAAAGCTAAGTGATTACAAGTATTTCTAAGGGAGTTACGAGTACTAACACCTTTAGATACATCACCGATGATCTGATCAAGAGAATGATATTTTGAAGTCCGCCATTCTTTGGGAAGTTCCAAAGCTTGCGAATCTTCGTGTCTTTGTTTATCCTCTTGCTCCTTGATTTCTTTTTCTTTGCTATCCAAGTGAGTTTCCGCTAAGACTTCGCAACATCATCAATAGCAAGATCCTTTCTCGATCCACTTGGGTCGGTTTCATCAAAAGCAACATGAATAGATTCTTCAATGGTCATAGTTCTTTTATTATATATACGAAAAGCTTTACTATGATTTGAATAGCCAAGAAAAATACCTTTATCGACTTAGCATCAAACTTGCCTAAATTATCTTTTCCATTGTTTAAAACAAAACATTTGCAACCAAAAACATGAAAGTGTGAGACATTAGGCTTTCTTCCCTTATACAATTCATATGGGGTTTTCTTTAAAATAGGCCTTATAAGGGCCGGTTCATTACATAACAAGTTGTATTGACAAAGATCGCCCAAAAGTATTTAGGAAGAAGCAGCCTCATTAAGCATAGTTCTTGCCATTTCTTCTAAAGAACGGTTTTCCTTTCTCTGACTCCGTTTTGTTGCATGAGTTCTAGGGGCAGAGAAATTATGATTAATGCCATGTTCATCACAGTAATTTTCAAAAACATTATTTTCAAATTCGCCACCATGATCGCTTCTTATAGAAGAAATTTGAAAACCTTTTTCATTTTGAATAATTTTGGCAAGTCTTTTAAAAGCTAGAAATGCATCATTTTTATTTGCAAGAAATAAAGTCCATGTAAACCTAGAAAAATCATCCACAATCACTAAAGCATAGTAATTCCCACCAAAGCTCATAGTTCTAGAAGGTCCAAACAGATCCATGTGCAAAAGTTGTAAAGGTCTAGTAGTAGAAACTATATTTTTCACTTTAAAAGAGACCTTTATTTGTTTACCCTTTTGATATGCATCACATAATTTATATTTTATAAAATTAAGCTTGGGTAGTCCAATTACTAGCTCTTTAGAGACCAACTTTTTTTAAGTGATCCATGTGAATGTGTGCAATTCTCCTGTGCCATAACCATGAATCATCATTTTTGCTTAAAAGGCATTTCGCATCATTTGAAGATATATCATCCAGGCTAATCATATAGATGTTATTAACTCTCTGACCAATGAATTTAACATGCTTGTCATTTTTATCTTCAATTATGCAATAGTTTGAATCAAATATTACCCTATTTCCTTTATCACATAATTGGCTAATACTAAGCAAGTTATGTTTCAAACCTTCAACAAGTAGCACATTTTCAATAGAGGAGTTAGGGTTCTTACCAACTTTGCCGATTCCAAGAATTTTACCCTTGTTGTTATCGCCATAAGTGATGTGTCCATGATTCTTGGGAATAAGCATTGTGAACTTTTAGTCGTCCCCAGTCATGTGCTTGGAGCAGCCGCTGTCGAGATACCAATTTGAACTCCTGGCTTTCAAGCACACCTCGTTTTCACTTTCTTCTTCATCTCCTTTTGCCATTAGACACAATTGAGCTTCTTCGCTATCTGAGCTGTCAGTTGAGTCCATGTCATTTTCATCCCACGCTATGTAGGCTTTTCTTCCTTTTCTATCCTTGAAGGGCTTCTTTTCGAATTTCTCCTTCTTCTTTTGATAAACTGGGCACTCCATTTTCATGTGTCCAGGTTTCCCACATTCATAGCAAGTTGGAGTAGATGAAGCTCCTTCACCTTTAAAGTGTGTCTTTTTCGGAGGGAAGGGAGGTCTCCTTTGCGTTCCCTTTTTCCTGAGAAATTTTCCAAATTTTTTAACTAATAAACTAAAATTTTCTTCACTTACCTCAATGTTCTTCTCGAGCCTTCTTCATTTTCTTCATCATCGTTGTCGAATGTTGATGAAGTGGCTTTAAGAGCTATCCCCTTTTTCTTTTTATCATTCTCTTCACTTTGATTCACTTCGTTCAAGTTCGTGCTCATGAAGTTTTCCAAAGAGGGTAGCCAAAGTCATTGTAGACAAATCCCTTGATTCGATATGGTGTTACCTTGGGTTGCCAAATCCTGCTAAGACATCTCAACACTTTGTTAATCAAATCTTCATTAGAAAAACTTTTACCTAAAGATGCAAGATGATTAACTATGTGGGTGAACCTCTTTTGCATTTCTGAATGCTTTCTCCTTGGTTCATTCTAAAAGTTCATATTCGCGAGTTAGAGAGTTTATTCTCGACCTCTTAACTTCACTAGTACCCTCATGGGTAACTTGTAAAGTATCCCACATTTCTTTAGCTTTTACAATTTGAAATTCTAAAAACTCATCATAACCCAAAGCAGTAGTAATAATATTTTTGGCTTTTAAATTAAATTGAACTTTTCGTTTGTCTTCATCAGACCATTTATTTCGAGGTGTTTCGGTCCTTACACCATCGATCTCATGTGTGGGTATAAAAGCGCCATTTTCAACAAAGATCCCAAACATCTAGATCAATAGCTTCGATGAAGATTTTCATTCTTTCCTTCCAATATGCGTAACCATCCCCATTGAAAAAGGGTGGTCGGTTTATGGAGGATCCTTCTGAAAAACCATTTGAGGAAGCCATATACTCTTGAAGCTGCTAAGCTCTTTATACAAGAGTCTAGCTCTGATACCACTTGTTACCAAGTGGCTTCCAGTACTCAAGAGGGGGGGTGAATTGAGTATAAAAACTTTTTCGCAAAACCCTTTTTAAAATAAAATACAAATATAAACTTGATAAATAAAAGCACAGAAGGAACAAGAAGAAGAGAATAAACAATAAAGAGCAGCGTAAAATAAATATGCAGTAAATTAAATTGCTTAAATTAAAGAGATTAGGGAAAAGAGAAGCAGACACAGTATTTATCCTGATTCGACCACTAACCCACTTGTGGTCTACGTCCAGTCCTCGAAAGTCAAGATTTTTCACTAAGTATACAAGCTTCAATAGGTGCTTGCTACCGTTACAAAATAGAGCACTTTTCACACACAGGGACACTATACCCTTGTGCTAAAGTCTCAGCCTGCAGGGATACCTCACCCTTATACAAACCTTTGAGGGATACCTCACCCTCGATACAAATAATCAGAAAATAGAGATGAAGAGAAACTCTCAAACAGAGTGTGTAATACAAGTTGAAGTGCTAATGGAGCTCTCACAGAAATATCTCAAAGTTTTTAAGCAAGAAGAGCGTAGGGAAAAGTTTTCACAAAGACAGAGTAATCAGAAAAAAATTCAGAATAATGGGTAATGGAAAACGTGACCCAGGCTTGCTATTTATAGAGAAAATTAGGTTAAACAGCCGTTGGGTGTAATAAAAGACATTAAACGCTGATTGAAAACAAATTGAAATTCTGTCTGTTTCCATTTTCGTAAACTGAAGGTTCGTGTTTATTCGAATAGGCAGCAGCTTATTCGAATAAAGCTCAACGTGAAAAAGCTCATCTGAAAGGGTTATTCGAATAGCAACTTGGTTATTCGAATAACGTATTTAAAACGAAGTTCAGATAGAAATCTTTATTCGAATAACATATTTAAAACGAAGTTCAGATAGAAATCTTTATTCGAATAACAGATGAGTTATTCGAATAATTCATTTAAAACGAAGTTTCTGAAAAGCTTAGTTATTCGAATAAACGAATGTTTATTCGAATAGCCACTTTGAAAACAGGTTTCTCATGAAGACATTTATTCGAATAGGCAATGTTTTATTCGAATAATTCAAGTTAAAAACTGTTTTGAAAAGGATTTTCAAAGATGCTGAGTTCAAAAACAAGTTTTAACTTTTCTTTCAAAAAAAACGAAGAGATATTAAATGTGAGCTTCGTACAATAGATCCTAAGTCCTAAAACTAATCAAATATAAACTTGGACTTGGTCTATTACTCATCTTCTTTTAATCTTCTCGTTTGTTATCATCAAAACAAGTCTTCAATGGTAAGCATCCAAACACAGATCTATCATTCTTGACTTATGCTTTTCAATTGAAATTTCCTTACTTGTTAGTTTGAGATGTGAAGAAACATTACCTCATAAATGTTTTGATCCCTTGAATCTTTGGTTACTCTTCTTGCTTATAAACTTTTGTATATAATTGGAAATTGAGTCTTTTAGAGTTTTTAACTTTTGAGTTTGTGTTGTTTTTCATTGTTCCCTAGCTTTGGTCTTATGTGTTTTGCCTAGGAGTGCAAAAGTTAAGTGTGAAGGAATTTGATAATAATATATTTTATTCATTTAATAATCATTTCACTAGGCTTCTTAAGATTCAATTAGGCTTAATTAAGTTAGTTTTGTCACATTTTATGATATTGGGCCTAATTGGATCATTGAAGGAATTATTGCATGAATTGGCCTTCATTTGTCTATTTGGTAGTATTCAAAAAATTAGCTATAATTTAAGTTACAAATATTTGATTGATATGATTTTGGTCTTGTAGGAAAGCTAAGATAATTCTCTACAAGTTTTATGAAGACCTCAAGAGATCAATCACACTTTTGGATAATTTAAATTGGAGTTGAAGCAAGAACTAGAATATTGATCCAAACAACTTGACCTCTGCGTATTCATCAGCCCATTTCTTGAGCTATAAGAGTTCAATCGACACAAAACTAAGCCCAAATGAAAACTAAAACCCAAATCTACAACTTTCATGAATAACACAAGAGATGGATCGGATTTCTAGTAGGTCATATTAGGCCTAGAAATTGATATAGATATGCTGTTACTAGAACCTGAACACTATGTAAATATTGGGCCATATCTTGGGATGTAAGAGTCAGATTGGGTTGAAACTGGTAGCATTGGAAAGCTGAGACAAAATCGTTCAAATTTCATGAAAACCACTTATACAATAGATGATTTTATGACAAAGTTATAGTCATGGGAAGACAGTTGAATTGGTTGAGTGAGGAGACTAGCATGACAATAATTTTTCACTCATCCACCCACTCATTAAGTAACTCTATTGTCATTTTCCACTCATCCACCTACTCATTAAACAACTTCCTTGTAATTGTGTACCTTTCATGCTCTATAAAAGGCACCATTGGTTGCTCATTAGAATCATCTTGGTTTAGAGATTAAGATCTTATTCTTGTATTATTTGTTTCTTTTGTTATAATTTTATTTTGTTCTAAATAGAAATTATGTTCACCTTCTTCTTCTTCTCTCTTTCTTTCTTCTTGTTTATGAGTAACTAATTCCCATTTTATTAAGGTGAAAGGGTGAAGCTTTTGGCAATGAAATAAGGTTACATTAATCTCTTTCTTGTGCTTGAATGTTATATTTTCAAGTAGTTATTATATATGTTGTATTTTATTTCCAATCAATTTGGAAACTCTCCTTGTAAAATGGAGATCTTGATTTGTTGTAGACAAGAGATTGACACAACAAATGCTTGAACTCATGTACAAGTGTTGGCATTATTAATCCTCCTTATAAAGTGGAGATCTTAATTCGTTGTAGACAAGAGATTGACACAATAAATGCTTGAACCTATTTACAAGTATTGACATTAGTGGATAACTAAAGGAACCATAATATAACTACATATATAACTTTAAAAGAACTTTGAATATTGTATTTTTCGATTGGAACCTCCATTATGCGTGAATTCTAATTGAGTGATAAAAAGAAATAATCTTGACCTTAATTTATATATCAAGAATGGATCTCCTAGCCAAAACAAATCTTTTTTAATTGTGAATAAGTTTAATCACCTTTATTGTTGTGACAAATCATCTTCTTATCTCAAAGAATTTTTCTTCATCAATTCCCTGCAGATCGTCTTCAGACTCCCAAGAATTTATTACTTGAGACAACCTGCACTTGGGTTTGTAACATATCAATTCGCATCATATACCTATTACCTGGTTCTGTTATCATTGTTAGCATAAACTACACCTTTCCTGGCATTATTTAAGACTTCATCTGATGATTGTGCACTCTTCAACGATATAGTTAGACAAACATAATGGAGAGTCATCACTCTTACCATTTTTATTGATGTAAGAACCAATAAGATTTTCACAACACTTTCAAGAAGTCGGGTTGAGCAATTAACATCAGACCATAATCTCAATCTTCAATTTAGATCTTTATCTTCCTCATCTGATAAAACAACTACACCATACTCAGAATGGAACCAAGCTGGATGATAATGATAGACAATAAAGTCTACATCATATTGAACTCCTGACCTCACTACCTAATTTTTCATTCGAAGGTGAGAATAAGCCTTTAAGAAATAAGGGAATGTTTATTTGTTGGACTTCATGTAACGGCAAAGCTCTTCATTATTTTGATTATTTTGGGGACTAGTATCGCAACCATTAATCTTGAGGCATTTCAAGGAATAACATAGGTAGAATGCTTCCTCCAAGCTCAATTGAAACCACTGTGTGTCCTTTCCAACTGTTCTTACAAGTCGCCCAAAGCATGCTTTATCAAGAAGATCAATTTGTTCTACTCCCATTGATATATGTATACTATTATTAGAGATAAATCCAAAAGCATCTGATTGAACTAGAGATAACTGAAGTTGAGATATTATCTTTGACATGGGTTCTTTAAGCGCTCCAGCTTCTGCATTCTTTTAAGCTTTGGCATCTTTTACTTTCCATCTTAGTGCTATTGGGATTTATAAAGTGAGTAAACAGATGTGTCAATCCAGAGTCCATGTTGAATTGGCAAAGCTCAGTCAAAAAGGTAAATGACTGAATATGGGAAAAAATTTAACCCAAAAAAGAAAAATTATGTATTAAGTGAAATAGTGAATTTGTAAACTTTTCCATAGAAAATAATTTCATGCTATTTAGCATTTCTATAAACTAAATTGATAGTAAGACAAAGAAAAATAAAATTGCTAACCTGAATAATAAAATATATGAACCGAAGCATCTTATTCAAAAAATTACTCAAATGCATAGTCAATTGTACAAGATGCATCACATAACAAATGGATATGGATTACTTCGGCGTAACTTGCAATGCTATAATGATAAATGTAACACCCTTTCTGGGGATGTCACATTTATGATGCAGAAAAAAATAAAATAAATAAAATCCTTACCCAAGTTATAAAAATATTTGATACTTAAGTAATATTTGTGATATCTATATATATATATTTTCCTTTTATAATTTTAACATTAAATAAATTAATGCGGAAACACAAAATATAACAAACATAAATTCACCATAATATACATGTGATTCTTGTCTGAAGTATACAACTAATTTACAACTATTAATATTTAATAAAAATAGTAAAAGACAGTATACTACTAAAACATAACACCTAAGACATGAGCCCTCGTCATAAGACAAATTCCTTAGTTAGGAATGTCTTGACCGATAGAAATTCGACCCAAAAGTGTATCGAAGTTCTCTCTAGGAGTATAGTGAAACTCGTCCCACAACTCCCTAATAGGTAAAATGATCTCTACGAAAGCCACGTGTAACGTGTAGTAACAAACCCCGCCGAGTCCTACTTACTCGATAAAGTCACGTTACCACTATACTCTATGTGTCCGGTGTCCCAGTGGACATACCAAGCCTCAGCGCCTTCGAGAAATTGTAGCCTAAAGAAACCTAACTGTCCTCCTCTTTCCGCCATTGTAGTCTTTGATGATTTAAACATAAAATAGAAACAGATAAAACAATACAATGAAGAGGTGAGACAATCTACACCATTACCCGCATGGCAATAAAGAAAACGACAATACAAACAAATATCACAACAGTACATACCAACATTACATACATAATATAACAAAGTAATACATATTAAAATAACATATACCATTATATCATGCATAATATATTAAAGCAATATATATTAAAATAACATGTATCATACATAATATATTAAAATAGTACATCATATATTATATCACAGAATATGATAAGAAGTAAAGTGCAGATGATGCATGAACAGTAAAATACAGGTAATGCATGAACACACGCTGACTCGTTCCTACTCCATGGAGCTAAACACGAATATCTGAGAGAATGATCCGAATAGAAACTATTAATACTTTATGGCTGCCCAACCAAACTATTGCACTGTCAAATGTCGTGTCTATAGCCCACAGTCCAAAACATCGTGTAGCAGTACACAGTCCAAACATCGTGTACCACAGGCATAGTACTTATTAATCTCCTCAAGATCTCGATTAAGAATAGTGTTTGTCAATATCATTAGTGTGTTGCCCGTTACCACGGCCCCAGAGGTGCTACCACTTGTCCACATATGGGATCCTCCGCACACTAATGCCTCCAAGTTCATAAATGAACCACACTACGCTTATCACACCAATTACTTGTAATTCGCCTCATCAATCAATCGCCAATTATAAACCAAATTGGCACAACACTCTAAACATGATCTAAAATTACAAAAATACCCTTATTATCCAAATTTTACCATAATTACAAAAAATTACCAAAATACCCTTTGTCACCAAAAACCAAAGTATAGTACGTCCCACCGACAAGATTTAACAAAATACCAAAATATAGTACGTCCCACCTGACAGTACTACACCACAACATGTCCGGGTCCACCACTTTGGCCCGACAGAAAAACTCACTGTATCGATCAATCGCGTAGGAATTTTATCGCATTTTCACAATCTCATTATTTTCACAAACGTTTTTAAATCGTGTAAATATATTTTGACAATTTTAAACATCATAAAATTATTTTCTCAATCGCGTAGGATTTTTAATTCATTTTCTTAACCGAATAGCTTAGAATCATTATTTTTAATATGTGTAAAACTATATCTAGTACTTTTAAAATACGTAGAGTATTTTCCTTGTGTTCTAAATATAGTATGGAATCTTTTCATTTTAAACGTCGATTTTATTAAATTTAAGTAAAGACTTTGCCTATAAAATCGGTATAAGGTATTTTTAACGTTTTCCTCTAAATATAGTTTATTTTATTTTTACCCAATAATTTCACTTTGAAACTCACTAACGCGCTTCAAAATTTATAAAATGAGCTCTACGTTAGTATTTTCAAGCGTCTGATTTAATTCTTATTTAAACTAAATTCTACTAAGTTAAAATTCTAGGACTGAATTAATTCCTTTGATTTTCTCAATGATTCTTTGGAATCAATTTGTTTAATAAAATCATTACCTATCCTATCTTAGAAAATAAAATGGAATGTTGGCCAAATCAAAAATAAAATGGTATTTGATTATACACTAAATGGCATGTTGGCCATAATTAACTTAAATCATTTTTAATTTAATTATTTTACCTAGATTCCTCAAATCAGTAATTTAGAAAATTGCTGAGAACATTTTGGTTCTCTTTTTGGATGTAAGGCCGTGAGCCTCATAGTGTGTTCTTTGGAACACTCATGCAAATCGTACATGTTATTCACATCCTATTTTAATAATTATACAATTATATACAATTATAAACACATGCAAGTATATAATTACATATAATATACATACAATATATTTTAAAGCCAAAAACATGCATAGCAAAAATAATGAAAGCTATAATCATGCATAGCAAAATAAATCACAAATAGGAAAGCATTTAAACAATTACACAAATAAATAATAAATACAATAAACAACCACACAAATAAATCCTTATGGATTCCATACACAAACAAATCCATTTTCCCATCACCACTTAGGGTTGATGAGATTAAATCTCCCTCTTACCTCTTGTAGACAAATCAATCGGTAAGATTTCCTCCTTTTCCTCTAAATTTCGTACAAGCTCCAAAACAATTCCTAAAATTCTTAAACAATTAGTAAATACACATACAAGGTACAAAATAGGAAAACCATGGAACAATCATGGTTAGAAAAATTAAAAATCAAATATTAAACCATAGAAACCAAACTTACCCTTAAGTAAGTAAGCAAGAAGTGGGATTTTGGACAAGATAGAGTAGGAATTTGGGAAAACTTTGTGAATGAAAAGTGTTTAGAATGGGATTTGGGTTTAGGAAATATGATGAGATGAAATTATAGATATTTGGTTGTGGGTGTAGGGTATATGGCCGAATATAGAGAAAGAAAAGGAAGAAAAAGTATGCATGGCTTCTTGGTATTTTTGGAGAGAAAATGAATGGCTTAAATTTGAGATAAGTGTGAAATAAAATTGAAGAGTGAAATGGAAGGGCTGCTGCCGTAGTGAGTGTTTTTGGGTGAGGTTGAGTGTTGAATTTTGCTAGGTAAATATCCTAATATGTGTTCACATGGTGTGCACATGATTTATGACACTTGGAGGCTTCTTGAACCTTGTAGAACCAAGCCAACTAAGGCTCCTTGCTGCTGCCCCAAAACCGTGCAGCCTTCATCCATTTAGGGAATTAATTGCTTTCCAATTACATCCAATTATATGCTAATAAATTAGACAATTAGTTAGGTTAATTATCCTATTAAAACTAAATCAACATTCTAATCATATAATCAATTAGTTTAATATATATTAGCATATATTATAATCTTAAATGAATATTAGGATATCTAATTAGTATTTAGATTATAATTAATTAAGAATTAAACTAGTTCACTTAGTTTACTAATTAAGCAATTAGATTAGTCAAATTAAGCTTAATTAGGTTACTAACCATTTTCAAGCCTACAATTGTTGACTTAATCCTAACCCTTGGCTCATCTTTAATCCTTAGCCCTAGATTAGATCTAAGGTAGATATTACTTGGTCATAAACCTATCATTCTAATCTCACCATTGATTAGATCAACGGTTGAAATCAAAGGCTTCCTAACTAAGTCTTCATCCAACGGTTCATACTAAAGTCCAAGCCACTAAGTTTGACTTCATCTTAGCCATTGAAATCATCTTGATTTCCTATCCATTGATCTCATCTACGATGGATATTGCTTAGTGATTTTATCTAGATTCGTTTTACACCATTGATTGGATCAACGGTTAAGATCAAAAGCATCTAAATTATGCTTTTCATCCAACGGTCCTAAATAAAGTCTATGCTTCTTTTGTTGACCTTTTCCTATTGGTTTAGAAAGTCAAGCCTACTTTCGTTGACTTGCTCTCATTGGTTAAAAATTGTCCAGTCAGCACAGTTGACTGTTTTTTCTAAACGCGGGTCCCACAACACTTTTAAAGATCTGTGGTCAAACCGAAGCAGATTTTTACTATTTTTGAGACAGTAGGTACTGTAACATAAAATAATATTATAAAAATATTAAATTATTTTATTGCACACTTAAATCTAAAAAATTACGAGATTAATATATATATCAATCAGAATTGGCTTTAGTAAGATCCCCCAGCTCCAATTAATTAAAATAAGATTTATCCGGCCAGAAAATTATTATTTCCATGGCTCGGAGCAAATCACACACAACAGTCAAGTACACTCACGGAACAGTCAAATTTAATTTACTGCTCACAGAATTCACAAAACAGTACATTTCGGGACTATATTGTAATTATCCCAAAAGTTGGGGTGTTACAACTCTCCCCCACTAATTAGAATTTCGTCCCCGAAATTCATCATACATCAAAATAATTGAGAGTATTACTCCCTCATCCTATCTTCTGACTCCCATGTGGCTCCGCCACTACATCGTTCTAAACTAGTTTAACTAATGCGATCTCCCTTCCTCGAAGTTGCTTTGTCCTTCGATTCTTCAATCTTGGCTGAAAACGTCTCATAGGCTAGATTCTTCTTCAATTGTATAGTGTCTGATTCGATGACGTGAGTCGGATTAGAAATATATTTTCATAGTTGTGATATGTAAAATACAACACGAAGATTCGATAAGAATGGTGGTAGTGAAATCTGATAAACTATCGGATCTATCGATGAAATATCTAATACGGCCCGATACTTCAGAGTGAGTTTCCTCGACTTAATTGCTCGTCTAACTTCAGTCATAGGTATCACATGTAGAAATTCATGATCACCTTCTTCGGATTCAAGCGGTCTCTGTCTTTCATCAGCATAACTCTTTTGTCGCATCTGAGTCATCCTCATCTTATCTCGAAATATCTTCACTTCCTTGGTTGTCTGCCGCAAAATTTCTGATCCTACGATGTTACTTTCACCAGTACGATACCAACGCAATGGCATTCTACAGCGTCTCCCATATAATGCCTCACAGGGTGTCATTCCTATGCTCGAACAAAACTATTGTTGTATATGAACTCTATCAATGGTAGAAATTCATCCCAACAAGTCCTTTAAAAATTCTAACTATCGTCTCTGTTTTATATCCAAACCGCTCTTGATTGAACAAGTACTTCAAGCTCTTGAAATTATCGTAGACTATACAGGAAAGAAAATATCTTCAGGTTTTCCTTGTAAAATGACTATCGCAATATCCAAAAACGTAAATCGAACAATTCTTCTCATACACGTTCCCCCGCCTTGAAGTATACGCCACCACCTTCCTATTCGATGTCCACACTCAATCTAAATCCACGAGTTGAACTGCTTCTAACAGAACTTGCATCCGACTAGTTTCGCACATAGCTCATTCTTCTTCTTCAGAAATTGAAGAGCTGCATTGAGATCTCCAGTATGTTCCTTTAATTTTTTAGAATAGGTCAAAATATTGCCAATAATGACAAATTTGCCTAGATAAGAAAGAAAGATCTTATTTATATAATTCGTGAACATCGTCAAAACATTCCCTACCCCGAATGGCAGTACTGAATATTCATAGTAGTACTGAATATTCATAGTGCTTGCAACGCATCTGAAAAACTATCTTGGAACATTCTCTACCTCTACGCAAATCTGATAATTACTAGCACACAAATCGATCTTGGAACGAATAACGAGTTTCTTCATTTGATCTTCTGGCGCCCCTGTTACCACATTATTCCAGATTTTCTTCATCAAGAGAAGTTATTCTACTTGTCTATTTTTAATCTTAACAGAAAATGTCTCATAGATCAAGTTTTCTTCTAATTGCACTGTATTTGGTAGTATGACATAAGTTGGATCAAGAATAATCCTTCTTAATTGAAATTCATGAAAGATACTATGAAGGTTATAAGGAAGAATAATAAGACTGTTCAATAGATTACTAAATTAGTCCAACAAAGAATTTGAGATGGTCTAACAGATTTCGAAATGAACATAGTCCAATAATTTTTGAAATGAACTTTCTAGATTCAAATCCAAAAATCTCAAGTCAAAGAAATACTAAATTGCATTGCAACAATCTAGTAGGATATGGTTGGTAAATGACCAATCCAGTTAAAAATCAGGATCTCAAATAGATGTAATTTTAGATAAACAAATCAAATCAACAGAAAAGATTTGATATTCAATAAAAATAGGGTAGAATTAGAAAACTTGAGTACAAACAACAAGTTTAATAAAAAAGAGTAGAAAATAGTCAGATCATGTCATAACAAAGACACAAATAGATTTAAATTAATTTACTCAGTCTATTTGAGAAAGAAATAGACAAACTCGATCAATAAAAAGTTTCAAACTCTAATAATAATTGGGTAGTTTTAAACAGGCTCAAATAGTAATAGCAAGTTTTAGGAGTTGAAGTAACTTTATGAAAATGAGTAGAACACAGATAACTCCAAAAGATTTGCACAATCACAGATCACAAGAGAATGAGTTACCTCGCGAATTATACAACACAGTTTTAAGATTACCCTCTATGGCACGACTTTCTCGCTTCTTAAGTTTTTGTCTTTGAACATTCTCATTACACTTCTTGCATCGACTCTTTCTTCTTTTTCGAGATTTTGAAACACGTGTATTACGAACGGGAATTTCCATCTTTAGCTGATCACACTCTTTGAATAAGTGTTCAGGCTTTCCACACTTCAAGTACTTCATTGGTGATGCCACAGTCTGACCAAAATCGTTGCCACTCGTACTTCTTCTCTTTATTCGTTGTTGCTTCCCTGATGATGGTACATACGACTTTCGCTGAAAACGATTGACCTTACGCTTCCTCCTATTTTGAATTATTGAAGATTCTAAGTTTCACCTTCTCGCATCCAATGGCTGCTCCAATCCGAATAAGCTATGAAATTCGATTATCAGTTCCTGCTGCAGAGCGATCATCTGTCTCTGTAGTACTACTACTTCAATCGCCTTGTGCATCACGCTTCTAGCTATAGCTATACGATCTTCATCACGTTTCGCGGCCACATGCTCATGTTCGTAATGTTCCGTTATCTTTCTTCAAAGATAAACAAAATCAACACACAACGAACTAAACGCAGCTATTTCGCATAAAATCGTTTCCTTTCAGAAACTGAAACATATCTCTGGGTTCAATATCAGAGAATCACACAGCACAAACAAGACAAACATACCCACAAACCCAAAAGACTCTAACTTGGGCTCTGATACCAACTAATGTAACACCCTTTCTGGGGATGTCACATTTATGATGCAAAAAAAAAAAAAAAATAAAATAAAATCCTTACCCAAGTTATAAAAATATTTGATACTTAAGTAATATTTGTGATATCTATATATATATATTTTCCTTTTATAATTTTAACATTAAATAAATTAACGGGAAACACAAAATATAACAAGCATAAATTCACCATAATATACATGTGATTCTTGTTTGAAGTATACAACTAATTTACAACTATTAATATTTAATAAAAACAGAAAAGACAAGATACTACTAAAACATAACACCTAAGACATGAGCCCTCGTCATAAGACAAATTCCTTAGTTAGGAATGTCTTGACCGATAGAAATTCGACCCAAAAGTGTATCGAAGTTCTCTCTAGGAGTATAGTGAAACTCGTCCCACAACTCCCTAATAGGTAAAATGATCTCTACGAAAGCCACCGTGTAACGTGTAGTAACCAACCCCTGCCGAGTCCTACTTACTGATAAAGTCACGTTACCACTATACTCTATGTGTCCGGTGTCCCAGTGGACATACCAAGCCTCGGCGCCTTCGAGAAATTGTAGCCTAAAGAAACCTAAGTGTCCTCCTCTTTCCGCCATTGTAGTCTTTGATGATTTAAACATAAAATAGAAACAGATAAAACAATACAATGAAGAGGTGAGACAATCTACACCATTACCCGCATGGCAATAAAGAAAACGACAATACAAACAAATATCACAACAAGACATACCAACATTACATACATAATATAACAAAGTAATACATATTAAAATAACACATACCATTATATCATGCATAATATATTAAAGCAATATATATTAAAATAACATGTATCATACATAATATATTAAAACAAGTACATCATATATTATATCACGAATATGATAAGAAGTAAAGTGCGAGATGATGCATGAACAAGTAAAATGCGGGTAATGCATGAACACACACCGACTCGTTCCTACTCCATGGAGCTAAACACGGATATCCGAGAGAATGATCCGAATAGAAACTAATAATACTTTATGGCTGCCCAACCAAACTATTGCCTTTGTCAAACGTCGTGTCTATAGCCCATGAGTCAAAACATCGTGTAGCAAGTACAGTCAAACATCGTGTACCACAGGCATAGTACTTATTAATCTCCTCAAGATCTCGATTAAGAATAGTGCTTGTCAAGATCATTAGTGTGTTACCCGTTACCACGGCCCAGAGGTGCTACCACTGTCCACATATGGGATCCTCCGCACACTAATGCCTTCAAGTTCATAAATGAACCACACTACGCTTATCACACCAATTACGGTGTAATTCACCTCATCAATCAATCGCCAATTATAAACCAAATTGGCACAACACTCTAAACATGATCTAAAATTACAAAAATACCATTATTATCCAAATTTTACCATAATTACAAAAAATTACCAAAATACCCTTTGTCACCAAAAACCAAAGTATAGTACGTCCCACCTGACATTACTAACAAAATACCAAAATATAGTACGTCCCACCTGACAGTACTACACCACAACATGTCCGGGTCCACCACTTTGGCCCGACAGAAAAACTCACTGTATCGATCAATCGCGTAGGAATTTTATCGCATTTTCACAATCTCGTTATTTTCACAAACGTTTTTAAATCGTGTAAATATATTTTGACATTTTTAAACATCATAAAATTATTTTCTCAATCGCGTAGGATTTTTACTTCATTTTCTTAACCGAATAGCTTAGAATCATTATTTTTAATATGTGTAAAACTATATCTAGTACTTTTAAAATACGTAGAGTATTTTCCTTGTGTTCTAAATATAGTATGGAATCTTTTCATTTTAAACGTCGATTTTATTAAATTTTATAAAGACTTTGCCTATAAAATCGGTATAAGGTATTTTTAACATTTTTCTCTAAATATAATTTATTTTATTTTTACCCAATAATTTCACTTTGAAACTCACTAACGCGCTTCAAAATTTATAAAATGAGCTCTACGTTAGTATTTTTCAAGCGTCTGATTTAATTCTTATTTAAACTAAATTCTACTAAGTTAAAATTCTAGATTTGAATTAATTCCTTTGATTTTCTCAATGATTCTTTGGAATCGATTTGTTTAATAAAATCATTACCTTTCCTATCTTAGAAAATAAAATGGAATGTTGGCCAAATCAAAAATAAAATGGTATTTGATTATACACTAAATGGCATGTTGGCCATAATTAACTTAAATCATTTTTAATTTAATTATTTTACCTAGATTCCTCAAATCAAGTAATTTAGAAAATTGCTTTGAGAACATTTTGGTTCTCTTTTTGGATGTAAGGTAGTGAGCCTCATAGTGTGTTCTTTGGAACACTCATGCAAATCGTACATGTTATTCACATCCTATTTTAATAATTATACAATTATATACAATTATAAACACATGTAATTATATAATTACATATAATATACATACAATATATTTTAAAGCCATAAACATGCATAGCAAAAATAATGAAAGCTATAATCATGCATAGCAAAATAAATCACAAATAGGAAAGCATTTAAACAATTACACAAATAAATAATAAATACAATAAACAACCACACAAATGAATCCTTATGGATTCCATACACAAACAAATCCATTTTCCCATCACCACTTAGGGTTGATGAGATTAAATCTCCCTCTTACCTCTTGTAGACAAATCAATCGGTAAGATTTCCTCCTTTTCCTCTAAATTTCGTACAAGCTCCAAAACAATTCCTAAAATTCTTAAACAATTAGTAAATACACATACAAGGTACAAAATAGGAAAACCATGGAACAATCATGGTTAGAAAAATTAAAAATCAAATATTGAACCATAGAAACCAAACTTACCCTTAAGTAAGTAAGCAAGAAGTGGGATTTTGGACAAGATAGAGTAGGAATTTGGGAAAACTTTGTGAATGAAAAGTGTTTAGAATGGGATTTGGGTTTAGGAAATATGATGAGATGAAATTATAGATGTTTGGTTGTGGGTGTAGGGTATATGGCGAATATAGAGAAAGAAAAGGAAGAAAAAGTATGCATGGCTTCTTGGTATTTTTGGAGAGAAAATGAATGGCTTAAATTTGAGATAAGTGTGAAATAAAATTGAAGAGTGAAATGGAAGGGCTGCTGCCGTAGTGAGTGTTTTTGGGTGAGGTTGAGTGTTGAATTTTGCTAGGTAAATATCCTAATATGTGTTCACATGGTGTGCACATGATTTATGACACTTGGAGGCTTCTTGAACCTTGTAGAACCAAGCCAACTCCTTCTTGCTTGCCCCAAAACCGTGCAGCCTTCATCCATTTAGGGAATTAATTGCTTTCCAATTACATCCAATTATATGCTAATAAATTAGACAATTAGTTAGGTTAATTATCCTATTAAAACTAAATCAACATTCTAATCATATAATCAATTAGTTTAATATATATTAGCATATATTATAATCTTTAATAAATATTAGGATATCTAATTAGTATTTAGATTATAATTAATTAAGAATTAAACTAGTTCACTTAGTTTACTAATTAAGCAATTAGATTAGTCAAATTAAGCTTAATTAGGTTACTAACCATTTTCAAGCCTACAATTGTTGACTTAATCCTAACCCTTGGTTCATCTTTAATCCTTAGCCCTAGATTAGATCTAAGGTAGATATTACTTGGTCATAAACCTATCATTCTAATCTCACCATTGATTAGATCAACGGTTGAAATCAAAGGCTTCCTAACTAAGTCTTCATCCAACGGTTCATACTAAAGTCCAAGCCACTAAGTTTGACTTCATCTTAGCCATTGAAATCATCTTGATTTCCTATCCATTGATCTCATCTATGGTGGATATTGCTTTGTGATTTTATCTAGATTCGTTTTACACCATTGATCGGATCAACGGTTAAGATCAAAAGCATCTAAATTATGCTTTTCATCCAACGGTCCTAAATAAAGTCTATGCTTCTTTTGTTGACCTTTTCCTATTGGTTTAGAAAGTCAAGCCTACTTTCGTTGACTTGCTCTCATTGGTTAAAAATTGTCCAGTCAGCACAGTTGACTGTTTTTCCTAAACGCGGGTCCCACAGCACTTTTAAAGATCTGTGGTCAAACCGAAGTAGATTTTCTTGTTTTTGAGACAGTAGGTACTGTAACATAAAATAATATTATAAAAATATAAAATTATTTTATTACACAGTTAAATCCAAAAAGTACGAGATTAATATATATATCAATCGAGAATTGGGTTTAGTAAGATCCCCGAGCTCAATTAATTAAAATAAGATTTATCAGAGCCGAGAAAATTATTATTTCCCTGGCTCAAGCAAATCACACACAACAGTCAAGTACACTCATGGAACAGTCAAATTTAATTTACTGCTCACAGAATTCACAAAATAGTACATTTCGGGACTATATTATAATTATCCCAAAAGTTGGGGTGTTACAATAAATAACCCCAATTTTCTTATCACATTTTTCTCTCACATCACTTTTTACATTACTCTCCATACTATTGATCATATCACTTTCTCTCCATCACTTTCTCTCACTTAATCATAACCATTAAAAAGTGATGTAAAAATGATGTGAGAACATAATTTTCCAATAATAAAGGGGCAATGAATAGCTTGTGAAAACAAAAGGAGAATAGTAAACTACAAAACTCTAATAACATAGAATGATCTGCAAGCCAAATGAAACTGTTACCAAGTGGCCTTAATACTCAAGAAGGAGGGTTGAATTGAGTATGTAAAATAAGTTCGCAAATCTTTCGCAAAACATTCATTAATCAATTTTCATTGAAGCTATTAGATGGATAGAGATGATTGGATAAATGAGAAGAACACTATCACTTATAAATATAATAGCTAAAGGAGACAATATTCAAACAATACAATAAAATAGTGTACAAATGTAAAGAGAAGGGCTTAGAAAAACAAACAAAATAGTTTATCCTGGTTCGATCACCAATCCACTTGTGATCTATGTCCTGTCCTCAAGCAAACACTTGAGATTTTTCACTATATCTTCAAGCTTCAATTAAGTGCTTGACAACTTTTACAAGATGGAGTACTCAACACACCTTGGGATACCCTACCCTTGTACTTGAGCCTCTATTCCCAAGGGATACCTCACCCTTTTACAGATTAGAGGAATGCCTCACCCTTTCTAGAGATTATACAAAGATTGAATAGGTAAAAACTCTCTTCAAAGAGCAGATAATGCAAATGGAAGCTCAATGGGTATTGGATTTACAATTTAAGCTCAGGAATAGAGTATTAATGGAGAAAAGATGGAAACTGGTATTTAATGTTCAACCAGGGTTTTTTTAGATTGATTGTCTAATATTCATAAATGCCCAACAACTTGTATTTATAATCCATTGAAGTTTAGAGCCATTGGGAGGTAGTTGGAGCATTAAATGCTTTGTAACTATCCGTTAATTTTTGTTTCTGGAAAGCTCTTAACTCGAATAAGAGAATCATTATTCGAATAAGTCTTTAAATAGCACAAGCGTGTTTTCCTCTGTAATGTGTTATTCAAATAACAACTTTGTTAGTCGAATAATCCTTTAAATATATGGCTTCTGGAAAACATGTTATTCGAATAACACTCAAGTTATTCGAATAACTCATTCGAATATTTGTTTTCATCAGATCTTGTTATTCGAATAACAAGTTTGTTATTCAAATAACCATTTAAAAAAATAGTTTCTTGAAAAGCTTGTTATCCTGAAAAGCTTGTTTTTCGAATAACATCTTTGTTATTCGAATAACCATTTAATAAAATGGTTTCCTACAAAATGTGTTATTCGAATAACACTTATGTTATTCGAATAACTCATTCGTGCTAAATCAATTTTGAATCATTTATTCGAATAACACAGGGCTTATTCGAATAATCCCTCTCCTAAAAGATTATTTGGAATCTCTGACTTGTGTTTATTCGAATAAGGAACTCCTTATTCGAATAATACATGTGAAAAACATGTTTTATATCTTCTAAATGTTGCCCTTGATTCCATATGATATTATAAGCTTATGGACATGTAATGGTTGATTCTTTGGAAACTAAAAATCATATTGAAGCCTTGAAAACTTGTGTGCTTATTTTGAAATGTAAGTTTGAGCAATTATGAATCTTTATATACCTTTACATTTTGATTGAAGTCCTAAAAAGCTAATCTTCAAGGTCTTGAGAGTCTTGGACTTGATCTTGTAACATCTTTAAGTTTGTTATCATCAAAAGAAAATCTTCATAAGATAATAGCCAATTACATTCTTTCCCTTTTTGATGATGGCAAACAACCATTGAGAAAAGAGTTAGCTCATTTGAAAATTAAAATTCACAAGGTTAATCAAGGAGACTTACTCCCCCTCTAGGTTGTAAGAGGAATATAAATTATCAGAGTCAGGCACAGCTCCCCCTTTCTTTTGGAGTCTCTTGATCCTTTTCAAATTAGTCTTTTAGATCTGTCTTTTCTTAATACAATCTCCAAAACCAAAAATTGTCAAATGTAATTTTCTTAAAAGAATAAGAAGCAGTTATAGGTACAACTTAACTTTAGCTTTTTCTCCCCTTTTGTTATGATAAAAAAGATGAGGCAAGATAGGCAAACATATATTCAACTTAACATACATTTAAGTAAGTTTCAGTAAAGATATGTAATGCAATAACAGGATAGAAATTGCAAAGACAGCAAGGAAACATTTGATTCATTCATTTCAAGTTTGGTGAAACTTATATAGATTCATATGAAACCAGCCAAGAATACACAGCAGAAACATCAAAACAAAGGACTAGAGTCCTGAAATCCTAGGTATCCTAAAAGTAAGCGTTTGGTGGAGGAGAAGGTGAGTCAGGTGCAGGGGCAGGAGGTGCACCTCAGAGGGCAGCAATCTCGCGTTCAACACCTTCTATTCTGTCAAAGAGAATAAAAAAAGTGTGTTCTATGTAAGCACGATTATTGAGCAGAGTGGTCATAATTCGCTCTAAAGTCACTGGAGCAGGAGCAGGAGCTTCAACAGGCTCATCAGTAGGAACAGCCTCATCAGTAGCAGGAGCATCTTCAATGTGAGTGTCTTCATCTACTGCAGATTCTCCTAGTTCATTAGGATATACCCAGCCTCCTACATTATCTGGAACTATCTTCATTTTCTTCAGAGTGAACTCCCTAAAAATATTGAAGTGGTTCAATTCCACTGCCCATTCAGTTTACCTGAGAAGTGAATATTTCTTCAGAAATGCAGAGATAAGTAGGGCATACGGCAGACCAGAATTTTCGGTGGTCTTGACCTTCATCATGTACTTCTCGATAAAATTAGGCCAGTTAATTTTCCAATTTTTCTTCAGTACCCAAAGAAGAAAAATATCATCCTCGATCAGATAAGCGTAGTTACCTCCACGAGGGGCAAGAATGTGCGCATATGTGTAGTGAAGAACCCTCTCTTGGCTTTTCAGCATTCTACTCTTCAGACCAACTTTAGGCCAAACTGTTCCAGGATTTACCAGTAGAGACACAACCTCCTCTCTTTTGTATGCTTTTACATATGGTCTGCTATTTGGATCCACAACAGTAGCCGTGGCTTCTAGCTTGAAGAACGTCATCCAATCAGCTAGAGTGATCACAATTTCTTGATCCTTCACTTCAAAGATGAGGTTGGGACCATCCATCTTCAAGTTACAGTAGAACATTTTCACCAGGTCTGGGAAAATAAAGTCCTTATAGCTGTAGAGATCTAGCATACCCTGATGGGTAAGGTCATCAAGGAATTCAAATCCTCCATCGTCTTCAAAGAATTCTCGTTCCATGTACATGGCTTGAATGATGTCCCTGTTCCAGAAATTCTCCCTGAACCGTTTTAGATCGTCGTTGTTTGACGAGAGCCTTCGAAGATCTATTAAGTTGTTAGTGGGAGCAGTTTTACTGCGTGGGCGTTTGGAAGAAGAAGCTATGGTTGGATATGGGTGTTTTTGGGGAGAAGTTTGTGGTTCGTGGAGGAGAAAAAATGGAGGAGGAGGGAAATGAAAATAGATGAAATGAGATAAGAGACGCGTGAAATCCTTTAGATAATTCGCGTGTTATTCGAATAACAAGGGTGTTTTTCGAATAACAAAGTGGTTCCTGAAGTGTCTTGGCTCATTGCCAAGCGTTATTCGAGTAACAATGTTATTATTCGAATAAGAGCATAGTAGCTCAAAAGATATGGGTTTCTGTTACCCTTTATTCGAATAACATGATATGTTATTCGAATAACATGATTTTCCCAAAAGCCTTTGTCAGGTTTTATTCGAATAACATGATTTGTTATTCGAATAACAAGAAAAGCATTTTTGTCACTAATATGCTTTATTCGAATAACTAGTTGGTTATTCGAATAACTAGTTGATATCAGAATTTTGCAATACTTTTTGTAAAGTGTTTTTTGAATAAGGGAATCCTTATTCGAATAATGCAGACATATTAGAATATTAGCAAGGCTTTACTGTGAGGTTTTATGCAAATAATGGGCTTCTTATTCGAATAGAACATTTGATGAAAAATAGTTTTACGCATCAATTAGTAAATAATCAATTTTCTATCATTCATATTGGTACTAAGACATGCCAATTTAATTCCAAACAACATATAAGCATAGATATTGACCAGTTCTTGAATCAAAACACAAGTCTATGCAAAATCACTACTTTTACCAAAGATTGGACCACTTTGAGGACATTTGTAGATTTTGAGCAATTAGGTACACTTATTTGTGATGGAGTACCTACAAAACAATTTTGGGGAACCTCCGATGCTCAATTCAGTAATGAATTTTAGAGAAGATTAATAATCAATAAGTTATGCACCAAGAACTCACAATTATGCAGCAAATTCATGCAGAAAATTCAGTTCAAGCATGTTTGATCCAATATACCAGGTTTATTTCTTATATAAAAGAATGCTTCTTTTGCCAAGGGCTTAGTGAAGATGTCAGCTAGTTGTTTAGTGGTTTCCACAAATTCAAGCATACAATCACCCTTTTGAACATGATCCCTTATGAAATGATGCCTAATTTCAATGTGTTTAGTTCTTGAATGCAAAATGGGATTTTTAGACAAGTTAATTGCGCTAGTATTATCACATCTTATGGGGATGTGATCAAGATTAAGACCATAGTCCAATGTTGTTGCTTCATCCAAAGGATTTGAGCATAACAACTCCCAACTGCAACATATTCAACTTCAGCTGTAGACAATGCCACACTATTTTGTTTCTTTTTATGCCAAGAAACTAGTGAGCTTCCAAGCAAGTGGCATGTCCCACTAGTGCTCTTCCTATCCAATTTGCATCCAGTAAAATCAGAATCGAAATACCCAATAAGGCTACATGAGGCACCCTTAGGGTACCACAAACCCATTTATGATGTGCCTATTAAATATTTCATAATTCGTTTTACAACACAAAGATGTGATTCTTTAGGATTAGCTTGATATCTAGCACACATGCATACACTAAACATTATATCAGGCCTACTTGCTGTGAGATAAAGGAGTGAGCAAACCATACCTCTATATTTCGTTATTTCTACAGATTTACCTCCTTCATCCTTGTCCAAATAGTAAGAGGTGCCCATAGGAGTAGCCATATGCTTGGCATTGTCCATTCCAAACTTCTTGAGCAACTCCTTGCAATACTTGGATTGGCTTATGAAAGTCCCTTCTCTTGTTTGCTTGATTTGGAGGCCAAGGAAAAAGTTAAGCTCACCCACTATGGACATCTCAAACTCACTTTGCATAATATTTAAAAATTCTTTACAAAGAGAGTTGTTAGTAGCTCCAAATATAATGTCATCAACATAAATTTGAACTAGAAGTATGTCATGCATTTTATGCTTTATGAAAAGGGTAGTATCAACTTTGCCTCTAAAAAAGCCTTTTTCTAAAAGGAATTTGCTCAACCTTTCATACCAAGCTCTAGGAGCTTGTTTCAAGCCATACAAGGCCTTTTTCAGTTTAAAAATATGATTGGGTATTTCAAAACTTTCAAAACTAGGAGGCTATTCTACGTACACCTCTTATTGTATGAAACCATTTAAAAAGGCACTTTTAACATCCATTTGATAAAGTTTGAAATTTATAATGCATGCATATGCAAGTAGCAATCTTATGGCTTCTAATCTAGCTACAGGAGCATATGTTTCTTTATAATCTATTCCTTCTTCTTGATTATAGCCTTTTGCAACTAACCTAGCTTTATTTCTTGTAATTAAGCCTGTTTTATCAATTTTGTTCCTAAAGACTCATTTGGTGCCAATTATGGGATGATCATTCCTTGGAAATAATTCCCAAACTTGATTTCTCTCAAATTGGTTTAGTTCATATTGTATAGCCAAAATCCAATGTTCATCATTAATGGCTTCATTTATGTCTTTAGGTTCAACTTGAGAGACAAAAACCATATGATTACATACATTTCTAAGATAGTTTCAAGTGATTATCCCTTTTGATACATCACCTATCACCTTGTCGAGAAGGTGATATCTTGATGTCCTCCATTCCTTGGGAAGGTCCACGACTTGTGAGTCCTATTCTCTTGAGGAGTCAATGAGTTTTTCTTCTCGCTTCTTGGTTTCCTTTTCTTCATTTTCCAAGTGGGTTCTTTCCAACAATTCTGCAACATCATTAACCAAGTCTTTTCTCAAACTATTTGGATTAGTTTCATAAAAAACATGTATAGACTCTTCAATGGTCATAGTTCGTTTCTTATAAACTCTAAAGGCCTTAGTATATATAGAATAACCAAGAAATATTCCCTCATCAGACTTTGCATCAAACTTCCCCAAGTTATCCTTTCCATTATTCAAAACAAAGCATTTACATCCAAAGACATGAAAATGTGACACATTTAACTTCTTTCTCTTGTACAATTCATATGGGGTTTTCTTTAAAATTGACCTTATTAGGGCTCTATTCATAACATAACAAGCGGTGTTAACCGCATCCGCCCAAAAGTACTTAGGAAGGTTGACCTCATTGAGCATAGTTCAAGTCATTTCCTCTAAAGATCGATTTTTTCTTTCTACAACACCATTTTGTTGTAGTGTTCTAGGTGCAAAAAAATTATGCTCAATGATATGTTCATCACAAAAGATTTCAAATTCATGATTTTCAAATTCTCCACCATGATCACTTCTTATGGATGCAATGCAAAAACTTTTTTCATTTTGGATAACTTTGGCAAGCTTTGAAATGATTGAAAAGCATCATTTTCATGAGATAGAAACAATGTCCATGTAAACCTCAAAAAATCATCCACAATCACCAAAGTATAGTAATTCCCACTAAAGTTCATAGTTCTAGAGGGATCAAAAAGATCCATGTGCAAAAGTTGTAAAGGTCTAGAAGTTGAAATAATATTTTTAGCTTTAAAAGAAGCCTTTACTTGTTTTTCTTTTTGACATGCATCACAAAGTTTATCTTTTTCAAATTTAAGCTTTGGAAGTCCAATTACTAGTTCTTTAGAAATCAATTTGTTTAAGTGATCCATATGAATGTGAGCAATTCTTCTATGCCATAACCATGAAACATTTTCTTTACTCATAAAGCATTTAGCATCATTTGAAAAAATATCATCAAGACTAATCATATATATATTATTGACCCTATGACCAACAAATTTAACTTGCTTGTCATTCTTTCCCTCAATTATGTAACAAGTAGAATCAAATATAGCTTTATTGTCCTTATCACACAATTGACTAATGCTAAGCAAATTATGTTTGAGTCCTTCAACAAGCAAAACATTATCAATTGATGAGGAAGGGATCTTACTAACTTTACTAATTCCAAGGATCTTCCCTTTGTTGTTATCACCATATGTGATATGACCATGCTTCTTGGGGGCAAGGGAGGAGAACTTGGAGCCATCACTGGTCATGTGCTTGGAGCAACCACTATCAAGATACTAACTTGAGCTTTTGGTCTTCAAGCACACCTATAACACACATTTAAATTTTAACCTTTGGTACCCAAATTGTCTTAGGTTCTTGTGTGTTAGAGTTAAGCATAGTGTCCTTAGGAACCCAAACCCTTTTGATTCCAACCTTGGTGTTTATATTCTTTCTAATATTACAAGTAGATGCACTATGTCCTTTCTTACCACAATGAAAACATTTGACAAAGGGGCTACTTAAAGTATTTGAGGAAACAAAGAAATTCTCATAAGACTTTTGATGGTTATTTGATTATATCCCAAACCGACTTTTTGAAAAACACATTTTTGTTTCCCTAATAACACATTCAAGTTGTCTCTTCTAAATGTAAATTTTGCAAGAATGTTGTTTAAATCATCAATTTCTTTCTCAAATGCTTTACATGATGAGCAAGGTAAGGATATGAATGTGTTATCATGTGAGGAGCAAGTCATGCACAATGAGTTAGCATCAATAAGTCCTAAGGTCTCATTTTCAATCTTAAGGTCATTAATCTCCTTGTTTAAAATAGAAACTTTGTTTACCAATAAGGAGATTGTCTTGTTAGAAGATAAAATCATTTTTGTGAGCCTCATAGATTCATCATGCAATTCTTGAAAAGCATCTTGCAATTCATCATAAGAAGGTGAAGATTCTAAGTTAGATGATGTTACCTCAGTGTCGCTCTCTTCACTTTATTCTCATTGAGCTATGAGAAAAAGATGGGCTTCTTTATTCTCCAAACTATCGGAAGAGGTTATGTCATTGTCCTCTCATGCTATATATGCTCTCCTTCCTTTCTTTTCTTTGGAAGACATTTTCTCAAACTTCTCCGTCTTCTTAAGATACATAGGACACTCCATTTTCATATGCCTCAATTTTTCACATTCATAACATTTTGGAGGAGTAGAGGATCCTTCTCCTTCGTGATAAGCTTTTTTTTTGAGGAAAAAATGATCTTCTTTGGAATCCCTTCTTCTTTAAGTTCCAAACTTCCTCACAAGGAGACTAAGATTCTCCTTACTTAGCTCAAGATTTTCTGCATCCTCTTCACCATCTTCATCATCATCTTCAATTGTAGAAGAGGTGACTTTGAGTGCAATTTCCTTTTTCTTCTTATCATGCTTTTCATTTTGATTGAGCCTATTTAGCTCTAACTCATGTTCTTGAAGCTTCCCAAATAAGGTGGCTAGAGACATCGTTGATAAATCTCTTGATTCCATAATAGCTGTTACTTTCGGTTGCCAATTCTTGCTCAAACATCTCTAGACTTTGTTAATAAGATCTTCATTAGGAAATGTCTTTTCCAATGAGATAAGATGATTAACAATATGTGTGAATCTCTTTTGCATCTCTTGAATACTTTCACCTTGGTTCATTCTAAATAATTCATATTTATGAGTAAGAGTGTTTATTCTAGATCGCTTTACCTCACTTGTACCTTCATGAGTTACTTGTAAAGTATCTCATATTTCTTTAGTGGTCTTGTAATTTGACACCCTAAAGAATTCATCATACCCCAAGGATGTGGTGATGATGTTCTTGGAGCTCAAATTGTATTAAACCTTTTTTTATCCTCATCGGTCCATTCATTTCTAGGTGAATTAATTTTCACACCATCTTTAGTATGTATGGGAATAAAAGCACCATTTTCAACGGCGTCCCACATATCTAAGTCAATAGCTTCAATAAAAATTTTCATCTTTTCTTTCCAATATGCATATCCATCTCCATTGAAAAAGGGAGGTCTATTTATAAAAGAACTTTCATTAGAAAAACCATTTGAAGTCATTTCTTTCTCTTGAAGCTGCTAAGCTCTTTATACAAGAGTCTAGCTCTGATACCACTTGTTACCAAGTGGCCTCAATACTCAAGAGGGTGGGTGAATTGAGTATGTAAAACAAGTTCACAAATTTTTCGCAAAATGTTTGTTAATCAATTTTCGTTGAAGCTATTAGATGGATAAAGAAGATTGGATAAATGAGAAGAACACTTTCACTTATAAATATAATAGCCAAAGGATACAATATTCAAGCAATACAATAAAACAGTACACAAATGTAAAGAGAAAAGTTTAGAGAAACAAATACAATAGTTTATCCTAGTTTGATCATCAATCCACTTATGATCTACGTTCAATCCTCAAGCAAACACTTGAGATTTTTCACTATATCTTCAAGCTTCAATCAGGTGCTTGACAACCTTTACAAGATGGAGCACTCAACACACCTTGGAATACCTCACCCTTGTGCTTAAGCCTCTATTTCCAAGGGATACCTCACTCTTTTACAGATTGGAGGGATGCCTCACCCTCTCTAGAGATTATACAAAGATTGAATAGGTAGAAACTCTCTTCAAAGAGTAGATAATACAAATGGAAGCTCAATGGGTATTGGATTCACAGTTTACGCTCAGAAACAGAGTATTAATGGAGAAAAGATGGAAACTCATATTTAATGTTCAACCAGGGCTTTTTCAGATTGATTTTTTAACATTCATAAATACCCAACAACTTGTATTTATAATCCATTGAAGTTTAGAGCCATTGGGAGGTGGTTGGAGCATTAAATGCTTTGTAACTACCCGTTAATTTTTGTTTCTAGAAATCTCTCTTATTCGAATAAGAGAATCCTTATTCGAATAAGGTTTTAAATAGCACAAACGTGTTTTCCTCTGTAATGTGTTATTTGAATAACAACTTTGTTATTCAAATAATCCTTTAAATATATGGCTTCTAGAAAACATGTTATTCGAATAACACTCAAGTTATTTGAATAACTCATTCGAATATTTGTTTTCATGAGATCTTGTTATTCAAATAACTTGTTTGTTATTCGAATAACCATTTAAAAAAATGGTTTCCTGAAAAGCTTGTTATTCGAATAACATCTCTGTTATTCGAATAACCATTTAATAAAATGGTTTCTTGAAAAACATGTTATTCGAATAACACTTATGTTATTCGAATAACTCATTCGTGCCAAATTAATTTTGAATCATTTATTTGAATAACATAGGGCTTATTCGAATAAACCCTCTCCTGAAAGATTATTTGGAATCTCTGACTTGTGTTTATTCGAAAAACATATTTTAAATCTTCTAAATGTTGCCCTTGATTCCATACGATCTTGTAAGCTTTTGGACACATAATGGTTGATTCTTTGGAAACTAAAAATCATATTGAAGCCTTGAAAACTTGTGTGCTTATTTTGAAATGTAAGTTTGAGCAATTGTGAATCTTTATATACCTTTACATTTTGATTGAAGTCCTAAAATGCTAATCTTGAAGGTCTTGAGAGTCTTGGACTTGATCTTGCAACATCTTTAAGTTTGTTATCATCAAAACAAAATCTTCATTAGATAATAGCCAATTACAGAAACCCCACCACCATATTACCAGAGTATGATAATATTTGGTAAAATAGACATTTTGATCCCATATCTTTATTTTTTTTTAATTGGTGCCTTATCTTTTGTTTTTTTTTTTCAATTTGGTCCCTTATCTTATAAATTGTGTATCAATGTGATCTTCCATCATGGTTTCATTATAAACCTTAATGAAAGTAATGACGTATTACTAATGGTGATGACATGTCACAGATGTGGTGATGATGTGGATATGACATGGCAATGATGTGGCACAATGAGTGAGTAACACATCATCATTTATATTAAGGAGATGATAGAATCGTGATGAGAGGACTAATAATTTACAAGATAAGGGACGAAATTGAAAAAAAATAAAATATAAGAGACCAAATTGAAAAAAGAAATAAAGATAATAGAGCAAAATACCTATTTTGCCATACATCAATACTTAAGGCTAGCACAGTACCATCCTTGAGGCCTTGAACTAGATCCCATGTATAAACATCCTCAAAACAAAATCCCAGACAGAGCCACTTAACAATGCATATGATTAAGAAATATGAAAACAAACTGGACCCATATTATGACATAGCATAAAAAATAAAACTATAACATTAGTGAATCGAAGTTCATCTCATACTATGCAGAAAATTAAACCCATTCACAGAAATTTGGACAAGTATAAATAACTCACTCAATAAAAGAATGTCATTAAGTTAGAAGACCAAGCAGGCAAGCACAAAACAATGGAACACCCAGAATTCAATTGGCATTTTGTGACATTTCATGGCAAACTCAGTCCACAATCTAGACTAAAAGGACTATTGGCAGGTTGGAATCAACATTTTACCAAATAGTTCATGGGCAATTAATCAAAGCACTAGATATCTTGGTGAATAGAATATTAAGCATTACAATCAGCTCACTGCACACTTAAATTTTAAATACAAAATCAGAGGCGGTTCCTAGCTGTTGGAAAATAGCGGAATGACGTTGGTATGTTCGTGAAAAGGAGTATGTGCATAAAGGATAGGTTGCTACTCTTCAAGTATTTTGGGTTGAACAATGCTATATAGATATATATGCTCGTAAAAATTACTTTATATCTACACATATGATTACTGTAATGAATAATATTTAAGAATAGATGTCCAAAAGTCACTGTAGTTATATTGATATAAGAATGTTATAAAAGACTTATTACATAGATGTTACACACATGATTATTTTTTTATCTGATTATAATGATGGTTATAATTTTATATAGTCTTGACCTATATATAAATAGTATAAGGCACTTAAAGATAAGACATAATAATATAGAAATTTTTTTGTTTCTCTCTAGTTTCTTCTCTATCTCTTGAGTTCTTTATGTTTTGCTCTTTAATTTCATCTCTATTTCTTGAGTCCTTTATGCTTACTTTTACAACACATTATCAGCACAAGACTCTACCATATGAGTGATGACTTGAACAACTTAGAGGTTTTATTGAAAAAGTTTATCTTCTTATCTCTCTCTTTGAATTAATCAAATTCATTACTTATAGCTTCCTTCATGTTCTGGACCGTGATCCGGACCACGTCTAGTGGACCAACCTGGTATGCACACTATCGTAGTCTACCATAGACACCCCAGCTAAGCACTGGTGACAAATTGTCAAGACTTTGGTACCACGTATATAGGACCGTGACATTGGGCAAGTGCATCAGGATCACGAGATTTGCATAGTGGATAAATTCCAAAATATTCATAATTGTCAATCACAATTTTATGAAATTATAGCACCCATAACCGCTTAAACTACTTCTAACTGTAGTATCAGTGTTCTGATCTTATAGAGATTTCTTGCTACAATTAAGGGAGACTAAACCCTAATTGTACTCTATAAATACCAGACCAAATCACTTTCTACACGTAACTTATTACTCATAACATAACCCTTCTTGTACATAACCTGACTTGAGCGTTGGAGTCCCTTTGTAGGTTCCAACTCCCTTCGTTTCAACACGCTTTGTTGCTGCTGCTGTGAGGAGGAAAACACCAGAACGTGCCTATCCAGGTACAGCTCAATATCTACTACTGAACATTGGCACCGTCTGTGGGGAATTATAAACTTCTATTCCCACTCAACCATGATAAACACGAGACAGAACTCAAGGAAAGGAGAGGCTGCACAAACCTCCATAGGCCAAAGGTGAGGTCCAATGACATGCCATCCTCCCAACCCTATTCCACCAACAGTTGCTAAAACCTTTGCCGTGAGGAACCAGGCCTCCAACGTTTAACCTTTACGTGATGGGCTCGAAACTTCACTTTCCAACGAAAGCCCAAACCCATCACGTAGGGTCTTTGTGAGGGATAGACTTGGTCCCCGTGTGCATAGAGCTAATCTTGACGTTTAAGGGCCTAGAATCCTAGTGCACCAATGCCTGGGACCCAGGAACGACGATGCAGAAGAGTCCCATCCAGAGGGCATGATCCAACCTGATATGTCCAGAAATCATCTCCTGGACTTAGTGCAACAACAAATGGCCATACTTGAAGAGCAACTTTGTAGATTGGAAAACCTAGAGCGATCCATGCATGAGGCCTAGTCCGAACCTCACCATGATGACAGAAGGCGGAGCATGGGCGACGATTAAAGGGGAATACCACATGTTGATGCCGAAATGTCCAATATTGTTAATAACAACTCGGACCTCGACGATCAGGAGCAACCTTTCTCAGCCTAACTCATGGAGTATAGAGTTCCAAGAAACTTTAAGTTCCCTACCAATGTGGAGCTCTATGACTGGACTACGGACCCTTAAGAACATATAGGCGTCTATGTCCAATCTATGTGCTTTCATGGAGGATTCTCTTAGTTACTATGTCGTGCCTTTCCCCTTTCCTTGAAGAAGGGTACTCTTAGATGGTTCGTAACCCTGCCACAGGGATCCGTCATTAACTGGGCAGACCTCAGATAGCATTTCTTGCTACACTATACTACTAGCAAAGAGTAAGCCAGGTCTATGGAGTCTCTTTTAGAGATTCGCCAAGGGCATGACGAGCCCCTTCACGAATACCTTAAGAGATTCAATACAACTTGCATCAATGTGGAGAACCTCAATGAAAAGATTGCTCTCCATTACATCAGGAGCGGCTTCTACTCTGACTCTTAGTTTTTCCAATCTTTGGCAAAAAAGAAGCCAAAGAATATAGAAGAATTTCGAGCACGGTCCTAGAAGTATATTAACTTGGAGGAGACTACTAAGGCTAAGAGGAACTTGGAAAAAGGTGAGTCTTCTCACTAGAAAGGAAACCTGAATTCCTCCCAGCCTCAGAACTCATCAAAAAATGATCTGCCCTAACCTAAGTACTCAAATTACAACCCTATGGACACTCTGTGTGAAATGTTTTAAGGGAAGTGTTTTAGACCAAGTTTCGGGATATAAAGAAGCTGACTCCATTGAAGAATAATACATAGAAGGATCTCAAAAAATATTATTCGTGGCACAAGAGCTACGGCCATAAAACAGAAGACTGCTTCTAACTCCGTGATGTTATTGAGTCTTTAATTAGGGTAGTACGGCTGGATTAGTACATCAGCCATATCCAAAGTGATGGATGCCGTGGAGGACAGAGACAAAGGAGATGAAGCCCTTAGTGAAGCCCATCTCTGCTCTATAGAAGAAGGACCTAGAGTCATAAGAGAAGATCCTGGAGTCCATCTTGCCGCGATACTGATAACCGACAGAATCGGAACCGAGATGCTCCATCTGACGACAACGACAACCACCTTGCCCAACCCAACTGAACCATCAACACTATTATTGGTGGGTTCGCCAGCGGTGGTTTGTCCAACGGTGTTTGGATGAAAGTTCTTAGTGTAACACCCTAATACAATATTCTCGATATAACTTATATATAAAGACATAAAACATTAAACATGATACTTCTATTCTTATTATCTTACTAATACCATATAATTAAATAATTATATTGGAGAGCCATAACTAACAGTTATACATATTAGCAATAGTAGCCCCGAAGGCAAAGTGTTATACATACAACCTTTACATTCTCGAAGCTAACATAAATAAATACATCAACTTTTCTATAAAAAAAAAAAAACAAATAAAACTAAACTACATTAGCTCTTCTGTTACTTTATCTTCTTACCCTTTGAAGGGTCTTGACCTGCTATTATCATGAAAACATAGAAAAGGGTGAGAACATGCAATTCTCAGTAATATTCATACATTTCATGGCATTATACAATGTAAACTGCAACAAATTAGTATAAACTATATCAACATTATACAATCGTCCATACAATTGTATAACGTATCAAAGTCTCAGATCTACTTAACCTTATGATACTCAAACTTAAACATAATAGATTATGGTTGTTACTAGATATCAAATCTCTATTCAATATCTCTAGAACATTCACATGCTACTGTTATGTAAAGGTTCACTAAACACAATGCATAATCTATAAGCCTAAGTCAGTTACTCAAACGATAAGAATAACTATCTACACAGCTGTAACATATCACAACTAGTTCATTCATAAACTTGTTATAGGTACTACTCATATAACCTCTTTTTACGAATAAACTTAATAACTCTAAAATGTAGAATTAGCAACAAGCAATGAAGTCTTTACTCCATGCCACTCAAACATTTACATTCTCATACTCTATGTAAACGTTCACTAAGCCAATCTTTAAACGTAAACTCATTGACATACCCTTAATTGATATTGAACTGCTACCCATATAATTACACAATATCATCTATCCTAGACAACTACCCATACAATTTCCAAGGAACGAGAAATGTATATGATTGTGTGTGTGTTACTTGCTTATTCCAAACTCTCTTTAAACTTGTAGATAAGTGATAATCACATATTTGATACATTAAAAAGCCTTCATTTTTAGTCATTTACACTCTCCATGTACTTAATTGATTAAGTTTGATTATGTTTTTTAAGTTTGGACTCAAATTGGACTTAATTGAAATTTTTTAGCATAATTTATGTCTAACACTGTTTCTTTATTTGGGCTATATCTTGCGATGTAACTGACCAAATGAGGTGATTCTAGTGGACATTGAAATATATGAGAGATATATATAACTTTTATGAAGACTTCAAAGGCCCAATCACACGAGTAGATAACTCGAGTTGGGGTTGAAGCAAGAACTAGAGTACTGTTCCTAACAACTTGACCTATGTGTATTGTTCATGCCATATTTCGGGAAGAAGTTGTCAAATGGGCTGACATTTTGATGATGAATAGTGAAGACCCATATCTACAACTTTCATGTTGAACACTTTTCTAGAATATGAGGCCTAATTGGTGATATTGGGCTTGCAAGTCAGAACAGAGGAGCTGTGACTGGGCCTGAGTAGTATGTAGTAATTTGAACGTATCTAGAGTTAAAAAAATGATATTGGACTCAAACGAAAGCCATTTGGAAGCTAAGATTCAGGCCTACAACTTTTATGAAGATCATATTACTTCATTCTGAAGGATTCAATGACTTCAGAGCTGCATGATTTCGGAGACAAAGAATCTCCATAATTTTTCACTCAACAAAAGTCATTTGGCATTTTTCACTCATTTTCTACTCATCCACTCACTAATGACTCAGCCCCCTTGTCATTTTGTATCTCTAATCCTCAATAAAAGGAGGCCTTAGCAGATCATTGAAGGTGTTAGGTACCAAAATGAAGCTAGTTTGTTACTAGGTTTTCTTGTAGTAATTTTCCTTTGTTCTAAATTGAAGTCATGTTCTTGTTCTTCTTCTTCTCTCTTTCTTTCTTCTTATCTATGAGTAACTAAGTTTCATTTTGCTTGGGTGAAAGAGTGAAGCTCTTGGTAATGAAATAAGGTTAGATTAATTTCTCTCTTGTGCTTAAATGATATATTTTCAAGTGGTCAATATACATATTATATTTTGTTTCCAATTAATTTAAAAACCCTCTTTGTAAATTGGAGTTCTTGATTTATTGTAGACAAGAGATTGGCACAATGAATGCTTTAACCCATTTACAAGTGGTGGTACTAGAAACTCTCCTTATAAAGTAGAGATCTTGATTTGTTGTGGATAAGATTTTGGCACAATGGATGCTTGATTCCATTTATGAGTGGTGATGTTAATAGATGATTAAAGGAATCATAATATAATTACGTATATAATTTTTAATAATATTGAATGTTGTATTTTTTGATTGGATCCTCCGTTATGTGTGGATTCTAATTGAGTTATAAAAGAATTAATCTTGTCCTTAATTTATTTACCAAGAGTGGATCTCCTAATCCAAGCAATTCTTTTTTATTTGTGACCAAGTTTTATTACCTTTATTGTTGTAACAAAATATTTTCCTTATGTCAAATAAATTTTTCTTCATCAATTCCCTGTGGATCGACCTCGGACTCCTGAGAAATTTATTACTGGAAACAACCTGTACTTGGGTTTGCAACCTTTAATCCCGCATCAAGTTTTTGGCGCCGTTGCCGGGGACTTGATTTGAAGAACAAATTTATGCTATAAATATTTTGTATATATATTTTACTCTTTTAATTTTTTTATTTTTTTGGTACTTACTAACGTACTAACTTAGTGGGGGAAACTCTCCTTAATCTCTCTATAATCTGAAATCATTAATGAAATAATCTTTCTTCTTCTCCTCTCTCTCGCTGGAGCAAAAAATTGGCTTTGCCGATTCTCTGGTTTTCATATTTTAAATTTACTTTTTACACTTTATTTTTCGTATATTATTTTCTATCATTTATTTTCGTATTTATTTTCTGTCATTTATGTTTTGTGTTATTTATTTTTGTCATTTATTTTTTGTTTACTAACTATCTAACTTTTTACTTTATCAGCTATCTAACTTTTTAATTTATCTGCATACTAACATTTTAATTTATCTATTTATTAACTTATTTAGTGATTGGTTTATACCACACCTTTGTTAATATATATTTGGTGGCTAGTTTATACCACATCTTTGTTAATATTTAATGGACGGTTTATACTGCTAGTTTGTACATTTTATTTTATATTTTATGTTACTTGTTTATGCTTAATTGGTATCGTGATTTAAATTCTGGTCGTTTGGTTAAAGTTAATCCTAGTACTTTACATATTGATTTGTTTGAATCACAATCACACACATCAAACACAATGGCTGAAAATAAAAGTGTGCATGATGAACATAAAAATCAACCGTTGCGAACCATGCGTGAGTATTTGCAACCATCTCAAAATTCCAGTCCATCATGTTTTATCTTTCCACTCAATGCTAATAATTTTAGATTCAAGCCAGATATGATTTCTTTACTTCCTAATTTTCATGGTTTAGAATCTGAAAGCCCATACTTACATCTAAAAGAATTTGAGGAAGTATGTACCACTTTTCATGATTAAACTTGCACTGAAGAGGTTGTTAAGCTTAAATTGTTTCCTTTTTCTTTGAAAGATAAATCAAAAACTTGGCTTAACACTTTAAAACCAAGATCAATTAGCATATGGTAAGAAATGCAAGGTGAGTTTTTAAAGAAATTTTTTCCAACACATAAAACCAATGCTTTGAAAAGACAAATTCAAAATATTTCTCAAAATTCAAATGAAGCATATTTTCAAAGTTAGGAACTTTTTAAAGATTTGTTGAATTCTTGCCCACATCATGGTTTTGAAAAATAGCGCACTATAAGCTTCTTTTATGAAGGGTTAACACCTGAAACGAAACAATTTGTGGAAACAATGTGCAATGGTGAGTTTCTTGATAAAGAACCTGAAGAAGCTTTAGACTATTTAGACCATTTGGCTAAAAATTCTCAATCTTGGCATGGTACTAATCTTTCTGAAAATTCAATTAGATCAAACCTTGCAAATGCTAGTAAAGAAAAATATCATCTTTGTCTAGAAGAAGATTTAAATGCTAGGTTTGCTAGTTTGGCTAGAAAGGTTGAAGCCATGGAATCAGAAAAAGTAAAAGAAATCAAATCTATGTAAAATGAAGAAATTTATAGCATTTGTGATGAATTGGTACACACAACCAATGAATGTCCAAAAATTTTTGTTTTTAAAGAAGTTGTGCATGAGCAAGTAAATATAATGAACAATTTTAAAAAGCCATTCACTTCTTCTTTTTCAGATACATATAATCCGGGATAGAGAAATCACCCAAACTTCAGTTGGAGGACCAACAATCAGGCACAATTCATGCAACCACCACCTCCTCAGGCACAGCAGGATTCTCAAAATTCTCAAGGATATGCACTTTATGTACCACCATATAGGAAAAATCTTGAAGGAACATTGCATGCATTCATGGAAAAGCAAGAGGCCATTAATAACCAAAACACTCAAGCCATGATTGACATAAAAGACACTCTTGCTAAACTTTCTTCTGCACTTGCCATTCATGAGAAAGGAAAGTTTCCCTCTCTACCTCAACCAAATCCCAAGGGTCAGTATAGCCCAAATGAGGGTAGTTCAAAAAGTCAAAAAATAGATCAAGTCAACTCAATGATAACTCTTAGGAGTGAAAAGGTTGTTGAAAAATAAATTCTTGACCCTTGTGAGAAAAATGACGAGTCAAGTCCCAAAGATGAGGAAGGAGTTGATAAGCCACCTAGTCAAAAGGAGACTAAACCCTCGCCTTCACCCCCATATCCTCAAGCATTAAACAATTCAAGTAAAGTGAATCATAACAGTGACATTTTTGAAATCTTTAAACAAGTGAAGGTCAATATTCCTCTGTTAGATGCTATCAAACAGATTCCTTGTTATACCAAATTTTTAAAAGACTTATGTACTGTTAAAAGGAAACATAATGTGAAAAAGACTGCATTTTTGACTGAACAGGTAAGCTCCATTATTCAAAACAATAATGAGTTGAAATATAAAGACCCTGGTTATCCTACAGTTTCATGCATTATTGATGAACATAAAATTGAACAAGCTTTACTTGATCTTGGTGCTAGTGTTAATTTGCTTCCATATTCAGTTTATCAGCAACTTAACCTGGGTGAGTTAAAACTAAGTTCTGTAACTCTTCTACTTGCTGATAAATCAATTAAAATTCCAAAAGGAATAGTGAAAGATTTGTTAGTTCAAGTTGATAAATTCATATATCCTGTGGATTTTATTATCTTGGAAGCTGAACCTATGATTGATAGTTCTAAGTCAATTCTTCTTATTCTAGGTCGCCCATTTTTAGCAACATCTAATGCTTTGATAAATTACAGAAATGGAGTGGTGAAGCTAACATTTGGAAATATGACACTGGAGCTTAATATTTTCAACATATGCAAGCAACCACATGAAGTTTATAATGACAATGAAGAGATTGAAGGGATTGAGGCCATTATAGATGATCATCTTCAAATCAGGAGTTCTTTTGACCCATTAGAAATTTGTTTAATTAATTCATTTGATTCAGTTACACAATTAGATGATGATGTTACTGAAATATGCTCTTTGCTTGACTGCACACAGGAAATGGAATACAAAGAAAAGAAGCCAAGATTCGAAGAGCTAAAAATCATGAATAATGATACCCATGAAGAAGTACCCACACTGGAACTAAAACCATTACCTGCTGGGTTGAAGTACACATTTTTGGGAAAAGAACAAAGCTTTCTAGTGGTAATTTCCTCATCCCTGACCAAAGAACAAGAAGGTATGTTAATAGAAGTACTTAAAAGACATAAAAGTGCAATTGGATGGACATTAAAGGACATAAAAGGTATTAATCCATTAAGTTGTACACATAGAATACATTTAGAGGATAATGCTAAAACATCTCAATAACCTCAAAGAAGATTAAATCCACACATGAAAGAGGTAGTTAGAGCTGAAGTTCTTAAATTACTTGATGTTGGAATTATCTATCCTATCTCTGATAGCCAGTGGGTAAGCCCTACACAAGTTATGCCTAAGAAATTTGGAGTAACAGCGGTTGAAAATGAAAAAGGAGAATTAATACCTACCCGAGTCTCATCTAGTTGGCGTATGTGTATTGATTTTAGAAAATTGAATGCAGCCACTAGGAAAGATCATTTCCCTTTGCCATTTCTTGATCAGATTCTGGAAAGAGTAGTAGGACATCCCTACTATTGTTTTCTTAATGGTTATTCAGGGTATAATCAAATACTAATTGCATTAGAGGATCAAGAAAAGACCACTTTTACGTGCTCCTTTGGCATTTTTGCATATAGAAGAATGCCTTTTAGTCTTTGTAATGCTCCAGCAACTTTTCAAAGATGCTTGTTAAGTATTTTCAGTGACATGATTGAGCATTATTTAGAGGTTTTCATAGATGGTTTGACAGTTTTTGGAAATTCTTTTGAAAATTATCTTGATAATTTAGAAAAAGTTCTTAAAAGATGCAAAGAAAAATGATTTATGTTAAATTGGAAAAAATGTCATTACATGGTTACCTCAGGAATAGTGTTAGGTCATGTGATATCTTCTAAAGGAATTGAAGTTGATAAGGCCAAGTTGAATTAATTGCTCATTTTCCTTCCCCAAAAATAGTCAGAGAAGTTCGTTCATTTTTAGGACATGCAGGATTTTACAGAAGATTCGTAAAGGACTTTAGTGCCATATCTAGACCTTTATGTAATCTTCTAACAAAAGATGCAACATTTGATTGGACCCAAAATTGTCAGAAATCTTTTGAAAAATTAATCGATCTTTTGACTTCTGCTCCTATCATGTAATCTCCTGACTGGTCTTTGCCTTTTGAGTTGATGTGTGATGCTAGTGATTTTACTGTTGGTGCTATTTTAGGCCAAAGAAAGGAAGATAAGCCTCATGTAATTTATTACGCACGTCGAACTTTGAATAGTGCACAAATGAATTACACCACTACTGAAAAGGAACTACTTGCTGTAATTGTTGCATTGGATAAATTTTGAGCTTATTTAATTGGTTCTTCCACTATTATTTTTACTGATCATGCTGCTATTAGATATTTAATGTCTAAGCAGGATGCCAAACCTAGGTTGATACGGTAGATCTTGTTGCTTCAAGAATTCAATATCATAATAAAAGACAAGAAAGGAGTTGAAAATGTTGTTGCAGATCATTTGTCCAGACTTACAACAGGCTCATCTTTTGATAGCACACCTATCAATGATTCTTTTCCTGATGAATTTTTATTTTCTGTCAATTCCATGCCTTGGTTTGCTAACATTGTCAATTTTCTTGTAACAGGTAAGATGTCCCCTCAATGGATGCACAAGACAGAAAAAAGTTTTTGATTGAGGTGAAAAATTTCTATTGGGATGACCCATATTTGTTCAAATATTGTCCTAATCAAATCTTTCGGAGATGTGTATCCAATAATGAGGTAAGTAGTGTCATTAAATTTTGTCATTCAGTAGCATGTGGAGGTCATTCTTCTTCAAAGAAAATAGCTGCAAAAATCTGTGATTACTATGCAGCATTGATGATGAGTTTTGATGATAACAAATATGGAGATGATGAGAAGATCAAGTCCAAGTTCTTCAAGTTTAGCTTTAGGACTTAGGATCTCTCTTGTACAGAGCTCTTATAGGATATCTCAGTGTTTAACTCAAAAGATCTAAGAACGAGTTTTTCTACAAACTAAATTAAAGTTTTAATGTGGCTTTGATAATCAAAGAGTTTGTGGTTTTTTTCTAAACTTACATAAACTGGTTCCCAAACGTGTTTCTGATAATTTGAACAGAGGCATTCGAATACCATTAAAGGCATTCGAATACAATCCCTCTAAAAATGCTTTCATAAACATATTTTAAGCAGTGGTATTCGAATACCATATTGTGGCATTCAAATACTTTGGGTCTGAACTGTTTTTTATATACTGATATCAGTGGCATTTGAATACCTCATAATGGTATTCGAATAACCTAAGTCTGAACTATTTTTATATATATTGATATCAGTGGTATTTGAATACCACAATAAGGTATTCGAATAACCCACGAGTTTCTGCTTCTGGTTTTTGAATTTGATACGCAAACGGATTTGTATTTATTATGCTATTAATTCCTTCAACGATATTTTTTGATCAAAGGCTCTATAAATAGAGACCTTGCCTCACGGCTGAAACACACGAATCCTTGAAATTAATTTTGGCTATGCTAAAACGCTGTTTACATAATTCTCTCTTTCTTTCTGTGCTCTTTTGGTAAAATTCTGAGATATTCTTAGAGAGCTCTATAGTGCTTCAATTTGTATAATTTACTCTGAGTGAGAGTTTCTTTTCATCTACTTTCTTTTATTCTGCTTCGAGAGTGAGGTATCCCTCAAGGTTTGTATAAAGGGTGAGATATCCCTACAGGCTGAGACTTTAGCACAAGGGTAGAGTTTCCCTGTGTGTGAAAAGTGCTCTTTTGTGTAACGGTAGCAAGCACCTATTGAAGCTTGTATACTTAGTAAAAAATCTCGGCTTTCGAGGACTGGACGTAGACCACAAGTGGGTTAGTGGTCGAACCAGGATAAAAACTGTGCCTGCTTCTCTTTTCTTAATCTCTTTATTTTATGCAATTTTAATTTACTGCACATTTATTTTCTGCTATTTTTTTATTGTTTCTTTTTTACTTCCCTTTCCTTCTGTGCTTTTATTTATTAAGCTTTTCATATTAGCTTTTGTTAAAAAGAGGTTTTGTGAAAAAGTTTTATACTCAATTCACCCCCATCTTGAGTACTGGAAGCTACTTGGTAACAAGTGGTATCAGAGCTAGATTCTTGTATAAAGAGCTTAGCAGCTTCAAGAGAACATGGCTTCTTCAAATGGTTTTTTAGAAGGATCTTCCATAAACCGACCACCCTTTTTCAATGGGGATGGTTATGCATATTGGAAGGAAAGAATGAAAATCTTCATCAAAGCTATTGATCTAGATGTATGGGATGCTGTCGAAAACGGCGCTTTTATACCCACACATGAGGTCGATGGTGTAAGGACCGAAACACCACGAAATAAATGGTCTGATGAAGACAAAAGAAAAGTTTAATTTAATTTAAAAGCTAAAAATATTATTACTATTGCTTTGGGATATGATGAGTTTTTTAGAATTTCAAATTGCGAAACTGCTAAAGAAATGTGGGACACTTTGCAAGTTACCCATGAGGGTACTAGTGAAGTTAAGAGGTCGAGAATCAATTCTCTAACTCGTGAATATGAATTATTCAGAATGAACCAAGGAGAAAGCATTCAGGAAATGCAAAAGAGGTTCAACCACATAGTTAATCATCTTGCATCTTTAGAAAAAAATTTTCTAACGAAGATTTGATTAACAAGTTTTGAGATGTCTTAGCAGAATTTGGCAACCTAAGGTAACAGCTATCTCAGAATCGAGGGACTTGTCTACAATGACTCTAGATACACTCTTTGGAAAACTTCATGAGCATGAACTGGAAATGAGCAGATTAAGTCAAAGCGAAAAAAATGATAAAAATAAAAAGGGGATAGCGCTCAAAGCCACTTCCTCAACATTTGACAATGATGATGAAGAAAATGAAGAAAGCTCAGAGAACATCGAGGTAAGCGAAGAAAATCTTAGTTTGTTAGTTAAAAAGTTTGGTAAATTTCTCAGGAAAAAGGGAACGCAAAGAAGACCTCCCTTCCCTCCGAAGAAGAATCATTACAAAGGTGAAGGAGCTTCATCGACTCCAACTTGCTATGAATGTGGCAAACCTGGTCACATGAAAATGGAGTGCCTAGTTTACCAAAAGAAGAAGGAGAAATTTGAAAAGAAGCCCTTCAAGGAAAGAAAAGGAAGAAAAGCCTATATAGCATGGGATGAGAACGACATGAATTCAACTGACAGCTCAGATAGCGAGGAAGCTCAACTATGTCTCACGGCAAAAGGAGAAGAAGAAGAAAGCAAAAATGAAGTAAGTTCTAATACTACTTTATTGCCTTCTTACGATGAGTTACAAGACGCTTTTGAAGAATTGCATGAAGAATCTTTAAAATTGACAAAAATTATTTCTTCTTCTAAGAAAATATTTTCTTCTTTAGAAAATCAAATTATTGTTTTAAATAAAGAAATAGATGAATTGAAAATTGAAAATGAAACTTTGGGAATCATTGATGCATGCACAAATCATTCTTCACATGCTTCTACCTCTCCATCTTGTTCTTCATGTCATATGCTTGAAAAAGAAATTGAAGACTTAAAGAACACTCTTTCTAAATTCACCTTTGGAAGGGATAATTTAAATATTTTATTAGGAAGACAAAGAGTAGTTTTTCAAAAAGCCGGGATAGGTTATAACCCGAAAAATCAACAAAAACTTTATAAAAATTTTTTGTGCATTCTAGTGTTTCAAGTAGTCCTTTTATTAAATGTTTCTACTGTGGAAGAAAAGGACATAGTGCATCAACATGTAATGCAAAGGAAAAACATAAATACAAAAATTGGAACAAAAATAGTTTGGGTTCCCATGGGTACTATACCCAAAACTGACACACAAGGACCCAAGAAAGTTTGGGTACCAAAAGTTAAAAACTAAACTTGTGCTGTAGGTGTGCTTGAAAGCCAGGAGTTCAAATTGGTATCTCGATAACGGCTGCTCCAAGCACATGACCGGGGACGACTCAAAATTCACCATGCTTATTCCCAAGAATCATGGACACGTTACTTATGGTGATAACAACAAGGGAAAAATTCTTGGAATCGGTAAAGTCGGTAAGAACCCTAACTCCTCTATTGAAAATGTGCTACTTGTTGAAGGCTTGAAACATAACTTGCTTAGTATTAACCAATTATGTGATAAAGGAAATAAAGTTATATTTGATTCAAACTGTTGCATAATTGAAGATAAAAATGATAAACATGTTAATTGATTGGTCATAGAGTAAACAACATCTATATGATTAGTCTTGATGATATATCTTCAAATGATGCGAAATGCCTTTTAAGTAAGAATGATGATTCATGGTTATGGCATAGGAGAATTACACACATTCACATGGATCACTTAAAGAAGTTGGTATCTAAAAAGCTAGTAATTGGTCTACCTAAGCTTAGTTTTGTAAAAGATAAATTATGTGATGCATGCAAAAGGGTAAACAAATAAAGGTCTCTTTTAAAGCAAAAAATATAGTTTCAACTGCTAGACCTTTACAACTTTTGCACATGGATCTATTTGGACCTTTTAGAACTATGAGCTTTGGTGGGAATTACTATACTTTAGTGATTGTGGATGATTTTTCTAGGTTTACATGGACTTTATTTCTTGCAAATAAAAATGATGCATTTCTAGCTTTTAAAAGACTTGCCAAAGTTATTCAAAATGAAAAAGGTTTTCAAATCTCTTCTATAAGAAGTGATCATGGTGGCAAATTTGAAAACAATGTTTTTGAAAATTACTGTGATGAACATGGCATTAATCATAATTTCTCTGCCCCTAGAACTCCACAACAAAATGGAGTTGTAGAAAGGAAAAATCGTTCTTTAGAAGAAATGGCGAGAACTATGCTTAATGAGGCTACTCTTCCCAAATACTTTTGGGCGGATGCTGTAAGTACAGCTTGTTATGTAATGAACAGGGCCCTTATAAGGCCTATTTTAAAGAAAACCCCATATGAGTTGTATAAGGGAAGAAAGCTAAATGTCTCACACTTTCATGTTTTTGGATGCAAATGTTTTGTTTTAAATAATGGAAAAGATAACTTAGGCAAGTTTGATGCTAAGTCTGATGAAGGTATATTTCTTAGTTATTCAAATCATAGTAAAGCTTTTCGTAAATATAATAAAAGAACTATGACTATTGAAGAATCTATACATGTTGCATTTGATGAAACTGACCCAAATGGATCGAGAAAGGATCTTGTTATTGATGATGTTGCAGAGGTCTTGGCGGAAACACATTTGGATAGTAAAGAAAAAGAAATCAATGAGCAAGAGGATAAACAAAGACAAGAAGATTTGCAAGCTTTGGAACTTCCCAAAGAATGGCGAACTTCAAAATACCATTCCCTTGATCAGATAAGGTGATGTATCTAAAGGTGTAAGTACTCGTAACTCTCTTAGAAATACTTGTAATCACTTAGCGTTTGTTTCTGAAATTGAACCTAAGAATTTAATTGAAGCTTTTGATGATGAATATTGGATCTTAGCTATGTATGAGGAATTAAATCAGTTTGAAAGAAATCAAGTTTGGGAATTAGTTGCTAGACCTAATAATCACCCTATAATTGGAACTAAATGGGTTTTTAGAAATAAACTTGATGAAAATGGGTTAATAACTAGAAATAAAGCTAGATTGGTTACTAAAGGATATAATCAAGAAGAATGAATAGATTATGAAGAAACCTATGCACCTGTAGCTAGATTAGAAGCTATTAGAATGTTACTTGCCTATGCTTGCATCATGGATTTCAAATTATATCAAATGGATGTCAAGAGTGCTTTATCTAAATGGTTTTATTCAAGAGGAGGTATACGTTGAACAACCTCCGGGTTTTGAAAATCATGAACTACCCAACCATGTTTTTAAACTTAAAAAAGCTTCATATGGTTTAAAGCAAGCTCCTAGAGCTTGGTATGAAAGGTTGAGTAAGTTTCTTTTAGAAAATGATTTTTCAAGAGGAAAAGTCGATACTAATCTTTTTATTAAAAATAAAAAGTATGATATTCTTCTTGTGCAAGTATATATGGATGATATTATCTTTGGTGCTACTAATGAATCCCTTTGCAAAGAATTTGCTAAGACAATGCAGAATGAATTTGAAATGTCAATGATGGGAGAATTGAATTTCTTCCTCGGACTTCAAATCAAACAAACGAACGAAGGGACTTTCATAAGTCAAACCAAATACTGCAAGGAATTGCTCAAGAGATTCAAAATGGAAAACGCTAAACACATGGCCACTCCGAAGGGCATTTCTTGCTACTTGGACAAAGATGAAGGAGGTAAATAAGTAGAAATAACGAAATATAGAGGTATGATTGGATCTCTTCTTTATCTTACTGCTAGTAGGCCAGATATTATGTTTAGTGTATGCATGTGTGCTAGATATCAGGCAAACCCTAAGGAATCTCAATTAAGTGCTGTTAAACGAATAATGAAATACCTAGTAGGCACTTCACAAATGGGCTTGTGGTACCCTAAGGGTACTTCATGTAGCCTAATAGGCTATTCTGACTCTGATTTTGCTGGGTGCAAATTGGATAGAAAAAGTACTAGTGGGACATGTCAATTGCTTGGTAGTTCTTTAGTTTCTTGGCATAGCAAGAAACAAAATAGTGTGGCTCGTCCATCGAAATTTGAATATGTTGTACTTTGGTAGTTGTTGTGCTCAAATCCTATGGATGAAGCAACAACTTTTAGACTACGGTCTTCAGCTTGATCACATCCCGATAAGATGTGATAACACTAGTGCAATAAATATCTCTAAAAATCTCATTCTGCATTACAGAACAAAGCATATAGAGATAAGATGTCACTTTATCAGAGATCACGTACAAAAAGAGGATTGCATTCTTGAATTTGTTGAAACATCTAAGCAACTTACAGATATCTTCACTAAACCCCTAGCAAAAGAAGCATTCTTTTATATAAGAGGAGAATTAGGCATAATTGATCAATCCAACATATAAATGCTTGTTATTTGCTTAAATTTGTTTTTAATCCTTCTTGAATTATTACTGACTTGAGCGTCGGAGTTATCCTGAAATCTTTTTTTGCAGGTACTCCATCAACAGGTATGCTTTTGTCTCTCAAAAATGCTTTTTCTGGACATATATATGTGTTTTTATTGTTTAGTTATTCGAATACCTCAATATGGTATTCGAATACCCTTGCTGCTATACGAGAAAACTTGTGTTTTTTCTATTAAAGCATTCGAATACCATCGTTTGGCAGCTAAGCCTAATCTGGTAATTGATGTGTGTGAAACAACATCATGTTTTGTTCTTGTTTTGCATGCATTCTTGAGCATTTAGGCATTTTAGTTTCCCTTTTTGGCTTATTTTTCCCTTAGTTCGGATAACTGCTGTGTTTTTGGTGTTCTTGTGCAGGATTAATGTTGAATTGGCCTTGGATTGAATGGAATGCTTGCATGTTTGAAGTTGGAGCTTAATGGATGGCAAAAAGGTGCAAAAAGGCCATTCCAGAGGGATCCACGGCCTGCCCGTAGATTAAACCACGGCCATGGATCGAACAGCAACTTGAAGGAGGAAAAGAGAGATTCCAGGGAGTTCCACGGCCTGGTCGTGGAATGATCCACTACTGGTCATGGAATGATCCATGGCCATGGAATTCGACAAAGCAAGATCCACGGTCGGCCGTGGAATGATCCACGGCCGTGGATCGCAAAGATGCATCGATTTTTAAGTTTTATTTTTATTTCTTTTGGGGGCTTTTTAGCCAATTAAAACCCTAAGTTATAAATAGATATTCTGAATAGAATTAGGGGGTTCTAATTGGTTTTGGAGGAGGCACATTGGAGGCTTTGGCTCTTGATCTTCATCTTTCTCCCTTCTTCGTCCATTGTTATGGGTTTAGGATTTTTTAAGTTTGATTTCTGATTTCTTCTTCTTTATGTCTGAGTAGTTTCTTTTGTTTCTAGGATTGGGCAATGCCCTTTGATACAAAGATAATGATTAATTGACGTTGTTTCCCCTTTTATTGATCTTGATTGTTCATTAATTCAATTCTTATTGCTCTTATTCATGTGAATTTGCTGGCCACTTATTTGCATCTCATAGGCATTTAGGGACGTACTGAGAGGTGAACCTAGGTGTTAGAACCATAAGAATTGAACTTAAGGTCTAAATCACGAGAGTAGTTTTAGCCTTTTGAGGATTCAATGAATTACCACAAAGCGCAATGAGTTCAATTTAAATTCAATTACCACGAGAGTAGGAATTGGTTTAATTGGGCACAGATCTTGTATCTTGAGAAAGAACATTAACTAATTTAGGGTAATTCACCTTCAATTGAATTTCAGATTTAATAAAAGGGTTGTCAATTATGATTTATCTTGTATCATTGTGGTATCCCAATCTTGGAAGCTTTCTTGAATCTGAATATCTTTCTTGATAAATTGCTATTTTTGTTCTTAATTTTACACTTTAATAATTATTTACTTAATTGCTTAGTTATTACATTCTTATAAATCAACAATTTTATCCCCTTTGTTTAATTTAATTGAATTAATTAATTAATTAATTGGTATTCATAGACACAGTCCCTGTGGATTCGATCTTTTTATGACTTCACGACGAAACTGTACACTTGCGGATTTCACGCACCAAGTTTTTGGTACCGTTGCCGGGGACTGTGTTTTTCTTGAATATTAATTTAATTTTTAATTTAATTATTTTAAACCTTTTTCTTTATATTTGGTTCTTACGTTCTTGATTTCTCTTTGACTCTCTACAGGTAATTTCTCTTATTTATGCAAAGTACTAGACGTTCTGGGATTCTCATTGAAGCAGATCTTGAAATTGAAAGGACTTTACGTAGAAGGAGAAGACAACAAAGGCACAGAGTAAGAGAAATATTTGAACCAACACTTGTCATGGCAGCACCTGAAGATAATAAACTGTTAAAAGAGTATGCAGCCCCTAATGCTTGGGGTTTGCGATCTGGGATTGCTCGGCCAGACATTGAAGCTAGGCACTTCACCATACCTCCTGCCCTACTTTCTATGATAAGGCAGAACCAGTTTGGAGGATTGCCGTCAGAGGATCCTAATGATCATGTGGATATGTTCTTGGAGTTTTGTGAGACCCTCAAGATCGAAGGTGCCTCTATTGATGCAATTCGTCTCCGCTTGTTTCCTCTATCATTGAGAGATAGAGCTAGAGCTTAGCTGAAGTCTGTTCCTGCTGAGATGATAACTACTTGGGACCAATTGGAGCAAGCCTTTTTGGATAAATTCTTTCCACGTTCCAAGACTGCTCACCTAAGGACCCAAATCACAAGCTTTGTTTAGAAAGATGGCGAGTCATTGTCAGAAACTTGGGATAGATATAAGGCTTTGCTGGAAGCCTGCCCACACCACGGGTTAGAAAAGTGGTTGATCGTCCACACCTTCTACAATGGTTTAGAATATTCTTCGAAGGTGTCTCTTGACTCCGCAGCTGGTGGAGCTCTGATGAATAGAAGGCTCACAGAGGCTTATGAGATAATTGAGAGTGTAGCTTCAAATCATCACCAATGGGCCAATGAAAGAGGGCATAACCCGAGAAAGCTCTCAGGAGGTAAGTTTGAGGTAGATGGTATTGATTTAATTATGTCAAAGTTTGATTCTTTGAATAAATGTTTTGACATGCTTGAGAAAGCTCATGTTAATGCCATTGGTGCCTCTAACAATTTTTGTGAGATTTGTGGAGCACAGGGACATATAAGTGCTGAATGCCAAGTTGGAATGGGTTCCTCACATGGTGCACCGGTGGAGCAAGTGGAATCATGCCACAATTTCCATGACTTCAACCAAAAGGGGAGGAATGATCTGTATTCCCAAACTTACAACCCCGGTTGGAGGTTACATCCTAACTTCTCTTACCGGAATAATCAGTACCAAGCTGGGCAAGGTAATGCTAAACCATCTTCTGGAGTTCCACAAGTACAGAAATCTAGACTTGAGTCTCTTCTAGAGAATTTTGTTGAGAGCCAGTCTAAACAGAATGAGGAGTTTAGGCACCATGGGCAAGTTATGACTGAGGCAATTAAAGAGTTGTCAGCTAAGGTTGACAATTTAGCCATTCATAATAAGATGTTGGAAACCCAGATTGCCCAACAAGCAAGCACTTCTCTTAGGCAGCAAGGTAAGTTTCCTGGTCAACTTGAAGTTAACCCAAATAATGAACATTGTAAGGCTGTGAGTTTGAGGAGTGGAAAGATGTTAGAGGATTCTAAGGGTAATGGGGAGAGTAACAAAGATGAGGGGAATGAGGACAAAGAGATTGAGGCACAACCCTTAAAAGAGGAGGAAACCATTGAGAAGGTGTCTAAGTATGTACCCCCTGAACCTTACCAACCCCCAGTTCCCTTCCCTCAAAGATTGGCTAAGGCGAAGTTAGATAAGCAGTTTGGGAAGTTCTTAGAGGTTCTTAAGAAATTATACATTAATGTACCTTTTACTGAGGCGTTAAAACAAATGCCTACTTATGCTAAGTTTCTTAAGGACATATTGTCTAATAAGAGGAAGTTAGAAGACTATGAGATAGTAGCTTTAACTGAGGAGTGTAGTGCTTTAATTCAAAATAAATTGCCTCCTAAGCTAAAAGATCCAGGTAGCTTCTCTATTCCTTGTTTGATTAGTAACACTAGTTTTGATAAATCTTTGTGTGATTTGGGAGCTAGTGTTAGTCTTATGCCCCTTTCTATGTGTAAGAAGTTGGAAGTGGGTGAGTTAAAACCCGCAACTATCTCCCTTCAATTGGCGAATCAGTCTATCAAGTACCCCATAGGCATCTTCGAGGATGTTCCTATTAAGGTTGGTAAGTTTTATATGCCGGTGGATTTTGTTGTGATTGACATGGAAGCTGATGCTACAATACCGATCATACTTGGGCGTCCATTTCTTGCCACTGGAAGGGCTATCATTGATGTCCATGAAGGAAAATTGACTTTGCGATTGAATGATGAGGAAGTAGTTTTTGATGTTTTTAAATCTAAAAATAATTCTAATTCCTTAAATTCATGTAATCGCATAGATGCTACTAATGTTGTGGATAGTGTTGTGCTTTCATGTATGTAGGAATCAGTGACTGATACTATGCTAGAAAAGACCTTGCCCAGGGGTACTACAAAATTTGAGGAGTCTAAGCCCTGCAAGAAAGGACCTGAGAAGCAGAATGACAAGTGTGTTGAGAAGCGTGAATTTAAACTCGGGGATAAAGTTCTTGTCAATAACTCACTTCTACGTTTCTGTCCTAATAAGTTATAGTCAAAATGGTCAGGACCATATGAGATTATTCGAGTTTTATCCTACGGTGTGCTTGAGGTGAAGAAAGAAGGCCATAAGCCTTTCATGATAAATGGCCAGAGGGTGAAACACTTTGAAGGAGTGGGGACTGAGCACTACTTCGTTGACGTCACCTGAGCACAGAAACCAGACCAAAGTCAAGCTAATGACTTTAAACAAGCGCTTCTTGGGAGGCAACCTAAGCTTCTTTGTTTTTTATTTTCCTTTTTATTTTTTTTTCTTTTTGAATTTATGTGTTGCATTGCTGGTTTGATCTTTGTCTCGTGTATCTTGTTTAGGTTTGACCCTTTTTGAAACTTAAATTAGAAGAAGGGTGAAGTCAGAAAGTTCCACACCCAGTCCATGGAAAATTCCACGGCCATAGATTGAACACCAGAAGTTTTTCCACCACCGCAGTGAGTTCTTTTCTTTTATCCCTTCTCTTGTTTTAGATTTTTACATTGGGGACAATGTAAGTTCTAAGCTTGGAGGGTATTTTTGTACTTTCATATTTTCATTTTCATTAGTTTCATGCATTTTCATGTTTTGTTTTGCATTGCATTTTCATGTTGCATTTTCACACCATCATATCTCTTGGGTTTTTGGTTGAACTTGTGCCCATCTCTTGAGGATTTTGAGATGATATTGATTTGGAACCCAATTTGTTGATTCTTGTGATAGGCAACAGGCATTGTTTTAATTGATAGTAGATACTTAGCATATGTTCTCTGAATTTGTGCTTCTTATTGAATTTTTAAAACCTCTAAATGTGAGTTTTGAGCCTATATGGGATATATGCACTATATGGTTTCTGCTCCCATTCTTTGTGTTGAGTGATATTCCTCATTGATCTTGTGCTCTAGAACTTGATTTGAAACCATTTTGAGGCGAAATTTTTGGTTGCATGCTTGAATATGATTAAGGCATCTTAGGTATTTTTCTGGCCTTCTGAATTTGTTACACTTTCATCCACTAATTGCCCATTTTGAGCTTATTGCATAATTAATTTTCTTGATGCCTATGATGATATATTATTGGTAATCATTTCGAATATTAAATGGAGCAAAGTGGGTTTGAAAGTTGTGAAAAGTGTGTTGGGAATCATATGTGAATGACATTTCTCTTTCTCAAAAAAAAAAGTGCAAATAAAAGAAAATCATAAGAAGCTCGAGAAAAAAAAGAGGAGAAAGAGAAGAAGGAAAAGTAAGGAAGAAAATTCTTTGAAATGTGGAGTTATGTTTTAGATTGAAATATTGCCTTTGCTCCATTTATGTTCTATTGGATTTCTTGTGCTTATTGAAAATTTTGATGAGCCCTTTGTGCATATCTTCCTTTCTCTACCTTACCTAACATCATTCCCATGGCCTCATTACAACCCTTGAAAGACCTTTTGATTCCTGCATACATGCTGATTATTAGTGGAAATTTGGTTTCTTATCAAGCATATGGAAGTGCATTTTCTTTGATGGATTTTGAGCGTATGGTTTTCACCCTTAAACACTTTGAGTGTGGTTAGTGGAGTGAACTTAATTCAATCAGTGAGGATACATGATTTCTGAGAACTTAGCCTCTAATTGGACTTGATTTTGATTACCTTTCAGATTCTTTGTTTGCCTTAGCTTATTGATTGGATATTGTTTTCTCGGGTTCCTCATTCATTATTATCTCTTGATCCCACATCTTGGTTTGACATTCGTTATTGCTTGGGGACAAGCAAAGTCTTAAGCTTGGGGGGATTTGATGTGTGTGAAACAACATCATGTTTTGTTCTTATTTTGCATGCATTCTTGAGCATTTAGGCATTTTAGTTTCCCTTTTTGGCTTATTTTTCCCTAAGTTCAGATAACTGCGGTGTTTTTGGTGTTCTTGTGCAGGATTAATGTTGAATTGGCCTTGGATTGAATGGAATGCTTGCATGTTTGAAGTTGGAGCTTAATGGATAGCAAAAAAGTGCAAAAAGGCCATTCCAGAGGGATCCACGGCCTGCCCGTAGATTAAACCACGGCCATGGATCGAACAGCAACTTGAAGGAGGAAAAGAGAGATTCCAGGGAGTTCCACGGCCTGGCCGTGGAATGATCCACGGCCTGGCCATGGAATGATCCATGGCCATGGAATTCTGACAGTAAGATCCACGGCCAGCCCGTGGAATGATCCACGGCCGTGGATCGTAGTACGCATCAGTTTTTAAGTTTTATTTTTTATTTCTTTTGGGGGCTTTTTAGCCAATTAAAATCCTAAGTTATAAATAGATGTTCTGAATAGAATTAGGGGGTTCTAATTGGGTTTTGGAGGAGGCACATTGGAGGCTTTGGCTCTTGATCTTCATCTTTCTCCCTTCTTCGTCCATTGTTACGGGTTTGGGATTTTTTAAGTTTGATTTCTGATTTCTTCTTCTCTATGTCTGAGTAGTTTCTTTTGTTTCTAGGATTGGGCAATGCCCTTTGATACAATGATAATGATTAATTGACGTTGTTTCCCCTTTTATTGATCTTGATTGTTCATTGATTCAATTCTTATTGCTCTTATTCATGTGAATTTGCTGGCCACTTATTTGCATCTCATAGGCATTTAGGGACGTACTGAGAGGTGAACCTAGGTGTTGGAACCATAAGAATTGAACTTAAGGTCTAAATCACGAGAGTAGTTTTAGCCTTTCGAGGATTCAATGAATTACCACAAAGCGTAATGGGTTCAATTTAAATTCAATTACCACGAGAGTAGGAATTGGTTTAATTGGGCACAGATCTTGTATCTCGAGAAAGAACATTAACTAATTTAGGGTAATTCACCTTCAATTGAATTTCAGATTTAATAAAAGGGTTATCAATTAGGATTTATCTTGTATCATTGTGGTATCCTAATCTTGGAAGCTTTCTTGAATCTGAATATCTTTCTTGATAAATTGCTGTTTTTGTTCTTAATTTTGCACTTTAATAATTATTTACTTAATTGCTTAGTTATTACATTCTTATAAATCAATAATTTTATCCCCTTTGTTTAATTTAATTGAATTAATTAATTAATTGGTATTCATAGACACAGTCCCTATGGATTCGATCTTTTTATTACTTGACGACGAAACCGTACACTTGCGGATTTCACGCACCAGTAATCTATTTGAATACCCTCTATCTGAAGGCTGCGTCTTTTGAGCTTACCCAAATGCTGTATTCGAATACCTACTCATGGTATTCGAATAAGGTCTGGGCATTCCTTAAATACACCACCCCCTCTCCTACGTATCCGAATACACCTTTCTCTCCTCTTTCCACTTTCAAAAACTCTTTGCTTTCCCTCCTCCAAAAACCTCCCTTTCTCACGTCTCCACCCCTCCTTTCTCCTTCTCCTCTATTGTTTCCCTTCCATGGCCTCAGCCTCCTCTCGCTCTAAGCGTCCTCGTACAAAGACGGCTCCATGCAACAACCCGCTGGACCTTCGCAGGCTTTCCTCCAATGAGCAACAGCTTGGGCGCTTCGTCACACACTTTCGAGAGCGTAACTTGGTGCATCCAAAGTACCTCAACTTGGGGTTCTTCGAAAGAGAAGGTGGTTTTGACTTTCTGAACCGGCTAAGTCACCAAGGCGTACTTCACTTCTGCTCTTTCTTTGCTGCTTTGTTTCCCGACCTGGTCAAGATGTTCTATTGCAACCTGAAGATTGAAGGTCAGGAGCTACACTCCAGTGTCTACGATCAAAACATTGTGATCACACCAAGCGATTGGGTTCAGATGTTTGGCTTGCAGTCAACTGGCCGCTTTACTGAAGAAGATTCACTCCTCCAGCTCTTCGATAAGAATAGAGCAATTGAAGATGTTCTTCGCCCTAGGTTGGCTTTACCTTTGACTCAAAAGGGAGTCAAGGGGGGCATGATGAAGAGCCAGGACAGGCTCCTACACTATGCTTATGCCCACATCCTAGCTCCTAGATGTGGGAACTACGCCTACATGAGTGAAGATGATGCGTTCATGCTGTGGATTCTAAAGCAAGGCCATCAGATTAACTGGCCCGTCTTCATTATGAAGCACATGATGAGGGCAAAAAGTAAAGAGTGGTGTGAACTTCCCTATGGCGTGATCATTACTGCCTTTTTAGGCAAGTATCCACATATTCTGAAAACCAAGCGAGCGACCCCGCTAACCCATCATCACTTTTTTGGGTCCTTTACCCTTAACAAAATGAATATGATCAGGACCGATGAAGGCTGGGTGTTCCCAGTGGAAGTTGATGATGATGAGGACGACCCTCAAGGCTTTCCTGCTGCCCCTGCTGCTCCTGCTACTGCAGTTGCTGATATCCCTGCTCCTGCTCCTGTCACGAATGAGCAAATCCTGGCTTCTCTGTTGGATAACAGAAACTACATGGAAAACACCTTCACTATTCTGTTTGACAGAATCGCTGGTGTTGAGCATGAACAGGCTGCCCTTTGAGCTCTGCTGACCGGCAACGACCCTACCTCTCCTCCTCCACCACCTGATGCCTACTTCTAGAGCTTGCTTAGTCTTAGGATCAGTTGCTTATGTTTTGTTTTTTAGCTGTTTATTGTATTGACTGTCTTTTAAATTATAATTGTATATGCACTTGGCCACTTATATTTAATGCAATGAGTATTTTCATTAATCTATTGTCAATTACAAATGCTTATTATTTATCTCATACATATTTATCAATGTGCTTTATTGAATGTATGCATCCTTTTTGATCATGTCAAAAGGGGGAGAAAAATAATCAATCTTATTTGAGAAAAGACAGGATAAAATTGGATTAATACTGGCTCTTGGATTCCAAAAGAAAGGGGGAGAATATGCTTGTTAAATTACCTCTGAGAGTAAGTCTCCTATCTCTTTGAGTTCCAATTTATATAAACTAATGCTTTTCTCAATGATAGTTTGTCATCATCAAAAAGGGGGAGAATGTGATTACCATGCAGCATTGATGATGAGTTTTGATGATAACAAATATGGAGATGATGAGAAGATCAAGTCCAAGTTCTTCAAGTTTAGCTTTAGGACTTAGGATCTCTCTTGTACAGAGCTCTTATAGGATATCTCAGTGTTTAACTCAAAAGATCTAAGAACGTGTTTTTCTACAAACTAAATTAAAGTTTTAATGTGGCTTTGATAATCAAAGAGTTTGTGGTTTTTTTCTAAACTTACATAAACTGGTTCCCAAACGTGTTTCTGATAATTTGAACAGAGGCATTCGAATACCATTAAAGGCATTCGAATACAATCCCTCTAAAAATGCTTTCATAAACATATTTTAAGCAGTGGTATTCGAATACCATATTGTGGTATTCGAATACTTTGGGTCTGAACTGTTTTTTATATACTGATATCAGTGGCATTCGAATACCTCATAATGGTATTCGAATAACCTAAGTCTGAACTATTTTTATATGTATTGATATCAGTGGTATTCGAATACCACAATAAGGTATTCGAATGACCCACGAGTTTCTGCTTCTGGTTTTTGAATTTGATATGCTAACGGATTTGCATTTATTATGCTATTAATTCCTTCAACGATATTTTCTGATCAAAGGCTCTATAAATAGAGAGCTTGCCTCACGACTGAAATACACGAATCCTTGAAATTAATTTTGGCTGTGCTAAAACGCTGTTTACATAATTCTCTCTTTCTTTCTGTGCTCTTTTGGTAAAATTCTGAGATATTCTTAGAGAGCTCTATAGTGCTTCAATTTGTATAATTTACTCTGAGTGAGAGTTTCTTTTCATCTACTTTCTTTTATTCTGCTTTGAGGGTGAGGTATCCCTCAAGGTTTGTATAAAGGGTGAGGTATCCCTGCAGGCTGAGACTTTAGCACAAGGGTAGAGTTTCCCTGTGTATGAAAAGTGCTCTTTTGTGTAACGGTAGCAAGCACCTATTGAAGCTTGTATACTTAGTGAAAAATCTTGACTTTCGAGGACTAGACATAGACCACAAGTGGGTTAGTGGTCGAATCAGGATAAATACTATGCCTGCTTCTCTTTTCTTAATCTCTTTATTTTATGCAATTTTAATTTACTGCATATTTATTTTCTGCTATTTTTTTATTGTTTCTTTTCTACTTCCCTTTCCTTCTGTGCTTTTATTTATTAAGTTTTTCATATTAGCTTTTGTTAAAAAGAGGTTTTGTGAAAAAGTTTTATACTCAATTCACCCCCCCTCTTGAGTACTGGAAGCCACTTGGTAACAAAATCTTGCAGTGTGAATTTTATTAGCCCACATTATTTAAGGACAGCTATATTTTTTGTAAAAGTTGTGAAAGTTGTCAGAAGTTGGGTTCCATTTCTAAAAGAGACATGATGCCTTTGAACCCTATTATTGTCATTGAAATTTTTGATTGTTGGGGAATTGATTTCATGGGTCCATTTTCATCATCATTTGGATTTGTGTATATTTTGGTTATAGTTGATTATGTCTCAAAATGGATTGAGGCGATTCCATGTCGACACAATGATCACAAAATTATTTTGAAATTTTTAAAAGAAAATGTTTTGAGTCGATTTGGAATCCCTTGAGCTATCATCAGTGATGGGGGAAAACATTTTGGTAATAAACCATTTGAATCTTTAATGAAGAAATATGGCATCACACACAAAATTGCTACCCCTTATCATCCTCAGACAAGTGGACAAGTAGAATTAGCAAATAGGGAGATTAAACAAATTTTGCAAAAAATGGTTAACTCAAATCGTAAAGATTGGTCTTTAAGACTAAATGATGCACTTTGGGCTTACCGTACTGCTTTCAAAACATCTTTAGGCATGTCACCCTATCGGCTAGTCTATGGAAAATCTTGTCACTTGCCTGTAGAATTAGAGCATAAAGCATTTTGGGCCATTAAAGCTTTCAACGTAAGTCTTGATAATGCTTCCAAGTTACGCAAATTACAATTGAATGAACTTGAGGAATTGAGAAGTGATACATATGAAAACTCAAAAGTTTATAAAGCTAGAACAAAAGCTTTTCATGACAAATCAATTTTGAGAAAATCTTTTGAAATTGGTCAAAAAGTTCTGCTTTATAATTCTCGTCTTCACCTATTCCCTGGAAAATTGAGATCTAGGTGGATTGGTCCTTTTATTGTCAAACATGTGTATCCTTATGGGGCCATAGACATTGAGAATCCTAAGAATGGTAATGTTTTAAAGGTCAATGGACAAAGACTCAAATCATTTCTGGAACATCAAGTTGCTGAGGCAAAATTCATCTCCTTTTCTAATCCTTGTTATGAGTAGAATTTATTTTAAGTTTGTTTCTTTCTTTTTGTAGTTCCCGGTTAAATGGCGGATAACGGTACTCCGTGACTCTCAAGTCGGTTTGTCTTTTAGTTTCCCATAATAACTGATCTTTTCTCCTTCAAAATGGATGTCATCCTCTCAAATCTAAAAAAGTATTTCCCTTCTGTTCCTAAAAATGCTCTAACCAAAATCTATAAAGCTAGGTGTGAAAGACTGAGACTGTTAATGTATAAGGGCATCCCAGAAGATATACGCTGGATAATCAAAGCAAAGGTTCATTTAGCTAGTGAATCTTTAGATTCATTTGTCCCATACATGCCTAGTCTTAGTAAAAGTTCATTTTCAAAAAGGAGAAGAGCAAAAAGAATGCAAGTTTATTATAAGTGTGCACGATGAAATTGTAACACACAATGTCAATCTTTGGGGATGGTTTCTGTAAACAGAGAAGATAAAATATTCTTCATTAAGAATGGACTGAGTAAGGAGTCATTAGATAATATCTTACTGACTCTTGAGATGCATTCTTGTGGAGTTGTGCAGTGTGAACTTCTTAGTTTGTGGAATCTCTTCAAGGACGAGTAAGAGCGTTATAGTCTTGGGAATCTGACTCAAAAAGACCCTGTTTGCCAATTTATAAGAAAATTAGATGGGAAGCTTATTCTCGACTCATAGAAGGCATTTAAGCCGTTTCTAGACGTGAAGCCAGAGGAAGATGTGAGCCACAATCACAACAACATGTATATATTATCTTGTACATCTTCGAAAAAAAAAAAAAAAAAAAAAGAAAAAAAAAGAGGAAAAAGAAGAAAAAAGAAGAAAAAATAAAAAAATAAAAAAATGAAAAAAATAAAAAGAATAAAAAATTAAGAAAAAAAGGCGAAACTTCGGTTGTACTTGGTCTTTAATTAGATTCGGAGCCCCTGCCAGTGACAGACCCGTCATTGACTCAGGTGGACCTTCGTACGCCGGTCGGTAAATAAGGATTGTGTGCCATGCTCTGTAGAGAACCGCGCAAGTATTCCCAGGTTTTAACCATAGGCTCTGCTTGCTGATGGATAGAAAGAAGCGTTCCGTGTTTGCATTCTCACGTGACAATGCCTCTGAGCTGGATCCTGTGATTTAATGCCATGGGCTCTTCAGCGACCTCTCACTGGCTGTGGTCACTGGTTGTTGTATTCAGATTTTCTCTCTTTAACTAGAGGGACGATGCATAGCCTGAGATATCCCACAAGCGGGAGGGAGAAGAATGCCCAGATTGGCTGAGTCGTCTTGGTATTACTGCACTCATGACGCGTAGTATAAAGATATGCCATGAAACCAGTACATAGAGGTATGTAATCATTTGTTATTATTATTTTTGTATGATTTTGTTAAATTTTGGTTTTGGATAGACGATCCTTTGGATGGGGTCCTTCGGGGGTTTCTAGACTTCTTTACCCTGATGGTTTTCTTGAAGTAAAAAATAAAATAAAAATAAAAACAAAAACAAAAATTAAAAAAATAAAAAATTAAAATAAAATAGTGTTTCTTAATTTCAAAGTTTTCTGACAATAGCCAACCTACCTATATAGGAGCTATTATTACTTTTTCTATTCTCTTCCTTATCTAAACACTCTATTTTCTTCACTTTCCTGCAACTCATAATCATTCAAAGAGAGTGTGAGTGTAAAAATGGAGGGAGCTTCTTCTTCTGTTCGTAGATTTACCAGTATCTATGTATTTTGTGGGATAAGTTATGGGAAGAGTTTAGAGTTTGTAAACGCAGCAAGCACTGTTGGTAGAACACTTGCTGCGAGGAACATTCATGTAGTATATGGGGGAGGTTGCGTTAGGTTAATGGGGGCTGTATCACTTTCTGCATTTGTAAGAGGTGATCAAGTTTTAGGTGTCATTCCTGAACCTTTAACTCGAAGGAACATCGTTGGAAAGACAATTGGACTAAAAATTCAAGTATCATCTATACATAGACGAATGAAGGCAATGCTTGAAAACTCTAATGCATTCATTGCCTTACCTAGTGGTTTTGGTACTTTGGAAGAAATCTTTCAAGTTGTCTCTTGGGCCCAACTGAACATCCACCATAAACCCATAGGTTTGTTGAATGTTAATAATTTCTTTAATAATTTGTTATCTTTTGTTGACCATGCTGTGGAACAGAAATTTGTCATACCTTCAGTAAGACAACTCCTTATCTTTGCTTCCACTGTTGATGAGTTGATTGATAAATTAGAAGCTTTTGTTTATGAACCTGATCCAGTAAAACTCAAATAGATTGGTCCAAAGGAAGCGGTGAGGGAAGCAGAATGAAAAGAAAGTCAGTCAAGATACTCCAACTATTTAAATAATTACAAGCTTTGGTTTTATTTATTATATTTTATTTCTATTTAAATTTGTGTGAGGTTTCTCTTTACAGTAATTGCAACAACAGGTACTATCTTCTATCCTTTACCTATCTATCTTTGACATTGAGGACAATGTTGTGATCTGGTTGGGGGAAAGGATAGTTGTGTAAAAAAAAACCAAAAAAAAAACCAAAAAATTTTTTTAGGAAGTGTGTATATTAATATGTTTGTTATATTTATATGTTTTTCAGTAACTTACTAAACCAGTTAAAGATGACAGAGTATGGAGTAAATTTTACTCTTGAGACGTATCTTAGTTGGGGTAAACAACTAATTTGTGTGGAAGTAACAATTCAAATTTAGGGAAATTTGTATGATTGAGTTAATTGTCTTCTTTCTTAAAAATCACTTGCTTGGCTAATGATGTTGAATTGGTGGACTGAGAATGATAGAATTATGCCTTGTGAGATTTTGAGCCTATTGATGAATGGATTGAACATTTGTACATTCTCTTCTTTTTTGTGTGAATTTCACTCATGGAATTGTTACTCTAGAACTTGCTTTGATTCTTTTTGAGACTACATTTTCATATGCATACATAAATATGATTGAGGCGTTTTTCTTGAAATAGCTACTTTAATCAAATAGCTAGCCTTGCTTAGCAGCATATTGTCTCAATATGATATCAAACACTCTTATGACTTCTTGTAAATTCTCTGATTCCTGCCACCGTAAAGCATTGGAAATGACCTATTTCCCCTTGCTTAACCCCTTTGAGCTTATTTGACTATTCTTTGTTTCGAACTCATTATGTATCTGAAATGAAAACCATGTTCTTACTTAGCCTTAGGGAATAAGAGAATATTAGCTTTGTCATTCGATGAGTTCTTGAACAAGTGTGGGGGTATGTGTACAGAATGGTTAAAAAAATGTATATATGATGTTCTTTTTGTAAAAATAAAAAAAATAAAAAAAATAAAAAATTAAAAAAATGTAAAAAGAAAAAGAGGGTCAATAAGGTAATAAAGGAAAGAAAAAGAATATGTAAAGGGAATTTGTATTAGTTGGAGTTGGGATGAACTTCAATGCTTGTTAATTAAACTCAGCTTTCATGTTCTTTTATTCTCTTTGGTATTTAACTTGTCATATCTATATTACCTTCTCCTTTACCTTAACCCCATTACAACCTTGAATAAAGTTCTCATGATTTGTGTGTGCATGTGTTCTGAGTAGTGGAGAAGTAGAAGATAAGCAAGCTTATGGTAGTGCAATTTTCATGGGTTGAATTGAGTGAAATACTTACCTTTTAAACACTTGAGGGGTTGAGAGTGAATCTTATGAAGATCTATTATTCTTGACTCATGTTTTTCAATTGAAGTTTCCTTACTTGTTAGTTTGAGGTGTGAAGTGTTAGCCATGGCAACCATTACCCAAGAGGGGGGTGAATTAGGTAATTACAAGTTTTAATGCAACTTTGACAAATTATGCATTTTGAATAACTCAATTAATAAATGCAGCGTAATAAGTCTAATAAATGTACAACTATTGAGGATTACTCAAATACAACTTGGGATATATGATGAACCAAGTGAATAAGCTAGATATCAAGTTATAACAATCAAAACATCAAGATATGCAATAGATAAATATATTTCACCATATGGTGAATTTAAAGAGTGTAGGGAAGAGAGAATCAAACTCAAGAATTTATCCTAGTTCAGCCACCAACCACTTGTGGCCTACATCCAGTCCCCAAGCTTAACTTGAGATTTTCTTCACTATCTCTTAGACTTCACGGGTGCTAGGAAAACCTTTGTACATACAAGAGCACTCCTCACACTTTGGGATACCTCATCTTTGTGCTAGAGCCTCCAATTCTTCAAGCTTCACAGGTACTTGATGACCTTTACAATTTTGAGCACTCAACACCTTGGAATACCTCACCCTTTGTGCTTGAGCCTCTACTTCAAGGGATGCCTCACTCTTTATAATTCTTGAGAGATACCTTACCCTCTTACAATGATTTCAAGATGAAGAGAAAGAATAGAAACTCTCACAAGAGTAGATATACAACTTGAAGAACAAAGTATGGATAATAAGAAAACTCTCTCAAAAGTGGATAATACAAGTTAAAGCTCAATGGGTATAAAGGATTCACACTTTAAAGCTCAAAATATGATTTTTTATGATTCAAGGATCAATTCTAGTGTTCAAGAGGTGTATAAGCTTCATACAACACTTATATATAGAGCTCAAGTGATAAAATAGCCATTGGTAGTGTTTTATAATGATTTTCTATGAAAACTAGTCATTTATAGCCGTTAGAAACGTTCCTGGCACTTGGTAATCGATTACAAGCTTTCTGGGCACTTTGTAATTGATTACACACTTCCTATAATCGATTACACGGTTTCTGTCAACGTTGTAATCGATTACATGGCCTGTGTAATCGATTACAACATTTTCTGGTTTTGAAAACTGACTTTAAAATGTCATAACTTCTTCATTTCTTATCCGATTAAAGCGAATGACCACTCATTGGAAAGATATTTGAGTCTATTTTCATATGAAAGATGTTTCAAAACAAAACTCAAAGTATTTTGAAAGATAGGATGAAAATAGTAACCAAAGGTCAGATTTTCAAAACTCAAACTTTAATTGGTCATAACTTTTTCGTTTCCTATCCGTTTAAAGCAAATGACCACTCATTGGAAAGATATTTGAGTCTATTTTCATATGCGAAATTTCACAACAAAACTCAAAGTAGTTTGAAAGTTATGATCAAAAGAATAACTATATGTTAGTTTTGCAAAACACAAACTTGACTATTTTTTCATAGATTTGAAATACCACCAAGACTAACTTTCCAAAAATAGTTTGTTGGGCATTTAAACATTTTAAAAACACTTATAAATATGTTTAAAACTTGTTTGAGCTTAGTATGATTCTTTTTTACCTTTACACAATATCTAAGTCCTATAAGCTATTCTTGAAGAACCTTGGGACTTGATTTTTTGCCATCATCAATTCTTGATGTAATCCAAGCTTCCAAAAATTCTTCTCTTCAAATCTTGCAAATTGCTTAGAACATCTTTATCATTCTCATTCTTCTTGAGTTGAGCATAATTGTGATCTTTTGCTTTCTTGTTGCAATACTCATTCTTGGTACTTGGACTATCCTACAAAGTATTATTCACTTAAAACAAACATAGTTAGTCCAAATTCATAACTCAATATCTTCATATGCATTATTCATAAATGTATAATTCTAGTTAGTCTAACATGCATATAAGAAGAGTCAAATCCAATGTTAATTTAATACAACTCATATAACATATTATTGAATATATTTTATGATGAATGCTACATATTTCTCATTACATGATTATTAAATGAAATATAATTAGATAAATTACATCATCATGCATGATACAATATATCTCATTAAGCACATTTATGTAACATGATCAATATTCTTTTGTGATGCATTTGACATCTATTAAGCACAACTATAAAGTATAAGCATCATTCTTTTTGTTTTGTATTTGTCATCATTAAAACCTAACACATTAAACCATTAGGGCAAACCTATTTCCACATGAAGATATATATTACCTCATGAATGTTTTGATTACTTGAATGATTGGTTGCTCTTCATTTTTAAATATTATTAGAAATCGAGTCTTTTAGAGTGTTTAGCTTTTGAGTCTGTTTCGTTTTTTGTGAATGGTCTTATGTGTTTTGCTCAGGAGTGCGAAAAGTTAAGTGTGGGGGAATTTGATGATCACATATTTGATACATTAATAATCCTTCATTTTTAGTCATTTACACTCTTCATGTACTTAATTGATTGAGTTTGATTATGTTTTGTAAGTTTGGACTTAAATTGGACTTAATTGAAATTTTTTAGCATAATTTACGTCTTATACTATTTCTTTATTTGGGATATATCTTGGGATGTAGATGGCCAAATAAGGTGATTCTAGTGGCATTTGAAAGATAAGAGAGATATATACAACTTTCATGAAGACTTCAAAGGCCCAATCACACGATTATATAACTCAAATTGGGGTTGAAGCAAGAACTAGAGTGCTGTTCTTGATAGCTTGACCTATGTATACTGTTCATGCCATATTTTGAGATAGAAGTTGTAAAATGGGCTGCAATTTTGATGCATAATAGTTAAGACCCATATCTACAACTTTTATGTTGAATACTTTTGCAGAATATGAGGCCTAGTATGTGATATTAGGCTTGAAAGTCAAAATAGAGGAGCTATGACTAAGCCTAAGTAGTGTGCAGTAATTTGAACGTATTTGGAGTTATAGAAATGATATTGGACTCAAACTAAGACCATTTGAAAGCTAAGATCTAGGCCTACAACTTTCATGAAGATCACATTATTTTATTCTGACGCATTCAATGACGTCAGAGCTGAATGATTTTAGATACAAAGAATCTCCATAGTTTTTCACTCACCAAAAGTCATTTGGCATTTTCCACTCATTTTCCACTCATCCACTCACTAATGACTCAGCCCCTTGTCATTTTGTATCTCTAATCCTCTATAAAAGGAGACCTTAGTAGATTATTGAAGGTGTTAGGTGTTAGATACCAAAATGATACTAGTTTGTTACTAGGTTTTCTTGTAGTAATTTTTCTTTGTTCTAAATTAAAGTCATCTTCTTCTTCTTCTCTCTTTCTTTCTTCTTATCTATGAGTAACTAAGTTTCATTTTGCTTAGGTGAAAGAATGAAGCTCTTGGTAATGAAATAAGGTTAGATTAATTTCTCTCTTGTGCTTAAATGATATATTTTTCAAGTGGTGAATATACGTATTATATTTTGTTTCCAATTAATTTAAAAACCCTCCTTGTAAAGTGGAGTTCTTGATTTGTTGTAGACAAGAGATTGACACAATAAATGCTTTAACCTATTTACAAGTGGTGGTGCTAGAAACTCTCCTTATAAAGTGGAGATCTTGATTTGTTGTAGACAAGATTTTGGCACAATGAATGCTTGATCCCATTTATGAGTGGTGGTGTTAATAGATGATTAAAGGAATTATAATATAATTACGTATATAATTTTTAATGAACTTCGAACGTTGTATTTTCTGATCGGAACCTCCGTTATAAGTGGATTCTAATTGAGTTATAAAAGAATTAATCTTGTTCTTAATTTATTTACCAAGAGTAGATCTCCTAACCCAAGCAATTACTTTTTATTTGTGACCAAGTTTTATCACCTTTATTGTTGTAACAAAATATTTTCCTTACGTCAAATAAATTTTTCTTCATCAATTCCCTGTGGATCGACCTCAGACTTCCGAGAAATTTATTATTTGAAACAACCTGCACTTGGGTTTGCAACCTTTAATCCCGCATCAATAAGAAGATTGACTCTTCAAACTACCAGATAATGAGTGGACTGGTTCCTACTCACTTTAGTGAGAGTACTATTTCTACTACATATAAACTAGTAATCCTAGCACTAATAAGCGACTAGGGCTAAATCCTTACTCAAAGAGACTTTTGGACTTTCTCTTCCTATCTCCTTTGGCCATATGATTATACATCTTTAAAGATTACTCTACTTTGGAAATAGCAAATAATAGGAAACTATGCAATGTTATATATAAATCATACAAAACTACCATCTTGACTCATCACATGAGACTTTCTAACCAAGTGAAGGACTAAACTCAAGCAAACATATACTCTCAACTCACTTCTAACTCATAAAGGAGCACATTCCATGTTTCTAGCTAAGTAATCATACTTATGATACTTATATCTAGAATGCCTTACTATCACACCACAATTGGTAAACTATGCCTTCCTAGTGTACTCAAGGTTCTAGATACCTACTTTAGGCAATTCCTAACTATTGGAATGATTAAAGATTGGAACTTCTATACTATGTTAATACTAAGTCCATTCATGTATCACTAATTCCACTTTCTCTCTTAGGAGTAACTATTTCACTATGGCAAATAACTATTGCCAACAGAACTCAGTTTACTTGTATCTAGTATACCTTATCCTCATCACCTCATATGTGATATTAAATGCAATTCTATGTTGCCTAAAGGTCTAGATACCAATCTAAGGCAATCTATTATTCTTGGTTGCACTAAAGTCTCTTACTTTCCTATATATGCAAGAAGGTATTTCTCTCTTAGAAATACTCCTATTAGTATCTCAACACACTCTACAAGGCATATGAAAGGGATCCTAACAAGTAGGAAACTCAACTTATCAAAAATAACATTTTTGAGAGTTCTTGGAACTCACGCTTAGGCACACCCCTTGTCACAACGCAGCACATAGCTCTCTAGTCACTCACACCTTGGCGTGATTCTCAATTACGTCACTGCATGCCACTCTTGGCCTCACTCACTCCACGATGTGGCACAGCCATGCCGTGGCACGAGGCTGTTGATGTGAATTACAAGTGCAAACCCAAGTACAGGTTATCTCAAGTAATAAAATCTCGGGAGTCTGAGGTCGATCCACAGGGAATTGATGAAGAAAAATTCTTTGAGGTAAAGAAAATATTTTGTCACAACAGTAAAAGTGATAAAACTTAGTCATAAGTAAAAAGGACTTACTTGGATTAGGAGATCCACTCTTGGTAAGTAAATTAAGGACAAGATTAATTCTTTTTATAACTCAATTAGAATCCACACATAATGGAGGTTCCAATCGGAGAATACAACATTCAAAGTTCATTTAAGATTATATACGTAATTATATTATGATTCCTTCAATCATCTATTAACACCACCACTTATAAATGGGCTCAAGCATTTATTATGTCATTATCTTGTCTACAACAAATCAAGATCTCCACTTTACAAGGAGGGTTTCTAAAATTATTGGAAACAAAATACAATACATATAAAGACCACTTGATAATATATCATTTAAGCATAAGAAAGAGATTAATTTAACCTTATTTCATTACCAAGAGCTTTACCCTTTCACCTAAGTAAAATAAAAATTAGTTACTCATAGACAAGAGGAAAGAAAAAGAGAAGAAGAAGAAGAAGAACATAACTTCAATTTAGAACAAAAGAAAACTACAACAAGATAAGCAAACAACACAATAGTATCATCTTGATCTCCAACACCAAGATTATTAAATGATCAACCAAGGCTCCCTTTTATAGAGGATTAAGGATATAAAATGATAAGGGGGCTGATTCATGAGTGAGTGGATGAGTGGAAAATTAGTAGAAAATGCCAAATGACTTTTGATGAGTGAAAAATTATTGAGATCCTTTGTCTCTGAAATCATTCAGTGCTGAACTCATTGCATTCATCATTTTCTTACCAAGTGATATAAAAGTTGTAGGCTTTTGTTGTAACTTTCAAATGCCGTTAGTTTCAGCCCAAAAGCATTCCTACAACTAGAGATATGGTCTGATTGCTACACATTACTCAAGCTCACCTATAGTTCCTCTGTTTTGACTTGCAAGCCCAATATGACCTCTAAGCAATCCGAATTGTGTCTTGTTTTCTTCATAAAAGTTGTAGATATGGGTCTTAAATTATAGTTGCCAAAATTTTAGCCTAATTAAGTTCTTACAGATAGAGTTATGCCCTAATTACTGCACACTATTTAGGTTCCAATCACAAAACCCGTATTCTAACTTCTAAGCCCAATTAGTTCCACTAGATGTCCGATTGTGACCTAGAGCTCTTCATGAAAATTGTAGATCTCTCTCTTATCTTTTCAACAAGGTAAAATACATAATTTTTGGACATCTAAAACTCAATATATGGTGAAAATACAAAAATAGTGTAAGACATAAATCATGCTGAAAAAATCAATTAAGTCCAATTTGAGTCCAGACTTACAAAACATAACCAAGCTCAATCAATTAAGTATATGGAGAGTGTAAATGACTAAAAATGAGATTTTATTAATGTATAAAATATGTGATCATCAAATTCTCTCACACTTAACTTTTTGCACTCTTGGACAAAACATATAAGACCAAAACTGGGGAACAAGGAAAAACAACACAAACTCAAAAGTTAGAAATTCTAAAAGACTCAATTTCTAATAATATTTAAGAATGAAGAACAACCAATCATTCAAGGGATCAAAACATTTATGAGGTAATGTTTCTTCACATCTCAAACTAACAAGCAAGGAAATTTTAATTGAAAAGCATGAGTCAAGAATGATAAATCTTCACAAGATTTACTCTCAATCTCTCAAGTGTTTAAAAGGTAGGTATTTCACTCAATTTAACCCATGAAAATTGCGCTACCATAAGCTTGCTTATCTTCTACTTCTCCACTACTCAAAACATATGCACACACAAATCATGAGGACTTTATTCAAGGTTGTAATAGGGTCAAGGTAAAGGAGGAGATAATATGGATATAATATGTTAAATACCAAAGAGAATAAAAGAGCGTGAGAGCTGAGTTCAATTAACAAGCATGAAAGTTCATCCCAATTCCATCTAATACAAATTCCCTTTACATATTCTTTTCCTTTCCTTTATTGCCTTGTTGATCCTTCTTTACAAATTTTTTTTGTTTTTGTTTTTGTTTTTGTTTTTTTTTGTTTTTATTTTTTTTAAGATAAACATAATATATACATTTTTAATTAAACATTTTTTTAACCATTCTGCATATACACCCCCACACTTATTCAAGAACTCATCCAATGGCAAAGTTAATGTTCTCTTATTCCCTAAGGCCGGGTAAGAACATGGTTTTTCATTTAAGACACATAATGAGCCTGAAACAAAGAATGATCAAATAATCTCAATGGGATTAAGTAAGGGAAAATAGGCAATTTCCAATGCCTTACATTAGCAGGAATCAGAGAATTTCCAAGAAGTCATAAGAGTGCTTGATATCATATTAAGACAATATGCTGCTGAGCAAGATTGCCTATTTGTGTGCCAATCATTCTTGGCTATTTGGTTAAAGTAGCTATTTAAAAAAAATTGCCTCAATCATGTTTACATATGCTTGTGAAAATGTAGTTTCAAAAAGAATCAAAGCAAGTTCTAGAGTAACAATTCCATGAGTGAAAATCACACAAGAAAGAAGAGAATGCTACAAATATTCAATCCATTCATCAATAGGCTCAAAATCTCACAAGGTATAATTTTATCATTCTCAATCCACCAATTCAACATCCATAACCAAGCATGTGACTTTTAAGAAAGAAGACAACTTACTCAATCATGATATGTTCCCTGAATTTGAATTGCTACTTCCACACAAACTAGTTGTCTAACTAATTACTCCTTACTCGCCTCTAATTTTGATGCGTCTCAAGAGCAAATTTACTGTTAGGGCATAATTTACTCTTTACTCTGTCATCGTTAATTACTTTTGTCATTAGTAAGTTGCTGACAAACATATATACACAACAAACATATTAATAAACACACTTCTTAATTAATTTTTTTTTTATCTTTTGTTTTTAGTTTTTTTTTTCACACAACTATCCTTCCCCCCAACCAGATCACAACATTGTCCTTAATGTCAAAATATAGATAGGCAAAGAATAGAAGATATTACTTGTTGTTGTAATTACTAAAAAGAGAAACTTTACACAAATTTAAACAGAAACAAAATACGATGAATAAAATCAAAGATAAAGGAAAGTTATAGATGAAGTGTCAGATTACACCCATGTTTCTTGCTACCTCCCATACTACTTCCTTCTGACCAATCTATCTGAGCTAATGCTGGTTTAGGTTCATAAACAAAAGTTTGTAATTTATCAATTAATTCATCAACAGTGGAAGCAGATATATGGAGTCATCTTGTCGAAGGTGTGACAAAGTTCTGTTCCATAGCATGGTCAACAAAAAATAACAAATTATCAAAGAAATTATTAACATTCAATAAACCTATGGGTTTATGGTGGATGTTCAGTTGGGTCCAAGAGATGATTTGAAAAATTTCTTCCAAAGTACCAAAACCACCCGGTAAGGCAATGAATGCATCAGAGTTTTCAAGCATTGTCCTCATTCGTCCATGCATAGATGATACTTGAAGTTCTACCCCAATTGTCTTTCCAATGATGTTCCTTCAAGTGAAAGGTTCAGGAATGACACCTAAAACTGGACCACCTCTTATATGTGCAGAAAGTGACACAGCTCTCATTAACCTAATACTACCTTTCTCATATACAACACGAATGTTCCTCACAGCAAGTCTACCAATATTGCTTGCTCAGTTTACAAACTCTAAGTTGACCCATAAAATATACAGATACTGGTAAGTCTACGAATAGAAAAAGAAGAAGCTCCCTCCATTTCTACACTCACACTCCCTTTGAATGATTTTGAGTTGGAGGAAAGTGAAGAAAATGAAATGTTTAAATAAGGAAGAGAATAGAAAAAGGTAATGATAGCACCTATATGGGTAGGTTGGCTGGTTTCAGAAAAGTTTAAAATTAAGAAACTTTTTGTTTTAATTTTATTATTTATTATTTTTCATTTTTTATTTTTTTTTAGACTTCAAGAAAAACATCAGGATAAAGAAGTCTAGAAATCCCTTAAAGACTCTGCCCAAAGGATCGTCTGTCCAAAACTAAAATACAACAAAATCATACAAAGATAAAATTATAATAACAAATAATGACATACTTTTATGTACAAGTTTCATGGTGTATCTTTATACTGTGCGTCATGAATGCAATAGCCTTCACAATCTTACCACCCCTTGAAAGAGACATCAAATTCCCTTAAGGAATTTCAGACTTAAGGCACTCTTTCCGCTTGTGGGATATCCCAACCTATGCATCGTCCCTCTAGTTAAAGAGAGAAAATTTGAATACGACGACCAGTGACCACAGGCAGTGGAGCTACGCTCAGGAACCCAATAAATCAATACCAAGAATTGAGCTCAGAGGCATTGTCACGCGAGAATGCAAACACGGGACGCTTCTATCTATCCATCAGTAAGCAGAGCCTATGGTTAAAACTTGGGAATGCTTGCATGACTCTCTATAGAGCATGATACACGAACCTTATTTACGGACCGGCGTGCGAAGGTCCACCCGAGTTAATGACGGGTCTACCACTGGCAAGGGCTACTAATCTAATTAAAGACCAAGTACAATCGAAGTTTCACCTTTTTTATTATTCTTTTTTTCCTTTTTTTTTTTTTTTTTTTCTTTTTATTTTTTTCTCTTTTTTCTTTATTTTTTTAGGAGATGTACAAGATAATATATACATGTTGTTGTGATTGTGGCTCACATCTTCCTCTGATTTTATGTCCAGTAACGGCTTAAACGCCTTTTATGAGTCGAGGATAAGCTTCCCATCTAATTTTCTTATAAATTGGCAAATAGGGTCTTTTTGAGTCAAATTCCCAAGACTATAATGCTTTTGCTCATCTCTGAAGAGATTCCATAAACTAAGAAGTTCACGATGCACTAGTCCACAAGAATACGTCTCAAGAGTCAATAAAATATCATATAATGACTCCTTACTCAGCCCATTCTTGATAAAGTATATTTTGTCTTCTCGATTTGTAGAAACCATTCCCAAAGAATGACATCGCGTGTTGCAACTCCATCACGCACATTTGTAACAAACTTGCAATCTTTTTGTTCTTCTCCTTTTTAAATACGAACTTTTACTGAGACCCGGCATGTATAGGATAAATGAATCTAAAGATTTACCAGCTAAACAAACATTTGCTTCGATTATCCAACGTATATCTTTTGGGATACCCATGTGCATTAATAGTCTCAGTCTTTCACGCTTGGCTTTGTAGATTTTTGTTAGAGCCTTTTGAGGAAGAGAAGGAAAATGTTTTCTTAAATTCGAGAGAATGGAATCCATTTTAAAAGGAGAATGAATCAGTTAGTATGGAAAACTAAAAAACAAACCGACTTGAGAGTCACAGAGCACCATTATCCGCCACTTAACCAAAAACACAAAGAACTCAACAACTTGATTTTCCAGAAATGGTTTGAGTCTTTATCTATTGACGTTAAATACACTATCACTCCTAGGATTCTCAATGTCTATGGCCCCATAAGAATACACATGTTTGACAATAAAAAGGGTTACGCCACCTAAATCTCAATTTTTTAGTGAATAGGTGAAGACGAGAATTATAAAGTAGAACTTTTTGACTAATTTTAAAATTTTTTCTTAAAATTGATTTGTCATGAAAAGCTTTTGCTCTAACTTTATAAATCTTTGTGTTTTCATATGCATCATTTCTCAATTTCTCAACAATAAAAAATTTCAATAACAATGATAGGGTTTAGAAACATCTTGTTTCGCTTAGAAATGGAACTATATTTTTGACAGTTTTCATAACTTTTTTAAAAAAGTATAGCCGTCTTTAAATAAAGTGGGCCAATAAAATTCATACTGCAAGATTTTCACAGCTGTTTTCTTTGAAGAAAAGAAACCTCCACATGCTTCTAAGTGAAAAAAATTTAATGACATTACCTATCTCACTGTTGGGCATACATCTCCAAATGATTTGATTAGGATAATTGAGGCGGGATCTTTCATGTTGCAAGAAAATTGATTATGTTAGCAAACCAAGCCTTGGAATTGACAGAAAATAAAAATTCATTGAAAAAAGAATCATTAATAGATGTGATATCAAAAGGTGAGCCTATTACAGGTATGGACAATTGATCTGCAATAACATTTTCGGCTTCTTTCTTATCTTTTATTCTGATGTTGAATTCTTGAAGCAACAAAATCCACCATATCAACCTAGGTTTACAAAAACTTATTGAGAAAATTGACAATTGCACCAAATTGTCAAAGTAATAAAGTTGATGATTAAGAGGGAAAAATCCACTAAAACGCACAAAATTAAGAGGGAAAAGAGAGAACAAAGGACATGAATGCAAAACACATTAAGGATGTAAACACATGAAATTAAAACACTAGGGATCTAACTTCACTTGATTCAACAATCTATCAAAGACAATAGAATAGCTTTGGGACTTTCATTCTAATTAATTTCTAATCATTCAATTAATGGGAAGAATCCAGTAATTAATTAAAATTCAATTCCTTGGTCTAAATGTTGGTGTATGCCCTAGAGGCAGATACATTTTCTGTATTTACATACATTCTATTATGCTATTTCAATATATGAGGCATTTCATTTATTGTGTTCTTTTTTAATAAACATAATAAAGTCCTTAGAATAGTAAGTTTGATGCCATAAGACATCAAGTGGATGACTTGATCATGAGATCCTTTTAGTTAGAACATTATTCTTAAATGTTCCTAGTCAAGTATTATTGTTAACTAAGACAACAATAATGCATTGAGACTAGTATGTGCATAGACTGATGACCACATCTCACGGGTCATGGATATGAGATATCAAGTCTTCATATGAGTACATATTAGAGTAATGATATACTAGACTGACCCATCGTGAGAATGCTACATGGATCGTTACATGAGTATCATAACCGATTCTCATAGTGACAAAGGTGTCTGTGGTCCTTTGACCTGAAATCACTACGATTCCTACATGAGGAGTTGTGTGTTTTAATGCCATCAAACGTCATCTGTAACAAGGTGATTATAAAGTTGGTTATTGGACATACTGCGAATCATGCAGAGGGATGTGAGTGACCTAGATGGGATTTGTCACTCCTACATAACAGGAGTGATATCTTCGAGCCCCCTAATTGAGTGAGACTACGAAATGCATGGCCATGCTCAAATGAGTCAATATGAGATATTAATTTCATTTGTTATTACAAAGTCTACTCGAATATCAGGAAACAAAGGATTAGACTATAGAAGGGTGACACATTCCATGCCTTGTGTTCAATCTAGATATCTTGACAAATGGACTAAACGACACAGAAACATTAGTCACAGAAAGGTTATGTCAAATCACTGACATTCTTATTACTTGGGTAGCAACGATGTGTTACTAGATACCTCTCACTACTTGTAATATTAAAATGGAATTTTAATATTACTGCTAACATAATGAAAACCTGCAAGGTCACACACATAGAGCAGACTAAAATTGGAGCAATAAATCTAAGTTGGACTCGGATTCAAATATTGGTCAGACTCATAATAGACGAGTCTAGGGTTGCACAGCTTACCTTGTTGCTGCTCACACTCACTTAAGGCAGGCACTATTATAAATAGTACGGCTAAGGGGCTGCTAAGACACACATATTACAGAACCCTAGCCGCACTTATAGAAAAGTAAGTGAGAGAACGACAGGTTTCTTCTCTTTTCTTCGCAGCTAGCACTATGTGAGAGATGTGAGGCTCCTCTTTGCAGACGTTAGACGTTCGTGAGTTTTTTGTGTGAATACCACAGAGACATCATTGCTATTACAGTGTTGGTGATTCACGTCACTTCCTTTTGATCTCGCTTCAAAAGGTAAACATTTAAAACTCAAATTATGGCTTTTTCGCATGGATCCTTTGTGAGGATCTTATTTTTTCGCTGCGTGATGTATCCGCAATTCCCAACACTAAACATTAACTCTTAAAGGCATGACCTTTATTCTTTAGATTCTCATGGAAAATACCATAATTCTCCCACATAACCTATAACCTCTATTCCTAGATGATTATATATCACGGCACTTATTATTTATGATTTAATTGTATGCAAACCCTCCGATTCTACACACATCTCATTAGATCAATTTATGAGTGGCCAATTCATAAAAGTATTAAGAACCATAATAAGCACTTATATTGAATAAAAAAGAAATTAATTAAAGTTTCAATCTCAATACATGTCGATTGAATCAAGTTACATCTTCACCCTAGAAACACACGAATTTAACTACACTTGACAAAAGAGAAGAAGAAATAGGAAGAATAAAATAAAAATATATACAGAGCTCAACTTCTATAAACAAAATATTAACAAGTAGGCGGTAAACCTGCCATTAAATATTAACAAAGATGTGGTATAAACCAGCCATCAAATAAATATTAATAAGGGTGTGGTATAAACTAACCACCAAATATATATTAACGCATAGTAAATAAATATTAACAAGGGTGTGGTATAAATCAACCACTAAATAAGTTAATAAGCTGATAAATTAAAAAGTTAGTAAGCAGGTAAAGTAAAAAGTTAGATAACTGATAAAGTAAA